>OX442361.1:17498449-18868449 GCA_949357725.1 Hyperoplus immaculatus | reverse complement strand
GTTACTTTCATATATTACATGACATTAATTCAACTATAGCTCATTAAGACAGAAAGAAATGGTTAAATTAACTTACCAACTCATAATGATGATGAATGAGGTATTAATTCAGATACAAGCTGGGCAATTTGCAATTTTGCGCGTTTTGATGGTTCTCAAATAGCACTTAATATAACGGGTCATCCCCTCAATCAATTACATGAGCATATGAGTCGGTGGTATGGAAAATCCTTTTTTCATGCATATGTATTGAAACATGTTCTCAATTATCTTTGGAAATTGCTTTTATTGGTTTAAAGCCTAATTCTTAGTGGCCCTTAGCTCTTTATATGGTTAAGGTGGCACTTGTTTTAAAATACAGGCCGGGCACAATATATAACATCCTGTAGTTTTAGTTTGATATCATCCTATTATGCATGAGAAATTTTAAAAGTAAAACTTTTATAAAATAATTTTGGAATATATTATTTTGGTGTATTTATTTATTTATTTGTGGAAAGTGTATCTTGTAACATCTTTAAAATTCAAAAACGAAGACATTAGTCGGTTTATTATTATTTTTTGTACAGAATGAGGTTTCTGGAACAACAGATGAGTGCCAAACCGTCACTTACTTACCGCCTTTGCACTTGAAAATAGATATAAATATATAAAATGTATCAAGACATGAAAACTATAAATACTTATAAAATACTAAGTTTCCCCTTATGGTTTTACATGCCTGATTCATTTCAATGTAACGCCATATTTTCCTCATTGTTCTGAATATGTTGGGTCCCAGTTAAATGAATAGTCTCACTGAGATTCACTTTGCCCTTCTTTCATTGGTAAATAACATGGTGCTGCTGTATGGCAACCTCTGACAGGTTTTAAGTTTAACGCACACGTACGCTTTAAAACCTAAACCTATTGAAAATTGCTAGTCTTATTTGATCATAGTGATATTTATTAAAAGACAACACTTATTATTTCTGTCCACTTTTATTTTCAGACAGCATTTGCCAGTATAAAATTGTTCAGTCCTAAGTTTCTTTTCAGTCAATATGTTCGGGACATGTCTCTGGTCTACTTCTTTAATGAGTCTGGTTCCCAAAAGGTTTATTATTTCACATTTCAGTTTGACAAAAGTGAAGCCTTGAATAATTCAAGGGTTATGTAAAAGAAGAGTGAGATTATTTTTCTAGCAATAAAAATAAAGCTGAGAAAGAACCCTGATCTGTCCACTTGGTTAAAAGTGTATGCTTAAATCAATGTTCTCAATTTTGAGCATATTTATTGAGGTTGATGGACTCAAAAAAGTGCAGCTATTTTAATTTATTTATTTCAACAAGACGCTGTAAGAGATACTTCCTCCCAGTGACCGCTGTATTGTTTCGAGTTCCGTCTTATCTGAAGATGTTTAAGTCAAAATGGGGTGAGGGCTTCAGAACTCCCATATGCATGTATGCAGGACCATTTCTAAGGTTTTGACAATCATCGTTTTTCTAAAGTACATGGTACGCCCCATCATAAGTGCAGAAATAAATACAAGAAATACAAGCCAGAAAAGGGTGAGGAAAAAACAAATATAAATAAAAAATGTATACATTGAATATAATAATAAAACCTTGTTAAAGTGCACAGAGTAGGGGTCTGTTACTTTATTTACCTCAAGACATGAACATAGGATATAACACACATTAAACTGATTATGTCACATTGTCAACCACACACCACTCAGACTATCACATTCACTCAGTTCACATGATCAAAGGGTAGCTGTAGAAAATGTTTTGCTGTTCTTGTCTTAATAACCAACAGTGGATGTTTTCTACTTTAATTTATGTCAGTTGTTGCTAAATGATTGCAATAGTGAGAAAAGTTTAAACGCTTATCAAATCAAATCGGTTTTATTTATATAGCCTAATATCACAAAAATACTTTTGCCTCAGTGGGATTCACATTCCGTACACAATATGACACCCTCTACCCTTAGACCCATAGCTCGACTAAGGAAAAACTCCCAGTAAAAAATTTTTTTTAACAGGAAACGATTGAGAAACCTCAGGGAGAGTGACAGATGAAGGGATCCCTCTCCCAGGATGGACAGCCATTAAATATATGGCTATGCTGTGTATTCATAATTTAATGTATACGTAGCCATATCTTCAGCAAAATAAAACCAAGTATAATGTCTAAGACCACAAAACGTCTTTATTTAACCATATTTTGACCAAACAAGAAATTATTAATTAATTTACCAATACTAAGAGTGTGGCTTTAAAGCCACTATGAGTAACATTTAAATATCTTTAAAACAACCTCATGTTTCCTCTGACAGTCATAAATTACCTTTAACAGCAAACGAGACCATCAGTGCAAAGAAAGGTGTTTTTATATAGTTTTTATTACTGCATTTGGTCTGATCGCACACCCAGTCCGATTTTCGGTTTGCGCATGCAGGTTCTATCAAGTGCCCCTGACTGCAGCCATAGATAGTGCAGCTCACAGATCGAGGAGGGGCTAAATGTGGGTTGGGCTAAACGTTTAACTCGCGCGGGCGCCATCTGGTGGCGCAGATCCGGCAGCAGCACAATGTTGTGTAGAACAGGGGTTTTCAAAGTGTGAGAGAGTGAGCCCCCCCTCAGAGAACAAATTTCAGCGGAGCCCCCCCCCATTTTTTTTCTAAATCCCTGTGTTTTGAAAGATCTTTTAATTATTTTACAAATTTAAACATATTTTTGAAACATTCTAAACATTTTTGTGCATTTTTAAGCACATTTTTTAATACATTTTAACATCTAAATCCAGTGTTTTAATCCTGCTTCCTTTAAGCATGGACAGTAGTGACTGAGTGTGCAGCGGAGTGAGAAAGATAGACAGACTTGCCCAAATTATTGACTAGTTAAATGTCATTCACACATCCAGTGTTTTTTCGCTAGTGCCACCAATGTCCTGCTGGAGGAAAATAGTAGCCAGTGGAGAACCAGACCCTCCTAGCGGGGTCCGGGGGTATGCCCCCCCGGGAGATTTTTTTTCACCTTTTTAAAGTGAAATGCATGAATCTGGTGCATTTTGAGAGGAAAATTAAGAGGCTAAATATTAGGAATTTTGTGTGAACAAATAATTTGAAGACACTGGGTCTGATGAATTAGAAGCTATTGAAGAAGGACACATGGATTTTCCATAAAAATATTAATTTAAAATTTAAAAAAATTGTGCAGGGTCCTCTGGGTTGGGCTTGGTGGTATTTTTCTTTAACAAGACCTATTTCTCTGTAAAATAATGAATGCATTTAAATGCAGTAAGAGGAACGAAGCAGAAGAACTCTTGTCCAGCTATGCCATGATCTTAATATAAAAACACAAACTCAAAAAAAAAATTTTTTTTTTTTTTTTTTTTTTTTAGATTTTTTTTTTTCACATATTCATCCGCGCCCCCCCTGCCATAACCCCGCGCCCGCCCCACAGTTTGAAAACCACTGGTGTAGAATATAACGATAATATTATACCCTTGGTTGGCCAAACTTCATCCAGAACGCCCCGCTGTTTCACAACCTCCGGCTCCCGGCCGTACGCCTCAACCCAGCCCCGCTAACCGTGACTCTTTGTCGGTGTTGGTCGGTCCCGGCCGTGTGCCTCGGGGTCATCAATATGTTCCCACAGCCTGTTGGTCCCACTACAGCCCTATGTTTTCCTGAAATTGGCGATTATGTTCAGGCATCACAGCTGGGTGGTTAGGGTTAGGGTAAAGTGACAGGGAGAGGTTAGAAAATGGAGACACACACCCAACCTAACATACAGAAATACTATTTGGTTAAAAATGTAGGGCCAACGGCCTCAACCCAGACCCGCCAACAGTGACTCTGGGTCGGCCTCACTTCATTCAGGACACCTGGAAACCTTAGTTTTCCCTGGTGGAGACGAGACGGTGTGGATCCGGTCCCCCCTCTGGCAGCATCTGAAGTCTTCCTGCATCCACACTATTCGCACTTTACTTTAGTATAACCATGTAAACATCTGGCCAATGATCAAATTCCTTCGTGATTTTTCTCTACTTATGACATCTAATGCAGTATGTCCGTCCTGGGAAAGGGATCCCTTACTTTGTTGACTCTCCTTGAGATTTCTTAAATTTTTTAATCCCGGTAAAGGGTTTTTTACTGGGAGTTTTCTCTCAGCCGAGCTAAGGGTGTAAGGGCAGGGTGTCATATTGTATAAATGTAAAAGTCCACTGAGACAAATGTCAAATTTTGTGATTTTGGGCTCTACAAATAAAACTGATTTGATTTGATTTGAACTCCCCGCTGGTTCAAAACCTACAGTCACGGGCTATGTGCATCGCACATTCTTCGCACGGGGTTAAACTTTTAACCCAACCCACATTTAGCCCCTCCTCGATCTGCCAGCTGCAGTCAGGACTTACTCGGCTCTATGGTCACATATTCGTATTGGTCGCAGATTTCAGTGTTGCGCAGCAACGCGATTTGAGAAGCCTATCCCTCCAGGTGAGGGAAGGGGAGCGGGAGCCTTGTTTGAGACAGTTATTTGTCGTCATAATGACTGATAATGGGGCTGAACCATCAAAGAAAAAAAAGAAAATGCAATGAAGAAAAGCTAAAAGGGAGAGTGATTGACGGGCGGCATGAGGGCGTTGCCAAGCAACGTGTACACAATTTCACGGGAGTGAAGTCCTGAAGACTTACTCCTGAATTAATGAGCAGAACTAAAACAAAGCTTACTTTGCTTCACCATCATCAGATGAACATTATTCATCTGAAATAGTCATTATTTACAACAACATAAACACATTACCTCATCGTGATCCATACAAACTGCCGTCTCTCGCTTTCTGTGAGGACATTTTTCAGCTCCGTGAGAGTGGTTGGTGATACTGCTTCAACTCATTGCAATCAGGTGTGTGTGGCTCTGACTGGCATTAGTTGATGAAGTGTCACTAACCACTCTCACGGAGTCGAAAAGAGTCCGTGCCCTCACACTTTCAACACACGGACATGCACTATATTGCGTCCCAATCATTTGACACTCGCACGGCCGGCACGCGCTAGAAAACAGCTTTACGACAGCTGGCGTCATAAAAATACTACCGCTTTTGTCCAAAGGGGCCCGCCAACTGACAAAGTTACTCGTAGTGGCTTAAGGAGGGCAATGTCAGTCTAATGGTCAGTCACTCCTACCCTGGAAATCCAGACTCGCCGCTAGCAAATTAAAATTTGCTCCGCATATCTGCATGGCACAAACCATTGGAGCTCTTTAATGATGTCGGAATATTAAGAGCTACCAAACAAATTGTACTTTCTGATTTGGGTGAGCGTAACCGGATGAAGACAGTGCTGCGCATGCGCCGTAGAAGTCGTGATAGTAAACAACAAAGATGGCCGTGGATACGTTGTTTTAAACGGCTTTAAAATCGACACGTAACGATTTGGAAGAGGGCACTCACTCTAATCTTTCATTATGCTATTGCCAACAAATTGAGCTGAATACGTCACCATGTTCATTGCTCTGATTGGTCATAGTGCCATCCAATTGCTGTGGTGTTTGAAATGCATGTGTTGGTGTCTATTGCTGATCGCCAGACCCTACATCGTTCTAGATGTGGGTCTGGATTTCGAGGCTAATTTTCTCCACCACTTTGGTTCTGAACTAAAAAACTTTTTTTAAACAGATATTGATGTTGGATGTACCGTAATGACTTTGTTGACACCCTGATATTTGCTCTAGTGCCACGATGAGCTTGACATTTGTGGGTTTGAGAGTCTAGCATAGTCTTGTTGACTACTGGAAGGATCGCTATGAAAACCCCAAGGAATGTATTGTACTGACCTTCATCTTGTACTTCACCTTCATCATTATCAGGTAAAATTTTTATATAATTTAGAAACAAATTCCTGATAAACAAATGGCATTCCCATCAACCTCAGCCGCACTTTTAGCCTGGCACCGGCCGCCTATACGTACCTCCTCTCAATTTTCATTTCCCTTCAGTAGTCAGTCTGGGCCTGCCGTATATTCTTAGGTTATCTCTGCCAGATTTTTGGCGGTCCAATCAGCGAACAGAGGAAGTGGCTCAGAAGCCGGCGCATGACACACGTCACAAACAAACGTTATGCGATGTGTTGGCAGATCCAGAGTGGCACTGGGCAGATCCAATAGTTTTAAACTTCAACAAACACCTGCCTTCGAGTGAGTTAACGTTTGTCAACTGAGCGATTCCAGACCTTCTGTACAAATGAAATTAAGTACAATGGTCTGGTAGGACCATGCTATCGTACTTTGTGTCAAGTGCTGATTTTGAAATGTTGATGAATAAACACTTTACATTCCAAAAGGCTGCATTTGCATGTAAGCATTGTTCTTTGCAGGTATCTTAGCATTCTGACATTTTCACTTAGCATAAAGCAGTGCTGTGTCCCTGCACAGCCTTAGCAGGGCTGTTAAAACATGATCACAGTTAGGGACATCATAATGTTGCTTTTCACTTGCACAAAGTCTACACAATATTATTGTTTTGTTGATTTCATAACAAACAGCTTTAAATATTCAAAGATTTTTGTTTTTAAATCAAATTGCGTCACATTCAAAATGAGCACAAAATGCTTGATATACTTCGAAATATACAGAGTGGCTGCGTTTTCCTTGGTCAAATAAACTCCTATATAGGTTAGCAGTAAACATGTCATACATTTGATATCTGTGTTACGCAGATTCTATTTCTAGCACTGTGACTTTTGGTAAAATTATGAGTCTATTTTTGCAAAACAACAAAATAATTTCAAAACATAGGCCTAATGCTCAGTCCAAATCAACACTCCATTTGATCACAACACTGAAATATAGCATTAAGTAAGCATCACAGTGTAGCCGTATTAGGGCCCGACCGATTTGAATCTTTTGGGGCCGATGCCGATTATAGACTGAAAAAAATTCTGATAACCAATTAATCCACCAATTAAATGAGAAGAAAATTCCCCAAAATATATTTTAAAAAAAAAACTTTTTTGAACCCTTAAATATAGTTGTGCATCAACTTTTGCGAACGTTTCTTTATTGTAATATGCATTGGCTAAAAAAATTAGTTACAAATATGTCTAAAGTAGGGCATTTTTAAACTCAGACATTAAGCATTTAAATCAGTGTCACTAACAGTCAGTCATGAGATGACCAATGCCTCACAGCTATTGGTTCCAGGTGGAACTGTCAATGTAGCGTAAATTAATCCAATGTATTACAACCATTATTACACACCTGCTGCTGCAGTAAAACCTTACTTCACTAACATAAAGCATGGAGAGAGGGAGGGGCGCAGCGTCAGTTTTAAACAAACTACTTATTCACAAACGCTGCCAGCAAGACCGTCATTGGTAAAATTAAAGCATTCTGTTGCTCTCAAACTACGTTTTTTTCTTGACTAAACAAACTAGTTCCAACATCATTGGCCTACTTACCTCTAACCTGTCAAGACTCAATAGCAGACCAATAAAATACAAAGCACTCACCATAGCACACACGTTTCAACTAATTTTTTTACATCACTGCAATGAAGTAGTAAGAGTTGCATCTCTCATGCTAAAGCTGCATTAAACACAATACCACGTCACAAACGTACCTCAATTTGCTTATGTATGTTGTGAATGTATAGGCTATATGTGTGTGAATAGAGTGATGGCCCTACTCATTTGATGCATGTATTTACCAGCAAATGATAACCACTTGGACACAAATACCTGGTATGTGGTCACATTATGTAAGGACGACGTGAATACATAAAATTAACACTAAACCGCTGGGTTGTAGACTATCAAGGGCTGCAAAGAATGAGCAAGTTTTGTAATCCCAATTTTGCAGCAATTTTCTTTGACCACACATGATCCATCTTGAAAAGCACAGTTTGAAAGACAAAGAATCTTACCTAGGATGCTGTTTGTTTGTGTACTACTGACCTAGGGCTGCCATTACAGACATGGGTGCTTTTGGTTCCAAATAAGCACATCGTCCTGTCTTAATGTCTTCTCTTCATTGAGCCCCCTTCCCCTCAGCAAGGGATCAACCAAAGATGAAATCAACCAGCCCATACATCCTATAAAACAGAAAAGTTTGAGCAAATGAAACCATGGATTCCTGAAACGGAACACACAAAAAATGTCCTTTAAACATGACTGATGGTTTAGAAAACAATGCTGTAGCTGTGCACATAAAAAGCTCTTGATACAATGTTATAACTCTGGCTTGAGCTATGACTAGCCTCTGTCAGAGCTACAGTGTATCAAAAGTTGCAAATACAGCCACAGTCATGCTGAAACCACAGCCACAGAAAAATACCGTCACAGTCAGTAGGTTAGGCCTACGTTTACATGCAGCACAGTTAAAGGCCTACTTCACTGTCTAACCCTACATTTATCTTACTGTGATGTCACAGTAAGAGAAATGTAGGGTTAGACAGTGAGACCATAAAACACTCTATCTGCCTTTTCTCATGCTAGGATGAACCAATTTCAATTTTTTTGCACATTTATACTACATAGGATCTCAGAATTCAATACACCTTCATATTCCCACCTAGCCTGGTGCTACCAGACCATCGTACTTCATTTCATTTGTACAGAAGGTCTGGCAGTGCTGTAATTGGCAAATGTTCACTCATGGAGGCGGGTGTCTGTTAAAGTTTAAAACTATTGGATCTGCCCAGTGCCACTCTGGATTAGCCAACCAATCGCATAACGTTTGGTCGTCACGTGTGTCATGAGCCGGCTTCTGGCAACTGAAACTGGAGCGCGACTTCGACGTCATCGTTCTCAGCCACTCGCTCTGTTCGCTGATTGGACCGGCTGTCGAATCTCCGGCAAAACTGGGAAATGGGCTGTACACCCAGACTGACTACTGAAGGGAAGATAAAATTTGGCCGGAAGTAGGCGGGCGGGCGGAGCCAGGCTAATTCCCACCTGTGAAGTAGGCCTTTAAGTCGAGCATCAGTTAGGCTATGTATGTTCGTCTAGAGTCTATACCATTTCAATGGACTACTGTAGCAGCAGGCCAAAACAAGCAGGGGGGGGGGGGGGATCGATTGATTGACCATTATAGGCCCATGTTTTATAGCTGGCGATATGCCCTTTACCAGTTGACCTATTGCGTCACAAACCAAACAACGTAAGCAAACAGCTAACGGTTTGCGGGCGGCAAGCGGTTGTATGAACAACTTAACTTAACAGCTCTGCAAATTTCACTTACTTATTTTTTCTTTGTTGTTGTTATTCTGCTAGAATGCCATTCGGCTTCCGGGTCAAAGCCCCGGGCGGGAAAATCTGGAGCATGCGCAGCGGGAGAAACTCGAGGAGAAGAGCAGCATTAAAAACAATAGGCTACCAAAGAAGAGTGGCAAACCCAAACACTTTTATATAGCCTACTACATATGGGCAAACCACAGCATCTGTAGAACCAGCCCTTATATGGTCAAAACTACTATTGGGCCAGCTCAGTTGATATGTTTAGCCTACATCAACAGACAATTTATTTAGACAAAGAAAATATCACAAAATATCACAATGGAGACCCAGGAATGTTGAGCATCTAAAGCTGTATTTCAAGCAAGAATGGGAAATCATTGTGCTTTCAAAATGTCAACATTAATGTCCTCAGTGTCCAAATACTTACTCAGTGTTGTTTAAAAAAAGGTGATGTAAAACTGTGGTAAACATGCCCAGTACCAACTTTTTTGAAATGTTTTCCATCAAATATTCAAATTGTAGCCTATATTTGTCTATATTTACAAAAAGAAAAAGTTTATCAGTTTAAACAAATACATTTGTACTGTTATTTATTGAATACATGTTGAAAAGGATTAGGATTTATTTTTTTCACATTTTAAGTCCCAACGTTTTCGGAATTGGGGTTGTAGATGAAAAAAGAGTAAAAGTGTAAGTGTTTACCCATCATTAAAACATTCCTTTGCATTTTGTCTCACTAAATAATGTAGCTTTTATGAGCACCCTAAGGCCACTGCTGTGCGGACACTCATTAAAGCTGGGGTATATGATTTGGGAGAAAATAGTAGTTGGGATAGAGATTTGAATCCAAATACCTCAACCGCTCCATTTGTGTTCTCTCTGGTCCCTCCCTGACACGCTCTACACCAACAATGTCAGTGCCAAAGTGAATGGACAGTCCCAACAGCCAATAAGAACGGAGAATCGGCGCCTCACTCTGATTGGTCAAAGTGTACATGAGCAGTTGCAATGTTTTGGGCCTGCACACAGAGGCAGAGGAGAGCAAAGTGATGAGTGTATTCTCAGACCACTTCACCTACATATAGCTGAATGGCTAATATGACATTTTTGCCAAATATTACAGTGAAAAAGTTTTCCACCCCAGCTTTAATGAAGCTGTACTAAATTGTATATGTTAAACCTGCAATTCTTAACATCAGCATGGGAAAAAATGCTACTGGCATTTGACAATGTTACAAAAGATATGTTTGATTAGATGTGACTGTGCATTTTGTGTTCAAACCAAATAAATGTAATACTTCTGTATTTGTAACAGATTAACAGCAGCATTGTCCATGGGAGTGATGTGAGCAGAATCAAAGATGAGTAGGCTACTCAAGGAAAGTAGACTAATGCATTCAAACAACACTAAAGTCCATAATAGCCTATCTCCAATGTGCAATTCAAATGTTTGCATCAAAAATGTACTGAAATAGAAGTAGGCTACGAAGGATAGATGATCATTCAAGTAAAATTCCTCAAAACTGTAATGTAGGCTACTTGAGTAAGCCTACTACACTTCCACCCAGAGGCCCACTCTCCATTTGGCAGAAGTAGGCAATTGCCTTGGGCCCAAGCTACCAAGAGGCCCCTATAAAACGCCACATAAACTAATGCAAGAAGTGTTCTGATTTGTTTTGCTTTTTTCTACTCTTTGCTAAGGAATTATTTATTTCTAAAAATCAATATGCTGAAATGGCATTAGAGTGCTTAGTAGGCTATACACTTTTGTCTCAACTTCAGGGTAAGGGTTAACTTTCTTTCTTCTTCTTCTTCTGAAGAAAGAAAGTTACACAGGTCAGGTCTATAAATAAGGATTAAAAGGGGGAGAGAACACGGGATGTGAAAGGCCCCATGCCTGTGTTTGCCTTAGGCCCTAAAATATCCTAGCCTGCTAAATCCCTCCTGCAACTAATGATACTATCACAGACACAACAACTAGCCTATACAATATGCCTACTTTATTGTAGTCAGACTGCTAGAAAGTTTACAGTTTAAACATCTTCACATGAACATTTTCCTGGGGCAAACAGAAGCAGCTTAAGTTCCCTGCTGTTCTGAGTGGTGGACACTCCCCCATTTAGGTTCACCCTCCCTCCTAAATACAGCAGAAGTGGAGCTCAGCCACAGGCTGTCGAAACCGGACAACTCAACTTGCCAAGGTAAACACAGCCCTGTGTTGCATTCATTAATTTTCCAGACACATTATTCGGTCGTGCTTGCTTAGCCTACACATATGATAACGTTAACTGTGTTGAGCAAATACCTCCTTTAGTTTTTTTAGTGATAAGCTGCGTTACTGTTAGCATTACCAGCTAACTTCGCTCGTGCTAACGCAAGCGGTAGCCTATACTTTCTTGATGTGGCGTACGAGGTTATTTCGAAAGCTTCAAGTAGCGACATGACAAACCTTCCCTGCAATGTAACCCGTGGCGTTAAGTTATCGCTAGTGGGCTATCAGTCGACCTAAGCGTCGTTATTAAATGTCAGTTTTCCCCCGAAAGTAAAGAGTGGAAGTGGAGAAGTTTGCTCAGTTAAAGTTAGTAAGATTATCTGGTCACTGGGAAATAAGGCTATAAGACAGTGTTTGGATGAATTGCATAGATGACATGACGAGTAGCTATTATCAGTTACATTAAGCGAATTGCTACAGCTGACAAGAGTTACACTGAAGTTATTATGTTGCAGTTATAGCCTAACTTATGTAGCCTATATTAGACTCAACTAAGTAGCCTATTAGGTTACATAGGCTAGTTCAAACTGTTGTACACGTGTCTAAAAATAACACATTCTAATACAGCAGCCCAAGATGAATCACAAACAACAGCCTCCAAAGTTGAATCAATACCTCTCTAAAACAGGTTCATCAACTCATTATCATCATGTATAGGCTTAAACTTATAAATAAATGTGGCCTATATTCAAGCATATTTCTGTTGTCAACAGGTTGAGAGGTGTCTGTGAGAAAAAAGTGTCCTACAGTCCCTCATTATCAACATGGGGGCTGTCATCTCACGATGGAAGGTGAGTGTTCAAACCTAAACTGATTTTGTCTTCCTCCTTTCTGCTGCTGTGTGATACAAATTATTTTATTTGTACATTAGCTCACAATATAGGCCCTATTTGCTTTGCCAAAGGACACCTAAAGAACAAGCCTGAAGTAGTATGGGTAGAGCTAAATCTGAATCCTTTGTTTACAAAACAAAACAATTTTTTTTTACTATAAAATACAGCCAAAGGTGGGGGGACTGTGCAGATAAACACACCCACACATTCTAGTGGGGCAGAAGTGATCATTGAGAGGGATTATGTTTGTGACTATAATTTATTTTCTCATTAAAATGTTTCATATAGTGCCTTTTTTAAGCTTTCTTTTCCACAGAAAGGACTTTTACAAATACATCTAAAACACCATTCTTAAAGTACATTATTCGCATAATGCACAGATAGATTTACATAAATGATCACAATTCAGATGTTTGTAGCCTACTCTCCTGGCATCACCATTCTTTCTCATATTCACATGCTAACCAAATTAAATCACAAACAGCAGAAGAACCTCCACTTGATATGTACACAAATTGTGCTGAGAGTGGGAACTTGAAACAGGAACTTTCCCAACCCTTGCTAAGAAGTTGCTTGCAGAAAGAACACTTAGGCCCTGTTCTCACGGTGAAAACGTGACAGTTTTCCCGTTTTTGGTTTAAAAAAAAAAAAAACCCGTTCAGACACAATTTATCTGACATCTTCACTCGTACACATGTTTTCAGAGGAAACGGGACAAAATCGTTGTAGTAAGCATGCCAGGCCAGCAGTTGGCGGTACAAGGTAGTAGTAGATAGCTTTTCCGGTACAATTTGATGCATAAAACCTTACTGTAACCGAAAATGAATGCCACTAACGTTCATTGGCGTTCAAGCGGTTGGTGTAAGCTTGGGGTTACAAGTATTGTAAATGACAAGCTTTCTGTCCTCTTTTTTCACCGCATTGAACTCGTGAAAACAGAAGACATGCTGGTAGTGAAAGGGCTTTGTGAGCGGCTAATTTCCTGTTAGGCGTACTTCAAAATAAAAGTCAACTCACGTTTGTCCAGTGAAATGCTATTAATGTTTAGCCAGTGACATGCTTTTACTGTGAAGCCGTAGCCTTAATGCTCCTTTTGTTGAACAGTAACTTGACCGCTGCGAACTATGGATAGTGTTTTTCAATGTAGAGAGTGCAGTGTCCCTGGCATATAGAAGCTACACACGTTTATTTTGCTAGAAAAACCGGCAGAGCACAAATCTTTCCCCAGACAAAGTGGCGGGTGCATGGTATCAATAACTTACTAATAGACTATAGACTAAATTGGCGAGTGTTATATTTGAGCCCTGCACGACACTCTCCGCTGATCACAGCGATGGTGCCGCGGAGACATCGTGCATGTTATGTTGTCTTCTAACTAGGGATGGGCATTTTAAGAAATTTCATTGATCGATCATCGGGAAAATTAACGAGCAATTATCGAGCAATCGTTATCTTTTTACATATTAAAAAAATGCCAACAGAACATCCAAAATACAGCGTTTTACCATAGACTGTATACAAGAGGTTTTTACTCAATTACATCTTTATTCCAAGATCTTCTAGGCAAACAACAATCTATTAAGACAAGGCAACTTTTTAAAATAATAATAAAATGCGGCGCTGGTGATAGCCGGACTCACACTGCGCAACACAACGGCTATATGATCGATAACAATTTCACATGATCGACAATATTCTTAACGAGCAATGATCGAGCAATCGATTAATTATGCCCATCCCTACTTCTAACTTTATAACTCGCGTGTGGGTATACGTGAAGTGGAGCCGTGACGTCAGCGTTATCAGGGAAAATGGTTTCGGTGTTTACAAGAAACCAAAACCGTTGTGTTTTCCAAAAAATCCTCCCTGCGAGTAGATCTCAAAAACTTGCGGTTTCATGCCTGCGTTTGCTGTTTTTATGTACATGATATAGTGCAACCGCGGGAATTTTTCCGCGTTTGCACCGTTTCGTGTTGCCGTGAGAACAGGGCCTTAATATTGCCAAATGTGCTGACTTGCATTTGAAACTGTTTGCTCTACAGGCTAAACCATCCACTGTGGATGTTTTGGAAGGAATCGATAAGGTATGCTTGAAATGTTTGAACAAATCACATTCTCTTACGCCTTGTTGACATCTGTCAGTGAACTTATGCCCAATGATGTTTATTAATACTTGCTCTATGCAGACTTGGTAAGATAAAGGTATTTAAACTTTTCACACTGTGGCACCAGTTAGTTAGCTAATCAAGTGAAGGTTACTAGTAATTAGCTTATTTGCATACACAAGAAATTAAGGGAAGCTATGGTTTATCACATCCTAGGTTTTATTTGTTGTATCTCTGGCCATCAGTTATGTTGCTTATTATAACATTGTGTCCACCAAAGTAATAGCAGAAATCTGGGAATGCAGTGGGTTCAAATGGATCTAAAGTGACAACAAAAGTAAACAGTCAGAAAACCATGAAGGTTGTGGAAAGGCCAAAACTTTAATCCAGATAATCAAGACTCTTCATTTGGAGGTAAAACTGAAAGAGAGCACACCGTTAAACATGAAGATATAATAATTTATAAATGTTATATATGTACATATGTATGTTCTAATTTTAAATGCTTTTATTCTCTATAGCACTTTCAGATTATAGTTATATAAAGTGCACTACAAACAAAATGTATTATTAATATGGATAAATAAAGAATGAGGTGGATGTGTGGTTAGTCAATATCATGTATTTATTGGTGCTTATTGAAAACTTTAGCATGTTTTTTGAATACAGAAACAATAGTGTGAAAGACACATTGTATAAGCATGCATCTTTTGACCATAAGTAAACAAATATCTCGATGAATGCCAAATCAGATCCCATTTTGCTGTCCGATGGGGCTTTAGTGTTCTCCTACAGTTAAGCTAGTGTAAGGCTATTTTCAGCACCTATCCTTGGAGCAAACAACACTACGCATATACTGAAGAGGGCAGATGGTATTGAAGTTTTTGAAGAGATGAGTGTTTGGCCTGTTTGCATTATTTTAAAGAATGTCAAATTAAAACAATCATGTATCATGAAAGAATATTTTGGCTATAATAATGTGCCTTGATACACCAAACACATGCATTTCATAATGTAAGGCTGTATGTTAGACCCACACAGCATTTAGAGTGACAGACACACATGTTATAGGAGAACCATAGTGCCGAGTGGGTCCCATTCTGTCCGCCAGTTATTTTGGGATGGGGTAATCACCCCTTTATTGCACTGGTTTAACCTCTTGTATGTTTAGAAAACAACAAAACTAAAGTTATGGTAATGAAGATGAATTGGATAAATAGTTGGCTATTCTACCAGAAGGGTCTACATTATCAAAAGTTGAACAGCTAATCCTAATAGAATTGTTCAATTATTTTCCATGTAAGGACATGACGCCCATCCACACTGTTGACAGATTTTTGCATTGGAGCAGTGGTGGTTTTGTGATTTAAGAAACTCTTCCTACAGTACAATACCCTAGAGCCACAACAACAAATGTTTACTCTCCCCAGAAGATTGCACTATATTTAAACGGGACCACATGACCATAAAAGGTACCTTTGTCTGACCAAGATTTGTCTTCTAACAGTAACGCATTGTCACTCATTACACAATGACCTAAAAAAAAAGATTTAGCATTATAATGTCTCACTATTTTCTTTGAAGTATGTGATGTATGTATAACAAAGATCACATTACAACAAAATGGGTGTCCTCTTGCATGTAATGTGCTACCTTACAGTTTATTTCATGGAAATGAATCAGAAATGTCGCAATGTGCTACTAGAGGCTTTTTTTGTTGTTGTTGTGCATGTTTGTTGTACTTGTGTAAGATACATAAAGGTTAGTTCTGTTCTTGAGTTCTTATTAGTCCCATTTTGTTTCCTCTGTTGCAATACACCTAGGAAATAATAATTTAGCCTGATTCATCCCAGGGAATCTTCTGCAGATATGTCCAGACATTTAGCTTTCTTTGCATCCTAGAGGGACATCTGATCATGTAGCTGGTGGTTATAGACATTCCAACCCTGTGAGGGAAACAATTTCTCTATGAGGTTGAGGAATGGAAAGTACACTGGAAGGAAAAATGACAGGAATGGTCTGTAAACCACTCTAGCTGGAGATTAGTAAAACACCACCATCGCACTGTACAATTGCACAAGATTCACCTAGGATTAGGTTATACAGAGCTCTAGGAGGATCAGTATTTTTTATCTACAAGGTCATCTAGGAATGGAAACAGATAATAAATGCTCCAATTGAATGCTAATGCAACATTTTAATTTTTTTAGATTTAGCAAATTTCAAAGTTTTGTTGGTGGTTGAGATGGTAACAAAAGCAGAATCAAAGCAACACATTTGTGTCCTAAAATAACTTGCATGTCATTTTTCCCCACAGGATCTACAGACTCTTGAAGAATACAGTGAGAAGTATCAGAGGCAGTTGAAAATATGGGTCGGGAGACTGCTCCTGTACTCGTCCCTCATCTACCTGATCACATGTATGGTTGTATATTTCTGGTACCTGCCTGAACAGATGATGGGACGGCTCATATTGTCTCTTCCCTTCGTAATATTTCCTTTATTGTAAGTGCACAAGATAGTGTATCACAATTTCTCTGAACTACAACTTCAATGTTAACACTAATCTTTTCTTTAAACATTCAACATTCTTTTTCTTTTAGGGTTTGGTTACTTCGAAAAGTGCTTATAGTTATTTTTTCACGAAGAACTGAAAGAAATAGTAAGTACAATTTTTTTTATTTTTATTTTTTTATTTTTTATTTTTTTAGAATTTAATTTGAAATTGCCACAAAACTATATAACGCATAATTGTATGTTCAAACTGATTATTAATTTTTTCAGATGAAAAATCTGAAGATCTTAAACTACAAAAAAGGAAAATAGTAAGTGACGTTTTTATAATTGTCGATTGTTTTCACATTTGTTGTTGATTGACTTTAAATTATGATTACATTCATGAAATGCAATATGAAATTTAGGATCAAGCACATCAAATTTTGCAGTCAATGAAAATAACTAAAAAGTGAATATGTTTGTTAGCTTCTCATTTCAATGGGAGCCCTAGAATTAGGAATACCAAATGGCAATACCACATGCAAGTTTTTTATTATGAACCTACTGTTATCACACCTGAGCAAATAACTGATGTTGCTACTGCTCGATTTTTATTTAGAAAACATATTTTCACCAAAACACTGAGTACTTTAGTATAATAAGAAGTAATTATGTTTGCTATTATGTGTTTTTATTGTTTAGAGTCACCATGTTGCTCAGTGTAACAGTAGTGATTATAAAGCCATTACAACAATTAAATAGTATCTTCTAAAGGTGGTGTGATATTCAACACTGCATGCACCCTACAGATTTTCTCTCTATTTTCCCTGTATTCTTGCTCTCATTGATCCTCAGCATTTTGAAGCAAGATACTTGCTTATCCATGATCTGTACAGACAGCGGTTGATTGTTACAGTGACTTAGCCCCACTCTGCTAATGTTACTTTAATTAATAGCATTTAGTGCAGGAAAGATATAAATCTGAGAAATTGCTTGTCATCCTCTGTCAAGTCTAATAACTTTCAATAATTAGGGCTGATGGATTTTCACACTCTCCATTATCGAAGTAGTACATGTAATTATTCTTCATATTATATGTAAACATTTTGAAATGTTTAGTACTTATTTTAAATTAAGATGTACACTTTCGTGAAGTAATTTCCTGGTGCCCTTTCTCAGTCATGTTTACTTGTAATCTTATGGTAGGTGATTCTAAGATATTGATGTTTTTAAAACACCTATTAATTACACTAGATGATCAATGAATGGCATTACAGCTATTAGCATATGAATTATTTCTATGTGCAGGTTCATGTAAAACTGAGCTGAACTTTTAATATATTTGAATGCTTTGTTTTTCCAGCTTGAAGAAGTTATGGAAACTGAGACGTATAAAAATGCTAAAATGATTCTGGAGAGATTTGATCCTGATTCCAAGCGAAAAACGGTGAGTTTTGTTTTCGCTTTGTACTTCGTAATTTTCTCTAATTGTGTTCCATATTAAATCCTGCGCTTGCTGTCTGTATAAAGGAGCTCACATCCACTCCAGTTAGACCACAGATGACTCCAAAACCAGGACAAGGTAGTAATGAGTTCTGAAGAAGACAGCACTATTTTCCACTGGCATTTCTTGCTATTGTTATGCTAACTGCAATGTTTTTTGTGTTAGAGCTCCGCCAGCGAAATGTTATCCCAAATACCCCCACAATGGTGGTTGATCCAGCAAATAGAGCTGCTGCCCGCCCTCCTCTTGCCTCTGGGCCCACCTATCCTGGCCGATCTTCCCACACTGCTCCAGGTGGACCCCCAGAGAGGGGCCTGTCTGCTATAGCTGCTCAGCAGAGCTTGATGAGGAGGCCTGTGACCCCTGGAACACCTGTTCCAGTAGTCGGTGAGTTACCTGCACACAGGGGGACCACATCATAATGTGGTCGATTAAGGTGTGATTTACTCTTCCCTGGCTCTGTGTCCCCAGTTGCTTAAGGCTCTGTGGTAAGTGTTGTCAGCAAGGGTGGTATATGTTATACAGAAGTTGTAATGGGTAATTATGTGAATGTTGTTTTCAAATATCTTACTAACAGGTTCATCCTTTCTGAAACAAGTATATGATTGTGGACTTTTGACTTTTGATAGTCAGAAATTTACCTGGAGAATGCTTATGCTTTACATATTTGGTTGCGTTTATAGATTTCAAAAGCCTGTCAGCCAACGCGATGAAAAACTTTCCCTATTACAATCTTTGTATATGGAACACATTTGTGGAGTGTAGAGGTATTGAATGTTCAATATAAATAATTTCTGGACTATGAACACTCAATAGAAGATGCAAATAAGTGCAAACAGTAAAGGAGATGTGTTCCTAGTGGAAGCTGCATGCTGTAATTGCCATGTGGAATGCAAACTGTATGGTATGCATGAATCAGGATTACATTAACTATGATTAATTAGCCAGCCCTGCGTTTGTTCTCTGGGCACTGGTGTAGGAATTTCACTAAATGTATTTTAATGCTTGGTGAAATTGCCTTTGGCATTGGGAACACCTTACAAATGGTTTACATGGCTTGATGTTATCACCTGCTTCTGTGGAAAATTGAAAGTGAAAAGCAATTTGATACAAAGAGTCACCGCAGAGTTTCCATATGTTGGTAAATGAATAACCAGCAGGATACTGAGACTCTGCCAAGTCTCACAGAAATGACCAGTCATCTTGCTATGATTGCTCTTGATGTTATATTATATTAATTACTACTCACCAACACAGCAGGGATTTTGGACGTGCGTTGCAAGTGGGATCCGGTGTTAAGTCATTAAAAAAAGGGGCCAGGGTTTTTATAAAATTCATCATGGTTTGTGCAGTTAACTGTGAATCTCAGCTTCACTATCTCACTTATTTTTTACTGAGAGCAGCCCAGGTTTATTATTATTATTAGTATTATTTATGAATACAGTTTGTATTCACTGTAGACTGTGTCTAACAGGCATTGATGTTTTGCTTTGCAGGGATGCACCCTCCTGGCCCGCCTTTGGCCAGACCAGTGCTTCCAAGGGAAAGAGGCACTATGGACAGAGTCATTGAGTATCTTGTTGGAGATGGCCCTCAGAACAGGTACCCAACCAATGTTTATGAAAACAAAGCGACAAACTGTTTTTAGTAATACACCATTGTAGGGCTGGCCCGAATACCATTTTACAGGCTTCGAATATTCGTTGGATTTTCCGAGTGAGTATTCGAATACTCGTTCTAAAAAAACACACCATCAAAACCAACATTAATAATCCCAAAGTACTCATGAAACCGAGTGTGAGAGCCGAAACAGCAAGCTGCGTAGTTTGTTGATGCTTTAATAACTTTCTAACGGTAATAAAGTCGGAGTTCCTTACTTTTCCCCGTGGATGCGAACAGCTGTTGTTGATCATATATTTTAAATGAACGTCTAATGTGTATTTTACAATTATTGTATAACTTGTGTATATAATTATTATTTTCTGACTAAACATGTTGCAGTTTGAGGTACTTTTGCAAAAGGGTTTTTAAAAAAAAAAAATAATAATAATAATATTCCGAATACTGAATTGAGCTCTGAATACTAATTTAACAAACAAATACTCGGATATTCGAATAATTCGAGCCAGCTCTACACCATTGTGTATTTATAGTTTCTCACCTTGGAATATTTTTGAGCAAGTATAGTGGATGTAGGAACCTGTGATTCTATATATTTATAAAAACTATATTCTGATTCAACCTAAAGTTACAAAATCTGATCCCTCTTGTTATTGAAAGCAATGTTAAAAAACTTGAGAATCTCCCAATATTAAGTTTGCTAAAACTTGAGATACCTTGAGCTCCATGTACTGTATGCTGTCTCTAACTGGAACTGTCTATCCTTCCTCATAGATACGCTCTCATATGTCAGCAGTGTCTGTCTCACAACGGCATGGCATTAAAAGAGGAATTTGAATACGTTGGTAAGACTTGGAGCAAAACAACACTCTTTGTCAGTCTCCATCAAACACTGTGCCTTCATTTGCCCTCTAGCATTTGGCAGTGTAGTATATCATATGGCTCTTAAATGCCTCTGCCACTACCGACCCCTATAAGCAAAAAGGCAACAAGATTGAATATGCAAATTAGTGCGGCACATCAATCTGAAGTGTTTATGCATCTCTGGCATTTTTTGTTGTAGCTTAATATTCATATATATTAATCTATGTCTGTTTGATAATGTGTTTAGTGAGGTGACATAAACAAAGTGTTTGGTGTTTTGTTTGTGTTTCAGCCTTTCGATGTGCTTATTGTTATTTCTTGAACCCGGCAAGAAAGACCAGGCCGCAGGCACCCAGACTTCCTGAGGTCACTGGGGACCTTAAGATGTCACCTGAGGCACCCATACCATTGTCTGATGCTGATGTAGATCCCGATGTAGATGACGAACAATCTGTTTTAGGTGATAATCACACTCAAGCAGGCCTTGTCCATACAAGGCATATACTGTACTTTCTTAAGTGTAATGGCAATGCATGTAATCCAACATTATCAATATTAGTACATTTGGACAAACTATGTTATTCTAAATTTTGTTGTACATATAATACAGTAGCATCCTTTTTTTGTGTGTGTGTTATGCTTGCAAATCTTAACAGAAAAAAATATCTCTAATTATCAGGAAAAACCAAGCTTGCTGATGATTCTGCTGAAACTGACTGCCAGGAGCTAGGCACAACAACAACCACAGAGCCCGGTACTGTGTCGGACTGCCAAAGCGCCCCAGAGTCACAAGATCTGCCCTCTGTGAAATCTGATGGAGAGCAAGATGTGTCTGCCATGGAAGTGGAATAAAACAGTGGAGTAGACTGGAACTTTATTTTTTCTTTGTGGAAATATGATAACAGATGACTTGTAAGAAAATGCCGTGAGTTGGAATACCACAGTAATAAGTGTGCGGCTAATGTGATTTTCAACTTACAGTAAAAGATGTCCTTTCTTTTCAGAATTGCTTTTATAGTTACAGCAATATTAAGGAATTAGATAATAATTTGATTAGCACTAGCATTTGGAAGCAACTGCCAAAAAAATACTCCTTTCTAGTAGTACATGTCAAGCTAATTTCCATGACATGTTGATAAGGAGTATGTCAAATGAATGTAATTGTTTTTGGGCAATATATACGAACATTATTTTCATTATTTTATTCATTTTTGGATGAATTTCAGACATTATTCAATATGGGATGATTGTGGACTTCGGCAACAAAACAAAGATTTTGCTGGAAAATACATTTTATT
The DNA here is from genome assembly GCA_949357725.1 of Hyperoplus immaculatus. NCBI lineage: Eukaryota > Metazoa > Chordata > Actinopteri > Uranoscopiformes > Ammodytidae > Hyperoplus > Hyperoplus immaculatus. The sequence continues at coordinate 18,846,234 of OX442361.1, read as the reverse complement.
TTTGGAAAATTATTTATAAATATTTTTCTATTATGCTCTGCCTTTCATAACAGTATTGCTTGTGTACTCTGAAGCAAGGTAACGCTAACATGTTTACACCATGGTACCATAATGGTTATCAACATACAGTATGTATTTATTGCTAAAAAGGAGGCAAGGAGATTTATGTCCGTACTGTGCACCAAGTGCCTTTTATATTTTAGTTCTCAACGTCAGTTTGTCAAAAAGCCTATTTACATATAGACAATGAAGTAATTTACCTGTTTACAGATGATATGTGTTGTTTGTCTGAAACCTATTTCTGTATAAATAATAAATACACTTTTGAGAATATCTGTGCACATGTTCGTTCAGAGTTTCCGCATATACGTCCAGATACATGCATGTGTTAATTTATATACATGCTGGAGAATTATTTTGCTAATGTTGCCATGAAAACACACGATTAGATTTTGCATCAACATCCAATCCAATTATGAAAAGGAGAGGTCAAACTAACGACTAGTTATATAAAATATATTCCTGCTACTTGTATTGTGTCATGCATTTTAAATTTCTTCCCCATTTCTTCTCTGTTCAGCTTCCAGCCAAAGAGCATGTTTAAATAGTCAATTTTCATTAGCTGGCCAATTTTAGCTTGTGATCATTTTATTTTAGCTCATTGATCATTTCAGACAGCGTAAGATAATGGTGCTGACACAGAGCCCGACCAGTCTTGATTGCTTGACCCTCTTCATTTGGAACAAGAAAGTCATTGCGGCCACAAACTTGCATTCTGCCATCACATGACCCTTTTCCCCTGAAGATAAACCGTAAAGTATAGGTGAGGTCAACACCCCACATCTTCTATGGGTTTTGATAATGTATGTTTACAGAGACGTGACCTCCTGGGCCTTGTAATGCATCAATGTGACATCGACAGTAACGCCCGATTCCACCGCATGCTGTTTGAGGTTGACCTCTGACAGGAGCCAAACAGGCAAAAAAATGGGACATCAATAGGACAATGTTTGGATTTTACAAACCAGTGGGGGGGGGGCTATATGTAGCCAGCACATGGTTCATCAACATAAGAAATGTATCCCTGTTCCACGTGGTCTGAAAATGTATGTTTGAGTAACATTTTTAATTCTACATCATCTTTTCCTGACAGTTTCTACATCATAGAATTCAGGCTAATTATTTGTGTTTGGCTCTCCTTTTAGTTTTTCCATATAATGCAGAATGGATTTAATGCAGAATAGATTACATTAAGATCTGGAACAAAAGCAGTCACACAATTAAAACTGTGATCTTGACTATGATTAAATATCTATAGCCTTTTAAAGTAGTGTATTTATTGGGTGGCAAACAGAAGAACTATTTTGACACAATCCATGTCTGGGATTTCAACTCTGCGATCAAGATGCTAAACTATACTGCAGGCATGATAGCCTGAACATAATTGACCGTCATCTCAATCTATATCATAGACAATGCAAAGACAAAATGTGAAACAAAAGATAGACTCATGTTTTTTTGGGTCCAATAGTCCAACAACCCAAGGGATTACATCTGGATTGCTATCATTGAAACACTAATTGATTCTCAAGGATGACAAATGACATACAAAGCCCCAGCGCCAAGGTAATTTTGTGCAAGCGAGGAAAATGTACAGTTGGGCTGTCCCAAGGTTCATAGTTCTTTTCATACTCATCTCTCACATGTGCATTCGAGGCCACTTGACATAAATTTATACTGATCTTTTATTTATACCCAGAAAAAATGGCAGATAAGAAACATAAGTGTTCTTGATATTGTGTTTTGTCATATCTAGCAGCCAAAGATTGAAATCCTGCGAAACAATTTTCTGAAGAAATGAAAGAGCGTGCCCTCCTGAACCCTGGAGGAAAATAAGCCCATGGTGCGAGGCGAAATATGAAACAGAGGCACAGAATAAGTAAAATAGACAAGTGCACCAGGCTTGTCACTTTTCCATTTGCTGCCCCCGAGTGTGGGCACTTCAAAATTCTCCTCATCTCAGCAAAGACCTTCATCGTTATGCTCCATCTACTGTACTGAATACGAAAAAAGTACCATATCAAACAAAAGGTAATAAGGGAGGGAGTTGTAAAGATTCACCATGTTTCTGTCCATCATGAAGTGGAAGGCAACAGGAAGAACAACAGAGCCATAAACATGCAGCATAAGCCATTGTGCATTGGAGACAAGGTGGAAAATGCTGAGATGAGTGTCACAGAAGCAGTTAACATGGTGGTGATATCAGACATCACCACTGGCTCTTGACAACAGCATCATTACACAGTAATAAGAGCACAATCTCCTTCAGAGAAGCATTAAAATCAAATTAGATCATACAAGAGCTTGGCTTGACGAGCTGCGAGGGGTGATGGTTCCCGAGCAGTGGATCTCTGGTTATTACTGTGGCTCTTTAGCCACTTGGGCTTGAATTGCCACTTGACAAAGTTGAGCAGCTTTTCACAAAAGGTCATCAGCTTCCAAGAAATAAGCTTTTAAAATTCAAGTCGTTTAAACCCGCACACCCAGATGAATGGCTTTCCAATTTTTTTCCCTCACGATATATCTGTCAAATCACGAATGCATGCCGCTGAATGCATGATGCTGGCAATAAAACCACCAGAGTTTAAACCGGAGTGACATTCAGGGATCAGAGAGCATTGTCATTCTCTGTCCTATCTTGAACTCATTACACCACTGAACGATGACATCTGTTTGAGCACTTGTACAGTTTGACAATTATTACCACAAACAATCCACTCCTGATTAAATACTAAACAAGTAGAGGACATGCTTTTAGAAAGACAACATATGCATGAAAATAATTATGACACCATTGTTAAAAAAACAAACAAACATAAAATCGAAGTGCTAACATATACTGAATTAGCTTCCAACACAGTAATATAATTGATATAATAATATATTAATGTAATCAATAACATAAAAAGAAGTGAACCTAAATGAACAAGTCATGTCATATGCAGGATTAAAATTTAATTACAGAGCACAGTGAAAGCACATAACATACTTAATTCTCTTAATTTCTTGCTGTTTTACTAAAGATGTGTGCGTTCTCAAGAATCATCAAATACAGGATAGGAAAGACAAGAAATGGAAGGCCAACACAACAAGCCCCTGCCACTTCCTCATGTGGAAATCATACAAAGCATCCTGCAGGCAGCAGGTTGATTTTATAGCTTCATCTATTACCACACTGTCATTGTTAATTGTCTTCTTTTTACCTCTGCAGTATTCTCCAAATTGGTCCTATCGAATGTGACAGGAGGAAGAGCATTAAGCATCTGACAAGATGATATCTAAGTTCAATTTCCTACTCCTCACCTGATTTATACCTTCGGCAGATCATTTTCTTTTCTGTCATAAAGACCTCTATAAATCAGTGGTGCTTATGGAAGCACTACAGAACAGGGTCTCTGGATTTGTATCCCCTGTGTTTGCTATTAGGAAGCCATTACAGCCACATTTTCCTCCTTCAAACAAAAATGATCAAACCTAATACTGGCAAGATTAGAGAGATAAAGAGAGAAAGCGCTGGAAGAGCTGTTCAACACAGTCCCCTATCTAAACAATATGTTCTAAACTCAATAAAAAGAGGGCTTTTTGCTGGTGACACCATTATCCATCTGTTTGGACAAAATTGCTGTATCATGGTATAAATCTATGGTACAAGTGACATATCCTCTAAAATAAAAGGGAACATTAACTGCTCTATCTTCTAGAGGCCATGGGACTAGCTGGCTATAAGCTCAGTCAAGTGTGATGGCAGTTATACTGTGTTTTACTAGACTGCAGACAATTATACTTTGCTCCTCTCCCCTAAGAAGACAAACTGCCATGGCTTCAGCTGAAATGATTTCAAATAGATTTTCCAAAATGTCTGTCACCAGATTGCTTCCATACATTATTTCACTTAAATGGAGAGAAAAAAAGAGCGAGCAAATCCACAAATCAATCACAACAGCCCACTTTACCAGATGGAAAGACAAGATCTTTCAGCGTGTGTGCGTGTGTTGAAGACCTGCCGAGAAGAACAGTTATAGGACGTGCACAGCCCTGTCTCTGCTATGTGTCTCACTCATCTTGAAGGATGACATAGAGGATTGGCTTTCAGTGGTTAGCTGGCAGTGCTGTAAAAGTTGAATAATGTACAATGAACTGACCCGCTGACTTCTGGCTAGTTGAACAACTAGTTCATTCATCCAATCGTACGTAATGCATTTATTCATTAACAGTGTTCTGATAAAAGCTGGAAAAAATACTCAATCTTTCTCCAGTTGAATAGCATAGGCCTACTATTGCTCAATGTGTTTTTGCATAGCCTACTAATGTTGTTTTGCCACAGGAATGTGCATAAGATTAGATAAAATAAGATAAGAAGATTCAGGTAGTGACATAAAAAAGGATAATAAATGTTTCCCTTGTTGCAACTAGGCCTACACGCACGGCAGGTGGGAATATGAGGCAAAAATAATTATATAATGCAATGATATAATTGCCTAGTTGTGGGCCTATATGTGAATGTGTTCACTGACTAACAGCATCATCTACTTTTAGTCCCTATATTTATAGTGCAGGAAAAGTAAAAAAAAGCCAAAAATGTAACTAATAGTAAAATATTTTTTTTCGCATAGATCATTTCTATGAGGTGTCCAGAACAACATACTAAATGTCCTAAGAAATCCTAGTTGTCTAAATCCTAGTAAATATGTTTAATTCTCATCAATCCAAGATGTGAGCCAGTAAGGCCAGACAACATACACCCCAATAAAGCTGTTAAGCGGAAGTGGCTTACTTCCGGGACATGGGACCTCTCGGCTCGAAAAATTACAACGGTAGTCAATGGAAAGAAATTTATTATTTTCTGGTCCCAGTCATGAAATGCCTTCGATTACACATATGTTTCGTATGGATTTAGATGGTATTTTTTCGTGCAAAGAATGGAACAATTTAGCGAGTAGAAGCTGGATACAGTCAGGTTTTGTGCAGAGCGCTTTTGTGGACTACAGCTCTTCGCTGCTCTTGACACTTGTGATATACGTCACCACCACTCGCACCCGCTTAGCTCAGAAACATGGCTGTGTCTTTAATGCACTTTACCGCATTCTTTCAATGACAAGACAAAAGTCTTCAGCGTGGCGAAAACCACTACACAAGTGGACATGTGGAGAGTTTCAATTTCTCGAGTGGGGAGATTGTTGGCGTTGTCCACGCCAGCCATTAGCATTAGCATTAGCACTGTCAGTCGAGAAGTGGAGGGAATGTGTTGAGGTAACGTCACAGAGGCGACAAGACTTGTAGTTGTTCTTGTAACATTTTTTCAAAAGCCGTTAGACGAATAATCATACAACATACCGTCAAACTCTTCACATGAAAAATTATCATTTAGACCCATACAAAACATATATGTAATCCAAGGCATTTAATGACTGGGACCAGAAAATAGTAGATTACTTTCCATAGACTCCCATTCATTTTTTTTCAGCCGAGAGGTCCCGTGCCCCGTAATTCCGCCACTTCCGCTTAACAGCTCTATGGGGCTTTTTTTCCCCTTTACTCCTATCAAAATAAAACTTTATACAATAGAAGTATCCATGAAAAGTGCAATTTTTTGTTGTACAAGTTTCTTTCAAAATGAATTTGAATATGCAAATGAGCTCTTTGCTAGTCGAATATAGGCTACCCAAAATATACCTGTATAGGCTTAATTTTTTCCATTACTCCTACCACAATAAAACTACACAATGAAAGTCTACATGAAAAGTAAAACATTTTGTATTAGAAGTTTCTTTGAAAATTAATTTGAATATGCAAATGAGCTAGCCTGGCTCCGCCCGCCCGCCTACTTCCGGCCAAATTTCATTTGCCCTTCAGTAGTCAGTCTGAGGCTGTATCTCGATTCAGGGGTTGCGATCTACGAAGGCTGCATTTGAAGACCGAGTGCGTCATAGCGGCGCGCAAAGGTTGTTCCATTTGCAAGGCTCCTTGCAAGGCTCCTCATATGCAGCCTTGAAATGCAGCCTTCGTTTCACAGTTTTGAAGGCTGCATCAGATGTATCCTTCGCAGCCCAACATATCCCATGATTCATTGCGTTTTTTTCAGAGATGGCATACAATAAAATAAAAAATAACAAAACAGCAACGTGTTGCTCCATCTTCTTAACTTTTATCTTCCTTTCTTTTTTTCTTGTACTTTTTTTTCTTTTCGTCTGGTAGGCAACTTCTTTTTCTTTTTTCCTCTGTTGACAAGGCTGTTTCCGTTGGCAGCTATCAGGGTTGCTAGGCAGCACAGGAGCGGCGAGTCCTCACGCAAGGTAACGGCTTGTTACGCAAACCGGAAATGCTCGTAAACGGAGACCTGCGGAGACCGTCCCGTTTAACAACGCTCGTTCGGCCCTGGTTCGGAATTGGAATAAGCCTTCATAGGCTATAGCCTTCATAGACCGCGAGACCGCGTCCTACCAAGGAGGCAGTCTCTGTAATGGGATACTGCCAGAGTGTACAGCGCATTTCCCAGATTCTCCGGAGAATCTACAGTCGTCCAATCAGCGAACAGAGCGAGTGGCTGAGAACGATGACGTCAAGTCGCGCTCCAGTTTCAGTTGAATGCTGCGTTCCTTTATACTCGGAAGAAGGAGATTTCCGACTTGGTAGTTCCGAGTTCCGACCTGTCTGTGTTCCAGTGCATCTGCTCGCGAAAGTATGGACGCCTAAAACCTTTCTCGTCCAAATAACTAAACGTTAGACTCTAACAAGTTACTGTTGCCAGGTACCGGTAGATTCATGGACTACAATATGTAGTGAAGTCGGAAATTTCCGAGTTCCCCGTGCAACTGGAACGCACCGTCAGAAGCCGGCTCATGACACACGTGACGACCAAACGTGATGCGATTGGTTGGCTAATCCAGAGTGGCACTGGGCAGATCCAATAGTTTTAAACTTCGACAGACACCCGCCTCCAAGTGAGTGAACGTTTGCCAATTACAGCACTTCCAGACCTTCTGTACAAATGAAATGAAGTACAATGGTCTGTTTGGACCAGGCTACAAATGAGCAATATACTAATCAAATATGCCCAAAATACACCCTAATAGGCTAATTTTTTCCTTTACTCCTATCACAATCAAACCTCACACGGTGAAAGTATACATGAAAAGTAAAACATTTCTTTTAGAAGTTTCTTGGAAAAATCTATTTTAAATATGTAAATGAGGCCTAATTGACTTATGGCCAAGAAGCCATAAAGTCAGAAGTAGAAAAAACAGGGGCCAAATAACTAACACATTCATGTCCATTCAGTAAGTAAACCTATCCATTAACACGATACATTGAATTGAAGTCACTTGCCACACTTACCTGGGTCACTTGCCACAAAAAGACTTTTATTAACCCTAAGAATTGATTGCACAATCTTGCCTCCAGTTGCTTTAAAAAAAAATGTTTTATTTGCGAACAAGCCTTACCTAATGACATTCCCCCACAGATAACATCAGAAGTAAGTCAGAAAAGTCATCTTAGTCATAGTTATGTGGTGAGATAACATTTTGTGCTGGTAGATTAACCTTTCTATACATTTTACTGTAGACATATTTAGCTCATTTGCACATTGGATGAAGATTGGGCCGATGTTTTTTTTACATACATATGAATGGTGTTTCTGCCTATAGCCTACAAATTAGAACATATTCAATACGTGTGGAGCTCATGTGCATATTCCAATTCCTTTAAAAAAAAGTTACTTTTCATGTATACTTTTACTATTTAAAGTTTTATTGTGGTAGGAGTAAAGGAAAACATTAAGCCTATTTGGGTGTATTTTGGATAAGTGTAAAGTTCATTTGCATATTAAAATTAATTTCATAAGAAACTTGTAATACAACAATGTTACTTTTCATGGGTACTTTCATTGTGTAAAGTTTAATTTTGATAAGAGTAAAGGAAAAAAAATAGCCCCATTCGGGTGTAGCCTTGTTGTATGGCCTTATTGGCACACATCTCGAATTGATGAGAATTTAACATATTTCCTGAACTAGGATTTCTTAGGACTTTTATTATTTTGTTTAGGACACCTCATAGAAATGATCTAAGCTGGAAACAATTATTTTACAATTAGTCTGTCGTAAAACGATACTTTGCCTGGACTATTAGTCAAACCTATGAGTAAAAAAAACATGGCTTCTCTGCATAGCCGAGTTGTTTACATTAGGCTACTTCAGCGTTGCGCCATGCGATCAGCCGAAGCCAATTCTACATTCAATCAGGGCTAAACTTTTACCGCAAATCCCAAATAGTGCTTATGCCGTCTACCATAGATATAATAATGGATTTAGTCTATAATGTGTGATTTGCAAAATAGGCTACATATCATAGCCTACATCACATAGCCTATCATAAAGGTGACCAGACGTCCCCATTGTTGGTTGCCTGTCCCTGGCTAAACAGAAACAACTACCTGTTCCCGTTTTGTTGACACCTCATTAAGTTTTTCAATCAGATTGCTAGTCAAACTGGAAATGTCTCCCTTTTCCCCCTTTTCGGGGGATGTTCCTCGTTCTGATCTCGGACGTCTGGTTACTTAGGCCTATATCATATCAGAATCTTCTATGACTGTTAAGCCCACTATGAATATTAAAACACGTCGAAACTTGTGCCCTGTATCTTAGCTACATGTATGATCTTTGCAGCAAAGAAAACCGCGTGAAAATCAGTTTGGTATTTAATGAGATATGATTAATTACATGCGCTGACAGTTCATTGCACCTGCCAAACAGACTACACTGAGTGGACTTTGACCGGTTCAAGATGGCGGCCCCACGGCTCGTCAGCGCCAATAGGCAATAGCGGCCAACGCGGTGTCTTATGCCGTCTACGCTACCTGTCATGTCGGCTGTAAGCTTTCTCCATTGCTGTAAGGCGCGAGTGAGGAGGTGAGGACTGAGGAGATAATGAGGCAGTGGAAAGCAAATGTGTTTATAAAGTAGCCTAGCTTGCGAGAAACTGCTAACGCTACTCAGCTAGTTCAACATTTTATATAATGTTTTTCTTTTAGAGCTGAGCTAGCTCAACAGTTGGCGCAGAGAAGATGGATGATGTAGGCCTAGCGCTTTCCCCTATGGTTTCCCCCTCCGAATTAAATGGTAACTTAAGTGAATTAAAGTGATATTAAGAGAAGTTGTAGTTACTGTGGTTTAATTTTGTCGACCACATTTGACCTTTTCCAAGTATAGGTGCAGAGGCAGCCTGAGTGCTGGACCAGTGGACCAGTGCCACGTTTAAGGTCAGTAGGCCTACCTCCGTCTCTAGGTCAATGGCAGAAGTAAGTTAACACAAATTAGGTTTATCATAGCCAGTGTGTGTTTGTGGTAAAAAATAAAAAAAGTTATCACAATGGCCCTCATCAACCGTGCGTAGACCAGAAAAATGGGTGTACGTACATTTCCACGCAAATCTCGGCATTTATCGATATGGACGTGAGCGTAGGATACGCTCAAATCCCACGCCAGCTCTCAGCTCGTGTACGCAAGTTTGTAAACAGCATGGACTCGCAGTGCAGGCTGTGCCGGGTAGCCGATGACTTTGTTGGACAATTATTATAAGGTAATACAAATGCAGTGTTTGCTCAGACCGAAATAAAGATATTAATCACTTAAAATTGTGCAGCTTATGGTGTGCAACTGAGTAGGAGAGCTGATTCAATAGTGCGCACACCGGCCACTTAGGAGCGCTGTATGGGACTGCGTAAGGGCAGTTATCTTCGACTTGGAGCAGCTGGGGGGAGAAGCCCCTGACTGCGGCCCGCAGCCAACGTTGAGGGGGAGGAGACATTGAGGGGGCCGGCACATTGAGGGGGGGGAGCCTAAGACCACATTGAGGGGGACGGCGCTCAGGGCTCTCACTACTGTCTGTCACTCTCTCACATTCACTCCTCAAGCAGGCTAATGCTAGCGCTATGTTAAGCTAGCGGGAGCCCACGCTGTTAATTAAATACAAACACATGGCACGGGAGTGTTGTGACTGGCTATCTTTCTTGCAGGGTACCTATTACAATGTTAAACGTAGCCTATACTACTTGCTGTAGTTTGGTCTGACTTTGGCAGTTGGCATTGTTACATCCGCTTTAGTAATACCAAAATAAGAGTCCTTGTTACATCCAGTTTAGCAATATCAAAATAAGAGTCCTGCATGGAGCAGTAGCATACAGGGAATGGGCCCTTTTTGTGCCAGCGATCACACCATTTTTGATCAAAGATATGGTTTTACTTCATATTTTTAACTAATATCAATATTCTTATGATTGCCATAAATATTTAAGACATAGTTAAACAAACAGTATATATTTTTTATAAGCTTAAAGGAATACATACCATAAAGGTGTGACAGGGTTGAAAATGGTAACGGGGTTGAAGGGGACATAGCCTATACAAATTAGAGTTTATTTTAGACTCAAATTGCTTTCAACATGCATTAGGTAAAAACAATTCTAATAATTCATTTTAATGAATAGATAACTTCACGATCACAGTACCGGATTGGTGGAATGACTCAAATAAATTTTGTGAAACAACATTTTATCAAGCTGACCTGGCATATTAAATACCCCTTTCTTGTGAAGAGTGAAGACCCATAGCTATTATGGATTGTATCCACAGAATATACATGCTGTTACAGCCATCCTGTTCTTTACCTTGAATATGTGTTTATTAATTATTGGTAATATTAATTGAATTATTCGATGGCAAGGGGCGTGTTTTGGGCCGCAAATTCGCCTGAGAATGGCAGCCGGTGTCAGTCTGGCAATGGCACAATCAAGTGCAGACACTGTGGAAACATAAGTTTGACCGCTTTAATTTAAATGTTTGTTTTCCAGCACCTTAACACCGTATATTAAACACCACAGTTAATGCCCCGGAGGCATCGCTTCGCCTTGCTGTGACACATGCATACATGTATCCATGATCAGTTAAAGCCTCAAAGTGTTATATGCCTGGAGAATCCTGTCCTTGTTCGGGAAGGAAATCTTTTCAGTAAGGCTTCACAAGTGTCATCTATAGTCTACTGACAGCAGTGTGTGTCTGGAAATATTGTAAAAAATGCAATTAATCATTTAACAATTCAAACATCTTTATTTTAAGATACTTTTGTTATTGAGTCACATTTTAGGTCAGCCCTGAAACACTACAGCTTGTGAAAATAAACAATATTAACGGTTTTAATAGATTGTGCAATTGTCCCTTTGTTGCTGTTAAAATAGACTCATCCATAGTGAATTATGGTGACTATGGCAAGAGAGAGTATAAGGTAAAAATAAGGACAATATGTGTTCTTTGATTGTTCTACACTTTATTGATTAGTTATCTTTTCTGTTAATAGTTTACTATGTATTTTTTGTAGTTGTTATTTTTACATTGTTCTGTTGAATAATAAGACTGTTGTTGGGGCTGCTGTGATTGGTGTAACTTAATGTGCGTCACACCTATAGCATTTAGTTATGTCTAATTGAGGTATATTTTTAAGCCTTAAATGTGGTCACATTGCATCTGTTAAGGTCATACCTTGGGGTCACAGTGACCCCTTCATAGTTCCCCATATCTTATTTTGACTCTTACTTAATTCATAGGCAGCTGGGCCTGCAACCGTCACAGACAGACAGGTACAGGAGTTCTCTTTAGCACATGTCACATTGTTTACAGTGCACACTTAATCATTTTACATACATATATACTTGCTTTTGTAAGTATAGATCTCATTGCTGACCCTTGGGAGACACAACACTAATTTAACACTCACAGGATCATCTATGTCCTCATAAGTGAACTGTTACAAGATAGCAAAAGCAATCAACATAGTAGGAAGGGATGTCCATTGTTAACCTGTTGACCTTTAAGAAGATATTTAACCGGTTAATACTATAGGTTAAACATAAAATTATCTAAATGTTTCTTATACCCGGTTATTATTCCAAGTAGGGCCTATGCTACTGCTGCATGCAGGACTCTTATTTTGATATCACTAAACCGGATGTAAGAATGCGTTCTTCATGCAAATAATTAAACAAGTCGTTTAGGCTATGCTTAACTTTATAATAGGTCGATGGTACGCAGCAAGAAAGATAGCAAGTCATAATACTCCCGTGCCATCTCTCTGTAACATTTAATAAAGAGCGTGGGCTACCGCTAGCTTAACGGCAGCAGCGGACCTCTACGAGTGAATGTGTGAGAATGAGACGGACAACAAGCAGACAGCGAGATTCTGCTCAAGCTCCCCCCCCTCAATGTGCCGGCCCCCTCAATGTCTCCTCCCCCTCAACGTCTCCTCCCCCTCAACGTCCGTCTGCGGGCCGCAGTCAGGGGTACTTGGCTGGGGGGACACTGAGGCACGGGGGCTGCATTCATTCAAAATGTTAGCCTAAGTATTAAATATGTAGTAGGCCTACACTGCTCTTTATGATAAAAAATACACGGCACAACATTCAACTTAACATTCTATTTATTTGACGCACTTTTTAGATGTTAGTTCCTCTTTTAATGTGTCATTGATTGCTTAAGCGAGCGATTTATTTCCACCGTTAACCGGCACGTTTTTCCGATCTGCTAGTGGAGCAGGACGGCGGGCGCTCTCACAGCTGATCGTTGCCGGGTCGGCTTGTGCAGCTGACGGCCGGTGTTGTGCCGAATTCCCACTCGTGCAAAGCGCATGCTGTCTTAGACCCTGTTTCCACCTGAGATTAACATGTGACTTTTTGAGTCTGGTTACAAGTGGCCAGCTCTCAGTCCGTGTGTTCCCACTTGTATTTTCAAATGTGACTTCTTTGTCTACTTGTGATCCGATTCCATTTACCCACTCTGTATGTAAATCAACACGTACATCATTTCCGTTTGCATTGCTGTTTTTAACCGGTGGGGTTCAAACAAGTAAATATACAGGGCTGTACAGTGCCACAGTTTTAATCGCATTTGCTATTAAAATGCATTACATGCGAAGATAATTACAAGTCTAGGTTGAAGAGATAGGCTACTGTCTCATTTAGACAAGGAGGAGCGATGCACAACACTGCTTAGAGGGCTCTACATTAACACTCGCCAAATGCGGGAAATATCATATAGTATATAAAAGTAAAAACTCTTAGGCGAGTTACGAGTAAGTTATTACGCCACTTTGGCTGGTGAAAGATGTGTGTTTGCCGGGCGGCTTTTCTAACATCTGCTACACTCTTCACCAGTACAGGGCTTTATGCAGTTAAGTTACTTTACGTGCGAACAGAATATTTTCTGTGCGCCTTCACATTAAAAGCCTTTTACTAGCCAAACGCGAGTTGACTTTTATTTTTAAGCGGATAAAAACAGGAAGTCGTTGCCTTGCAGCTCTCCGTGTTTTCAGATTTACGCAGTGAAATGAAACCAGAGGACAGAAAGCTTGTCATTTGCAATACTGGCGGATGCAACTAACGTTCATGAGGCTTCTATAAAAGCTGCATGAACGCCAGTGATGCACTTTTAACGTAGGCTATTTCCGCTCAGACAGGGGGCGGCAGTTGAGTAGGAGGTCCCTAAAGTGGACAAGAGTCACATTCGTGTTTCCACTACCAAATGAATGCGGACACATCGGACACAAGCGACGTAAACCACCTCTGAATGTGTTTTTTGTGATCCGATCTCAATGCGTCTTGAGAGTGTTTTCACCTGTAGTTACAGCTTTATTCATGTGATCCGATTACAAAAGTCAGATGTTAATGCCAAGTGGAAACGGGGTCATACAGTAAAATGCAAAATGTGTTATTTTTAGTTTTTAAACCCCTTTTGAGTAGTGCTATCTAAAAGGGCCAATACATTTTAATCATTCAAATCTCTGCAGACGTGTATTTCTTTTATGGGGACCATTATCGAACAGTTGGTGCGTCTTTTTCTCCTCTACCACTTATATTATGCCCGCACGTTGGTTGCATTTCAGAACAGCAACACCCTTTTTTTAGTGGCGATTTTTGAGTCAGACCACTTTTTCTTCATCTATGTAAAGAAATGGTGACATATAATTGTCAACATCAACATCAACATGACCGCAGGAGTTATTTCCTTCCTCACTGCTGCCTTCTGTCGTTCTTTGATGCCGCTTGTAATGCTCCGAAATGAAACTCTTTTTTTTTTTTTCTTTCGCTGTTATTTTGTCAATTTCTACTTCAGAGAAGTTCCTCTTCTGTGCCGTAATACGCATATCCATGTTGTAAAACCTCTGGGCGAGGCCTCTAAACTGAGAAAAAATAGGGACGTGAGACGATTGTTTTCAGCCGCCGCTTTTATCAATAATGGCCTGGCGTACGCCGAGATTGGCGAGATACGACTGTTTGATAAATCCCACGCGATACCTGGCGTAGGGAGGTATTTGCGCCAGAATCTGCACCAGTTTCCACGCAAATTTGATAAATGAGGGCCAATGGGTGCAGAGTTTTCCTAGCTTGTGTAATGTAACATATTTTCTTTAAAACTAGTAGGCCTACACATAGAACTCTGCTTGTGTTAAAGGTAATTTCTTATGTCACGACAGAAGAAATACTAAAGACTGCCTAGACAGTTAGCCTACCACTCACTCAATTAGGTCCCTGGATTCTTGATGTAGGCCAAGAGGGAGCGTATAAATGTTCCCATGGCTCAATAGTCCCAGGGCTCAATGTTCCCAGACTCAATGGGGTAATATGTCAGTTTTACTTTTATATACTATCTATGGTTTCACTCCCATTCTAACCTCTCCCTGTCTCCTTACCATAACCCTAACCACCCAGAGTGATGCCTGAACCTAATAGCCAATTTCAGGAACATAGGGCTGTGGGATAAATTATGTCCTATTTGGTGCAATATATACCTGAGCACATTGTGACTTGGGAACAACGAGGATTGGCCTAGAGATCAATGTGATCGTGTGAATGTCGATAGTTAGCCTGCTATCGGTGTATGAATGTGTGTGTGTGAATGGTAACGTGGGAAAGGAAAACAGGTCTCCCTTGCAAAAGAGTCTTCGGTCTCAATGGGATATAGGCTACCTGTATAAATAAAAGTTAAAAAAAATCAATGCACAAGAGGTTTGGCAAAGTGCAAGCTCTCAATCTGAAAATATTGGGTTTCCCTCAGGGTTTAAAATTGTGAAGATTAATAAATGTATTACTTTGTTGAGAGCATACTTTTTAATGTTGAGAGACATTGAGATATAAGATAAAGACAATGCTTCCATGATACCAATCCAGTGTTGTTATAGTATTAAACATATAAACCATGTTGAGATTTACAAACTCTTGGATCTGTTTCTCTTATGGGACATCCTCAATAGTAATTCATTGTTTTACAGCTACCTGAAGCAACGTGGCTTCCAAATCTATTTTAAATTTTGCTCGCTATAACTGCGGCCTAGCAACCCACTGTCCCTGATGGATACTTGGTGTTTGCGTTGCTGATTGTGTCACTCTAGATCGATTTGTTCCGGCTAACTTGTGTGTTGCTGCTAGTTTTGAGTGCCAAATAACTGAAATGTTTATTTCTTCTGTTACTCACTCTTGTCAGTGTTCCCAACAGTTCCTAATTCACTTCTAATACTTTTTCCAGATGTCCCCCTGGGTGGCAGTTTGATATAAATAAAGGTTGATTGATTGATTGATTGATTGATTGATTGATGCAAACTTGAAGTCAAGACCAACCCATTCATTCACCAATTTGAAAGCAATGAACAATGTAATTTAAGTTCATGTAACACTAAGGGTGTATTCAGACAGGGAAAGTCCGCTAGTTCACTTGCTTTGGTCCAGACCAAATAGAGTTTAGATTTTTTTTGTTTGGTGTGGTCCACTTTCATATTGCCCCTTTTGTAAGTGAACCAGCATTACGAGGCAAAACCACACGTGATCTGAGGTCATTCATTCATTAGACAGACATTCTGGGGTGGAGAGAAGCAGGAAGAACGAAGTAAAAACTGCGAAATATATCATTGATATAATATGGGGTTAAAAATAATAAAAAGGCCTACATCTAGCCTATAAATAAAGAAGAAAAAATCTAATTATTGTTGTTTCATATGGTTATATGAAGCCCTATGACAATGCCACGTTATGTGGCTTGTAGTCTACGATGTGAAACATAATTTTTACTATATTTTTGCTGCTGGACGTGCGGCTAGCGAGAAGAGTAGGCTCATGCCGACACTCAGCTGATTGAGCTGTGTATCGGCTGGTTGTCAGTTCGGAGCAGTTCAGCTCCAAACTGACTCGGGGATAGTATTGACGGTCCCGTACATGGGAAGCAAAATAAAAACACACACTTCTTGCGCAGCGTGAACCTGTTGGCACTGTGCGGGAGACGCTCCCCTCTTCTTCATCTGATCGCTGAAAACATTCAGCATTTTTACGCGTCCTCTCGATCAAATGTAATATATTTTTCTGGGCTCCCAGTCAAACCACAACTTATTGTCCTAACAATGGTGACAACAACACTTTCCTATAATGTGAAGCTGACGGCAATTTATTAAAAAAGAAAAGGCACAGTGCTTCCTGCATTTGGGTCGGATCGAGTCCGGACAAATTCACACCACAAACAAACTCTCAGTGCGTTTGGAAACGCACTGAGACTACTGCCTCGTTTCCACCGAGTAGAGCGGGTCGGATCGGAGCGGCTCAGAGCGGGACAGCTCACTTTTAAGAATCTCAGTGTTGTTTCCACCGCCGACCCTACCCTTACTGGTAGGGCGGGGTTTAGGCTGGACTGCGATAGCCGCCACCAGAATGTGGGTCAAACTATCGGGCTGTGGAACAACTGTGGTCAAGCCAGCGGTCTCTTGTTTTTGCTTGGTCAAACCAGCCGCTTCTTTATTTATTCCCCCCGTGTTGTGAGCACCGAGACGGCTTGGTGCAACTGATAAGAGACAGTGAGCAAACAGCGCTGGCTGCGGCAGCTACGTGACAGCGTAGCAGTGGGACACAGTGTAGCCAACTGATTCATTTAATGACGAGGAAAAACACCACACAATAAACAGTGCCGCTCTCACATTTTCGCCAAAACTCTCTTCACCCTAGCTGAGGTGACTACAAACGGCGGAAATGATTCAAACCAGCCGCTTCTGTATTTATTCCCCCCGTGTTGTTGTGAGCGTGTATTTACTGCTATCTATGGCGTAAACACACAGAGACGGCTCGGCGCAACTCATAGAGACAGTGAGCGAACAGTGCTGGCTGCGGCCGCTACGTGACTATGGGACACAGTGTAACCAACTGATTAATTTATTGACGAGGAAAAACACCACACAATAAACAGAGCTGTGCTCACATTTTCGCCAAAACACAAGACTCGCTTCACTCTTGTCGAGATGACTACACATGGCGGAAATGATTCTTTCGACCAATCAAATGACGGCAGTGTGTAGCTCCGCCTTTTAGGCACCCTTTCAGGCGGCTAGTACCCCTACGGAGGAGTACTGAGATTTGGAGCGGCTCAGAGCGGTTAGGTGCGCTTAAACCGTACCCTACCCAACTTTTGGCAAATGAAAAGCCAAACTACCCGGACCGAACCGCTCCGATCCGACCCGCTCTACTCGGTGGAAACGAGGCATACGTCTTCAGCTGGGTCTCGGAGTGCTTGTTTGGTCCGCCCCCGACTGTATTCACACCTGCCTGAAAGATGCGCACCGAAGGCGGAAATGCATCTGAGTTAGTTTCAACCGAACTAAACACGGCATGTGTGAGTACACCCTAAATGTATAGGCTAATGAAACCAAGTTAAAAGACAGTCCAAATACTATACACTGTTTTAGTGATAATGCAGGAGGGCTAGATCAATAGGTATGAATAGCATCCAGGAATGGTGCAGCGATCAGAATGCAAGGAATGATGATGAGGAGACGTAGCTTTCTTTAGACTATATTATTTTCAGTCGTATTTATTTAAATCCTCTGTATTGTCTTCCAGTTTTCTATAAACAGTAAAATAAAACACAATTAGTTTATATGGCATAATAAATAAATACCTATTGGCTTAACATACACTTATAGCAGGCTGATATAACTAAACATTCATTATACAGGAAAAGGTCATACACAAAATATACTCAGATAAGATAAACAGACTCTACATAACATGACCGCGCCAAAGAGCAGACATGGGGCCAAGCGGCTACACTGCATGTGCAGGACATCTCCCTTTCACGTGATAAGCCGACAACCAACTGCCATAGCAACCAAACGACGCTGCTTAACTTAGCTTAACAACCAACGTCAAACTTGCACATACACATTATTAACACTCACAATAAGACAAAGTAACAGGCACTTACATTTTCACAAACTCAATACAGGAGAATTAAACAATAAGGCAGGTAACAGATGGACGATGAGCCACCGGCTGGTTGCGCTCCCATCAATCACTCTCTGGGACTAACTGGCAGAAAACGAAACTTAACTTATACACTATAGACTAGGAGCAACTGCTCTTAAAGCGACAGCCGCCCCCAAATGTGCAAGGAACATTTGCATCACACAAAGGGCTTAACAGTAAGGTTCAGGGGGGCTGGGGATGAAGGTCGACCTCCCCAGACGGGAGAGCTGGCAACATCACCAATCGGGCAACCGGTCGAGTGTACACCTATCCTTTAATGTGCACATCAGCTGACCGGATGAATCAATCGTCGCTGCGGTGAATCTTGGTTACTCGTCCGATGGGCCACAGGGCCCGAGGCAGCTGAGGCTCCACCAACATGACGACTGCCTTATCCAGGAGATCAGGGGGCGAAGAGTGCCACTTCTGTCTGGTCTGCAAGCTAGGGAGGTATTCCCTGATGAATCTAGACCAGAATTGGTCTGCGAGAAACTGCGAATGCCTCCAGCGTTTGCGGCTCAGGATCTCGGTCTCTGGGTACACCACTTGAGGAAGCGATCCGTCAGGCCGCCCTATTAGCAGACTGTTTGGTGTTACAGGGTCAATGGAAGGCCACGCTCTCCAGCGTTGACATGCTGCACAGGTACTCTGGTGACTGCGAATAGCCTCCCGTCCACGGATTATCCAGAATGACCTACGCAACTCGGCAAAGACCCGCTCTGGGCCAGGATGGTGCAGGTCATCGTCGTACTTCTGGATGAGCAGACGTGTAGTTGGGTGAGAGGCATCCAGGACAGCAGGGTGCAATGTTGAGTCCTCTTGACCTTCCAGGCGTCGGAGCCGGCCGCCCACTCGAATGAGGTCCTTTGACTTGTCCATCTCAGGAGCCAGAGTAAGTAATCGGCTTCTCGATAAAACAGGTTTCCCTGACGTCAGAAGCTTGTAGTCTTCAGGAAAGGACTGTTGTTGGGCTCGCCAGAGAACCATCATCTCTGCGCAGCGATACTGATCAGCATTGGGCGGAGAACTGCCAGGGGTCTGCACATGGAGTTCTTGAGCAGTAGCGTCCAGGAGCTCCTGCCAGGTGTTGTACTCCTTATCCTCAAGGCTGGTAGGGGAGGTGACTGTTACACCACAGAAGGCAACTTTCCGGAGCTCTGTTTTGTCCTCGGAAGATTCTGTGATGGGGGTCTCTGGCCAGGTGTCTGGACCCTGGAGAAGGAAGGGAGGTCCCTGGGACCATCGGTTTGCTTATATAAGGGATTCTAGGGTCTTC
Source organism: Hyperoplus immaculatus (assembly GCA_949357725.1). Classification (NCBI taxonomy): domain Eukaryota; kingdom Metazoa; phylum Chordata; class Actinopteri; order Uranoscopiformes; family Ammodytidae; genus Hyperoplus; species Hyperoplus immaculatus. The sequence goes on along the minus strand of OX442361.1, from coordinate 18,826,579 downwards.
CCTCTTGTTAAATCATCCGCAGGGTTATTCGCCGAGTCGACATAACGCCAGGTGCACTTCTCTGTCAACTCCTGTATCTCGGCTACTATAGCTCCCACGAAGACCTTGTAGCGGCAAGACTTGGAGTGTAGCCAGGTGAGAACGGTAGTGGAGTCTGACCACAATACAATGCGATCCAGGGTCAAGGTAAGTTCCTTCTCAAGGACTCGAGCCAGCCGCGCCGCCACCAGAGCTGCACAAAGTTCCAGGCGTGGGATAGAATGCAGGCGTTTCGGGGCCACTCTTGAATGAGCGAAGATGAAGGAGAGATGGATCTGAGCTCCATCGTCCCCTGTCCTCAGGTAGGCTACAGCTCCATAAGCTTGCTCGGATGCATCTGCAAAGATGTGACCCTCACGAGTAGCACCCTCAAGTTTAGCACCTGTAGGCACGTATGGACGTGGGAAAGTAAGGCGAGGAAGAGACTCCAGCTCGGACTCCCATGTGGACCAGGCTTGCAGGAGTTCTGAAGGTAGATTGGGGTCATCCCAACCACGTTGCTTGTCCCACAGCTGCCGAATGATGAGCTTTGCTCGGGTGGAGAAGGGTAACAGGTAACCCAAGGGATCATACTGAGAAGCTGCGACTCTGTATATGTTCCTCAGAGTTAGGGTCTCATAGGTCACCGGCCGGTGTTTGTAGCCAAAGGAGTCTGTTGCCCAATTCCAGCTGAAGCCAAGTGTTGACTCGAAAGGGTTGGACTTATCCTGTGCGAGCCATAGGTCCAGGCTCTCTGACCTGGCTTCATGAGGTAAGTGACTCAGTACGCTTGGATCGTTGCAAGCCCATTGACGCAGCTCAAAGCCTGCCGAAGCCAGACGATCTCTGAGCTGATCCACCAGCAACTTCGCTTCACCGGGTGTACGCACGCTTTGCAGGCAGTTATCGACGTAGAAGCACTTCTCTACTGAGAATCTCAGGTCATCGTCTGGCTGGCTGTGGTCGACGATGTGGTGCTGTAGAGCGTATGTAGCACAGCACGGGCTGCAGGTTGTGCCGAAAGGCAGGACTTTCCACTCGAAGGTTTTGGGAGGTTCATCCACCTTCAGGTCACGCCACAGGAACCTTAACAGGGAGCAGTCATCAGGGAGAAGGCGTACCTGATGGAACATCCCCTTGATGTCTCCACTAACTGCTATGGGATGTTCACGAAATCTCAACAGGACTCCCAACAAAGAGGCGCCGAGGGTAGGGCCAGGTAGCAGGTACTGGTTCAGGGTCTGCCCAAGATATTGATGAGAGCAGTTAAACACAAGGCGATTCTTTCCATTGTGGCTGACGAGGTGATGGGGTATGTACCAACATTCTTTAGGGGGGGTCTCCTGAGTCACTTCCCGCACCGCACCTGCATTGATAAGCTTCTGCATCTCAGCTTTGTAGGCGTCCGCTTGCTTGGGGTTCCTTTGGAGACGCCTCTCAGTGCTGCGCCGCATAGCCATAACTGACTCCTTAGGTGCGTGCAGCAGTGGCATGTTTGCATGACGTAGCAATGGTGTAGCATACCTGAAGGTTCCATCCACCTCTGTACGAACGGTCTTGGCTTCAAGCAGTGCTACAGCCTGCTGATCCTGCTTTGATCGAGTGACCTCTCTCTCAGGGCGGTAAGGGACAGTATCTGCTTGCCAAAGCCTTTCAACGTGCTTGTATAGCTCATCCGTAGGTGGGGGAGATGAGTTAAACAGACACTGGACAGAATGGGCTGGCCGCCCCATGCATTGGACGGGGCCTTGGAGGGTCCACCCAAGCCTGGTGTGGACTGCGGCTGGGCCACCAGGTGGGCCGAGCCTGACTGGCTCAACAGGTGTTATGAGATGGGGCTGATCGGAGCCAATAAGGAGTGATGGCTTGGCTCCCTTTAATGCAGATATGGGAATGCCACGTAGGTGTTGGAACTTCCTTTGAAGGCGGTCCACCGGGTAGGTATGCTGCGCCAAGCTGAGGCGACTAGCTGTGAATGCCCCATCAATGGTATAGCTAGTTTGACGGTTAGCAGCTGAGGTGACACGGAAGGACACAGTGTGTCCATGGAGCACCTGGATATCCTGACGGACTGTGCACAGGGGAAGATCTTCTGGAAGGCCCTTCATGCCAAGAGACCTAGCTGCTCCTGGTAGTAGCATGGTTCTCTCTGACCCATCGTCAAGGATTGCAAAGGTGTCTAATGTATGCTCTCCATACTGTACAAGAACCGGCACAACCTTTAGCATGACCCGATTCCCAGCTCCATGTCGGTCGAGGTAGAGGGCGTCAGAGGCAGAGTTGGTTAGGCAGCTCTCTTCCCTAGCTGCATTACTGCTTTCTGCTCGAGCGTTTACCTCATGGAGAGCCAGCAGGTGTATTCCCTGACAGAGGTTACAGGGTTTCTTCAATGTGCACTGGGCTGCTTGGTGCTTTCGTGCACAGCGCCAGCACCGTTTATTAGAGATGATCCACCATTTGAGCTGGTCTTTGGAGAGCTTAGCTATCTCACTGCACTGACTGAGGTAATGCTCCGTGCTCTCGTAGTAGGCACAGTAAGCTTTACTCTTGAATTTATTCTTCGCTGCACTCTGGGAGGCCGCTCCTGAAGGCTCTCCAGCACCATGCAGGATTGTCACTGTTTGTTTTCCAGAACGACCATCAGTCTTCACGTTCTGCCTTTCTTTACTGCTTCTTGCAGTAGTTTGACTGTGGAAACCTTGACAACAAGACTCATAGCGGAGCCACTCTGACAACTCATACAGAGTGTGGGAAGCTCCAGGCTGCAAAAACTGATGTCGGCGGAAGTCAGCTCACTGTTCTGGGGGGAGCTTGATCAGCAGTCGAGCTACATGTGAGCCACAGTTCAGTTCAACTTCCCCTTCAGGTCCCAGGGTCTGCAGCAGGCCCACCAATGACTGTATTTGGAGGGAGAACCTCTGGAAAGCTGCAGGATCTCCACGCTTCACTTCAGGATTCAGGCTTCCAGGACTCCTGCTATCTTCTTTAAAGCAAGCTGATGAGGCTGACCAAACTTATCGTGAAGGGCCGCCATAGTGTGAGTATAGGGGGTCGGTGAGTTTAGGTAGGCATCAGCTATGAGCTGGGCTTCTTCCAACTTCAGAAGTATCTGATACTTGAAAAGCTCTGTAGCGTTAGGTGGAAGTAGGTTCTCTAGAGCTATGCGAAGCCTTGCAAACTCACTGGGGTCAGGGTGCAGGAACTTGGGGATGGTTGGTTTGGGGCCTCTATACACTTGTTTGGAAACAGGAGGATGTATAGGGTTCGGTGGCGGCATTCCAGGCATGGCTCCAGTGGATGCTAAAGGGGTCAAGGCTGCTACAGGCGCTGGGCGCGTCAATCCTCCGTAGGCTGGAGTAGGGTGTGAGAGTGGTCGAGGGAGTCGCCATGAGGGGTAGGACGAGACCCCTGTACCAGGAGGCGGGTACAGGGGCTGAGGTTGCTGCAGCATCGGCGGTGGTGGCAGATATGCAGCCTCTTTAGGGGCGTAGTAGGGTTGGCTACTAGTATGCTTTTCCAACTTAAGGTTACAGACGGCACTTTGCAGGTCCTCTTCAGGTTCAGGCCATGGTGGAGGATCAGGCCAATCTTCTTCTGGTTCTGTATGAACAGGGTAACTCCTCGAGACTGCAGCGCTAGCTGGTTGAGGGTTATGTGGGGTGTGTTTTGAGGCAGGGCTGGCAGCTTGACTCATATCTGCTTTCAATGAGCGGGCTACCTCAATTAGCTCTTTGATTTCACTCCGTGCCTCATCAAGGGCCTTCAGTCCGGAGTGGAAGACCTGTTGTGACTGCATTAGCTTAGCATTCTCCTCTTAAATGGCTCTGATTTCTGCTTGGTAGCGTGAATCCTGGCACGGAATCACCTGGTATGAGGGGGCAGGTAGGACAGCACTGTTGCGATCTCTCCACTGGCGGCGTTCTGGGGCTAGCTGAGGTATCTCTTGGTGAGCAGCATTCCCATGAAAGCTACCAGAGGGAGTCTGGTGTGACTGGAAGGGGGTCATCTGGACTGGATCCTCCCGCGGAATAGGCACCCTCTTCTCCATAGTAGAAGTTGGCTGGACCCATCAGTCTCTATAATGGGCTCCCTCATAGTCCATCTCGTAATCTCCAAGTCTGTCAGGTCGACGTATTTGTCGCCGAGGCCTCACAGCAGGGTACATCTCTTCATCCAACTCCATTTTGAATGCTATTATCCGGCTCGAAGGACCAAATGTTTTAGTGATAATGCAGGAGGGCTAGATCAATAGGTATGAATAGCATCCAGGAATGGTGCACCGATCAGAATGCAAGGAATGATGATGAGGAGACGTAGCTTTCTTTAGACTATATTATTTTCAGCCGTATTTATTTAAATCCTCTGTATTGTCTTCCAGTTTTCTATAAACAGTAAAATAAAACACAATTAGTTTATAAGGCATAATAAATAAATACCTATTGGCTTAACATACACTTATAGCAGGCTGATATAACTAAACATTCATTATACAGGAAAAGGTCATACACAAAATATACTCAGATAAGATAAACAGACTCTACATAACATGACCGCGCCAAAGAGCAGACATGGGGCCAAGCGGCTACACTGCATGTGCAGGACATCTCCCTTTCACGTGATAAGCCGACAACCAACTGCCATAGCAACCAAACGACGCTGCTTAACTTAGCTTAACAACCAACGTCAAACTTGCACATACCCATTATTAACACTCACAATAAGACAAAGTAACAGGCACTTACATTTTCACGAACTCAATACAGGAGAATTAAACAATAAGGCAGGTAACAGAGGGACGATGAGCCACCGGCTGGTTGTGCTGGCATCAATCACTCTCTCGGACTAACTGGCAGACAACGAAACTTAATTTATACACTATAGACTAGGAGCAACTGCTCTTAAAGCGACAGTAACCATTAATCTCAGAGCCTTTTATACATACACAGATGTTAAAAGGTCCAAGTGCATCATTCATAGAGTGAACCTAAACAAGAAGCTTGTGTAAGAAAATGAATGGGACATTGAAAAAAATTGATTATAGATTTGGAATACACCAATTTGCACTCAGAGGTCTGCCCAAATGCACTTATTAAAGTGTCTTAAATCTAAATAGAAACGTTCAAGCCAGCATAAGTCTCAATCTCGATGACATGTAACCTGACACAAGATATACAACACATAAGCAAATTCCATGTATTTATAACAAGTAAATTTACACTTTACAAAGATGTGCACAAATCCTGCATAGCCTTTTAACCCATAAAGGAGCAGTCACACATTAAGACACTGGTGCAATTCAGCATTTTAGTCATGCACATTTATTACATTTACTCTGGATGGTTCAAACAACCATGCATGACTCAATCCATCTCTGCTTTTCTTTTTTTAGAGAGAGTTGTGTTTGAGATGAATATATGCAACAACAAAAAAATAAAAATAAAACCTGTCACAAATGTGCAAAGAATTTGTGCTGAATTGAAACAACATATAAATTAAAGAGCTGCTTCGCTGCTTTCCATTATCTAAATGAAAGAATTATAGCCTCTTGTGCTTCTTTATCATCATTTTGACTTGCTATGTTTCTCTTCCATAATGTGTCTATTTTATTTAATGTCTGGATGGAGATGTACACTCATCTACCTTCAATCTGTGTTTGACCCATATTTATTACAAACATACTAAAATGGACCTACTGATACTGATACTGATGATACTAAATTAACCTCGAAAACAATTAGGTTACACAGCACAATTACAGTGCTGTGAAGATGTTAGCCTGTTCCTCAACATAATGTGCAGATACACTACTTAATACTATATAAATTGGGCAAAACATGCTGTGATGGAGAATAATATTTTTGGAAATTTTAATTAAAATATTAACAAAATAGCCCCTTGAATAACTTGAAAATGTGTATGTAATACTCAAAAAGAACCATACACTGGCTCCCACAATTTAATTCTGTAACTATACTTTTTTTCTTGGAGTCATTGCTGACTTTTCATTCTCTTTTTCTTTATTTTTTGCATTTTACTGCTTTTCTTTTTTAATAAATTGCCGTAAGCTTCACATTATGGGAAGTGTTGTGGTTTGACCAGGAGCCACGAGCCAATAGGCTATAGTTAGTGTTGTTTTTGGCGGCCTGTTTTAAGTTTAGTTTTAGTCTAGTCTTTGTGTCAAACTGTAATTTTAGTTTTTATTAGTCTTAGTCACGTTTAAACTCTTTTTAGTCTAGTCAAGTTTCAGTTGACTAAAAGTATTGAGCTTTTTAGTCTTCTCTTAGTCAGAATTATCTGGGACTATTTTCGTCTAGTCTTAGTCAACAAAAACTGATGACATTTAAGTCTAGTCTTAGTCAATGACATTTGTATTTTAGTCTTATTAGTAATGCAATTATATTTAACCCAGTTAATATAGTACAAGTACCTAGTATAGTACAGCCAAAATAAAAATGTTCTTTAAGTCCCCCATTTCACAAGTCAAACAAGGTTATCTTATCTTGTTATATTATTTTTACCTTAGACTCAAGAATACATGCAATACAAAAGACCTCTGTCAAGGGTATAATGACCGTTGCTAAGGACCTACGTCATAGTTTTGATGGAAAGACGTCCACAAACAGGGCTACTACTCGTTCAGAAAACAATGGAATACTTTTCGACATGAATCAGGAGAGCAGGGAACACAGGAGTCATGGTTAATATCCGACAGGAATCCAGTCAAGATGACGTGAGTACGTTTGGCCGCATATTGACAGTAACTTCAGGCTGCAGCTGGTTAGTCGTTAAAGTTAACCCACCGCCGCAGCTGCATCTTCCATATTGCCGCGAGTGGGGATTGAGGAAGTAACGTCGCCTTCTAACTTCCTGCTATTTCAAAATAAAAACCAACTCACGTTTGTCTAGTTAAATACTCATGTTAAGCCAGTGAAATGCTTTTAATCTGAAGCCGTAGCCTGTTTGCAGCCCCGAGACTCAGGAAACAGAAATATCGCAAAAATAATAATAATGGCGAGACAAAATAGCCTTATAACATTTCGTGTCCTCTTGTTTTTGTCAATGAACATGAAGAGATATTTTATCAGAGTTTTTGTTTTTGTAAACCACATTTAGTCCCGTTTTTATTAGTCAACAATAAAGCATTATATATTTGATTATAGTCTTCGTCACATGACCACCATTTACGTTGCGTCTCGTCTCGTTTCTGTCACGTGATAAATGTTCGTTGACAACGATATTTTGTCATATATTTCGTTGACAAAAATAAAAATACTTAACAATAACTCAGGTTTCTATGTACAGTAGGTTTAACTGTACATATTTTTTATTGACATTAATGGAAATCTGTACACAGTAGGAGTGTCCTGATGCGATATTGTTATTGGGTATATTGACTCTGATATTGACAAAATAGCTAGATTGGGTATCAGTGACAATGGGGTCGTTCCATTGAACAGATCTATTCACTTAAATTATGAGTATGATGCTCATATTGCCATGCTATGGCTCACAGATTATTATACGAGGACACTTAATGGTTGTCTTCCGGGCAAAATAGTTTTATTATTATTTTTAAAAAAAACAGACGGTTTGATTTGAAGAATCTACTTCGACTGCGAGGGTTCCGACTGATGACTTGAATCATCGACTTTCATGCGGCAGTCCTAGTGATCAGGGGCCTCATTTATAAACGTGGCGTACGCCCAGAAGAGGGCGCACGCCAATTTCTACGCAAACATTGGGATTTATAAAAAGCAAACTTGACGGGAAGATGTGCGGTCCTCCACGCAAACTCTGACCCATGCGTACGCACAGAAAGTGGAGAAAGGAGAAATGGCGACTCCGTCGGCACATGTATGAAGTGCGAGAACGAATGAGTTTGTGTAAAATTAATCCAGATATAGGCCTATTATAAGCCATTTAGGTCTATCATATAGGGAGTTCCTTTGCAAAACGGATGAAGCCATTATTACAACTAATAAAAAAATGCCTCCACGGATTTTTCCATGGAGTGATACCAACAAAAAACAAAACGAATTAGGATCTTAAATAGCCTACAAACGGAGATATGAGTGCAAATTAAAAAAACAAAAAAAAACGTTTGAATAAGCTCTGCATGTTATTGGATTAATTCTGATAATATTGAGGTGGAATACAACCTATTACTTTTACACTGACGCTGTTCTCGATGCATCAGTCAGGCAGACAGGAGTGCACAGTTTCATACACTAATCATAAGCCTACTGTACATCACATACTGTGCTAATTTTTCGTGGTTTTTAGTCTGTTTTATCTATGTGTTTTTCTTTGTGTTTAAGCACGTCGTAACTGTGTTTTGAAAGGGACTGTGAAGTTTATTATCCGCCCATCACTGCACCGGGATGAATTCTCCGAATCTGTATCTCATGGGGGGTCTCAGTGTCCCCCGCTCGTGGCACAAACACTGCTGTGCGAGGATATGCACTTTTTTGCGTCCACTTTTATGTCGGATCGCTTCTTTTTATTTCGACCACAGCGTTCACAGAGATCGCCACAGGCTGCACTCTGACGCCTTTACCCTCACACTGTGCCACCAAACTAAATTTTCCCTGGTCGCCACTTCTCCAACGGTTACTTCGGCGTGACCGCAGTGATCCACACCGTTTGGAGTCTATTTTTCCATTTCCCTTTCAGTCGGCGATTGCAACTACCGCCTTCATGCACTCAGTAAATGATATTAATTTGGGCGTGTCAATGACTATGTATGGGTAAATATGGGCGTTACGTGAAGCCCGCAAAGGCTGTGCCACATTTAGATTTGATTGTGATTTATAAAGGGAAACAGGCGTAGGACGTGAGTGCGCACTGTTTTATAAATCAGAATATTTTTGTTCACACGTACATCCTACATTTCTTCCGTACGCTAGCTTCCACGTGAATCCCACGCAAAGCTTTATAAATGAGGCCCCTGGGGCCTCATTTATACAGCTTGCGGCGCACAAAAACCTTGCGTAGACGGACAGAAATGTGCGGGAAAATGTGCGGTGACAAACGTTGGTATTTATAAAAACATTCTTTGCGGAGAAGTGCCAACTTTCGACCATGCGTAGAGCTACCGCAAGGTTTTCCTGACTCGGGGAATCAGCGACACTCAATGGAAACACCACGAAATAAAGCTCAGTCATCAGAAAAACACAGACAAATGATGCTTGGCACCCAATATATTTAGTCAATAAAATGTATATGCTTACCTATAGTTGCGAATATATGGCTACTGTAGTCTATGGCATGCAGTTGAGGTTGAATTAGTTATCAAGTAGCCTAGGTCTACATGTTTTGGTTATATCTTATACGTTGAATATTATAGCGCTACTTTATAATAATATCCTATACGTCGGGAGGTGTTTCCGTGAGTGGCCAGCAGGAGAGCAAATTTTAAGAGGTGTTTAAAAAGTAGTTTTGTACAAAGTTAAGCCCAACAGATATTAATTAAAACTGTATATTTCGTTTGATAAAATCATGTTATGAATTTAGCAAATCATTACACGCATCTCTTTCCCATAACAATTCACCCTGGAAGATTAAACTATAATCTGACGTTGTTGGAAATGTGTGGATCTCACGGGAGATAAACAATTCTCTGGAATAGACTATAGGCATTATTTCACTTGTCACCTCATATTTTATATAAGCTACATATACTACAGGTACGCTAATACGTGATATTGCATACAGCACAAAGGTGGGCGAAACTGCTTTACAAAGACTATAACGACTGTGCCAATCATGATATGTGATAAACGCGCGCGTGTGTGTGTTTGTGTGACAGTTACTGCAGCACATGTACGTCACAGGCTTTCTTCCTTCAAAGTCGCTTTCTTTGCAGCCGGTTGCCTCCCTTCTTTCCTCATGTCAGTCAAAATTCCGTGCTTATTAAGAGCGTCATCATATTCAGGAGCTATTTAGCATTCGCCATGTATGGTAGATTGTGGGATGAAATTGGGAGGTGAGGTGGGAGGACACGGGGTGGAGATCGTCTGCGCACAATTCACCGCAGGTGGGTATTTATAAAGGGAAGATAGCGTGCAACTGTGCGCCACACAGTTTTATAAATCTGAATTTTTTTTTGCGCAGCACATTTCTGGCTTTGTGCGGACGCAATGTTTTAGGATGGTTTCTACGCACACCGTTATAAATGAGACCCCAGCTGTTTTGAGGTATTCCACCCTCACTGCGCCAACAAATTTGTCAGCTACTTGCAATACTTACTTGTTTCTAGTGAGACATTTATTACAGATTGTGGAGTCGCAGTAGTATTTCAACGTCCTTTCAATCCTTTATACAACACTCCCTTTAGAAATTACTGAATATCAGACCTCCTTGTGCTGTTTGTTTATGGGTGGCGCTAACACATTTAAAACAGTACAAGTTTAGTATGATGATGTGCTAGATGCTTTAATTATATGCTGAATTTATACATAATCCAGCATCCAAAGTAATTCACAGTTAATAGTAATTTATGTTTATTTTTTCAGAGTTAAATATCTGGATTAATTAGTAACGAACTATTGAACAAACACATTTTTGAATGTTTTTGTTTAGGGGCAGGTTTGGCGGCACCAACCTGAAAGCGTTTTAACAATAAATAAAGCAAAGCATTACAACTAAAAAGAAGTACATAAAGTTGCAGGTGAAGCAGGATTTAATAAATTGTTCATTTGCAAAAAAAATAATAAAATAAAAATTAATTTAAGATTTAATACAGTGCAGTGGTGTATAAAGTACCTACATGCCTTGAGTAAAAGTAAAGATATCTTACGTGAAAATTACGCTGGTAAAAGTCTTGAAGTGGCTTACATTAAATGTACTTGAGTATCAAAAGCACGTGTCAGGTATTAAAATGTATTTAAGTATCGGAAGTAAAAGTACAAGTACAAATAAAACAGAAAAACTCAGAAATTGTTTTGTTTTCTACAATTTTTAAATTTAAAACACTTGTATTTGAATTTAACTGTTAATGTTACTCCACCCTCCCTCTCCTCGAATTCCCCCCCTACTTTTCTCCTTCCCTCCCTCCTTTTAGCCCCCTAAACCCTCATATTCGCCTTCCTCCGAGCTAGCGGATGCCGTTACAGACATAGTAGATGCGGCAGCACTGTCCATACTTACACCAAAAATTGCGAGTGGGCGTTGTTTGTTTAGTTACAACGAAACCTAGCTGCATGGTCTTGTTGGATCTGATACGCCCCAAGTTATCCTGATCAGACCGTCAATATAAAAACTAAGTAAAGTATACATACTCCAAAAATTGATTTAAGTAGAGTTACGAAGTAGTTGTACTTAAGTACTTTACACCACTGAACTTAAGTCAAACCAGATGCTGCGTTGTGCAAAGGAAAATAGCCCTCTGAGAAAAGTCTGAGAAAAATCAAAAAACATAACAAAACATCTTTGAGTATATAGAGGATGGCAGCACAGAGCGTAAAATCTGGCACTTCAAAACAGCGTTTTATCACAATTTAAACAGTTTTCCACTGTTTATTTTATCGCCTACAGTATGACAGCCCCCAGACAACATTCATGACAGTAATTATCTCAATAAAGCCTAGGTACAAAAACAATTCAGTGCCTCTTCTTTGTGGACATTAGCCTGTTGGCACTGCTGTGCTATGACTGTGCGCCAGATAGTCCTTTACAGGGATATTCCCTGTTGCCAACCATAATTAATTGCTTTGCAGTCTTCAAGGCCATAATGCTCATCAGTTATTAATTAGAAATTCATTTCACTGAATAAATAATGCTCATGATTGATGATGAAACTTGTAATTAGGTTCTTGGAGAAATGCACAGGGGAGAATGCCTTTACACTTGAATCCAGGCTATTAAATACTGCTCATTTAAGGGACCGTTATACCACTTGTCATAAACCTGAGCTTCCACGGTAGCATCTGGATTCAGGGAGCAGCTATTCACATTTATGTTTTGTTAGACTACCTGCAACAGCGCATGATCCTTAGTGCTACTTTACTCTTACTCTTTACTTTTGTTCCAGAAAACTTAACCATTCATTCATAAAGCGTCATGATGGAGCAGAAAAAAGCTGTTATCAAGTTAAAAACATCAGGATGCAGTGTTTTCACCAAAGGCAAAGTAGATGAGGTTTTAACTATCTGTGTCTTTTCAAACATATAGCGTGGTTGCTATGCTACAAAATCTCATGGGCCCTTCCAGGCATCATATAGCCTACAGTCTTTTTAAATGACGAGAGAGAACTGTGAAAACTCAAGCCATCTATGGCTCACTATTGATTTTACACGGAAGATCCAACCGTTTTTGATAGCCTTTTTGATATATTTTCTTGCAACCACGAGTCCCTTTGGAGTTTTGTGGAAAATAAACCAGTCAATATACACCTATTAGGATTTCTTGATCTGAGCCCATAAACCTATGGTGTACAGTGTTTCCAAATGCTTATTGCATCATAATAGCAGAGAGATGAAAGCTATTACTTATGTAGGTAGGACAATCAACAATTTAATGGTTTCTGTAATATTTTACTTTTAGCCCTGCCCAATTAACATGATTGAGCAGCAGTAAAGAGGAAGGTGCATCATGACGCCCCTCAACAAAAAGACTGAGGGAGGGAGCGGAAACAACAGCTGATGATTGTGTAGCCTCATCAAGCAAGAATACTATTACTGGTCCTATTCACCTGTCATCATGGCTGGAAGTGAGCAATGGTAACCCCCTACCCCTCCTGCCTTTTGCTATCCTGTATCTGCCCTATTACCAATTTATAATGGAGATCAAGAAGTAGCCAGTGGAGAATGAAGACAACTGTCTGCACCCATTCCTAATTGGCTTTATGTTTTCTTTCTGATAAATGGCTTGCAATACTATAGAGTCCTGTGGATTTCATTGCCCTAATAGGACTCAGTAACTGGATTTACTAACAGATAGCGGGTCAAAAAGGACATAGAGAGCAAAAATGTTAATTAATATCAATAATGGCCAATTATTAGTTTGACAGAGGGATCCAAGCTAGCTGTGTGCTCTAATGACTCTGAGCTAACTTGAAGGGAAACACTGGCAAATTAGCATAACTGTGTATGCGCACTCCATGGAGGTGCCCAGCAAACATCTGTTATGTTAGAAATTCAAATAGAATTCCTATTAGTCACCCTGGCTGTAGTTGCATAATCAGTCATTCTTCTCTGGCCATATTTGAGGCACTAACAATGCCCCTGTGACTGGTGGAACTCCTCCCTTTGGGCTTTCCAATCAAATTTGGCCCCATGTGGACCAGGTCCTAACAACAGACGAGGCAATGTGGACTTCTGAGGGAAGCTTTGTGCTCTGACAGGGGCTCAGTCCATCCACCCATGACACATGACTGAAGAACGGAAAGCTGTTATTTATTTGAATACAGCAGATACGAGTTAAGGAATTAATGTTGAAATATAGGTTTCAGGCCCGCTGGCATACAGCTTCTTATTTTTCTGCACACTCTGTGCGTTTTTTACTCACATGCAAAGTGAATTTGAATTGTTTGCCACGAGTTGTATTTATTTCATGAATTCCACTTCAATACTGAATAAATACATTGTATGAAAAAAGATGGTAAACAGGGATTTATTAGTTCTGAAGTTATCTGGCGGCATTTGCTTCTTTAGGATATTGAAAACAGAAAAATATTATGCTAAGGAATTGATTTTCTATTTGCAGCCAGTAATAGTAGCTCTCTGTACCTTATGGGAATTACTGCATAGTACTGTGTGGATGCTAGCGGGCATTGTGTGTTTCTTGTTGCAGGAGCTCTAGGTTTTTAATCAATGGCAGCTGTTATACAGAATAAATACACTCAAAGACAAAAATCATCAACCTCCACCATCCATCCCTGATATCTGTTTACAGTGACATAAAAAAAAATGCAGTTATCTGGTGGACATTATTGAGTTGCCTTGTATGGCTGCTTGGTTGAACTTAATTTTCCACACGGACACTGGCGGACAGAAAAGTGATGGGTTAACGAGGGCTGGACATTTTCATTGGCATTATTCTTAAGTTTGCAATATTAACAATACAACTAAATAGGATTGCTAAGTTTGAACAACATGTCTTAAGCATACTCTGGGTGCTTTATTGTGGGAATGCTAACAGCACAACACATCCAATAAATAATAATAAATCAGGAACACATAGATGTTTCTTTAACTTTGTTTACATGCTGTACTTTTTAATTTGTCTGCTTATCATTGATATACTTCTTTGTTTGCCAGTCACGATGAGCTTACTGTATGCTATCATAAAATGAGTGTTCTATCTTTCTTTTCTTTTCTTGTGCTGCATGTGCAAGAAAAATACTATATAATTACTAAGTTATTTAATGTAAAAATCCCTCCTGGATAATGAGGGCATATTTCCACCTAACCTTAAATTTCCAGCTTGAAGAGGGTTGTATCGTGCTCAGTTAATGGCAGTGCATTAATTCTTAAGGTAATATTACCCCCGCTATCTGCAAAATAGTGGGAGACTGCTGTCATGACTTACAACTCTCTGTGACCTTCTCTGTTATAATGTGAGCATGTAATTTCCTCTGGTGTAATGTCATGTTTGATCAGAAGAGCTACCAGTGTCCTGATCTCAGCAGTGCACAGCAGGAGGTATGGCGAGTCAAATGGACAACCAGAGGTTCCCCTTAAGGGCAGAATTGACGCCGTCTGCATATTCTTCCCTCACTGTGGTTGGCAATTTAATAATTTAGATTCTGGAGCCGTCAACAGTGCAGTATGTTTCATGATGAAGACTGATTCTTAGTTTTTCTCCCTCACAAGGAGGGGTACATGAAAACAAATTAAGTTAGTGTTTGGAGTAAAGAAAATAGCTAAGCCACCTAAGATGAGTCTTCATACTTTTCTGAGCATTTTAATTAATTAATTAATTAATTAATTAATTAATTAATTAATTAATTAATTGATTGATTTTATCTGGTGGATAGCTTTTTATTCAAAGTGTTTTTTTTTACTTGAATTAATATCTGCCTCCTGAATAAATATCTGTTTGTTTATAAAAAACAACATATGTTTGGTGCACAGTGCTGCATCCAACAGATTTGGAGACAGTATACATGACTGGGTGACTCCATGGTTCTATATATGAAATAGTTTCAGCTTTACGCTCCTCTCCATTCCACGGCCTCCGGTGTATAAATTTAGTTGATGGTTGTTGTCTCTCTCTCTTAATTCATTGCAGTCGGATTCCTCTTTGATGCAGTTCCGTTGTCCCCCAAACAATTGAAGTGGAGACAATGGAGGCATAATGATAGATCCGTGTACCCACCATCTGTAGGAGCAGCTGCTCCCTTGCATCTGTACAATATGCTGGAGCGGGGAGCCTTAGTAATCTGCATAATAAGGAGAGGGCTTATCTCAGTCTAGTTAATAATCACAAGCAATCGATGCACTTCATTCCCTCACTCTTGAGTGATGAAAAAAGCAGCAAAGTTTTGGTATGTTTGCCTTATCCTCAAGATAGGCAGGGGTCACGGCGTATTGCCAAGCTGTTGATTTTGCCTGGAGCTACAGATTTAGTCTGCACTCTATTTCATCTTTTCATGAATACCATAATTACAGCAGGACGCGCTGAGTTATCATAAAGCTTCTCGCCTCCTCACTCCCTTATAGGGTTTACAGCCTCTGTAGCAATGCAGAACCTTATATCGGAAGACTCTTAAGTCTGCAATAAACACATAGCTTGTATGGTGTTGATAAGAGTCTCGCCTTATAAGCAATACTCTCAGACTGGCTGGATGGTTGGCCCTGTAAAACACTAAAAGTATTAATTGGAAACAAACCTCCTGTCTGAAAAGCCTTCTTAAACACTATTGCCTCTGCATGTGGCCATTGCACAGTTGTAGTAAGTAGTTTTTTGAAGGGCATCACAATTTAACTCAAGGAAACTTTTACCTCTGAATTCAGAACAGTTTCTGGTGGCCACAAATGATTTTGTTTCTATGCTTGACTTATCAGGCAATTGTCAACCATTTATCATTTCAATTGTCAACGACTTGCTGAGGTGAGGAAGTTGGACATATGTCTAGGAATGATTTAAAAAAAATGGAATAGGCAATTTATGTTAATAAATAACTGATTTGATGATAAACTTTCATGATATTTGTTCAAACATTTGCTGAAAAGTTATATTAA
The DNA here is from genome assembly GCA_949357725.1 of Hyperoplus immaculatus. Taxonomy (NCBI): domain Eukaryota; kingdom Metazoa; phylum Chordata; class Actinopteri; order Uranoscopiformes; family Ammodytidae; genus Hyperoplus; species Hyperoplus immaculatus. The sequence goes on along the minus strand of OX442361.1, from coordinate 18,810,377 downwards.
TTCAATTGGAGGATTTGAAAGTCAATGTTGGGCCTAAGTACTTGTTGACAGTCTTTGAGTACACAATCAATCCATTGAATGGCCTTTTTGTGTGTTGTCCATATATGACTTTGAACCATGCAATTTAATAAATGCCTCTGAGGTTTGCAAATCAGTATATTATTTTTTTCTTAAACAAACCCAGCATTTATTACACTTGGTAATGGCTCCTAAGCAGACACTAAATTGATTGGACAGAAAGTATGCAATAATATTGATCAGCAACAGTTTCCCCTTGGTATTCTTATTCGTATTCTTAAATATGCTCATTAAATTAAGTCTATTTAATACTTGCAGCATGGAAGTAGAATAAGCATTAATTTTGGCATGTTTTTTGTTTAAAATACAGTGGGGACAATTTCCATCTTTGTATAGACTACTGTTTGAGACAAGCATATCACCATTTTTTTTACCAGATGCATTTTAATTTACTGTGAAATTGATCATTTAAATGTTTAAGTTATCAGATCCTCTTTCTATAAAAAACAAGTTGCATAAATGAAATCACCCTTTCTTTTAGTTTCTATTTGAATTAATGATTTTCATGTAGCCAGGAATATACTGTATATTTAAAACTGCCAGTTACTTCCCATGGTTCCTGAACCTCCTAATTAAGCATGCATGATGTTTCTCTCCCAGCTGCTGGGCTTCTGAAATACACTTGGCAGGTGTATTGAGCCCCCCAGTGAGAACCGGGAATGAGAGTGGTATACGTAGAAGTGCAGGTGTGACATGTTAGGAGGAGTCCAGGTGCTTATTGAGTTATCAGAGGCAGCCACTGCACGTTTGATTTATCATCTGGGGTTTAGCATTGCCATATCTGAGCGGCAATATATCAGACAACAAAATAAAGTGTTCCGAAAATGACCTGCTGTAGCGCTGCAGTCGTTATAACTTACATCTAGCACACTGTCGGATGTAGTGCGGCACCTACTGACACTTCATGTGAAAAATTGACAATGCTTATTGAACTTGTATAGTGACAGCACACACTAAATCATGAATGAAAAGCCTTTATCGAAGCCAAAGATTCACCTTGAATTCACCCTTTATGTGTTATGATTTGTCACTGATTTGTGGTTTATGGTTTGTTTGTCTGCACTTGAATCAGATGGCTAAGTTACAGTAGTGCTACACTTGGACACAGGTCTCATTCAGAGGGCATTAAGACCAATTAGAATATCTTTGAACATCATAAACCATCTATTGGAACAAGTGTTCAGGTACTAATCATACAATGTGTGCTCTTTGACATGAATGCCATGCTTACCTCTGCATTCTTGAAAGCCTTTAACTCAGAATGAGCCAGTCTACATGAGCACATAAAAGGTATCCAGATTTATGGGAGGTTTTTATCCTAGGCTCAGGCACCATCTGATAAACAAGCACTCTTTGCTTGAGGCTAAATAATACTCTTTGAGGTCCTGATTTACAATGCTGTGAAGGACGCATTTGTGGTTCAGCTCTGAGGCACGCACCTCTGTGATTGGTCATCCGTAAGCGGAAAAAAATTCTGCTCAGATCTACAGCTCACAAGCTCGAGGATTTCTACATGGACAAATGCATAAGTGATGGTAGGTTTTATTTCAGAGTTAATAGATGAAGAGAAATGAACTTTTCAGAGATGTGAAAGGCTCTTAAATTTAACAGAATCCTCCCCAATTCCCTCTGATTGAAGCTAAAACGGAGGCAGTGTGCAGCCAATCTAAACGTTCTCGGCTTTTAAAAAGGGAACTCATTGGGGTATTGGTCCACTACATGGAGTCCTCAGAGATCTGATTAAAGAGAAACCCTTCAATGTTTTACCTTCACCTTCTCCATAATAAATCAGATGCATATTGCAAATGCCTAAATTCTGCTCACACTGCACTGGTTGGAAGAACACCAGTTTCCAGTGAATAGAATATATGCTCAAAATACAAATTTTACTTACCCTTTTTCAAATACCATTTTTTTTTACCTCGGCTTACACATTTCATCAACTTTTAGAATCCTGACATTTATTCAATTATTGATTTATACTGTCTGCAGTCCTTTGTGTGAATATTTGAATGATCTTCTTTACATCTAAAAATTAGCCTTGTTTTGATGAGAACCATAATAGCAATTTAAGTTAAATGATTTTGGCATTGATCATTTTTAATTGCATAATTAAAGCACATACAGTGTCAGATATACTTTAGGATTCTAACAACTTCACCACAAGTCCTCCCCCACCAGGTGACTAACTTAACTTATAATCTACTGAAGTGCATGGATCCAGTGTTACGAAACGAGCATTAGACTACTGTTAAACAAATTAAGGTTAAGTTGCGAGCAGACTTAAAAAGAAGAACAAGCTAATTCTCCATTGCTGACTTGCACATGGACACGACCATGTGTTTACAAGTCCTTGACGCATGACAGAAAGTTATGTAGCTTGGATATTAACCAGTGAATTAGCTGCTATTGATAGCATCAAGTTTCATTAATTAAAAAACACAGATCATTTACCTAATGTGAATAGCCTATAAAGACACACAGAACAGATTCCGATCTAATAAAGATATTTATTGCTCTGACCTTAAACATATTCTCCATAATGATGAGGTTTTGCTGTTCCAATGTTTAATGCATAAAACCTCTCAATTCTCTGAGATATATTTAGCCTCATATCAGGTGTCATTAATATCTCCCTTCCTTGCCCACCTCGTTTAGCTGCAGTTAAAGGCCTACTTCACCGGTTTGAATATGAAGGTGTATTGAATTCTGAGATCCTATGTAGTATAAATGTGCAAAAAAAATTAAAATCGGTTCATCCTAGCCTGAGAAAAGGCAGAAAGAGTGTTTTTTTTAACCCTATATTTCTCTTTCTCGTGACATCACAGACAGAGAAATATAGGGTTAAAAAAAACGTACTTTGTAAATATTACTGTGATGTCACAGTAAAAGACATCACAGTAATATTTACAAAGTAAGTTTTTTTTAACCCTATATTTCTCTTTCTGTGATGTCACGAGAAAGAGAAATATAGAGTTAAAAAAACACTCTTTCTGCCTTTTCTCAGGCTAGGATGAACCGATTTCAATTTTTTTCGCACATTTATACTACATAGGATCTCAGAATTCAATACACCTTCATATTCAAACCGGTGAAGTAGGCCTTTGAATTAAAACATTTTCAACACCTGAGAAAAACAACTACTTCTGCTTGTTTGTTTGGTGGTTTATATAAATTAAAAAACTGTCATACTTGTTCACATTTATCTATTTTAGGCCTTGTCTTTTATTGGAGGTTTATGGGGTTGTGAGAAGGCCGTGACATTGTTGGGTCATATTTGACACATTCATTGGACCTAGGGCTTTTCATCACAGCTGTTGGAAAATGATGTCTTGTAATTGCTGTTTCATGTTGTGTAGCCTCACTTATGAACAGCAGTTCTTTCTGATAAATGGGCAGTTAAAGGGAAATGTCAAAAGTTGCATTAAGGCATAAGCAATTCTATCTGTTAAAGATTTTTTCACATTTATATTTTAGTTTTGAAGGAGTGAAAATAATCACATGGTTAACTCCACTGTGACCACAGTCAAGCATTAGAACAATTAACCACACAATTCTGGCGGTGTCGCTTGCTTGTGTAACATGCTTATCAAAGGAAATGTTCCGCCCAGTGTGTTTCAGGCCATGTTCCAAAGAGGTGGGGGCTGCATCCAAAACAAACCGCTGTCCCTGATATCAGCTGGTTAATCCCCTCCTTTTAGTGGCTTTATTGGTTCATTCAAGAGGATCTGTTGACATTCCCCCTGCCCTGTTAAAAGGCGACTGCATCTCAAGTGAATTCTGGAGTGTTCTTTACACCGGCCGGGAGCCCCATGTGGTTCCTGCCTCCCAGTGGGCCTGTGATTTTCCTGCTTTAAGTGTCTACTGTCAACACTAATTTGTTCCACTCCTCCTTCGCCCCTCCGGAGGGGGACGCTCTCCTAAAGTTTTAATAAAAGATCAGCTATAACTCCCTATTTTCTTGGTGTGAGACAAGAGCTTTAAAAGCCACAGAGGCAATAAGATGCCAGGTAATGATTACAAGGCTTGAACATAGGCAGTTACCAATACCACATGCTGTTTTATACAACACACTGAAAGTGTGTGCTGCAGCCAAAGGCTGTCTCTTTTACAGGAGTCATTTAAAAATCAGAGATGTAGTCACAGCTTTAAATGATTGGAAATGAAAAGAAAATATTGTAATTTTTTTCCCTTCGTAAGCTTGTTGGCTAGAGATTTTGTTGACGAGAAATTAAGTTGATATGGTTAAAAATCCTAAATGTTCTGTGTTTGTTCTTCCAAAAAATCTGCAGTCTTAATTTCCTACAGTAAAATAGAAGAATGATTTTATTGTGTAGTGAGCTAAGATATACAATTGAGACAACAACTTTTTCTTTATCACATAGAATAATCCCAGAAACAAATTTTCAGTGATGTATGGGTAAAAACTTTGTTTAAAAGTTACACTATTTGTATTTATTTTCTATCATTTTATTTACTATGTGTTAGTGTATGTGTCTCATGTGTCTGCGTTTGTGGCCTAATACAAACAGAACATATGTAGTAGCCCAGGAAATCCCTTTGTGCATTTTCATTTATCCATTTTTCCTCAGGATTAATAAGAACAACATGATTGCAAATAATAGTTTCTGACATGTTTTGCTTGAATACCATTTCAGAGCCCGACAAAGTAAATTGCCCCATTCCATTTGTCTGCCTTTGATGTCTAAAGGAAAATCAATGAAAAAGGGTATTTCTCTCCTGCCATTTAACCAAATTCCCATTTACCTGAATGATAGGTCCCTGGGTAAGCAGTAGGGAGACTTTCTTTTCAATTATCCCTGACTTGTTTACATAACGTTTTGTTCACTGGACTAGATGTTAACATAACAATCTCAAATGTGTTTGGCTGTTATTGTGGAAGCTTAATACAATCTTTTACACAGTTTTTTTTTTCTAAGGTAGGCAAGAACCATGTAGGAAATTGTCCAATATCTGAGTCGAAGTCCAATTTTCACTGTATTGTTTTGTCGCACAGTGTATTGTAGGGTTATGGAAATGTAATATGCATAATTCATACACCTAGGGCCCCCTCCTCATTTTTGATTCTGCTGTCCTGCCTGTTCATCTGAAGCTGAATTAATGCTACATTGTCCATTAGGCGGCCATAACACAGGGCAATGCTGTCACACACTGTGGTTGAACTGAAATTCCCTCGAGGCAAATGGTATTCTTATTTTTTCCATTTTTGTATACAGGCTACACAAGAATTGCTTTGCAACACACCACGTTTCCCATTTTTGATTAAGAGTTGTGTTTTAGATGGCGAGACAAAAATTGTCCGTGGTAATAGGAAACAGAATTTTCACATGGACCTGAGTGTATGTTTTTCGTAGCATCCAGAGATAGATTTTTGCTTTGCTTTGTGCTAACTGTGTTTCAGATTGTACTCTTCTCAGTTGGATTAGTGGCTGTGAGAGCACAAAGAGAGAGCGTTAGATGTGGCTTGTTATCCTCTCCAGGGTTCACTTAGAGAGCCCCAGACTGCTGCAGTTGTGACCTTCATAAGGCACTATCTCCCTGCTGGGAAGACACACACACACACACATGCACGCACGCACACACACACATGCACGCACGCACACACACACACACACACACACACACACACACACACACACACACACACACACACACACACACACACACACACACACACACACACACACACACACAGCACATCTATTCCACAGCCGGCACTCATTGGGTCATGATGGGGCTAAGCAGCCCCATTACAGCATGCTCATCTAGGCTGGGATCACGTGCACAAAGCATAGAGATGGACTCTAGCCAAAAGGTCTTGGGCCCATGGTTTTTAGATCCACAGCCCAAGTGTACTCAACTTAAAACTGCAGCCGGGAATGTTATACTTGTAAGATACAGTGAATGAATGTTTTTTTTTTGTATTCTATATCTGTGTTATCTTTTCCTCATGATACCACTCTAGTGATGTTTCAGGTCGAGCTTAGTGTATCATAAATCCATTTTTTAGACATGCTGTGGTCAGTTTAATGATCATTATGTGGCTCGGATGGAAAAACAAGGGAATAACGTGAATCAATGATCGATTTTACAATGTGACTTGATTCATGGGTTGTTCTCTGATAAATGGCCATCTTATCGAGCTTGACGGTAACTGTTGTGAATTGTGAATACAATTTGGATGTTGTGAAAGAGAACTCATAAGACAGGCCTTTTGGCTTTGGAAAGCCATTCATTAATTGATCATTCTTAATAACCAATAACATCCTGTAGTGAACACTGCTGTTTAAGAGAGCATACTGTTTTAGCTAATGACTACAGATTATACTGCAGCATACTAGGAAACATTTCACATATTCATTATGGAATGGCTGCTGCAGCTGTGCCCTCCGAGATCTTTTGAGAACCAGCTTTTAAATCCCCTAGCACCACATCACCCAATGTTTTCTTCACGATTTTTATTCAATTAGTCAAATGAGATGTAGAAATCTGTTCTCATTGTGGTATCTAGCTTCTGTGCCAGCTCTGTAAAAACACGGCCATGTATAAAATCAAGCAGAAGATGTGTCTTTGATTCTAGCTGATGGGAGGGCGAGCATCACCTAAAGGTACTGAAGCAAAGAAATAATGGTATACTACAGTGCTTGTGAAAAGCAATAGGAGAACGGAGGGGGCTTCACATTAAAAGTGTCTCTCTAGGTAGCTGACATGACGCGACTAGTCAGACGTAAATAATGACAGACGGAAACTATCATGAGGTCTGTGAAGCATCCGCGTGCTGCCATCATTTTCTGTGTAACCTTGCATTGCCAGCAGCTCACCAGCTCTAGAGATCATTTAAAAAGCAGACTAACGATGCTGCCAGACCTACCACCAGTCACAAGGAGATCAGCTAAATAGATTTTTATTTCAGTCATAGGTGATGATTTCTGCATGGTGTCTTTTGCCTTGATGTGCCATCATTTAAATTCAAACATAGTATTCAATAAATCTGGTCAAATTTATTTTTTAATCACATAGTTTGAAAAGGTTTACTCTGCCTTTTTAACGAGAATGGGTGCAGGCTTTTTTTTCTATTACATGTATGTTTGCCAAACCACTGCTGATGAGGAAAATAGGGCTCATTTTTCTCTTTAAGTGGACATGTCATTTTGTGAGTGAGGGTAAAATGATGATACAAGAGGACTAAAAGTTAATATCAATTCATTGAAGGACCTGGTGCTTCCATGGGTTGGCTTTTTAATTACATTTTGTTTGTATGACATACAGTTGCTCCACTACCTGTAAATCAAATTTAAATCAGGTACCACGATGTGTTCAATTGAGAAAGATGGGCTTAATTCTAAAATCTTTATTTTTGCATTGCATTGCGAGCGTTGAGAAAAGTAATTTAGCTTGGGCAGAAGGCATTTCTTCACACTGATGCACCGACCCACAACACATCTGAAATAACATTCCTATAATTGCTCTATGGCTGTAATACCTTTTTATAGTGTTTTTATATTTTTGATTAGGTCATTCATTTCCAGCTTCAAGCATTAAGTACATGACCATATTTCATGCGTAGAATATGTGCAAGATATGTTGCATTTAAATGATATGAAAAATTATTTGAATATCTGCATAGAATCTCATTTATTGTCCCAGCTCACCAGTTCCTGACTAGAGGACAATAACAATGCAAAACAAGAGCCCATTCTGCTATATAATTAAAATCATCTTAGGGGACATGTTTTGCCCTGCACAGGAAATATGAAACTTAAAAAATGGCAGAGTAATGTATTTGCATAATATAACAATGAGTCCCACTCAACATATTTATTAGTCTAGATTCTGAAAAAGCCATGGCAAAGCAACTTGCATCCTATAATTGGCATCTTGTGGTTTGCTTTCCTGAGGAGAAAGTGAATTTTATATGCTCTTATTATAAATAGCATATTTAAGCACCCAGGAAATCACTGCAAGACATCAATCCTACATCGTTTCATTTATTCTAGTGTGTTTAATTAAAGCTAGGAAACTACATGCAATTTGTGTCTGAACAGTGTCTAATGTCTGAGACTGGTTATTAGATATTAAATTGATGCATAATTCAGGCAATTAAGAAAGTAATCACACAAAGTAATGTAATGGAAGTTAATTATTACTGCCTAAGCAAACAGTTCATCAATGCTAGTTAACGCTGTGACTGCATCCCTAATATGCTCACCAAGCACGGAAATTTCTCTCCCTCAATGTTTTGATGTGCTGATTAAACATTGTAGAGGCAAATTAGTGGAGAAAAGAAGCGGGCCCCATCACCTCTGCTGTTTCTGAGCGACATATTTCAGTATGTTGTCGCAGAAAGGGAGGGAGGGTGTTTTTTGCCTGGCGCCCCTTCAAGCACTAAAATGACAAGGAAGGTGGTTTCACTGCACAGGTAGCGTAACTGAGTGCCCCTTCCCTTATGTCTTGTTTCCACTGAGAAGCACAGTTCGGTTCGGCATGTCACGGTTTGGTAGGGAACGGAAACCCTTTATCTGGCTAGCGTTTACACTGCCGATAGTACCCATAATTGGTAGGCGGGATGTATGCAGGACGTTGTAAGCCGCGGCCTGAGTATATATAGTCTTTAGTTTCAGAGCCGTTGAACTGTGCTGGCCACGGCATCTATAAAACTATCATGACATTGTAGCAGCCAGACACAGAGTAGCCCACCAATAAATTCAATGAAGAGGGAAAACGCCACAAAATAAAAAAATAGAATCTTGATTTTTCACTAAACAAAAGATTCTTCACTCTTGCTGAGGTGATGTCACAAGGCGGTTTATCTTTTGCACGAAAAAAGGCTTTTCTGTCGACCAATCAATGGACTGCAGTGTGTAGGTAACCTTTGTGACCGCTTGGTACTCAGACAAAAGGGTGACAAAAATAGGTACAACACGGTCCGCTTATTTTTGTACCCTACACTGTGCCATGCCGTACCGTATCGAAACTGCACCACTCAGTGGTAAAAGAGAATTTACTCAGTGGAAAAGATAATTTAGATCTATCTATCTATCTATCTATCTATCTATCTATCTATCTATCTATCTATCTATCTATCTATCTATCTATCTATCTATCTATCTATCTATCTATCTATCTATCTATCTATCTACGTTTTTTCTCAAAGGAAGAAAAAAAGCTCAGTGACAACACACCGCTTTGCTGTGTGGGTGCATAGACCCAAAAATCACATAAAACCAACAATCGGGCAGCCACACACACTCTCTCTCTTTTGAAGACATCCGATAAAACAAGACCTTCCAACCTCGGGTTGTTTTCCTGAGTAAACATGCGTGTCACAGTTGACCTTTCCTGGGGTCAGGCTGCTTTTATATTGGCTGACATGTTTCCAACTTAATAGAACTGTTTAGCGGAGATCCCTTGGGCCCCTTTATTTATTAAGCTGCAATGAGTTGCATCTGTCCGGTTGAATCAAGAGTACCAATCAGCTGAGGTTAGACATACTAAGAGAGAAATATAGACATATAACTACACGTGCTTAATATGGGCAATTGGGCACCCACACACACACACACACACACACACATACACACACACACACACACACACACACACACACACACACACACACACACACACACACACACACACACACACTAATTATGTTAGCTTAATTCTTGCTCTTGAATTATTTTTGTGTTTATTTTAGCTCCATGTAGTGTAGGTATATTGTGTGGAGTGGTGAATGTAGTAGTATAATGTATGTGAAGGATTGAAGCAGGGCAGCATGTGGTCTACTGTGACACAGTCTTTTGTCTTGTTTTCGACGCAGTTTTCTGAGGTGTATTGATTTATCTTTGTTCAGCCATTGTACAACATCCCATAATGCCAGTCATTTTCTTAGACTCATTTTAAGCCCCTGTCTGGTAATCAGGGATAATTGTCAATTATCACAAGGAACCATCAGATCAATTACAGCCAAATCAATGAAGCCACTTGGCTCGCACTGCCTCCTTCCTTTCAGCAGAACTACCACCTGGAATGGGGAAAAAAACTTGTAAATCTAAAGATGCACATAAAACATCTAAAATATTACGTTTTTTGGGTTGTTTTGTGTTACAGGGTGATGTTTTATGGCCATGTTTCTGAAATAGCGAGGCACCAGATGCACATCTCGTTGCTAGTGTTTTATAACACCTAATGGAGACAAAACTATTGTTACCTCTTAAACTGAAGGCTGTGTATTATATCTTTTCCTTTTTATGAGCAAGCTGGAGAGAGCCTTTATTCCTTGTGGGTGAGATGACTTTTGTGATGAAAGTTAATGTCAGGGAGTCCTGATGTCCTTATTTTCCTCTCGGAGGCAAGATTCCACTTTCACCTCATGAGGGAAAGACTCCATCCTCTGAATGGCTTCTGCTGTGTATGGAAACAAATGTGCTGCTGTAATGGAATTGCCCGGTCAGCAGCCTAATGTATTATCTCCTCCTCAATGTATTTATTTACACTCAACTACTCTGCAAATTGTCTTGTCATCTTAATGGTTGAGGATTAATCTGTTGCCATGCAGGCTTAGGTGAATGGAAGAGATGACTTTTGGAAACTTTATCTGTGGCCCCAAAGGGCAAGATAACAGTTTAAAGTCCTTGCTCTTTAAGATACTGTACAATGACATTTAAATACAAAGTAAACCCCATTGGGTTAATCCTAAATAGGATATTTATATACTCCATTATAATTAAGACATAATAACAAGTGGTAGGTTTTTTCTCCATGGGTATGTTGCCTTTTGTCATTATAACATTAGAGTGTCTTGTTCAAGGACATACTTTACATTTCAACACTGAGGAAGGACAAGCTTTATCAAGACAAATGGTAAGGTCATCATTAAATCTATCGCAGTATCTGTATTGTTTAATACAAGGTATATTGTGTGTACATATTAGATATTGAATCCTTGTTTAAGGCGGGTGCAAGAATCATGTTGTCCATTTCGATATATGTCAATTGTGCTATAATCATTTTCAGTGAATCTAGCACAGATTGTCATTTACCCAGTGTCCAAACTGCTCATATTTCATCCCCACCTGAAAGAGGCTGCCATTGAATATAATCACATACACACCTACTGCATCAGACCAAGAGAAAACAGAGTGTGCACTTTGTGCACAGCTATTTATATCAATAAGTCCCGTGCTGAGAGGCACAAAATGAGCGTTTAAGCTGCAGGGCCCAGAGAGCTCAGTAGCAGGTGGGCAGGCTGCTTTGAGGTGCCTGGGCTGAGGGGCTACTCACTCTTTACAGGTGTTGCCCATCTCACTCTGCATCCACGGCTCTGGGAAGGTTTAGGTTTGGGAGGGAGAGGGAGAGGGAGAGGGAGAGGGAGAGGGAGAGGGAGAGGGACAGCTGGAGCAGCAGGCATTGGGGAGACGGAGAAAGAGCCTCCTCTCACTGTTGGGGCCTCCGCAGGTCAGTGCCTCTACCCAAAGGGACGGCGGAGCGAAACGCCATCAATTCACAAACAAAGGAGCCACTTCACCCGCCACAAAGGAAACATATGTGATAGAGCTGACTCCTGAGCCGCAGCTCACTTTAACATGTCAGCCTCCCCTAATTAGCTTTGTTAACTCCCTCTGCTGTCTGCCCAACTGAGGCCTCTCCCAGTCACATGTGGGCTTTGTGTTTACAAGGGCAAATGGTTAGACTAGCTCCTGAAACAGACCTTTTCCTTTAAATGTATATTCTGATTAGCTTAATCGTTCTTAAAAGAGAATCATCTACATAAGACCATCCCGACCAAATTTATATTATATTATAAATTGATTTTATTGACAGAAGTACTGATATATAGATGTATGTAGAGCAAACAGCCAAAAGCTCACAGCCCTCTTTCAAGATTTGATGCAAGCCTTTATTATACTGTTCGTATGTGAGACGAGTGGTTTTAGATGAAAACAACTGCCCCTCAATCTTTATCGGGATGTTTTGGAGTTATTACTGGCCAGCCTACAGACTATGGTCTGCCATGCGTCACACTGGGTCTCATGTGACCCCTGCTGCTTACCCACTGGCAGTGCAATTTAACCAGGCTGATGACATGCAGCATGACATCCCTCAGAGAAGTGTCCCACTTGCAGCCTCATTGGGGGTCTTTGGTCAGGGGGGATGTGTGAACTGCAGGATCCCTTACTGACCTCTGTGGAGAACAAATGCAATTGGTTTGTGACTCAGTGTTTTGTATTTGCTTTGTATAATGTTTAAAACTTAAGTCATGCGTAACTGATTTTCTCTTTTAAAGAAAATAAAGAAGGTGGTCTGTATACGTACAGTAGATTGTGTTGTGAATGCATCTCATTATCATAAGTCAACCTCAGATAGAGTTCAGCCATAACTAGATGTCTCGGGCCTGAGCACTAGGTGGGTCTGACAAATATGTCAGGTCTGAAATATATAGCCTTGATGTTTACAATTTGCTTCACTCTGTTTATCTACCAACAGTGGTGGTAGTAGATCGGTTTTTATGTATTTGATGAAAGTAGCATGCAGTGAGCCTCAATGTATTCATACATAGTGTCATGTACTCTGCAGTACAGTAAATGGATTGCACTGGACTTAGATTTAACTATGCTATGTGAAATTCAGCCTTTGGACCTGCTGGCTGCCAGACAGTTCAGCACTTGAGAAGCACCCGGCCCAGAGCTATGTGACTGCTGCTGACTGAGTGTCATGATCCCACGATCTCTGCTTTTTCTTTGACAGGAGGTTTTGAAATTCTTGGGTTAAAAGTTATTTGAGATTATATCTCAAAAGGCTTTTGTGATGATGGTTCATGACAGGTATTGCTTTCAAGTGGGTGAAGGAATACTGCTGAATGTCATCACTGGTGAGAATTTAAAAGAATCGCATGAATGAAACAAGAATATGGAGAACTTATATTACTCAGATAGTTCACCGTTAGTTGTTTTCTTGATTTCTGCATCCTTGATTCAAATTGAAGTTTATTTTAGCTTCCAGATTGTCCCAATAAAATCAAAATTCACATTACAGTATCAATACATGTCAGAACATTAGAGATGCATTTACAAACTCTGAAACAATTATTGTCATGCTACGAAGGGATGAGTCAGAACTAGTCAGTTATCATGCATTTGCATTCAAGGACGTCGCAGTGACCTTATTTTCCATGGCTGTAAATATCTCACCCCATTTATACTAGCAATTATTTAATGAAGATAGAGGTGTATACATGCATACCTATGTAAAACATAACATAACACAGTAATGAACCATTTTACATTTACACAAAATCTAGATTATTTTCTGGGAAATATGATCAGGTTAAAGCTCATTTCTACAGCTAAATCTTTCTGCAGTCCATCCATTTTTTGAAGGAGTAAGAATATTTACCAAGCAAATGTGAATCAAAATATGGCATTATTCCCTGATAGGTGAAGCATACATACTTTAACATGCCTCAGCAACTCAATGTATTCTACACACTCACTGCCAGCCATGACAGCAGACTCCTTTTTGTGCTTTTTCTCCTTTTTCCTGAACACTTAAAAATCACAAGAACTGTTGTGGAGAAATACCAAGGTAACAGTCTGGAGATGTCTGGCCAAAAGGGATTTGTCCCTCTTGGTACAAGGTAGGGAACGGTATGCCCTGCTATTTTGCATTTCTGAATTGCTTAGCTGCCCAAGCATGCTTTATGTGGGCCAGGCTCTTGAAGTGTGTCATAGTATCATATGACCGCTGTACGGGAGGCTTGCTGTTCGACTTCACCCAACAAATATGGATTATGTTAAAGTGGGCTGTGAATTGACGAGGATATGCTAATATGTCCCAGATGGGTATGTGAGAAGCGGACGGTGGGGACATGCAGACAGTATATGGCAGAGGCAGTGTTTGGCAGGTCCATCATTCCGTCATTAAAGGCCACATTATTACTTACAACAAGGCTTGCATGACAATTGCCGGAATAAATGCAGTCCCTCTGAGAGTAGCCTGTTGTGTCCTTCAGTTTCTCTTCGCGTTCCCTTTTTTTTGTTTTCTTCTTCCTTGCAAATCTGTTCTCAGCTGCTGATACTGTAGAGATCTGTGCTGTGTAAGGGGGTTAGTGCATACCTTGTTCAAACATCAATAAGACAGGCTATTACTAGCTGAGGCCATTCATTAATATAATGAGATGGTTTTGCTTTAATTGATAACCGATCGGTGTTGATGAGACATTATGCACTTGTGGATACAATATTTTGCTGCATTATTCCTACATTGAACTTAAGCACCTGCATATTTGTTTTTAGAGGCAGGACTTATCTGGAGCTATGATTCTGTTGTACCACTGGGCTACCAATGAGTTGTCCCCTCTGCATTATTATTGAACTAAGGTATTAGGTTTTCAGCTGCACAAGCAGAAAGATAATGGTGGCTTATGTGTAAGTGTGCATTTGGGACAGCCTTTGTCCTTTTGATATTAACAGCCATATAAATGACAGGATTAAAGAAGAAAGCTAAATGATTCAAACTGTATTTCACTTTGAGTCATAAAAGTATAGTAACTCTTCTTTATAATATGGTTAATGGGCAGACTTTTTTTAAAGCTTTCATGTAGAGCTGAAACGATAAGAAATGTGATAATAAAATAACCTGAAAACAATTTTCATAACTGATCATATAAGCCACTTTGCAAAAGCATTAATACCTACATTTGACCAGTTACAGCTTCTAAAATGTGAAATTATCAGCGGATTAATCAATTATTATAATAATATCTAACTGCAGCCCTACTTTCAAGTATATGCTATTAGTTTGTATTGATGAAATATGGTAAGATTCCTCCATTGATGTAAGTTTTTTTTTGTGTGTTCCTGGAGCCGGTGTAGAAATGTACTTTGGTTTTGAACAAATTACTACTGACACCACATCCAAGCACATCAAGGATTATCATCACAAAAATGACAGAATTAGAGATGTCAAGGCTGGCTTTGAACCTCTCTCTGGAGACTTAGCAGGGTGGGTAGAGAATGAGGGGGTGGGGAGAAGTGTTAACATTTGTTATAGACTTCTACACTCTGTATTTGCTGGGGGCATTGTTAGCACACACCGCCTCCAGCCCAGGACTTAGGCAGGTCCCCAGCAGATGCAGACTGCCCTGTACACACACACACACACACACACACACACACACACACACACACACACACACACACACACACACACACACACACACACACACACACACACACACACACACACACACACACACACACACACACACACACACACACACACACAGACATGCTCCCATACTGCTGCTACCCCACCCTTTGGCAGTGGAAGAATAGATGCCCTGGGGCAATTCAGCTAGTGTGGATCAGTTCAGATGAGGCACATTAAGTGGCTAGTGATAAATTTGGCATGACAATTGCAAACACCATCGCTTTTGTCTGTAATTAATTCCAGTGGTGCCTGAGGCCTTCCCTGTGTTGCTACTGGTGTGGGCCAGCAGTGCTCTCCTAACGAGGGAACATTACAGCCAGGATTATAGCCCAGATAAAGGTGATCTTAGAGGGAGGTCAGTTTGATGTACTTCTATGGTGTTGAAGTAGGTGAAGATTTGGAAGCAATTTTTCTTGATGCAGAAACAGACACAATGAAACTAAACAAGATTGAAAGAAGACTAGCATTTAGTTTCATTTGAGGGACCATTTATTATCAAGTTCACACATAGTCCTCAGTATCTTCAAAGACACCTTGCAGTTCACTGCTACCATACATAATAATAAGAGTTAAACAAAATAACAGTCATTTAAACCTTGCTGAAGAATAATAATTATGTAAAGTATAGTCATCAAAAATTCACAATACTGGTTAAGCAATTTAGTACAGGGATATATGTTCGTGTTTGAAATGATGAATTGGCACAGAGCAGTGGAAATTATGAGCCCACAGATTGAACCTTTAATATTTGGTCCAATGGGTCCTACAACTCAGTTATTCTCATTCACTCGTAATGTGGAGGCATTAATTAACGGCTTGTACTTCTGAGTAGTTTTATTACGGCTAATGTCCCTCATTAAGTGAAATATAGTTACTCAAGGACATAAAAGAATCCCTCAGTAGCACCATTAATCTTGATTTTACTTGTGAGAGCACTTCGATGTCTTGTGTAACTTGCTCTTTTATCTTGCTGTGGTGTCTGGCTGTTGCTCTGGTTTGGACAGTCTTTTGTGTTCACCACTGCCTCTGTAGTCTCCAGCAGAGGAAGCTGAACACACCACCAATCTGTGTCATTACTCTGTCATTGCATCAAATCACATGATTAGCTTCATGGGGCAGTGGAGGAGGCCTGCTTGGTGCGGCTGGCCGTAGCGGTCCCTCGGTAATGGTCCGGTGGCACTGTGATGAAGGGTTGTGTGCTGTCCTCCATGCAGGGCCAAGGATGCGCCATCATTCAGCCTGCCTGAGATGGCCTTAGGGTGAATTGTGTTCTTTACTGCTCAGCCCTTTCACTTACGGTACAGTGTAGCACTGCAGTTTCCTTCCAGAAAATATTGCTTATTGCTAACACTTTCTTTCTTGGACATGCTATCATAAAAATCGAAAATGAGTCGTTTGGAAACACGCTATTCGGAGAATCATTTGCCCTACTCCAAGCTTGAATCTGTCACATGTATGTGGAGAGACATGGCTCTTTTCAGGGGATGAAAAAAAAATTACCAAACCATTAAATGGGATAAGGAGTAGCCTATGCAGGAGTACCTAACAGGCCGGGGTGCCTCTGTGGAAGGCCAATCCGACAGTTTGTCGATGCAGCCTTTTATAATGCAAAGGCTTATAATTATCTCACACTCGCTCATTTCACACTGACATATCGCTTTCCTAAATGTCAGTTGGAACAGCCAGTGCACTTCTCCTCCCCTAGCTCAGGAGAGCCCTCTCTGCACCCTGTACACAGCTATGATGATGGCAGTGCTTTAGCCCTGAACGTGTAGCCCCCCGCCGGGGAATAGTGGTTCAGGCATCACCGATTGTTGACCTGGCTATTGTTGTTTGTGATACTTACTGGTAAACTTTTGCAATCAATACAACATCAGCCAGCAGAGCCCCTGGGAATGAAAACCTGAAACAGCGCACTTAATCTTGGAGCCGGCCCCTGCTCCCTGCTCTGCCGCTAAACTAGGTAGTTGGCCTACTTGATGCGGCATTATTGCCGCAGAGGTCAGATGTGAGCTGTCTTGCACAGCGACTGATGAATGGCTGTTTTTGATAAAGCGCCTCTCCTATCCAACAAGAGACATTTAATAATGATGGACCATAACTGCACACAAAAAAATCCTTGTAGAAGAAAGGAGAAAAATCCCCCCTGCCTGCCATTCCCCATTTCAGACAGTGAGCGGCTAGCCATACTCACTGCACATGTGGGCTTTCATACAATGGAACCATAACACTGTGAAGTTTCAATCACTGCTCAATTGAATTTTTACAGACAGGTAAGCACAGGTAGGCGTCAAAATTAAATGTAATGTTTTTATTTATATTTTGTATATTTCTTAAAAACTTTGTACATTTAACTTCCAAAAATAAAATTACAAATTGGATGAAATACTATATAACACAATAAATCATGAACTACACTAATACTTTAAGTTTACTTTTGATGAAAATCATGATGATAATTTATTGCCCAAATATATCAATAAGGATTAGACATTTTATTTTATTCATTATATTTATTTTAATGAAAAATTTGCGTATACTATAGAGCTACAGCAAAATAAAGGGTGATACAGACGGTTTACATTAGAAAGTATTCACAAAGGTAATAATGTTAAATGGCAGCATTATGTCCACAGTAATGCAATTCAGCATCCACTCAGACTGCAGAACCCTCCTCTAAACACTCATCTCCGGAGGCGCCCATAAGATAATTGAATGTCTTTTAAACTGCGGATGATCATTTAACTAGCTCAGTGGTCAAGGCAACAGCTAGCAATTTTGCAATCTGCCATTGTGATGAGCAATCAAATCAGCGTCTATTTAGTGTAAGTGGCTCTAAATAAAATGCAAGCCTTGTAAATTAGTATATTTATGAAAGTATACAGTGAAATTAAATGCCATTCCCCAGAAAACAAAGCCCAAAGCGCTGTGACAGTTTTGACATAGACAATGCCTTTAGTGACAGGAATAACAAATTAATTGGAACCATAACACATTCTCTCTAAAGGTGAGGTAAACACACCTGACTGTATATTTTTCACCATCAGTTAAATCTCAATTGGATCTAAAAATAAACCCCAAGACATTGAACAGTTTAATGGATTTTGACGTCTCTGCATTATGCTGTCACTCCAGTATAAATGAATCATAACTTTGCCCTGCACCAAGGAATTACCATGCATTTTGAGAAAATGCATTGTGGGCCAAGCTGTGAATTATGATGCAAGATCAAAATAAATGTGTAATGACTTTGGAGATGCCCAGAATAATTTATTGGGTGGAGATAGTTCCATATTGAAAAGAGAGCCTAAGTGGGATACGAAAGCTCCGTGCACTGACACTGCCCTGAATGTGTTTGAATTCTGAAATGTCAGCGTTAGATAGGCAACGAATCTAGCCTGTTTACTGAAGCTTGGTAAATGAGGGCTTCATTTGGAATGCAGCTGTATTCAATTATATGGTTATTTATTGATCAGAAACAATATATGTCTGTCTGCAGCATGTAAAGATGAATTCAGAGGATAAAAAGAAAGTGTCAGGGAAATTGGCCGATGAAGGATTGCGTTTGATCTTGGTGGGTATTCAAGAATAAAGACAAGAATACCCTTGTGTTAAAAAGAATATGGGCTCAGTGTGTATTTGAAATGAAAGTTTTCTACAAAGAACTGTGAAGTGGGATTTAAAATGTGGTGAAGAAAAAACAAAATACCGAAATACAGATGGACGGAATTGCGTTATAAACAATATCCTATCTACTGTAACCCATGTGTGTCTTGTTAAACCAGTAATAGTAAAACCAATACTAATGTGTTTTAACTGAAGCACAATATTTTCTCCAATAAGTACGTTATTTATTGAATGTTTACACATTAACTAATCAGGTTTTTTTTTATTATTTTTTTTTTATACAAATCATAGTTTGTCTTAGCAGCAAAAAGCCTATTGGCATTATACTATGCAGGCACAAGTTAGCCAACAGTATAATCAGAAACAAGTTTACTACTGAATATGTTTTCATGTGGAATTTGTCTTGGTATTTTGGTACATTACGATCACAATCACTAATAATAATGATAATACTACCGAAAATATGAAAGTGACTTCACCCTATGGTCAGCTTTGTCTGTCTTTGCACTGGGCTATCCCAGAGCTTTTGCAGAATAAAGTGTGAAACTTTACATCTTCTGCCCCTCTGTTAGCTCATTTACAGGGCTCAGCTGAAGTGTGCTGGGGTGTGTGATGCACCAGCGCACTCACTTTACATCCCCACTGTAAACACTGTCTATTATATTATTCACAACAGTGTCCTCCAGAGAGATGGACCCCGGTGAGGCCCCTCTGAATATGGAACACAAGCTATTGTGCTTACCTGCTGCCCCATATCAGCGTGGCCCACAGTGGCCCTTAGATGGTTCTCGTTCAGATCTCTTTAGCTGGGCTGGAGGGTAATCCCTGGGCAGCCGGGGCTTCTCTGTTGTCTCCTGGTTGTTTTCTGTGTAGTTCATAAATTATAGATGGGCCATGTCGAGGGCCATCATGCTGCCTGATCCCTGTCTGTGCTGACAGCTGTATGATGCGCACTGAGTGCAGCAGATTGGGAGCTCAGAGTTTCATCAATAAATATCACTCTGACCCTCACACTTGGCCTCGTGTCAGCGGTCAAGGTAATGGCTTTTTATTATCGTGAAGGGCAGCCCAGCGTGGGGTAGTCTTAAGGTTGCTCGTCCATCTCAGGTCTGGAGACACAAAGACAGACAGTGAGGGAGAGAGAGAGAGAGAGAGAGAGAGAGAGAGAGAGAGAGAGAGAGAGAGAGAGAGAGAGAGAGAGAGGAGAAGACTAGCTGGCCTGAAGTTTAAATGGACTATAGGCTGTTATTATGTGAAGCCTGAGGATGAGTGTGTATGTGTTGTGTGCTTGACAGTGAACAGCAGGGAGCTTTTGTGTGGTGCTCCAGAGGAAGTAGTGATTTTCATGGACACATTATTGGAATAATTTAACCTTATTAACCAGCTGTGATGAATTCTATTGAGCTCACTTTGCTTCACAGAGATCTCCAAAGAAATTGTGCGAGTGTGTGAGGGTGTGCGTCTGTTTCTATCTTTGTGTTTGATTGTGGAGCTTATCTGTCTGTCTGTGTATGTGTGTCTGTTGGCTGATGGTTAGTTCTAACTGCCTGGCTCACAGATGACAGGGCTTGAAATGCCATGATTGTGTACTGAAAGCTCAGGCAGCTGTACATGCTGCATGATGTTTTCAGAATACAGGTTTTTAGACAAAACAATATAGAACAGAACAGCATTTTGTCTAAAGTTCATTCATCAAAAAGCTGCATATTTTGAAAAGGGTAAAAGCCCCACGCAACCCTGTCAGGGAAGCGCAAAGGCTAGATAGTATAGATTACTTTAATCCCCTGCCAGATATAAAAAGGATAATTACATATTTGTGGTGGAGGCTGTGCGGTGAAAAAATCAATACAGCCTTTTTTTGTATGACACTTCATTAGTGTGAAAAAATCTTGGAGCTGAGAAGAACTGCACTGCAATTAAATGGTTCTGCTACCTTAGACTTTGTAATAGCTCTATATTATTATCCAGTTTATTTGAAATAGTGGTTGCACTTGTGGAGTAATTGGAAACCATTGATTATGTACTTTTATGTCTACACTCTTGCACATCATTATGGAGAGAAGCAATAGTTAGTTAGCCTCTCTAATGAAGCACTAATTGCACTAAGTAGGTTAAGATGTTAGTCAAACTGCACTCAACTGAAATGACAGCAAAGACTTTCAATTAATCTGCATACACTGACTAGCAGATGTTGTTTTGGACTGCATATCTTGCAGATTTTATTTGCTTCTTGTCTGATCTTGTTGCGTAAATAGAAATTGTATTTGAATCAGTCCATTGGCAGCAGATGAAATTGATTGGAAAGAGGGGAAATAAGGGGCGTCGAGGGAACAAAAATCTAAGGTGATGGAATATAAAGTGGCCACTTTGCTGCTGTTTTCAAAAGGAGGACCATTTGTAATGTAGGTTCACTCCTGATAATGTCAACGGTGTAACACTGGCTGGTAATTGTACAGGGATGTCTGTTAACTCATACCACTGTGTTAACATTTATTTAAGGATGTGAGGACCTTGCACTTAATTTAGCCCCAGACATAACTCCGATGTGTCCAGTTGTAACGAATACACCACAGAATTGAAACTGAGATAACATTATTTATGTTATTTCATCAGGCAGTACGGCAGAGAGCCACTGCATAGCAAGGTCAGACATAGATAAAGGAGGGATGACACACAACATAGGCTGCAAGCCAGACCTGAAACCACAACATCACAAAGCACATGGTTAGTCCCCTAATAGTCCACTGAGCCATGCAAATGTTTCTTAAATAATGTCACTATTATCATCCTTAACCTCTGGTACCTCTAGTAACTTTTGTGGTGACTTAAAACCATGAACAAATATGATTACAACTTACCGCTTGTGTTTCCAATTATTGCATTATATTTTATGCAGGAATATCTCTTTGTAATACTTTGTGTAGGTTTTATAGATTTTGCACTTACCTTAAAAAACATTTTTTATAACATTCAGGAAACATGGCATTTTACTAAACATAACATATCGAAATTTCAGTGTATTCCTATTTTTTTTTTTTTTTTGAAAAATACCCAATTATTTTTCAGGAATGTATTGAAACCTAAACACGACATCCATTCAGCCGGTTGCATAACTCATTGTCTGCAAAAAAATTTTGTGATGGATTGTCCATTTGGGCAGATGAATTACCCTGTCTAGATATTAGTGTAGCACATTAACCAATGAGGTCATTATAGGAGATTCAGGCTGCCACCGTCTCTCGGCAGAGCTGATGGTATATTGGTGTGAGGGGTTGGGGGGCACATGGACTGCTTGCACACTGTCCCCCATCATGGTCCTACGTGGAGAGAGTGATGCTGACAGTACACTCCTGGCAATCAGTCAGCTCGCCACCCACCACTATGTGCAATCCGAGATGTGGAGAGCAGGGTCTGTGCTGGTTGCAGCTTAAACCCAGCAGCAGCAGGAGGACTTGCCGCCTTTGATCTTTTTTCTTTCAAAGGGCTCAAATGCTCACGCTATTGTACGCTTGAGAGACACTTCAGCCTTCACTACCCAGGAAGAAAAAATTTAAAAGTCCACTTGTTACAGATATGGAAGATTCAAATTAAAAAGTAAATGTCCAAATGGCATTTAATTCAAAAATATTGTTGTTTGGTTTTCCTAATAGCCATCTGTTGAGCATATTGAACGGAGGTGGAGTAAACTGCAGTATTAAATGTGGGGTGGAGACCTCTATCAGGATCTCTTATTAACAGAAGCGTGTTCTTGGTGGGATCTTAGGAAATCTCCTGGCTTTATATGGATGTCTGGGGAGAGGGTCAGACCCTGTAAGCTGTCATTGCACATGAAAGGATTAATGTCATCTTATAAGAAGGGGGGAAAAGCCGTCTTATAGTTATTTATTCTGTTTCATTCACATTCTGCTGGCTCTGTAAAAGAAAAAGGCTAATGTCTGGTCTAATTTGTAGCCCTTTAAATTCCAGACAGAGATTCTTTACATATCTCTGGAGCTCATGGCTTCTCTCGGAGCAGCCCCTCTATTCCTCTCCTTCTGGGATTCCTCTTAAACCCGACCAATTTACTATCTGAAGCAAAGTGAAGATTTACATGAGTTTGTACTTGAATGGCTCCAACTCTAGCTTCATGCACTAAACACTCCCACTGTAATTACCATTCGTGGATCCTGCTCTCTGATACCTCTCTCTCTCTCTCCTATGCACCTAGACCAATTGAAGGGGAGAGAAAAGGAAAATACTTATTCCCCAATGCTGATTCTTAGTGCTCCTTGTTCAGGATCTGTAATTGGATCTGTGTTTTCGACTCCCTGCTAATAAGCAGCTTACTTTGGCTCCCTCTAGACTTGACCCACCACATTTTTGTTTTATGAATTTTACAAGGGGATTTTAATAGATGCTTTAGGCTATGCAAAACATAGGCTGAAGGGGAGGCATAATGTGGGAGCCTTGACACAGAGTACGCCTGAGTGGCTGCTTATCATTGCGGACAGGTCTCATAACTTTCATTAAGATTGATGTAGGACAAAAGGGAATGTGTGAGAAGAGGGACATGAGAGAATATTAACCTGTGCTCTTGTAACTAACTATAATTGTTTTGCATTCGGTCTGTCCTCAGGCAGCGGCCCTCATTATCTTTACCCGTACATGACGGTGCAGCTGATTTTAGTAGCCAGGCTTGTTAGAGGAGATTGGAGGTCAGGGCAAACTGTAATCTGCCTTCGGTTATTTCAATGGTAGAATCCGACGGCCAGGGACTGAAGTGGTGTATCAGTGTATTTTATAAACATAACACCTCATTTCCTTTCATTTTACATCCGTGTAATTGTTTTTGAAGTTCACTGCTCGGGGCTGTTGGAAGTTGGAGCAGGTTAAGAATCTATTATTCTATTATTGAGATTGTTTTATATATGTCTTGCCATGAAGTTGTTCTTCTTTTCTTTTCATCAGCTTGATCAAATTTAATTGGCTTCAATACAAAAATACACTTGCCTTTTATGCTATCTTTTGAGTGGAAAGCTGTGCAGACGTTGTGTATGTGGATATTCATGTCTGTGGTTTTCACCCCTCTCTCTCCAATGTAGAGTCTGCTCATAGTCCGGTGCTCATTTAAAAATGGCAGAATGCCAGTGTCGCCCATACAAGGTCACTGAAATGAGAGAGAGGAAAAATGTAAAGACAAGTGCTGAACCGTAGCCTACCCACAGCTTCTTCAATCATTAAAATACTTCCCGAAACCATGGATGATTCCATTATTCATCATAGGTTATAGTATCTAAGTGATTTTTTATCATGCCTGTCTACATCTCTACATTAAGCTACTTCATTTGTCTTGAAAAGAAAGAGAAATTAAAGAACATTTCCTACATTTCACCAGATGATTTAGACAGGTACAGCCATTGAGGTGAATATTCAGTGAAGATGGAGCTTTACTCAAGGGTACTAACTAAGACATTCTGTTGGGTATAGGAACACTAATGACCAACACAATCACCTATCTTGACATGAATACCAAATATAACAAGGAGAGGTGGGAATAGGTGTAATTTACTTTCTTTTATCCTCTCTCTTAATTTCCTCCAATCTCTATGGGAATCCACCAAGCACGCTTTACTTCATCACAAAGCTTACGTGGCATACAACTTTTAAAACCCGCTTTGGCATTTGTACCCCTCAACCCCCCCTCTCCATCCCTCTCCTCTCTCTCTCTTCTGGTTGGTAATTCTCCCATCTGGAGGATGTTTGAGAGAAACAAAGAAACAATAAGAGGAAGTTGGGAGAGGGGGTGTCAGGCTGTCAGTAATCTGACAGCTATGGTAACTACCCTCTAATCCAGACGGCTCCAGCCACGCTCCGGCCTGACACCCGTGCCTCTGACTGACAGCTGAAGACCGGGCACATTCCACAGGCAGAAGTGACATCCAGTCTATTAAGGCAGACAAGCACAAAGCAGAGATTTGCCCTGACTGCCTGGTACTGAAGCCTACTATGGGGGGGGGGGGGGGGGGTGATTGGAGAGGTCCTGGAGAAGGTGTCAGACTCAAGCTCAGATGATAACCATATTGTAATGATGCTGCTGGACAATGAAGTGCCATGATTGCCCATGCTGACAGCGGAAGTTTATGTCTGGATATCCCCCCCCCCCCCCACACACACACACACACTGCATTCACAGGCAGCTCACAACACACACACAGTCTCCAGGTCCCAACTGCCAGTCAAAAGCCTGGCCGCAAACGGGTGCACTTCTTATTCCAGCACAAGAGTGCACCAAACAGTGATCTCTAATGGACTGACCCGCGGCATGCTGTGCTGACAGGGAGAGCAGGATAATTGTTGTTTATCTTCTTCCTCTTTAGATATCTCTCTGAGCATAAAGAGACTTCTCAGTGTTCATTTGTTGCTACAGAATAGCCAAGAATCCTCTACTTAGTTTCTCTATACCAGCAAAACATTCCTGCAGAAAGCTATACATGATTGCTTTTGGAGGCGTTTGCGATGGCAGAAAAGTATGTAATTGGTTTCACTTAAGGTTAATTATTTGCACTGGCAGGTCGCATTGTTGTAAGCCGTTCATTAGAATACACACCCAACACACTGAGCAAATTAGATAAGCTGGCTGTGCTTTATTGTAGGTTTGCTTTAAAAATGTCCCCAAAACCAAGCCAGACCTTAATGATACTCTCAGCAGCCTATATAATGGAACAAGTTTACATAAATTAGTCCACAGAGCTGCAGTGGCATCAGACAGGCTAGAATGTTAGAATACTTTGGCTAATTAGAAGTGCTTAAAAACAAGTGGAATAGATACTCTACTTTAAATTCAGTCCTGAATGTGTCGCTGAATATATACTGCAAAAAAATAAAAACATGTACCCCTCGCTTTACTGTAATGCCTTTGGATTTAACTTAAATGGTTGACGGTGCCTGATTTTAATACATAGATGATTTCATTTTCTTCTGCTTGCAGTGCAGTATGCAATGCCAATGCATGGTAGGATATATAAAAGGGGAAAATATGAGAAGGGATTTTCCTGTGAATGCCTCAAGTATGAAGTAAATCCCTCAAACAGCCGTACCCCAACATTTCTACAATAGAAATGATATAAGGTGTGCAAAAGACACACTTTGTATCCCCTCACCCTTAGCACGACATTCAAAGTCTTGAGAGATTCTGGTTCCAGGCGAGTTCACCAAAGGTGGCATTTCCCGTCTCCTTTCCAACCAAAGCCTGCTCGTCTTCCATCTTACTTAGCTCGTCTTGATGGAGACTCAGGGTGCATGCCTTGCTAAGTGACAGGGAGTTAAGTATACATTCACACCATCCTGGGCTGATAGTTAGGTTGACAGAGGGGGTCTGCAACCAGTCGGTCAACATAAAGCTCATTCCCACTCCAATCAGACCAATGATAGACCAAAATGCTGTTTCAGGATTTCATTTAGAATATTGTATTTAAGTGTTTATTCTTTAACAACAATTTTGGTTGGTTTCATGTTTTACAATCATTGCAATGTATTTATGCATCTTACCGTGACTATATTCAATAAATGAGACATTTATTTTATCTTCAAGCTCTTGTCAATGTGAATATAAGATGTCAACATGGAAAAAAAGATCAGTGGATCTGTTTTTGTTTCTCATCTTCTTTGCTCTTAGTACATGAAGGCATAGCGCCATAATGAGATAGATAATTGAGGATATTTTTTATTCATTGGCTAGTTAATTGGTTGCCACCAGTGTCCCAGGAAAGGTTAAATTTCTGGTTGCATGTCAGCAATTACGATCCCAGCTGGCTTTGTTCATCGGGAAATGTTTATGGCAAAAAGTCAATGTTTTGGCGACAAATGACAGGTTGGACGTGAACACATTACAGAACCACGAGCTGCATGTTGCATTCTCTCGAGCATCTCACAGTCTGGGCTGTGCATAATCTTTCATTTTTGAGCCTAGAATCAATGTGTGCATAATCAAATTCCTATTGACAGCACTCATATCCTTTTCCCTGCGGCAGAAAAGGATATCTTGAAGTGGGGAAGGATGAATGCATTAACATCCTTTCAGTCAGTCTAGCAGATAACAACGCTCTCTGCCTCTTCAGATTAGGTCAAGTTTTTACCCCTCTGAGTTTATCTCCTGTAAATGACGAGTTTTGATGTGAAACAAGCAACATGTCAAGACGAGTTGAAAGATGTAGGCATTTTCTGCAATGTCACAATGACAGGCCGCTGAATATTTGGGCCATTAGGGGCTTATTAGTGAATAAATGACCAGATGGTTCAGTGATGCACAGAGATGGACAGAACTGGATGCTACTAATCAGCAGTGTCTGTAGCTCGGTGTCAAACACACAACATGGTAACCCATGGCAACGGAATAAAAGTTAACATTAGCAAGTCAATTTGAGATCTGGGTGCTGTAAACAGGGTTTCCACTAGCCTGGCTTTGCTCGCTTGACAAAATAATAAGAGAATATCTCCGTTTCCAGAGAGCAATTTCAAAATTTTTATATTTTGTTCCTTTCAGTGAGATCTTTGATAGCCTACTTTTTGGATACATTAAATATTTGGAAATAGCATTGTAATTTGTAGTAATCTACAGAAGAAATCCGTGAACAATAATAAATATATGGAAAGCTCCTAGTGCTGCACTTTTAAATGGTAGAGAAAAGGACGCAATTTTTTTTTTATTATTCAATTTTACTCCTCACATGTCTCACAACATCTTACACTTGTTTATTTCCCCAGCAGCTCACTTTTGCATTTGTCAATATATCCATTCAGATTCTACTTTTGAGGTGCTTTGATTAGTTTGATTCAGAGGTGCCCCACCATCTTCTTTACAGGAGGTAACCAACAAATTTGAAAACATCCGTGTCTGTGCTTCAGTATAATTGGTGATGGGTTGTTTTGTGACAGATGTGAAAAGAAAAAGAGAAAAATGTGGGCTGCATTAACAAAACACAATACAAAATGCTCCATGTTGGGGCTGCATATGAATGGGTGTGCGTAAACATGCTGGGTCTCTTTAATTGTATGGTTTTCTACCAGACCCGCAGCTGACACAAACAGGCAGCCTGTTTAATGGATGAGAAGAGCCGTTCGAAGACGGTCTGTCACTTCTGATTGCTCTGCCTCAGTTCTAAGCATATCACTTGTCTACTAATACCCCTCCATTCAACTCACTGTCATTAACTTTAATAGATAATTCATAAATTAGGGATATAGGTAAGATATAAAGAAGTCTCATTATTTGCCCATTTGGCCAATTTGTCTAATTGAGTAGATAACTTGTGCATGTACCGTTGGACATATAGGTAAATACATAGTAGTGGTGATTTTTTCATTCTTATAGGCTTTTCACACACAAACATAACAAAGCTCTCACCCTCAGAGATGCATTCAAAGTTAATTCCATTGTCGTTGAGCATGATTAAACTACAGTTGGGCTTTGTGCAGATTAAGCACTTTGACTAATTGATGTATTATAATTGTGATATTTCTTGATAAATATATTAATTTGAATAATTTATGCACACATACTACAACCCACTCTATTATACCTCTGAACAACAGAGTGGGCAATAAAACATAGATATTATGAGCTTTATGTAGGGCTGAAACAGTGGGATTCCATGTTATTATCGTACCCCCCATTACATCGAATGGGAGTGCATTGTTATTATTTGTCATCATATGCTAATTACACATCATTAATGTTAGACCTTAATGGCCCCAAGAGTGGGTAATAGGCTGTAAGGCTGAGCTGGCTGCTTGCAGGGAATCTGAGTCTGGGGGGAGACAACACATGCTAATGAAGCTGAGACCTTTTATCTTTGCAGATTAAAAGGGAAAAGATCACAACCCTCAAAATAAGCGTTTTGACATCTGTAATTGGAAGAGACAACAAGCTTTTGTTCTATTATAGGGAGCAGGAGGCTTCAGGCTGGGTGTATAAATCTCTCCAGCGAGCTTTACTCCCTCAGTGCCTTCAGTCAGTTAGCCAAATGAAATCTCACTGCTGCTTTCATGCTTTTAGCTGCAGTTAGACAGAAGATGGAGTGCTGCTGCTTCCAAAGCAGTGCGGAGCCTGTTATGTGGGTGTGTACATGTGTGAGCATGGTAGTTTAGCCCTTTCAAATGAATAGATGCCCTTGTATGGTGAATGGGAACACAGAACAGTGACCCTGCCATTTATTGGGGTAAACTGAGAAACTGTGTGGACACTTTATTTGTTGTTGTGCAAAGAAACAAAGTTGGATTTTATTCCCATGATCACAGCATGTCTTATTACTTCGACACAATGATTTTGGCAACATAACGCTAAAGTGCTGAGGCTAGATAGTGAAGCCTATGTTGCTATAAGATGTAAAGGACTGAGTGTGCGCATCTGGCCCTCTCCAGCGGGCCTGGCTCAGAGCTGGAGCGAACAGCAAAGCGACAGCTGGTCCAGCATGGCTCCATGTTTGACCCCCAGCACCATGTGTAGTCCTGGGTGGCCAGCGGCACTCCATACCCCGAAGACATGTATGCCATCCCGAACACCTGGTGGGAGGGAACCCACCTCAGCCTAGGGTCTAGTTGTGCTTACACCGGGTTAGGGATAGTGTTGAGGCGTGTGAGGCTAGATTTCAGGGTCTATGACCCGCTCATCCTCTGGCACTTGTGTGACCCAAAAGTCTTAGAAAGCAGGGGGCCTGCTGACTGCCCATTTGCTTTGTCTCTGAGGTCCAAGCCCAAAGGTCCTGTCATCACAAAGCAGCTCAGCTGTAGACCATAGGTGTAATGACCTACATCTATCCATATAGAACAATATGTATGGTATCATCAGTCTGTTTATCTGGCTTGAACTCTACCAACTGTACTTGCATTTCATAGCAAACCTATACTCTCTGTTCTTGTGAATATCCACAATATTTAGTTTTTTGTAAAAGTCTGGTTTACTCAGATAAACTTTGCACGCTGCTGTGTGATGCTACAGCTGGAAGGATGGTGTTGAGAAATTTTCTTGCTGTAATTTATGAACTCCTGACTTTGATGATCTCCATGTCTTCCCTCCTGAATCTGTTTATGTTGAATATTTTATGCATGAAAGCAGAAAATGTTGATCAGGGAAATTGTATAGAATTTGTCTCCATTATGCATGCTTATCATAATCACAGCAAGATTATGCAGTAACAAAGCAGCAATGGTGATACAATAAGTCTCCTTGAGCATGCAAAACAACTAAGTGATGGTATCTTTCAGCAAAATGTGATAGTCGCATAGCCTCATGGTTTTCACAATTCATATCCTGTCCTCTTATATACACTTACTCAGACAAATATAACTTTTATAATCGTTTAGCTGTGAAAAGAACAGAAGTAATAGGGAAAATGATGGTGCAAAAAATGTCAGTTTATTTAATTATTGCTAGTTATCACAATTACCTTCCCTTTGACTTTAGCATGTATGTAATAAGAATGTTCGTGAGTTCCTTGGAGAAATGTGAAAGGTCAGATGTCAGTTTTAATATCACTAGAGCACCTCTAATGAAACACTGTTGCAATATGTGTTGAATATGAATGCATTAATTTCTTAAATGTCTTTCATATTTGCAGGCGCCTCAGCCTTTTTAACTGGGATAATTTGACAGCAGCCCCTTGCCTTCCTCTGACAGCTCTGAGAAGCTGGGGCTCGGCACCTGCGTCCACCCATGCATTAAACCTCAGATCCTGAACTCTCCTCACAAATGAACTGTCAGATCATTACTGCGCGTGATGCAATATAATCTGTCTCAGAATTAACATTTGGCCAAGTCCACCCAGGGTTTTTTCTCCCATCTCTCTCTTTCGTGCATCTATCCCCATCAGAAAGCGCTGGTTTGAATATGCATTTCTTCACATTTCCATGAGGGACCCACCGGGAGTACAGGCAGAGAGCAGCTTTCAGCATTAGCATGTCAGGAGGGAAGGGTCCTTTTCGTTCAGGGTCCCACTGCAGATGCTATGCCTCACTTGTTCATTACAATTGCATTTCATCAGCTTGATGATGTCCACATGTCAAATGAGTGTGAAGATTTTGCACACAAAGGAGCCTCTGGGAAAAGGACTTGCTGGCTAATCAGCTGATTATCATACCTCAAATGGGGCTGCAGTGCTCTGTAAGAAGCGTCAGCCAGAGAGAGAGAGAGGTGCAGGAGACAGGCACACAGCGGGCGAGTCCAGATAGAAAAGGAAGCAAGCAAAGCTTATCAAACAAGCTCTCTTATGAACGCACATACAGGAATGCAAAGTAAGCAAACAAAACAAAAACCTAAACAGGAGACAGTAGAGAGCATCAGAATAGTTTTGCTTATCATAGATTTTTACTCTTCGGCATTTAAACCTTAGTCTTATGTTATCAACACATACTTACTAAATGCTAAATTGGCTACTTTTTGTTGGTGTATTTTCTTGGCTCCAGGTATGATAGATTCAAAAAGTGCCTTATTGAGCTACAGCAGGCCAGAGATGAATAAATCAAACCAGGATTATTCTAGCATTAGACTGGTGCAATGAAACTACAAAAGAAAATGAACAAACATGAATTTCCCTATAATAAACAAAGTGCAAACCTAGCTTAACCACACCTAATTATTTTCAAATAAGGTTCCTCTTGATCAAACAAAGAGGAAATTCCCCTATTGGGATTAATACCCAATAAAGTGCCAACCTAATTTTCACCAACAACAACACATTGAATAAAAAGTCCCTATATTTTCTTTAACAAAAGTAAATGAATTAAGTGCAAAACTTGCTCTCACTATTTGTGAAATAAATAAAATTGCATTAGTGCTTGGATTTTTTTTTATTGCATCCCTGAAGAAAACACAAGAAATCACCTGCAGTGAATGAACCCAGCCTTCTCTACTGCAGTGTATAGAGCACCATTTCTTTGTCAATATGAAACGCCACCGCACCTGTAATGTGTTTCCACTAATGCACTTTCCTGACGTATGTGGTACGCTAACGCTAACGTTACCTGTTCTGTAGTTGGTGTTTTGGACCAGAGCAGTGGAGCCGAGAGCGAACTGCGGTCAAGTGAGCTGCAACTCGCCAGGACCAGCTGCATCTAGATATGTATTGCCCATTTTATATTGCTATTAGGGTAAGTTGGGACTTACTTCACCTCAGTGAGAGTGAGCCATCGGCTACCGTATTTACCCTAGTTAAAGGGAAAAATAGATTTTCAGGATTTTCTTTTTTTTATCATCGTCCAAACAAATAATTCCTATTTCTATTCAAAATCGATTAATCGCCCAGCCCTACCCATAGCTCTTCTGGGGGACTTCAATGCTCATGTGGGAAACAATGGATAATAGAGGGGCGTGATTGAGAGGAATAGCCTGGATGCAGTCGAACATACATTCTGAATGCCCTTCGTTCAAAGCCTACATTGCAAATGCAGCTGCTGAGTGTTGTCGACATAAGGTTGTTGGTGCCTGTCATGTTGGCAATTAAAATGGCCTCACATAGTTTCTGCATGACGTTAGCATGATGGAAGTTACCACACTGTGGCAACACGGGTGTGGGCGGATGATGGTTTTATGTCCCATACCAGAGATGGACCTGGAAATTATGAATTGGCCTTAATAACTAACTTCTTTCAAGCTGGAGAAGGAGGCCTTATGGGTTTTGGTAAGCAAAAACGTGTGGGAGAAGTTAGTGAAGACAAATTACTTTCCAATGCTGGTGTCTTTCCATATCTGATTAACCGTCAGACGACCCAGGAAAGGGAAGCAGGGCATTTCATACCAGCAGGAATTGAAACAAATATTGGGCCAACACTGGTGAACCAACAGCTAAGTCAAAGTTGTATAACAGTTCCCCTGCATTCGTTGCAAGGACAGTTCCAACGGTGGTTATTCCCCCTTAAGCGCCGAGAATTTCGAAGATTTACGCTAGGATTTCCTATGTAGGCTTGCCATTAAGATTTATTTTCTGTATTTATAAAACTGCCTGTGATTTTTGTCTAAATAAAATGTCAGAAAATGGTGAAATGTACCACTTAAACTTTAGTTTGGACAGTGGACATACTAATAATAAAATGATTGACCAAAACAGTGCAGTTCAAGCAGAAAAATGTATTGTTAATGTGTTCCTTCAGTAGGTCTGAACCTTATGGAAGAGAAAACCAACATTATAAAGAAGTCACAAAAATAAACTTTTATTTAAAAACAACACTATAGAATTGAGATTCTATTTCGTTCCTACTGACCGCCAGAGGCGGTGCTTTCAGCACTGGATGTTCCATCGCGCGCATGCGCAGGTCGAGATCTTATACCAAAATAGTCACCTGTGACACCTGGGTGACCCGAGAATATGTATATATTCCAGAAGTCACTCGCGGATCTGTTCCTTCTATCTTCTTGCGGACTAGCAGGTCACACACATTGTTGTGTGATAGTATACCATTAACTTGTCGCAAGTAGCTTTGTAACCTAAGGGTTGGTGCTTCGATTTGACTTCGTCCACCAAAGGCTGCGACTTGCAATTCGTTCGACTTCGGCTACGGCCGGTCAGGGGTGAGTAAAGTGTGAAGGCTATGCGTAGCCGGCGGCTATCGCGGAAGCTATATCACCTTTCCACCTTGCTTTAATTGAGCTTGTCAAGCGGTGGCTGGTTTCACAGTCGCTGTGTTATTCTTCTTTTGTTCGCACCGTTGCTATCTCCCTTAATTGGTGAGGACTCTTCGTGACCTTTCTGGTATAAGTCATCCAGTGCTGAAAGCACCGCCTCTGGCGGTCAGTAGGAACGAAATAGAACGATAGTTACGTATGTAACTACGGTTCTATGAGGTGTCACCCAGGTGTCACAGGTGGCTATTTTGGTATAAGATCTCGACCTGCGCATGCGCGCGATGGAACATCCAGTGTTCCGGTCATCCGGAACTCATAGAACCGTAGTTACATACGTAACTATCGTTAAATGTCTGGGCACAGTAGCAGCAAACACTAATCAAACAGGAGTTTTATATTTTTGTGGGTCACGGTGAAGTTGCAGTAGTTAATAATCAAAAAGAAAATTAATTTTTGGACAAATAAAAGGTCATTTTATTACTCATTAGTAGTATTGTTATTATATTAAAATTAGTTTTTTGTTGCAGGACAAATTAAGACTTAATTGAGAACCATTACTTTAAGATCCATTGTGTTAAATTAAGTCAAACAGTACTGCTGTTCTGTAGAATAGTTATGAAGTCCCTCAGTATGTTTTGCTCACATGATTTTTATTCATCCAAGTCTCGTTTAGTGCATCTGATAATCCATGAACATCCTCCTCATTCCTGGAGCTCAGCGGGAATGTCTTTTTGTTATCGGCTTCTTTTGTTTGAATGGAGATCACCAGCCACACATGGTGGAAGTGAAGTCACAAGTGACCTGCAAGCCTAATTATAAAGTCTGCAATCTGCATTGTTCTTGGAGCGAAAAAGAATCAATGTGCTGAAGGCATATCCCCATCAGAAGACCTAATGATGTCTTTCTGGACCACAGCCTTGCACACTGCATAGTAATCTTCTGCTAATTAGGTTTATAATGCCTAGGCAGGCCTCCGCATCAGCACAATTCCAGGGAGGACAGTGAAGTTATTTATTTATCTCACTGCGGCTTATTCTTATGGTGGTAACAATTAAAGCAAAATTATTTTGATTATTTAGGGAAAGCGTTCATTGGAATTAATGTTGCACATTGCAGGTGTGTACACTTCAACTCTGTTTTCAATCATGAGGTCTCATTAATTCAAATTGTTTGTTCTATTAGGAAAGGAAAGGAAAGGAAAAGAAAATCATCCACTTACTGGCTGATCGCTAAGAATCTGCTTAATCTTCAAAAATGTGGGGTGTCAGCTGGATTCATTCACAGGAAGGTCATGATTAAGGATCAATAACAGTCGCCATATTCTATATGTAAAGCCTTTGAGGTCTAGTCACTCTTGTGGCCACATTAAAATGATTCAATAAGTCATTCATTGTTGGAGTACATCGAAAAATTTGTCAAATATGATTTGTGGGGCAATATGAATTCAAAGTATAGATTTCCAGTAATGATTATTTCCATTATCAATTAATCAATTGGTAACACTTTATAATAACTATCCGTTGTAACTTGTTAATAGATCATTAGTAAACTCTTAATTAATGATTATTAATGATTTGTTAAGTGTTTGTTAGCAGTTTGTTAAGGATTTATAACAATGGTAGATAGTTAATAGCTTAATAATTGAATCAGTTCATCTGGGAGGTAATCCGAGATACCGACGAGGCTGAAATAGGCTATAGACTATACACAGTGCATGGGCAACTGAGGGCAGCCCCATTTTCAAATATTTTTAAATAAACTCAATACACACTGTGCATGCCATGGACTTGAACGTGACATGATCAGTTAATCTCGGATTACCTCCCAGATGAACTGATTCAATTATTAAGCTATTAACTATCTATTAATGATATTATGTTGAGAAAAGCAAGAACCTCCACTAAATGTACAGCTTAAAACCAGCTAAGGTTTTATATTCTAACACAATAAACTACTTGAGTGATTAACTGATTATGAGCGAGTGGGAGGAGGGAGTTGAACTTACCCAAGAGTAAATTA
Organism: Hyperoplus immaculatus; assembly: GCA_949357725.1. Classification (NCBI taxonomy): domain Eukaryota; kingdom Metazoa; phylum Chordata; class Actinopteri; order Uranoscopiformes; family Ammodytidae; genus Hyperoplus; species Hyperoplus immaculatus. Next base: position 18,774,829 of record OX442361.1, on the reverse strand, counting down.
TTTCTCTTTCACAGATAAGGTCACCTTTGAGATCTCATGGGCCTATCTCAGCTGGATGTTAAAGATGCTGAACAACAAAGAAAAACTATACATACCTGTATCATCTCAATAAAAAGTGCTGTTGAGCATCTTTAAAGAGGACCTATTATGCTACTTTTCTGGTCTTAATTTCTTGTTTTACACTGCTATAGAGCAACCTGACACGAATCACATCACAAAAAACTATGTAGATTTTCGGGAAGCTCTTTCTCTTATTTTGGCGATCCAGCACATCCTGTCAACACTTGAGTGTGTGTGCTTCGGCTATCTCCGCTCCCCTCCCCCCCCTCCTGCAAACCCCACTCCGTTGTGATTGGTTACCTTCCTTCCGGAACACTTTCAGTGGCGGGAAGCGCGAGCATGGACCTATAAGGGCGCGAGGCAGACGCGAGGCAGACGCGAACAGGGAAGTGACAGCATTACCATACATGGAAACATCCGCGTGGAGACATCACAAAGTTTTATGCGACGGCACAAATTATGAAAGGGTAGACCGCTTTGAACACGTGACTTCTCGACTGGCTAGAATAGTGTTTAGTGCTCTGCACAGACACCCCAGACGGTCAGCAGGGAATATGTCGAAATGCATGTAAGTCATTATTTGATAATTTAGTATGGTAAAGCATGACTATGAATCATCATAACAACGTTTATAGGTCATAAAAGTCAAAAAGCATCATAGGTCCTCTTTAAGGATCATTTAGATTGTTCCAAACAGGAGAATTTGTAAACTGCAGGTTCTACGTACAACTTTGTTCAGTCAGTGCTTGGCTTTACTACAGTAGATTGGTATCAAACAACATTGACCTTTGATCTCATTTTGTGTTACTTATTATTTACTTTCTAGAGAAAATGTATTATTTACTGTATACATTTAAACTTACTGTAGTTCAGCATATATCCAATGACTTATTTAAAAATACTGTATTCATATGAAGTAAGTATTCATCCAACATTTCCTATTGAATTTCCTATTTAACTGAGACCCCAAAAGAGTTCTAAGTTAGTTTTTTATCAAGCACCAGTAAGGAATGTGAAGACTCAAAAACATGCACAGCAGTCTCCCATCGTACCGCATCAGTTTATTAAGTTCTTATTAATTCAAAATTGAACTGAAGAAGAGCAGCTTTGGCATCCGTTCTTTGTAGTCACCTTGGTCAACAAACTCCTGTGAAAAAACGATCTGTCTTCCAAGAATTTTATCGTACAGCCAGTGTAATTATTAGACTGCTATAGCTGTTGTCCGAGAGCTGACGGACTCTTGTGTTGTTTCTTTGTAACTGTTATGGTGCAGAACATGTATTGAGAGGAGGGGGTGACAGACAGATAATGCATGTTCAAACTACGCATATACAGCATTAGTTCTTGAGTTTGATATGGTGTATACTGTAGTGGTGACTCTCCTGATCATAGCTTTCTCCATCGACCAAGTCCACATTAAAGGAACAGCAGATTATTCCAAAGTAAATCTACATTTGTATCCTCAAATCTTCACAGACCCAGAGAGGTACTGTGGTGTGTGACTGTATAAAGACATACACAGTCAAATACATGTCAAAGTAAACTTAATGGAGATATGTAGCTTTATTCAATGAAGACATTATAATTGCAGAATAAACCTCATGACCTTTTAAAAATATAATTTTGGCTTGCCTTTTACCTGTGACAATGCTGATAATTGCACTTGTGGAACTCTAAACTTTTCTTTTCATTGCTTGGAATTTACTGTTGGCCTTTGTTTTTCCTCTCCGAGAGGTTAGTAGCTGTCCACCTTTTTCTGGCAGACTGTTAACTGACAAGTTTCGAGCATTTGGCAAGATGTTATCCAGCAGCAGGGCTCATCTACGGCTCTGACAGCCCCGCAGCACCTGCCAAAGGATCTTCTTACCTTCACTATCTGCTGTGAGTGAGCAATGCTCAACGCTGAGGGAACTGCTTCAATCTCTCTCAAGCTGGAATTTTTTCGGCTTGTTCCTGTGTTTCCTTTCTCTTTGATTAGACGGAGGAACCAGAGGAGATACTTTCATGGATAATGAGACACTGGACAGAGGTTTTATTTGTTTCCCATGCTAAGGTCTCCATTGGTCTGTTGGCAGATGTGCTGAGTTTAGAGTGGCAAACACAGTCATTATCTTGCTTTCCTAATCATTAAGTATACTGATACAGTAGAGCACTAGATAACAGCATTTTCTTTCTATTGTGGAGAACAAGCAGAACATAAATACGTAACACTGCACTGCTAGCTGCTAGTATTATCCTCAAGAGTTCCTTTTTTGTTTTCTTGACTGATGCAATCTGGTCACAGCTGAGGAGGTAGATGAGAAGAATTTAATTTGCTCTCCTTTCTACTTCAGTGCCTGCAAACTTAAGGTCTTATGTCTAATGTACTCGTGACCATGATACATAAGCCCGCATAAGTCTACAAAGCCAGCTTCAATGCATCTGAGATTAGCACATCTTCTCTATTTGGAACTTTCGGCAGCAGCAGCAGGGACGACCCTGGCCTTGGCGACAGGACAGCTGGACATAAAAGTCTTTGCGAACCCAGGTAGTTCCTCACAGGAGCATGTGCCATAATTAGAGCCATAATGGCATCTGAATGCAGTGCAGGTTAATGAAACTCTGTCTCTGCGAGGGTACCAGGGGCTTTTGGGTAAAGAAAACAGCAGGGTTCTGCCAAGAGCCCGATGATAGCAATTTGCAGAGTGAGTTATGTCCTATAACCTGGAAGCAGCGAGTACTTTCAGCGTGTTTTGTTCTTAAATGGGTAGTTTTCCATTTCCCATCCATTAATATGCATAGAACAGCTAATGAGGCTGAACCAACTAAGATAATAAGATTCTGAGGCTATAGCACCACAGAATGCATTAATGGTGTATGACTGTGTGGTGAGGCATTCGTCTCCAGATGCCTTTGGACATAAGCACAAAATGGAAACCTAAAGAAACTGTGTTCAATGGCACATGGATACAGTTAGGTTTTGATCAGCATTTTCAAATGATTGCCCTCTTGAAATGCTCCAGCAGAGAGGGCCTTTATCCATTGAGATTACATTTTAACGAGTATTAAAGGACTCATTTAATTAGTTAATTTTTTACATTTTAACTTTTGCATTGCTCATGATCTGTACAAGCTCTAATCATGAATTAAAGCTGTATTCCCATACAGTACACATTGTGATGTCTGTACTATTGTAAGCATAATTTTGTAGCATTTAGCTACAAAATATTGTAATCTGAATATACAATATGTTCATAAACATTGGGTAGCTTTTTGTGTCAAACTATCTATTTCCAATACTTTTCACTTTGAAGAGGCGGCTCTCATCTCATATAACACAAAATGACTTAATCAGCATCAATATATGGTCAGTGCAGAATGTAGAAATAAAACAATAATTTCTAACTCCACAGTTTACCACCTTGTATTTCCACCTGCAGTGAGAACGACTATGGAGGTTGTCTGGAGGTGTATTGGCAGATTGTGGGGCCTTATTAAACATAAATAGAAATATAAAGAAGCGTAACGTCCTCTAGGAGGGAAAACCTATGATTTTTGCCCTCCTCCCGTCAGCAGTTTTCTGCAGCGGCGTATTAGCGTTGTCTCCTCTCAGTAAATATTGTGTCCTCATTCAGTCACAGTGAAGAGAAAGAGCATATGACTACAATGGGCTATTATTGGCTATAATAGGGATGAAGCAGACTCTCAGGAGAGACTGGGAGACTTGTGAACTGGAAATGTCTGCTGTTCATCACAGCATTTTACAGCCAATGTTTTCTCTGCAAGAGCAGCATCACTGCCCCAGGATAACTTACACTGATGCCTCACTTCATTTACACAGTGCAGTTTTGCTATCGCTTGAACACAAACTGCTGTTAGGTGTGGGAAAAACTAGATGGCTAGACCACTGGACCAGCCCCCTGTATAAATCCATATACACTATTGAGCAGAATTCCTTCTCCCTCGCCCCAAAATATCAAGCATTTATCTTTGTGAATGAGGATCCTCATTGCACTCTTAAACTGACTGGACCTTCATCTTTTCCCCATTTTTGTCAGACTTAACCCAGGAACTGTCTTCTTAGTATACCACCCAGTAAGTTTTACCACTCACTTCATCAACCCTGTTTCTTTTCTTACATCCCTCTTTCATCATTGAGGCACCTCTATGTTTTCTTTCCCAGACTTCCTTGCTTAATGCAGCCGCTATCACAACACAATTCACCAGTGCGCCCTCTTTAGTAGTCTCTCATCCCTCTCTATGTTTGAAGGACTCCCCCTCCCTCCTTTTTCCAAAACCTTCTCCCTTTCTCTCATCCCTCCCCCCTACACTGACCCTCATCTCCCCACCCCCCTGGCTGGACCCCTCTCTCTGGTGCGGGGCCTGGCTGTCAGGCCCTCTCCTGTGAGTGCGGCTGCTGTGATTTCCTCTGGGCCATCAGGTGGGCTGCTGCTAACTAGCCAAGCCTGAGACAGGGTGACCTCAAGCCTCAACATGATGGGTCTGAATCAACAATGTGTTCGCCTAAACAGGGAGGGAGAGACCAAACAACTTAGAGGGCTGCCTGCCAGCAAGTAAACTAACAAACGCTGCATCTCAAAGTTACCTACCTGCGGAATTTTATTGTGCAAGTAAGCATTTCATTCCTTTCACTAAAAAAGTGCTTATTGGATAACTTATGGCTTTTTAGTCTTTACTAAACTGTTTTCACTTGGGCGTGTTTGCTGTAGTGTTTGTCGCAGTGGTGCCTCACAGTAGGTGTATTGTAAATCAACTGGGTGCAGCGTGAACTGTCATTATAGTCATCATTAACACTCGTGATATCATCAGCGCATGGCAGACACTTAATTATCGGATCCTTTCGTCTGTTTCAGAGGCCCTCGCGTATTTTTCTTTTTCACAACAATTTCTGATGTCTGCAAAATCCATATAAGCCTGTCTGATTAGAACAAGCTCAGTTTAATTAATAGTTTCTCCTGTGCCACTGTTTCAGGTGGATCTCATTAAGGGTAATCATACTGTAGTATGAGTTCTAAGGAGGACTGTATACACAAGCCAAGGCTATCTAAATTGATTTTCTCTCTCAGTATTGAGTATTTAACAGGTGAGTATCTGTTGGTCAGAAGAAAAATGTAATTCTACTAATCAAATATAAAGACTGATCAAGTAATCGTTTTGTAAAACTCCACTGTGCTGTGACTGTGCGAAGCATTTGCCAGCATTTAAGTAATAATCCAATTTAATGATGGCATTACTGAATAGCTGAGGCTTGCTGCCATCGCTCTTTTCTCTCCCGGGTCCTTCCTCTGTTCCTCAAAATGTTTCAAACTTTTTCTCTTCCACAATTCCCTTGAGCTAGCCTCCCATCATATCTGAAATGCGCTTACAGCAGTGGCCGTCTTTTGCTTGAGAGCTCTTTGCCTTATGCTTCCATCAGAGGAGACTGAGTCTCACAGATGCACTGCTTAACAATGCCATCCCCTGCTCCCATCAGAGGGGGGAAGGTTGCGGAGCTGCGCCCTGCAGAATAAGGGGGGCAGGTCCCCGGTGATTGGCGAGAGCTGAACATCGATGCCAGCTTCCATCTGTCATGATAGCCTATCTCTGAACCTTCAATCTGTCAAAAGCTTGCTGCCTAGCTGAAGGCTCCAGGAGATTTGGCGTGCTAAACAGATTTGACAACAGGCATTATCACTGTGAGGGGCCCGGCAAAAAACACCATCAACGTGTTAATTGTGGCTGGAGATGTAAACTGTCACTTCTCATCTCATTTAACACTTGCTTTGCCAATCTTTTCTCACCTCGTTTTCCTCGCTTTAGAAAACATATGGAAATGTTTTGGCTGACACTCTAATCCTTGAGTAACCAAATCTGCTTCATGACTTTCACTTCCTGGATGCGATAAGGCCTAAAGACTAAACGCTGGTTTGTCCTTGGGTTAGCTGAATAGTCAATACAAACACCTCTACTGTTGTCCAAAGACATGCAGTCTGAAAATAGCTGTGATAAGTAATTCATGTGGAAATTGCTGCAGTATAACTGAGCTAAGTGAACATTAGAACATCCAAAGTACTGCCACTTCATTTAATGAGACCTCAAGTTACTTTCAAAACCTGGTTTTGATTTGAAACATCATCAAATAACTAATACATCATCATTCACAGCTGAAGGGCTTCATGTAAATATCAAATACATTTTTATTTTAACAGTTCATATCACTTTGTAAACACACCGACCAAAAAAAATTACATTTTCAAAACACATTGACTGTTTATATATTATAGCTTCAATATCCCATTTTGTCATATACAAAACGAGGATTTTTATTTTATTTTTTCTTCTTTGATTTAATGTTGCTTCACAAAAACTAAGGTTTAAAAAATGAATAAATCCAAGTCTAAATTCTAATTTCTCTAAAACATTTTATTGTCTTTATCTTAACAACTTTCCCCTTTCAGGGGCATCTCTAGAATGTCAAGTCTCTTCCTATTATCACTAATTGATTATCCTCTATCAAAGCACCTTATTATTTGTGAGTTGTAGCGATCAGCCCTATTATTTGTGGGCTTTCCCCTGACAGGCCTTTAATGGTGATGGTTGGTTTAACCCCCAGGCCTTGCTAATAGGATTTAGCAGCAGGTGACTGGTAACACAGACACACACACCCCTCTAACCCCTTCACCCCTAGGAATATCAGACCCTCCCACTGCCTGCTCGCTAAAAAAGGTGAACAAACACTGCACTAATACAGCCTTGTCATTCTCTCTGAGCTGAATGTATCTCTATGTACTGTGGTGAGGCAGGGCTGTAGTGTCACTCTCCCCCTTTGTTTTGAATCTGTGGAGTCAGGATGCATGCACCAACGCAGACGTATGCAAAAAAGCCAACGCAAATAGAGGCAAGGCAGGCACAGCGCCATCTTGGAGATGACAGACGCCGACCAGACGAAAAGGCCACGGCCCCTATACGCTGGTTGTCTCATGACAGCAATGTCATTACAAGCCGTAAGGTTTCCAGTGTCTTCTGATGTACATTCTAATGTTTGCTAAATAGAATTTCTGGAAGCTGGAAGTAATTTATAGATAAGACAGCCAATGGGCTTTATCCTAAAATGATTTAACCATGATAAGATGTGTAATAATGAATTGTTATCGAGGAGTAATCAGCATATTTTAGCAGTAATTGCATCATTAGTTGGACATCATCAGTGATTGTGGGCTTATCCAAAGGGTTTCCCCTGTGTATATGGCTAACCGGGCTGTCAGAATTGCTAGTTTACTCAGGTGAGGCCTCCGTGTCATTATAGTGCCCCTGTCCATCATGATCAGAGCTGCTAACTGTGCCAGGGCCATTCTCTCAGCTTTTATCACTTTATTTGGTGTCCATCCTTCCACTGTCTGCAGACAGCAGCAGAGGCCATCCATTTCTAACCAGACACTGATGGGGAAGCACAGGAAGACCGGGTGGTGGCTACATTGGCTGAAGGGGGAAAGTAACATGAGGATAACGGCGCCATGAGGAGCCAGGAGGGGATGGGTTTGTTATCCTGGTAATTAAGGACAGAGTGGCTTCCATGCCGGGTGTGCGGACAGGATGTGGCAAATTACCGGAGTCTTTGTGAAGAAAAGCTGCTCCCTCTCTGCTCTGTCCGTTCTCAGGGGACCTCATCATCTTCTCTAACAGTCAGGATGGGATTTTGTACCCTCTATTCCCTCACCTTCTCCTTCCCTCTTTCTGTCTCTGTGTACATTTCCATTCACTCCCCTCTGTCACCTACCTCCTGAGATGCATCTCAAATTCTAAACTTACATGCAACTTTTGAATAGTAGATGAGTATGCTTGTGTTGGACTCCTTGTTTGAAATGTAAGACTGATGACAGCTATTTGGGTAGATTTGTTTAACCCAAAAACGTGTTATTTTTATTATGATTAAAAGAGATTTCAAGCCAATATTTTTAACGTCATTAGACATATTTTGATAATCTACTCTGTATCTGTGCTTGTTTCACAAGGTGATTCCCCTGACAAATAGAGGATAGATAAATAGACAAACCGTAAATGATCATTTATGTGCACATCTCGCATCACATCACAGTCGACGGCTCACCAAACACCACAGAGAATACAAGTTTTGTTACGTTGACATCTCTCCGTGATTCCTAGAAAAGAGGACATTATACCTTTTTTCCCTTACTCTTGACGTTTTGCTCCGGGTTCCTTAAGCAGTGGTACTCAGGTGGGGCTTGAGAAAACGGTGGCCCTCACAGCAACACGCGGTAGCAGCAGCAGCAGCCTCATGGCAAGACTGCAAGAGAACACTCTGGGGTTTAAAAGTACCCAAAGCATCCTGGGTAATTAGCCATTACGGCGCTGTCACAGAGGGTTCTGCAGTCAATACAGAGATAATTTGGGCAATGGTGAATGACAGTGCTGTCCAGGCTTTTGGGATGATCAAGGACAGATCCAGCTGCACCAGGCATCTGTCAGGCCCATGAATCACTCCTCCAGCCAGCAGCTGGGTGAGTGGAGCAGAAAGAATCGCTGGAGAGGCATGTGCAGACACACAAATAAACATGTTCCCCCTCTCTCCCCTCACCACACCGGGAAATGGCTATTAAAGGTCTGCCGTTACAGAGCACAGAGTGGAAAAGGGTTGTTACCTTCAGTGGCAAATGAATGACATTGGGAATAAGGTGAGGAATAAAAGTCGGACCAAGGGGGCGTTTTTTAGTTATTTCGGCTTCCTTGCTCAAGTGGATTACATGCAAAGTTGGATCATTTGGTTTTTATGTAAAAGTATTATAACTCATAAGCATTGATGCACAAATCTAAAAACTTATTTTTGCTCTTTTTGGCTCACAGCTTAAAATAGTTACTGTATTTAGATTCCAGGCTGTTTTAATATTTCAGAGTAAAATGTTATTGATTTCCAACAACAAACACTTTACTGTGATTAAAGAAAAAACACTGGGTGCTGACAAGATAGATATAGAAGTACAAAGCAGCCAACTTGTCTGGCATGCTGTATACACAACACTATTTTTCTATAAACTTCATAAAGTTGTGGATTGCCATCCACCTGTTGAAATTCAATATGTCAGCATGCATGTGTATATCATTTCTGCCATTTTTTATTTTGGTGATGCTAACCATCTTTGGATGTGCATACATGAATACATAAAAATAGTTATCGGTGCAATTTAATACATTTGAATTCTGTCCACGCAATATATCACATAAATGTCCATATTACATTACCTTGAAGCATACGGTTTTGAGCTTTACAAACCTCTACTGATGTTTCTCTGCACCGCATTTCAAGACATATTTACATTGGATTTTTCAGACCAACATGAAGTTTGGTATTTTAGAAAACTGGGGAATACTGATCACTTTGAAGGATAAACATACATTTTTTACTGCTCTCACAAATGGGCTGCATTACATAGAAGTACAAATAAATAATGCCCAGATTTAATCATATAATGAGGCCCTGTTCTCACGGTGAAAACGTGACAGTTTTCCCGTTTTTGGTTTAAAAAAAAACCGTTCAGACACAATTTATCTGACATCTTCACTCGTACACATGTTTTCAGAGGAAACGGGACGAAATCGTTGTAGTAAGCATGCCAGGCCAGCAGTTGGCGGTACAAGGTAGTAGTAGATAGCTTTTCCGGTACAATTTGATGCATAAAACCTTTCTGTAACCGAAAATGAATGCCACTAATGTTCATAAAGCAGTTGGTGTAAGCTTGGGGTTACAAGTATTGTAAATGACAAGCTTTCTGTCCTCTTATTTCACCCATTGAACTCGTGAAAATAGAAGACATGCTGGTAGCAGGCCCCCAGGATTGTGCCTTCTCCGAGCAGCCAGCATGGACTAGTGGCCAACCCATTGGTACTGCATGCTGTGAATGGGAGCTTATTTTCCTATGAGCCCAGAGGCAGTTTTCCCCCGTCCACACAATACAAGCGGCGAACAAGATTGTGTCTCCGCAAATTTTTTCTGGATATCAATCATAGGCTCATACCTATCTTTAGACCATTTACTAATAAAACTGAAGTTTTTTCATTTCAAAACGCCACCTCAAGCGTTTTATTAGCCCAACGGCTTTTAACGGCTTTCAGTTGGTTTTCGAGGGAGGAGGCATGGGTCCATGGTGCCGCTACGTCATACAAAAAGGCGTGCCTGGCTCACATGAGAGCAGTATGGCCGCTTCCTTGTTGCTATTTTGCGCCAATGAGCAGCTTTCATAGGAATGAATGGGCGCCATGTTTCAATACGGTGTCCATTTCTTTATATGTCCATGGCTGGTAGTGAAGGGGCTTTGTGAGCGGCTATCTTTCCTGTTAGGCGTACTTCAAAATAAAAGTCAACTCACGTTTGTCCAGTGAAATGCTATTAATGTTTAGCCAGTGACATGCTTTTACTGTGAAGCCGTAGCCTTAATGCTCCTTTTGTTGAACAGTAAGAGTAACTTAACCGCTGCGAACTATGGATAGTGTTTTTTAATGTAGAGAGCCGTGTCCCTAGCATATAGAAGCTACACACGTTTATTTTGCTAGAAAAACCGGCAGAGCACAAATCTTTCCCCAGACAAAGTGGCGCGGCGGTTGCATGGTATCAATAACTTACTAATAGACTATAGACTAAATTGGCGAGTGTTATATTTGAGCCCTGCACGACACTCTCCGATGATCACAGTGATGGTGCTGCGGAGACACTGTGCATGTTATGTTGTCTTCTAACTCGCGTGTCGGTATTTTGACAGCAAATGGTATAGAGCTGTTAAGCGGAAGTGGCGGAATTACGGGGCATGGGACCTATCGGCTGAAAAAAAATTAATGGGAGTCTATGGAAAGTAATCTACTATTTTCTGGTCCCAGTCATTAAATGCCTTGGATTACATATATGTTTTGTATGGGTCTAAATGATAATTTTTCAGTTTGACGGTATGTTGTATGATTATTCGTCTAACGGCTTTTGAAAAAATGTTACGAGAACAACTACAAGTCTTGTCGCCTCTGTGACGTCACCTCAACACATTCCCTCCACTTCTCGACTGACAGTGCTAATGCTAATGCTAATGGCTGGCGTGGACAACGCCAACAATCTCCCCACTCGAGAAATTGAAACTCCACATGTCCACTTGTGTAGTGATTTTCGCCACGCTGAAGACTTTTGTCTTGTCATTGAAAGAAGGCGGTAAAGTGCATTAAAGACACAGCCATGTTTCTGAGCTAAGCAGGTGCCAGTGGTGGTGACGTATATCATAAGTGTCAAGAGCAGCGAAGAGCTGTAGTCCACAAAAGCGCTCTGCACAAAACCTGACCGTATCCAGCTTCTACTCGCTAAATTGTTCCATTCTTTGCACGAAAAAATACCATCTAAATCCATACAAAACATATGTGTAATCGAAGGCATTTCATGACTGGGACCAGAAAATAATAAATTTCTTTCCATTGACTACCGTTGTAATTTTTCGAGCCGATAGGTCCCATGCCCCGGAAGTAAGCAACTTCCGCTTAACAGCTCTATAGACTATGCATACGTGAAGTGGAGCCGTGACGTCAGCGTTATCAGGGGAAATGGTTTCGGTGTTTACAAGAAACCAAAACCGTTGTGTTTTCCAAAAAATCCTCCCTGGGAGTAGATCTCAAAAACTTGCGGTTTCATGCCTGCGTTTGCTGTTTTCATGTAGCCTATGATATAGGGGCACTTTACACTGTGAAAACGTGACAGTTTTCCAGTTTTTTTCCAGACACAATTTATCTGACATCTTCACCGGTACACATGTTTTCAGAGGAAACGGGCCGAAATCGCTGTAGTAGCAGTGTAGCAGCCATGCCAAGCCAATAGTCAGCGGTGACACAGCCTAGTAGATAGCTCTTCCGGTACAATTTGATGCATAAAACCTTACTGTAACCGAAAATTAATGCCACTAACGTTCATAAAGCGGTTGGTGTAAGCTTGGGGTTACAAGTATTGTAAAAGACAAGCTTTCTGTCCTCTTATTTCACCGCATTGAACTCGTAAAAACAGAAGACTTGCTGATAGTGAAGGGGCTTCGTGAACGGATACCTTCCTGTTAGGCGTACTTCAAAATAAAAGTCAACTCACGTGTGTCCAGTGAAATGCTCTTACTGTGAAGCCGTAGCCTTAATGCTCCTTTTGTTGAACAGTAACTTAACCGCTGCGCGCTGAACTATGGATAGTGTTTTTTAATGTAGAGAGAGCCGTGTCCCTGGCAAAGAAGCTACACACGTTTATTTGGCTAGAAAAACCGGCAGAGCACAAATCTTTCCCCAGACAAAGTGGCCAGTGGTCTCAATAACTTACTAATCGCTTAGACTAAATTGGCGACTGTTAGGCTATATTTTAGCCCTGCACGTCACTCTCCGCTGATCACAGTGATGGTGCCGTGGAGACACCGTTCATGTTGTCTTCTAACTTTATAACTCGCTTGTGTTGTGGGTATTTTGACAGCAAATGTTATAGACTACGCATGTGTGAGGGTGGAGCCGTGACGTCAGCGTTATCAGGGGAAATGGTTTCGGTGTTTACAGGAAACCAAAACCGTTAAGTTTTCCAAAAAATCCTCCCTGGGAGGTGATCCCAAAAACCTGCGGTTTCATGCCTGCGTTTGCTGTTTTCCTGTAAATGATATAGTGCAACCGCGGGAATTTTTCCGCGTTTGCACCGTTTCGTGTTGTCGTGTAAAGTGCCCCATAGTGCAACCGCGGGAATTTTTCCGCGTTTGCACCGTTTCGTGTTGCCGTGAGAACAGGGCCTGAGATTACCCACTTTTGGGATCACCATAGAGTTTGAACAGCTACCATTAACTTAACCAAACAAAAACATGCCTATATAATGTAGATATTTGATTTATTGATTTAATTATCAAAACGTTATTTATTTAAATATTGTGTTGAGCAGAAAACAAAATGTAATTGCAAGCAAAAAAAACAAAAAACAATATTATTAAGTTAATAATCATATTTATTATGATTAATTAAGTTTGGCCTCAACCTCTAAACCTTTTCAGCTCAAAGTATGTGCACATATACAGTCAAATGGAAGGCCCACTTTATGTTGATTGTGATGCACGCTCTGTTGAAATTGTGTTTCCCTCCTTTAAAATTTGTTAACATTGTTTAATGAATTTAAGATATTTTTCCGACAATATTCCAAATATGCATCTTAATGTGAGAATAATGTCAAGTTCTGTTAACATTTTGAAACTGTACATGAAAGATGCCTGTCAAGGTCATCAAGTCATCAAATACCTTTAACATGTGATGACCAAATACAAAAACATAACACACTAGTATAGAAGGATGCTGTGCTATGCTTCAATATCAAAAGTGTTATAATTAGGATTTAAGAACTCTTATACCTTTTTGATTCTTTATAAGTGGGAAAGATAATTTGCTTTATATAGATGCACAAGCTTCTGTCTGCAATATAGGTCCTACCTCCATGTAGCAAATTAAATCATAGCTGTAAAGGCTCTGCCATGGGACTGGAGCTTCTTCTGATCATACTTTAATCAATATCTCTCACACTTTTATTTTAACCGAAGCAGTCCTCTCAACACTGGAGAGGTGTAGTGTCCCTGTGTAACGGATGATGAGTCTGCATGTGGGGATGAAATATGTATGATTATGTGACTTGTGCAAATGCCATCTTATTTCATTTGTGTACAATTTTTTTTAGACTAAGATGAGCTAGCTCTTAGTGCTTATTTAAACAATCAGCCTTTTCTATATTCATCTTGTTGATATGCAGAGTGTCTTTCATTTCACTTCTGATTCCCACAATATATTGTGCGATTGCATAAAAATAAACAGTTTATTCCAGAAAACCGAAGCGGATTTACAGTAAGTCACCTGCCTTCAATGTAATCACTACCATTCATCTAGGAATGGAATTAACTTCATGATAGGCAGTGAAAGTACCTATCCATCTCTCATACAATGAAGTCAAAGATGCACAACACTGAGTCAATTAAAAATGAAAGATAATCCGCTCCTTGAAATGTTTATATTCAATTTCACATATGTGCTATAAATACCTGCCATGATTTTACATCAGTTGACTATTTATCTTCTTTTTTTCTTCTATTTAAGCGGAAAAACCATAACATCTGAATATTTACCTGTCTTTTAGCGGGGCTGGCAGCTTCTTGGTGGTTGTTGTGTGACCACGTTATAGTATTCCTTTGGGACCCATTTCCGTATATGTGTCTATAAAGGGAATATGGGCAAAGCAAAGTGAACATGTTATGTCGGTCATTTGCTGTGCAAGGATATTTTCCTCCAAACTGCATTTTAAATGCTGTGTGTCTCCTCATTACTCTGCGCCAAAAAAACATTTAAATGCCCTTTAATTAGTGTGCCCTTCCTCTCTATCGATAGGCCACTGGTAATCACTCACAGGACTAATGACTCCTAATTGAATGGCTTTAAAGTGAAACACAATAGATCCTGTCATCACCAGCACCCAAACACAACATTTGTGAATGAAACCAAAACACAGGTCATTTTGTTCAGCATTTCACTAATCGGGGTTATATATTTTCACAGTAGCAGAGAAAAGCCGGATGTTACCGTGGTGATGTCTAATCATGGTCTCTCAATAGAGCCTGGCGGGTAGGTGGTGGAGGAGGGTGGACTCGATAGGGGTGGCTCGTGGATCATCAAAATCTCAGTAGATATTGATTTGATCTTTTCATATTGTCAAGGAGAAATCTAATCATAATAGAGCAACCATAGCATGATATCTCCCCTCGAACGCCTTTTAACAGCTATTGCGGCTCATTATCCAGTTTGCCTGCACCAGACCCTCTGATTCAATATGAAATACACCTGAGCCCTACAGACCCATGAGCCTGTTTTTTTTCATTCACATGCTGTTTTAACAATCGAGCACCACAACTTTCCTCTGCTATACCTGGATTTTTTTTTTAAACAAGGCTCTGGGATTTGCTGAATAACTTCGAGTGGGCGGTCGTGCGTAAGGACACAAAGTATTCATGTATTTCTCCGGGCAGGTCAAAGCAGTAATTATACAAAATATATAAAGACAGTTAAAGTCGCTACATCTGACATATCTCTGAAACAGAGTCAAGGGCTGCACCTTCAGTTTAACAGAGCTCGGCTCGTAATTAAATGAAAAGTTGTAATGAAAAAAGGATGTAGAGGACTTGCAATGTTATATAGATACACTGCTCATAGAGGGAATTTGTATAGAACTTAATGATCCTATTTCCGGTAGAGTGGCATTGGCATCGCAGAAACTTTCTGTACTAATTATCCATTGCAGCCTGTCTGTTTCACATCTCTGCAGTCCCTCATTATCCCCTCAGCCACCTCACAGTCTGCTCAGTGTTACATTAGTAAAATAGAGCCTTTGATTTGTCCTCAACAGTGCAGACGTTTGAAAAACAGGAAGGAATAAGAGTGAAACAAAGAAGGGAAAGAGAAGACAGGAGAAAAGTCTGCTGTATTAGCCTGGACGTGACCTTGTGTGTTGAATATACTGACCATGTCATCCTCTAGTTTTGGTGGAGAAACTAAATTCAAGGCTACGGCAGACATGCATCACAGATATTATTGGGGGGTATTTTGGTTTGCTCTATGGAGTAAGAGAAATATGTTTGTCCCCCCCCCACGATGTAGAGAGTGTGAACTGCTGGAGCACATTTGTAAAACAAAATACTTTACTCGACAGTGAAAACAATGAGCGCCCACACCCCCAACGGTTGTAATGATGCAGTGAAAACCAATTCCACTGTTCTTAAAACAAAAGTGCCCTGATTCGGAGTGCCTCACTCTTGTCTGCGATGTTCTACATGTTCAACCTGTGTTTCTGAAACCAAGACGTACTGCACAAAAAAATATATCTACGGGCTTTATTTATAATGCACTAGCTGTGCCTGGCCTCGCTTGCTATGACATTACGTCGGTCTTATTAAAGCACTCCCTTTACCTAACTGGCTGTATTTCAGCACAGAAATGACAGCATTAAGAACTTGATCATGTTGGGTCACTCTGTTTGAAAGCAGCTCCTGCGTCTTCCCTTAATTAAACCCACCCACACAGCGCTCTTTCATCTTTGCATTTTCCACGGCTGGGACATTGATACTCATTATTTCTTAAGCCTAAACACCAAGACTGTGTCAAGAATGCATCCATCACCGGCACGCTGCTTGGAGTCAGCAGAAATTATTCTACTCTGTCAGCAAATTTGGCAATTTGCAATTTTCTTACTGGGGTTCTGACATGTTTTTATCGCCAAAGATGACTTTCAAATGCAGAGATCATGAGGACGGTGGCTTGTTAGTCCTCTCTCCTTGCCCCTGCTCTAATGAGAGTAATTAACAAGGCCACATTAGAGAGAGCCACCTCAGGAAGCATCTGACTGTTCATTTGCGTGCCATTAATACAGGATAGATGCCGTGCAGTGAATCGTTTGCCATGAGTGCAGCAGTGCAGCTCTGCCTGTTTGGCAAGCCCCCCTGTTCTTAACAGCGCCAGGGCCTATTCTCCCATTCATTATGTGCCTAAAGCTTGAGTTATCCTCTCCTTGGTGCGGGGATGAATGTTATTAAAGGCATAGCGGTCTGACACAACTCTAATGAAAAATAGGATGTTTCTGAAGGTTAGGTTGCCAGCTAGCTCAGAAATACCTGCTTGATTTTTCCCACCCCAGCACAGGGCAATGTAATTCCCACCTCTTGATAGATCTTTTTTCTTACGTTTTTTTGTGGCTCTGTGTGCAGGAGCCTCATCATAAAGAGACCTTTATTAGCTGTGTTTCTTTCGCTGTAGACGCTCAACAAAGGGCGAGACTGGGCTTTTTGGCAGATCATACAATTGTGAAAAACTACATATATGTGCCCTAACGTTGCGGTTGCTGCTGTGTGGGTTTAATTGACAGCCATTGCTGCATTTTTCATGCAGCTAAGGGACTGGTTTTATTTTTACCACATTTTAATATTAGAAGTTTGCACTTAAAATATCAGAGTGAGTCAAATTTTTGTATTTTTTTTTTCATATAAACTCATTTAGACATTATTGAGATGGAGTTTGAAAATTGCACAAAGACTATAAATAGAGGAGTCCCACACTACAGTACGCAATCTCCATTCAGATGACGCAGGCTTGTGACAGAGACGGAACACTGCTCAGCATTTAGGGTCAGATTGCACTTTTGAGAGCTCAGTCAGAGGTGGCAGGTCACCCTAAAGACGACCCAACCCGCCCACACTGACGGATCCAAGCTCTTGCCTTAAGTGCAAATCCTCCCCTCCCCCTACTGTAGCCCCCTGCCCCGGTATGGCCTCACCAGTCCCTAACAGCCCCATCAGAGCCACATGGGAGGCATGTGACAGACATGCAAGATACCACGCTTCTCCAATTTATCACTGTATTCAAATAAAATACTTCTCTGCAAAGTCACTTCATCTTTTGTAAGTTGATGACTGTTGCCGTTACCATGAACAAAACCAACACTGATATTATAAAACCTACTGTGAGATGCACCTATAGAAATGTATTCCTTATTAAAAATCGATGAAGATTTTTTTATATATATTTGTTAACATCTGCCCAATAAACCTAAAGCAGATTCTTTCTTATGTATGAAATGTACCTCAAGAAAACCATGTATAGTTGTCCTTCCATTGGGCTTATGACTATTAATCTTTGATCTGTCAAAATGAACAAATGTTAAAAACATAAAATTAGAATAAATTAAAATAAATCGTTTTTGTCTTCTAAATCTGATTAAAACACCAACTATAGTTTTGAAAAGAGACAGATTTACTCTCAATCATTTGCCTATTGGTGAAAATAAATAACTCAATTGAGTTTATTTTCGTTTACATAAAATGAATAAAAATGTCAAATTCAAACTTTTTCACAAAGTAGCACTCCAAATACAAGATGTGCTGTTTTCACAAAATACCCATTGGTGGATGTAGAAAAATTATCTTATAAAAATAAATGAATAAACCTATTTTGAAAATATAATTTCGACTGGCAAGAAAGGTAACAATCTGTGTAAGTAGGTAGCTTCATATGTAAATTTAGCTAAATATTTCTTACAGTATGAGACTGATTCTAATCATTAGTTTTACAAACCAACTCTGGTTTGTAACTCTTGTAACTTTTCCACTAAAATAATCTATTTCCTAACAGTCGCACCAATTATCAAATGTAAAAACATCAAACTCTTTGGAATCCTTGTCCACGAATACCCATGCAAACAGCAAAAATAGAATTTTGCACACATTTCTGTTTTATGGTTAATTTTCCCGTTTGGTCGGGAAGTTAACTGTGACAGTGCTGGCTGAGTGATTTCGACCTTTGCATCTGTTTCAGAAAAAAATGGTCAGCATGGAAGTTCACCTTCGAGCATAATCTTTTATCAGTACAGATGTATCTTGAACACAAGCCAGAATATCTGACGCGAGACAGTATATTGTAACTTTTTTTGTTTAGTTTTGCCACAATATTGCATAAAAACTCCACGTATGCTTCTGCCATTCAAGTCAAATAGTTTTCAGTCCACACTACTGCCGGGGTTTTGTTGTCCTCTTAGCTGCCTTGTCTGCTGTGTAATCAGCAGCAGACCCTAAACACAGATGTTTCAGGGTCAGCCAGCAAGACCTCTGACAATTGGTCACCACCTCTTACTGCGTGTAAATCACAACCAATGTCAGCGTCTCCCAGAGACCATGGGTACGTGGGTGTTCCCCTTGCCAAAAAACACGAGTTACAAGCTGATAGTGGTGCCACTTTATTGCTTCAATTTTGCAACCTGAAATTTTGGGGCGGTGACCCATGTTAGCCTTTCATCTTTTGTATGAATGGTTTGTCCACTGGAGTGTTAACTGAAAGCTGCCACTCATTGAATATACAGTATTTGGTCTTATCCTGTTCGTTATCACTTTTTTGTCTAAATGATAATCAAAAAGAATTATTTTCAAGATTCGGAAAAAGTAATTTAATTTGTCTACTTGCAACTGGCCGACTTTATAGCATAAATAGCATAACCTGCATAACCTGTAGAACGTCTACAAACATGCAACTATTGTCGCTGTTGCCTGGCATTGTGGTTTGTTAGGGATGTTTTTGAAGCAGCGACTAGCCTTG
This sequence comes from Hyperoplus immaculatus, assembly GCA_949357725.1. Taxonomy (NCBI): domain Eukaryota; kingdom Metazoa; phylum Chordata; class Actinopteri; order Uranoscopiformes; family Ammodytidae; genus Hyperoplus; species Hyperoplus immaculatus. Next base: position 18,755,629 of record OX442361.1, on the reverse strand, counting down.
TCAGATTATACCACATATCCATTTGACTTTCATAAGCTGTTTACGCTTCAGAAATTGTTGCAATGGCTTCTCTCTTGTGCAAAGGCTTTTACATATGTTGTGTCTGAGAAATGCTGCCCCAGTTATAGCTATCGTTCCAAAAAAAATAAGAAGAAAAGAAGCCAACCCCACTAGGTTAACATGAGGCTTGTCATTTTCAGTTTGCTTTTTTACATTTGCATCTTGTTTGTCTTTGGATAAAGCATGCAGATATCATTTTAGTGAAAAAAGGAGACAATAATAAAAGTAGCAGCCAGGGAATTCTAACTGAGTGTTAGTCTGAAAAAGACATAAAACAAACTAATGGTACCTTTGATTTATTTGAACTTTCTCACTATTATAACCTAATAACGGTTGCATTATTTCTCCATTCTTATGGAAAGAACTGCCCCATTTTTAGAACAGCAATTTCTGTGACTGTATTTATGGCTTATGTTTTACACAAAGCCTGGTAATAATGTGTTTAATGTGGACAATATTGCTTACACATGGGCTCTTATTAGTGAGGAGTAGTCTGGTCGCAGGATCAGTGGCAGTATCCTTAAGGGATGGCCTCTCTTAGGAAAGGATGAAACAAGTGCATGTGAAAAAACCCCAGCGTGAGTCCTGTTCAAAGGCACAGGCTAGTTCTGACTGGATTAACATTTATTGACCGTTCAAGCCTTCCTTTTTTTTCTCCACTCCCTTTTTTATGTTCTTTTTTTCTTCCTTTTTTCGCTCCAGGACAAAGATTCAAACTTAATTGCAGTGGCTGTTCCACCAACTGATCACCAATGTGCCAACAAAAGCCTCCCTAATAGGCGCTTCATTAAGGATTAGAAAGTCTCTATTACAAAACAAATTAAGCATGCTCTGATCTTAACCTATAGGTCGAACGGCATTACAGCAAAGTTTAAGCTGTTAGATGGCTGAAAAACTTATTATGGGTTAGCGCTGAGGTAGCAGTTTGGTATTGATTTTACGATAGCTAGGTATGATGATTTATGGAGTGCTTGTGTCAGTATAACAAGCTGAAGGACACACAATATCATCTCCAACATCATTAAAATTCAGAGGTCTCCAGAGCTAGCTCATCAAGTACTGTTCACCACCTTGGAATTTCAGACACACACAGCCAGCCACACACACACACACACACACACACACACACACACACACACACACACACACACACACACACACAGTCAGACATATCAGAATCAAGATGAGGTGCGTAGGCTTTTAGATTTTTGTACCACTTCAATGAAGTGCTACATTAGATGATGAGTACAGCCCTGTTTTGTTTTAACAATTTTTACCCTGCTTTTGTATTTAATTTGCACTATTGCAGCATGCTTATGATTTGTGTATAAGCTTGGTTAATGTTTATATCAATCGTACAGCACAGCAGTTCAAAAGGTCTACCCTCAACACAATCAGCGGCTTGGTCTCCAAGCAGCCGCTAACCGAGTCTGGGCAGTAAAATGTGTGGTACACTAGAGCCCCCTGTGGGCACTTCAAAGTAATGCTCGCTGGCAGTAATGAGCCATAGTTACTTATGTTTGGATGGGGATTTGCTGTTGAGAATTTGCCCCAATGTTCATGATGAACATTATCTGACTGCAGTTTTCGTTTTATTGTTTCTAAGCACTTTAATTAAAGTCTTATTTTCTTTGTATGCTAGAAGTCACTTATTCTCCAAACAGACATCAGGCATAAAGTGGTGCTTTAACTTTTTTGCAATTACACTCGGCCATAATTTTAAGGTCCAAATACTTTGCTATTTTTCTAAATATGTTCCATTGACTACTCTAGGAAAGTCAATCTTGGTGTCAAATATGAATTTGTCAGTGGTATTTTTAACAATAAGGAATTTTTATCGCACTGTCCACATCAAAATCAACATAAACCAATTGCTATGAAAGATGTTATTTGAATTAGAAGTGCTGTTCGTCGTGCAGTTAGAATACAAATGATATCCAATCGTTTAGCTGTCATTAAGGTAGAAACACCATGCCTGACCCCTCCACTTTCACTCCTCCCCAGAACCCCAACAAGGAAACTTCAGACTACCATATCAGGAGGGGCTGTCCGATGATCGGCCTGTGGGATGGAGGTAAGCTTCTGGGCTTCTGTCTGTCTTTCTCTGTCTCTCAGATTCCTCTGGATCCACCCCCCTAATGGATCCCAGATTCTCTCCATCATCTCCTCCAACCGTGAGGTCTAACCGGCAGGGCAGGGGCGTGTGGGTGGACATGCTGGGTGCTGGCAGCGTGCTCCGTCTGCTAGTGAGTTATGCGAGTACAGCGACGACCCCCTCAACCCACACCCACACCCCCCAACCCCAAACCCAAACACACACACGCGCGCACACACACACACACACACACACACACACACACACACACACACACACACACACACACACACTCCTAGAAGGAGATGGGCCATAGATGGAGAGACAGGCGCTCCTGCTGTGACTTGGCGCACCCCACTGGACAGCTGGAGACTTAGGGAGAGGAGACGCTGCCAAACATGCCTGGCAGAGCAGGGGAGTGCTGGAGGTGCAAGGCTGGGCGAGGCTTGAGGTGGCTCCCATACCTGCAGCTGATCACTGGCCCATCATCTGTAATTATCTACACTTATACTGTATACCAGTGAGATAAAAAAAGAGGGATGGTGAGCACACACACACAAACACGCACGCACACACACACACACACACACACACACACACACACACACACACACACACACACACACTTATAATCACATTTAGAGGGTATGGAAAAATACCATTGGCCAACCAGTGGAAACCAATGAGTTTTAAATGAATGCACCTAATTATGTTCCTCTGATGAGGAAGTTGTATCTGCTATAATTATTGTGACTGATATATCTGCACAGCAGTAATGGGCATAATGTGCTCCTGCATTGTTTAACTAATGCCAATTATATTGTATAACAACAACAACAATTTGCTCATACTGTGAATTAAAGTTATTACCGAACCCAAGGCAACAATAGGATCTATCACTGTTCCGTGTGACTCATATTAATGTTCAGTAATGTTGACTTATGGCTGCAACTAATGATTGTTTTTTCAGGTTATCATATCTTTGAAAAGCTTTTAAGAATTGTTATACTATATATATACACACGCGTATATAATGAATATCTGAATATGGCTTAAGGAATATTCCACAAAGTCAACAAATTGTCCCTCTCTGCAAATTGTCTTTGGTGCCAAAGATGAACAATTAAAAGTCAGTGCACAGCTTACATCCGTTATGTTAGAAACCACACCCCAAGCCAGAAATCTTGGTGTTGTCGTAGACTCCGACTTGAATTTCAAGAAACACATTATATCAATTAATAAATCAGCCTACTACCACCTAAAAAACATATCAAGAATTAAAGGGCTTATGTCTCAGCAAGATTTAGAAAAACTTGTCCATGCATTTATCTTTAGTAGACTTGACTACTGTAACAGTGTCCTTGCAGGCCTCCCAAAAAAATCTATCAGACAGCTTCAGCTAATTCAGAACGCTGCTGCTCGAGTCCTCACTAGCAACAAAAAAGTGGATCACATTACCCCAGTTCTGAGGTCTTTACACTGGCTTCCTGTCACTCAAATAATTTATTTCAAAATACTGATGTTGGTTTATGAAGCACTAAATGGTTTAGGGCCAAAATACATTACTGATCTGCTGATACGTTATGAGCCGTCCAGGGCCCTTAGGTCGTCTGGGACAGGTCTGCTTACAGTCCCTAGAGTTAGGACTAAACAAGAAGAAGCAGCTTTTTGTTATTATGCACCAAAAATCTGGAACAAACTGCCAGAAAACTTGAGGTCTGCTGCAACTCTCAGTTCTTTTAAATCGAGTCTTTTTTGTTTCCATTTTAACCTGCAATTTTTATTTTATTTGCTTATTTTATTCACTTTTAAATGTTTTATAATGTGTTTTATGTATTCTAATCTTGCCCCTGTTAAGCTCTTTAAGTGGCCTTGTGTCTGAATTGTGCTATATAAATAAACTTGCCTTGCCTTGCCTTGCCTCTCCAGGTCGAACAGCTTGTACACAGCAAATGCAGATTAGAGGAAAGTGTTGCAATCTCGGTGAGACTCTTCATCATGATACTGTTGCGCTGGAGCTATTTTACAACTATAGCTTCTAATGCAGGGTAGATCCCTCTCTGTAAGGAATAATGTTGCTTTAATCTTATGAATATCAGACTAAGCCCCCTGCAATGTGGCTGTGGCCCATTTTCTCCTCCTTCATTCTCAATCTATCTGCTTAATCTTGATTCATCAGTTACTGCAGCTTATTATGGAGCCCTGACAGCGTGCTCGGGCTCTTGATAAATGACACTGCTCAGGCCAGATTCAAAACGTGAGGCTCAAGTGCCAATTATCTATGCAGACCTGGTTAATAAGGGGATCTCTTGTTAACTATCTGATCTCAGCGTGAGCATCATTTGTCATGAAGGCCCGTGTTTACCTCAGAGACAGGAGTTCCCGAGACCTCCCCTGCCTAACATATGTAAAACCTGGATCTTTGTTCCTTTAATAACCTTTTATTAACAGCCTGACATCATGATTAAGTTAGGTCCGAACACGCACACAATGAGGTACACAATTACCCTCACCCACTCAAGGAACCGCTGAAGATCACACTCGGAGAGAGAATAATGAATATTGAGCCGGCGTTTGATCCATTCCACGTCGAAAGCCCAATTTGCTTGAGCACCTGGAGCTTTGCCACTGCATGCAGTTTTTTGAGGTGATGATGGATACTCATGGGAGCCTATTTCCATGAGGACATCTTCTCCTGATTTGTAAAGATGATAAGTGCTTTGACCTTAACTCATCATTACAGCTCATTAAAGCTTTTGTTTGTTCCACCTTGGAAGGAGAAGGCGTTCTTAAATCAGCTCGTCCCAGAGCGTTATGGCTCCTGACTGTTAAGAAGTAGGAAAAAATGCTTCGTGTTTACTTTTCACTGAGCAACTTCTCGGAGGTCTCAAGGTCTCAGATTAATAAACACTCGCTGTGGTCAGAAGAGCGGAGCAGCTGAGGGAGGTGAGATGCCCCCTGTCCTCTCTCGTCCTGTCTGCCACATCACAATGTCTGGCTCGCTCCAAGCTCTAACTGTGTATTCTCTTCTGGGAAAGTAGCAAATAAAACATTTTGCAGGTCTGCATAGCCAAGGGACTTTGTCTTCCATCAAGAAACACCTCTAGCGCCTTAGCGTAGAAGTTGTAAAATACTTCCAGACAGCAGCTGGAACATTCCCTTTAACCTTAGTTGTCCAGCATGAAACATATACATATGAAAAAAAAACAAGTCTTTGAAATAAATAATTAAACAGTGTGTTTTCTATTATTGCTTTGATATGGAGTCAGTAGGAAGCCAGGTGGAGCGATCAGATCTTCACAGCATCCTCACTTCCTGTCCCCCCACAGAACGCTAGACTGTCTAGGCAGCATCTGCTGAGGAAAATAAAGCCTCTCTTCCTTCTCATGTAGAGAAGATCATTTGCATAATATCCCCCTCTGTAAGGTGAAAACAGAATAATAATTGGTTTGCCCTTTTCTCTCTGTGTGTTGTAAAACAGTTAGGAATTAATTTGAGGATAACTGTGCAATTAATTCTAAATGCTAAAGATGGTGTGGGGGTTTTGATTCGAGGGAGGGGAAAGGATATACAGACGGAGGTCATGAAGCAAAGACTTTGTACTCCTGCTGCTGCTCACTTTGCCGTGTTTAAAGAGTGCATCTGGGGGTTTCCAAGTGTTTGGTTGACAAACAGGGGCGACTTGCACGCTCATTTACCACTCACACGTTTATTATTACTCTGCCAGTTTTGTCCCAACTTATTGTTTATCCTCAGCTGTGTTGTTTGGATATTCTTTGTCTTAATGATGAATAATAGTTCTGCAAAACTAAAAAAAAAACGCATGAACACTAAGATTCATGAGTCTGTTTTTAACCTTGTTACACAATGCTGTAAATTCCACATGCATCCCCATTATAGCTAATGAGCGGTACTATAATCAGTGCCTGGCTGGGTGTTGTGATATTTGTTTTTTGCATAAGCGCGGTGTTTAGAATGAGGGATCACGCTCAACCTTCCTCAGACAGGTGCCAATAACAGCTTCTGTGTGTACACCCTTGAAGGTCAACATCAAAAAGGGTAGTTTGACATGACAATACAGTTGGTCTGACATTAGAGTTAAGGCGATTTGACACTCGCGCGTATCTCTTCAAGCTCCCATTAAGGCCAGCGTCTTTGTATAAGGACATACTTTTATTGCTGTAGCAAGTGGAGTGGACGTGTCTCCCTGCCGTAGCTTGTCCTATTAGGACTTTTCGGCTTCATTCTCCGATACTTCCACAGCAGAAAAAGAACACGCCTCGCCATGAGTCCCAATTACACCTAATGATGGCGAAAGGATGGAGCACATGCAGATTGTGCCGCAGTTCCTTTGTCACGCCAGGCACAAGGCACCGTCATTTATCACAGCAGTCATATCCTACACTCCTCCCCAAGCACCGACAATGAATCCCAGCACATCATCCATGCTGTTATTTGTGTTAAGTTGCCAGGAAAAGGAAAATAAAAGCCCAGTTACAAGGCGTTGCAGGAGCACGGCTGTATCCTGTAAGCATACGTGAGAATTTTCACCGTCAGGGAGGAAACGCTGCCCTCCTCAAGTCCCCAGAATAGATTTGTCCTGACAAAGTCTACCTCACACACACACACACACACACACACACACACCCAACACAACTCGCCCGTACCCCTTGTGTTTAGCTAATTCAGTTTGTAATCAATTTTGGCTTTGAAATCCAAATGAGATAACTGTAAGGTCTGTGTCTTACATGTTGAGAGGCGGGGGAGAGCTTAGTGTGAGATTTGGGAGGTGCTGTGTGAGTATGCGTGCTGCCGCAGCACAGAGGCGGCTCGGCGCTTGTCAGTGGCTTTCTCCTAATCCTGGCCTGATCTTTGTGTTTGATCCGCAGCATGGTCCTGAGACAGCATGAGCAGCAGCTATTGCTGTAATTTAAAGTCAATATTGTACTCATGATCCCTCTCCCCGGGTCTAACAGAAGCAGCCTCTCACCGCGATGGAGAAAGTCATTTCTGCTGCTTAGAGGGAATTCTCAGCTTGAGCAGTTTTCTTTTGCTCTGATTCTCAAAGAGAAACCTAGTTGGTGGTGAGTTGTGTTTGTTCCTCGAAAGAGAAAGATTTGGGAGTATATTTTCCTCTTTGCTGGTATCCTGCCTCTTTCCCAACTGCTGACATGCTATCTAAACCTTGTGCTATTAAGTGCTCGACTCTTCATTCTTCATAGTGTTACTATCATGCATAATTTCAAACATCAAACGTTTCATAATCTTTAATAAACAAAATATAAATAAAAATAGCATACACTCATTGTGTATGAAAATATACTTTCCAATAGACAATATTAGAGTACTCCATACAAAGTGACCATTACTGCAAACCCCATCAGAAATTGCTATCGACTCCAGGATCCAGCTAACAAGCCCATAGCGACATCAATAGCTTTGATGATTCATTCAGAAGCACTTTAATAGATCTAAGATTAGAAATGGGGGCTCTCATCCACAAATCTCCTCTCATGTTATTACAAAGAGAGCTAAGATATTTATCCTGTGTGAACAACATGAGATATATAAGGGTGGCTCAAGGGCCCATTAAATCCATACATGTCATGATCTGCGATGCGTTACACTAAAACTTTCGACAAAATGTGTTGCTGACAAACACTTTGATTGAGGCTGTACAGAGCTGTAAATTTAAAAAGCCAGGGTCAGTGAACTCTATACATAGAGGTGAAATGTCAAAAATTGATTTCTTTAGTGGCCACAATTTGTTTTGATATAGTGTGAACCTTTATTGTGGCACGGTTTTACTATTGAGTGTGGTGTTTCCGAAGGTTTTGGTTTCAACCAAGAGGCTGTGTGTATGTGCAATCAGAGGAGGAAGGGACCAATCATTATGATTTTTTGCGGTCAACATTCATCCTAGAAAGGTTAAAGGGCCTTGTCCTATAGGAATACACAGAGTTGTTTGGAGATTGGTTGGTTGATGATACCATCCATCCATTCTTGTACTCCATGATAGCACATTGCATACCTCTGTATGATACCTCTGGTGATAGGATTCCCTCAAAATGTATCCACATTTTATTATTGTGTTCAAATACCTTTAAGTCTTACAACTGAAAAAAAGAGTTCTGGTGGGTGAGATTATGAAGTTCATTTCCAATAAAAAAAATATTGTGTTAAACGAATTGAGGTTTTTCTGTAGAGTTTTCAACAAATAGACAGGAAAAGACCATCATTTTCTTACAGAGAAAAAGTGTAGCCTGGTGCGAAAAATGATTGCAAATTGTATTGAATGATTGTATGCATGCATTAGCATAACATTAAGTTAATAAAACCTGGGAATCTCCTGGCCATATCATTTAAAACAATGACATCATTTCAGGTACTAAACTGCTAATCTTTTCAACCAATACTGTCCGCACAAGTGTAGAGCTTAGTAGGTATAATTTCAAATGTAAGGGTCTTAAGTGAGCACTGCTAACATCCCATGATGCATCAATCCTGCGAAAAAAAATGCATATTTCCTGTGTATATAATTCATACAGAGCTGATATATTTGTACAAGTATATATCTGTGCTAATAAGTCTCGCCATCACAGATCTGTTAGTTTTCTCTGTAAACAGGTCCTTTAATAAGTTTATCCGGCAGTGTTCCTGGTTTTTGGCTCTTTAGAGCAGCTTACTCATCATATTGCATTCATTATTATTATTTTTTAAATACAAATAGTTTCAAAACACGTATATTTAGTTGCAATGACATGACAACGATCTTTAAATCTTCACTTATGTTGTAATTTTTTATCTTTTAGCATTAGTACATTTAAATTGGCTCTACATCCCTGTAAGTAATCAGTGATGGATCGTTATATCCTTGATGATGCAGCTTTTCTGTTTTTAACATATGTTAATCAGTTTTGTGGACAATTTCAATTATATTGTCTACCTTCTTGCTCAATGTTAACCTTTGACTCTTTGTCACTGGTGATTTAACTTAGTTCCCCATTCAGCCCTTGAGCAAATCTTACCCTGTAACATCCAATTATTTAAATCAACAGCAGGCTAAATCTAGGACCATGTCTATAAAAAACAGTTGGAGTTACTGCCGTTCTGAGCTTAATCCATATCGTGGACGAAGACGTACGCCAGTGGCCCACTTATAACTTAAATGACTAGTTTAGTTAACCTTCCTGTTTAAATCTAACATATTGTTATGACAGCGATAGTGCACTGCATAATTTCCATGGCATTAGCATCAGTCATCGGCCCGCCTGCTATAAATACACCTGACAGCAGAACAGTTTCGCAAGTGTTCTTCGCAGGATAGTGCACAGGACTCCAGAGGTGAGGTACTTTGATAGTACAGCTCATGAAATATTTGCTGACTTCTATCACCTATGGGACTACTCTTCTGATGGAGCCAATGATATGTGCCCCCATTAGTCTCTAAGGAATTTTCCTAGCCCACTTTTACCCGATCCGTGACAATTAAGTAGTGGAATTATGTATATTAGTTGGAGTCACTTGTACTTCCACGCAAAGGAATGCATATAGGGAAGGATGACAGTGGGATACCATTGAATAATTACAGTGAATTTTCAGAGCCCTGGAAACTCAATCATGTGCTGCCATATGCTAACTATTTTTAACCTATTCTTTCTTCCCCTTCTCCCCTCTCTGCTCCTCTTCCTGTCATATATTCCACTGCAAAATAAAACTAAACTCTATGCTGTTACTTTGCCAAAAGTAATTGTTCAAAGTCCACCAGACAACCAAGGGGGTTGGTGGGATTATGAGTATGAGTGTGAAAGCAGCACGTGTGCACATGTCTAATTCTCATTTTCCCTTCATCAGTGATAAACAAGTAAATGGATCCCAAAAGCTATGCATGAAAAAACATTAATTGAGCTCCTCAGGCTTTCTGTAAACTCATTATGTCATGCTTGGCTTGCCATCCATACAATGCTCATATAGCATTGGCTCTTTAGTCTTCTTTATGGGACCGGGTGGTTTGTGGAAATACGGAGTGTCAGAAGCGGACCTCTAATCCTTACACTTCCCACAGTCATCAGTATTCTAATGACTCACCAGCGCCGTCCCAGGGTGTTTATTTTTAGAGATAGAGAGATTGATGAGATGCTCATATCATCCTTAACCACCAACTAATTAACTAATTAGGACATTCAAATGAAGACTTGCTCTGGATAATGCAGCGTGGCTTTGGCATGGGCAAACAGCTCTTGATTCTAACTGCTTGACTCAGCTTCTGGTAGGTTTCAGCATCATGCTTGTGGCTCTTGTTGGCCTCCTTGGCGCCAAATAGTCCTGTTACATTATTGATGAGGAGGGCAGATATTGATCACACCAAAATGATGCCTCGTTGGGTTGACCACAGCACTGCTCGTGACAATGATTGTATCAACTTAACATCCTTTATATTCATGTATTCTCTTACTCTTCAGAGGCTGTGTCCTCCTAACAGTTCCTCACGCAGGTGTACATGAAGAGGTCTTCTGCAGATCAATGACTTGTTATCAAACTACGACTCCCTTCAACCCCACCCCCTTCGCTGTCCGAAAATGAACTCTTATTTTTGCAAGATCTCCAATGATTTTCAATCACGCTCCACTTAGGCTGACATTGAACTTTGAACTCACCTGTTTTGGAGGTCAAGATCTCACTGCCTGTGTTTACATAAATAGCTTGTCTTACCATTGACTTGTTCACCCTTTTACCTTGTTCACCGTGTTTACATTCTCTCTGGTCAGAAGAACTGCATCATTATCCATCTATTTGCAGTGATTGTTAGCCCACGAGGTGTAATGTGTCAGCATTCTGCAGACTCTAATTGGAAGGAGATATGGACCATTGGCTTATGGCTGTTGTAAGTCAACACCTTAAAAATGCCTACCTGTAGTGCAGGTATAAACCATCTGACCAGCTCACTGCCTCCGGATTATGATTGAAATTATTCATCTCATTCTTCGCTAGTTTATAAAAAAACAAAAAAGCTTTTGACGGTTTAATCCCACGTGGCTCTGTTTTAAAGGTTAATACTTTTTGATTAAAGGATAAATCATTATTGAACACAAAATGTAATAACCATAGGATTACCAGAGAGATGAATACAGTCATAGCAATTAGTCGAATAATTAAGGTTTTAGTGCTGGACAGAGATGTGAGCGCTCTGCTGAGGTGTCATAAAATTCATAAAGTTGTTAGGACACTATGAATACGTCGGGTGAAGCTTCACGGCAGCGCGCCCGCCTGTGCACTTGGGGTAGTGGTGAAACATGGCGTCCCAGTGGATGGAGGCGAAACAGCTGTTCTTGACTGGTGTTTCGCACAATATGATCGCTCCATCAGCAAACCCTCTCCAAACGGCCGCATCTGCATTCATCAAACACACTTATCAATAAACAGGGCCAAGCAAAAGATAAATGATCTCTGAGAAGGCACAAAACAGCATGCCTGGAAAAAAAACTGTCATCCGTACACTTTAATCACTGATGTTGTTAATCAATAAAACAGCTTCATATCCTTTAATTAAAGTTGTATTCGCCACAAATGTTGGCCGAATCTGTCTGCATGTCTTTTTTTTTCTATTAATGAAACCAGTTGGGGCTGGGAAATGGAGGTGGCAGCTGCTGATGACCAGTCACGATGGGGCACTTGTGTTTGTAATTGCATTTTGTCACCTACAGAGGGTGTTAAGAATCCTTGTTAAAAGCTGGGGGAAATCTCACAGTAACAATTATTGTTGAGCAAATTACCAGGTAGGCAATATATAAGCTGTCAGGAAAGGTTAGGAGAAATGAGAGGAGGAAGATGGACTATTCAGACATTCATCATGGCCATAGTTGCCTCTTCCAAATTGAAAATTGGGTGGAATGCATCCTTCATTTTCTCAAAATTCGAATAAGTTAGTTCTGATTATTGCTGTGATTGACAGAAATGCCTGGATAAATAAATAGGTGGGTAATTCATTTTTGTGCTTGTGATCCGTTCCTACATACCACTGTTCTGGCATTTACAATAAGTGATGAAAGCAATGTGGCCAGGTGTACATCAGGATTAGACTGTCCATGTGAACATGTATGTGAACAGCCACATGATAGATGCACATGAACATGCATTAATGGATGTAATCTGGCCTTGGATGGTGTTGAGAGGATTTTCTTTACTGGCACTGGCTGCAGTGGTACCATTGCACAGCTTTGCCACGTGAGAGTTTCACTCTACCATCTGTCTCTTTTAACTCTGTATATAACATTTATACCACACGCTTGGAAATGTAGCTTCCTCGTTTTAATGGGAATGTGAGGCAACCGTAAAATAAATATCCTCTCCTTCCTCTGGCAACCGGGGTGCTGCTCAAGCCAAAAGCATTGTCCGTGTTCATTTGCAACAGCATTGTCCTTTGAATTCCATTTATGGTGAGCTATAAATTGAATTATTGAAAAGCTATTGTTTGTTGCATGAAATCAGTGAAGCAGTAAAGGGGTTAAAGTCAAAGAGTCATAAAAACAATAAGCAAGGATGTGAAAAAAATCTACTCCAATCAGGATTGGGTCAATATTTAGCTCCTCACCATATCACAGGGTTTAATAGGACATGCTCCATGTGTATTTATAGATTGCAGACATCTGCTGAAAATTGGAAAATGTTTAGGCATTATTGATTCTGGATTTTTAAAAGTTTTACTTGGTGACATATAGGTAACTTTAAGTTTGGAGGGGGGAGTGGGATATTTTTCGGGACATGATCTAGTTTGGTGGAAAAAGTAGGCCTGAGGTCCTGTGGGTACAATGGACAGGCTTAGTTCTTGCTGCTGTGTGTCAACTTTTAGTATATAATTAAATCCTTTTCTCAATTATTCTTAAACTTATTTTACCTTTTTTATTGAAGCATACCATGTGTATATTATAAAGGTGAAACGATAAGTCGATGGACAGAAAATCTGTAACAATTCATGGTCAGTCACTCGCTTAAAGATTTTTAATTAGAAAATAATAACTTGTTGGTTTCCAACTTTGGATATTCTATCAATCTTATATGATATAATATTTTTGAGTCATGGTTGGACAAAACAAATAAATTTGAACACATAAACCTGGACTTAAGCTTATTGTGTTGGGGCATTTTTGTTCCATTTCCTGACATTTTAGAGACTGAACGAGTATTCGTCAATGAAAACAATTGTTAGTTGCAGCCATAGCAAAGTATATTCCCCTTATAGGCCCCCCGCCTCTGCTCTAATCACCGCGTCTCTGTTTAGCCATTTGCAAGCTGTGACCATTGTTGATTCAAGGTGAGACCTGATATTATTGCCTTATAGGCTTGTGTTTTTATTGTTGTTATTTTCAAGAATGGGCCCATTTTGTCATTTAATTGAGGCTCATGGGCTTGGCTGTGAAACGGCCCACTGGGGAATAAGACGTCAAGTGGCTGAATTTCCACAGCCATTAACTGTTCCACACTCAATTAGAATGCATAGGATCCTGACATTTCATAACTTATGGGTCTCCAGGCTGATATAACCCCTGCTATAAAAGAAGCCACATTCTGAAGACATCGTATCAGATACTTAGATCCTCTTTTAGATTTAAGCGATTGCTTTGTGAATTTGTTTGCAGTGGATAAAAAGCATGCATGATGTGATAAAAAGAGAGAGGGGGTGCATGGGTTATTGCTGCTGTTTCTGTGTGAGTGTGGCGTAAACATATTGCACTGCTTTGCACAGAGGATGCCACAGATTACTCTTTAGAGGCTACGTCTTCTCTAACTATCAATTAAATTCAGTGTCATAGCATTCTCATATTTCCACGACTAACAAATCACGATGCGTACCACAAAATAACAAGAACGCAGGATACACATATGACACACTTGTAATACGACATCAATATAAAACATGAGCAACAGCAAATTGAGCCACCTAATAAAAACTAGGATTTGTTTGCTGCTGTGAGTCATCTTGGGAAAGGTGATCCTGACAATCAGAATTATGATGATAAAAATGTACCTTGATGGCTGTTTAATTTTCTTTGGCGATCTCTCAACTCCACTATAGCTCAGTTTGAAAACAGACAGGTCCTATTTGCCAGGTAATTAATAACAGGCAGCCGAGGCAAGATTTGGCTATTATTTCTAATATGTTGTGTGATTGTAAAAAGCACCTTTTCGAACAGTACGATTGCATTCATTTATATCTTGTTATTTTGTAAATGCTTTTCCAAAATTTTAATATATACAAAATGAAGGCACAATTTACAGCACAACCATCAGTAATCCAATTTAAAAAAAAAATCTGCTGCTACGTGAAGGGTTACTAATTAATTCAAATTGATTGCCTGTATAATTTAGTACATTACAAAGAGCAGTGTTACACTTTCATTATGCTGGACATGGCTGCTTGCTCCATTGAGTTTTTCAACTTATTTTTCATCATAACACTTCAGAATAAGAAACATTGTCGGGTCCTTAATCACTCAAATCATGAATAACAGCATATAAGGTAGAGGTGATGACTTTTTAGAGAATCACTCCTCATCATAAAGGACCTCACATGGATTAGGAGCCAAGAAGAGAAATTGGAAGTCAGGGGTTGGGTAATAGATTATGCTTCCCTTTGGTTCTTCGTTGGTGGCAAACCAATACACCCTAAAATAGGTGAGGCCCTCTGGCATGAACAACAAAGCCCCATCAGCCATGCCTCCAAGGTGAAGCCTCCTATAGGTCACCGTTGCTGTGACTCCCGACAATATGACAGATTAACGACAACAGGTTGAGCCCTGCACTTTTGGCCGCCCACAATCTCAATTATGTCTGTCTTAATGTACACTGAACAGCCACAATCGCAGGGCCATGGACAGGGTAAACACACTCGCAGGAAGCAGACTAGTGACAGGATAATAAAGTGTCATGATTGATTCAACTTGCTGTGTGCCAGATCGGTTTATTGTGTGGGAGGAGTGGTACCAGATTGTGGAGGTTTTCTGTGCTGTGATATCTGTTGTCTTGGTTCAAGAGTGGAGCTGAGGCAGGCTGCTTGATTATATGTAAATGTTATGGCTCCCTATAACTGTCGTGTCCTGTGAGATGTTCTTGTATTACCGTTTCCTACTGGGTCTGCATGCTTATTTTATATTTTAAAACCTAAGTTAACATATTCAGTTGTTTTACTCTCTATTATCATATGTGACATACCAAAACACGTGTCGAATAGTACAATTGTAGAAGCTGGAGTAGGAACACCAGGTTAAAGTTTGCTTAAGAAATGACTTAAACAAATAACGGATTGTTCAAAATATTGCAGATTAATTTTCTGCTAACTCAACTAATCGATTAATTTTATAAGCTCTCCAACCTTGTGTACCTTGAGTGAATGTATATTTATACATTCCACCACTGCATTTCCTCCTAAGCTTAGTTCCATTTCAGTTCTGCTCCCTTTTTATTTTTCTATTATCTTTCTAATAGGTGTTTTATGATGAACACATGCTTAATTTCTTCAAAAAAATCTGTTACCTGGCTCTATCTGTTGCCAGCAGCGACTGTTTGTCTGTTCTTGTAGGCTGGAAAGAGAGTTAATGCATATTAATGGGGCCTATAAAAGCAACTAATTGAGCATTCCGGATCTTGCTGAGTTTGGGATCTGTGAGTGACATTGTGCAGCCCCGGGACCTACACCAGACCGCCCTTTATTAGCTCTCTGAACTGGGATGTAGGTCAGGCCATTAAAAGCAGGAAGGGCTCTTTCACTAAATAATCTTGTGACAGCCTCATATTTGACACCCCAATCTGTGACCGCTGCTTAGGAGACATTTCCAGCAGGCGTGCAGTGAACAGCTCTGAGTAAGGAGACGTTGTGGTAATGGATTGCCTCGCCAAAAAGTGAATCCTAGTTTGAAGCAATTTAATTGAGCGCAATAAAAAGCAGTCCCATAAAGAATCAACAGTGTTCCATATGAGGGTTGAGTAAATATCCCTTGAATCAGTTTATTTGTAACAAGTCTCATATCCACTGTTGGTAATGTAATTTTGTTAATGATGGAAACAAAGCCTGCTTTTATTTTCTGCTTGTATGATGATTTGTTCTGGGTGGGAGACTCCGATTAGTTACAATAAGCGTAGAAGCTGAATATTAGAAACCCATCATTATTTTCAAATCTGGAATTAGTTCGATAACAAAAGAACAATGCTTTGACAGCTTCCAAATGCAGGCATTCTGTATGTATTTAGCTGTATAATACTGTTTAAATCATACGCTCACGCAACCAACCAAACTAGACAGAATACCACAGTAAATCACAATCTAAAACAGTAAGTAGTAGGGCAATAATATTTCAATAGGGGGCAGCACACTGCCATTACAGATTGGCCTTTAAATCATATTTAATTGCTCTTTTGTGTAGTAGTCTGTAACTGCAGTTTGATTGGAGCTGAAACGCACCATTCTTGTAATCTACTATACTGTCTGAATTCTGTGTGTGCTGTCTGTCTATCAAATCCACCCTCCATATGCCGTCCTTAACAACCTTCTGTCTGCTAAAACTAATGTGCATGTCTTTGTTAGGTGCTATAATAAAAACGGTACAGAAACAGTGCATCCTAGTAATAGATGACAGTGTGTGAGGTCAAGCAGATCCCTCTAAAGTGGCCAGCTCATTTTCTTTTCCTGTCGTCAGCTTTGGGTGGCTTCTACTAAAGTGTCATAAGCCATTTGATTGTAAATCTTAGTGACCTTGAAGTCACCAGAAAAGGCGTAGATCCGTAAACCAATCATCGCACGGCTGCCCCTGTCAGCCACGCTCCTGTTCACACAGTCACAGCCTGAATTTTCCTGATGTTAAACAGAGGAATGGAAAGAAGAATCAAGCTCAGTTCACGCCAGTGTTTGTGACAACACAATGTCAGTTT
Organism: Hyperoplus immaculatus; assembly: GCA_949357725.1. Taxonomy (NCBI): domain Eukaryota; kingdom Metazoa; phylum Chordata; class Actinopteri; order Uranoscopiformes; family Ammodytidae; genus Hyperoplus; species Hyperoplus immaculatus. Next base: position 18,738,552 of record OX442361.1, on the reverse strand, counting down.
TAAACCTTGCTTATTATCAAGCCAATATTGGAATTATAGCACTGCTCTTAAAGAGGACCTATTATACTACTTTTATGGTCTTAATTTCTTGTTTTACACTGCTATAGAGCTGTTAAGCGGAAGTGGCGGAATTACGGGGCATGGGACCTATCGGCTGAAAAAAAATGAATGGGAGTCTATGGAAAGTAATCTACTATTTTCTGGTCCCAGTCATTAAATGCCTTGGATTACATATACGTTTTGTATGGGTCTAAATGATCATTTTTCATGTGAAGAGTTTGACGGTATGTTGTATGATTATTCGTCTAACGGCTTTTGAAAAAATGTTACGAGAACAACTACAAGTCTTGTCGCCTCTGTGACGTCACCTCAACACATTCCCTCCACTTCTCGACTGACAGTGCTAATGCTAATGCTAATGGCTGGCGTGGACAACGCCAACAATCTCCCCACTCGAGAAATTGAAACTCCACATGTCCACTTGTGTAGTGATTTTCGCCACGCTGAAGACTTTTGTCTTGTCATTGAAAGAAGGCGGTAAAGTGCATTAAAGACACAGCCATATTTCTGAGCTAAGCAGGTGCCAGTGGTGGTGACGTATATCATAAGTGTCAAGAGCAGCGAAGAGCTGTAGTCCACAAAAGCGCTCTGCACAAAACCTGACCGTATCCAGCTTCTACTCGCTAAATTGTTCCATTCTTTGCACGAAAAAATACCATCTAAATCCATACAAAACATATGTGTAATCGAAGGCATTTCATGACTGGGACCAGAAAATAATACATTTCTTTCCATTGACTACCGTTGTAATTTTTCGAGCCGATAGGTCCCATGCCCCGGAAGTAAGCAACTTCCGCTTAACAGCTCTATAGAGCAACCTGACACGAATCACATCACAAAAAACTATGTAGATTTTCGGGAAGCTCTTTCTCTTATTTTGGCGATCCAGCACGTCCTGTCAACACTTGAGTGTGTGTGCTTCGGCCATCTCCGCTCCCTCCGCCTGTGCTTCGGCCATCTCCGCTCCCCTCCCCTCCCCCCTCCTGCAAACCCCACTCCGTTGTGATTGGTTACCTTCCTTCCGGAACACTTTCAGTGGTGGGAAGCGCGAGCATGGACCTATAAGGGCGCGAGGCAGACGCGAACAGGGAAGTGACAGCATTGCTATACATGGAAACATCCGCATGGTGACGACACCAAGTTACATGCGACGTCACAATATTACAAAGCGTCAAACCGCTTTCAACACGTGACTTCTCGACTGGCTAGAATAGTGTCTACACCCCAGACGGTCAGCAGGGAATACGTCGAAATGCATGTGAGTCATTATTTGATCATTTAGTATGGTTAAGCATGACTATGAATCATCATAACAACGTTTATAGGTCATAAAAGTCAAAAAGCATCATAGGTCCTCTTTAAGGAATTCTTTAATAAAAATGGCTGTGTTGAGTTGAAGACTCCTGAGCATTAGTGTTGTTTTTGTCAACGAAATATATGACAAAATATCGTTGTCAACGAACATTTATCACGTGACAGAAACGAGACGAGACGCAACGTAAATGGTGGTCATGTGACGAAGACTATAATCAAATATATAATGCTTTATTGTTGACTAATAAAAACGGGACTAAATGTGGTTTACAAAAACAAAAACTCTGATAAAATATCTCTTCATGTTCATTGACAAAAACAAGAGGACACGAAATGTTATAAGGCTATTTTGTCTCGCCATTATTATTATTTTTGCAATATTTCTGTTTCCTGAGTCTCGGGGCTGCAAACAGGCTACGGCTTCAGATTAAAAGCATTTCACTGGCTTAACATGAGTATTTAACTAGACAAACGTGAGTTGGTTTTTATTTTGAAATAGCAGGAAGTTAGAAGGCGACGTTACTTCCTCAATCCCCACTCGCGGCAATATGGAAGATGCAGCTGCGGCGGTGGGTTAACTTTAACGACTATACCAGCTGCAGCCTGAAGTTACTGTCAATATGCGGCCAAACGTACTCACGTCATCTTGACTGGATTCCTGTCGGATATTAACCATGACTCCTGTGTTCCCTGCTCTCCTGATTCATGTCGAAAAGTATTCCATTGTTTTCTGAACGAGTAGTAGCCCTGTTTGTGGACGTCTATCCATCAAAACCATGACGTAGGTCCTTAGCAACGGTCATTATACCCTTGACAGAGGTCTGTCTTGCTGGAAATAACAGACCTGTAGAATGCTGTGATTTACATAGGATTTTCAAAGTGCCATGTAATAAGTTCTGTCAACGTATTCCACTGTATGCTGTCTGTGCTTCCAATCTCATGGTTCAAACCATTTGTGTTATATCTTGTAATACAAAATCTGACTTCAGTTTACAAGCAATACAAGTCATACACAAACATTTTATTTGCACTTTGTTATTATGTTATTGTAGCTCTAGCATTCAAGAACCTTTTTCTCTTAATTAAACTTCAATGTAATGTACATTTTTTCTGGCATTGTCATTTGAAGCTATTTTATTTAGGCCTATTTATTTATGTAAATGTATGTCATTAGACTGGAGATTTTGAAAAACAAAGAGAAGCTGTCCGAGCTCCACCAGACTGCTGTTCAGGTTGAGGAATCCGGCATTCTTACATGTTTGGTAGCTCAAATAAATATGATGTAAATTCAATCAGAGCGTCTTCCATGTCTGGAATTGCATGTATTCTTGAGTCTAAGGTAAAAATAATATAACAAGATAAGATAACCTTGTTTGACTTGTGAAATGGGGGACTTAAAGAACATTTTTATTTTGGCTGTACTATACTAGGCACTTGTACTATATTAACTGGGTTAAATATAATTGCATTACTAATAAGACTAAAATACAAATGTCATTGACTAAGACTAGTCTTAAATGTCATCAGTTTTTGTTGACTAAGACTAGACGAAAATAGTCCCAGATAATTCTGACTAAGAGAAGACTAAAAAGCTCAATACTTTTAGTCAACTGAAACTTGACTAGACTAAAAAGAGTTTAAACGTGACTAAAACTAATAAAAACTAAAATTACAGTTTGACACAAAGACTAGACTAAAACTAAACTTAAAACAGGCCGCCAAAAACAACACTACTGAGCATAGGGTATCCAGTAGATATGGAGGTGTTACAGACTTAAATAAATAAAATAAAGTCAGGATAAAGACTAATGATAGTGCAAACCTCAGCATTCCTTAGATCACTTCTAACTGCTTTGCTCGGCAGCAGCAGCACAAAGATCAGTGTTATTATGGATTTGCTGAAAAATCTATTTTGTGAATGCTAATGTCCTTTAAATCTTTCAGAGATAAAGAACACATGCAGTGCATTTCTGTGGGATGATTTGCAGCGGTATCAAAGATCTGCCTCTCTACTCCTACCGTGGATTATTGGACCAGCTGCTTGAAGGCTGTCTGAATTCTCACTGGAGAGGGTTCTCAGTATGACCCATGGAGGTTCAAGAATCTTGTTTTTCCTCATGAAATTGCACAACTGAGACATTTCTGAGCTGCGGTTTGCGTGCAGGTCTGTAAAAGCAAGTGACCTGGATTCAGTTTGCACCTGATTTTACACCTGTTCTCCAGTTTGCTTAGGGAATAAAACTGCCGGTGTCATCATGGTGTATGATAATCACTGTTGTAATTATCAACTGTGCCACCCAGGAGAAATGGCACCGTCCTATTTTTTTAGATTCACTGGCTAGTTAGAAATGCATTTCCGTGATCCGTTAATTGTCATCGTCTATTCCTGCTACATGTCGACCTCTGAGACTCAGAAAATCCTAAAATGCTCTAATAATCTAGACGTTACAATAGAATTTCTTATTTTACATTAGCCAAAAAAAGGGTTCATTTATAACCCGCTACCATCAAGACTAATCTTTGAAACCCTTTTGAGTGATATAGCCATATGCCATATCAGAACGGAAATAACACTCACACGTTTCTGAGCAGACAAGAACAAGGAGCTTAAAGTTCCACCATTAGACAGCAGAGCACCTGTTAAAATTTCTCAGCACCAAAATCCACTGAGCCTACTGTCTCCTGAACTCTGGTTCTACCGTGGTATTTATTAATGTTGGGGCTTAAACCTTTTACTCCCATGAGGACCCTGGGTTTCAGGGCTACCACTTTGTCTTTCAAGGAAGGGGAAGGGTTCTGTATTAACCATTCATGAAGGAAAATGTATCTGGAACCACTGGAGATACAGAAAACGTATTATTGAAATCAGACTAATCGCTATACCTGACCAAACAGGGTAAACTGGTTTGCAGTAGTATGCATCGTACTGGAACGAAGTGCAACACAAATTAAAGTTAATGTTATCAGTGTGGGATCACTGCTCCGTGTGAATTGTCTTGCAGTAATGTTGTCACAACAAGTCTCTATTTCAAAAGAGATTCATTGTAAATCAGACTTCCTGAATAAATTAAGCCAAACTAAATATGTGGATAAGTTGTTTTATCAGTCTGCCTTGCAGATGTACATAGAGATAATACTAAGATTAAGTCTAGTGTAGGATTTTTGGGTGAAAAATTAACATGGATGACATCAGTTTCTATCGTTTAGTCTTAATGATTTATATTACCAAAACCGGCAACAAGTGTTTGTGTATTTATTTACATCTACTTGCAGTTGAAGCCCAGTCAGATGTTTCCATAAGAGTCTAATTAATCTATTATTGGTTTAAGTTAATCCTTTTATGAGTATTAATTGCCTTAAATGATGTACGGGAGTGTAAGGAATCAAACAGATAAAGTGTAGCCCTGCAGGCTGTGTATCCTCGGTCTTGACAAAGAAAGGAGCCTCGGTAGTTTCGTGCAGCATCCAGGAATGGAGATTAGCATGGAGCCATCAGCAGCGCTGCAGTCCCTCCCTACCCTGCTTCTCCTGTCAGACCGCCTCCTCCCTGCTTGTCAGGAGCTCCGACGAGGAGCTGTAAAAACCTTTTCCCCTCTCCTTAACAACTGCAAAACAACACGCACACACCCCGGCTGAGGTGCCTGCTTTTCTGAGGCCTCTGACAGGACGTGCTGCAGGCACAAATTGTAATTCATAAAGGTTAAGGGGGTCAATGCCTTTTATTACCAGTCTGAGTGCATCCAGCTTGATGGGGTGGGCATGCAAATGGAATGTCTCAGTGTTCTATGCAAGAACTCAGACAGCGAGTGCGTGCGTGCCTCCGAATGGGAGGAAGTAAAAGGTGGTGGTGGGGGTGCGTGAGATCGGCTGCTCTCTCCACCTTCCACAGCCATGTAAGACCACACAGCCGCTGCCCGGTTAATTAGACAGTATGACATTGACCTCAGCTGGTTAACGGCCACTTTGATATGTGCCGTCTTGCAATTAATATATTGTAAATCTTCATGTTTTATCATACGGTTAGCGCTGACCTATAAGTGGCTGCATTAAACTTGGGCCTACAATACATTTTTACATTTCACATTTGCATTACCAGAAAGACAATATCAGCAGTGTCAAATTAAAGATCGGTCACACAATAGTTTTGCTTTCCAACCTTACTCCTTCTGCAGTTGCATAATTAACAGGAAGATTACAATGTTTGGACTACACAGGTTTGGACTAATCCAGGTACAGTATCACAAAAATAAGATAGCCTATCCATGGCATTGTTATTTAAGTATATGTCAAAACAGAAAATATTCTGGTCAGATTGATCTGCCGGTGAAGTTTAGAACAATGTTGCTGTACTAAGTCTGTTTATTTTCTCTTTAGTGCAAATACAATGACCCCGGCAACAAAGGCTTTGATCACATTAGACCCTGTTGCACCCTCTGCTGGACTTTTACAGAAATTGGTTTCTACATTGCTACAATGTTCAAGATATTCCAGGTCTCAGGTTGGACTTTACATGTAATGATGCACAATGTTTTATACAATTATTGATATACTTGAGAAGTGGTTTTACAGCAATTTATTTCTTAGATTTACAATACAGAAGTTTGGCTTTATTGCCAACAGGTGATAATATACGCCATCATGTGAATTTAGGCTTTCTAAAAAGAACTACTTGACACACTAACAAGTGGGAACAAGCTCGAAACAAATAGAACTGATGTTTGACAAACAGACAGAAACCAAAGAGTACAGAAATATAGAAAATAATATAAACGAATGAACTGGATAAGAATACAACAAAACAAAAAGGAATAGAAGAGATCTGAAAATTATGAACAAAAAAGAATAGGATAGAATAGAATAGAAAACAACACAATCGAATAGAATATGATAGAATAGAATACTACTGCATTGAACAGAATAAGATTGAAAGGAACACAGATTAATAGAATTAAAAAAATATAATAATATACAGTACAGTATACTGCGATGGAATTGAATGGAGTACAACAGAACAGAAAAAAGTAAGATGGAAAAAAAGTAAAAAATAAGAATAGAGCAGAATAGAATACAATAGAATAGAACATATAATACAATTGAGCAGAATATAAAAGAGCTGTTCGGGGATTAAATATAGGTCAGAGTAGGATAGAAAACAACACAATAGTCTAACATAGGATGGACATGACACAATAGGATAGAATGGACAATCCTTGTGTTCAGATACTCTGCTTTTTCATGCATAAAGGCACATACACTGTACATAATCTACTGTCTGTTTCTACTCAGGAATGCGTGGCTTTGTGTTCGCTGAGAAACTGAAGAGATCATACCAGAGGAGTCACTGGGACATTCCTCCCTTAAAGCCAGCATGCAGCCAAAGGCAGACTCCCTGTGCTCATTACCTTTCCATCACAGACCAGCTGCTGTGGAGTCATTCATCACGATTACAAATCCGCCCGGTGTTGGTAGCCTACAGCTCCACCATCAGCCTGCGAGATGCACAGACAGGGCCCCGAGCTATCCGTCCCTCTGGGCAAGGTGTTAAATTCACACAACAACAGGTGATGGTAGTGGACAGCGGCAGGGCAGGTTTTGCTATGAGGGAAAAACTCATTTTGAAATACTAGCCTTGTTGAAATTCTGCTACTCTTGCGGCCCCCAGGATCTAGACCAATTTGGACCGATGAACAGGGTCTTTTCTTGGATGTTGTAATACCTTCGTGCTGGTTTCATGCTAAGTGCTAACTACAGAATAGTTGACCTTCCAAACGGGGACTTATCCTTTTTTAAGGTACACTTTTAGTCAACTGAAAAATGTCTCCGTGTTATCTTGGCCGTCCCTGTATTATGCAATGCAGGAAAGGGAAACACATGGTATTTCCTAAATTAGTTCTGATCACATTATCCACACCTAAATTGCCATTATTTCCTAGTTTGACCCGCAGTGTTGCTAGAGCCAAGAATGGATATCTTCATGTTAATGGTGACCACTTAACATTGATTTTACAATTTATTTCCTATGGGAATCTTACATTTAAATGTCTAACCAAGTACACATTCTTCATTTATATGTGTAAGTAAGAAGCTTATATATTTTGATTATTAACACTCATTCACACATACAGATTAATGCAACTGACTTGTTACAAGCTCTATCTACCTATCTATCCATCCCTTTATGTAGCCTATCTTTACTGTAAAGTTGGAGAAATAATCTTGTTCAACATTTTGACAGTATCACATGTAAAGGTGTGTGTTGGTTTGTTCCAGCTTCACACTGAGTTTTACAATTATTGAAAAATTTAAACCCAAGACCCTTCCCAGATGAATTGATTCACAGTCAGTTGTTGTAGAAAACTGGAGCAGTCTATTTCCATCAATAGCCATGGGTTGGCTATATCTAAGGATGAAAATAAATACTTTTTAATTGTATTCACACTATATGGATTCATCAATAAACATATAATGTGTGTGTAAACAAAGAATGTTTAATTTTGTGAATGACCATTGTTGCTGAGATCATGTTTAATAAAGTTTCTGTGAAACGACCTTCCATTGTCATCATCCGGGCATCTACATACGTCACATCGCGCATGCGCACTCTTCTACTGTGGTTCGACCTTCTGCAGTCGGTAAGTGTCTAATGGCAGTTTGAATGAGAAGCGTATCCTAACAAATCCCTTTTCATCCTCTCTCTTAACTCTACATTGCAGCGCGAAAGTGAGAATAGCATGCAGAATGAATGTGAATGTACATATGAATGGCTTCATTTTCTCTCTGGAGCATTTTTACACCCGTTTGACCTTACTTCTCTCCGGTCTTTCCCTTTCCAGAGAGACCCGGGTTCTAAACAGATTTAACCAAACCGGTTAAAAACGACCTAAAATCGAAAAATGTACGCCTGTGCAAAGTTCGTCTCCACGCCGGCTCTGGTGAGTTTGCTCTTTTTTAATGTGCTTTTTGTGTCCTGCACTCTGTATATCTATTAATTCTGCTGGGCCTCTGATTGAACTTGACGTGAGCTCACTGGCAAGGGTATCTGCAGCCTAGGCCGACGGGCTAACTGGCTAATGCTAAAGCACATAATGACAGATAGACTTTAAATATACAGGTGACATTTTGCTTGAACATTCATGAAGATGATGCACAAAAATGATCTTCAAGAAGCTGCTCCCGTGCATTTGCCTTAGCTCTTAGCGGACATTATCTCTACTGGTCCTTAGTTAAGGTCATTGCAGGCATTTGTTAGCTTAATTCAGTTCAGAGTGCACCTTGAAACTCATACATGGTGCAGTGCAAGTGATACACAAGCGATCAACGTGTCCATTTGGCAATTATTAGCTCCTAAACAGATCTTGCCTGAGTGTTTCTTTATCCAAGGTCATGTTTCTGTTTCTTGATGGCAAAGCTGTTCAAACTACAACAGGACTATCTGCTAGTAAGCTTCCAATCGCTTATAAGTGTAGTTTGTCAGCTTTGTTTAAGATTTACAGAAAACTTCCAACTATCTACAGGTGACTGTGACAGCACAGACTGTACTCACAGATCATTAAAGGCCACAGGTCATCATGTGTGTGCCCTGCACTGTATGACACTGTGATTGACAAAGGGATATTACAGGTGCCTGCAAACAGCTACCAACAATATGTTTCATTTATTTGTTAAGCTTGTCTTTGTTGTGTAACTAAATTTGTGCTTCTTTTCCATCTGCTCCTTTCTGACAGGTCCGTGCTGGTTCCCGGGCTCTTTACAGACCCCTGTCGGCCTCTGTGCTGTCCAGGCCTGAGCTCAAAACAGAGGTAAGAAGATATACTGGGGCTTCAACTTTCATTCTACCATTTAAGTATTTATTTATTTAGAATAATTTTGACTAAAATGAGTTGAATTGTTGGGCTGTTGTGAAACCAAGACCTTTCCAGAAAAATTTATTGAATTTGTTTGAAATTTAAAAGGAAAGCAAGCAGCAAAAAGATTAGATAGAAAATTGTCTGATTTTGGTACTAATTTTGAATTTAGTGATTGTTTAATAGTGACTCCTATCCATTCCACTACTTTGTATGTCCTTTTACTGCTTTGACACATCTTTTTGTTTTGGTTTTAAAGATGAAAGCTTACAGTATTTGTCTGTTCTTGCTCCAGAGCAGTGTTGCTGTGATGCCACATAGCCCTCTGACCCAGGTCGCACTGAGGGGCTTCCAGACCAGCGCCATCAGCAGGGACATTGACACCGCTGCAAAGTTTATCGGAGCTGGAGCTGCCACAGTCGGAGTAGCTGGATCCGGAGCCGGAATTGGGACAGTGTTCGGCAGTCTCATCATTGGCTATGCTAGGTTTGTTTACAAGCGTCTCCATCCTGAAAATATTAGCATTCACTTTAATAATAGACGTGCTTTGTTTTATTCTATAGATGCATTGCCAGCTTGTTCTTGTTTGCAGGAACCCATCTCTGAAGCAGCAGCTGTTCTCATATGCCATCCTGGGATTTGCCCTGTCTGAAGCCATGGGATTGTTCTGTTTGATGGTCGCTTTCCTTATCCTGTTTGCTATGTAAAACTCTGCTGTCAAACAACACTTTCATTACAGATGTGACTACATATTTTATTGTGGCTACCAAAATTGTTCCGTCTTGGTGTCATGGAAATGTACATTTTCAAGTCTTTCAGACACTGTCGAAATAAGCAAAGCATGTATTGTACAAATGTAAGAAATTACGTGATTAAAATACATGTATTTGACTATTTAACAATGGCGGAAACTTTTCTGTCTGGATTATCTTGCTAAAGTAACGGAAAGCAGGCAACTGTCATGAATGTCATTTCTGTGAATCAGCTGCTTACAAGCCTTGTTTACTCAGAACATCACATGCAAGCTTGTTGGGGTCCACCTTAGCAAATTCTTGGTTCAGCTGCAGGTTAATAGTAATGTAATAAGGCGGCAAGTGAGTGCTTGCATTTGTAAATGGCATTAAATAAATAGACAATTTAATTGAGCTATATAACGGGTTTTGACTTTTTTTAATGTCATGATTGAAAGTCCCTACTGGGTTGTTTAAAGCGTGACCAGTTGTAGTTGTCTGACCTTCAGTCTAGAATATAGGCTGCTCAGGTTGGACTGGACATGGATATAGTTGAAATATCACTTGCTTTAAAATGGTCACTTATCAAGAAAAGATTCCTGAGCTTTGCCATTTCGAAGTTCTCCAAAGTGAGGATCATCTGATTATGTTTCTTGTCAATTGAATATTGTTAGGTTTTGGGTTTTTGTAAGACACATAGGAGTTTCAACTGATAACCTGGCTTTTGTATGGTTTTTTGGTGGTCTCATGGTTTTATAGACCAAAGAATGTATCTAAGATTTGATGAATCTATTTCAATTAGTGAGAAAAGTTTGCTGCCCTAAACTTCCAATGTTTTAATGTTCTTATTGGCAAATTCCAGGGAAAATAAGTAGTTAAGGATATTGGATTAATTAAGCAAACGTACTGTTATTTTACTAGCCTTGGACATAAACATTTGAACATTAAGTACATATTGGGTAAATGCTTGTATCATAATTTAGTAACTAAAAGTTACTAAATGAACCCTGCACTAGGGTTTTTAAAAGTTAAAACAGGATACTTGATGCAATTTTCTTTAATTATTTCAACATATTTGTGAGCTATGGGAAAAACAAACCACTCAGAAGTTTGTAACTTACTAGAGGGGAAACATGAAGCCTTTAAAACGTGAATGGAACATTTCAGTGAAGTTAGAGACATTTTTACCCGAATTGAACTTTTTAAAGGGGCATTTTTATTTAATTTTTGTTGGATAATTCTCTGCAGGAGAAAGAATATAGAGGCAATAGCAAGCAGAACAAAATGATATCTTAAAACATGCCTGGAGGGGATCTTGAATTTCTTCAACAAAATAATGATGTGGTCGGACATTGTCAAGCTTTTTGTTTTGCATTTATTTATTTATTGTCATTATGAAGTATTTCATTTCTTTATTTTTCAAGCTGAAACATTTTAATATGAAAATCCGCCGTCAGTAAAGTCCATAAATAATAGGTAAAGTCTGCCGGATGGTGACGTTTACGGAAGAGCCAAAGCTGCTACCGCGATACTTCCAGTACAGCCGTGGGATTTTGGAAATCAAGGGTTGTGGCTGAGGGGTAAGTGACCACTTAAACTGATGGCGAATGGATACAAAACTGTTGTATAAAAGGGCATCATTTGTGGCGCTTAAAGGAAACCTGTGCTACGGTACAGTGACACTGCCTCGAAGTAAACGTTGACATTACCTCTGTTTATTGTGATATTTAGGTCCAAATATGGCGACGGACTGTGTTAACGCAGGGCTCTGGCTTGATTCCGTTGAAGCGACTGGAACAGATTATCGCAAATGTTTATAGTAGCCCAACGGTATTACGCTTTTTCCGTGATGAACATGATTTGCAGAACATAATCAGCGGAGGATAGCTCTGGAGGTCCTCCTCAGAGGCGCATATGGACCAAAACAAACGGAGCGAGACCTCAGCGTCTTTTTGTTTATGACACTGATGTGTAAACAACCCAAGCAACCGCCCATCACCGACATGCTTTGTCCAAATTTCTACCCGTCCTGTTACATTGACAGTAGGCTATGCTACCACTCTCCAACCGTGACCTCTACATTTTCTGTCATTCACTTTTGCAATAGCCACATATTTATTCTACGTCTTAAAGGACCCACAGTTATAGCCAATACTTTTATTATCAAACTGCTGATACACACATAACGTTAAAACTTCCAATATTTAATTTCTGCTTCTGCCTCTTCCCGTGTTTTATTTCAGAGTGGCGTAGCCTAGTAGGAATCCCTTAATATGAGTGATGATAAACCTTTCCAATGCACTGCTCCTGGGTGTGGACAGGTAAGACCAGCTATATAATCACACATGTCTCTCTGTGCCACTGTATGAAATGCCTCCTCCTCCCCCTATATTGTTCCAACTATAAGCAAGTACAGTGCAGTGCACATAGCGCACTAAGCCTATATGCTTGCTTCATTGTATTTTGTACATACACCCAGAAACCAATTGGTACTCTACATACTGGAACGCAATACATGGATGCACAAGGTTTTCTGTGTCACTTAGTTTGTGGTAGGCCTAATTGTTGAATGGATGAAAAACATAAAATGCACCATATGCACAATAATAAATGACAGATCCAGTTGTTGTTTTTACTTTAGTGGTGAATATTCCCAAACTAATTTGCAGGTAATCAAGAAATAGAAGTTTTATCCACATTGTCAGAAATTAATTTTTGTAACTGTTGTATATTCAGTGATGTAGGCTATGTCTAACAAGTGCTGGTATTAATCCTGGTTAGTACCCTGATTAATTTGAGAGTGAGGACACAATATTAGAAACACCTGGAAAACACATTCATATTTAAGGCTGAAACTGTCTGCTTTCAACTAAAACAAGACATTGTGTCTGTTAAAATGTTCAAACTGTTAACAGGTGCTGCAGACCATATCCATACAGCTCCTTTCTCATTATCCTGTTTGTTTGACCTTACGTAGAGATTCACCAATGAGGATCACTTGGCTGTCCACAAACACAAACATGAGATGACCCTGAAGTTTGGCCCAGCGAGGACTGACGGACCACTAATTGCGGGTGAGGGAGATGTTAGATGTTACTGATGCTTTACAATCATCTTTTTTTCAGTCTTTTGTTACTGAAAGTTTTCCCTCTGTTACAGACCAAACCCCTACACCTACTCGCTTCTTGAAGAACTGCGAGGAGGTCGGACTCTTCAATGAACTCGCAAGCCCGTTCGACCATGACTTCAAAAAAGCCGCTGAAGATGACATTAAAAAGGTTGTTGTTGTCGCCAAACTTCCATTTGTCACATAGTTTGCCTTTCTATGTCTGATCTGTTTTTATTGAGATGATTTTTTTTTCCTATTATTTCTCTAGTTACCATTGGATTTGTCACCTCTCGCAACGCCTATCATACGCAACAAAATTGCGGAGGAAGCCAGAGCTATGGAGGCACATCGAGATAGCCCTTTGCCTCACCCTGAATCTACCACGAATGACGACAAGGTAAAGCCTCTGAATGAGCTGTTTGGTGTGTGTGGTATTTGTGCTAATCACAGAGAGTTTACAAAGCTATTATGAAGAGTGAATTAAAAGTATTTTCCTGCTTCTGTGATTTACTCTCAAACTAATCCACTGATACAAATATTCATTTAACAATTGCTCAGATTATTTGCTTGTTTAAATTTGTCTCGACATTCTGTGAATTAATTACGAACAATACTGCACATGGGGAGGTATAAGGTGACTTCAACTAAGGTTTTTTCCCCTCCAATTGGTTTATATAATATATAAATAATTCTTGATATTGAGAAGCATTCAATGGAATTCTGACACAATTGTATTTGTATCCTAAGAAGCAATTAATTTAAGACTCTTGTGTTCATTCAACACTTCCTGCAGCTAAGGTCTTGTATGATGTTTTCAGGACTTATCTTTGCAGCCAGCCTCACTGCCAACATCCACTATAGTCCATCCTGCGTCCCTCCAAGTTCCCAATGTACTTCTAGCAACCTCAGAGGCTAATGTTGTAATACAGCAAGCTCTCCCATCACCAACATCTAGCTCTGTTATTACCCAAGTTCCATCCACTAATAGGCCTATAGTGTAAGTAACTCAAAACATCACTTTTTTTTTCAATTATAGTTTTATTAAGTCATTTTTTTAACATATGGTATTTGTGCAGTTTTGTCTTGTTTAGCTCATATTTCATGAGTCATGTGCTTGTTTTTGTATTTGATTTATTTGCACACAAGACTTTTTTATTTTTGGCTCTGGACCCTATAAGTCCCGTCTTCAAGATCAACCACAGAACTGATCAAATATGGACAATTTCTGATTGGTGAAACAATGAACGGGAATACCATAATACACCCAGTCACAGTGCATTTTCAAAACAGACTTTTAAAACAATTATAAACCAACAGTTGTAATTCATAAATCTTCCTCTATTGAGTATTCAGCCTCATTATTTTAAGAAAGATACAATAGGCATGTGGTGCATAAGATACTCATGCTGCTCATGTTTGAGAACGAGTGAAATAATTAACATTGTGGGTTGGAGTACAGTAAAGAACATGCTATCCAAATTAATGTGTTTTATGTGATTTATCCCATATAATAATATCACATAGTCTTCCGTGGCCCATATATTAGTAGTTAAGCTGGTTCTGTGAATTTCTTGAATTATAAAAAAGGACCCAGTTTGTTAAAAAAAATTCCTTCAACTTTCTGGTATTAAAGTAACTGTTTTAAATCAAAGGTGTCTACGAGTGACAATCCAGATGCGATGGCAAAGCCGGAACCAGAAGTCCACATCCGGGCAAGATTGATGTCACTTATGGGGTCTAATGTGAACACAAATACATGTGTTTCACCAATCATTTTAGCTTGAGTCTGTGCAACAGTTGCATTTTTGAGTTGGACTTATTTTTATTTTCACTTTATTTCCATAAGTTGTTGCCTGATTTGTGACATAATGTTTGTGTATTTGTTTCCACCCTTGTCTTTTTAATGTGGGAAATATTCTATTAGTGCTTGTTAAACACACGGTTGTTCAGTTTCCTCATATGCATTTTCTTCTCTCTCCCCTTTTAGCCCAGTGACTGGCACCTTCCCTGTGCTCTTACAGCTGCCTAATGGCCAGACCATGCCAGTCGCTATACCTGCGTCAATTACAACCTCAAGTGTACATATCCCAGCTACAATCCCTGTGAGTGTCCGGCTTGTTACATTATGTTTACAATTTGTTTCAGTGTGTTGGAGTTAGAGCAGAATTCTGAAATGATCGTTGTCCTTCTACAGTGACATTCAGACTATACTTGAGCTATAGCGGTACATTAATACCACATTTTTCCTTTGCTCTACTTGGACAGAGGGACTATTTACTGCTTTGGCACACACAGCTTTGGCAGTCAACACAGAGCTGTACAGGTTGAGTGAAATAATGGACTTTGGAGTACAACTGTGTGTCACTGGGCAAAGACAAGGGGACTTGGCTGAGACACAGCAGGCTCCAGTCCAGGATACTTCACTGCTATTTGTCCTTGTACAATTAGAATCAACGCTCGTCATTCCAATCCTGGCAGAGCAGATAAATGATACGACTAATGTTTTTTTTATATTCAAAACCAATTATAACTCCAACCCATGACGGTGTCTCATATAAGGAAATGTGTTGTAACTGAAGGTCTTGTTGGTAGATTTGTTTTGAACTCCCCCCATGTGGAAGCTTGTCTTGTTGTTCACTGTAGTCCCTGATTGTCTGTGTGGAACACTGAGCAGCAGATGATTATCTCCTGATAGCGGCACAGTGGGGAAAACCCCTCTCTCTCTTCACCAGTCTGTGGGGATTGGGGAATCTGTTGACAAGTAAAGGACGGCAATACTGGATGGAGAACATACATGAGCCACCAGTGGGCTTTCTTCCACTAGATCACCCCCGCCTACAGCCCCTTTTATACTCTCTCCCTCCCCACCTCCCTCTGTCTCATTGTCAGCGGCCTGGCTCTGGCCCTGCCGACTCGTGTCTCTCCATCCTCTCTCCAGCTTCCCTGTCCATATGCTCTCACGCAGGCAGGCAGAGGTTCATTAGCGTGCACTCTGCAATCTCCATGTGGCGCTGCCTCTTCAAAATAACAGGCCATCCAACCCTAATGAGGCTGAGATATGAGGGAAACTCTGAGAGCCTGCCATGGCTATGCATGTGTTTGTGTTCTATGGGTGGGCGGATGGGGGGGGGGGGACACTGCATGCGTTTTTTCAAATGCTGAAGATTAATTTTCTCTCTGTCCTGTTCTGTCTCTGTGTCTCTTTGCCGTCAGCTTGTCAGACCTGTCACCATAGTGCCTAACGTCCCCGGAATCCCAGGACCTCCCTCGCCACAGCAACAGCCAACGCCACAGTCGCAAACGCAGCCCGTCCAATCAGAGGCAAAGCTGGTATTAATTATTTCTTACTTTACATGAAATCTTATTTCCATATTGAATCTGATATTTTCCATCTTCGAGAGATTATTATAAGACAAAGTAATGGGTGACAGAAAAGCAGTTGATTTCTCTGACCAGGTGAGGGCGCTAGTGAAAGGCTCGGTGAGATGTATTCCAAAAAAATGTGTCCTTAGATTTTAAATTATCATCCCCCTCTTGTTAATGGACTTTCCATCTGCTAATTCATAATTCTCAAAAATGTTTAGTTTTTACTGATTTATAGAGCTGCAACTTTGATAAATCCATTAGTCAACTGTGGGGCGACTGTGGCTCAGTTGGTAGAGCGGGTCGGCCGATGATCAAAGGGTTGGAGGTTCGATCCCCCGCCCTGCCACCTTTGTCATAGTCCTTGGGCAAGACACTTCACCCACCTTGCCTCGTGTGAATGTCGATAGTTAGCCTGCTATCGGTGTATGAATGGTAACGCGGGAAAGGAAACAGGTCTCCCTTGTAAAAGAGTCTTCGGTCTCAATGGGATTTACCTGTATAAATAAAGGTTAAAAAAAAAGAAAAAAAAAAACAGTAAATCAATCAAATGATTGTCAGTTTTAGCCAATGCTAATGCACAACATTAGCTAATTATATTTTCTTAAATAATATAATGATAACCCTCATGCAAAAGGCAGCCTATATTGTTTTAGAGAACAGAATTAACACAATGTTATGTTGACAAAATAAAAAATATTATATTAGAATTAGAATTTTCACTATTGTCTGATATTGTATAGATAAAATGATTTAATTAAATTATGGCTAAAATAATCTGCCAATTTATTGGATCTATAAAAATGTTGTTTGTTGCAACCCTGTTGGATTCAGAATAATCCAGCTTCTAAAGAAAACCGAAATACTCAAAATATTTCTCTGTATTAGGAAGACGGGCATAGCAGTCTTATAACTAAGGGGCCACTCACACTAGGGCTGCGGCCCCGTGCCAAAGCTCATTAGCATACTAAAGTCTAGAACGTTTGGCTAGTGTGACCACGCCAACTTGTATTCCAGCACGGAACAGCCCCTTGGCCACGGCACACCTGGGAGAGGTGTGCACAAGCAAGCGCACAGGCGGCGTTCCTGACGTGAATTTATTAAGGATGCATAGTCCGTTAACGTCCGCCGCCTTACTAGTCGGCACCAGAATTGCCCACCACTTGGACTTGTAGCTATAATGTGTGAGAATTAACGTGTGTGTAGGCCTAGGTGTGGGCTAATAAAAGAGGGAGAGAGCTAAATAGGTCAGCTCAGAAAGCAAAGCAAAAAGGTTTTCGTGTTTACTCACGTTCGTCAGATGATTTTTTTCTTTTTCCTCCCGTCAGCTTTCATAACTGCCTTTACGCATTGGCGGTGGAGACGAACCCAAAATAACACACCGCGGTCCGGTGATAAGGAAACAGTAGCCTACACTAACAAGAAACTTTATAAAGACACTTAAAAAAACGATCTCTGCCCATACAAAAAGTTCTGACTTGGATTTGATGGAGCGATCGATGTGTATAAAACCATCCGGTACGTATGGTCTGATGACGGGCTGTTATATTAATAATAAACAGCGTGCTGCACAAATATGAGACTGTCCACCGCGACCTATTACGTCAAGGCTACATTAAAAAAAAACAATAGCTTAGTTTAAGGATTCTCGTTGCTCTAATGTGGAAGTGGAATATTTGATGCAAATTTGGCCGGATGAAAATATTCACAAACAGTCGTATAGCCTACAAGTAGACTACGCTCCAAATCCTAAACGCGCACGGTGACGTAGGCAAGGTGCAAGTGTGCCCAGGCCACAAGCAGTGTGAGCACGGGCCAGCGGGGGGAGTGGGGAGGCGGGGGAATCGTGCTGAATCGTGCTGAGCACGGAACAGGCAAATGGCACTAGTGTGAGTGGGCCCTAAAGTCCTCCTGTATAAAGAGTGATAGTTGAAGGGCAGGGATATGAAGTGGTGTGAGGGAGTCTAGTGGCAATATGATGAAGCACGGATCACAGAACCTGTAAGTGTTCGCAGCATGCTCCGCCTGTGGAAATTAACAGATAAACTACAGAGAGGAGGTGTGTGTGTACGTTGTGGGCGGGAAGGATTGATCCTGACTGGGCGAGAACGAGGGAGAGGAAGGGGAGGGGGGTTGTCTGGGATCATGGGGGTACGGAGATGACAAACGCGGAGACAGCGTTGTGCTCAGCACGCCGTCACCGGGGCCAACCAGAGGGGGGCTACAAGCGAAAGCCAGCTGGGGGGAGCGGCATCCTGGCACACGCTCAGCAAGGCACATTAAGTCGGCCCTCACCCTGCATGGAACCTTTTGTTCAGCAGAATCCTTCCTGACCTGGAGCCCCCCCACCCCCACCTCACTCTTACTCTGGGCGCCTACCACTGCACTCAGCTCATCAGCAAACACCTAATGAGCCCGCGTCAAGAAAAAAAACAGACCCACGCTCAACCTGCCTGCTCCCCGCCCCCACCCGGGCTCTCAGGGGGCGCAGAGACGGCACTTTACAAGGACTGATGATGCTGCAAAGACCACAATAATGATAATTAACTTGCTGAATTTAGAAGATTATGCTGTTAATTAGTTGCAAAATAAAGATAAGTAATATAGTAGCAGATGGTTGAATAACACCCATGAGATAGAGGGTTATTACACTGATGAGGTTTCCATGGCAGAGATGAAATATGAATCTGACTGGCTTTTTCCCTCTTTCTATGGGCCATTCCAAGAGAATAATATCTTGTTTCTGCCAGAAGAGCTTCTGGAAGGGTATTACCCGATAAACTAATTTGGTAGATAGATTGGTCTGGCAAAGGTAGTACATAGAATAATGTGCTCCTCTGTTTTCGCATGTAAATGTATTCCATCCACTTTGTTATTGCTTCGAAAGGCTCATTCACTTTCACCTTGTTTGCTCAGTGTTTGATTCTGGAGGAATTGCCCTGTGAATCATGGACACCGATCTGTAGAGGAATAGTTTTCTGTGAATGGCTTGCATTTTCGTCTGTTTAACTATGCCCTAGTCAATAATGGATTTTTTGTTTGTTTGTTGGTATTTTAGCAACCTGATTAGATTAACACTTTGAAAAGCTGTGAAATAAATATGAAAGTGTGGTATGTGCTGTTTTTCATGGTGGCTTTTCAAGGTTATTCATATCAATATTTAATATTACAGGTTTCTTGAATTTTTCATAATTTCCTCTTTTTTGAGTTTGAAAAAAACTTGAATATTTTTATTTATTTATGATCCTACTTTGTAACTGTATTTGTTTTTCGACCAAAGTACTTGTAGAGGGAGGATATGTATTGATGATTATACAGTATGTAATGGCAGCAGTCTCCTTGTTCTCTGCGGACTGCTTCAACCAACTTCATTGGAGCAAGATTCTAGTCTATTGTTAGGCATGGTGTTGTTAGCTTTATATACTCTATAAACATGGCTAACATAGACTCTTATATATTTTAGTTATTGAATTTTATTAAAATTATTTGAAAGATAACATACTTTCAGCATGACTTTTTTACTGTTATATTATCTTTATCTTTCTTTGAACAAACATTTCATGACTTGTCCCTTTGCCGCACATCTCTTCTCAGAAACTGAATGCCACGTTAAGCCAGCAGCTCCCTCAGGTAACCAATGGAGATGGTGATGAAGTCCAAAGCAGCGCTGTAACCCACACTAGTGTAACCCACACTGCTGCTCCTGCGTCTCCCGCTGCACCCCTGACCCCAGTACCAGTACAAGTCCCAGTAGCGGTCCTAACCCCTTCTCCTGCTCCACACCTGCCCCAGACTGAGGAACTTTCTCCCCATTCCCTTCAGCAGCCGGCCACCTCCACCACAGAGACACCTGTAAGTCTACACAACTACTGTAGAGGGACAAACTTCTGTTTAGTGCACTGATTCAACAGACTTTCGTAGAATAAACTTGGTTTAATTGTGCGTAATCTGTGAGTATGCACACAATGTTGTTTATCAGACCATGTTATCACAGTCAATGTATGTACAGTAACGCATGTTGAAAGGCCCAAATTGTTTTAGTACAGAGCTAGATGTAGTATCAGAAACTATCAAGTACTGAAGACTGTCCTATAATGTCTGGTCAGTATTGTAATCGTACCTACTAACTAAACCTAATGGCTTTAGTCAGATAGTTTATTATTAACCTTGTTCTTGTAGAGCATCTTGGGTTAACACAAAATGTTTAAACCGCTTATGTGTATATTTTGTTCTTTCATATTTCTCAAAGTTAGGTATCAGAAGAAGAACTATGTTTTGCTGTTTATAACAAAAAGCAGGTATTGCATTAGGAGATATATCAAAGATGTGCTAACAATACCCATCCACAATGCATGGTGCATACAGTACATCAGTGCGCTAGGTAGCCTTCTAACTCTCAGTTACCAGCTACCTACTTATAAGACCTTTTGAAGGTACCACAGTATAACACCGCCATTGTTTAAACAGAATATAAAGCTAGATTTGATTGTCATATCTCTCTGTCACTCTGTGTGTAAACATGTCAAATGGTGACATCAGCAGCACATAACAGATACGTTTTTTCTCTCATAGTTATTATCAATATTATTATTATTATTGTGCTCAGGCATCCCCAGCGACCCCTGCTCCAAACCCTCCAAGCACAGGCCATCGTCGGCGTAGAACCACAAGTGACGACCCTGATGAGAAGCGCCGCAAGTTCCTGGAGCGCAACCGGGCTGCGGCCTCTCGCTGTCGACAGAAGAGGAAAGTCTGGGTCCAGTCTCTGGAGAGGAAGGCTGACGACCTCAACTCTGTGAACGGAAACTTACAGGTGTTCTTTACCTCTTCCCCTCATATACTGCATGTTAAGATAAGTTAAGTCTTTATTTTGTCAGTTCACACGTGCATAGTCACACAAGGTAATCGGAATTAAGTTTTTGCTACCCCCTCCTACATCTCTAACACACACATACAGTTGTACAGAAAGGGGTCATCGTGCTGGGTCTGGGGGTGAAGTGCCTTGCTCAAGGAAACAATGGTAGAGATAATGGGAACCTTATATGCAATTCCAGCCAACACTAGTTTTACAAATAACACCCTCCTCTCCGGTGCCGACCTCTGTGGTTACTAGTCGGCCCCATTTCCTCTCTAGTCCATCCTACCACCCCAAAACAACAACAGCTTCTTCACCTGTCTCTGTTTTCTGTGCTCTTATGCATCCATCTGTCAGTTTGTGTACATATGTATGAATGCTAATGTCTGTTTATCTCTGTGTGCTGTTGGTGCAAGCATGTGTACACAGACTTTTCCCTTCTGCGGTGATGAAGTCATTAAAGCCGATTAAGAAAAGCTGCCGTGTGACAGCAGCGGTGTGTGAGCCCTTTACATCGATATGTCCCTGTCAATAAAGATGTATCCTCCAGATGTCAGCCGCACACAAGCGTGTCTTTGCTTCTGTCTCAGCAGTTTACTGAATGGCCTCAAAAATCTCCTAGGGAAAGGTGTCTTTTTGAACCTTCATTTTGCTGGAAGCAATTAGGATCTGATGCTGACAAGTTCGAAACAGTTCATGTATCTGCTGTCTCTGTTGATAAGTGTGAGCCGGGGGTGCGGCACATCGGTGTTCCAGACAATTAAATGAGATGTGGTGTTTATTTGCTCACTGTCTCATTTTTCTATGAAAGCAGAGTAAGATGTGGAGGAGGGGACAGACGGCAATGGAAAGGAAACGGGTTCATGTTGTTAATATGTGGTTCAAAAACAAGTTATCACCACCTGTCATGGGTGTGCTTTCTGAGATTTTATTACAATAGAGGTAGATGAAAGGAGGAGGATAGGTGAGTGAATGGGGTTATAAACAGATCACATCGCTGTTAACTACAAAGAAGGGAACAACATGTGGCAGAGAATAAAAAGGCTCTTTATATGAAGGCATTAATCAGCAGTGCAGTTTTTGTTAAAACCCCCATGCTGACATGGCCCAGCTGATCAGTGAAACTGCCTCTAATGATGCACAATTATTTTAACATCATCCTTAACTGGCTTTTTAATGAGGTGTCAGACCAGGCAGCTCACAGGGCTCCCAGCTTCACCCACGGCCCATTTGCTCAATTTCGATTAATTCACAAAGTCGGAGACAAGTTTAACTCTCAAAAGTCCAGTTGAGTCTGGTTTGAAATTGCAGGTGTGTGTTAACTTTAGCTGGAGCATCTGTGGCAGTTCTACTGTCATGGTTTTACTTCACATTCTGCGTAACTAAATGTAAAAGTACAAGTTTTGTTGTTGTCTTTTTGAACATTGAACTAGTAAAACTGTATTTTTTAACGAATGTTGACATTTCTGTCCTGGGTGCTTCCTTATAGTAGAGTGCAGGAAGAGTTTATAAGCATTGCGGGTGTTAATATTGGCTGCAGCTGGCAGCAGTCATGGTGGAAGAGCAGTGACTGTGGCATTGTCTACATGTGATACATTCGCTCCTTCCAGCTGTGTTTAAATCTGCCTTACAATAGCTCAACCCTGCCAACACCAGCAAGACGAAACAGATGGAATCAAATAAATTGGCTGCTTTTAGACTAATAGATTAAGCCGCCCGTAGTCCTTTTAAAGGAGAAGAGCCGGAGCTTAAATCTGCCATTGGGTGTTGGGCTGGCCCCAGGCCGCTCTAAATCCAGTTAAAGTCACCTTCAGTGTAATGTGGCTCCCTTTTACGACATGCAGAAATCCTCCGCTCCCCTGGGAGCTGTAACGACACGAGTGTGTAAATCTCAGCAGCATCTACAAAGTTGCACTGACAGTCCGAACAGATCACCTCTGACAAATGTGCTGGTTTGTAGCCCAGGGAAAGTCCATAATTATTGGTCAGGAAAACCAAAAAAGAAAAAGGGCATTCATACTTTGTTCTGAATTCCTTCATTATGTTTTATCTTTATTTGATCCCTTTTGTTTGCTGTTTCTCGTGGAATAAAATATAACTTTAATCGTAGTAATGTATTCTCATGTGGGCTTGCTGTCCCAAGGAGGTCTGGAGAATTTAACCCTGTTATCCAGTAGGTAAACCCCACGGTGAATATAAAAGGGTTCTGCTTTTCATGTAGATGTACAAAGCCACATACACATCGAGAGTCTTCTGTATATTCAGATTCATTAGTCTTCTTTTCTTTCTTTTTTTTTAATCAGACCCGAGCATGGGCAACTTCAAGAGGTCCGACACATTTGTTGATATTTTCTTTTTGCAGATAAATCAGTATCGGCTAAAACTTGTGCCCACAAAGTAACAAAACCCCTTTGTAGGCCAAGACTATGTAGGAGCAGTTTCATCAGTGCATAGTTTGTCCACCAGGGAGCACTAACACGGTTATTTTACAAATGTAAAACACCTTGCATACATAACTTGGTCACAATTCGTGAACATTTATTTAAGTGATCATTGAAAAAAAACAAGATAAACTTCACTTTGTAACCCTCAAATCTCAGTATCAATCTCTAAAATTGAGTATTTCTTGAGGGCTCTAGTTCAAACATGAGGTTAAAATGTATGTAATTAGATGAAGAATGGCTCTCAATAACATTTTAATGAACTGAAATCTTATCTAGTTCTGGAACTTTTTTTTTACAGATTTGAACTGGAAGCGCCTGTCGCCTTGTTATAATCTGACATACTGTATGACCGTTTTATTGAGTGTTGTTTGTGTCTCCTCTCTATCCAAAGAATGAAGTCACCCTGCTGAGAAACGAAGTGGCACAGCTGAAGCAGCTTCTTCTGGCTCATAAAGATTGCCCTGTAACTGCCATGCAGAAGAAATCTGGCTATCACAGTGAGTAATGCTCCATTATTCTCAGCCCGTGGCTTCCTGTGAAACGCATCTAAAATGAGCTCCAACTAACCACTAGAAGGACATGTCTTAAGGCCAAACAGACAAGAGCTGTTGACATAATACATCTCAGTTTTTGAAGAACTTTGCCAAAAGTTTAGATATTTATGGGTAGTGTCGTTTGAGACGGATTCTCACTGGAGGCAATGAGACCTCCAGGCGGCCACAGGTGGTATCAACAAGACAGGAACGGTTTTCTCATTTGCCATACGAATAAAAATGTGTCTGATGAAGCTAAATGTCTGCAGGAAGGATGTTCAGAAACCAAATGTTTGGGTTGTCAAGAAACAAATTTGAAAGCATCATCTCTATATTTGTAGCACCTACATACGGTAATTCAACTTTAACTTTTAATGTCTCCAGCCTAGATACAATAATCATTTTTTATGTATATTTGAATATATGAGTAGAATCTGCAGCTTGCAGCCTCTTCATTTAAATTTCCCGTTGTCAGACTGCCCAGTGCCGTGTCGGTGCCAGCTCTTGTTCTTTGCATGGTCTCATTTAGAATTATTTCACCAATATTTCTTTGTTTCTTCAGGGCTAGGGCTCTGTCATTCTGATTTTTTTGGTCATAACTCAGATGAGCCGGTATGCAGCGAGGAACAAGTGTTGCTCTTCTCCACCGTGCTCTAAATGCCTCGGCTGACTTGTATTGACAATGATTGCCTCTGAAATGAGTCCATTAAAGCCTCAAGCTTGACAAGACTGCAGAGCATTCTCCACCACCAAGCTAGGCTGTTCATTATGCATCCCTTATTGCAAACCATCTCACTGACACACGTCGTGTGTATAATGGGACTGATGGTTTCCAGGCTGGATTGGGCTGTCACAGCCAAGTCTCATTTGGTATCATCTGGATGTTGTTTATTAGCTTTGCAAATGATTTGGGTCATCTTTTCTCACGTGTTTGCTGTCTTTCTAGACCTTTCTGAAGGATGACATTTGGATCACTGTTTTTACCCTGTTTGGGAAAATATAACCTCCATCCAAATACCCCAGGTCGTAAGAAAATGAATGTCTGTCAGAATGAAGTAATACAGTGGTTCTCAGCCTTCTTTAGCAGATGTACCCCCTCATTAACACCACCCATGTGTTAATTTTATTTTATTTTAAACTGGATGGTCTTTAACACTATTGATTGTATACAAGTGGATATTATACAATATTTATTTTATACTTCTTAAACAGTTAAACTGTGTTTATATAAGATTACATTCGTACTACTGCACATCTGTGGTAGGAGCTACACCTTTTCAATATGTATCCATTCCTTTCAGCATTCGCAGCATTTATTTAAAATATTTCATTACTTCAAGCTATTTATTTCATGTTTAATCTATCTGAGAACACGTAGTTGTATCAACCACTTTAAGCTTTTTCACTATTTCAATCAGTAAAATAGTTCCACAGTTTTAGCTATTGTAACGGTTTCTCCATCACATTTACCCTAACTGTTAACACATCTCTGCTTGCTTGCAAACTCATTTTTGCACACTTTCAATCCCAACATGGATTTTACAGGTGCTAGGGGTAACTCAATCTAATTTAAATGAAAACAAAATTTCTGTTTATACAAATTAATTGAGCTACTCCAAAATCTTTCCTCGTACCCCATGGCAAGTGCATATGTACACCCAAGGGCACGGATAGACCTGGTTGGGAAACACCAACATAATCGATCTTGCTAATTAGCAAAGCACATTATTTAATTCTGACAAGTCCGTGGCCCTCACTCATGTAAAGGCCTCATCGAGCCCCCCATTTTCTCAGTGTTACACGTCCCGTAAGGCTACGCTGCCCTCCAGACCTGGTTATACCCTTCATCATCCTGCCCACACTTTGCCATGGCAGGTGGGAGGGAAATTACCCAGACAACCCTGCAAACAAGCCAGGACATGCTTTCACTTGGCACACTGAGCTGTCCATCTGCTTACAGCAAAACCCCACTTCAGAAACCAAGGGAGCAGCAAGAAGCTCAGGTTGCGCAGGGAACCAGCATTTCTGAGTGTGTTATGTCAGCTAGCCGCCCCTTAATATCGTTAGGAGTAATCATGCTCACTTGAACATGGAACAAAAACCAAGCTGATTTATTCTGAGGTTGACAGTCTGCAGAGTAAAACAGAAAGGGAGTTTATAGTGCTTTGACATTCACTTGCACTAAATCACACGGTCAAAGTCCAATAAAAGAGGTAACTAAAGCCTCTTAATGTGAAGACATTTGTATTGCGCATAATTGCTTCCTCTTGCCGTGGAATCTGTAGTTTGCAATCTCTTAATATGAAACCCAGTCATTAATTACAAAGTGCCATAACAAGTGAGTTCATATAATTAACAATATTAATTATCACTGTGGTCCTTATTCCTTTACGAAACAGAGCATGAGAGTAGAGTCTTTCTTTTTTTTCCCCCATCAAGATCCAATTAATTCAATGCAACTGCCTAACAGCTGGTGGCATTTCGACTCCAAGTCTTCCCTAGTCTCCAGTGTGAGCATCATTAAAATCAGGTGCTGTAATCATCTGTCGCTGCAGTAGTTGGCAAGGTAACAAAAAAACAAATGAGAATGCAGTTAAGGATGGGGAAACATTGCCACATGCCCCAGAATGTAATGTACCCTTATGATGTGGGTTTAAATTGACATTGGAGCTTTAATTAACGGAAGGGGTGTTAAAGTAGCATTATGGGGATTAATGGAACGGTTTGCACTCACCACATGCAAATCACTGTTTTACATCTGATTAAAGCCTATGTGAACAAGGCTTTTTCCCTGAGCGTTTCTTTTCCTAGATTATATCTAGTTAGTGGTTAAATGCTAATAATTCAAACGGCAATGTGAGAAAATCCAAACATGCTCTGCGTTCCAAATCGCATACTCTTTATTTTTTCTATTCTATACTGTATACTTCATCTAACCATAGTAAGAATCTAGTTGGCATGCAGTAGGCATACAATTGGGACATACTTTTACTTATTTATTTCATCATAACATTGCGCCTTGATCTTGCCTCTTGCTTTCATATCCGTCTCATCTGTTGTTTTTATACAGCGGCTCCGTCGATGTAACGTCACTTCCGGTGCGCACTGGATTGTGGGTCAGAATCGCCCAAAAAGCCTGCTGATTTCAACACTAAAAATCTGTCCAGGATGTTGGAGACATCCGGATATTTTTAAGCATACTAAATCTGACCACAAGAATTGGGACATCCCACCGAAATCTTTTTTCTAGCATACTAAATAGCAGAAAGTATGGGTATTGTAAGGCAGCCATGTTAACAGTATTAGCGTCTTCAGCGGTTCTTTTTCTCATCTTTTCCCCCGACACAGTCTCTGACAAAGACGAGAGCTGTGAGGAGATGTCGGTCCCCGGCAGCCCCCAGAACGAGGCCATCCAGCACAGCTCCGTCAGCACCTCCAACGGGGTCAGCTGCTCCTCCTCAGCGACCCAGGCCCTCTCTGTCCCATCCACCACATCCAACCAGAGCACAGAGGAGAGCCAGCCTTCAGGGAGTTGATTGTCCCACACTGAAGCGCTGTCTGTCGCCTCTTTAGTCTCTCGGACAAACAGAGGGGGAAAAAAGGGATTCTCTCTCAGCTTCAGTTTGGAATGTTGTTAATTTATTCTTGATTTGGTTTTGTTTATGTTTATGCCAATTTTGTGAAATGCAATGTTTTCTCTGGAATTGATGAAAACAAAAGAACGGGCACTTTAGGTGTGTGATGTAAAACACTTGTTTCTAAAATGTTTTTTGTAATTGTGTGACTTATTTATTATTATAATGATTAGTACAATTATTTTAATTTTTTTGAAAGCGATCTGTGAATTGTGAGAACTTACCAAAGTGTGTCGTGGCTCACTTGTAATAAGTTAACTCATTTGTTTCCAAGACTTTTTCAAGCACTATCTTATTATCTTGTTATTATGACGAAGTAACATAAAGAGCAGTCACTTTTCTTTATGATTAACTTTTTTCCATTTTGCACATTTTGAGAGATGACGGGTGTACCTTTTTTAGACTTTTAGTACTGGCAGCTTTTGAGGAGTAGATTTGTATACTCTCACATTACACAAACGTAAATGGCTGAATCCGATTTTAAACTTTGCTGTGAGTGAAATCAGCTGTAGTTGCATCATGCAGTTTGAATGTTTGTATTAAAAAAATTGTCTTATGGATTTAGGCTGATTGAAATGTTTGTTATTTCATTAACATTCCATCTGTAGTCTGATTGTTCCTGAAGCAGTGATTGTAGGATTGCAGTATATTTTCTATTACTCAGTCATGGTGATGTTATCTTCATTCAGTGCCATTAATGTTTTTTTATAAATGACTTCCGTACATTTTTACTGCAGATTAGCTTGAGTTGAGCACTGCTCTCTCAGCTTAATGGGTCTCATGAACATAGATTCTCAGTAAGGAAATGCCTTTGCTTTATGTACTGTCTTTGCTTCATAAGTGACTGTTTATGGCTTTAGTGTCTTAAGACTTAAGGACATTATGCTTTTTTCATGTTTGCTACAATAGATGTAATTTTTAGAAAACATTGTGAATAGAATCAATGATATATTGTATGGGATCTTTCTAGATGTTATGTACTTTGGATTCAGTAGCTGAGCCCTGTTGATCACATTTACTCTATTAGCAGTAAAAAGAATAAAAAACATCTTAACAATTGTTCAATCATTGTACAATGTCATGTAAAGTATTCAGATGTGAACTGGAATCGCAACATTGTGTATAGAACACTACTACTGCTTGAAAGAACTCTTGGTGTTTCATCATAATAATAGGTTGCAAATCACACCATGAAGTCAATTTTCTCTTATTCCGTACTGGCTTACTACTGTGTAGTTTTACGAGAAGCTAACACATAATTTTCTCAAAGTTTGAATTTAACAATTTTTTTTTAAATAAGTAATTTAATTTTACTGTTATGTGCTATCTGCATGAGATGGTAATTCTCTGCCAGAATTTTACTGATTATTCGATTATGTCTCAGACTGATAAACATAATTAAATATCAACAGACTTGAGCTGAAGCTCTCTAAGCTAATGAACCCCTTGGTTATTTGTTCTACCTTGGCTTAACTACTAAAAAGGAGTGTGATACTGTGTTGAAAGTGTAATTTTAATTTGTGAAAGTTGTGTATAAAATTCGAATTGATAAGTTGTTGTAATAAACCTTTTAATATCTCTTTAAACTCCAGTTTTGCCTCCATTTAATTCACCTTTCGGACTTAAAGGCCTTTACACTATGTGTCTCACAATAAGATAATAATGTTAATAGTGGACGAGCCTCGTCTTCTCCACATGCTTTAGCAGTTGTTGCAACAGGACAGTGTCTCATTGAATCTTTCACATAAAACGTTTAAAATGGAACAAGTGTAGTATGTTAATGTGAACTCAGGTTGATGTAAAGCTGATGCTGGTGCACCAAAACATTTCTTGTGGTGTATTCTGCCACCTTGTGGTACATCTAGAATTTACCATTTATTTTTTATTGCATTTTTTTTAACTGGAACGTTATGACTGTTTTGATTTTTCATAATCATTTTCCAGCAACACATTTTTCTCAAATATTTTACCTCGTCCACAGTGAACTTTACCCATTATGTATATTTGGGGATTTACCTTATATTTTCCCTTTAAAACTACCACAGTGTAAAAACAAACCATTCAAATGTAAAAGTTCTTGCTTCAAAAGTTTCTTGAAATAAAAGTACGGAAATATTACCAGCACAGTGTACTTAAATGTATCATTAATAGTACTTTCAGCTATTTAAGCAATCCAAACAACACAAAGTCAAGGTAGTACCATACCATTAACGAGAACATCCAATTCCACAATCCCAACACAGATTATTTCAGATAAATGTAGAATAATAAGTACAATTTCTACCTCTGACATGCAACAGAGAAGTTCAACATATCATAAAGTGTTGATATTAAAGGGTGCAAGTACCTCACATTTGTACTTCAGTACAATACTTGAGTAAATGTACTTGGTTACTTACCACCACGACCCATTAAGGCTTGATGCAACATGTGTTTCTACCTTTAAGACAATCAGATGTCATTGTTTTAAAACAGATGAAATGCAACGTGTTTGCTTAAATACAAGTGTAGAATTGTTGTGGGAAAAAAAACACTGCAAAATTAACTGCAAATAAAGTTGACGGACGACCATAGCAGGGGGAGCGACAAATAGACTGAATACAGCGTTATTGCCAATGAAACCGACTGAAAATGGAAAAATCTGCTACAGAGGCTAAGAAATATTTGTTGTGTTTTTTATGATCTTTATTGATTTTTTAAAATAATTTATAAGACAAAAATAGTGATTAACAGTTAAGGTCAAATTGCATGTCTCTATCTGCTACAGAGGCTAAGAAAAAAATAATTTAGTAAAAAAAACTCAGGTTTTGGGAGGTATTTTTGAAACAAGGCTCAGGCTTAAGAGGGTGTGTTTTTTAGGCGGCCTTAGGCCTTAATGGGTTAAGGAGATTGGTGATTGGTGATGCAGTCAATAATATGTATACTTTTAATTGAGTACTGTAGTTTGTACAACTGTACAGTTCTGAGGTACTTGGATTTCCATTTAACACTGCTTTGATTTTCTTCTAACCTACATTTACATAATACAGATTTTTATGTGAGCAAATATGAAACCTGAGCAAAGGATGAGCTATGAATCTCCAAACTGACTGTTTCTCAGCACCAGCTCTGAGCTACCAGCAGGTGGCGTTCTGTCCAAAGTAAGGCTTAAACTAGGAGGTATCTGACCTAATGCATGTTTTATTATTCCTATTTTTGTTAAGAGGGCTTACATGTGTTATGAATGAAGATTCTCAAATTGTAGATGAATTTACCAAAAAACAAAAAATTAAAATAACAAATATTGTTTATTAGTTTATTTTTTTATTAATTGTGTGTAAAAGTGTGGTTTCTATAATTCGACAATGATTCTCTATTCTGTTATTCAGATTTGTGTTTTTTCATAATTTACCCAGACTGAATTCTGCCTGCCAACCTACTCCACAACAGAGTTTAACTAGGGCAGCCTTGATTAGCTGCTGATCACAGAGAATAGAAATGTAAATGTTACTATGTAGGTCACAGCATTTATGAAAAACAACATTTTTGGCTTGATGTTGTGTATTTGCAAAGCTGGAACCGAATGATGCTACAGTACGGCTCTGCATCAAAGTGGAAATCAAAGAGGAAGAGAAAAAGCAGAGCACCATAGTGATATTTCTACTATTTTTCACCTCCATGTGCATACTAATAATTATGATTGTTTGATTAATTAAATCACCCCTGGCAAACAGCTCTGCGTTATTCATTATTCATTCCGTAATGATTTTAATGGTAATTTGATGCGCTTTCCATTAATGAATGCATAGCGTGTCTGACTACTGCAGCAGGGTGAGAAGCCACACATTGTTTTTGTGATATAAAAAGCATCATCAGTGCTCTCTTTCCACTTCCAGCACACAGCAACAGTCTCCATATTTTACAAAAATCATGACCATGGATCTGGAGCCATCACATACGGCAGAGCCTAATTGGGGGAGAATGGCAACAGGAATAAAGATGGCCAATGTGTTAGCTGGGAGTCTCTGTGTTTTACCCTCTCGATAAATGAGCGGGATGATAATGTGGAGCTGATCTGCTGACAGGCAGGCTGCTCCAGCTGTTCCTATAATTCGACAGGTATTATGGGTTCGGCCCTGAGCAGTCTGCCTGAGCAGTCTGGCTCTTAATTAGGTGAGGATTAAGGCCAAACAGCCTCATTTACGTGATATGTATCATAAATATAAACCGGCTGCCTTTTCTTCCTTTAGGGGGCATCAGGGGTTAACATTTTAAAAGGAAGAGGTTTGCTGAAAAGAGGATGCTGCAGGCCTTAAATTCAACATTTCTCAACAATGAAGGCTCTTTACCCCTGCTGAGGGGTGCTGCTGTTGAGCACACGCTTTAACCCTATCCAATCCAGGGGGACAGAGATGAAACATCTTGATTTACATTTAATTCAGATTATGTAAATATACTGGTCGTGTCCCAAACCAAACATGGAACACAATGCAAGCTGCCTGCAGCACCCAGCAAAGATGGCCTCTATTGTTATTCAAATTAAAGGGATATTTCTTCCGTACATGGCCTGGTCATTTAATTGAACTCTTGATGAGATTTAATATGTTCTTTCTACAAATACTGATAACCACTCATTATTTTCATTTGGCAACCTCCACATACTATCAGTCTGTGTGCTCTTGCTCTTGATTTGAGGGTGACGGGGCATGGCATATTGCTCTACCACCATGGAAGTGCATCTATTTAATAGTATTATATGGGTGTATCAGCCCAGCTATCAGTGCACTGCACGGGTGGAAGCAAATCCCCAGTGGGCAAGTGCACATGCATAGAGTGAGCTCGACTCTTCCAATCCCTCCCCTGGGCACGGGCACTCGGTGGGACGTCTCCTCCATTAGTCTGTGCTGACATTAGTATGCATGAAGGTCTATTCGTGGCAGCTTGCCTGTTACTGTATGTGCCGGTCTTATTATATTCTGTATTCTTTTTGCCATGTGTTTGCTTATTTTGTTATCAATATTTTATAGGGGTTCACTCCACTCTCAATGCTACCATGGAAGGATTATGAAGCAATAGGCCCTCGGTCACAGACCTTTAAAAGGACCCTACCACTGTAACATAGCAGCATGACTGGGTGCGTCGTTCATGTTGAATAGTAATTTGGTGTCCTTTTTTGTGGTTGTTATGCTTCTCTTTGTAGTCTTTGTGTCTTTGGTCATTTTGAATGTATCTTTCTGGCTGTTTCATGTCTCTTTGTATCTCAATGTGGTTGTCATGTGCTTATCCATCCATCGTATGCTGATGATGCATGGCTGTACTTTCTAGTAAAACCAAAATCTACAGTATATCCTAAAAGTAGAGTGAGTAGTAAAGTAAAGGGAGCATGACTATGAGTGTGCCTAGTCACGCACCCTGTGACCCTGTTCCCATTCTCAAAATGTTAATAACTATACAGTATTTTAAGAAAATAAAAAATATTAAATTAAATATTAAAAGTTATAATTAACTTTATTATTCCTATCCTGGGAAACCATCCATTCATCTTGTGGATGTCCTCAGTGCCAGGTTGGGAACCACTGTAAAGCACCAAACATGTATTAATCCGCAGCCTAAAATAGTTAGGCCATAGTTAACATATTCCCCACGTACTCCTGTTTGAGTAACATCTGATTCAAATGACAGTGCTCAGCAGTTAAACGAAATTGTGACCTTCTTCTTTGTAAAGATTTACATCTTGAGAAGGAATATAAACGATTCACTTGTTCTCTGCTCTAGCTCTGCTCTTCTCTTGTGCTCAAGATGAATCACCAAAGCTGTTGTCTTCTCCACGCGCATATCACTTTCTTTGTTCTT
The DNA here is from genome assembly GCA_949357725.1 of Hyperoplus immaculatus. Classification (NCBI taxonomy): domain Eukaryota; kingdom Metazoa; phylum Chordata; class Actinopteri; order Uranoscopiformes; family Ammodytidae; genus Hyperoplus; species Hyperoplus immaculatus. The sequence goes on along the minus strand of OX442361.1, from coordinate 18,704,832 downwards.
GATAGTGTTTTTAAGGCAAAACTGTCTTGATGTTTATCTCTGTTTCATAATTCATAAACATTGATCCAGTGATGACAGCAGCCGTGGAATTGTCCTCTGATGTCAGCGTGAAGACAATTTACTTTTTAAATTATTCCAAAATGTGCCTCCTAAGGTGTCTCCTAACTGAAGTGTTGATTGACCTTTTTGCTCCGACATGCTCACGCGAGGGATTCTCCTTCACTAACTGCTGATCGGTGCAAAGCCTTATTGATCGCCGCACACTTCAGTGGGGCTCTCAGGATTGATTTCACCTAGAGAGGTGTCAACAGTAATTCTTACTGATTGCAAAAACCATAATGATATGCTTATTAAAAACAAATTGACTGAATTGTTTTATGATCATGTGTAAGAAGAACAAATCATAACTTCATTCTGTGCATGCGAAGTGAAGTTGTGAACTGTAAGAAACCATAAAACATCATCCACGTACTCTTGACATTTGACTTGCACTGTAGTGTAGACCCTCCATGTATTCAGCCCCTCCCCCACTCCGCTCCTTGCACAATGACCAGTGTTACTTATTACTCCCGTATCATTGTAGGCACAGTTGTGTTGATTTATTGGCTCTGCAGCCATTTTGATCCCCCTCATTAGCTCCTTCATTACACCGTCGATCATCTCATGGCGGGCCATATTGTACACAGAGGTTTATGGAGCTGGCTCTGAGCACATTCTTGTAGTCAGTGGTTATCAAGATGGATTCCTTTTGTTCTTATGTATAAGGTTAAGTTTGTATTCATCTTGTTGTGCCAAACACGTAAAAAGTAGCTCCAGCACCAGAATATTTACCTCAGTTTGCATTGTGGGATATGTATTTTTTTTTAGTTAGGTTGAGATTTTGGATAAATTGGACCAAAACAACTGATGGTCATGGACTATAATAGCCTTAATACAACTAAAGTACTACTCAACCGCTAACCTCGTGCATTATGCTTTTATTTTTGCAGATAAAAATGCAATTGCAACTGTATTGCTGCCTACACTGCTATCTGTAGACGCAACGGCCCATTTCCATTGCTTCAGGTGCAAATGTATTATCAAGTGCAAATGTAGTATTTAATTAATTGTGTTCACACACACACACTGTTCATGTGTGTATCATATTGAGTTATTTCAATATGCTTCATTTTGGGTAGAAGTAGCATGTGCAATGAAGAGTTTCAGTTTTAAGTTTCTTCTCAACACAAATCTGTTTGTGTATTTCTGCTTCAATTTCCCTGCCTGTTATCAAGAGAGGTTATGTTATCTTAACTTCCGAATTTGAGGCTTTCTTTCAGTAAAGGTTTTATCAGTATTTTAATGTTAGCTCTCCTGAAAACTAACAAACCTATCTTACTACGTCGGGAAGTGTTTCAATGTGTTCCTGTAATGGGCATCATATGGAGTGGGGGAAGGTTTTATTTTCCAATTTGATGTGACGTACCGAGTAAGCAGCTTTAAAAATATCTGCATATAACCCTGTGCCTGCTGCTGCTGCTGCTGCTCTGTTCATTTGTTCTTTCATTATCAAAGCTACAACACACTGTGAACCAAATTCAAGGTCTAAATACAAGATCCCACGTCGCAGCCCGGACAAACTGTTCAACTCGATCAACCAACAACACTGATTTATTGCAAATATCTATAGGAAGCTTTTTTGAATTCTAAATGATGCTCAGATGCATTGTCTCTAAACGTACGAAGCAGTTGTCTCAGGTTTGATTCACCAAGATGCTTGAAGGATGCAGTTCCACTGAAATGACCTTGAAAAACATGGGTGAGAATTTCACATGCGAGTGCAAAGTCATACAGTAAAGCGCCAGCTGTATGCTGTCTCTCATCAATCAAGACACTCGGGTTGATTTTCCAATGAATTGTATTTTATTAAGTTATCAAATCTTTTTTCTTTTCATCAATAACCGTAACGAGTCAGATGAATGGGCATCTACCTATGAATTCTCCCTTTCCTCAGTCTTTAATTGTGCTACTCCATTTTTATATTCATCACGAGCCATAGAAAAAATTTGCCGAGTCCATTTTTGTCACAACAGCTGTATCTTCCAATTTCTGCAGCACTAACTCAAGTCAGTCACCCTTTAATGGGATTTTCATAAATCTACTAAATGGGTTTAAAAAAGCCTCATCCTTATGTGGTTCTTTCTACACTCCTTATGTGGACTATGAAAATATCTCCAGGATGCACACAGTTTGACAGAATTAGTTCTGTCTGAGTGAGCTCCTGCGTGGTCTCAGACCCCATTTTTCCCAACAGTTAAATCGGCGGCTGAGCTTGATGAAGTTAATGGGATTACAGAATAGGCTGCTAACCCAGGATTTAACTATCAAATGTCTGAGAGCAGTGCCGTGCTAATGAGGGCACTTCTCATCACACATGAAGGGGAGCGGGCATTACTGTGGTTTTATCAGGTGACACCAGGGACTGTTAGGTCGCCGCTTTTTATTGGCGGTATTAAAGTCTGTCCTATGATTCCCATGCTCATAAACTGTGTCGGCGAGGTAAAACCAGGACCGTGTCTGTTTGACAGGCCTGCAGAGACGTCATAAAGTCCTCAGCTCTGGCCAGCTGTCGATAGATTTGCCACGATTTCAGGCCATAAACTGTCTTTGGTTGTCACATAATGAGCAGTCACTGTTTACATAATCAGTCAGTTCAAAGGCAGAGTCTTGGAATTTTCTATATCTTTCTTACAGTAGGCGACTTTCAGCAAACCTTAACCCTATGAAAACACCCTAACTGATCATGCTAAATGTTCTCTGTGTAGCCAAAGTCTATTATAGCTTATTCCTCTGTGCCATAGAGCTCCACTGTCATCAAACTATTAAAACTATTATAAACTATAACTATAAATAAGACATACTGTTCCTTCTCTGATCTCAATGTCTATCTTATATTTAAATGGGACAGTGCATATTAATGAACATTTCTGTAAAGGTGGCAGATTTATCCACAAGGCTAGTTTTCATCTGTAGTCCCCTGTAGTCCCCAATGTTGTTATAACCACATAAGTAACATAAGTGTGCCATTGTGTTAGCATGCACAATAGCAGGGGCCTGAAAACGTAAGCATGAATAGATAGAATCTATTCTCAGTGTTATTAGTCACAAACATAATTTTCCTGAAAGGATGTGTCAATTTGTCTGTTTTCATTGTTTTGATAGAAATGTTGGATCTCAGATGAATCTTGTAGATATCTGCTTGATGTGATTTCGGACACGGGGAATGTAGAGAACGCCTTTTATTGATCCACTGTCACAACATTGTCATGCAGATGAAAGCAACTGTGTCCATTGTCTCAGCTTCGTCAATAGGATCACTGTAAAGAGAGAAGAGACCTTGTTATTCACATATATAAATTGCTTATCATGCACCAAATACCTGATTTACAAATAACAATTTACCTGGAGAATGACCTTCATGAGATTACCTCTTTTAAATAATGATTGAAAATGTGGATGTGAACAACTGCATACGCAGGAGCCCAAACCTGTGACACCAAAGGGTTCTTTATCTTGAATGACATTAAAATATGACATATTTTCAACTGGTACAGACAACTCTTATCTAACTCTTCCACACTTCAATTGATTTCAATGAGTAGTGACACAGATTTGATTCTCAGAAGAATATCTATCAATCAATAGCCTTTATTTTCACTCGAAAGACACTGAGATTTCCCTCATTTTCAGTGACGACGAGCAAAAGAAGTATGAGATGCAGCATGAGTTGTCTTGTTCCTCCTTTTTCTATTTTCATATGTATCTTTCCTGACATTGTTTAGTGTTGGATGTGCATTTTTGCATCTTTAATCCATCTGTGTGGGAGCTGCAGTGTTTGTAGGGCACAATACAATTATTGGCCCAAAGCGCAAGATTAAAATTTGAAAGCAACAAAGAGATAATCAACATTTTTGGCAAATGGAAAAATACACTTAATCACAGTTTTCTCTATGAAAGAAAATATCCTTTAAAAAATTCCCAACTCTGTTAGGTCTTTGGAGATGTTTTGGTCCTGAAATCCTAACTGATATTTTGTGCACCATGATATATTTCCTTTCCACCAGACATTTTTGAAGATTGCCGTGTTGTGATGATTGTCGCCGCTGATTAGCAGACTTTCGCAGCTGCTTGCTTTCACTGCAGCGAATTAATTAATCAAGACAACAAAGGCGGGCTAATCACTGTTTTAGCTTTCCCCCTATCAGATGAAGTGATGGCTAATTACTGTTTGTGCTTTAAGACAGGCTTTCAGGAATTTTGAAATTGCTTTGAAGTCAGATACCGTCTCTGATTGATTTCTAAAGGATCTGTTATTCTAACCTTACACTGATATTAGCATCTTTTTTCTGTTTATGTGACAAAATATAAACAATCTACAGACCTTAATTCATTTTATGATATGCACATTGAAAAAGCAAACCTATCCCATAAATACTTAGAGCATGTCAGTGCATTTGACACATTCAAGGGTTAGCTCACCCAAATAACAATAAAACCTAGTTCCTCACTTAGCTCCATCTGTATCATGTTCTTCTTTAGTTTGTCCAGTTTGAGGTATCTGTCTCCTACTGTGATTGATGCATCTACAGTGAATTCTTCGTGGCATACACGGCACAGTAGAAACACAACTGCAGTCTCTCTTTCCAGACACAATGACCCAGTTACTCTGAATAATCCAAAAAACATGCTTCAAAGGAGCTATTTGCTCAGTAGCATATGTTCAGCTAATATTGACAGGAAGTGTTCAGAGTAATTTAAAAAAGGCTGGTTTCACCCAAATGACAAAATCCCTGGAGTCATTTCAATTAACAGTATTTATTGGAATTACTTTTCTAAAAATATCAGTTACATATTGTATTGATTATTCAGGCAGCGTAACCAGGAAAACACACCACTATAACTTTTTTATTATTTACATGTGAGCACTACAAATTAAATCCCATTCACTTCCATTATATTGATGTGGGGGCAGACACATCATAGATACTCTAAGTACCCCCAAATGTGGGCAAATCAACCCATACTATTTGCATGGGAAATTAATTTTTTACATTTTTATAATGTTGGTAAAAACAACCTTCTCAACAATTGTTAACCACTTAAGGGTTTCACAATGCATGTTTAAAATGAAGTGTTTAGTATTATTTTTGCTCATTCAACAGTCAAATCATGTGCATTCAATGATTTCCTGACAACCATGAACAACCATTTCTCAAACGTCCGCTCCTGTAAGCAGCTGTGCCAGTGATCCTGACATGTTTTGGACTGTCCTTGTGTAAACATGCAGCTCTGGAACATGTACAGATATTGATCTTTCCAGACATGTGGTGATATTTTCACACTTTCATTACATACATGTCTCTGTGCAAACAAACCTTATATTGTGGGTTAAATCTAAAATTGCAGTTCACTATTCCCTGGTCAGGGAAGCAATAATGGGGAATTAGGGCAACTTCATCCACAATAATTCCATTCAGCCCGTAAACCCAGGCCCTGTGAAGACGGACTGTGCATTGTATGCCACAGCTCTGCTTGCCAGGACACTCTAACTCACTATGAGAGTATGGCCTGTGGAAAACAGTGTACGCATGGGAAAATGTTCCAAATGAAAGGAAAATACTGTATTTTATTTTGCATATATACAGTAATATGTACTGTATATATTGTGTGTGTATATATATGTAAATCTACTGCAGTCCTGTATTGTTATTTCCATCTATTAAATCAATTGAACTCCAGCACTTTCTGACTGGCTGAATAATCCGAGTGCGATGAGGGTTGGTCTGCTCTGTTCATCATGAGTAGAGGATTGCCTAAACAATCAGATAGAACGGGCCCCGATGATCAAAATGAAAAATGGTTCTACGCATCACTACTTCGAAGGCAGTGACTTTCCACCAGGGCGAAGATGGGAATTTATATAACATGAGAGAACAGTTTTTTAAAAATGTGCTTTTATTTGTGGTTTGCTGTACGATTGTACATGCATTGGATTTGCACACAGTTAAATCATTGATGGTGTTTTTGTCTTCACTGTTTTGGTCTTCAGCATATGGAGAATTAAAAGTTGCATTGTGAGTGTTGACGTCATGACTATACAAAAAAACTCTTGAAGCACATTTTTGCAAATTATGTAATGAGGGTAACAGCCAGGTCATGTATCCATTTATCCGACTTAAAGAGGTAGTGTATAGAGTTTTGATCTACATATAGTCGGGGTCAGCCAGTTAATTTGTTTGAAGGTAAGAAAGACCTTTGCTTGTTTGTAGTAAATACTGATCCATCATGAGTTTGAGCACAAGTTGTTTAATCTTCCGATGGATACAAAGGATGGTAAATGAGCTCTGGCTCTCACATAGACAGGCCCCTAGAGGAAGAAACAAGCAGCCAGAGGCAAGTGAGGCAGCATGTCGGCAATGAGCGAGATTGTCCTCGCTTAACAGTGCAGGAACAGATTACATAGGCTCTGACAATTTCACATCTCTTTAAAATAAATCCATTTGGCGAATGGGGAATGGTTCAGGGCAATCTTTGCAACTGAGTTACCTCTACAGAAAACTTTCCCCAATGTTCTGCATTGGCGTTGTGTTGTTCTCACAGTGCAGGGGACTCATGAATGAGGTTGGATAATGGTAGTGGTGGTGGTGGTGGTGGAGGGGGTATTCAACCTCGGAGGTTAAAAACAAAGAGCAACTCTGTTTGGAAATCTTGGCAGATTACATTCATTAGTCCACCAATTGTGTAATGTCGTACTCTGGATATTACGTAAAGTGAATGTGTTTTTTGTGTGGACTAAAATGTCTGGACAGGAATACAGTTATACAGTGTACATAACGTTTCTGGGGTTTTTCTGTAAATTTTTTTGTCTGAAGGATACATTTCTCTCTTTGATATGCTAACAAGCAGGCTGCGTGGGGAGAGTATCATCAACAGACACCGGTTTACCAGATGTCCGCCAGTCCCTCTGTTCGGGGTAATTTTGAATGATTTGATATTCATGGCCTGCTGATTTGAAAACTGCCTCGAGCCAAATGCCTTGGATTGGATGGATAGAAATCCATATACATTCATACCTAACTGCTGCTTTGGCATTCATGCACCAATCAATGTCAATCATTTTCCCTTTGCCAGCCACTTTGAACCCACAATACTGCAGTGTTCAAGAATAAATACAGTTTATTGTGACTTTGGTACCTCTGTTCACAAAATGGGTGTGTTTTTATAAAGGATAATTCCAGGTTTTTTACAAAGCGGGCCATTGTTTTTCCTGGTTATGAAACCATTGCACTCTCAAAGTCGATTGCTAAGATCTGGGAACACAGCAACATTGTTAAAATGCCCTTAATAAAACAACAACAACAACAACAACCATAAAAACAAAAGGTCAATCAGACATGTTTAAAACATCCAGCTTATCTAAAGCACTTTATTTGCCCATAATGTCGGTAATAACCCCTCATTGCACTGTAAACTGTGTGTGGAAATCTACGGGCCGGCATTTTGACCAGGAAAGGCGTTTTGTGAAAGTTGATGGAGCTAGAAATGAGTTCGACCGATTTGATTGTGTAACTGCTTGCGTTTGTTGCACCATCTGACATTTTCCCACCAGAAATCAAATAAGTTAATGATTGCAGTGTTTTCATCGCAGATAGAAAAAATGCTCAAAACTACAAGAATAAGATCTGAGTTATTATATACTTTAATTAATAAAGTAACATTTTTGACTTCATTCTTAGACATATGTTGGAGTGTCCCATTTTTGCCCTTTCATTAGAGGCTCTCAGTCTTTCCATTCTTTCCCCATCAGCCATCATGGTTGTTACTTATCTATATATCTGCTTTCTTACTGGTACCTGCTTGTCTGCTAACCCCCTGTATATGCCAGGATGTATCAGCCATCTTTATAAATAAATCACTGTTAGCTAACCTACTGCCTCGACTGTCTGCACATTACATTACATTACATGTACCCAGCATATGCTGGTTTAAAAAAGGTTGCTATAAATATCCTTTAATTAAAAGATTTTCACGTCATCACCGGTCTGCACTTCATTGAAAGGTGTGAAAACCAGAAGTCGACAAACGATAACAAGAATCGCACTTCAGGCGTTATTTAACAGCTGATTATAGGCGCCTGTTGTGAACCCGAACCCAATGTGTGAATAAAACACAATAAAGCTGTCTGCATTTAAAAATGAAGTATGAAACTAAAATCATGTTCCCATCCGTCTCAACTGTACTTTGTGTTTTTGCTGCTCTTTGGCAAATATTGGCACGCTAATAAACAGTACTGAGAAAATGAACCTTGCAGCATATTGATGTTAGAATATAGCTCAAAGCACCACTGTGGACCCTGGACCTTGTTATAGCTTTGTCTTAAGTTAGACAGTGTCCTTTTCTATTTAACAATTTAACAAAAGAAAGAAATTTAACGACCATACATTTGAAGCAATCTCTGTTACCAATCGAACCATATTTATTCAGTTCATATTCACTATGGCAGTCTATTAACTCCTGTTCACCCAAAGTGGTTATTGTTTGACACATATAAAGCATACAGAAGAATAGAACATGCTGCAGGAGTGTTTTGTTTCACTGGACACTGACTCTTCACCATTGACTTTAGCTGAATTTAATAAATTCAAGCCAACCACAGCTGCTACCAACTTCTAGCACGCTTTAGGCAGGAGATACTTAGTACTCCAAGCATTTTCAGTGATGGTTTGAGCTGCAGGCTAACTTGCTACAGGTTTAGGTAGTACTGACAGAGCAAAGCAATTGCAACATTACCCCTTCTTTTTTTCCTGTTTAAAATGCAATACATGTTGGGTGTCTGGTAGCATGAAGCGCACTAATCAAAGTTATTCATACATCAGCACCTTCAAAATATCTATTTTCTATTGACTCCTCATGGGACCAGTCAGCTCATTGCCTCTAGTGAGATAACCGGTAGTGTATAAAAGAAGTTTACCGGCTCAGAAACATTGTTCTCATGGGAACCTGGCACTCTAAACAGATGCTGGTCTTCCTCAGCATGCGGGACATAGTAAGATGCAATATGGTCAGCACTCCACAGAGCAGACACTGAGCAGATTACTGATCAGGAAGTCAAGGCCTGCTGCCAAAATGTGACTCTGGGCCACCTGTCCCCAAACACTGAAAAGAAAGCTGCTATTTTTTCCTTTTCTTTTTTTCTTTTTATACACATCGCTATTATAAAGGCTATTGTTACAAGCACAGGTATGGAAAAGAAAAGTGGACTACGAAACAAAGTGGACATGTCAATCTAAAAAAATGGGCGTTAATATGGTGTTAGTATGCTACACCTTCCACTCTAGGGAACCTGGCCAAAGAGATTTGTACCTACAAGAGAATTTAGTGAATTATTAGCGCTGATATTATACATATGTCTTGTTAGGTGTCTGACGAGGTCAAGTTTGTGAGCCTGAAATAATAGCTCAGAAATTCTTCACTCATGGATCTTCTGAATCCAATCGTAGCAGCTCATCTAGATGTTTTTTTTTTAAGTGTAAATGTCGTTTTGTACATCCACCTTTATCGTGATGGTAACCTCTGGAGGACCTCTGACCATAACCACAACTGAGTGTGTAAGATCTGATTGTGAAACCCTGCTGTGCTTAAGGAAGCTGCAGGGACTTTTAGCATCATTCTCTCCAGGGATGTGGAGTGGGATGGTACAGTTACATAAGAGTGAAAAAGTACATGGCTGATATAGCTGCTCTATCCATCCATGATTATGAGACCAGCGTGATATTTTGCACTCAGTTATACAACGCTGGATGCTCACCCAGGGAGCTTTTCAAGTATTTATCGGACATCAATGTGGGTAGATTAATAGTATAAGTACTGCATTATATATAAGTGTAACACAGATATCTTGCCAGCACAGCTAAAAATCACTAATTACTGCATATTATCTTGTTTAAGTAATCCATACACACACTGAAGCAGGAAAATTACTAGTTGTGTTTTTTTTGCGGAGCTATTTGTAGGAGCCGTTTCTTCACAAACAGCAGTATATCCACATCAGTCATCAACAGCAGCACAACTGTTGTTTGCAGAAAACTAACTTCAGAACATTAACTTGCACAAAAAACACAAATTGCTGTTTTTTCATTCCTTTTGATCGTGAATTAGTGTATTTATCAAAAGTATTTCACCATTTCTAGTGGATGTGTGAAAGGGGCTTTTATTAAGGTTACATTAGGCTATTAAAAACTAATCTGAAAGGTTGTCATTGTAAATACAGTTTGTTTAATGGCATGATGTTCCCCCAAATAATTGCATAAAGAGATGCATCTGCATTGATCTGCCAAAGTCTGTCATTCAAGGAATTTGTTCAAAGTAACTAACCTTACATTTGATGGATATAGTACTATGTTGTCAATCCACAGTATTTTAACCATCACACAACAACCACACAAAAAGCAGAACCTTGTAAACATGGTGATCTTTCCTTTCTCATACCGTTCAACCCACATGACGTGAACACAGCATCACACACATGAGATTGTAATAGATTCACTTTTGGAAAGAAACAGAATTCCCCAAAATGTTATTATGTTATTAACCTTAACCCTTCTGTAAAAAAAAAATTAAAAATCCCACCAGACATCAACTGAATTATCCCACCCTGTTATTATCCCCCTGATGCCAAAATACTCAGTGCACAATGGGTCATTCATCACGCTCTTAACACTGGTATTCAGAGTGTCGTTGGGGAAAACTGCTCTCTGTAGAGCCACCAACAGATAAAGAACCACTCAAGCCTTTTAATTATTCTTCACAACCATTTGTCATTTCACATAATACAGTCGTCCTTTATAAAAGTAGGTGACTCCCGTGTGGATGGGCTTTGCCGCATCCAAATTGTTTCTCAAGACAGGATAAAAGGCAGCATTTGTGTGGACCTCCACTAATTCATAATACAAGTATATAAAGGAAAATCCTATATTTGAGACTATTATCTCCAGGACCACTTTGTTTTTCCGAGCAGTGGGGGATGATTGTAGCTTTGTTTTACTCCATCATTCCTAATAGCTAAGTAGAGAATACACTTTTTGAATGCTTTTTGTCAAGGTCATTGTGAGTGTGAAGCGTGACAACAGTAATGTGATCACGGATTTGCTTCCATGTCATTGCAGCGCTGGATCACTGCTATCTTCAGCGCTGTGTGTTTCTGACATTGTGAGACTACCACTGTTACACAATGTAATATTGTACAGTGCATGCATCTTTTAGGACTGGTTCAATGAGCATAGATTCCTTTATATAAATTGATTTAAGAGAAACAAACATTTGGCAAACATTGAACTGTTATACATGTTATTTTTTTGTTAAAATGATGATAAGTACACATTTTAAAGCAGCTATGACTGGAACCTCACATTCCATTGAGCCTCTGCATTGTAAAGAGTGTCCCACGCTTGTTCTGACCTTGCTGTGTGAATATCAAACCGTGATAGCAGCCTACCATACATCACTGTCAAAGCACAGACTGTTCCAGCCACCTCCAGGTAATCTATTTGTCCCGGCAAAATGTGGTGTAAATGGTGCTCGGAGTAATGATTTCAGCTGCATTGTATGCATATGTGGTATTTCCTTATAGTGGTGACTGAGAGTGTGTGGTCTTTGTTGTACCTGCGATTTCTATTGTCCACGAGGATCAATAATGAATGGTTTTATATTATGAATGTGTTATTACTTATAGGTGTTGCTTATTTCCTTTAAAATAGATACAGAATGTTAACGTTAAGCCACTTCTGGCACAGTGCTTCGACCTACAATGCATAACAAGTTTCAAATTGTGCGCACCACACAAGGTTTCAAGCTTTACTGAAAGCTTTCAGTGTGCGGTCAACCTTCATCAATCCTCTATATTCTTGGATCCCGTCCTAGCCGTTATAGTCGTCAATGTGACGCAGTTCACGGTTACATAACATTATGTAACTTCATGATTTGCAGCATCACTCTAGAATGGGGTTCACAGCATTCATTGGAAGCTTTTTCAGTCTTATGCATTGCTAAAAAGGAATACTTTTTTTTTTTGCATTTTCCTATGGCTGTGGACTTTGAACTATATTGATATATCTCAAACAAAGGCTGTTGTGTGATATACTGAGATAGATATCATTGCCTAGAGAGGTTCCCAGTCAGATCATAAGTGCAAATAACGCTGTCCTCTTAATGGACCTTTATGTTCTGGGTCAGCAGTGCATTAGGGGAATGTTTCCTGGTGTAACAACAACCTTGTTACACCACAGAAGTAGTCAGTAAAACAAACAGCAGCTTAATGGCTTAAAAGGGAGGGATGAAATAAAGTTGAAACAAAGAAATAGAAAGTTTGGTGCAGGTCAAATCAGAACCAAAACAGCCAGAACGAATCATGTGTTTGAATCTTAAATGTGGCTGGATCAAAACAGTCGGATAAGCTCTCATGTCCAGGCTGTAAAAGATACCATATAGGCCTACTGTAGGGGAGAACGGGGTAATTTGTCACACGGGTTGGTTGTCACAATCGTTATATCTCGGAACCAGAAGGCGCTGTCTGTGAAATTTTGGTATGAAAATATCCAGAATTGGGATCAGAGGTCACCTACATAGTCTTCCTTGGAGTTAGACTGCTGAATTTGAGGTGAGACAACTGTTTGTGTTTTTCATGTCAAATTGAAAATATTTAGCACCTCAGTATTTTTCTTCTAGGCTTTTACACAATGGGTTTATAACAAAACACTTGTTACCCATACAAAGTGTGAAGGGTAAACTATAGTTTAGATTGTGGTTAGCAAGCTAATTAGTTGTCAGATGGTTGTTGGCCTTGATGCTAGCAAGAAATTCAAGTTGGGGTTGGTCGTCACATTTTTTGGGGGGTTGGTTGTCACATGTTATCTCAAGGCTGCAGCCAGAAAAGGAACCCAATAACGAAAGAAATTGTCAAGCTGTATCCTCACTGACACCCCAGAGAAGGAAAGAATAGAGCAGGAAAAGGCAGCTAGCATGCAAAAGAAAAAAGGGCAACACAATCAAAACAACCCAGTGCATCCCAAACTAGACCAGCTGCCAAGGCTACAGTAAGTTATGTAGGCCTATTTCTCAACTTGACAATGCAATTAAACTTTCAAATTTAGTTCTACTTGCTTGCCTTCTTTTTAAGATTATTCCCATTAAGATAACATTGTGACAAACAACCCCATAGTGTTTGACAACCGACCACTTGATGGGGTTGGTTGTCACAATGTGTACAGGTGTTTGATGATTAATTTCTTCTTTATTACAATAAGATAGAAAAAGTGAGGGGTACACATTTCAAGCCAACACCTTAAACTTCAATGTAATGTAGGAATGACTATTGAAAGATGTTTAGGTGATAAGCAATTCTCACTAGAGTAAAAAGTGTGCCTATTTACCCCGTTCTCCCCTATAGTTCCATCCGCAGGCGTCCCATCTCTGGACATGTTTCCGGGAAACAAGCAAAAATCAATCAGTGTCAATTAGAGCTGCGTTCAAAGCAAAACCACATCCTGGGAGTCAGATGCTTCTTCTGCACTTAACAGCAGGCCACGCAATTACGCTTCCAAACCCTCAAAAGTGCTCAGGGTCTAAAAGGGCTGAAACGGTGCTTATGAAAGGCTCTAACTGTGTTTTATCTTTACCACTCTCAGGTACCCTCCTGAGCTGAGACTTTCCCCCCTTAGCACGAGAGAGGGGAGCAATGCACTGGAAGCCCTCCGTTTCACGTCTTTCATGTTATGATCCGTGCCACACCAGACACCATAGTTTGGGATGCCATGATTCTACATAAGCACACTGATCTTCAAAGGCCCATTTTCCTGCTCCCCTCTCTGTTGTTCACGCTCACATTTTGATAGTTCTCTCTGCTGAGGCGGCGTCAGTGGGAGCTAGAACAGTCCTTATTGATTTCTGAAAGGAGAGAACTGTACATTCACTTCCTCTCCAGCTGTCCTCTGAAAAAGGTGAGAACGCTGCAGTATAGCAGCTGAGTCTGAATTAGACTGTGAGACGTGGGAGCATAATCACATTTGACTCGCAGTGTGAATTGCAGAGGCAGGTTGCAGAGCCATTTCTCCCACGTCGCCATCATAAACCTGCTATATTTGATACTTAATTTGCATATACACAGAACACAAAGCACTGGTCTGAACTGCAAGGAAATTCAGACAAAGACAAATGAGAAAAGAAATGGCTTCCAGCTTCCAGACAGTTAAATTTTTTATTTTATCATAATGTGGAATAAACCACAGGTAACAGTGCATTTGATAAATGATACAAATTACTAAACTGGATAAAATGTTGTACACATTTCAATGTATTTTATAATTCCTTTAGAGTGGTGTACAGTGTTTACCACATATTGCATACAAGAAGTAGGCCTTCTAAACACAGAATTACAAGTCTGTTTCTGGTGCATAAATATGCTGTAGTGAACATTTCAAAGTTGTTTCATTACTGTTTGAATGGATTGTTTAAAAATATTTTTTCAGGAGTTGCTTATTATTGCTGTTCATTCTCTATGAATGAATGAATGAATTTTTTTTTTTTTTTACTTTTTATTTATTTATTTTTTTTTATGTGAGACAACACAAGGAACCACAAAGTGACACAGACATGTAGACCACAAGACACAAACAGACAGTCACAAAAAGAAATAAAATAAAAATAACATAAACTAAAATATAACATGTAGATGCAGTGCCAAATCAAATATCTCGTGTGGCTCTCCAGTCTCTCCTCAAATGCATACCCCCTATACACATCACTCTAGACCATTCCTCCCCCAGGGACAATTCCAATGGTGACCATTCTCCTACAAATACATCAAGCGTATTTCGCACCACATCTCCACGTCTCTCCAATGGCAAAATGGACATACATTTTTCATACCACATTGTAATATTAGGAGGATCTTCATCTAACCATTTATGTAGTATTGTGAGGCGTGCAGCATACAAAGCCACTCTAAGAATGTACCTGTATCTACGCTCACAATTTGCATCCAGTCCCAAAACAAAATGATATGGGTTTAGTGGAATATCAAACTTAAAAATGTTCTTAATCTCATTTTTGACCGATAGCCAGAAACTTGATATTTTTGGACATGACCACATTAGATGTCCATAAGTGCCAGAACTACTTTTACATTTCACACATAATGATGAGCACATAGGGTCATATTTACATCGAATAACAGGGGTAACATGCAGTCTGTGGATAATCTTATATTGAGTCTCATAGGATTTATTAGAACAAGTAATTTTCTTTGCATTCAACAAGATCTTCTTCCACATCCAGATGGAATCCAAAATCTTCACCCCAGGAAATTTTACTATTAATCGTAAGGATGTTGACAAACATTTGAGAGTAAATATAACTTAAAACTTTCTTATTTAGAGAAGAGGCGTTTAATAGCGTCTCTTCAAGCGGATTGATATTCAAGCCACTCATATATGTTGGTATAGAATGGATATAGCTCCTAAGCTGTAAATAAGGGAAAAATTGTGTTTGAGGGAGATCGAATTCTGTCCTGAGTTGAGAGAAAGATTTTAAAGTCCCATCTGAGAAGAGATCTTGTACTCGAAAGATACCAGCATCATTCAATGTTTTAAAACCCACATCTAAACATGACAATTCAAAATCAGGATTGCAAACAATAGGCGCCAGAATAGAGAGTTGATTTTTAATCCCAAAGTGTCTACGTACTTGATTCCATGTTTTAAGGGTATTTCGAACAATAAAATGATCTTTTATTCCCTGTAGTGAAATTGCATTATTTATAAAGGGCATATCCGACAGTACAGGTTCACATCCAATATTTTCCAAATCCAGAAATGTGGAACTAGCATCATTATTTAACCATTCAGTAATATATCTTATTTGTGAGGCCCAATGATAATACATTATATTTGGCAGTGCTAACCCCCCTTTGTCCCTTGGTAACTGCAGTTTCTCCAATTTAAATCTTGGGCGATTGCCCTTCCATACAAATTTACTTATCAAACTATGTAGTGATTTAAAAAACTTAACTGGAATATAATTGGGTAGCATCTGCAATGGATATAATAGTCTGGGTAAGACATTCATCTTAATGATGGCAACTCTGCCAAGCAATGATATTAACAAAGGGCTCCATCTTTGAAGATTTTTTCGAATTTCATTCACCACTGGGTTTAAATTCATTGTTACCATATCATCGAAATTACAACAGACATTAATTCCCAAGTATCTAAACCCATTAGGGGACAACTGAAAAGGAATGTAACCCGATAAGTCAGAACAGGTCAAGTTCCCTAGTGGTAAAGCTAATGATTTTCCATAGTTGACTTTATAGCCAGAGAACACCCCAAACTCATTTATTATCTGGACAACAGCTGAGACGGAGGATATGGGATTGTTCAGAAATAAAAGAACATCATCTGCATACAGTGAGATCTTGTGTATTTGTTTTTTAGTTTGAATACCAACAACTGAGGAGCTAGATCTAATCATCTCCGCCAAAGGTTCCATTGCTAATGCAAATAATAAAGGAGATAAAGGGCATCCTTGTTTGGTACCTTTACTTATAGAGAAAGGAGAAGACATTACCCCCATAATAGAAACTGATGCTTATGGTGCAGAATATAACAACTTAACCCATTCAGTAAACCAGTCTCCGAAAGCATACTCCTTTAAAGTTTTAAACAAATAATCCCACTCAATATGATCAAATGCTTTTTCGGCATCTAATGATACCACTAATGCATTAAGTTTCTGAATTTTAACATACTGTAGAATGCCTAGTAATCTCCTAATGTTTGAATATGATTGCCTGTTTTGGACAAAGCCAGTCTGGTCATGTCCCACAATTTTTGGTATAATATGATTAATCCTAGTGGCAAGAAGTTTAGCTAAAATTTTACAGTCTGTGTTTTGAATACTTATTGGTCTATAGGATTCGGGATATTCTGGGTCTTTGTTTTCTTTTAGTATCATATTAATTGTAGCCAATTGTAATGATTGAGGAAGCGTTTTGATTGACAAAGAGTGTTTAAGCATTTTAGTAATTAGGGGCGAGAGAGTACCTTTAAAAGTTTTATAAATCTCTGGAGGAAGACCATCTGGTCCACAAGCCTTTCCAGATGCTAAGGTTCCTATCACCTCCTCAACCTCCATACAAGATATATCCATATCACACTTAATCCTATCTTCATCAGATACCTTAGGAAGTGTTATACGTTGAAAAAAAACATTCATTTTATCATCCATGCCCACTGTTTTTGATGTATACAGAGATGAAAAAAATTCATTAAATACATTAGCAATTTCAATATTTGTATAATGCAGCTTCCCATGTTTATCCTTAATTTTATCAATAGATTTGTTTGATGATTTGTTACTTATAAGATTAGCTAAATACTTCCATGATCTATTAGCATATTCGTATATCTTGTGTTTTTGTCTAAATAAACCCTTTTCTGCATTCTGAGATAGAAGTGTGTTTAGGGCCATTCTAGTTCTTATAACTTTGTGCCAGTTTGCATTGCAGCCATTGTGTTTATGTTCAGATTCAGCTTTTTGTAATTCCAACTCAAGGCGTTTCTGTTCTTTCAACTTATTTTTCTTTTTAGCTGAACAATATGATATAATAATACCCCTTAAATAAGCCTTAGTTGTTTCCCATAAGTTTGAGGGATTTGTGTATTCATTATCGTTCTCCTGGATAAACATTTCTAATTCTTTTTGAGCCATGGAACAAAAAACTGGGTCGGATAGTATAGACCTGTTACATTTCCAGCTGTATCTGTTTAATTGATTATATGAAATGTGCATACCCAAAAAGACTGGAGCATGGTCTGATATATGAATAGATCCAATATTACATTTTTCAATTTGTTCTATAGAGGATTGTGGAACAAGAAAAATTCAATTCTAGAGTAAGACTTGTGGGGATTGGAGTAAAATGTATAATCTTTACTGTCTGGATTCAGCAGACGCCAAGCATCTATCAGACCAACTTCATCTAACATTTGACGGATAGCTTTTTGTCTACGGGTTGGAATGGTTGATAGATTGCTAGGATGCTTATCTAATTTCCCATCTAACACACAATTCCAGTCACCACCAATAATAACATTAGGGGCACTATATTGTACAAGCAATGAAGTTAATTTAGTAAATAGATTCCAATGGATATTTGGTGCAGCATAAACATTTAAAATACTTATCATTTCGCCATATAGAAAGCCATATAGAAACACAAAGCAACCATCTGGATCAGATTCACAATGCTCAACTTTTAGTGGAAGAATGAATTTTTATTATTGTGTCATGTCCAAACAAGGACCCATCCCCTTCGGGATTATAAAACACCAACAACTAAATCAAATTCACATGATAACATTCACTTCCTGTAAATAAATGGAGATCACAATTCGCAGTAGGACAATAAGGAAACAAGGAAACAGACGCAAACAAAAGAAAAGAAAAGAAAAGCAAACATAAAGATCTCATTGATAAGTATGTTTTGTTCTCTTGGCCCAGGCCTTCTCCAGATAGCCAGCAAGGGCAAATACCTTAAAGTCAAAGAGCCACTTTAGCCTGTCTGCATCATTCATCCACATGAAATCAACATCACCACACTGATCGAACAATCTCTGAAGCAACCCATGGTACAGAGGGCAATAAAACAGAAAATTAAACTCATTCTCCACATCAAGGGTACAATAATGGCATAGTCTTTCCTCCTCTGGGACTCCGCGGTAACGTCCTGTCTCCAGGTGCAGGGGCAAGATTCCAGAGCGTAGCTGGGCGCACAGTGATCTTTGTTTTTTAGATAAAGGAGCACACACATATTTCTCCTTCCTGTAATAGTTCTTAATCGAAGCATAAGTCCTCAATTTTGGTTTAAATAATATGTCCTGTGCCCATTTATCTTGATTTGTATTGATACGTAAGAGTTTCCTTAGCGGACACTATATTCACTGTATTTTCACTTTGGAAAAGGTGAGTGGCTCCAATATCTGTGAATATTTCCTGCACCTCACTTGCCCATGCACCCTTCACAGTCACGTCCCATTTGAAAACCTTCTTGGCAACCCTCCTCTCTGGGATTTTTATTAAACGGTTCCATAGAGCCAACATACAACCCTTCCACCTTACTTCACTTAGCTCCCATCCCATGTCTCCCTCTATTGCAAGGACTGGGGCAAACCTGTGAACTCCCAGAAAGTATCGTATCGCTCTTTTCTGCACTCTCTCCTTTCACGTTTACTTTTGCACCCCATATTCCTGCCGTATAGTCTAAGACTGGACACACACAGGTATGAAACAATTTAGAGTAGGTAGCATATCCCAGATTTCCCAACTGTTTAGTTTTAGCTATTACTCCACCAAGAGCCCTACCCGCAGAACCAGCCAGTACCTGTGTGCCATGCTGGAAATCCATATGATCACCCAACATAAAACCCAAATATTTGTAAATTTCAACATAATCCAGCTTGTGGTCCCAAAAGTAGAACTGAAAAGTGCTTATTTTGTCCCCGGTCTGTCTAAAGTGCATGATCTGTGTTTTATTGTAGTTAACTCGAAGTCTCCACTTTTTACACCACTTCTCAGCACACTGTAGCATCTTCTGAAGGTCTTTTTCATTTTCCGCTAACAAAATGATATCGTCTGCGTAAAGTAATATATCAAGTGTATTGTATCCATCATAATTTACACCCAAACGTAAATCTTTTATTTCTTTTGCCAAATTATTAATAAATATGGCAAACAGCTTAGGGGAGAGACAATCACCCTGTTTCACCCAAAGTGGTGTAGGGAACCATCCAGAACGGTATTCATTGACTTTAACGCAGGCTTCTGGATCTTTATATAAAGACTGTATGGCCCAATACAACTTCCCTTTTATCCCTTCTTCTAGCAGGCGGTAAAATAATAAATCTCTGTTGACAAAATCAAAAGCCTTTTGAAAGTCTATAAAACAAGCAAATTATGGTTTATTTCTTATTAGCCTATTCCTGACTACTGTAGTAACGGAGAATACATGATCCACACAGGCTCGGGCTTTTCTGAAGCCATTCTGCTCCTCAACTAAACAGTCATTTTTTTCCAAGTAGGTTGTAAGCCTTCTATTAAGAATTTACGTATACAGTTTGTATGCGGTACTCAAAAGGCTGATTCCCCGATAATTTAATGGAACCCTGGGATCATTTTTACTAGATTTAGGTATTGGGCTAATTATCGACTTGTACCACATAGAGGGGATGAGCCCATTTCCGAAACAGCACTTACACAAAATAAATAACAGTTCTTTTAGCAAAGGGCATTTCAGTAATTCATTTGAAGAGCTTATCAAAACCTGAGGACTTTCCCTCTTTCAGGGCATCAATAGCTTTCTGCACCTCTTCCTCATTAATTTCTTCCTCAAGCAGGGTTTCGCCACTTAATAAGTGGGATGTTTCTCTCTCTAACTGGCTTTTGAGAAAACAAATGTCATTAAAGAAAACAGAATCAAAACCGTCTACTTCTTGATTCCCAGAATACAATTCTGAAAAACACTTTTCCCATTCTTGTAATACAAGTGATATATCTGAGGTTAATAGGCCCTTGTCGTCATATACCTCTAAGGGAATACTGCTATGTCTTTTTGGCCCAAGTTTGTTAATCTGGTCCCAGAAACGCTGCGGATTAGAGGTGTGCATTTCCTCCAAATGTAAAATATAACCCTTATTGTACTGTCTTTTAAAGTATCGCAAACGTTTATCAAACAAATGTTGTCTCAACTTAAATTCAGCTTTATACTGTTGTTTAAATTATATTCCACCTTTATATTTCAGATAAGTATGTTCTGCTTCATGCGTTGCATTCCACATATGCATATCTATTAGTTTGGTTGAGTTTTTATCTTATATTGTAGTCCAAATGCTTAATGTTGAATGTGACCTTTTTGAAATGAGATAGAAAGCCAGAGCATCAGCCTGCATCAACATCAATGATGTCATATTTTGCTTGCGTGCTTGGTGCTTTTGTGTTTTTTGTTCTATATGTGGTCCCGGTCATGATCTGTTTCTGTGGCAACATGATTTTGAAAATAGCTCCTCTCCTAACGGCCCACTGCTGTCACAAGTTGGGCCGGCGGCAGCCCACGCTTGATTCATGACTCATTCACTGCTCATTATCATCCCACTCTCATTTGGTATTTGCCAGGCTCTCCCCTTGCCTGGTTATCTGATGGAGATGGTTGTGTGGGGGGCGGGGTGGTGGCTACTATAAAGCTGGTGTATCCGTGCTGCCATTGGCTGGTGGGATCCATTTAATCTGCTGTGTGACTACTACAGGGTCCGCCCCCTGCACTCCTCCCCCTCTCTCTGTCTCTGCCCACTCCAACAGCATCCATACACAACAGTGCGCTGTCCCTGTTCCAGGAAGAATATCAGCTCTGCACAGGGAGGAGAGGATTAGCGCAACCACTCATCTCATCTGCATACACGTTCCCAGAGAAAACCACATGAGCACCCAGGGCTGAACCTCTTTTGTATAAAAACCTGGCAGTCCTATCACAGAGGCTCCACTTCATCTACTGTCACTGCTGTGAGAGGATTTAACAGGGACCACAGTGTTTCCCCTTTTGGACTTTTTTTAACCTAATTTAAGTTCAGAATTTGTCTTTCTGTTATGTTTCTATTTAATGGGGACAATGCAAGTAATATCAATTGATATAGACTTGCTTTGAGCTTCAGATAGCCTTGCTCCTTTATTTTTGGGGGACTTCTTACACTGGGTGTTTGTTCTTTCGTCTGGTTTTTCGGCGAGTGTGCAGCACCAGAATGCCATCTAGGGAGTCCTACGAGGTTCACAAGGAAGAGAAGTCCCTGGTGCAAAAGGCGAAGCGAGAGGCCAATCATCAGGAGGACATTCTGGCCGCAGCTCTGGGGATGAGGATGGGGCCACAGAAACCTCCGGCCACTTTCTGGCAGCCTCTGAAACTATTCGCCTATTCACAGCTCACCTCGCTGGTCCGAAAAGCCACACTGAAGGAGAACGAGCGGACACCCAGGTCTGAGAAAGTCCACAACTTCAAGGTGAGAGACTTGAAATCAACTTAAAAAACAACAACTCTTCTCGGCTGTGTCATCTCCCAAAAACGTTTCGCTTTAATTTCCTCTTGTTTGGCCAGAGGGGCTGCTTTTCATGCTCCCCTAGTGGGAGATAGAAGGAGGAGGAGGAGGAGGAGGAGGAGGAGGAGGAGGAGGAGGAGGAGGAGGAGGGGAGTGCTACAGAGTGGAAGAGAGAGGGGATGAAAAACAGAGCTCTTTTGGTCTGTCCAGTCCAGAGCCTTTATCAAAAGAAAATCTGTTGGGTGGTCTGTTGGGCCACTGCTGTTAGTTTGAACAGCAGATGGAGAGATTAGTGGGGGAAACAGTGGAGGAGTGTATCCCTATTTGGCTCAAGTTCTCGCCTTGTTTGGCTGGTTAATGTAATGGGATGGAGATCAGCAGGTGAAATATTACCTCCAAGGCTTACAAACTGCTGATGCCTTACCAATCTCTTCCGGGCTGCTTTGTTCCCTTGTATAGCTGAGTGTTGCATTTCCACATTATTTTAGGGGTTTATAAATTCTGTTGAAAGCGGTAAAGTGTAATGTATAATTTGAGTGAATTCATAAAACAGATAGCATCCTAGTGTACTTATGTAGACAACATGATACAGTTTAACAATATTTTCAAGCAAACTTTACAAATTAAGCATTATGATTGTAAAATGCCACATTGATCAAGTTGAACTACGGTTTGACTCCTACATGCTAATACAACAGCTTCTTACAACATATGACTCCAAAGAGACATATTCATTGTTTTTCTTGCCAAACAATGTGCATGATACAGTTCGCATCATGGGGACTAAACAAAGAATAATCAAATGAAAACATAAGTCAATAACAACAACATTTATTAAGATAAATGTTACATTTTAATCCTAAAATTCTGTAAACAATAAACATGAAAAGAAGCGTAAAGAAAGGTAGGATGACATCACTCCATGTGATTGGAATAACCATTAATGATGGTTGATGCACTGTAATACGCATGCCTGGAAAATGGCAATTCTTCAGCGAAACGTTGCCTGCTATCTGCTAATTGACCTAAAGCGAGAAAAAAACAAGGAAGAGTTGTGGCTTGCTCCTTCTGCCAGGGGCCTTCCTGTTCCTGCTGCGCTGTTGTTACCAGGTGAAGCGTGGGTGCTCCCTTTCCTACACGGCCTTTGGTGGCCTTCTACTGCTTCCAGGGCAAATTTCCCTGACAACTTGCAGTCAAATCCAAGTGTTCCATGACAGCAAAGCCGCCCCATGCACCCCACTTCTGTCACCGCTTTACCCACCTCCGTATTGTCAGTTTGAGGGGTCTGTTTGCACAAACAATCCTCCTCTGCACACAGATAATCATCCTCCTCTGCCTCATTTGAGATGGCAGCAACCACAAGTCTCATGGCCTGCTAAGGAATAGAATGACGTGTCTATGGTGTAAATGGCTGCAACTCCCTTTCTCTCTCTCTCTCTCTCTCTCTCTCTCTCTCTCTCTCTCTCTCTCTCTCTCTCTCTCGTCATCCGCACTTCATCACTAATATCTGTCTCTGTCTCCCTCTCTGTTGTAGGTCCATACCTTTCGGGGGCCTCACTGGTGTGAGCACTGTGCCAGCTTCATGTGGGGACTGATGGCTCAGGGGGTCAAATGTGCAGGTACATCTTCTTCCCATGGCGACACTAACACAGTCTTTTATAAACTACTTCATCACTTCACAGTATGCTCTGGTTACATTGATGGTGTCCAAAGTGAGCATTAACCTACTGAATATGGGTTTTTAGTGCATCTGGACCTGGATTATTGACTTTTAATCCAAAAATCCCAACAGTATTTTGTGGATTAAGGGTTGGATAACACAGTGACATGAGGGCTGTGTAGCCATGATGCAACTTTGATACTGTACACTATGCTAAACCCCTATTTTGACCCACTTTTTGCATGGGTTTGTGGATGCAGTTAAAACAAGAGAATACATTAGTTTCAACACAATCATTGTTTGTATGTTATTTTCTTTTTTTGGGGGGGGGGAATAATGACAAGATTCTTTTGCTCAGGGCTCGGTTGTTATTCACATCCAGTTGTAGCCATTACCATAACAAAGGCTATCAATGTTTCCACTTCCACGGTTTTGCCGCATTCTAACCTAGTAAACACGCAACAGTAGGTTGACAACAGCAGCAGGCAAAAACGATGTACTCAGTTCTTTAATTTATTTCCAAATGCATTGAGCATATTTTCGAAATACCCACAATCCAAAACCATTTTCAGTCCTTTATGAATATTTCGTTACTTGGTGTGATAGACGCAAAATACACACATCCAGTCCTCTTTTGTATTTTCCCCTTTGTTTGACAGATACTCGGATGAGATTTCTATTTCACTGCACTTCTTGTTAGAACTCATCTCACATCCAAGAATAGTGCGATAATATACTCGGATGTGTGTCTTTGATGTTTTATTGATGAAACAAAGTATGTCACACATATCTGTGGGAGCTCTGACGTTCAATTATTTATGTGCCGATTTTGAAAGCCGACAACAAGGAAAGGGAAGGCAAGGCCCATATGTTTGGAGCCAATCTTTACAAACTCTTATGTTGCCATTCCTTTACACTCGACCACGGCTCCCAGAATCTAGGGCAGCGAAGTCTCACATGATGAGGACATTTGCATACCAAAAAGTGTTCTCCCACCCCCTTTTTCTTTTTTGTATGTGTGAACTGTTCTTGGCTGAGTGCCGCGGAGGCAGCCTCTCTCTCTGCTTGTGCTTGTTGTGCCACATTTCCTCATCCGAGTACGCCCCCCAGTCTCATCCCATCATGCCCGTGAAGAAAAACAAAGCTGGCATGTCTCTTTAATGAGGAGCAGAGCTGGGAGCGTGGGGAAAGAGCTCCATTTCCACCCACATTAAAATTCAGAGGCTTCAACCAAAGAGCTAGGTCAAGCAGCTCAAACCCTATTTCACTTAAATACTTGGTAGAAAAACCAAAGCGTCTACCAAGTGGGGCTCTTTTTGTTTTTCAGTTCCAGTCGGATTGGGACCAGCTTCAACTAGAAAAACACTTGTGGTAGACGTGATGATCAAAAATGAGCAACCAGCCACCATTTAACTGTTTCCTAGGACCCTTTAGCCTAAAACAGAGCTGCAGCCTCCTTCCCATAGCAACAGAGATAGAGCTGACGGTGCAGTAAAGCAGCATCCCCCGTCTGCAGGCTCCAGGTTTCCCTAGAGTCCCCCAGCTCGCCCTCACCCAGCCCACCTGAGACCCAGGGTCATCAGTGTGCTCACGTGGACAACAGGAGCTCAGAAGACTTGTGTCTGATGACAGGCCCTCCTCTATTATACCGCCTGTCTCATACCCTTAAGAGAATCATCTCTTAAAGTAATTCAATTTCTGCATCACTGCATATAAATGTGGTCTGTGTGAATTTCTCCGGGGACCCATATTAATCTAAATATCGTCTGAGGTCCTCCAAAACATAGATTCTTGGCGTTCAGGGGTATTTTTAATTTAGAATTTTAAATTTTGTAAATGTTTTTTTTTCAAGCAAAAACCACATTGCATTTGTCAAAAAAAAAAGAAAAACATATTAAAACATTGGAGACTGCTCAACAGATCTAAGAGCTTGAAGAGCTGCCCCATTTTAGTCTGGGAAACTAGGTCTAGTGTAGCCCGCAGCGCCTCAATAGCTACTTCCACTGCCATTGTGTGAGCTTGGATTTGAAAAAGAATAGAGCACGCAGCATCGCTGACTATCCCTCCTACGGGCCACAGCATTATCCAGTGTTCCTCTAATTCCCTCAATGCATCTCTGCTAGCCGTAGTCTCTCTCTGCGTCTGATCTCCACGGGCTCCTCTGTTCCCGACTAGGTGAATCCTGCCCTCAGACAGCTGTTCCTCACGCCCTGTCTGCTGTGACTGAAGACAAAACACAATGTGGGATACTTACACTGACATCATGACTAATATGAAATCTAAAACATTAAACAGGATTTTCCTGAATTTAATAATAAAATAAAATGCTTTTTTATCATTGATAAATTACCAAGACTATTATATGTATGTCCTGCCTTGTGCTTTTGTTTTATTTTACTGTTGTTAATATTAGATGGTCCTCTAGAGGTGACTTTGGATCTACTCGGTGCTCAAGGTGACTCCATTGTCATGTGTGGTGGAGAGAGAGGAGCTCTCCCTTGTTCTGGCGACATTCAAGGGGCAAATAGCAATCAAGGGAATTAACACTCTTCTACGAGCCAAAACACACATAAAACCAGCCAACTGAATCAAGATGACGCTCATGCTGAATGTGATTTAACACAATAGACCACCTCACTTTGGGAAATTACTGAAATAGATTAAATATTTCAGTTGACCTTGCATTGTAGTTGATTTTACATTGCAAATAAGATCTGCACCAACCTTCCATTATAAGTGAAAAATATTGAATGAACTCAACCTGCTCTTTGTCTCTCTTTCGCTAGACTGTGGGTTGAATGTCCACAAACAATGCTCCCCTCTGGTACCAAACGACTGCAAGCCAGACCTGAGACACATCCGTAAAGTGTACAGCTGTGACCTCACGACCCTGGTGAATGCCTATAACACAGCGCGACCCATGGTGGTGGACATGTGCATACGAGAGATTGAGTCAAGAGGTTAGTTTAGGATGTCTGTTTGTGTATTTCCTATAAAGTGTAACACACCATTTCCCCCCCAACGATGTAACTGCGATAGATGCAGTTTAGTTTATTGAATTAATGTTGAGCCCAAGCAGCTATAGCTTACCATTGAAGGGTTTAAGATGAAATGCTGCAAACTGAAGAGGAAAGCAAAGAGCGTCCAGAATAATTCAAAGCATATAAGCACTGAATACCTAATTGGGAAATTTAGTCACTCCTGAATAATTAATGTTAAAATTTAAATGGAGCTCAATTTAAATATCAGTATTTCTATCTGTCATGTGGTGTGATTTCTCCTCTGAGTTCAAAATGTCCTTCTGTGTAGTCAAGTACCTTTTCTAAATGAACCCTTTTTAAATGCATTAATTACACTGATACAAACCAGTCAGGCTTGAGTAATTAGCAATGGATGTTTCAACTTTTTAATTTGTATCTCGAATTTTGGTATCTGAGTTTGACCAATCCAATTTTAAAAACTAGATTTTCTGACCTAACTTAAATTTTACATCCATAAACTATTCTTAACAACTTGTATATTGGACACATAAATCTTCTATCTGTGAAACCTGAAAATAATTGAAATAATAATAGGTATGTTTTGGAAAATGGCATAAATGATGCCTGGAGATGAGTACAAAGCTTCAAAGCTACATTTCAATGTTAGGTATTCAGTAGAGATTTCATTTAATTTCAGAAATAATGTTTTAACCGCTTTGGCTGAAATTATTCTGTAGAAATGTGTCCTTTAAAATACCTTTTGAAATGAAGTTTGTGGGCCCTCTTTAATGTATTTATTGTGAAACAGCTATTTTAATAGTACGCAATCTATACAAAATACTCCTTAGTTTGCATTAGTAGTTTACATAACTGACTGAGTTGACGTCAGGCCGGGGAGTGACTGAGAGGAGTGATGAGTGTGCTGGTAATAGTAAATGTGTAATGAGGAATACATTAGTCCGTTTCCGCTGCCTTATTTGATTGCCTTTCAGTTAAATCATTCAGCTATGTAGGAAACTCATTGTCTGCCCACTAATACATGTCTGTAGCTAAGTTTGATTTATGTATTTATTATTTTGCCCAGTGATGCAGAAAACTATTTGCAATTTGCCCGTGTTGTTCCACTGTCTGACGTTGTGGACATTTTATCCTTAATTTCTTATGCATATTTTAAATGTGCTTAATGGCATTTCCTTAATCACCCCAAGGGATATAAGCAGGTGAATTTTTCTACATTACTCATGACAGGCCTTACCATGTCTGAAAGGTTGTTTATTTCATGTTTGTCTCTCAAGGACTGAAGTCTGAAGGCCTCTACAGATTATCTGGATTCAGCGATTCGGTGGAAGAAGTCAAAACAGCGTTTGACAAAGGTATGGGTTATCCTTTGGTTCTGTCCATGTGTGTGGTAACTGTTTTATGGATTTCTTTGTCACCACACAACATGATGATTGACATTGCGTGATTTCATATGTTTAAATAAGACACACATAACATTTCCAATTAGCGCAAGAGTGACACATTCGTGAGGGATTACCGTCCATCTGGGAGTTCAGATCTTATTCTGACGTGTCCCTCTCACGCAGGGTTTCACTTCATGGGCAGACTTAAAGGGAGGGACCTCAGGGGATACAAACCATGGATGTACTCGCACTGCCTTAAACAAAGCTGTAAAAAAAATAAAAAAATAAAACTGCTGTATTGGGATTCAGTAGTAGATTTAGTGAGAATGAGCCTGTCTTGGCCCAACGCAGTGTGAATTTTAACTGAAAGAAAAAGCCTGCAGCAGTGGGCTAAAACTCATAGCCAGATCCGCATGTGGGATATCATCCATGACAGAGTGTCATTCCAGCTCACAGCACTGTGATGTTCAGTCTGCCAGCACAAGTAGGCCATGGCCTCTCTGGAAAGCATGCATAACTGAAGGAAAAGTCAGAATAAAACAGGCCAGGCGGATGATAGCAGTTACTTTGCGAAAGAAGACAGATCGAAAGAAGCTTTTGTTCCCCCCTCCCACAGTAACAAAATATCTCTATTGTGAAAAGTAAATGTGCTGATTTCAGCCATTCTTTATTTACACTGTGAAAACTCTCCTTCTCTTCTTCTTGTCTTGTTTCTTCACAGATGGCGAGAAGACAGACATCTCAGGGAAAGCCTATGAAGACATCAATATCATCACGGGTGCACTGAAACTGTACCTGAGGGATTTGCCTGTTCCCGTCATCGCGTATGATGCTTACCCCAGGTTCATCGAGGCTGCAAGTGAGTCAACAACTGAGGAAAATGAGTCAGAAATGCACCTGTTTCAAACCCTTGCAGACAAACATCCATGATTGAGCCTTAAACATTTTAACCTCATTTAGAAAAGGCTTAGCTCGGTACACCTGACATATGTCAGTTGTAGTATAGGGAGCCGTAGAAAGAGGGTGGATAAAATAACAGGAACACCTGTATGTGAATACAAATCGGTAACCTTCAACAGATTTCAGTCAATAAATATGACTACATACAGTATTTGTGTACCTTATGTATGCCTTAGTGTGCCCCGACTGCACTTTGATGCTTGTTCTTCTTACTACTTACTACAAAAGGAGAACATTCATTGATAATTTTCCTCAGTTACAGATGACACAGATGATACAAAAAGCAGCCTTTTACACAGCTGACTTCTACGAATAAGCCAGTGACTTTCAGAAACTCTGACCCCTGAGTCTTGAATGAGCATTCAACTCCAATGGTGCCCCTAATTTGCGAGACACACACGACCATACAGTCAAGACAATGTTCATTTGCATTAGTCATCTCAATGGCTCTTATTACCCCACAGGAAATCCCTTGTGTGCTCTGAGGTCACAGAGTGTATTCTAGGCCACTCTAACAGCATGCTCCTTTCTGTTTTACGTTCAGAGCTCACGGACCCCGACAAGAAGCTTGAAGCTTTCCGCGAGGCTTTGGCTCTGCTGCCCCCGTCGCACAATGAAACTTTGAAGTACCTCATGGCACACTTAAAAAGGTGAGTGACACAGTTGACTTCTGCAGGAGCTTAAGGACTGTGTGAAAATTATAAGGAGGGATAGATTTTGGGAAAGGGGGATGATTATGTATTTTACATTTTTTGTAATCGGAGGGTGGTCAAAGAATGCCGAAGAATGGCTGTTAAACGGGAGGCATCATCTTTGTTTTCCCTCATACATTTGGCAATTGCAATTGAACAGTACCAGGCAATACTGTTACATTTCTTCGACATATTGTAGGGAGGGGGGGGGCATTAGTGTTCAGCCCCCCCACCTCCTCCCCACGCAAGTCATTTTCATACACTCCCTAAAATGTATTTCCAGAGACAGTGCATCTAACTTTAACACTTATTTTCAGGGTGACACAGAATGAGGAATTCAACCTGATGAATGCGGAGAACCTCGCCATCATTTTCGGTCCCACCCTAATGCGCGCGCCAGACCTGGACGCCATGACAGCACTTAATGACATCCGCTACCAGAGACAGGTGGTGGAGGTGCTCATTAAAAAAGAAGATTTGCTCTTCTAAACACAGATCAGGACTTTTATAAAACAGCTATCTAATCATTCTTTTATGTGAAGACTTGAAAGACTGTTTGTACTATATTTGATTGATAATTTTTTTTTAAATGCCCTGTGTTTGGATGGACTATAGTGCTGACCCAACATCTGTTCTCCCCTGTAGTGGTCAGACGGTGAACTTGACGCTTGTACATTCTCTTATGTCTCCCCATTTTTGTCGGGGGACTTTTCAGAAGCTGACAGACCAGCATGCATGGTGCGAAGCCTTTGTTGCTTTGTAGTTGTGTAACCCAGCATGTGTTAAGATTGTGTAGCACTGTGCTTTTGCTTTTGTCTGTTCTGTGGTAGTTATACTGTAGAACACATTCCCAGCTCCCTGATGTGCACTTTGTTTTTTCTTTGAAATATTCTTAGCTGGATCTAAAAATAAGCTACTGATTTCTTCTGGGGTAATTTTTATGATGATGACATATTTTTTTTTTTATCTCCTCAACTGTTTCTATGTAACCTGAACCTTCCCTGTTAATGTGTACACACACTGGTGCATTTGCCTGATCTTAACACTTTTTTTGTGTTATAAACAGCATTATTTGTGATTTACATTTTTTACTTTTATGTCTTTGTACACAACTTGTGCATGATTATTTTAATTTATTAAACCTTACTCTGACAAATTAAGTTTTTAATGGGTTGTCTGAATTGTCATACAGTATGTACAACATATCTTAAATTGTGTGTTAAACTTGCATTCAACATTTGTCACGGCTCTTTGGGGCAACAGATACAAGCTGTAAACACAACTTATACTAGCTTCTTACGTATAGATTCAGAAGATATGGAACAACATTCTTGTCCATTTCGAGTTGTGTTACTGGCCATCCAGCAAATGAG
The DNA here is from genome assembly GCA_949357725.1 of Hyperoplus immaculatus. NCBI lineage: Eukaryota > Metazoa > Chordata > Actinopteri > Uranoscopiformes > Ammodytidae > Hyperoplus > Hyperoplus immaculatus. Next base: position 18,673,591 of record OX442361.1, on the reverse strand, counting down.
TGTCCAATATTTGCTCTTATTTTAGCTCTAGCCGTAAACATCTGCTGTGGGATCAAGTTGGCACGTTTTATATCAGTTGTATTGTCAATACATGCCATAAAATACAAATTCAAAAAAATTTAACTGTTTCACAAATGTTGATTGTGAAATCAGTCTCCATTGTGTTCTAAAACACCTCTATGTGCAGGGTGATGTGTTTCTACAACTTCTGTATACATGGTAATAAAATGTAATTAACAATTTAGTTTATTTTGGGTCAGTCACATTCATTGTCCTGCTGCCATTTATTCTCACTAGAGCACCAACTATGAATTGATCAACCACTGAAAACTGTCCCCAACGGCTCTACCTATTTATTCCTTTTCGAGTGACATTTGCTACAAAAGACCATGCGTAGCTGTTTATTGAAATAAGTCCTTCTGAAAAAATACATACATACAACATATCTGTGACCTATTTATAAAGATTTCTATTTACAGCAAGAATTCAAAAGCTTGGGGTTGAGAACCACAGACGGAGTACGAAATGATTAAGAGACAGATAAACACATTGTTATTTTTCATGATATTTGTAAAAAATAAGAAAAATACGAAATAATAACATATTTTCTCTGTAAATGAAGACTGTATATAATAGATTGACATGAATAACATATTTGCTTGCCGCTGCTAGATGACCCAGGCAGAACAGACTTCTATTCAGCATATTCAGAATGACAGGTAATGCCTAAAAGCGACATGTCATGTGACTTTATATAAAGCCCTCAAAACATCACATCAGTCACACTGATTCACTGTGAGATTAAAAACCAAACAAGCAATACCTACACTACCAAGGCAACACTACTCGTGCACTCAGTGAGTTTGCTAATTACTGGATAAATGTGCAAACAATGTCGCGTGAAATGTATGCATTTTAGGTTTTAATTACCCACTGGTTATGTCTTTCCAAACTATGGAATCTCTTAGAACCAGCCATGCACAGCCATCCGTGGCTCATTACATGATCTCCGTTTCACACTGTTTAGGATCAGGGCGCCAATATATTTGAATTGTGTTTTTAGTTCTTATTTTTCTTACTTTTTATATATATATGTATATATATATATATACATATATATATATATATATATATATATATATATATATATATATATATATATATATATATATATATATATATATATATATATATATATATATAGGGGAAGGTGGGGTGATTTGTGCATTTTGGAAGTCGCAAAACCCCTTGTTTCTAGAAAACCGTGGAAGAAATTGGAAATGTGACCACATATTTAAGAAGAGCCATCCATTTGACTCATCCTGTAAAGAAGGGAGACACAAGGAATAAGATATAAGCACATTTAAGCTCAAAAAACTGTGTTTTGCCTTTCAAAGTAACATTTCCATGATCAAGGTTTTTTGATTATTGTGTCTGAACAATTATAGACACGTTTGAAAACATTTGACACATGTTTTAGTGCTTTGGTATGCTACACTTTGAGTCTATATAGTTAGCACAATGTCAACCCTAAATTGCTGCATCATGCCTATTATCCAAAATTCTGGGGATGGGGTGATTTGTGCGCAAGGGCCTGGGTGAGTTATAAGTAAGTAAGTAAGTAAAATGTATTTATAAAAGCACATTTATGACAGTTTGCACTGTCCAAAGTGCTGTACATAGTGCATTCAGTAGGTAAACAATGAAGGTAAAATAACAATAACCAAAATAAAAGACGTAAAGCCCATACATCCACATAAACACAGATAGTAGTGCAGAGGTAAGTAAGTAGTGCAGAGGTTAATGGGGAGGAAACACCAGGGTGTACATATGGGTTTTGAGCCTTGATTTAAAGGCAGAAATGTAGGGGGAATCACATTTGTCAGGTGGCAGTTGGTTCCACAAGCACGGAGCAACTAGTGCAAAGTACATTTCTGAGAGTTGTGCCAGTGGCATGGCTGTATACGCTGGTCACCAAAAGAAAGTGATTGTCTACAGTAGCTCAGAAGAGAGTGACATCTCAATTCCACTTAACGACACCACTGATGAGAGTTCAGATGGCCAGAAAGATGTTGATGGTGACTTTGTCATTGTGACACAATGACGCAACAACTTTGACAAGACAAGACAACTTTTTTTCCGAAAGCTATATTTCTTAAACAGTTTATTCCAGATCCAAAGTTTTTATTGCCAGGGATGCACAACATCCTGAAATATATGTACATATTTGAGTTGGAGACATAACTGTCAAGGCCTCACTTTAAAATCACTTTGAGTAAAAAGTTGCACAAATCATCCCACCTTCCCCTATATATATATATATTAATTTCCATTAATTAATCACAGAAAAATTAACGCGATTAAAAAAATTAACGCAGATTAATCGCACTTCTATAATGCCCTTTGACCCGGTGCAAAAGTGGTGCGCAGCTGCACCGAGCTGCACCTGTAGCTTGCATACACAGCCCGCATGGGTGAAAGGGAGAAAAGTAAAGAGAGAAGCAGGGGAAAGGGCGGGGCCGAGGGCTCTATGGACGGTTTATGGGATGCTTCGGGCAAATAAGCATGAAGGTAGGAAGACATCTTACTTTATTCTCCGCAGTGTCTGTGCATTATTGATTTAGTGGGTGCAACAATGTAGGTTCAAAAGTATCTCTCAATCTTCCTCCGTGTGTCTCAATTTTGTTTGCTAGTTGTCTCGTCTCCCGCGTAAACGGACACCCGCCCCATGTGTGTGTGTGTCAATATTTTTGCCTATGAGTACGACGATGGTGAATGAATCGGCATAGGCATCTGTGGCAGTGCAGCGCTGTCTGTTGTGGAGACAGAAGTTACGAGAGACCGAGAGAGAGAGAGAGAGAGAGAGAGAGAAACAAACTGTACTAGCAGGCTATACAGCTGTTTATAAACAGGTATAAAAGTGTCATAAAAGTATGCGATTAATTTAGATTAATTAATCACAGAGCCTGTAATTAATTAGATACATTTTCTTAATCGCTTGACAGCCCATATATATATATATATATATATATATATATATATATATATATATATATATATATATATATATATATATATATTATAATCTTTTTCTTTTTTTTCTTTTACAGACTATATTATTATTATACTATATATTGGGTTGGATTATAAATGACAAACATAACATTCAATGTAGCTTCATGTTCAGCCATTCCCTGCATTGAGTTTTTTTTTTGCTTTATTTTCCCCCCTACAAAGCATCTGAAAAGCAATCCCCGCCTGACATTTAATCACTTGGGTTTTGTGAGCACATCACATTGAGTTAATGTAAGCCAAATTCAGACTTGTCTCCGGTGATTGTGTGGCAAAATTGGATTTTCATCCAACCGTTTAGCCTCCCCCACCATTATCAGCCATTTTAAATATATCATACCTTCATATACATTGGGCATTGACTCTGAAAGGAGGTAAACCACACTTATACATGTATCAAGCTTTCTATCATTCAGTCAGATGCCAAGATAACACTGGGCTGGAGTAATATCTGCAAATGTATTGTGTGGTGGATGTGCCTCATTCTCAGTAATGAGTCTACATTTGAAAGGCTGTGATCCATGAGATAACTGACCTTTCTCTGTTGACTAGATGGTAATGCTCTCCTCCCCTGCAAACAGCTGACCTGAATGCATTTTTCAAATGTTGAAATAGAACAAAATATTCATTGAAGCAAGTGAAGTGTAGCAATATAATCACTGATATTTCACATAGAGGATGAAAATTAGACCACAGTGGGGGGTGAATCATGAACTTTATTATAAATACATACTGCTTCACGATTTCAAGGAATAATATATGCTGTATACAGTGATTTTGTTGTATTTGTATCTTAAAAAAACAGCGGAAATACTAACAAAATATTCAATATGGAATAAATGTTAGCCTTTATACTACAGCTACCAGCTAAAACAAATGAAAACATAGAATTTTCTCTTCCTAGGAATATTTCTATTTCGGTCCGATTTAGATTTATTTTGGAACATTGTGTAAAATATATCACTCTACCCACATCATAATCTCTTCTTCTGAAAATGTTAAGCCTTTTTAATCTTCATCGAGGCATAAACATGTTGTCCAGTTTCCATCCACCCCCTGCTGATAATACATGGACGCTCTCGTTCAGATTCAATGAACATTTAATCGCTTACAGAGCAGATATAAACATGCAGCTCACAGCCCCCTAAAGACTGGACTCACAGTGTGAGCTTTCATAGTGTTGTAATTAACACTGAACAGAGCAGCAAAAGTGTCCGACTGAGCATGGTACAATGCTGACTGCTCCCGTGGCACATACATGACAGACTTGGAGAAAGGCAAAGCGGTGCTTACTTGGTGTAAACTCAGGTGTCCTGAGTGATTGGATAGAGAGCGGGGGGTTGAGACAAATCTCTCTTAATTCAGGCATTGCCAAAATGGTCATTTGTCCTTAAGTGAGATGAATGAGGCTTGTGGTTGAGTGACTGGCTGATTGAACGCATTGGGGATGTGAGGAAATTGAGTTGCCTGACCCATCACAGGCCCAACAGGGTGGGGTAGGGCAGAGCAAAGAGAGGGAGACATGGGTGGCATCTGGCCTCCGAGAAACACAAGGATGCTTGAATATCTGAAGCATCTAAGATTATAGTATTATTTATTTTAGGACTGCAGCTTCTTTGTTAAAGAACCAAAAAAAATTAATTAATAAAGCTTTTACATTCACATCCACACATTCGTTACTCTAAATTCCCTTATATAGAGTTGACATGCAGTATGCAGTATATATTTAGTAATTGGTTTATACACACATAATGTGGTTGTAAGGATATTTTTTATAAATGTATTTGTAAACGACTCATATGCACAACTGTAGGAAATGAATGATAGTGCAACAAGACAGATGTAATACTATACAATATGTCTTAATAGGATAAGTCGTGATTTTTGACAAACGATACGGTACATTAATTATCAATGTCCTTGTGATTGTCACTCATTGCTCACATTAACAATTGAGAATCAGACAAAACAATCTCCCGAAAAGGTGACTAAATACAGTATCTCACAAAAGTGAGTACACCCCTCACATTTCTTCACATTTTTCTTTATATCTTTCCATGGGACAACATTGAATAAATGACACTTTGATACAATGTAAAGTAGTCAGTGTACAGCTTGTATAACAGTGTAAATTTACTGTCCCCTCAAAATAACTCGACACACAGCCATTCATGTCTAAACTGCTGGCAACAAAAGTGAGTACACCCCTTAGAAAAAATTTACAAATTGGGCCCAAAGTGTAAATATTTTGTGTGGCCACCATTATTTTCCAGCACTGCCTTAACCCTCTTGGGCATGTAGTTCACTAGAGCTTCACAGGTTGCAACTGGAACCCTCTTCCACCCATTTATGACAGCATCACAGAGCTGGTGGATATTAAAGACCTTGCGCTCCTCCACCTTCTGTTTGAGGATGCCCCAAAGATGCTCAATAGGGTTTAGGTCTGGAGACAGGCTTGGCCAGGCCATAACCTTTACCCTCAGCTTTTTTAGCAAGCCTCTGGTCGTCTTGGAGGTGTGTTTGGGGTCGTTATCATGTTGCAATACCACCCTGCGGCCCAGTTTACGAAGGTTGAGTGCACGTGGTCAGCGTCGTACACAGAGGTTGGCTTTGGAAAATAGGCCTATGAATACTGCCAGCATTGCTGAAGGGCTTGAAGGGGTGGGGGGTCAACCTGTCAGTGCTCAGACCATACGCCACACTCTGCATCATACTGGTCTGCATGGCTGTCATCCCAGAAGGAAGCCTATTCTAAAGATGATGCACAAGAAACCCCACAAAAAGTTTGCTGAAGACAAACAGACTACGGACATGGATTACTGCAACCATGTCCTGTGGTCTGATGAGACCAAAATACATTTATTTGGTTCAGATGGTGTTAAGAGTGTGGAGCGGCAACCAGGTGAGGAGTACAAAGACAAGTGTGTCTTGCCTAGAGTCAAGCATGGTGGTTTGAGTGTCATGGTCTGGGGCTGCATGAGTGCTGCCAGCACTGGGGATCTACAGTTCATTGAATTCTAACATGTACTGTGACATACTGAAGCAGAGCATGATCCCCTCCCTTCATAAACTGGGCCGCAGGGCAGTACTGCAACATGATAACGACCCTAAACACCCCTCCGAACGACCACTGGCTTGCTAAAGAAGCTGAGGGTAAAGGTTATGGACTGGCCAAGCATGTCTCCAGTCTTAAACCCTATTGAGCATCTTTGGGGCATCCTCAAACGGGAGATGGAGGAGCGCAAGGACTCTAATATCCACCAGCTCCTTGATGTCGTCATGAATGGGTAGAAGAGGGTTCCAGTTGCAACCTGTGAAGCTCTAGTGAACTACATGCCCAAGAGGGTTAAGGCAGTGCTAGAAAATAATGATGGCAAAACAAAATATTGACACTTTGGGCCCAATTTGGACATTTTTTCTTAGGGGTGTACTCACTTTTGTTGCCAACAGTTTAGACATTAATGGCTGTGTGTCGAGTTATTTTGAGGGGACAGTAAATTTACACTGTTATACAAGCTGTACACTGACTACTTAACATTGTATCAAAGTGTCATTTATTCAGTGTTGTCGCATGGAAAGATATAATGAAATATTTGAAGAAATGTTAGGGGTGTACTCACTTTTGTGAGATACTGTAGCTGCTCTGGAGCTTTCAACATTTGTAGATGATAATCTTTAATTTTTTTCTGTTTTCTGAGCACATGAATACAAATCTACAATTTATATTAGTGATGACCCAAACAGACTAAATGAACCTTTTTGAGTTGTGATGACCCAAACATTTTAAATAATTTCAAATATTTCACTTCTCCTAAACTAAAAGGATCCCACATACAAACAGATAAGTATAGACAGATACATGAGTGTAAAAGCATTATTCAATATAGATACACGTTGATTTTCAAGGGGCTGTGCATATCCTTTAAATGGATATATTATTCCACTGATTTCAAGATATCATTAATACTCAACCACCAATATAAGAAAATCAGACAGAAGCGATTATGTGTCGTGTCTTCTGCACCTTGGGCTTTTGTGTGGTCAAGTTCCCGATGGGATATTTCAGTGGCGGATTACTCTGGCATGTTGATCTTGTAACACATGGCAAAGAATGTGGCCATCTCAAATGACAAGCATTGGCAGCCACTCACATCAGACGTCAGACAATAACAACTGGGCCGCCAGTGGAGAGCTAAGAGGTTGTGCAGGAAGCCATTTGCCAGTGCTGAAAGGATGTTTTAGGTGGCTCAAAACCTTCATCATTCTGTGGACAACGTGTTGAAATTGGACCTTAGTTTTGGATGCTGGGATTTATATGGCAAGAATGAATGCTGTATTTTTCATTGCTCATCTAGTTATTCTGGCAGGTAAGAATGTATTTAAAGCAAAGGAAAATGTTTACTGGTCACAATGTCGAAATACGTGTATTTATGACTTTCCTTGCATTATTTGTTAGTGCGTAAATCACACTGAAGTTAGAGGAAGTTAGAGTCTAAAAATGAACTCTATTTTCACTTCTGATTTTGTTTGAGTTAAACTGCTGTCTAAGTGTGTATCCAATTCAAACAACGAGACTTGTGAGCTGGTTTGTATTTTGTTCAAACCGGCCCTTTGATTGACAAGGACATGTGTTCTGTTTTCATTTTGCTGTTCAACTTTTTTGCTGCCTGTCTGTCACCACATGAAGTCACCTGCTGAATCATGTTCAGGCGTCTCCTCGGTTCACTGAGCTGAAAGTCTCGAAAACCGTATGGCCATTCAAACAATATGTTGCTGTGAAATAACCTTCATTTTAAGGTCAGCAGAAAAAGGAAAGGGGATCCTGCTAAGGCTTGTGAAAGATATGTTGCGGAAAGACCATACCTTTGAACAACCTCATAGTGTGTTGTATGTTTGAATGCAGTAGTTCCATATTTAGACCACAATCCATAGTGTACACAAATACATACATTACACAGTGGAGACCGGAAAAGTAGGTCAGTTTCAGTCAAAAACCTGTACATGCACATGTTCACAAATGCTGCACATCTAGTCACGTCTAGATCTATTTTCAACTCATATTGAATGCGTTCAACTCAGGTATCAGATGTTCTTAAAGCAATATTCTACTTTGGCACGCTGTCCTCATTTTCCAACAGTCCAGAGAGGCACCTTGGGGAGACATAGGGAAAGACATATTTCACCGTCTAAATATCTTCAATGTAAGTATCTGTAAGCTGCTAAAAGTCTGGATCCGGTTTGGTGTCTTTTTTATTTTTAACTTTTAGGTGCTGCCTGGGCCTCCCATGATGAAAGCCGTCTGGTCAAAACCCTCTTCACTGGCTACAATAAGGTGGTCCGTCCTGTCAATCACTTCAAGGACCCTGTGGTCGTTACCGTAGGCCTCCAGCTCATCCAGCTCATCAGTGTGGTGAGAACACATGTCACGCACGATATCGCATCCCAACCTGTTTTAAGATCCACTGTCATCAACTGTCTGAACACATTTGTCTGTTGACTCACAGGACGAGGTCAACCAGATTGTCAACAGCAACGTGCGACTGAAACAGGTTTGATACATAACTTAATTTTTGTTGTTGTAGTAGTTGTAAAAGAAAGACTTTGGACTCACCATCATAGAGCTTCAATGATTCATGAATAAAAATTAGTTAGAAAGGGGTGGTTAAAAAACAAAACACATCAGCATCATGCTTAGCTACAAATTATTAATGCCTCAAATGTGGAAAAACAACAACAATTTGACTTAGAAAATGCCGTAAATGCACTGTGAACAAATATTATTTTGTGTCGACGAAGTAAAAGACAACGTCAAACCTACGGATGAATATAATATGCAGCGGCCCAGTTACTTCCTTGTGCCATCTCTGAAGAGGATACAAGTCAGAGAGTCACAGATCCTGGACGTGTGCTGCTCTAATCTTGTTCCTGTATCTTTCTAGTACCATCAGGATTTCTTGTTAGATTTAACACATATCCATGCTTCCTCAAGTATGAAAAGTTTGTGTGATTTGATAATGTTTTAATTCACAAAATAGCTGTTATTATTAAAGTGCTTTCAATTTGTTCTGAGTGTCCTTGTCTTATTTCAGATATGGAAGGATGTGAACTTGCAGTGGGACCCAGAGGATTACGGTGGCATCAAAAAGATCAGAGTTCCCTCCACTGACATTTGGCGACCTGATCTGGTACTCTACAACAAGTATGTTTCCCGGCTATACATTTGATCCATATCATGCCCTCTTTCTATTTCTAAAACCTTCTTTTTCATAACAGTAAAGCTTGTACGTGACCTAAAGCATATAGAAGTCTAGAAACAATCAACACACCTGTCAGTTATGTTCTGAAACACACTTCCCCATTACTCCAGTATGCAGTGTGTGAAAGCTCTGATTTCATCAGGCTAAATCGGGACTCTGTATCGCGGTTCCTTCCCCCACCTCCTCCCAACCATATGCTGTGTCTGACACAATGCTGTTTTTTCCCCCTGACAACCAGCTCTGCTGCCACATCAACTTGTGCCAAGCTAAGCGCTGGTTGGCTGGGCTGTGTGGCAGCGACACCGAGCCATCCTCAGGCACTTATGTCCCCATGCGTTAATATTTAACTTATTAGCTCCCATGTTGATGCTGCATGTGTTTGTCTGTGCCCGCAGTGCTGACGGTGACTTTGCCATCGTCCATGAGACCAAAGTGCTGCTGGAGCACACGGGAATGATCACATGGAACCCGCCGGCCATCTTCAAGAGTTACTGTGAAATCATTGTGCTGCATTTCCCCTTTGACCTCCAGAACTGCAGCATGAAGCTGGGTACCTGGACCTACGATGGAAACCTGGTCGTCGTCAATCCTGTAATTCAATTAAGCCTAGTTCTTAAAAGGGAATAGCTCTACATCAGTGAAAATGTGCTTATTCGCTTTATTACCAGGATTTAGATAAGAAAATGATTAGCACAATTAGTCAATCAGTTGTATGGTGTACCAGACTGAGTTCCAAATCACATACTCTTTCTTTTTTTTTATACCACATACTGCATCTGCCGTTATAAGTATGTACTTTGTATGTATACATACAGTTGGAACATACTTTTTTGTCATAACATTGCTCCTTGAACTTGACCCTCTTGCTTATGCGTCGCATTGCTTGTTGTTCTCTCTCGGCGGCTCAGTCAAAGTGACATGATGACCTCTACAGCACAGAGGATTGTAGGTTCAAACAGTAAAAAGAAAAAAACATGCCCGTTTGCATTCTGCAAAATGCAACTATGTAGCAGGGCTCCTATGTATTTTTGGCATACTGAATTTGACATGCGTGTATTTGGAAATCGTAAAATTGGCTTTCTAGCATACTAAATACCAGGGAAGTCTGGGTATTGGAACACACCCTACTTATAACATGTTTTTTTTGTACAAATTAAGAAAAAAAAGAGATCAAAAATGGTAATTAGTAAGCTTGTGTGGATAAGCTTGAGAGATCCTATTGCCAGGAGAAGACAAAACAAAACAAATACTTGAACACTTGAATAAACTTAATTCAATTAGGACAATTCAAGGGCTTTAAAGGCGATTGAAAAGCTAATAAGAAAACTGTACACACATTAATAGTAAAAGACCTGGGGACCAATGCACTTGAAAAATAGAAATGGTGATAGTGAAATAATAGAAATATTTAAAACATTTTAATAAAACTGCATTCTTTAATCCCTCTGTTTATGCTTCTCCTCACCAGGACAGTGACCGCCCTGATCTGAGTAACTTCATGGAGAGTGGGGAGTGGGTGATGAAGGATTACCGTGGCTGGAAGCACTGGGTGTACTATGCTTGTTGCCCAGACACCCCTTACCTGGACATCACCTACCACTTCCTCATGCTGCGGCTCCCGCTCTACTTCATTGTCAACGTCATCATCCCCTGCATGCTCTTCTCCTTCCTGACCGGCCTTGTCTTCTATCTGCCCACAGACTCTGGTACGTTGATTAGGTTTAGTTTTTAAATTGGTTCCTTTTCACTGAGGATTAACTCTTAAGTATCTGTCAATAGTGCAGTGACATTATGACATGAAAGAGGTGCAGGGTTCAGAATCGTTCAATTCAATCAAATATGAAATCATGTACACATTCCTCCCACTCAATGAGTTAAAAGAAGAAATTATATACTCTATGTGGCTGTTGCTAGCATTTTATCATTGATAATAATATATAGTATAGGATTTGTATGTGTCTTTATATGTGCCCACAATTCCTTTTGACCATTATAATTTGATGGAGGGCATAAGCTGCTTTATAGTAAGGTCATATAGCCCACAGTAACCTATGAGCCAGTTCATGTGCCAGTCTTTTTTCCATATTTTCCATTTAATTAAGATTGCCTGTTTTGCCTAAATGCAAATGTAACAAGGTGTTGTGTTTCCTTTTTGTCTAATGTTCTCAGAGTGTTCCAAGTAAACATATTGCTGGAGTCCATATACCCTTACATGTGAAGCAATAGTTAATAGTTTGACATTTGGGATATATACTGTATGTATTTGCTTTCTTGCTGAGATGAGGAGTTAGATTAGGAGATTGATACCGCTCTCACGTCGGTCTGTTAATTATAAGACAAAAAATTCCGCAGCCTGTTGGTTTAGCTTGAACAAAGACTGGAAACCCCCACACACAACAACCTTCTGGGAAATCACTGCACCCCACAAAGAAAATAGTCAGCACAGAATATGCCATAAAAATGCAAATTTCACCCTAGCTTTCTGTTTTTTTTTATGGATTAATCGAATAAAATATAAAATTATACATTTTGTTTGCTTTGAACAGAACCAGCTTAGCTTTCTCTTTGTTTACACACTTTATGCTAAGCTAACTGTTTTCTTGTAGTTTTACGTGTAGCCCACATATGAACAGTATTGAAATAAGCCTCAGACGAACTGACATCGTGTTGGACAAATCCATGCTTCTGTCTTTCTGTCTGAGTTGTCCCTACATCAGCTGCTACAGGAGCTGCACCACTTGTGAGCACATCTAGCCGGGTTCCCAGTGTGTAGGTCTGTCTCATTACCCAGGGTCCCCCTGTGCTGTCTTATCTGAAAGCAGGCCTTTGCTTTAATGTATAATACATCACTTGATCCCCGTTTCTAATACGGCTGCTGACAGGATAGTGTGGAGGAGGAGGCTGGTACCAAAAAGACGTTCTCTCTGGGATAAAGGCTCAGCAAGCTCAACATTTTCTACTCCAGCTTTTAGGGTTATTTCAATGTGTCTTTCATAGTAGATGTATTTGTAGGTGGAAGTACCTTACTGAAAACAAAACATCTTATAAACTATTCAGTGACTGGGGCTGTACGCGCTGGTGAGAGCGAGGTATTGGACCCAATTGTAGACAATCGAGGCGTCAGGTTGATTTCAGAGATTTATTGAGGAATGTAGTTTACTGGCAGGTACAGGTGTGCAGCAGGTATGGGTTCCGGTAGGTAGGCAGACAGACACACTGGTAACAAGGTAATATATCAAAGACAAGGGTTATGACTACTATCTGACTGGAATAAAGGAATCACTCGGGTGTATATGTAGTGTGTGGCTGATGAGCGAGTGCAGTAAAGGCGAGCAGGTGGTTTGGGGGCAGGTCTGGTGATTGCAGAGTTAGGGTTTGGGGGTTCAGGTGGTTGGTGGGAACAGTTGTGGGGATGGAGTTGATGAGAAAAAAGAGAGAAAGTCCGAGGGCTCCTGGCGGACGGATGGAACGTGGCAGTGAAAGGGCCTGGAGAATGGGAAATGTGATAGGGGATAAGGGAAAGGTAGAGACAGACCCATCGACAGGGACAGACGGTATGAACTAAATTAAGCATGGACAAACTCATTGGTTTAATATGGTAACAAGTTGTGACCTTTCTAACTGAATGACTATTTATTTTTTAATCTACAGCATGTTTTAAAAATGATTATTTAAATTATTTGAAGTGTCCTCAAGAGGTGCAATTATCCAGGTATTAACAATAAATCAAATGTCTCCTTTCAGTGTCTGTATCATAGCTTTTGACCATATCCCACCAACAAAATCCATCTGTTGATGAAGATCGCGAGCTATGGACCTCAAAGTGAAATCATTTGGTCAATTGTTATTCCCGCTTCTCTATCCTGCATGGCCCCCCCCCCCCCAACCTCTTCAGATTTCTAATCAGGTCCCCCAACCTCTAGGCTGGGAAACACCAGCCAGAATGCTGATTGATCACGAGTAGTTCTCTTACACCGCAAATGTCAATGGCAGGATCAATGAGGATGTTTATTTTTGTTGTCTCCTCAGGTGAGAAGATGACTCTCAGCATCTCTGTCCTGCTGTCTCTCACTGTGTTCCTGCTGGTCATAGTGGAGCTGATCCCCTCGACCTCCAGCGCTGTACCACTTATTGGGAAGTACATGCTCTTCACCATGGTCTTCGTCATTGCCTCCATCATCATCACCGTCATTGTCATCAACACCCACCACCGCTCCCCCAGCACTCACACAATGCCAGACTGGGTCCGTAAGGTGAGCAATTCAGACCTACTCTCATTTTGATTTTAAAACTGAGTGAAATGATGCAACCCCGTTTCCCACCTTGGCAAGCCCTGTTTTATATACAGTCAATGGAGTCTAGAGAACCATCCTTTATCTTTTTTCTCTATATTATATTGCCATCTAGTGGTAGCATACAGAATACATTTGTTTTGTTTTTCTTAGACCAGCCGCTCCAATGTTGCATATATACTGACACAGTGTATTTCTTTTGCCTTTTTATGACAGGTTTTTATTGAAACCATTCCCAACATCATGTTCTTCTCAACAATGAAACGCCCAGGAAAGGAAAAGCAGACTAAAAGTATCTATGGTCCTGAGCTCGACATTTCAGACATCTCTGGCAACCAGGCCACCACTGTTCACTACCAGTCGCCCATTACCAAGAACCCTGATGTCCGCAGTGCCATCGAAGGCGTCAAGTACATTGCAGAAACCATGAAATCCGATGAGGAATCAAATAATGTAAGCTTTCTCACACAGAAAGTGTATCTAAAATGGTTCTTTAATGAGTGTGACCTTTGTGTATATTTTGCCTTTTTGTACATGTGACACATTGTCCCTCTTCTCTTTCCAGGCTGCTGAAGAGTGGAAGTTTGTTGCTATGGTGTTGGATCACATTCTGCTGTGTGTTTTCATGGCTGTGTGTCTCATCGGCACATTAGGCGTGTTCGCAGGTCGTCTCATTGAGCTGAGCATGCTCTGAAGGCCTGTGACTTACATTCTAAACTTGTGGTAATAATGGGTTTGTTGCACAATGTGAAGCTTATTACTGTGTTTTTGAAGGGACTGTATTCTGCCCTGATGCACTCACAGTCTATATTGCATGGTGTAATCTTTGTTTGTTTGCTTTTTTTCATGTGTTTCAAAAATGGTCCTATTAATGTTTGTACACGGTCGACTGGTAAACAGTGTTGTCAGCATATTTTCTGACAGAGCAACGTTGTCTTTTTTTAGGGACAATATGTGTGCCAGAAAACATTTTGTAATATTGTACAGTTCCCCTTGAAATGTTTATTGGGAACAACTGAATAAAGGGAGTTTTGTCGGTTTTTGTTGTGACATGCTTCTTGCTCATTGTCCTTTTCAGAATCGTTTTTAGTGTCTTTCTGAAAACTCGAACTTGGGCAGACTGACTGACTGACTCAAATGTTTGTTTATTTTTCTGTCAACCGTCTATTTGTCATTCAAATACAGATGCAAATTATGTGGCCCTGCTTTATTAGCTTAGCACCTGTAGTTGTCTGTTTACCTATCCATCCCATTGATCAACAATACAGTAGTTTCAACATAAACCAAATGTGCAGAGCTGCTTTGTGTGTGACACAGGCCTGCCTGACACTAACTCATCATGTCTAACCTAGGCTGCAGCTGCCACTGGAATTTGTGGAATTATAGGGTTTTAAAACCTGGGCGAGTTTTACATACCATTGAAATGTAGGCTACACATTATGATGGCGAGGCAGACACGAATACCTTCATTTGGCTACATACAGGCCAACAAATACAGAATAAGATAAACTTACCTCTGTGTATCAATATTGGTGCCTGTACACTACTGTGAAGAATATGTTTTTACCCCCCCCCCCAAAAAAAAACAAAAAAACACCAGACTTGTCAATCCATTGGTATTGAATAAAACATTTAGATTTGTAATACAAATAAGTGAAGAAAAAAATATATAATAATTATGAATAATAACTTTGTGTTTGTGTTAGGCCTAAATAAAAAGGCATATTAAAAACAAACAAATATAAACTATTACATCGAACTAACAAAACCCACCTTGTGGTAAGGCTATAAAAAACAGCAACAAAAAACAACCAAGATGTTGCATTGTGAAGTGTTGTTTGAACTCATTTAAAACACAAAACGGCAGCCCCGATTCATTCAGGCTAATTACTACACTGTAGGTCTACATGCATTGCTTACAAAATGTAGATCTGTATAGCCTGGGCCATGAACACCGAGACCTAGGTGCAGTTTACTATGCTCCGCCCCTCTCCTCCCTACAAGTAACCTGATTGGCCAAGTCGGTGTTGACAAACCGAGCCTAGATTATGAAAGTTGCTGGGGTTGGAACTATGCTTATGTAACCCTACACATACGCCATTACGTTCAGGTAATACAGAGTTGTGGAGACAGTTTACTAACAGTGTTCAAGTTTTTCGTCGTGTAGTTGAGTAATTCACCACGAGTGTGGCTTTCCTAGTTTAACGCTAGCTGCCCGGCTAACATAATAGCTACTCACTGATATTTGACAGCCACATGGTAGCCTTCATGGGAGGGCAAAACTGCACTCTAGAGGTGAGAGTCACTTTGATAATATATTTATTGAACTGCGAGGCTCAAACTTTATTTAAACAGGCAAAAATTGCTAAGAAACAATGTCTTATTTAAGCAATGGCCTGGCCTGGTTACCTGTGTGGTAACAACTAAACAACAGCCTCGTATCCTGTTTGTTTCCCTTAACTAATCTGTTATAGGCTATCTGGTCACCTTTGCTCCAGCCTGCTAACTCCTACCTTATTTCCTTTTGTTAGTGTGTGGCGGTAACGACAACAACATGACCATAACAAACCAGGCGTGACAGCTGGATACACTTGACGCGAGCATCGGCAAGATGGAGGCACCGGGCAGGAACACCAGCTTTAACGTTTCGTATGAGGAGGGGGACCCGGGCTCCTCCGCTGTCTCAGCCAACATGTCAATAGACAAGCTCTTCCCGGCTCTCCTGGAGTGCTTTGGGATCATATTATGCGGATACATCGCAGGAAGAACAAACATCATCACGTCCACCCAGGCCAAAGGGTTGGGCAACTTTGTGTCCAAGTTTGCCCTCCCTGCGCTGCTGTTCAAGAACATGGTGCTATTGGACTTCGGTAACGTCATCTGGCCCTTCCTGTGGAGCATCCTCATCGCCAAGGTGTCTGTGTTTTTACTTGTGTGCGTTCTCACGCTGATTATCGCCAGTCCCGAAAGCCGCTACGGTAAAGCTGGGCTCTTCTCAATATTTGCCACTCAAAGCAATGACTTTGCTCTGGGATATCCCATTGGTGAGTAGAGTAGCCTATGACGCCTTTATGCCTACCACCCATGTTGCTTCATTCACTGCTGCAACTGCAATTATAGGCTTTGCTAATGTCTGCTGTTAACATTACACCAAAAGTATAATTATGTATTTGTTACACAACACACATAACTGGATATCACTACTCTGTGCCCTCCTTTATCAACATTGCCTTGCAAATAAATGTTGCACTTCAAACACAGAGAGTGAGGGTATTGTTCTGTTTCTACCCCCCCCCCCCCCCCTTTTAAATGTAACACTTAGTAAGGGTCATTTGTTCACACAAGATTCGCTGCATGATGTCTTTTATGGTGGGGGTTGTTTATAAAGGTAGTCAGGTATGAAAAAATGTGCAACAATGAAATCACCCACGTTGTGCATATAGCAATGTGCTCAGATTTGCCGATTTCTCCTAAAGAGGTGTTTTAGTCTAAGAATTGTAAAACCTTTTTGTACCCAGCTTTCATGTTTTAAAGAGAGGGACCCTTACATGTACATTTTTCTTACACATTTCAGGGACTCATTTCAGTGAGTTTTTGTGCAGTCACAGTATTTAAGTTTGAAATCCAGGCAAAGTTGTACCCATGATGAGGTGTAAAATGTTCCTATTCTTGACTTTACCTGACTGCATTTGCACTGGCAATAATATTGTGCCAATTGTCTTCATTTGTATGCGTAGTTGAGGCCCTGTACCAGAGCACACACCCAGAGTACCTACAGTACATCTACCTGGTTGCACCTGTGTCCCTGATGCTTCTAAACCCCATCGGCTTTGGCTTCTGCGAGATCCAGAAGTGGAAGAATCAGGGAGACCAACAGCAGAGCAAACTCGCGATTGCCGGAGTTGTACTTTTACAGGTCCTGAAGAACCCTATAGTGTTCATGGTTGTCATCGGCATCATCGCCCACTTTGTCCTGCACCAAACCATTCCTCCCTTTATGGCTGAATTTGTTGATGGCTTGGCCAACTCTTTTGGGGGAGCTGCTCTGTTCTATCTGGGTCTGTCCATGGTGGGCCAGTTGAGGAAATTAACCAAATCCACAGGCGTGACACTGATATTACTATCAACAGCAAAACTGTGAGTGAAAAAATTAAGATAAAACACCTTTACTGCACCTGATGTTAATTATGTACAAGGGATGATTTTGTTCTAGATGATCTGTTTTCTTTATAAGGCATGCTAATAGTGTAGAAAGTCAGCATGTTAGAGCTTTGTAAACCGCTCCATACATGTTGTTGTTATATGCTGGTGGTTTGAGTGACCCAAGACCTTTCTCAGACCGCAAGCCTTTTACCAAATGGATGATGCGTTAAGAGGCCTGAGGAGTGTGTATCATGATAATAGCTAGTGTTCTAAATATTTTAGTTCTGCTATTCTTCTCAGTATAGTGTAAACTCAAATAACTGTCTTTTGATTTGACTTTCAGGTTGCTAATGCCCCTGATCTGTAAGGACATGGTGGATCTGTTGGACAATAGCAACACGAGCGCTTTGAACCACTCAAGCCTCTCCAACTACGCCTTTCTTTATGGAGTGTTTCCCACTGCACCAAGTGTGGCCATCTATGCAGTTTATTATAATGCAGAGCTAGAAGTTGTGAGTTGATTTGCCTGTACCTGCCAACCTTTTATCTGAAATTCGAGAACTGCAACTCTTTGCAACTCACTGTAACATGATTTTTGTTTTATTCTGCTCCTTAACAGGTAACCTCTGGCATGGTGATCAGCACTTTTCTCTCAGCTCCGATAATGTATGTTTCTGCCTGGTTACTCACAATCCAGTGGATGGACCCTACACTTGTGAGGAATTCACTGCAGAACGTCACCTTTAACATAAGCATAGTGAGCTTAGTTGCACTGGTGAGTCACACCACTAGACATAAGCTTATCTGTTATAACTGGCTTTCTATCAGCAGTTTTTATTCATCTATTTTGTTTTGTCTCAGAGTGCCGAGGCTGAGGTCAAAGTGAAGTTAAAATTGCATCGTAAAATATTAATATTTGTTCTAGCAGGGCCTGCCATAATACACTATTTACATGACATTTCCTGTTCCATCTGATGTCCCCTATATCCCCCCTTGTTCTTTAGGGTAAAGGGAACATACTAAAACATGACTTCTTCTTAGATGTTTGACTAGCTGTGGTAGTTCAACATTCAAAGGCCCAGTCATTTAGTGTAAGCATTAGCAAACAGATGCTTTACTGATTGACAGACTTACTTCCTCTTTTATTCTCTCTTTCAGCCTCTTTTAAGGAACTCGAAACTTGTTGCTAAACAGGAGAATTTCTTAAGTGATGAAACACATTCATCACATGTATTCTGCTATCTCCTTCTATATTTGTTCTTAATAGTTTTCTCTTTTATATGTAATTCTGTCCAATAATTTCATCTCTCTATTGCGTTTTAATGGAATACCCAGCCAACAATGTTAAATATTTGTTGCATTTAGCATCTGTGAAAAAGTCTCCGTGCGTGAAATGTGTGTGTTTTCTCTGACAGGTTTGGACAATTGCTGTCATGTTTTTAAGTAAGAAATTCAAGAGGCTACCTCACATGTTTACTGTCAACCTTTTCTTGGCCCAGGTGAGAACCCTGGCACACATTGACTAAATAGATGTCATTATCCATTACCAATGTTTCCTCATTAAATGCCTGTGTTTGTCGTGGCATGCTCTCTAGTCTCTCACTTGTATTGGGATGATCCTGTGGAACTTTGTGGTGAAAGAAGACAACTTCACTGGGCAGGTCCTGACTTTCACGTTATTGTGTACCTCACTCTACAGCACATATGTGTGGCCAGGTATGATGTTAATGCACATAAAAATGGCACTCAAATCTGAAATTAGACTCCATTTATTCATCTTGGTGAGCTCTGAAACCTAAAGTTTGATTACTATTTTGCTTCTTTCATTTTTCTTTTGTTTTAGGCTTGATTGCACTTTCTCTTGTGCTCTTGAAAAGGTTTGAGGGTCTGAACGTTTCAGCGGCAGCGTTTGTCATTGCGGGCTGGGGGTGAGTCACTTTAAAAGAGTCAAACGAACACAGAACTGAAACTAAGCTGGTTTTTCTGGTGAAATGAAAGATGGAACCTTAACCAGACTTTGCTGTGTTATTTATGCCTCATTTGAATGTGGAGGCTCAAAATAAAGTTCCTGCTAATTTAATCTGCAAGACAGTGTCATTGGCATTGCCATTCATGTTTCACATCTGAAAACGATCAGTGATTTTGTAAATATAAATCATGTCTTTATATTAACAGGGTTCCAGCATTAGTAACTGCTGTGTTGCTCATTTCTGGGGAGAAAATGTCAGACACGATTGACTCGTCGTTTTTTTACGGCAAACCACAGGTAACAACATCAGTAGAAAACCATTTTCCTGTATTCTGCCTTTTTAAGAACTGTTTTTGAACCCTGTTGTGAATTATTTTAAAAGTCTGCCTGTCTGTGTGTGTGTTTTATAGATAGTCTGCACCACAGTTATAGTTGCCCTCTGTATACTGCTGGGAGGCTGCTCGCTCGTGTGTCTCAGTAGAGGAAGCTGGGCCCAAAACGACCAAATCCAAGAGGGAAACTCTGGAAACGATCTTGTGACTGAAGTGGAACCAGAAGACCAGAACCTGTTTGATCCGGCCCCCCTGTCAGGAGAGCCTAACAGAGGTACTTTCTCTTGTGCAGAAAAAATATTTATTCAACATTTGTTTGAACACACTGGATTGCAAAGTACAATAGTCTATTGATTAAAGTCACAACGGATGATAATAACTAGAGCATACAGTGTATTCAAGGCTAACCCTTATCTACAAGTCATCTACAGCACACTGCCACGTTGGCAGTGCAGCTTCTGTCTGACGTTCAACACCTCCGCAGACAATGTTCAGTTCATTAAAAATCTTGAAGTACACACTGAATAGTCAGAGAGAGGAAAAGAAAATTGGGTTGTCATCATCTGTAGGAAGCCTGATTAGGTTGCTGATAAATTTAGTTCCCCATTTATAATAAACGAGGTTGCACTGAACAGATAATCTCATGAAATGATGCCAGAAACCTGAGCCTTCTCAGCTGAAGTTTCTGTTACTTCAAAAGTCAATAAAGGAGTGGTTAGATACATTTGTATTCTACTACCTGCATTTTGGCAAATTAATTATGATTCACTTATCCAGTTTATGAATGGGATTTGTAGGATACTAGATTGATACAGTTAGTGTTTTATGATTTTAACATCTTATTGCAACACATTGAAGTTTTGTAAATGTATTGATAATGTTAGTGGTTATTAGAATACAGAGTTGGTTAATATGCAAATATTATGTTGCATGAGTTGCTTTTTGCTCCTAGTATTAAGTGGCAGGGTACTACAGCAATATGGTTAAAGAGTCACTCTCACTTTGTTATCAGCATGCCTCATATGTGCACCAGCCCAGCCCTTGCCTGACATGATCGTCAGCACAAATATGAACGGCACACCGACCCCACTCGCAGGTATTGTATTGCCCGGGCGACAGGCAGTTTTAATTCTTTGCGAGAATTTGAAAAACACATTACATCCCAATATGTAAAAACCTACACATATCAGCAGATAGCAACCATAATCATTGATTATTTGTTTTGAAGCTTGAATATGATTCTGCAATTTAAAATCTACCATAGGTGTGAATGTGAGTGTGAATGGTTGTCTGTCCCTATATGTGGCCCTGCGATGGACTGGCGAACTGTCCAGGGTGTACCCTGCCCTCGCCCAATGCAGCTGGGATTGGCTCCAGCCCCCCCCGCGACCCCCAACGGGACAAGCGGTAGAAGATGGATGGATGGATGGATGGAATTTAAAATCTATGATCTGCTGCCACCCTCAGGTCAGTGTGAGAATGGCTGCGAGTCCACAGACTGCCTGCTCATCAAAGTGGAAGATCTCCGACAGGTCGCAGACAGACAAGTGGCCCGTCACGTGGTCTTATGTCTGCTTCTGACTGTTTGCATGCTCGCTGTGAGTAAACCACCGCCTTTCACTTCTGCATCGACACCAAGTCAGCCCACCGTATTAAAACTATAATAAATACACGTGTTCGTTTCTTAAGAGGAAGTAGAGGATGCAAAAATGTTGGAGGAGACGAGGATGAAAAGTTACAATGGATGGTTTAATGAAAAAATGATGTCGGCAGTTACAGCTTATGCAGTAGTCAGGCAGACAAAACGAGCAGCAAAAAAAAGTGATGTTTTCAGGACAGCAGTTCATATTTAAACAAGTTCAGTTAAACATGTCATTGGATTATTTAGCTTGTCATTCATCTCGCTCATCCAATCTTCTGGTATCTTCTTGGTGTGACCTGCTCTATGCGGAAATGCCTACACTATCTGCTGATGTTCCTCTATATGCAACATTGTATCTAACCTATGGTTAGGTCTGCTGATGATCAGCTGACGAGAGTTTTACAGAGGGTCATTGTTGAAGGAAAAGATACATCCTTAGCCTCAAGGTGTGGGAAAGTACATAAAGATTTCTCTACCATTCTGTGTTCTGTCTCTATCATTTTACGACTTTATGTTTACAAGTTACACAAGTTATACATAACATGTTATCAATGTGCTTAATTGTTAGTTAGATTATATAAGATACATGGGAATAAATGCATTAATGATGGGGGGTATAAACATCATTAATGTTTAGAAATTAAAATCCTGACAACCGCCAGTGTTTTTACATTAAGTGCATCAACAGCCAAATCAGATAGAACTTGCTGAGTAATATAAGTTCCAACATCTGTCAGTATCTGTGGTAGGCCTCTCCAAAGAAACCCATTCAGAAAAAAAAACTTATTATTTATTGCTATAAACAAATAATATATAAAAATAGTAGATACGTTTAAAGCTTGTGGCATTTGGTTCAACCTGTTACTGTGTATTTAAACATGTTTATAGCAGTTTCACTACAAGCTGGTCGGCTATGTCAACGTCTCAACAATATCCTCTGTCTTAAATTCTGACAGAACTTCTCCAGCTGCTTGTGGCTGCTCTTTAATCGTGATCCTGGTAGACTCTACTTGGAGCTGCAGTTCTTCTGTGCTGTGACCAACTATGGACAGGTTGGTGTATCAGAAACTACAGTAGCAAGATGGTGAACCTGTGTGATCCCACAGTACCAGTACCATGACATTATTTTTTCTTGCCAGGGTTTCATCTCCTTTGCTCTGTTTGGGCTGGACAAGCACTGGATTATACTGCCATTTAAGAAGAGGTAAAGAACATTTCTTTACGTTGTGAAACTTTGACACACTCTGAAGCACCTTTTGACTTTTTTTTAATACATACTATATAAATGTAGTATGTACTGTGTACAGTATATGTCCTATTTGTATACTACTGTAATCAGTGCACTGTGTCCATGCATTTATATTGTTTAGGTTATACAGTCTGTGGTATGGAAAGAAGCAAGAAGAGCAGCCCCAGACAGATGTAGCGGAGGACATCAGGATGACCTGTACCCAGTTCACCAAGTACCACAAAGAACAGTGTTGTCATGACATTGTCAAAAAGAGAAGGTGAGAGCACTCAGTCCTATTCACTGCTAGTCTGCTCAGAAGTTGATGGGAAAATGTCTCGATCCAAGTTATGTGGAGAAACAACCCCTGTTTATTTGTTTACATACAATACTTGGAACCAACACTTTGGGAAATGCTTCTTGACTTTCAGGTGTGGGAAGAGGACTATGGTGGACTGTTTTTTGGGCTGTGAGCTGGTGGAGTGGCTGCAGCAGGTGGGTTTGGCTCAGGACGTTGGTGAGGCGGTGCTCTACGGAGCACGGTTACAGCAGGGTGGAGTGCTCCAGCATATCAAGCAGGAATACGACTTCCAAGACAGTAGCCTTTTTTACCACTTTTTAGACTTAAGATGAAAAAGGTTTAAATTTTCCTGTTTTTACCATAGGGAAATGGCATTTTAATTCAGAAAAAAATGTCATTAACTAACATGTCTAGGATACAGGGAGAATTATTATAATAATGACGTTAAGAGATCCTGCACTCACTAAAAATAGTGTTGCACTGCAATGGTCTGTCCACTCGCAGTGCATTACAGGGCAATGCAGTTCCGTTAATCACAGACCACACATGGCTGATGTTGATGATGGGTCTGCTTAGAAAAGCGATAGACTTTACACTTTAAAACTAAAAAGGCCAGGTCATAATGCACTGTGTTGAGTTGAACCTAAAGGGAATTAGCAGTGTATGGATTGTATCTAACATTTCACTCACCTGGGGCCTGTTGCATAAAAGTGGAATTAAGATATCCAGGATGATTGATAAAGCCAGCCTTGACAAAACCTAGCCTGGACAATTTAGATTAGTCGGTTGCATAAACGCCAATCCAGGATGAAAAGGGGCTGCTTTGTCAAGCCAGGTGTAAGTAATTAGTGCCAGCCCACAGCTTTCAGAAGTAGACCCAGAGATCGAACACAGATTTACTGATGTAAAAATGGAAAAGACAGCCCATTTTCCCACAATGCCTTGCTAGTTTGACCCGTAAGTGAGGGGACTGTTCATTTCAGCAACTGTATTCTCTGCCAAATGATCTTGATGCCCCTGTATTGATTATTGATAAAAAAAAAAAAAGCTTACAGTGAGCAGTCTGCAGGTGCATCTAAAAAATAGAATATCATGGAAAGTCCATTCAAAAAGTGAAACTTTCATAGATTCATTACACAAAGTGAAATATGTATGGCCTTTTTTTGGGTGATTGATTGATCATGGAATAAAAAATCCAGTATCTCAAAATATTAGAATATTACATAAAACCTATCAAAAAAGGATTTATAATACTCAAATGTCGACCTTCTGGAAAGTATTTTTATTCTAGATAAACTTCACTTCATGTGTAATGAATCTAGAATATATTTAAGTTTCACTTTTTAAATTAAATTACAGAAAAAAGGAACTTTTAATTGATATTCAATTTTGTTTTAGATGCACCTGTATATGGTTATAAGTAGCCTACAAAGTGGATGTATTTGACCCACATTTGCAACGTCATCTGCCATCGATAATAAATTGTATAAGTATAGCCTGCAATATGAACAGACTTTTACATAAATTATTATAATTTGTATAATTTAATTTTAATCTAATTATAATTAAGTTAATTATAAATGATTCAGGGTAAATACAAAAAAGAAGAACTATTTAACTAAATGACTGTAGTCCTTTATGTGGTACTTTAAAACAGGCTAATGAAAAAAAGCAGTACACAGAAGATCATGGAATAACTGTTTAACACCTTGATTTCAGATCGGAGTGACAGCTGACTGAACCAGTCAGGCAACAGAATAAGTTTATCCTTTACGTTTAGCCTGGTCGGGACCAGGCTAAACGTAAAGGATAAATCTCCATGGTAATTTATGTCCCTCCGCTTTTATGCAACCAGATCATGGCTAGCGCAAGCCAGGATAACCGAAATGTCCTAGGTTAATCCTTTATCTTAGTTTTATGCAACAGGCCCCTGGTTAATGGGGAGATGAGGCCACATCGCCTCAACAGACAGGACAGGAACATGAGTTGTCATGTTTGTACATTTTCAGTAAACCTTTGGTTTAGCCATATTCTCAAAAACATTAGTAAGTAGGCTACCTCTAATGCCAGTTATAGTCCCCCATTGTGTGGGGAAATGTACACACAACTATCACTTAGTACTGTAGATAAGAGTATAATCAGTAGGTGCCTAATTGATGTCTACAAGAGACTAATAAGATAATCATTTTAAAATTTGATGGTTTCCCTTACAAATTAATATGGAAAACTATTAGTTTATTTACATTTGTCAGATAGTCAGTCAGTCTGTCTGTCTGTGTTCCTTACCCTGTTTGACTGTGTTGTAGTGATGTTGCCGCATCCTTGAATCTACAATGAAGCTAGATAAAATATTAACACAGTACAGATGGTCAAAGCTATACAATGAGAGCGTAAATGTGTTAGTTTTAACGTGAATTTTCAAAAATAACCGCTATTACTAATCTATGTAACCAAATCTAACATATAGGTGCAGACAAAAAATAAATAAATGCATTTTAATGCTTGTAATACATGCACTTTGGCCTTGAGTAGTTTTACTATATTTAATGTGATTGTGTGAGCGATGTGACCTAAGACTTGTTCTCATTCAAAAAGAAAAGTATAGGTACAGGCAAATAATCCCACTACTCTGCTGAATATATTATTTCATTTACTGTGACACTTAAGAATGTTTTCTCACTATTTACCAAAGCCAATTTGCCAAAAGGAAAAAGGGAAGATGTGCGTGTTTTTTTATTAGAGTTCATTGATGGTCAGTAACTAACCAAGTCAGTTTCACCAACTAATTGTAGCAGGAGTGTAAACACTGTTTACCAAGTCTATGTTAGCGCTATCCAAATACAACATTTCAACATTCAGTGTTATAGTTTAGGGGAAAAAAGTTTTTCCATTGTCCATTGCCATTTTGAAATTATTTTTATTACTTAAGTGATAACAACATAAGCAAACTGCCTAATTCAATGAGCAGTCATGTTTAAGTCATAACCACAATGCAATAGCATGGCCCCAGGACTGAAGAAATGAGTCTCAGATCTAAGGGGGATCATATGCGTTAACTGGAAAGTGTTTTATTTTATTTAAAAAAAAAACTTATATTCCTCTCCATAAAAAGCACTGCTGTATTGTTTTTCTCTCAGGTAATAATTTACCTTTTTTGTGTGTAAATGTTTGTTTTTATTAACTTAATCATGTTGAGGGAACTGGTCTAAAGTTGATTGTCTTTATTCTGACAAAAGATGCGTATTTATGGTTTGGATTTGTTTGTAAATGCATTTTATTGCTGTACTCTAAAATAAAGTGTGACAAAATAAATGTTTCCTTTCATGTTCCCGTCAATACATTGTCCATTTTGTACGACATGTAACTAATACATTTTACTGTCTCTGTATCCTTGGCTGCTTGATTATTTTATAATCATGATGTTAACTACTACTTAGTTGTTCTGATTTAATGATTTATAGAGCCATACTGCTACTTTGAGGCTCGTCTAATGGTTTGAGTTTGAGCAGCTTGCGTCTCAGCTTTTGCTGTACGCAGCCATCTCCTCCTGAACTGATTTGGAGAACAGATTCACCAAAAAATCTGGTTCCTTGATACCATGAGAAATAATCTCTTCCATTTCTGTCATCTTCTTCTTCTCCAACTGCCTCATACTTTCCACGATCTTCTTTCCTCTGTCCTATAGATTTAAAAATAAAAATAAAATAAACTTGTAAGTACATTTTCACATTTCAATAATGGTCACAAATGACACATTTTGGGTACATTGCAGCCTTCAATATAATCGTTAAACCTCGTAGGAATCGATGATAGCAGCCACTAGCTCATGTTTGACAAACAGCTCGTGTTTACGGTCAGGCTTGCTCTGGAAGCGAGGCTTCTTCTTGACAGGATCGTCTGGCCCGTAACTGGGAGAGGTTGTCGTCTTCAGCTCATTTATGTGGTTAACAAAGATGAAAGGTTTGAATACAGACCTGTAAGATAAAACGATAACGATTGAATCATCACTGACTACTGTAAAAATGTATTTAAAGATATAGTTCAGTATTTTTGAAGTGGGGTTGTATGAGGTACTTATGCATAGCCAGTCTGTTACCTTATGGAGATGGCGGTCAGCGCAGTCATTGAAAAAAAGTGTGGGGGAGACGTCGCATTTATATAAATGGCACAAAACCGTTTTTCTGCTGACCTCCTGCACCAGTACAAGGCTGACGTCTCCCCAAAACTTTTTACAATGAAAACACTGAATGCCATCTCCATAAGGTACCAAACAAACCAGGCAGAAGTACCTCATAAAACCCCCACTTCAAAAATACTGAAATATCCCTTTAAAAGGATTGTTTTGGTAGTTATAGTGAGCTCAAGTGCTGTACCTTTCAGGGTCTGGAGTTGCAGTGAAATAGTGAACACCTGGCCTAGTGGGGTCCTGGGGTATCACAGACACCATACTTCCTGTTGACATGAACATGCCCTCCATGTTGATACCACTGTCTTTATCCCTCAGGATATCCATCATGGTCTCAGCAGAGATGTGACCTTCAGTGAATGAAATCAACATGTGCATGAATAATGGTAGAAGTCATATAGTTCCCGCATCGATCATTGATATTGATATGAGGAGCAGATCACTAACCGTTGCTCTTTTCCAACAACTTCTTCCCCTCACAGTATCGACTCCCAGAGGCTTCGATTCTGGCAGTGGTCGCAAAGGAGTAGACTGTGGCAAAGTTGAATTCAGCCTTTCCGTTCCACCAGCCCTTGCTTCGTGCATATTCCCTCATATTGGGATGCTCTTTGTCTATCTTAGTCGTGATGCCATACTGGTTTGAGATGTTGCGATGTCCACCTAGAGGAAAAGTAAAACAAGATGATTAGCTACTGATGTTCAAACTTACTTCTGTAAAACATGTAACTAAATTCATCAATAGCAGTCTCAGTGGTCAAATGTGTGCGTTGTTAAACTGCCTACTACTACTACTACTACTACTACTTTAGATTTTGTTTCTATTTGCTGACTTAAAACAAATATATGTGGTCCTATTTTGCATTCCAGCTTTGTCTGTGTTTTTGTTAGACGGTATGTAAATATAATGGGTGGCTTAAGAAGACCACAGTAACTCTGACTCTTTTAATGACTGAATGAATGCATGTTGAAGTGCGTTAGTGGAGACGCATCGGTTAACCAACAGTTTTTGCATTTCAAATGGACGTCAATCCTTGGTATTCTTTAATCTAATTACCTTCCACTCTCTCTGCTGCCCAGTACTTCCCTGACGTTTCCAGCAGCCATGCCTCCTTCCTGTCTGAGATGAGAAAGCTGTTGTGGTAGGTGAAGCTACCCTGGTCCTCCATGCAAGATCCACCCTGGCCATATTTTTCAAGCAGCTCAGTAATAACATCCACCGCTTTCTCAGCTGTATCAGCTCTCTCGAGTCCAAGCCTGGAAAATTGTAGGGTGACAGATTCATGTTTTCCTTTGACTATAATGGTGTTGTCTGAACTGACAAAATCAAAGTGAAGAGAAACAAAAGTAGTATATTGTCTCTGGCTGGTACTATGTCATTTTATTCCCCTTTGCACCTCAAGACGAGGATAGTTTGGCAAGGGTTGCGGTAAAACAAACAATTGCTTTTACAGGGGCTTTACCTGACAAAATCCATGCCGAGAAGAGCTTCATCGCCGTCCGCACTCTCTTTGCCCCACACTGCCTCATTTCCAATACACACCTGATGCTCATTTGCACCCATCTCTGCCCCCCACAGCCAGGCTGGCTTGCTCAATACAATGGCATGCGTGTGGGCAACCTGCTCAATTTCAATGTACGTACACTGTTGACAAAAGGAAGGAGACACAGGGGCAAAAGCTGTTAATGGTTGAAATGTAAAAGGCACGTTCACCAAGCAGGAGTCACAATTTGGGGAATTGACGGATGGAGGGGGCAATAACAAGCTGTCTGCATCACCTACCTCAACCTTTTCCCCTGCACCAGCATAGTCTCTGGCACAAAAATACACCACCTCCTGGACTTCATCACAAGGCCTGTCAGAGTTTTTCCCAAAGATGATACGAGGTCCCTCAGTGGATGGGGGCAGAGCCACAAAGGTGTCACAGGAGGATGGGTGCATCTTTAAATCATAAACTTAACTAAGCAGAAAGAAACACAGAAAGAAAAATTGACCGGATAGGGAACATAACTCATAAGCAATGAACACATTGCAAGAGCATTGATAATTTTGCAAAAGCAGCCAAAGCACTAACACCTCAAACACAAAATAGTATACTCGTGAATTCAGATTTCAGAGCTAAATGTTAGCTTTTAAAAGTATAATTGTTAAACGCCAAACATGCAGAAAAGCTAATGTACAGGGTATTTTTATGCTGACTGTTCTCGTTAGTAGATCAAGAGTTGCCTTACCTGCGTGTACCAGACTTTTCGAGCACTGTCAGTATCTCTTTATAGGTCCATGGTTAGTATCAGTTTCTATTCTCGTTTCTGTTTACACGTGATGTCATTGGCACGTAATCGTAAGCGGAAGCGGTACAGTCACGTGACCCAGTTGAAGTCAGTTTTATGTTCGTATCTAAAGTAGACTAGTCTGGCTGAACCGTTTCAGCCAGCGTCTATTAGCGCTGGCGTCGGCTAACAACGCTACGCCTCCATTTCCTGTTGCTGGCGTTCCCGTATTGAGCTCCCCCTCAAACTAGGAAACAATTCGCTCACAGTCAACTTGTGTGCTTCTGTGCAGCGCTCTCCCTCTCTCTCTCTCTCACACACACACACAGGGTGTGAGAAGTCACATTACTGTAGACAGAAATAAAGTGTGGAGATACTTAGGGATAATAATATTGGCGGCGGCGGTCCGGGACGCAGCCAACTTCATTGTACAACTTCCCCCGGGCAGAAATACCCTCATAAACTCTGGAAAATGAAGCGTGGGGGTTTGGATTGAGCACCGGACCTTATAACCAGCTTGATTAAGATCCGCCGTTCCCTTTCTTTGGTGATTTACAGGACAACGGGCCGCCGATGATAATGTTACCAGAGATAACACTGCGTGACTACCTGGCTAGTTAATTCCGGTTAAGTTATCCCGTGAGCTCCTCGGGGGCTAAAGTGTATGGTGTCTTGACATGCTGGTTAGAAAGCAACACGTGTATTCCTTTTGTCTTTAATAGTTTTTTTGTGGCGTTTGCGGGTTAGATTTAGCCATTTCTCTGACAGCCTCTGGACGTGAAGACGTTCCATCAAAATAAGTTCCCCCCCGGCACTATTTTGCATGGACACCGCTGCTGTTTCTCGGGGTTAGCCCCGCCCTAGATGATTGTGATTGGTTTAAAGAAATAAAAACAGGCCAGCAGTTTCCCCCCGAATAGACGGCTCTAAACGGCGTGCTTCTACTTGCTGTAGTTTGGTCTGGCTTTGCGAGACTAAAAGTAGACTATCATAGATATTGTTCTAAATAATATTTGTTTGTTTTGATTTTACCTCCATTTAAAAAAATAACAATAGCAATATATACAGTAGGCCTATATATTAAAATAATGTAGCTTTATCTACACTGACTGTTGCTTGTAAGAAATTGAGAATCTTACATTGAAATACTTAGGGAAAGTAACCGACACAAATAAATGTGTAAATACACGGATAAAGATATAATTTAAAATAATAAATAATAATAATAATTTTCAATAATAGAAAACTTAATAGAATGGAAAGTTGAGCGTGAAAATAAAAACGTTCTACTATTATTTAATTAGGGCAGGTGCGGCCGTCCATATAGGCTACCCCATATGCAGTGAATGCTCCCCTTAACTCCAATGTAGAACTGACTTCATGTGGACCAATTTGTTTACATGGGGAAAAGCTAAGCTAGAGACCCAGTTAGTTTACGCTAACGCTACCTTGTCCGCTTAGTTCAATCTTTTTAGCGTTTCAACCATGGGGAAATCGTTTGCAAATTTCATGTGCAAGAAGGACTTTCATCCTGCGTCGAAGTCAAATATCAAAAAGGTCGGTCACTAGCTACAGTTAGCTGTTGTACTTCACATAAGCCTGCTAGCACCGTTTGCTACTTAGCAAGAGCTAACATTACATTTAACTTTGACTAGATAGAAAGTTTTGACCCCAGAATAGTCGGTTTTTAATTATGAATCAAGAGCTTCGACAAAATATCGAAGCTACGTTGATTATTTGCCTGTTAATTGTGATCTCAATTGGTGATTTAATTGGCTTTGAATAAAGGTAATTATACCGTTAACCTTAGCTAATGTAAAGCTACAATGTTAACTTCAGTTTTGGTTCAATTTAAGTGTTGTCTTTAGTTGTAGAGCTTTATATATTGAGCAATACTGAAGACTGTTTTGAATCACAAGTTGTCCACCAGGAATCTCGGCCTATGTCAAAAACAAACTGTCCACATTTTTGTTCGACGGAAACCTTTTCTTGAAATGAATATGAGCAAATTGGTTGTTTATAGATCATGGAGCCCTTTGTATTCTCCTCGTGTATGTTTTAATTATGGACTACAGGTGGACTGTCTCTCAGCCACCTCTGTCACAATATAATAGGTTGAAGTGTTTATTTTTCACCTCACTACACTTGAATCGTTCCTCACAACAACAAAAAAAAGATAAAAAGAGATGGAAAAACATGTTGGAAATTATTTTAGCCGCTTCCAAAATATATAATTCTGCTTATAAAATACCATAATACCAATTACCAAGAGAGGCCAAGCTGATGCTCTAAGATATGTACTTTACAATAGCATAATGTAAATAAATTAAATTAAAAACAAAACAAAACAGTAACAATGACTCTGTGTCATTTCTGCTTGAACAATTATTTTAATGCTGATTCATCTTCTTTAATCACTATTTAAGCATTCAAATATTCAGCCTATTATCTCTGCTCTGGCATGGTTTTTAGGGCAGGTACGGTTAAGCAATTGCATACAGGGCTGCACAGGAATTGTACTGACTTGTAGCTTAGTAACTTATAAAAGTGTGAATGTTGTGTCTCTCTGGCAAGTATAGCTATAGCAGTTTGCAATGAAAGGAAGAGTGGAGAATATATGGGCTGCAATCATCCTTTTCTGTTTATTTTACAGGTATGGATTGCAGAACAGAAACTGACTTTCGAGAAGACCAAGCAGGAGGATCTTATGAATGCCTATATGAAAGAGCAGGACGTATACAACAACAGGTTAGATGAATATTACAGAGCACTGCTACAGAAGGAAACTGATAACAGCTTTATATTTTAGATAACTTATATTTTAGTGTAATGATAAGCTATATACACACACACACACACACACACACTGCATAATTTTATATTTGAAATGGATCATTTCTGAACACAAATTTTTACCAAAAGGTTCAACATGTTCTCTTGCCTCCAGGGTGTTGATGGGGGATGATCGTGTTAAAAATGGTCTCAATTTTATGTACGAGGCTCCACCAGGAGCATCCAAAGGTAAATCATCAAATTCATTGTGACTCAGCAGTTGTTATCTCTGCTGTAAAATGTTTTGACCACTTTCAAACATCAGTTTTTTGAGAATTCATCTTTAATGTTTTAATACTTTTTCATTTGTCTGTTTGTTTTTTTTACTTGATCATTTCCTATGGCATTGAAGAGGAAAATAAAGAAAAGGTAAATAAAAACCTTTATTATTCCACAATACGTTTGCATTGAGAATGTGTACACATGTAACGCATGTTGGGCTTGCATTCATTGATACAATCTGTCTGTTTTTCAGGATGGGGAAGAGGAGTACAAGTTTGAGTGGCAGAAGGGAGCTCCTCGAGAAAAGTAAATAGAGTTTTTATACCCATTGTTTTTATATGGCATTGTACCCATACTGTCACTTTTCCCGAATTTTTTTTCTTTATTCAAACCTAATTTTCTCACATAGGTATGCAAAGGACGACATGACCATTAGAGATCAGCCTTTTGGAATCCAGGTGAGTGATTGTTTTTATTCATTTAAAATGTTTATATACTGAATATATACCGTACCAATAATTGCCTACCCTCGGGTTGAATCCAAATGGGTAACAGATCATTTGAAGTAAAAATAAATAAAATGAGTCTGTCAAACTAAATGTTTAATTGTTATTTGATTATTTTTCTTTTGAATTACTGGGTTCTTTTATCTATTTAGGTTCCTGAAAATGTTACAAATGAATTGATAAAGCTAATGTGAAGCTTTAGTTGCAGTGCCTGCAACACATATCCACACTTTAACCACAACCTGTAAATAGTTTAAGTATTGGACATGAAGGCAGTGATTTGTCTTTAGGGGTCGAATGCGTAAAGGATTGGGAACCACTATTTTATGAAATACCCTGTAAATGAAATAAACATAACACATTAATGTATTTTGCCTAATAATTGGGTGTTTTGTCGTTATTTAACAATAACATAATGTGTGTGTGTGTGGGTTTTGTTAAAATTACTATGCATACCTAATTGTAGTAATTGTAACATAAAGCATAAAGTAATGTCTGTTGTTTTTTACTTCCCAGGTGCGCAACGTGAGATGCATCAAATGTCACAAATGGGGCCATGTGAACACAGACAGAGAGTGTCCTCTCTATGGGCTGTCAGGTATCAATGCCAGCGCTGCGCCTACAGAGGAGGCGGCAGGTAGAGTAAATACAATAATTGTCCAAAACAGAGAAAATCGTCTCCTGTAGTTTTGTGTCTCAATTTTTTACTGATGTTCACATGCTTTGATATTATCTAAACAAACCACAGTGATTTTATATACAGATTGTATGGGGATGTTATTGAATTAAACATGAGTCATTTAATCAATTGAAATAAACATCAACATAAAAGCAGATGTTAACATTCTGAAATACATTTTTGGATCGCTTTAAGTCTCACCACTGAAATTTGGTTTCCAAAAATAAACATTGGTTGTTGTTTATGTCATATTGTAAAAAAATATGAAGAACAACATGCGGTACAAAAAACAGGCAGTAAGAATATCTGTGCTGTTTGATATTCGTGGCCGGTGGTTTAGTTTAACTCGGTCACATACTTGGCAGCAGGTCCACCGTCCTCCTGTATCTTACCTCCTGGGGTTGCAGCTGGAACTCCCAGGTTTGAGCTGATTCTGAGTTGTGCAATCAGCGAGTTGAGTTGTAAAGTAATAATGTTTACCCTGGGAGAGTCCAGTCAGTGCATGGTGTGGATGGTGGAGTGCTGTAATGGTCCCCCTCCTGTGTCGGGAGAAAAAAGTGTAATTATTGTCTATTCTGATTCCCCTAACTGCTGCTTTGGCAGAGAATGATATTGTATGATTTGCTCAGCCGGAAGTGGAGTGAGTTGATTTGATGTCCCATTCTGTTAACAAAGCCGCCCCTGAAATTCCCACTGTGGAGATAGCGGTTGGCACGACTTTGACATCAATGGGACTCTGAGGCTGTGATTTGTGCTAACAGGTCCGTCGATGCACCCCTCTGAGTTAATGGCGGAGATGCGAAACAGTGGGTTTGCCTTGAAAAAATGTGTCCTTGGTAGGAATTCTACCGTTTGTGATCCATCGCAGGTAATTGTCTGTCTCCCACTCTCATCTTTGCACAAATAGGACGACTGAAGAACACACACACACACACACACACGCTTGTGTATCGAAAAGAGACTATATGTTAAGTACACATAATATATAAAGCATATATGAATAGTGACAAAGCGGCAAGTTATTGGGGCAACTTAGGTCAAGTGAACACATTTGATAAAGACATTTTGATTATTCTAAGATGTAATCAAATATTGATTTGCTCACATTTGTCTTTAAGTCGTATTTTTTTTGTTTGTTGTCGATTTGATTTCAATGTGAGCGGTTCTTTTCTAGGACTTTGTTGCCAGTGAGGAAGAGGAGGATCCCGAGGTGGAATTTCTGAAGTCATTAACGACCAAACAAAAACAAAAGCTCCTCAGGTAAAAAAAAAAAAAGAAATTGGCACAATTTATAAATTGATTATATTGAGCCAATCTTTATTTTTTGAAAATGTTTTCACTATTATCACATGTATTAAACTGTTGGAAAATATCACTGAGTGATTTGATGAAATACAAGGTGACTGATTTCTAGTAATTAAGATTTAAAAAAATTTATTTGTTGCCTATTTACACACATCATATATTTTCATCAGATTGTTACATCTGTTTCAAGCCTTTTCCCAAAACTTTTGATGTTGATCATAGATGTATAAGGCTAATATTCTATGTTGAAAACTGTTAATTGAAAGTTTGTGTTCCTGTTTTTGCAGAAAACTCGATCGCCTGGATAAGAAGAAGAAAAAGAAAAAGAAGAGCAAAAAACAGAAGAAGGGCAAAAAAAAGCAGAAGAAAAAGCAGGAAAGTAGTGAGAGTTCGAGTGACACCTCCAGCAGCAGCAGCAGCAGCAGTGGTAGTGACAGTGACTCAGATTCAGACAGCAATGGCAAGTTTAAGAGCCAAGGCAAAAAGAAGAAGAAGAACAAGAAGAAAAAAGATTCCTGTCGGGATAACAGCTCTAAAGTCAAGAGTCAGAAAAAGGCCTCCCCCTCCTCTCACAGGAGCAGGTCACCGAGCCCTCGCGCCAGACAACAGAGGCGGCCTGAAGAGGAGTCCAGAGACTCTAGACAAACAAGGACAGAGAGGGGACGGAGCGGGAGTCAAAAGAACAAGACCAAGGCGGAGGGGGAGGGAGGTCGAGAGCGAAAGAGACACAGAAGTAGGAGCAGCAGCAGCAGGGACAGACCCAGACCTAGCAGCTCCAAGACCAGCTCGCACAGGAGCGGCAGCCGCGACACAGGCAGGGAGGCTAGAGGTAAAGACAGGCAACACAGTAGAGAGGGAGAGAGCCACAGAGGCAGCACAGATGGAAGAAAAGGCAGAACAGCAGATGGGAGGAGCAGAAGCAGGGAGAGGAAGAGAGACAAGGAGGGCAGGAGGGGAAGGAGTGGAAGTAGGGAGAGAAGAGAGAGAAGCCAAGACGGAGGCAAAAGAAAGCACTGACTGCTTAGTTATTCCCCCCTTATAATATTGGGACAAAACATGAAAATACTTTGATTTAGATTTTCTTTTTAATGTGTGATGACTATTTTATTCCCAGATATCACACAGTGTCCCTCAATTTACGATTACAGATATTGTGTGCTGCCGGCCTCCTTTTCCTCCAGTAGAGGGAGGCAGTCGACAGAAAATCTCTAGATGCCGCTGAGTGCTCTCTTGTGTTTTGTGCTGTATTTAAAAAGCTCTAAATGATTTGATTACCATTTGAAGCAATTTGCAGCTATGAACCATTGATGGGAAAACCTTGGGCTCATTTTAATGGTCAGTTGGTCACTGGAAAGACTATTTCTGTTGCGTCAATATATATTTTTTTTATCTCACCCATTATTGTTTTCTCTTGTGTGTGTGTGTGTGTGTGTGTTATCCACATTTTACGCTGTAATGCATAGACATCTGTCGATTACTGAAAAATTCAGGATTTTTTTTTCTGATTAAATTTTAATTCATCTCACTATGATGCGTTTATTTGCAATGGTTTGAATTCATTAGAAAGATCGGATGAAGATGTCGATTAGTCTGATGATTGGTCATACATAGTCATTAAGCTCTGGACACCTGATACACATATTATATATATTAACTTATTATCATATTTTTGTGTAAGGTTTTGTGTTCAAGTTTCCCTGAATGACATAACATAATCTGCGTTATTCCAGAAGCTGTAAAACTCAATCATAACAGACCAGATTCATGTCGAAATATCCAGAGTGTTATAGCATCTATTTGTGAACGGACAGCGAAGCAATCGGTGGCCGCGTGAGGATGAATTTACGCTGCAGCATTTATTTCATTTAAACACACCATGCATTTTATATTTTGATATGGTAAAGCGGTCTTTTAATTTAAATGATTATTACATTTTAATCCACAAAGCCTAATTTTTCGTTCTGATATTTAGTGGAGGCTACAATAATTGTTGGGCCTAAAATAAAAAAAATGAATTGACACCCTTTGTCAAAATATTCTTCCAAGAAACAAGTTTGATCTAAATTGCCTTTACTACTACATTTTCAACAATTTATCCAAATAAAAATGTAATTCAATTGCTGAATGCTGCGTTTAATATGCTTAAATTTCAAATGTTTTTTTTAGTGGTGTTGCTTCTACTTCGTCTTTTTCCGGGGGAGAGGAAAGTCAAATTGACGATCTAATTTGATAGTTTTCACTATCTGGCCGTTTCCTTGAAGCCGCTGTTGCACAAAAGGAAATGAAAATAATTTCCCTCTATTGCCTTCTGGTCAATTTAACATCCTCCTCCTTAAAAAAAAAAAAAAAAAAAAAGTGGGTGTCTGGATGAGATGCTTCGTATTCCCAGTCCCGGACTGACGCTGTAATTATTCCCCGGCTTTTTCTTTGAGAGTCGGACGCTGCACTGGGTAAGCACAAAGAAGTCAGAGAGCATCCTTGAACCCTTTCAGTGCGGGGCCACTGATATTCAAATAAAATGCAGGCACCATTTGACTGCGCTGAGCAAAAGAGCATTTCAAATTCAGCATTTGCATGTGACTCTTTGCCCCCTTTTTGCTTGTTAGGAAGTTTAAAAAACTGTTCCCAGAACATCTATGTGGATTTTCTGGCAAAAAAAGAGAAAGATGCCGTGTCCTCTTTCTCGGTCCATCGATTGATATGCAAATCAAAGCAGTTAATTTGGACAATTAGAATAAATATTCAGGGACTTTGTCATCAACCCCCCTTGGAAATAAAATGAAACTGAACAAAAGATGGCTCGGAGATTAATTAGATATTTGATAAGACACGAATCCCTAATCGCCAATACAAGACACATGGGGCTGCGATGTGCTCCAAGTCATAATTAAAACCATTTAACAAGATTTTCATTTGGGCATGAAATGTTTTTTTCCGGGGCATTACACATTGATTTATTCCATAGGGGAAATAGTGAAAGTCAAGGTATTATAGGTGACTTCAAGAATAAAAGATCCCATGAACAGCACAAACGGTTTACAATAAATGTCTAAATTAAATAAAAACTGTTTTCAAATTAAAACATAAATAATTAAACAAACAAAAATATATATAAAATCTACAGCACACAATTACAGCCTTTTTTAAGATATTTTAATTACGATAAAATGAAAGTCTTATACGTGTGACTTTATACAGGTAAACATTTATATATAGATATTTTTTTCAGCAAAGTAATAAAATGGTTAACCAAAGTTGAAAAAGCTGTGTACATACATATCCACAAAGTGCGTCGAAAGTAAACTCCCTGATTTCCAGGATACCAACACGAATAAAACAATCATAGCTTAACATTTACATGAAAGGAACACAGAGTTTAGGCGTCAATATACAAGATTTCACTCACATTGTCCAACCAAAGTTCAACAGGTTTCGCGCACCCATATGGCAAATACCCATTTAATTTTCAAGTGCTCCTAAAAAATTCCCAAGGGCCTACAGGCCTGTTAATCTCTTTTTTTCTTCTTCTTTAGGCTAGATGGATTTACGAATGAAATAGGCTATTTATTTTGCCTGTTGGAGAATATGTCTTTTAGACTTTAAAGTCCCTTCTTGAAATATTTTCTCCTGTATTGTCTGTCAGATAAGACCCGTTTTCAATGTGCAGTTCTGAATCTGGTTGGATTTCTTTCTGTTTTTTAGAGGGGAGGTGAAGCCTCATTAGGGCTCGTCGTGTGGAGACGGATCCTTAACTGTGATTCTGGGGTTCACCCCTTCCAAAATAAGTTCCGGGGACTCGGACCTCGGGGTCTCCAGGTTACTGGTGTCGGTGTCACTGTCACTCCCCTTTTTGCTTCCTCCGCCGGCCGTGTGCGTTTTGATGTGCTTGCTCAAATGGTCACTCCGCATGAAGCGCTTGTTGCACACCGGGCACGCGAACCGCTTCTCGCCGGTGTGGGTGCGCAGGTGTCTCTGAAGCTCATCGGACCGCGTGAACCTTTTGCCACAGAAAAGCCAGTTGCAGACAAAAGGCCGCTCGCCGGTGTGCCACCTCAAGTGCGCTTTGAGGTGAGAAGTCTTCCCATACACTTTACCGCACCCGGGAATGTGGCAGCTGTGCAGTCCCTTTCTCCGTAGGCTTGCCCCGGCAGGTCCCAGCCGTTCAGCCTCCTGACAGTTCGGACAGTCACACGTGGCTCTGCCCGAGTACCGCCTGGACGACCTCGAGGAGCTACTTATTCCTGAACTGCCCCCAGAAATCATGGCGTTGGCGGCGGAAGCGTCTGTGTAAGTGGGGATGACCGTTTTGAAACCGTCCTGCGTTAACAGGTGCTGACCGGTGGACAGTAGGTGAGACGCGGAGGGGCTGATTCCAGTGGAGCTGAACGCCGAGTGGGTCAGCGAGGAGAAGTCCGGGTTGTAGCCACTCAGCTGGGAGTGGATGGCTTGAGGCGTGCCAGAGTGCAGCGAAGTCTGGAGGGAACTCGCGGGATTCTGGACATCGAGCCAGGACCCGGGATTGGTGTGGACGTCCCACCACGAGGACGCACCGTTGGTTACATCGCCACCGATGGTCGAGTGAAAACCGGACTTGTACCACGACTCGTATGGGTGCGCCATCCCCACGCGCGGGTAAAGAGTTTCTGCCGATGTGTGGACTTTGGAGATGAAGGCAGACTGTCCGGGCTCTTGGGACGCAGCAGCGTTGGAGAACAGACCACTGTACTCTGTGGAGAACGCAGACGAGGTCGGGGAGGTGGAGGCTAAGCAAAAGGCGCTGTTGCCTGTGCCACCGGTCGGCGTTAGTCCTGACGACGCGCGGCTCGTTGCTACTGTGAAGCCAGGCAGACTGGAGCCCAAGTTGCAGCTGGAGGATGATCTTTTCCACGGATGAAATCCACCTTTGGAGAAAGCGCTCGAGTCAGGTAAAGTTGTAAGTGGGCTGGTGTTTCCGATTTTATTGCAAGTTGCAGCCAGCATAGCTAGAGGTGTAGTTCCAAACCGTGGCTCTTCCTGGAAAAACACACAGAGACACACATAAAAAGTTGGATGAAAAACCAACAACAAATATTGCCGGAAGAACTCGTTTAATCAGGATAACTGGGAGACTTCTGATTCACAAAAACAAAACAGGACTTCATCAACAAATACATAATAACAGCTCACTTTATGAAACTGGTTTATTATATTTTAAAATATAGGCTATACCAAAAATAAAATATAGCTTAGCCTACGCGTAATGATCATTACAAACTTTATAAAAAATATTAAGTGCGATAGATATTTGCTGTGAATGCATAGGGAACCAAATACTAGAAATACTATATTACAATGTTTGATACGCTGTTGTTTGATCTTGATGCTTCTAAACTGTATCGGCATTGTTTATTTTGAATAACAAATGCATAGCATGGGCTACCGAACCACGCAGGGAATAACACAGAACAAAATCGTTTCTACAAAGTTTAAAACAAGCACGAGAGCAGCAAACAGTCTTTGTTGCAAGAGGAGAGCAGGCTTCAACAACTTTACGCACAACTTTTGCGCATGGATAAAATGTCAAACTTACCCCAAGTATAGACGTAGCCATATCCAGGGTCTGCGCTGTGTTGAGAGTGTTCGCTTTTCTAATGCTGTATACGGCTCCAATTTGACTCCGACTCGCCGTGTTTGACTCGGGTCACACGGTTTCTCTCTCTTGGCTCGCAGCTCCCAACACTACCTAGTTGTAGAGAGCGTGTTCTTTGAAGTACAGCTGGCGAGGACGAGCAGCCAATCTAATGGCTGCGTTTGTGGCTCGGAATGAAATCAGCCAATAAGAGACCCGACCGCGGACAGAAACACCAAAAACCCCGCCGTCAATCATCTGTTCTGCAGCCTCTGCTCAGACTGTCATACAAGACACGATTTGCTGTTTTTTTTAATGCATACAGTTATTTTTATGTATTCTCACACGCAGGCTCAATGTCTCCTTTCATTGCAGAATTGAGTTCACACGTCAGGTCTCCAAGAGGTAAGCATTTCACTCATTTTATCGCGTTTTGTGGTTTGTGCTTTCACTGTTTGATTTTCATTATTCAGATCATGCGCAACACGTCATTGAGAAATTGCTGCTGTTTAAGCAGACAGTATCCTGAACAATGTTGGAGACGCTGCTGTTGCTGATGACTTTATCAAAACAGCCATGCAGTGCGTGCGGCCGTGCGTTTGGCGCTTGAACGACAGTGAACGCATAGGAAAACAACTGATGTTAAATGGTCTATCCTTAAAAAAATATAGGCCTATGTTGGAAAATCCGTGATGAATTAAGTTTAGGCCTGACCACAAATACCTCGCCGCTCCAGTTTGGCTACATCATTTATGATCTGCCTGAATAAAACGACTCGCCACTGAAAAGAAAAAAACAGATCAGAACTTGGTATTAATCAGCTAACTTACAGTTGTTTACTTGCCAGCCCAAATGTACGCGCGTCTGCGCTCGTGCGTGCATGCGGTCGTGTTCGCAACTGTGCAACTGTGTCGCCCCCCCCCCCCCTTCCCGCTAACTTGTTGGGGGACTGTGTTGGTGAGGGGCTAATTAAAAATGACAGCTTGCTTTATCAGCGCTTGTAGATCTGTTCTAAAAGACAAGTGTTTTATAGGCGGGAAAAAAAGTTTAAGTACCGAGAGGATGCCTGCTGTAAGGCCGCCAGTCATCTCCATTGAAATTATTTAACAGGAGCCTGTGTGCCTGTCTTGTAGCTTAGAAATAAAATTTAACGACAAACGAATCACTCATTTGATTGAATTGTGGACAATTAAGAAGAGTTCGTGTTTAAATATGTTTTCTAACTCGCCATTCTTATCGTTATTATAGCATATAGTTTTCTTTTAATATAAGAATTTAATAAGCCTGCATCATACATAGTTTGTTAAAAAAAAAACGCCGAGGGATAATGACCTAATGTAAAATTGACCTGCTTTAACGCGAATCGTCATCGCTTTAAAAGTTAGAGCAATTTTCCAGAGAAAGGCTTAACCGAAAGATGTGCATTACCGTATTCAAAAAGGGGCAAGTGATGCTCCATTATAGAGTATGAATGCTGCCAGTCAACACAGGCGCAATTTGTTCAAATGCTCCTTTTTACCCTTTAAAAACCCACCTTTGGGGGTGAATAAAAATCAGTCTCATCAAACAATGAGCGATACCGAGAAAACTGAATCCTTTTTGCAATCATGACAATTTGAAAGAATGCCGTTAACAATATTAAATGTCTAGTCTACATAAACAAAGTTGTTTATTTGCCCAAGATGGAAATTAATTCAAGCGTTAAGTGAGAATGAGGGAAGAATGTAAGGACATTTCATTTCAATACTTTCTTTACAAAACAAAAATATCAGACAATATATTACATTTAGTTCACAATTCTTAAAATTCTAAAAACAAGATTTTAGTCGCCATTATTTATTATAGATATAACAGTCTTCTTTCCTTGTGTTCAGATGTTAACATTCTTGTGCACATGATGATTTGTGTATATGTTATATATGGAGCATGTGGCCGTATTGTAGTAAGGATGCTTCTAACAAAGACATCTACATAGGAATCACAGAATCTGTATGCACCATTAAATGCACCTGTCTATTTTATATACATTTTCTTTACATTTATTTGAAGGGAAATGTGTTTTTCACATTACCCTAGAATATTCAAATAGGGGTTCTTCAGATGGTGTTTACTTGGGATTTTTTTTAAAGAGGGGGAGAACATGATCTTGCCTTGTCATTCAAGTGAGAATTTTGAGTTGAATCTGTAATTCTGGACTCCATTCGTGAGCACCTCTCTGTGGCAATTAGGAGCCTATTACAAGCCATTAGATTGATCAATGTACCTTAAACAATGGGAATGATTTATTTGGTCGAACAAAACGGTCTGCATCTATTGTGATGAGTCTAAGTGGGGTGCATCCATCAACAAAAGATAAATGATTAATTCAGACCTATTCATTTGGAGTCTTTCTACAAAAGCCAGCCTCACTTGCCTCAAATCCAGAGTATTAGAGCCTCATTTTCTGCATGTTAAACCAGACAGGCTGCTTGCATTGGCCGATGGTTTTTGGTTGTGCCCCTCTGTGCTTTAATTTGTATTTCTGTAGAGGGAAGTTTATTTGAGGACATTTAACTAATTGTGGTAATTTCCCTTCGCTCATGTGGCTACACCTGTTTCTCTCAAAGGGGGATGGAGGAAACTATGACTGCAAGGATTTTGTACTTTAATTTCTGTGGTGCAGAAGCTGTGCATTGTTTTCTGACGATTACAGTTTATTATAGTAGATCAGAGGAAGCTCATTAAATAGAAAAAGTAGTCACAAGTATGAAGATTTTCTCCAGATGATCTTTCCTTTGTTACAGATATGTGTGGGTTGCAACATTTATCTTCTGGTTCTCTGGTAAAATGCAGATGAAACGCAATGTTTTTCTTCTTTATTGTGTTGTGGGCGGCTTTAAATAACAATGTATATGTCATCATCTTTTGTTTTATTTACTTGCTCTTTAAGGTTGTCAGGTCAATTTTATTTTGGTGGCAGGTAAAATAGTCCGCAGCAAGGAAATACAATTGGTACACGTTAAAGTGCAATTTTTAAAACAAACTGCTTGACATTAAGGAATTGTTGCTGTCGGTAGTAGATGAGCTATGAAACAAGGGGAAATGGCAAAATTGCTCGGATCTGTCAGTATAGAGACGCAACCCTCATGGACGTCTTCAGTTAGGCGACTCTAGACAGATGATTCAAATTTTAATAGAAAGCAGGAAGCTGTAGTAGACAGAACAGTCAAGCCTCTGATTTCAATACAATCTTTTCAACCTACAGTTCCATGTGAGATTGATCTTATAGCAGCTCATCAAGCTGCATTGATAGTATTGACAGCTATATTTGGAAGTCCAGGTCAGCTTGCCAGCTTACAGTGTCAACTTTCATATCCAGAGGCTTCTAGTTCTATTTTGAGAGCAGTGAGTGAGCCAGTTGAAGGGCAGTCCACTGGTTACATTTGAGGACTGAGCCGAGCCCCTTTCCTCTCAATTAATTAGTTTCTTTCTCTGAGTTTGTGAGTTGGTGAACTGTTGTGGAAGCCAGCAAAAAAAAGCTTTCTTGTGGGAAATGGCTCCAAAGAAGGTGCAATGGACGAGGAATAGCTCTATTCAAAATAAGCATGCAATGTTTTATGTAATGGCAGGTTCTTGTTTTAACTGCTAGACGTCTCCACATTGTCTTTATTAGGGGAAAGGAGGTGATGCAGCAAAGCCGCTACCACTGATTGGAAGATTTGGCACCTCATTGAAAATAGGAGTTGTTGGACTGCCCAATGTTGGGTAAGTGACATATTTTGTATTTACAAAGTTATTTTTGCTTTCTAGCCATTCACATTGCATGCAGCATGTGCTCTGTCTGCATCTGCACTATGTTCGCCTTAAATATAGGCAGGGTGTGAGCCAAGTACA
Organism: Hyperoplus immaculatus; assembly: GCA_949357725.1. Taxonomy (NCBI): domain Eukaryota; kingdom Metazoa; phylum Chordata; class Actinopteri; order Uranoscopiformes; family Ammodytidae; genus Hyperoplus; species Hyperoplus immaculatus. Next base: position 18,628,876 of record OX442361.1, on the reverse strand, counting down.
GTAGAAGTATATGTGTGTCATATACTGTATATATGTATATACTGTATGTATATAAACACCTTTGGCATGCCCCAGTTTTTTTTAATAGTATGTAGAAAGAGGAAAAGGATTTTAATTTCTGCTCCTTATGTCTGTGGAACATTTTCAGTGTGTTGTTATCAACCTGAGGAGTGCTCCTAACACTGTTAAGTCTTAGGAACCATGTGTCCACTAGCCAGGCATAACATTTCCCTTCCCACATGGTCTTTTTAACCAGCTACTTTCCTCCCTGTGTCTCAACTATACCTCTGTCTTTGTGCGAGCTTCCATATCTTTTTAATAATTGATTTTTTTTAAGAGATGAAGAAATGTCATGATTTAGGTTAAACCGATCTACAAAAGTTGTACGTAGATCAAAATAACATCAAATCAAGTTTGTATATAAAAGTTAAAGCTCTGATAGTTTTACAAGATAAACACAAGTGTAGGTTTCATTATTTTTTATAGCAGTGTGTTTCCAAATAGAGAAAAATATTTGAATTCTCTTTGACGTCTTATTGATAAGAATGTGTCATAACCTCTTTTATATACAGTCTATGGTTCATGACCCATCTACATTGGAGTGAAAACACGGCACGATGGCGAAGCTATAATGAACCAGCTATGAATGCAAAGGAGAGTGGTAAATGAATGAAGAGCATTAACATTAGCCTGTTGTCCATTCATTTTAAATACCCACTTATCACTCATCATGGCGTGCACTGGTCAAAGGTCAGGGCACATCCTAGACCGCTCTGCAGTCAATCACAGGGAAAACACATAAAGTATACAGTCAAACACAGTCGCAAATCACATTCATATCTCAGATAATTAAGAGTCTCCAGTTCAAGTAACGTGAATGTCTTTAGAGGTTGGGAGAAAAGATATGAGGACTCCTAGTGCTTACCACTCAGCCACCTTTCGTACCACTAATATTGACAGAGACAGTATAATTACTGCAATACATGGATTTTTAACATATTTTTTCTGCTTTGCACTTTTCAGTTAGAAACTATCACACTCACATTAATAGTTTGTTAAAGGTGGAGTCAGCCATTCTGGATCATTCTTCTTGTCAAAATCACCTTTTGTCAAAATCCGTGAATTTCTTCTCATGATGGACTGAAAAAGAAATACAGTGTTAATACAGAGTCTAGGCTCTGTAAACGGGCATGTTGCTATCTGAGGTGCCCCCCCCCCTTTTTATTAAACCCTTTGTTTACATAACTTTTTACAGAGCCTAGGCTGTGTGTTTACACCTGATTTTTTTTAGCTCACACAGTACGGACAGGTAGCAGATTGTGAAGAGACATTCACCGATTTTGACTAGAAGTAATTTTGACAACAATCATTCTCAAGAATAGGACTCCACCTTTAAATCATTCAACATTCATTCAGCTATTTGCCCATAGTTGATTTGAAACAGTTCCATGGTGCAATCAGTGCCTGTGGTACTAGTTTAAGAACTAAATGTCAATTTATTAGTATTTTCTTGTCATGTTTACCTTTTTTAACAACTACACACAACTTGTACTTCTCACTCCTATATCAGGAGGGGCTGTAATAGGAGGAGGCACATTTATAATGTTTGTTGTTAGAGTTTGTTTGGGGATATACAGTATGTTAATGACATTCCCAATGAGCATATAACAGTAAAACTGAAGAGATGGTACCTTAAAAAAGACAAACTATTAGAAGCAGACATAGAGACATAACTGCAGGAAATGGGGAATATGTAACAGTTCTTTTAAGGTGCTTTTCAATGACTTGGTGTCAAACACAATGAGTTGAGTGAAAGAGTGGCAAAGGCAGTTTAGGATAGCTCAGGAAGGCCTGCACATGTGCTTGCAATAGGATACAGGTAATTGTTTGAATGGCGATTATAACTCTTAACGACATACTTACATACATCTACAATGTGAACCTGCTTTGTGACAAATGGAGAGCCATAGAGTTACTCAGTCTGTGAGAGACTTTCATCGATAAGGTGGACAACTTGACATGAATCTGTGCTACATGGTGGCGGTGCTTGTTAGGAGGCTGACACACTGTCCGCATGTCAAACCTGGTCATACAAAATCCACCTTGTCAGTGTCTAACCGAGACCTTGGGCAACATCAGTGAGGGTGCGTAATCACAGGGCAGACCCTACCTGACTTTCCTTTGAGCCCCCTCTGAGCTACAGGAAGTGGTATGTTATGTTCAGTTCAGCTGACAGGTTCTCACCTTTTTTTGGGCTCCTTAAAACATTTTCGGAGTCATTTTAAACAGCGGCCTAGGACATTTTTGAAAGATCAACTAACTACTGGGTTTAAAAGGGCAGAAAAGCCCTTGATGTCAAGACATTATCGAGATACTGTACTGAATGAGTGAACTTGTGGCCAGGCTGAAGGTATGTATGTTAAATCGATACTAGGTGTTGATAACAGGGAATAAAGTCTGTGCTTCTTCACATGCAGTGTAGTGTGCCTTTGCTGTTTTGCTAAATTATGGAGCTCATTGCACAAACATTCAGCTCTCTAGTGTCCAGTGTTTTCATTTCTTACCACACCGAAAACCACTATTTCTTCCCCGGGGTAAGAAGTAGAACTCATTGAGGTTGTGGCCTGCCATACCACATTTGTGTCAAAGTACATCTTGCCAACCCTCCTATGGTTTCTTCATGAATGAACCATGTTCTGATGCCAGCCTGCTGTTATTTGGGCGTAACTGACCATTCCTCACACACATAGAAAACTTGAGATTGTGATTCGACCATCCTCGCAGCTATTTCGGCACTCAGACCAGTGCATGGTGTATCTACTGCTTTATCTTTCTGCTCAAATGCATGAAAACCGTTTAGTGTTGTCCATCTAACCCCTTATTGAAACATTCACAGTAGTAAGAACAGCATATAGTCAAACTGCCTCAAGTTAAGTCATTTTTCAAACACTTCTCCAGGTTACCTCGACTGAAATTAATTGAATGGGTATCTGTCTTTATCAGCTCAGTTTGCCTCATGAAACTCCTCATGTCTCTATAAGTATGTGTAGCAGAAACAAATTGAGAAGCCATTGTGAACAATTCATCTCTAGATAATTACTCCTTGGTCCCAAAAGCCCATTTTTAATAGATGTAATAAGTTTATTTTTTAAGTTTCTAGTTATTTTTCTCTTTCAGCCATTAGCTGGCCTACATTTGTACTTTTCATTAATTCAGAGTGGATGGATACTGAGAAACAATCTAACACGAATTATGAAACTGAATTAGGCAATGTGCATGTCAATGACCAAAAGGATTAAGATGAATGAAAACAAATAATCTAGAACCTTCAGATATGAACTTTTGCAATATAACAAATATCAACCCATAAAGCGGGTCATGTCATTTGTTAGAAGCTTATTTCTGTTTCATTTATAGCAGATGGGCAGTTTTGTTGTTGTCTTACAGTTGACTGTAGCTCGGCATAGATGTTGAGATAGTCAGTGCACATAAACGTAGACGTACAATTCTCCTCTTTCTTCTTTTTCACCTCGTCAAGCTTAACTTTTTATATCAAGGTGTTTATTCACCAAATAAAATCTTTTTTTACTCGCTACATTCCGGTAGTTTGCTCGACAGAATTTGATTTCAGGTCACAACCAGACTACCATACAGATGTGCCAATTGTTGTGTGTTGAATTTTTATTTATTTATTAAGAGTAACACATGTTTCCAGATATTGTAGTTTCCTTTACCCTGGTATTAAAAATGTAAGAAAGTAAAGTCACTGCTACCTGCTATTAGGTCTTCATCGGCAATTGGAGATTGGAATTTTGTGATGATTATAGATTTGTTCTGTCCTCCACAATACATATTTCTTCTGTGATCTTTCTGGTCATCAGACTATACCCAGTCCAAGGTTTTAGGTTGACATTGAATCGCATAATTTGTATGCCTTACTACCACTACACACACTAGTGGAACAACACACTAGTGTCTGGATGCAGACTTCTAAAATATACATCACTTTCCCTATTACTTCCAGCAAATTACGCTCTAATTTTCACAGTGGTAAGTAAGTAAGAGAGTTATTTGCTGTGTAATTATTCATATTTTTAACCTCATTTTTATACCTGATAACAGATGTAGTGTTTCTGTCCCCCCAAGGTGACCCAAGAATAGCCCTCAAGTACATTAGAGAGACAATCTCGCTTTATATACGGATTTAATGCATGCCCTTTTGCAATCTTGAACAATTTCAAGCCTATGGGACTTAGCAAACAATCATTTCAACGAGAAGCACCGAGTGAGGGGATAAAGATGGAAAGTCCTGGATTATAGTTAACTGCCGTGCCATTATTACTCTTACTATTGCCATTGTCTGTAGATTTTGAAGTACACTTGAGCCGCTTGGGCCATAGAAAATAAATCTCTCACTGGTCACAACATGGGGCGGCGATTGGCTGATCCCGTTCAACAGCTGAGATCTATTAGGAATGTAATTTGCCCTTCGATTCCATGTACAATTGATCTATTATGGGATTATCGGATTTTGTAATTGGGCATAGTAGTATTTGATAGAGTATTTCTGATTTGAAGTGTCCAAATATTCAATCCATTAGAATAACCATTTTTGTTCCTGTGCAGGGAATTAAAAAAAGAGGGAAAAACAGATGCTAGTCTTGCATGACTTACTGAAGTGTTTTAACTTAGATCATGATATCGAACCAATCGGTGGACACAGCTGCACTTATAGATGGATTGGCCCTCACTGCTGTTTTTATTTTCCAGGAAGTCAACCTTTTTCAACGTGCTGACAAAGAGTCAGGCTGCAGCCGAAAATTTCCCCTTCTGCACCATTGACCCAAATGAAAGCAGAGTGCCCATTCCAGATGAACGCTATGATTTCCTCTGCCAATTCCACAAACCTCACAGGTATGGGGTCTCACCGTTCACCTATTATTCACACTTCAGATCTGTAGTCTCTGACAATGTTTTTCTTGCTATATAGGTTTGAGAAAAACGTATAAGAATGTTTCTGACATGTTAGCTGACAGTTCTGCATGATGCATGATTGCTGTAAAAGGAAAAAAGCTGGAGCATCTGAACCGCCAACTCATCATACACATCTATAGAGGCTGTTAAAGCAGGTTGAATTCTGATTTGCTGTGCTGCATATGCTGACAAATGACTAGAGTTGGTATGTTGAATAGCACCCAGCATTTCAGTGCATTCATTTTTAGTCACAAGAACTAAGCTCCTGCTTTTCAAAGAGCAGTATGAATCTCAATGGCACATCCGTACTCAGCTCTGTCCTACTTATGCTCTTAAGGCTCTATACACTGTAACCTAAACACATGCAAAACAGATTCAACTGCTGTTAATAAAAAGAAACACACCAGTAACCATATACTGTGTGTGTATATACTGCATATATAGGGGAGAACGGGGTAATCTGAGCCACTTTTTACATTTGCTCCCCTCTAAGCGAGCTAAAATGATTTATCACTCAAATTTACACATTTCCCATTAATTCAGGATGTTTCCTAGAAATGGGCATTAGCAGATTTTTTTCAAGACAAAGGGCAGTGAAAATATGATTGTTTAAAAAAAAGTTGTCATGTGGCTCACTTTACCCCAGCTGTGGGGTAAACTGAGACAGACCAGAAAAATCAAGGGGGTAAAGTGAACCACTTACTTTTTCCACTCTGAAACACATATTGTAACAGTTAGAATCCTGAAAGCTAGCCACACATTCCAGAACTAATGTCGGACTAGTAAAAGAATGATGGGGTTTGGTCAATTAAGCAAAGCAAATTTTCTAAACACTTGAAAGTAACTCTGAACAAAATCAAATACAACATATAATGTAATATATAATTCAAAAGGGTTTAATAAGATTCAAATGAAAGATAGAACCAGTTAGATTAGAACACAGTCTGGGGGTCAGAACACAGGACCCTTAGAGCCAGCTTGTGTCTAGGGGTCAAAGCATAGGAAAATCAGAACCAGCGAGAACAGCCTGGGACTCAGAACACAGGAGAAGAATCCCAACTGGATTATAACATCAGCCTGTCATACTCTACAACTAGGCTTACTCTACATTCCAGCCCTGAAGGTTACAGGGACAGATGAGAAGGTGCTCTTTCTGTGTGGTTGCCCCAGGTCGTCTTCCTGGTGTATTTCCTTGGCATGATGGCTTTTCTACAATGTGTATGACATTAAAATAAAACATGTGTTATGTAATATTATATTAAAATATGTTTAAGACTAAACTTAACTTGTGCCTCATGGTGGGGGAAAGTGAGACAGTGGCTCACTTTCCCCCACAGCATTTGGCTCACTTTCCCCCACCACCACAATTTGAGAAAAAACTACCTCTCTTAGCATTTCAGGCTAATCTTTAGCTAATATCATCACATGGTTTTTACATGTTGGTAGTTCATCAACACGAATTATAGAAGTTTTTCTACGTGAATACATTTGCTTTGGCACAACAGTTGATTAAGTTGACGGCAAGAAAATTTACTTTTACATGCAAAATACCTATTTTGGTGAAAAAACCATGCTAACCACAGCACCATGAGGTCCTCTCTTTCAGGGCCATGGGGAAATGAGAGGGGCTTGAAAACATATATCTCACATGACCACAAATGTTTTCCGTTGCCTAGATACAGGGGGTGGCTCACATTACCCGATGCCTCAGATTCCCCCGTTCTCCCCTATATATTTTTTTAAACACAATTTTCCAGCTCTTCAATACCTATGTGTTTACTATGCATGCCTCTTTCAGGATAGGACTGATGATATAATTTGTATAAGTATTATTCTAGATCAAATCCCATGATAAACCAACAATCTATATATTGTCTATTCCTCTGTGCCACCAACCTATATTTATGTTTTACTTTCTGGGTTGCAGCAAAGTCCCTGCGTTCCTTAATGTTGTGGACATTGCAGGCCTGGTGAAAGGTGCTCATGCTGGCCAAGGCCTGGGAAATGCCTTCCTGTCCCACATCAGCGCCTGTGACAGCATCTTCCACATGACACGTGAGTCACAGGTGGATGGTTGCTTTCCCCTCATAGGATTTCGTACCACCGACAAATCAATTCACTAAGCTACAGTATATGTGCACTTCTCTCTCAAGGATATGTTAAACACTAGCTAAAACAGTTACATTGGCAACATTTGGTGAGACTAAATAGCTCCAGTGCCAACTTTCTAAAGCAAAGGCCTTAGTTGTGCTATGGCTTTGCTTGAAGGGCATCTAAGTGCGGCGTGTTGCCAAGATCAACACTACAGTCAGAATTAATGAAATCAGACCAAACCTCACATTCCTACTGGGAGGCTCCCTGAAATGAGAATCACAGAAGTGGGAAATGAAAGAGTCTGTGCCTGGTTTAAGCTTCACACAATCAGTAGCATACTCTGAGGTTTGGAAACATCCCAAGACACGCCAGAAGAAGCACCACCTGGTATTTTATTACGATTCTTAATGCCACTTTTGATAAAGTTTGGGTATAGTGGAGATAAGTAAATTATTAATAACCATATTATGAGTATTAAGGTTTCTTTTTCTTAAATGCATATAGAATATTTCCACTGCATATACTTGTATAAAAAATATTGTTTATTTGCAATGACTGCTAACATTGCCTTCTGTCATTTTGTGAATCTTTGTCATTATCTCAGCAAATGACTTCCAGTCTGTCCATCAGTGAGGCAGACTCCAAATCACTTTCCAGGTCTCCCTCTGTCTCAATTTCTTCTCTGTCTCTGACACGGCATTTGTCTTAAACAATGTAAGTGTTGCATACTAGAATCATTTAAATTACAGCTACCAAAATGAATGCAGAAGCCCCCTTTTTTTAAATAGCTGAATTTGTTTACTGATTGTATGCTGTATGACTTTCTTACTGTGTGAAAGGAGCTCTGATTAGAGAGTCGGTAGTGGCAGCCAAATAGAAAGGGTTAAGATGAACTATATTGTTCCTAAGTTGTCTCTTTGTGTCACTGACCAGTATAGTACTTCTGTTCCAGTACAGTTCTCAAATAGCTTTTGATTTGGTGTAGTTTGTATGAAGTAGAACTGGAAGACCACCCACCTTAAGACTACGTAATGATTTACAGAGTGGACGGAATATGTGAGGATAGGTACACTGTTCTGTTGTCTGTTCAGTTTTTGATGACTTTTGGTACAATTAATATGAAAGGATAAGACTGATGTTATTCCATATTTTTCTGATTGTCAACGAATCCCCTGAAGAGACCAACAATGTAGTATTCCGTCCCTCAATACTTTAAGACTTCCCTGTCTAAGGCACTGAGTTATTTACCAAATCTTAGTGCACACAAAGTTTCATTGAAAAAAGACAGATAGTAAAGAAGGCATTGTAGTGTATACCAAACTTTACTTCAACTGGGGAAATAGTGTATTTGTTGGAGACTATTTTCAATGGGGGATGAATACACATTTGGTGTTCTAGTGAGTACAGCAGCTGGACAGTGTATGTTTGATTCACTTGAAATAAACATAAATTGTGTGTAATTGTAGAATTAAAGTAGCACGTCAGCTTTATGTCAGCGATATCACAGTATAGTCACAAAGTCAATACTTGTAAGAGAGAGAAAAACAACAATGGATTTACCATTGTTGGTTTTGGTCTTTTAAGGAGATATGCTGACAGTAAGAAAATACATTGCATGTATTAATTACAAAGTATTATCAATATTGCAGTGCTATGAGATGTGACATTATTGTTAGTTATGTGGGTAATATTTGATTTTGTATACATATCTATGCACATAGTTAAAAATACCCACAGTACCAGTGCCAGATTCTTACCCCAAACCAACTCTTTTGTTTCTGCTCGCACAAAGAAAGCAAACAATTGAAAATAGGAAGATCGAAAGCTTCTTCTGTGTGTGTGTTTACATCTGTCTGCCTCGGCATGCCATTGTTTCCACTCTAGTGAAGTCCTTGGAAACAAATGCGGTATGTTTCACAAGTTAACCATTAAACAGAGCTGGTTTTGTTTTGTAATTATATCTATCTGGTGTCAGGCTGTTGAAGCCACTATATTTATATAGCTTGATTATATGGTTGTGGGGAATCCCAGTTTTTTTGTGTCTGGAGTGGTATTTTATTTATTTATTTATTTTGTCTGGAAATAAGCAGAAGGGTTTATAAAGATTCTACAGAGAGACACTCAGTGCAGGAAGTTGTGTGATTGTAGCTGCAAAGCGGGGACCCAAATAGTTGAACTGAGTCCTGATGAAATTAGGTCTGGAAATCATTTTAAACTTTAGAAATCAGCCCTCATTTTCTGCCAATTCTGTATATGAAATGATTGGTCTTTTATTCTCTAGATTAGGTTACAGTCCTTTGTTTAAAAGTTGTGAAATTTGAGAAATCTGCAAAGATATTTCACACAGGCATCAGGGTGGTATAGGTTACCTCGTAGTCTTACATTTGCATCTTTTGAAAACATTCAATATTTCCTAGGGAGTAGTCCAACTGGATTGTCCTTTTGATGTTTCAAAAAATCCCCTCATGAGTGGTGTGCACATTATGAATATGTCTCTACCCCTAATGACATTGAAAAGCCTGTGTAAACAATGGGTTTGCTTTCAACAATACCTTCCAAAAACAATTAAGGCACATGATGACATCCTGAAAGCTGATTCTGTTGAATGACTGGTGTTCCCCCGGTCTCATAACTAAATGGTTAGCAGGCTTTAAGTGTTCCCAGTGTTTCTGCAGCACTGCTGGAGTCTTCACTGTCTGAGACAAGACACAGACATGTTCGACTTCATCTGCTCCTCTGTTCCCCGCCAGACACTCTGCCAGCTCACCTGGCCTTATTCCCAGATGTTTGGTTTCCAGCAATTAGATGTTTGAATGCTCACACAGTGTCCCCCCCACCCCCCATCGCTTCGCTTCTAATGATGACTTACTTACGGTTGCACGACACCCAGTAAGAAGCTTGCCTTAAGATACTGTGGTATTGCTATTTAGTCTTCTGGGTCTAGCTGCGGTTGTGGGCAGCCGACTGGAAAGTAGCTGTTATTTTTGACGTAGACTCTTCCTCCAATATTATATTTGTGCTTGCAGCACCTCAACTCCTGCTTAAGTTAAGGCTCTTCCCTCTCCACCTCTACTGCCTGAAGTCGTTTGCCCATTATGTAGAATGACGTTTGTAGTTTTCAGTTAAATCAACCTGATCAATTACATAGCTTAGCTAGCATAACTTAGCTATAAAGCAGTAGAGATGTTAGATCGAAAACATTTGGTCTATTAATCGCTCAGTCGACTGAAAATTATCATTTCATTGTTTAAAGTATTTCAAATATTACTTAGTTCTAGTTTCTCGCATATGAGGATGGTCTTTCATTGAAGTAAACTATTTATCTATCTTGTTGGAGCCAAAAAATATATTTTAAGAACACATCTTGTTATTCTAGGAAGTTCTTGCAGGCATTTTTCAAACTTTACTGTTTTTATCCACCAAACAGTTAGTTGAATAACTGATAAAGAAAGAAATGGCTGAACAATTGAAAGTATTAATAGTTGTTAGTTGCAGCAGTAAACCTTTACGTGATTTGTCTCATTTTGTAAATTAATTTATCGCAAGTCAACCACATATCCTCCATCCTGAATGCTAATAACAACACCAGTCGTGTTGGTTTCCTTTTGTCATCCAGTGTCCTGCTATACACAGTGCCATACACAAGAACATTTTGTACTAGTTGTTGTCTTATGGGGAGTCCTAAATCTAATGACAGCCTAAATCCTTAAATGGTCACATATGATAGATTTTCTTTATGTAGAGAATCTGCGTAGATTGCACATTTTGAATTTGAAAATATACCATTACATTACGTGCATCTACGTAGAGTATATAGATGGCAGGATTGGCAGTATTTCCCAACTGATTATAAATGAAGAGAAAAACAAAGTTTACTCCTGTTTATAAGTATTTTTAATGTAGACAAATGTAAAGAAAGTTTTTTTGAACAAAACCTGGTAAGGTTAACCAACTTAGATTTAGTTGCTGTGTGTTAGTTTGTGTATGGAGAGATGGGTCGGAAACATTTTGAGTACTTTTGGTGGTTCGGCAAATGTGATAAAATCAAACTTTCATTCAACAAGAAATTGACAACAATTGTGTTTTCCAGAAATTAGTCCTTTTCAGTCACCTCTAAAAGTGATTCAATTAGTTGGCCATCACCTTGCTGAATATTGTAGGACATTGTATTAATGTTTTGGTTTATTGCATCATTTAGACATCAGCCTGACAAACCGCTAATCGCTTAGAGTTTACAAATCAAGCTAAATGTTTGGCTACAGGCGTTAAGAACCAACCGGATCGTCTATTCAGACGGAGAAGATTTATTGCCGACCTGCCTCCCCACTGACGCCAGTAATGCCCGCTTTCCAGGAATTCAGCCCATCACTCAGCAACTCACAAATTCTCAAACTTGGCAAACATCCAAAACACCTCACGTAGCCCAGGCATTTGCATGTGTGCGATTATATAAACAGATAAGGATATGAGTAAATATCTCAGCAGGTCAGTTGCTGAATCAACTGATGTATCCATGTAAACAAACAAAAGTAACTACCAATCATCCTTAACAGATTTTACGGTATTTTTATTTAGGTATTAGATAATATCAGTATTTGCTAAATTGTATCTCTTTATTAGTACAACACATTGGCTATTAAAGCCTTAAAAGCCATTTTTCTCTGCTGCTGAGGTACCAAACCAGCAACTGTAATTTGTCAAATAAAAACTTCAGATGTAAATGAAATTTATATTTAATTTTTTTATTTAATTTTATTGGTTTATTTGAGGGACATTGCACACTATTAAACAGTCAGACTGTAAGTGAGCCAGAGTGAGCCTAAGAGGCTAGTTTGCATCCGTTGTCCCCTGCCAGATATTAAAAAGGCAACCTAAAATTACAGAAATAAAATGCATGTAGGGGAGAACGGGGGAATCTGAGGCATCGGGTAATGTGAGCCACCCCCTGTATCTAGATAACGGAAAACATTTGTGGTCATGTGAGATATATGTTTTCAAGCCCCTCTCATTTCCCCATGGCCCTGAAAAAGAGGACCTTATGCTGTGGTAAGTATGTTTTTTTCACCAAAATAGGTATTTTGCATGTAAAAGTAAATTTTCTCGCTGTCAACTTAATCAACTGTTGTGCCTAAGCAAATGTATTCACGTAGAAAAACTTCTATCATACGTGTTGATGAATTACCAACATATGAAACCATGTGATGCTGATAACTGAAGATTAGCCTGAAATGCTAAGAGAGATAGTTTTTTCTCAAAATGTGGTGGTGGGGGAAAGTGAGCCAAATGCTGTGGGGGAAAGTGAGCCACTGTCTCACTTTCCCCCACCATGAGGCACAAGTTAAGTTTAGTCTTAAACATATTTTAATGTAATATTACATGACATATGTTTTATTTTAATGTCATACACATTGTAGAAATCATGCCAAGGAAATACACCAGGAAGACGACCTGGGGCAACCACACGGAAAGAGCACCTTCTTATGTCCCTGTAACCTTCAGGGCTGGAATGTAGAGTAGGCCTAGTTGTAGAGTATGACAGACTGATGTTATAATCCAGTTGGGTCTTCTCCTGTGTTCTGAGTCCCAGGCTGTTCTCGCTGGTTCTGATTTTCCTATGCTTTGACCCACAGACACTAGCTGGCTCTAAGGGTCCTGTGTTCTGATCCCCAGACTGTGTTCTAATCTAACTGGTTCTATCTTTCATTTGAATCTTATTAAAACCTTTTGAATTATAATATGTTGTATTTGATTTTGTTCAGAGTTACTTTCAAGTGTTTAGAAAATTTGCTTTGCTTAATTGATCAAACCCCATCATTCTTTTACTAGTCCGACATTAGTTCTGGAATGTGTGGCTAGCTTTCAGGATTCTAACTGTTACAATATGTGTTGTTATGGTAGTTTCAGAGTGGAAAAAGTAAGTGGATCAGTTTACCCCACAGCTGGGGTAAAGTGAGCCACAACTTTTTTTTAAACAATCATATTTTCACTGCCCTTTGTCTTGAAAAAATTCTGCTAATGCCCATTAGGAAACATCCTGAATTAATGGGAAATGTGTAAATTTGAGTGATAAATCATTTTAGCTCGCTTAGAGGGGAGCAAATGTAAAAAGTGGCTCAGATTACCCCGTTCTCCCCTACATACAAAGATTAAATTATATTGTCAAAGAGGAAACAAATGCCAAAGTATTACAAATAACTATCTCATTGGTTCTCTCTAATTGTTTGATGAATTAGGACAACCATTTACCATTGTGCTCTGCGTTAATTTGGTGGACTCAGTGAAACACATGTTTTATTGTAAATGCTGGTTTGGTTTTTAGCCACAAACAATATATGACACCAAGTTTGAAATAAATCCAAGTGACTGTCTTGTCTTCAGGTTTATCCGGCACCTCTTAATCTTCTTTACCCTTTTGTAATGTTCAGCCATGATTCATTCTGTTGTGGCAAAGCTACCTGATTTTTAAGTAGCATGCGACCCACTTCCCACAAGCCCTACAATAATACACTATGTTGTACGACAGTCTCAGCTGGGTCCTAACACCTGCCTTACTCTTGTCTCTTATAATTCTGCATTGCAAATCAGTCAGGGAAACAAGCTGCCCTGTGTTGTAGGTGCATATTTGTTAATGTTAGTTGTTGTCCTAACCAATGCTGCAATTCTAAATTTAAATCATGTGTAGCTGTGTTGACCATATCCCTTCTGTGTGATTCCGGGCTGTGTTGAGGTGCTGTCACAGCATTTAAATGAGCATTTTGCTTCAGAGAGAATGAAGAGTTTTTGTCAGCCTCCACTCATCGTGGATGATTAGAGCAAAATGTCTACCCATCTTGACTGGAGATCGCCACAGCTCCAGATAACATGCTCGGTGATTGAAGGTCGCAATATTTTGAATTCTAATGGGGCTGCAAGATGAATTGCCTGAAATAGACTGTAGAATATTCCTGCTTCCTCCTCATGCCCCCCTTGCCTGTCCGCTTTGAAAAGAACCACTGGGAATGGCAAGGCCCGATGATCATAGAATTATTGGATGGTGATTCTAAACCCTTCAAAGAGGAGTTGCTATGGAGATCTTGCTCCAAACTGTGAAATGATTCACCTTTTGAAAGGCTGGAGGGTCTGAAAGCTGAACACATCATTGTTCAGGTGGCGGTTGGTTAGGAAATTGTCAGTGCCTGTGCAATCAGCAGCACTATAGTAGTTAAGGATCTAAAAAGGTTTGTTCTCTGAATGATGTGGGACAACAGTGGTGTGAATGCGTTGGTTCCTTTCAATCAAGGCACTCCGTGGTTTAACAAAATAAATGGAATGACAGAGGTTAAGCAAATGATAAGGGAATTAACACTGTTGTTTTCTGTCAGAGTTCATGAAAAAACCGGAGCCTCTTTTGACTGCACACAGATCAGGCTTGTCTGAACGGCTCTCCCTTACATGCATTTTTTCCCCTGTTTTTTTCAGTAAGCATTATCCAACATGGTGGAAAGATGCACCTTTAAATAATCAGTTTGGTATGAGACACTGCAGTTGACAGTAGATTACATAGAAATCGGAGACACCTTTTGAGGTACTGAGATTCATACTATCGAACTCTGTGATTTCCCTGTGATCTATTTTGAAAGATGGGATCATGAAGAAAACATGAGGGTATTCCTGAAGGGCTCAACCCCATCATTTTCTGGTGTCAAAACTGCTTTTTAGCAGCCGATGGATTTGTCATAATTGACATGTGCAAAGAAACAAGGCTGAATATGCCACAGACTCTGTTACAGAAGCAGCGTACTACAAATTGCTGTCAATTTCATGTATCCCAAAATGAATGTCAAGACGATATTTCTTGAATGAACATAAATACCCTTGTGTGCATTGCCAGTGTTTTTATGCTGGGAAGACATCCATAATGTGTCCTCTCCTGACAGACTCATAAAATTGCTTTTACTGCTCTGAATACCAGGAGAATTGCTGCACAGAGTTTGCATGAACATTTTAAAAGCGGTGCGAGGAATGTGAGTCCTTTAGATCTCCTCTTACCCATCTTGCGAGTGAAAACATGCACGGGAAGTTAAAAGTCAATGACTACTGTAATTTAGCTTATGATGACCACATATCCTCCCAGGTAGCAACATCAGAGGAAGCAGCTCAATCAGTATTGATCTTGTCTTGAATCAAATGACTGCCTTGTCTGTGTACCTGACAGAAGCAATATGATTTAAGATAGCTCCAGCTTGCTTGGTGTTTGTATGTTGTATACTTGTATAAACTCAAAATACATTGCTAAAATAAAAAGAAATATAAGTGTTTATACTGAAGGCTCCCGTCTCGAACGTGTTACAGGGAAATATGCACACACACACACACACACACACACACACACACACACACACACACAAGAACCCTCTTGTGTTCTTGGTTCAATTCATTTTTACAAAATGTTTTTATTTAATTTTTGATTGTAAATGTCAGTCCATTAAGTTACTGTAATTCTTCTCAGGCTACACCAGCCTGCACAGCAGCTCTAAGTCCCTAATTTTGCAGAGCTTAGCCTGATCCCTAATCAGGCCATTGAACACCACTCACCCTTCACATACTTATCCTTTTGTTGTGTTAATAAAGGAGCACCTGTTAATAGTGTCTTCAAAACATACACTATTGGAAACGAAGCAGTACAAATTTAAATTGAGAGACGACCTGACTCCTGAAACTGTGCCTTTCCAACCCCATTCTTCTTTTTTTGTCTGTTTTTACTGTCTTGCGTGTGGCTTTGTGTGTGCCTGCCTAGCCTCATAGGAGCTATCTTCACAGAGCCCTACCCGGACCCAGCAGTTAAAGGGCTAATTGTGAAGATTGCCCCCTCAGATTTCTGCCCTCTCTTTCACCTGTGCATTTGTTCTCCAGTCCTAAGCCTTGAATGGGACAGAGGTAAAGTAGATGTGAATGTTAAATTAGGCGAAATGAATTAAGGCAAATTACTGTGGAATATGTGGCAGTCAAAGGAGAGTGTCAGCTGATGACTAAATAGTGAGTGATCAGCTGCTCCTGCTCTTTGAAAGCCACTTTGACATTTTGAATGTTCAGCTTTTTATTAGGAATGTGAAACGATCGTTTGAAACTGTTGATCACCTATTTAAAAAAGTACGAAATGTGTTGCAAAATAATTGCCCTTTTAAGTTTTTTTTTAAACTAAAAATGAGAGACAATCATTTCCTAGGTATTCGTTAACAGTGATTTATAGCAATCACGAGTGTTTTATTAACCACGTGAACCTGTTTTAAAGCTCTTTTCTCCAAATTAATATGCATTAAATTGAACAACAGACTGGTGTGCGTTCTCCATTTACAGCACAGTCCATCAAAACTGTACATCATTATTGTTTATAATGTATGTATGTTCTTGCAGCTAACAAAATGATTACATTGCATTATATTCTCAGAGGTTCATGCAGACACAATAGCAAATTTTCATTCCAATCAGTGCTGAACAGGGAGCTGGTAAATTGAAGCAGCAAAACAATAATTCCACTGATTAGCCCCTTTCTGTGTGGCGTAAGTGAACTGTTTATACTGTGGAGTACCTCTGCAAGACGAGAGGAACCAAAACAGCCTGATTAGGCAAAGAGTAATTGGATAAGTTCATTTCAACATGAGGACAACGCACAGGATGACAGCTTGCACAAAAGTCTACAGCGTCTGGTGGCTTGCATCGGTAATAAGGCCACTAGTGCGGGATCTTTGGTTGTCTGTCATTTTATTGTGGAACTTTAATAGCTGGATGTGACTGATGATGAGTGATGCTTGATTGTAAAAGCCCTGTAGTTTAATTTATTGGAAACTCACTTATCCCTCCTTAAACCATCAGAAGAATAAGATATGATATTACGTGCAAGTGGAATATAATTTTTTTGGTTTCATATTAGTTCAGCTCAAAATGTAGTATCCCGTTAAGTTTAGCAACAGTCAGAATAACTGGTTCCTATTAATGAAACAGACTGAGGGTATACAAGTATGCTGGCAAATCTGTGAAGCTCTACATAAGAGCAGTATTGCTATAAGCTTAACGCTAACATTATAATGGTCACAATAAAAATGCATGAGCAACGCAGCTAAAAAACACTGTTTCTGTTCACACATTACACAAACTTGTCTTCAGCAGTCTTTCCCATTGATATCCATTCAGAAGGCAGCTAAGCCAAAATGTTCCCAATTCTGCCGTTTGCCCTATTTGAATCATCAATATTTTCTTTGCATATTACCGTTGGAACTTGTCGAGAGATGAGGTGACAGCTCTGCGATGAGTTGTGCGGCCGGTCTCAGTGATGTTATTATCTCGCAGGGCCTAACCTGTCAACAGGCCTGCGCTGTTCAGGTGTCAGCACATGAATATGGATTGTTGCATACGTTGACTCACCGTGCACATTCCATACATAGTGTCCGTCAACACAGCAATCCTTAAAGCCAAGTCATCATTCACCTGACATCCACTTCCCTGTTGAATGAGATGGCATTCTCATTATGCCACAGTGTGAAACCTCACTTTTATTGACATGAAAACACTCGGTATTCACATTCCATGCAACTTTATACTTCTATTCAACTACATTTCAGAGGGAAATATTATATATCATACTCCTCTAAATTTAATTTGTTTACAGATTGAGGTTTTACATATATGATGAACTCATAACACAATGTGCTTATGAACTACATAAATAACTACATAGTATTTAAAAAAATAAAGCTACAAAAGTGAAATGCTATACTAACTGGCATCAGTTGTAATACAGTTTTTCTCTATTTCTAAAACATAAAACCCAGTACTCTAAACCAAATGACCAGTTGCCTAAACACATTTTCCTAAACCATCCCCTTTTTCTCAAAACTCTAAACACATTTTGCCTTGCTAAAACACATTTTGCATATATCTCTGCTCCAGTATGCATTGTGAAGCTCATGTGATGCAAAATGCCACCCACTGTCAGCAAAACTTGAACACCATGAACGTACCTGGTGTCATTCAGTAAACACAACGACTCGTTATTGAAAACACTTGTTGCAAATGATGTGACCACACCTATATAAGTCAGTGCAGTTTGCTGAAGGTTCCAAACAAAAATGGATGATCAAGGCAGGAGAAGAGGAGTTTGTGTCAGAGGAGGGAGAGGAGCAGGTCAAGGAGGGAGAGGAGCGGGCCGAGGAGTGGGCCAAAGAGGGCGAGAAGCAGTCCAAAGAGGAGCAGGCCAAGGAGGGAGAGGAGAAGGAGGGCGAGCAAGACAACGCATTTTCAGGAGGATCTTCGAGTTGGAGTCCATGGCCAGACCCCATGAATTTATTTTTGTGGATGAGGCTGGCTTCAACCTCACAAAAAGGAGGAGGAGAGGCCGTAACATCATAGGACGTTGATGTGCCCGGCCAACGTGGAGGAAACATCACTCTCTGCACTGCCATGAATTCTAGAGGGCTTCTCCACCGGCATGCTGAACTCAGTGCCTACAACACTGAGCGTCTCCTCACCTTCCTAGGAGAGCTCAGAGGTGTTTTGCATGACCATGACCACCCGAATGCTGGGCCAGCTGATCACCACGACCAGCAGAACCCTGGGCCAGCTGATCTTCCCATATATATGGAGTTTACAGTACTCATTTTTGCATTGAGTTGTGATATAACTGCATTTTCTACATTATGTAACTATTCCCATGAAACGCACAAATCTATAGTAAATGCCCAATACATATTTGAGAATAAATAAGGGTTGCTCAAATGCATCCTGGCAGTTGTGAAACTGTAAAAAGAACAGTCTCACACTCTGAAAATTGTGTTTTCAATTTTTTTGGTAATGTGGTTAATGATGCTCACTAGTGTTTACATTTTTGCAGGCCTTGAGCGGTATCGTGGTGTCAGAGTTTGCTTTTGAGCATACGAGCAACTGTTTTGGTGTGATGGGTTGGTTTTGAAAAGAGACTGTGAGGCTGTGTGTACGTAGCTTTAGAAAAGTGTTTTGTGTTTAGGGTTTTGTGAAAAGTGAGGGCAGTATCGTGAAATGTGTTTAAGCAATAGAGAAAAACTGTAATAAAATAACACTCAAATATCATCATAATATAGGCTAAGTCATTTGACTTAAGGGAGAACTTAAGTGACATTTTCAGTGAAGAACCTTTTTTTTGTAATGGGATATTTAAAAAAAATGTATTGCAGTATTGCTACTTTTACTTGTGTAGAGGATCTAAATACTTATTATAAGACTGAAGTTGCTCCAATCCACTTTTATAGTAGTGATATTTATATATTTTTTAAACATATTGTGGTAAACTACAGTTTGCTACCTGTAATATTAAAGGCTGTCACTCTCTGGTGGTACACCCGTGTCTCCCCTTTCCCTCTCCCTCTCCCTCTCTCTCTCCCTCTCCCTCTCCCTCTCCCTCCCTCTCTCCCTCCCTCCCTCACCCCCTACGCTCTGCTGGAGAATCAGAAGGAGTCCTTAGAGCTGCTGCTGGCTAAATGATCTGCTTCAGAGCCTCATTACCTAATCACCAGCACAGCCACAGCTTAAACGCAAATCATTAGCAGAGGACTGTCATCTATCGTCTATGAATATTGACAATTGTCTCTTAAATCATACTGAATTTTTGTTTATTACTTACTTTTTTAAATATATATATATATGTATATATTAATTAAAGGTTTATAGTTTGAAGACAGAAAGGGTACACAATGCATGCAGACTGTCGGGCAAGCCCGGTTTGTTGCACTTAAAGCCAATTTAAGTGGAACTTACTTTGACTCTGTACGCTGGTTTCTTACAGTTCTGACCCTTGAATACTGAAAATAAAGATTTAATATATTCCTGTGTATTTCACTGTATTTGTTATGACTTCCCTGAGACTCCCACTGTGTTTTCTCATGTGGATGTTTATTTCTTTCCTATATTTTCTGCAAAAAGCTAATGATTTATTTTTATTTTTTTTGGGGGGGGGGGGATTATATCTAATCATTTTTCGTGTTCGATCTCACAGAGTCAATGTCATTGATTGTGTGACTCTGATGCTAATGCTAGATGTGTTCAGTTTAAGAGCTGCTTAAAAAAAAATCTATACTCATGCTCTCTCTCTTTGTGGTTGTGTCCCATGGCTGCAGGTGCTTTTGAGGATGAGGATATCATCCATGTTGAGGGCACGGTGGACCCAGTGAGGGATATGGAGATCATCCATGAGGAGCTGAGGCTGAAGGATGAAGAGATGATCGGCCCTATTATTGACAAGCTGGAGAAGACGGCCATTAGAGGCAGTGACAAGAAACTCAAACCAGAATACGTGAGTCAATGTCCCAGCAGGCCCTTTGCTCCCCCTCACAGCAAGGCACAAATAATAACCCTCCCACACACATTGCCAAGGAGGAAAACATTTTTATTTTTTTGTAATCTCCCTCAAATAGGTCTCACCCCTCCCCCTGCCCCATTTTTTTCCTTCTCCTTTTCTGAAATTGAAAGTGATCAGGGGTCAGGGGTTTTCTGCTGTAGAAATCATTAATAGAGAGTTACTTATTCAGTGGCTGACCCTGGGTCACAGCACTGGGCTAATGAAAGTGTTTCCACACAGCTCTTTTCATCTAAAGTAATACTCAAATCATGGCACAGCTCTTGCTCATGTGTGTACAACCTACAACAGCTCGGTAGAAATTGTATGAGGCCATGCAGTGGGGTGACACATGTGCCTATGCCTCGCTATGAATACCGTCAATGTTTAGAATATTCTTTGACATGGGAATCCTCGGTTAAAGGCGCAGCGAGGTGCAGGGCAAAATGCAAGGTTAGATCAGAAAGAAGAAAAAAAAAGGGAAAAATCCACAATCCGGGATGTCAGATCCCAACATATGTGGATGCAGCAGGATGCACATGCATTCAGGTGGTGGTATTGTTAAGGTAATGAGGGTGAGCAGCAAACATTAGCCATGATTTGGTTGTAAATGTCTCCCCTTGCTCTCCCATCACTGGAGCAGTTACGATGGGCTAAGCACGCGAGGGGATCTGGCCTTTCACTTGGAGCGGCATTGCCCAATTTCAGGCCCCCGGCACACCGAGGCTCTGACCGCTCATTACACTAACGAGAGGGGCTTTTTCACCTGCTGCAGAAGCCCTGTGTTTGGTTGGTTCCCCCTCAGACTAGACCCCCCCCTTCCCCTCACCACCACCACCCCCAACCAACAGCACTTCCCCACACCCCTGTAGCCCCACAGACAGGAGCCATTCAGGCAAGGCAGGTGGCCGCTTACGCACATAATTGCTAACAATTTTGGGCAATGAATAAAAATGATACATTACTTGTCAAAGGTTGTGCACACGTCGGCGAGTGAAATCTATAGAAGACCTCTTTAGAAGAATGGTGCTTATCAAAGGCTGCACCAAGCTTTTAGATGGGAGGGATTGTGTGATTGTCTCACAGACTTGAGCCTGCCGTTTGACACTCAGCTGTGCACAGAAACATATACGCATGTTTTGTCAGCATCTATATGTAGAACATGTGCGTCAAGACTACGTCTAAAAATACACAATTTAAAAGAAACTATAGGGCTTGTTCTCACTTTGGCTGTAAAGTAAAAGAGTGTTTCTGTGCAACTACTTGGATGGTGATGACTTCCTTGGATTTTACTCTTTTTCTCAGTCATTTGCAAGACCTTTTGAAATGAGATCCAACTCCCATTGTTGCACTAAGGTTTCTATAAACTCTACAGGTCTTTATGTGTTCATGAACAAGAACTGCTTTTATCCTGCTTGTCGATTTGAAGGATTATTTTAATGGCAGTGAAATGAGAGGGCAACTTATTTTACCATTTAGCTATCTGCTTATTATCACTTCGCTAAAGCTGATTCGATGCAAGGCGACACACTATTCACAAAGAGCTGGTTTAGTGGACGCAGTATTTTCCTTTAAGCTGTGCCCTTAAAATCCATCATTGGTGAGGTTTTTTGTTTTGTTTAAAAAAACACACCTTTTCACATACTTTTTAGTTCTGTCTAAATAAAAAGTGAAATAACACCAGAGTTAAACCCAAATAAAGATTTGCAGAGGAAAATAATAGTGTTACAATGATGTGACATTTTGAAATCTCTATTGCAAAACAGAGTTAATTGAATTTGCATTTCTGCTACAGTTTGTTTCATAAAGACTCTGAATGAAAGTGCTTTGTAAGGCAGTCTACAACCTTACAATGTATATGAATATATACCTTACTGTATAACACTGAGAGAGTACTATTGTATAGTATAATTAATAGTGTAGTAACACCTTGCACCTGCACCCATTTAAGAAAAATGTTAAATATTCACGGTTTATGACACAAATAAAACAGAGTGTTATAAGGGCATGTTCCTTCCGGCTGAAACAAGATGTTGGGGCAAGACAAAACGCATAAGGGGACCATTAACATTGTAAACTAAAAAGGATATAATTTACGTAGAGGAATGCTGATTAATCTCATAGTAACGGGGGGGATTCAAAGTTAAAAGAAAAAACTGTTTTGCTGTTTTGAGTTTTCACACGCTTTCTGCTGTAGCACTTACAAACTTACAGCTGAAGATTAGCTGTTTTACAAAATTGGATTTGATGAGGGAAAAAAAATCAAATACATTTAAATTTAATATCAAATGATATGATTATTAAAATTAGCTGTCAGGTTGAAAAAGAAACTTGATATTTAATTGCGAGTTAAAACCTTAATGCATGATGTGCCTGCACTGCAGCAGCACAGGGCTCATTTGTATGCATTGTTCTGACAATTTAAATCCATTTTGCTGGTGCTGTGTTTACAAGAACAATGTTTCATTGCCTATTGTCCATGTGAATCCTCCAAATCCCCTGTCCTAGCAAAACAATAATAGGAAACCGGCCCACCAGCGGCGCTTCATGGTGGCAGGCATATGTGTTTGACCCCTTTGGGACCTATATGTCTTTTATTAACACCTGCCTGTTAGAGGAGCGCGGCAAGGCAGCGGGCGAGCTGATGAGGGAAACCTGGAGCGAGTTCAGCCTGTGTCACTGGCCGTTTGCTGTTTCCATTTCACAGATGATTAATCTCTCTGTGAAGACTTGGGACGGGCGCGGGCGGAGTGTATGCGCCTCTTCCTGCGCTCTCTCCCGCTGGCTGCACTCTGGCGGCCCGACTAAAAGGCCTTTAGAATTCCTGTGGAGAGAGATGTGCAGCCAGTGAATGCAGCTGGCTGGGGGTCAGTGTGTGGAGCTTTTTCTGCCATTGTGTAATTGAGGCTCTGGCAGGATTTTTTTCCTCAGTTCTTTCAAAAGGGAGTATGATTGTGAAGTGCGGCAAGGGTTCGGGGAGGGAAAAAGGGAGGTAGGGGGAGTGTTGCAGGGGGTGGGGAGAGTTTTTATATGAAGGGGGAGGTCAAGTTGACGGGAACAAAAAATTATGTGTTCCGCTAATTTCTGTGGGGCTGGATCAACAATAATAGGCTCAATTTCTTTATTACAAATTTTATAACTACCTTCCCTCCCATTTTCCCACCCTTTTCCGCTTCCAGATCCTGTCAAGACCCAGTCTTGCTTGTGGTCCCAACCCACAAGCTCCTCAGTAATGAATGTGGCATACATCACTGTATATGCTCAATATTTTCTCCAGAAGAAACAGTGAATAATTAGTTCTGTACCTCACTATTGCTTATTGAGGATGAGTACATTCTGCAAAGTGCCTGAGGAAGGAGTAATCATTTAAACCTAACTAACCAACTTCCAATTAGTACCCAGTTTTTTCCAATGTTGTGTCCTCTCTCTATGCTTTTCATTAAACATTCCCGATGGAATGATGCTCTAAGCGAGACGACCCAGAAGGCATTTTGTCATGATTTAAAGGAGGGAAGGGGGTCTTGTGCATGCCATCCCTGTCAAAGCCAGGCCACTCCGGCTTGAATGCGAGCACAGCCATTGTTCATTTTGGCATCAGGATGCCATGCATTTAGGAAATAATTACCCCATACCCTGCTGGGTTTATATTCTTTTTCATCTCCTTTAATGGCTTCTTGTTCATTCTCTTTTAACCCCAAACAGGACGTTATGTGCAAAATCAAGAGCTGGGTACTGGATGAAAAAAAACACGTCCGCTACTATCCCGATTGGAACGACAAGGAGGTAAGCCTTTGATGTTACAGTCAGATTTATTAATGTGATTTAATCTTGCAAATCTTTTTTATCCGGCCTTAAAGTACAACGGCTGTTTCGTCCCCTCTCTGTATTTTTTTTGTGTGTTTGTGCAAAACACGTCTGTTGTGCAACTCCCAAGTTAATATTATGCACGTTATGTCTTCTGTTGGTTGTGTTTACTTTTGACATTACTTCTGTAGAAGCTAAAGCCTTGCTGATCTTGATATAGAGGCTTTAAAGTCACACCCCACAGTGCTTATATACACCAGACAGTCATTTGATTTGGCTTCACTTATCTCTGTCTGTGCTGTCCTCAAAGGCGACTTTGGAAAAAGTTTGGATTCTCAGTACTTGCCTTCTCTATCTCTGTCACAGATCGAAGTGTTGAACAAATACTTGTTTTTGACATCCAAACCAATGGTTTACCTTGTTAACCTCTCTGAGAAAGACTACATCAGGAGAAAGAACAAATGGTAAGTGCCTTGGAGGAAGGAGCTTCCTCATTGCGCTCATTAATCACTACCAAAGAGCTTGCCCTTCTGGTTGATTTCTACTAACTTTGATTGAATCTAAATTTCAGCTACAAAAAGCAACTGCATGCATGTGTGTGTGTGTGTGTGTGTGTGTGTGTGTGTGTGTGTGTGTGTGTGTGTGTGTGTGTGTGTGTGTGTGTGTGTGTGTGTCTTATTATTCTCTGATCTACTGACTGAGGTTTCCTGCTGACAGAAATGGTCATATCTTTTGTGAGAGGATCTGCCTGGAGCTGGGCGGGCACCATGGAAAAGCTTTAACACAGCCTCCAGACTCTGCTCTTCATTAAGCACATAGTTGCATATGGTCCCCATTTGCCATCAAAACTTGTCATTTCCATATGATATCAAAGAGATTGTTTTAATTGAACAACAATGTACATTCAAGGCCCCAAACAAGTAATCTAGATCATCTGGAGACAGCCACTAAATCACAAGATAACACTCTTTAAATATTATGATGTCCAAAATGGTTTTGCTTGAAATATTTGTTTTGTCTTCACATGATGTTTTTCAAGTGGCTTCTACAAGCGTCACATTAGTTCCCACGGATCAAAATAACAACCAAGGCTTTGTTTTTATACCGTTAGGGGGAAATTAAAAACCTTATGCGCCTATAATTTTCTCTTTTTATCACCAATGCACAGGGATTTGTATTTTTTTACTTTGCAGATGCGACACCATATATAAGGGTTAATTGTTGCACTGTGTTTCCAGCTCTACAATTCTCTGTTTTGTCTAGAATAGTAGATGTAGAGTAGTAATGTTGTCATCTGGCCGTGTTGGATCTGGAGGGCTGGTGTTAGACATCCATTATATCTGAGGGGGCTACTTTTCCACACCGCAGCCATTCTGTCAATAACACCAACATGTGGATTGTTATTGCACTTTCCCAATTGCCCTCTAGGCTCGTGGTGTCAGTTCTTACAAAATGTGTTTCAGTGCCAGACTTGGCAGCATTGTATTACAAGGGAAGTTGTTTACCTATGACTGTTTTTTTCTACATGTTCCTGACACGAGAGTATGACTGTCAGACAGAGGGTGGGGGAAGAGAACTCGTAAATCAAATGATTCATGGCATGCGGAACATCCGTCATCAGTAGGAAGAGAGTTTTTTTTTCTTCATGTTGCGTGTGTCTATGTTTTGGTCTCTTTTTTTCTAACTGTGTCAAATGCAATAAATCTCAGAGCGTTTTAAACAGTACTGCTCAGGTGTCCTGAGGGCTCCCCGATGAACAATGCTGACATCAAAGCGTTGATGTTTGACAAGTAATGAGTCACTTCCCTTGTCCAGAGAGGAGCTCACACCTGTATGGAGATGATTACAGGTAGATCTAGCTGGCCCTAATTGTACAATAAATGCTACTCTCAGCCCCTAATGGCAGCTAGTCTGCAGCAGAGACGCCAGACTGCCATTTGGCTGTCGCCATGCCTCCGTGTTTTTCCACCAGCACAGTTGAGATGATGATACGGTTAAGGACTATTCAAAGCAAACAGCTAGACAAATTGCAATCTCAGCTTTAATGTGTTGAGGAAAAGAAAGCGAATCTTAGAATGAGGCAAACAAGCCAATCTTATCTGTGTCTCTGGAATCCCATTCAGGTCATTTCCCTGTGTTTTTTCAAGTACTTTGGTTGTTCTGTTTAGTACATGCTGCCACTCAGGCTTTTCCTCTGGCATGCTCCTTTTGGCATGTTTCTCCAATCATTATTCCATAGGTTTTATGTATGTTAGTTGACTGATTTCATTTTTACAAGCACTCATTTGCAACGTTGCAGAGACGGCTGCAAGAACACAACTGATTATTGCTGCAGCTTTTTTTTTCACATGGGAGGCACTTTTTAAGCCTCTGAAAACAGTCCATTGTTAACCAAGATCATCCTGTTTGGAGTATGAGAACCACATACCAAGCTGCCCTTGTTTAGACAAGAATACACACAGCATTAGCTTTAGCAAGCCATCATTAATGGAGGGATCAGACGAGGAGCAAGGCCTCCTTTCATCCCCAGGTTCTCTGCTGGAGACGGTACATCATTTACTGTTGAGAGGAGCACATGGCTCCAATCCTATACACAGTGCATGTGTATGTGTATGAGAATGCGTACATGTGCATGTTTGAAGTCTGTTTCAGAGGCGACTCCATGCTCATTTGGATGCTGGTGTAATTGCGGTGTGGAGATCAAAGGCTCGCCGGCCGAGTGATGTTCCAGAGGAGACTTTACCACACAGCCCTCTCCTCTGTGCAGAGGGGGCCGCCTGCTGCTCACCGCTCCCCTCTCCCCTCTAACCATGCACTGCCCCCTGCACATCCCCGCTCGTAAAAAATGATTAAGGCCGCATTTGTCATGTGTTTATGACTGAGAGGCATTGCGTGATAGGGAATGGCATCTACAAGAGTCTATCAAGAGGCTTTCTCCTCTTTGCCCGGCGTCAGCGAGCTGCCTGGAAGACTTTTTCTTCCTCCTCACCACATACCGTAGTTTTGTGTGCTTTCGAGAGAGGGTCATTAGAGCACGCTTGATGATGAGGTGGCCTGCCCACCAGTGCTAGCGTGTTTTGAGTTTTTGTTTATTTTTAACAAGACTGCCGCCTCTGCATTTTTTTACCTGCCTTTGTTTCTTTAAATAGGTCTGATATTGAATATCTATGTAGTCCTGAGAACTAAGAGTCACATGTTGTAGTGATAAAAGACACAATTAAGAGCACTCCAGAAATGCTGTGATGTTTTTCAATTTTGTCATTTTTTTTTTCTTTCCTTTTTCTACTTTTCTACAATGTGCATTAAAGTAAAGTGGTGCCTTTTAAGTAGATGAGCTGACCTTTAAGAAAACCAGCAAGCATGACCTGTCTGTGAGTGCCTCTGCGGTGTGGGTTTTCCTGGTGAGTGTAAGAACTGCAGGGTAGCATAGCTGCAAGCTTTTTTATTGTGTGTGTGTGTGTGTGTGTGTGTGTGTGTGTGTGTGTGTGTGTGTGTGTGTGTGTGTGTGTGTGTGTGTGTGTGTGTGTACGTAGAGTGAATGCATAGGTAAAGGCATGTGTACTTTTCTCTTGTTCTCTGTATAGACGTTCTCTTGAGTCTTACTATTACACTCATACACTCTGTCTTGGTATTCTTTATGCTTTATGTCGGGAAACCACAACAATACTAATTTATATAGTTGCATGCCACAGCTGCACTTCCAGTCAACCTTTTTAATTATCTTTATCTCCTGCCACAAAGGCATACATTGATCTTTCATCATTAATCCACCCCCATATTTGTCTGACATCGTGTAATTGAGAAAATCATATACCATCATCAGCCTTTTCTTATAAGTGTGATGTTGAAAAGACAGCAGTGTGTCTAAGCACTTCAGAAGACTTATGCCTGCAGTTGCAGCGAAAGGCCTTGTTTCATATTACAGTAAGGCGATGACAACTGCTTTAGTGATTATAAGTTCAAGGATCAGGTACAATATATTGTACATTTCTGTTCCTGTCAACACCTCATGAAAAGACCAAATCTAGTCATTGACATAACATGTTGTCTACTCTTTATAGACAAAGCCTGATATACTCTGTTATTCCCCTGTTCCTTAGATGTCCATTGTCAAAAAACACATGTGTGCCTCATCGGTACACTGGGTCAAGTGTTCCTTCATTTAAATTTTAAAGGAACATGGACTTTTCAGTTTATTTTGAGTCATTCCTACATACTTAATCCCGCTGCGGTAAATGATAACCGGCTGACATAAATGCACATCAATCCATGGCTAAAATAGTCATCAAAAAGTGCACTCTATTAACTCCTGCTTAAGAAATGCTAACAACTACATTGTTCAGCTATTAAGGAATTGATTAATCAATTTTAATGAATCAAACTGTTTGTTTTAGACCTGCTTTCAAATATATGTGTCTTCAGTCAGAACGACAGGCTTGGGGATGAATGCCAAAGGGGTTGAGGGACAAATACAGAATAACATCAGCCTAATCCTAGTGAAATCTCTCTATAGTGACAAATGCAAAGAAAACATGAGGAGGGCATCTTTGAGGCTATAAAGATATCTAACCACAGCTTAGAGGTAGGAGGAGAAAGGCAAGAAAATATCCTCAATACTCCTGTTGGCCTGTAGGAGGAGCTTTGACAATTAAAGTAAAGGAAGTCCTGATGGAGGAGTTGCAGCATGTCAGCTCTGAACTTAAACCTATTTTCCCCAAGCCTTCTCCAAGCAGATCTTATGGTAAAATAGATCCTTTATCTGCTCATCATTAGCATTGACTTTTGTGTTTTTTAAGGGAGCCCTGTAATAACTTAACCATGCATTGTTGTGTGTGTGTGTGTGTTGATGATTCTGACAAAAAGACAGCCATTTTTTGAGTCCATGTGAAGATTTAGAGACAGAAGGGAAAAACTGAGATGGGGGCTATTATGATTCACTGTAAGCCACTCCATGAAAGCAGTCACTGCAGCCCACTTCGGCTACTCCAAACCATAATTCCCATAAACGCAACTGAAACTTTATTGAGTGCAAAACCACTGGCTCCATACAAGTTTTTAAGGAACTATTATATGGGGAGCTACTAGAGTTCACTTTTCAAAGCCATGAGATAGAGATATACGATCACATGCTTCCTTTTGACTTTGTCGTCCACTCTCTCTCTTTCTCTCTCTCGCTCTCTCTCTCTCTCTCTCTTTCTCTCTCTCTCTCCCATGTGCAGTGTGGGACCCGGGGAAACACTTTCCCATGGTAAGATGCTGTACCCAGCCCACAGTCAGTCCTAATGGATGCCTTCAGCTAGTTTTCAATGAGAGAAAACAACAGGAGAGGCTGTATAGTAAAACTGAAACAGATGGGTGCTAATAAAGTCCTTTCGTTACAGTTAGCCTGGATATTGACTGTCCCTATAGTCCAGGTAATGAAAGGCCACAGTTGACATTTCACGTGTCACCCTGTTGTCTTTTGTGTCCTGGTTGCAAAGACACAGTCTGCTGTTGTTTAAAATAATGAGAAATTTCACATTGTTTGTTCTTGGTAGAAATCAGTTTAAACTCCAGAAATCTAAAGCAGATTATCACTCCTCCCTAATATTTCAGGTCCGGGCCCCAAGGACGCCAATGCAGTGAGTCTCCTGCACTTCACAATGTATCTAGACACCTCTGTAGCAGCACAATATGCTTGCTTTCTTCAGAGGGCACCCTGGTAAAAAACAGTTTTTTGGCAATGCAGACATACAAAAAAAGATCTGCTCATTTCAAGTTGATATAATGATATATTTGGATAGCTTTGGCTTTGTTAAACTGAGCTTTTAAGGTTAAGACTGAACACACATGCCACACAGCGAGTATCCCTCTTTTCTCGGCCCCTCTAACAAGATAAATATATGAATTTAGTGTTGCCACATACGGCTCCTGAATGCTTATTATCAGGATTATTGTAGAACAGTTATGAACGGGGAGGGGGGGGGGAATAAAGATGCCGCATCGGAAAGGGGGGGCATGATTGGCTGATGTTACATATGTCCTTGATTACCTTCCCTTCTGCTTTTATTCTAATAAGTGGCATTCTTTGTACTCCCTAGGACAGCTAGACAGTCTGACACACGATGAGAATAAATATTGCATGTGGTAGACATTAAGCTGTCATCCTGGGTAGAGGGGGGAAAAAAGCGAAGAGATGGAGAAATCCGTGTGGTGTTCTTCGACGCTACACTTTGCCTGCTCTTGTCACAATTGTCACATCTTGATGACTCCCCCCAATCTGCCCCAGCCCCCTTATTTTCTCTCGCCCAGTCAACTGCTGTGAATGACAGCATGGATACCCCATATAGAGAATTATTTTTGGGTGATGTGTAGAATGTACTCCTCTGGGTTACTGTTTGAATATCTGATGTTTGCCTCTCTTATTTTTCAACCCCCTCTCAAAAAAAGAAGCCTTAAACAAGGCCACAGCTTTTGGTAATGTGTTCTCAGTTCTCACCATTACAGGATGATGGTTTGTTAGGGGTTTTATCTATCATGTGCAAACATTTAAAAGTCACAAGATTTGTCTTTAAAATATTTAATGGGTGTAGTTATCAAAGAAAAGAAAGTTGCTCAAAAAAAGAAGAAGCTTGTTACCAGCACACCCTCTGGGTTCGTTTGAGGATGGATGTGAGATGATGCTCTTAATTAAAGCTGCTCCCATTGTGCCTGCACTGGGTCCTGTTTCCATCAGCCTATGATTGCTTTGAAGGGGGCTGCAAGAAGTTGACAATATTGAAGATAGGATGTGTGTGTGTGTGTTTGTGTGTCAGCTCTCAGAGGCTGATGTGTTATGCCTTTCTATCCGGCCATGGCCACAGGGAGCAGAAAGCGTCTGCACTCTTGTCGCTCAGGAGCTCACCACTGGGAGGATGAAAAGATTCCCACAGAGCCCCCGACTTCTCAGCCTCAAACGCCACCATGAGCTCATACCTCTCATCTCTGTCTCCCTGTGCAGGGGAGGGAAAGAAAGAGGGGGGGGGGGGTAGTGTGCTCTGTGCTCCAGCATCCTATAACCCCCTAGGATGATCGTGCTTGCAAACTGGGAGCAGCAAAACAGAATGGGGACCCTGGGTTTATTTCCTTGATGAGTCTGTGCCTGGCATGCAAGGCTGCCAAGAGCTGCCAAAAAGATACTGTAGTTCCAGAGTTAAACTGGGAACTCTGGAATTTCTGAGATCCCTGAGGTCTGAAAATTAAACTGGAATATAGTCAGTAGGTCGGAATCCCTACTCGGGAAACTCAGAGATCCTCCTCGCAAACCCTGAGTTCAACATTGAACACGGCTGCTCAGCACATGAACAGCAATCACTTTGATAATCTAACATTTAAGCTCTTCTGTATTATTTGTGTCAGATCAAATCACCTGTAAACACATGGTACTGCTCATTTTCTATCTGTAGATACGCTGCTACGATATTTGGAGGCACAAACTATATCATAGAATGTTGTTATCAACTTGTATTGGCAAACGATGGCTAACCCGAGGTGATCTCTAAAGGCGAACGTCCATGAGACGATTGACAAAGGCAATGCTTTCTTGTAACTTCTGACTTGTGCGACTGGAACAAGGTGAAGTCACAGCCAGTTCCCACCTCTTGACTTCAAATGTAAATGGAACGCTGCATAACACATCTTGGGATAACCAGGGTTAAGGTGCCGGGCCCCTCCACCTGTGGGTTAAACTTGTGGTGGATGCAGGTAGAGGATTACTCTTCAGCTCTATCAGCATTGAATTGCATCTGAAAGGACCACTCAAAAGTGGAGGTGATGGGATGGCCCTCCTTTTCACAGGCTTAACTGGCTAAGCGCTCCCAATAAAGCCAAGCCGTATGAATGTATGTCAGACACAGGCCCGGGTCATTGTCTCAGGTAGCTGCCCCTGTACTTTAGAAAATCTCATTGTTTTTCCCCTCCTGAGCCATTTAAGCAGATCAAAGCTCTGACAAAGCCCCGGGAAGCCCCAGGCAGGCGGAAACACAGAAATGATTCCCCCCCTCATCATTCCCACACAAAAAGACAAATAGACTAGCCCCAGAGGGTGGCCCCCTGTGGGACAGCTCCATTCAGTGCCAGCCTGTTGTGGAAGCTCCAATTGTTTTCTGTGTTTCTTTTTCATATCTTTTTTTTCTCTGTTATTTCTCAATAGTGCATTAAATTACATGCATTTTAAATACAAGATCTAAAGCTAATCTAAAACTTAGAAAAACTCAACATGATGATTTTTTTAGATTTTGATTCATATTGCCTTGTTATCAGTTAACACAAGCAACGCAAAAAATAATGTTTCAGATTTGTAAAAGTTTGAAATGATACCGTAGAAGAGAACCATTTTCCCCCATTTAATCGGAAGCAGCAGGAAAAGCACAAACATGGCTTGTTCCTTAGCTTTGTTTGAGCCTTCAAGCTGGTGAATGATTAGCAGAAATAATGTCCCTGTCACCCTTAATCACATTAAAACGTGGTTAACATTTAATTTTGCCCACTTGATATGCAAAAATTTCCACTTGATTTGCAGCAAAGGCCATTGGAATTCCATTATAAAAAGAATAAAAATTTCAGGCATCATTTGTTCAGAGAGGGATATCAAGACCAGAAAGTGCTGAATCTTTCTATTAGCCGAGCAGTGAGAGATGGCACTCAATGCTGGGACATAATGGTAGACTGACAAGGGACACACGCGCACACACACACACACACACACACACACACACTCACCCCTTTCTCACTGGATTTGTGTGACTGTGTATTTGACTATTTTTGGAAGATCACAAATCCACATACAGTACATTATCTTTCATATTTTAAAATATTTTCAGTTTTCTCTTTGAATTTGTGGAACACAGAAAAATGAATTAGCTTATAGACATAAAAATTAAGAAAAAAGATAGAAGAGAGAAAATATAATGATACAATGCAAATTATGCAGACATACCTGTAAACAGTCCTTGGTGTACATATGTAACACAGGATTTTAGTCAGCACTTTCAGGTGTCATCTCAAACACACATCTACACGAATACCTTTTATGATTTGGAATTTCATGAATGACTGAAAGATGAGAACAAAGAACAAAATGAAATCAGCATGTTTTACATACATATTTTCCCACAGTTTTACACGTCCACGTGAGATTTCACACAAATAATTGGAAAGGACACAAATACAAATTGCAAAGTGGCATGGGTAGACATGCAGGCAAAGTTGACAGAATTGGTTTTGGGAGTCATGTTGACGGAGCATCAAGGCTCTTAATTGACAGTGCTTTGTTTCTGCCATTGAGCAGAGGAGGTGTTTCATGTTCCCGTAGCATGGTGTTTGTCTGGTCTCGTGTCACTCAGTGCAGGGACCCACAGACCCCCATGCTCATTTGCAGCTCACGTCCTCCGTCTCGGCGTAACATTATTAAAATCATCCCTCAGCCCTCTACCAAGAGCCTCTTTGTTACTGGGCCTGGCTTGGCTCGGCTCTGTCAAGTCTTCACCAATTACAGTCTCAGGTACAATGGTCTATTCAAAGGATCACAGCCCTTGACTGGTGTGGAAGGAGTGATTTGTGAATCATTATTCAGCCGCCTGTAGAGTACGCAATACCTGAGGAATGCAAATAACGTGCCACCAAATAGACAGCTGTGCCCCTAGAAGTGACAAACTACATCTGTTATTATCTCAGATTGGATTTTTTACCCCCTCTCGGAGCAGCCCCGCCATCTCTTGTGTTTTCAGGTTTCATGGCTTTGACTCAATGTGTTTTATTTTTGTCTCCTTTTTTTATTGGTTGATACATTGGTCTACTATCTTATTGCCGCCGCCGACAACATCAGCCCTGCATCCATAGTGTGAAGAGAAAGGAAAATATAAGGTTACGGCTATTATTATATGTGTATCTGAACAGACAGACCAACTGGCATATGCTGCCTTTCACATTTTTTTTCTCCCTGTTGTGTTATTCTGGCTTGTTGGGCAAAACATCCAATCAAAGCAAAATGTGCTCTCCCAGTGCCCGTTACCCTGTCATATGTTGTATATTGATAATCATTAGGTAGGAGCGGTGAGATGGTGCTGTAGGTGATAAAGCGGTGACATTGTTATTGGAATAGATGTGGTATTGAGGTGGTCGGGTCCCTCCCAGTCTTTGATTCTTATGGGCTTTAAACAGGAAACTAGGATTACAGATAATGACAGGGACCCCTTAGAATCAATCCAGCCTAGGAGCTCTGTCGGGGCCGCCGTGTGAAAATGGATTTGTGTGATGCTGTTCTTTGAGACCTGTCCAATCCCAGCCTGAGAGCATGTGGGGGCTAATCTCATAATTGCCCTAACCCCCTCATATTGTTCTGACTGAGAGTTACCATTAAGTGTGAGGATATCTTTGTCCTCCAATGTCAGGTGTCCTGCTGGACTGGAAGACAAAAAGAGAAAAGAGGTGGGGGGGGGGGGGGGGACTCAGGTGGTAAAGACTGACAAAGACATGTATGAGTGAGGAAGCACTTAGTGGTTAGTTTTCATGCTCCTTTCCGGGATCTGTAGTACATGTTTAGTTGGAATGACTGAGCTCTTTTTGTCTGTTATTGTAACTAGGTTATGGTACTTGAGTATTTCTGCTACCTTATATTTCTACGCCAGGGAATCAGACTTTATTTTACTTTGCATATTACTGTTTCATACAAAAGATGTGATCAGCCTCTTAAACCGGAGACATTTTAATGCTTTGAACCTGATCACACACACCAGTGCAGTAAGAACATTCCAACCGGTTCTCACATTTCTTTTAAAGTAGGCTATAATAAGCTATGAGGAACTCTTACATTTTTATGAAACAGTCAAATTTTTCCTCTGATGTTCATGAATGACATGTAACAGTGTAACGAGAACATCAGTGTAAACAACTCTTTTATTATATAGTTATTATCAATGCCTTTGTTTGGAACTAAGTTTGCCGGGAACTTAGACAACACTATTTACGGCAAGCAGACTTTACTTTGCCTCACCATCATCTTTTTACCATTAGTTATCTTACCCAGTCACATATAAATGCATTACGTCAATCATCTCAATGCATCCTGCGATCTCTCTCTCAATCTCTCTCACTCGCTTCCTAAACCATTCATGCGCAGCCAGCAAGCGCTTGTGTTTTGGCGTCATAAAAACACTACCGCTTTTGTCCAAAGGTGACGCTAGAATCAACTAAAACTGAAAGTTCCTTGTGGCTACTTAAAATGACAAACGGGGTGACTTACTTTTGTTTTCAGTTTTTAAGAAATAAGATTAAATAAAACAATATTGGGATTGGGATGTTGAAGATTAAACTTTGAACGCAACAAACACTTTAAAATGGTCTATTCTGCATAATTAGGACTTTCAAAACTTGAAGTACATGTTGTTGATAATGCTTTGAATGCAGGACAGTATGGCTAATTTTGCTTTTTAAATCTTAGTGAACCTAAGTTGTTTTGTACGAGCATGTGTACTGTTTATGTAAACAAAGTCCTCTGGAAGAAAAAATGCCACCTTTGGTGTGCCACGGTCCTACAAACACTCTTATGTTAAAGCTGCTGCCATGATGAATATGCATGCCGCGGTGGATCACAAATACACTCAACAAAAATATAAACGCAACACTTTTGTTTTTGCTCCCATTTTTCATGAGATGGACTTATCATCATCATCATCATCATCTTCAACCTCTTATCCGAAATCGGGTCGCGGGGGCAGCAGCTTGAGCAGGGAACCCCAAACTTCTCTTTCCCGGGCCACTTCAACCAGCTCTGACTGGGGGATCCCGAGGCGTTCCCAGGCCAGCGTGGAAATATAATCTCTCCACCTAGTCCTGGGTCTTCCCCGAGGCCTCCTCCCAGCTGGACGCTCCTGGAACACCTCCCTAGGGAGGCGCCCTGGGGGCATCCTTACCAGATGCCCGAACCACCTCAACTGGCTCCTTTCAACGCAAAGGAGTAGCGGCTCTGCCCCGAGTTCCTCACGAATGACTGAGCTTCTCACCCTATCTCTAAGGGAGACGCCAGCCACCCTCCTGAGAAAGCCCATTTCGGCCGCTTGTACCCGCGACCTCGTTCTTTCGGTCATTACCCAGCCTTCATGACCATAGGTGAGGGTAGGAACAAAGATCGCCCGGTAGATCGAAAGCTTTGCCTTACGACTCAGCTCTCTTTTCGTCACAACAGTGCGGTAAAGCGAGGGCAAAACCGCCCCTGCTGCTCCGATTCTACGGCCAATCTCACGCTCCATTGTTCCCTCACTCGCAAACAAGACCCCGAGGTACTTGAACTCCTTTACTTGGGGTAAGGACTCATTCCCTACCTGTAGTAGACAATCCATCGGTTTCCTGCTGAGCACCATGGCCTCCGATTTAGAGGTGCTGATCCTCATCCCAACCGCTTCACACTCGGCTGCAAACCGATCCAATGAGAGCTGAAGGTCACAGGCCGATGATGCCATCAGAACCACATCATCCGCAAACAGCAGAGATGAGATCTTCAGACCACCAAACTGCAACCCCTCCCCACCACGACTACGCCTTGATATCCTGTCCATAAATATCACAAACAGGATTGGTGATAAAGCGCAGCCCTGGCGGAGGCCAACCCCCACCGGAAACGAGTCTGACTTACTACCGAGAACCCGTACACAGCTCTCGCTTTGAGCGTAAAGAGATTGGATGGCCCTGAGAAGAGACACCCTCACCCCATACTCCCGCAGCACCCCCCACAGTATCTCCCGGGGAACCCGGTCATAAGCCTTCTCCAGATCTACAAAACACATGTAGACTGGATGAGCAAACTCCCAAGCTCCCTCTAGGATCCTTGCGAGAGTGAAGAGCTGGTCCGTTGTTCCACGGCCAGGACGGAATCCGCATTGTTCCTCTTCAATCTGAGGTTCGACTATCGGCCGAACCCTCCTTTCCAGCACCTTGGAGTAGACTTTGCCGGGAAGGCTGAGAAGTGTGATACCCTGGTAGTTGGAACACACTCTCTGGTCCCCCTTTTTAAAAATAGGAACCACCACCCCGGTCTGCCACTCCTTCGGCACTGTACCCGACTTCCACGCAATGTTGAAGAGGCGTGTCATCCAAGACAGCCCCTCCACACCCATTGCTTTCAGCATTTCTGGACGGATCTCATCAACCCCCGGGGCTTTGCCACTGTGGAGTTGTTTGACTACCTCAGTGACTTCCACCAGGGAAATTGACGATGATCCCCCATCAGCCTCCAGCTCTGCCTCCAACATAGAGGGCGTGTTAGTCGGATTCAGGAGTTCCTCAAAGTGCTCTTTCCACCGACCGACTACCTCCTCAGTTGAGGTCAACAGCGTCACATCCTTACTGTACACAGCTTGGATAGTTCCCCGCTTCCCCCTCCTGAGGTGCCAGACGGTCTTCCAGAAACACTTTGGTGCCGACCGAAAGTCCTTCTCCATGGTTTCTCCGAACTTCTCCCACACCCGCTGCTTTGCCTCTGACACGGCAGAAGCTGCAGCCCTTCGGGCCTGTCGGTACCTTGCAACTGCCTCAGGAGTCCCCCGAGATAACATATCCCGGAAGCACTCCTTCTTCAGTCGGACGGCTTCCCTGACCACCGAGGTCCACCACGGCGTTCGAGGGTTACCGCCCCTTGAGGCACCTAAGACCTTGAGACCACAGCTGCCTGCCGCGGCTTCAGCAATGGAAGTTTTGAACATCGACCACTCGGGTTCAATGCCCCCAACCTCCACAGGGATGCTAGAAAAGCTCTGCAGGAGGTGCGAATTAAAGATCTCTTGAACAGGGGCCTCCGCTAGACGTTCCCAGTTCACCCGCACTACCCGTTTGGGCTTACCAGGTCTGTCCAGAGTCTTCCCCCACCCTTTGACCTAACTCACAACCAGATGGTGATCAGTTGACAGCTCCGCCCCTCTCTTCACCCGAGTGTCCGAAACATGCGGCCTCAGATCAGATGATACGATCACAAAATCGATCATCGACCTTCGGCCTAGGGCGCTCTGGTACCATGTACACTTATGAGCATCCTTATGTTCAAACATGGTGTTTGTTATAGACAAACCATGACCAGCACAGAAGTCTAACAACAAACGACCACTCGGGTTCAGATCAGGGAGGCCGTTCCTCCCAATCACGCCTTTCCAGGTGTCTCCATCATTGCCCACGTGCGCGTTAAAGTCTCCCAGCAGAACTATGGAGTCCCCTACCGGAGCCCCATGCAGGACTCCGTTCAGGGTCTCCAAGAAGGCCGAATACTCCGAACTGCTGTTTGGTGCATACGCACAAACAACAGTCAGAGTCTTCCCCCCACAACCCGGAGGCGTAGGGAGGCGACCCTCTCATCCACCGGGGTAAACTCCAACGTAGTAGCGCCCAGCCGGGGGCTCGTGAGTATCCCCACACCGGCCCGGCGCCTCACACCTTGGGCAACTCCAGAGAAGAATAGAGTCCAACCCCTGTCCAGAAGTACGGTTCCAGAGCCACGACTGTGCGTGGAGGTAAGCCCCACCAGATCTAATTGGTAGCGCTCCACCTCCCGCACCAGTTCCGGCTCCTTCCCCCACAGCGAGGTGACGTTCCACGTCCCCAAAACCAGCCTCTGCCGCCCGGGTCTGGTCCATCGTGGTCCCCACCCTTCACTGCCACCCTTTAGGCAGCGCACCCGACCCCAGCGGTTCCTCTGACGAGTGGTGGGCCCATCAGTTGTAGAGGGAGTTCGTGCCACGTAGCTTCTTCGGGCTGTGCCCGGCCGGGCCCCGTGGCAGACCCGGCCACCAGACGCTCGCAGGCGGGCCCCCTTTTTGGGCCTGGCTCCAGACGGGGGCCCCCGGGCTTCCTCCGGGCAGGGTCACACTTCCTCTATCTTGTTTTTTCATGAGGTCTTTTTGAACCATTCTTAGTCGGGCCCCTCACCCGAGACCACTTTGCCTTGGGAGACCCTACCAGGAGCACTAGGCTCCGGACAACACAGCTCTCAGGTTCACAGGGGCACACAAACCTCTCCACCACGGTAAGGTGATGGTTCCCGGAGAGGACTTAAAGATCTAAAATTCATTCCAGATACACAATATTACCATTTCTCTCAAACATTGTTCACAAATCTGTCTAAATGTGTGATAGTGAGCACTTCTGCTTTGCTGAGATAATCCATCCCACCTCACAGGTGTGCCACATCAAGATGCTGAAACTGACATCATGATTTGTGCACAGGTGTGCAGACTGTCCACAATAAAAGGCCACCCTGAAATGTGCAGTTTTGTCTCACAGCAAAATGCCACAGATGCCACAAGCATTGAGGGAGCGTGCAATTGGCATGCTGACAGCAGGAATGTCAACCAGATCTGTTGCTCGTGCATTGAATGTTCATTTCTCCACCATAAGCCGTCTCCAAAGGCGTTTCAGAGAATATGGCAGTACATCCAACCGGCCTCACAACCGCAGACCACGTGTAACCACACCAGCCCAGGACCTCCACATCCAGCAGGTTCACCTCCAAGATCGTCTGAGACCAGCCACTGAGACAGCTGCTGAAACAATTGGTTTGCATAGCCAAACAATTTCTGCACAAACTGTCAGAAACCGTCTCAGGTAAGCTCAACTGCATGCTCGTCGTCCTCATCGGGGTCTTGACCTGACTCCAGCTTGTCGCCGTAACAGACTTGAGTGGGCAAATGCTCACATTCGATGACGTCTGGCACATTGGAGAGGTGTTCTCTTCACGGATGAATCTCGGTTTACATTGTTCAGGGCAGATGGCAGACAGCGTGTGTGGCGTCGTGCGGGTGAGCGCTTTGCTGATGTCAATGTTGTGGATCGAGTGGCCCGTGGTGGTGGGGTTATGGTATGGGCAGGCATCTGTTATGGACGAAGAACACAGGAGCATTTTATTGATGGCATTTTGAATGCACAAAGATACCGTGATGAGATCCTGAGGCCCATTGTTGTGCCATACATCCATGAACATCACCTCACGTTTCAGCAAGATAATGCACGGCCCCATGTTGCAAGGATCTGTACACAATTCTTGGAAGCTGAAAATGTCCCAGTTCTTGCATGGCCAGCATACTCACCGGACATGTCACCCATTGAGCATGTTTGGGATGTGCTTGACCGGTGTACACGACAGCGTGCACCACTTCCCACTAATATCCAGCAACTTCGCACAGCCATTGAAGAGGAGTGGACCAACATTCCACAGGCCACAATTGACAATCTGATAAACTCTATGCGAAGAAGATGTGTTGCACTGCATGAGGCAAATGGTGGTCACACCAGATACTGACTGGTTCTGAGTCCCCAGACCCCCAATAAAGCAAAAAAATGCACATTTCAGAGTGGCCTTTTATTGTGGACAGTCTAAGGCACACCTGTGCACTAATCATGATGTCAGATCAGCATCTTGATGTGGCACACCTGTGAGGTGGGATGGATTATCTCAGCAAAGCAGAAGTGCTCACTATCACACATTTAGACAGATTTGTGAACAATGTTTGAGAGAAATGGTAATATTTTGTATCTGGAATGAATTTTAGATCTTT
This sequence comes from Hyperoplus immaculatus, assembly GCA_949357725.1. Classification (NCBI taxonomy): domain Eukaryota; kingdom Metazoa; phylum Chordata; class Actinopteri; order Uranoscopiformes; family Ammodytidae; genus Hyperoplus; species Hyperoplus immaculatus. Next base: position 18,588,109 of record OX442361.1, on the reverse strand, counting down.
AAGTCCATCTCATGAAAAATGGGAGCAAAAACAAAAGTGTTGCGTTTATATTTTTGTTGAGTGTACTTTCATGTTAATCAATTCCTCAAACTAGTTTTGTGGTGCTACTGCTTTCACTAGGTTGGTGAAAATCAAGGAGTGGGTGGACAGTCACGACCCCGGAGCCCTGGTCATCCCCTTCAGCGGCGGCCTGGAGAGTGAGCTACAGGACCAGAGTGAAGAGGAGATGCAGAAGTACTGCACAGAGCACAAGACACAGAGGTTAATTAGCATTCAGTCTCCCCACACTTTATTATCAGCTGTGTCCGCCATGCACTCCTTTAATTGCATGTGCTGATAGAATAATAAATGGCAGAGTAATTACCATTATAAAGCAAAGGATCCCTCTTCTTACTGAACAACTCAGTCAAAGGGTTTTCCTCTAAATTAAGTTTTTAACTGTCATCTGTCATCTCTAGGTATAATTATAACTTGGGCATTTTGGGTGTATTGTTCTCCTTGTGAAAACCTCTATGGAGAGAAAAATTGTGACAGCAGATTTTTTTTCTTCTCTCTCTCTTGGTGCAGAACGAGGAATCGGATTGAATTCTTAAAAATGCCAAATGAGTCTACAAGCTCTGTAATTAATCAAAGAAATCATCGGAGAGTTGAATGTCTTATGTGAAATGATGTGACCCATCTTATTCTCTTAATGAGTTTATATTGGAATGAATGGGGTCTTGCCACTGGGGGTGAACTTTGTCCAGGCTTCAGTGCTAATAAATAATACTCTACTAGTTCAGACGCCTCAATTCAAACTGAAATGTCTCCCCACCAGTTCCCTGAGCAAGATCATCAAGGCAGGCTACGCAGCCCTGCAGCTGGAGTACTTCTTCACTGCTGGACCAGATGAGGTCCGTGCATGGACCGTTCGGGTAAGAGCCCACCGCCTGCTGTGCACATACATGTGAGTGCGAGGGTGTGTACCAGACACACACACACACGAAAATGAATACACACAGTGTCCTACGTTCCACCCTGCTGGCACCCTCACTGATATCACACACTTTCAACTTTGTCATGGTTGTGCTTTAGCCAGTCATTACAGGCCAAGGATAACTTCAATTACTGGTGAGCTGCTGAACAGTGAAAGTGGGGGCTACATTGATTGAGGAGGGCAACAATTGATTTTGCCCATTACGTCCATGAGAATGTTTCCATCCTGTGCAGATCTGCCTGCCCTCCTCCTGCCGCTGGAGATAAGGAGCCTGCGCATTGTGCCTGCCTAATCTGTGTGACGGAGGTTGTCTGTGCCAAAATTGATGTTGCTTTTCATTCGACTGTTTGCGGGCCTTGCTGGGGGCTCCTCCTCCCTGTGTGTTTCAGTTTACTGAGCGCCGGCCGCCAAGGCCTTTGTGCAATGGGATCGCAGCATTTACATCAATACAGATGTTGGATTTGCATGCTAGCATTTTTTTTCTCAAACAAAAAGAAGCATTTCAAACAGATATAAAAAAGGGGGTTTTGACTGGTCAGGAGTTACATGTTTTAAGTTAATGTATGTGGTTAAAAAAAATAGAGCAAAGTTTTTGAAAAACTTTTTGAAAACTAAAGATAAGCGTATACTTTCTCATTCTGCTTCAACCTGATTAGATACTCAGAGATTGCGATTTCAGAAATAGAGTTTTGCAATGGAGAATAAATTCAATGCCATAAATATAATAATTTTTTCAAAAAGCATCGCAATTTTCCAAAATTGCATCTATTCAAAGAACTTGTCGCCAAGCAGATCATAAAGGCTTTGTTCGCTGAATGTGAACTACTTCAGTATTCACATTTTAATGACAAATAAGTAGGAACCTCTTCGGGTTGTTTTCATTCAGTATCTCTTTTGAAAAATTAGAAATAATGACAGGAAAATCTTGTGTCTCAATTTTGAAAGATACTACTTTTAAAATTCTCTAAAAGTAACATTACTTATTAATTTAAAGGACACATAGGAGAGGCAGTGCTTGTGTTGTGCATCATACATCTTTGACAGGACACAGTCCTTGTAAAATATCTGATTCCACGCATTCATGAATTGCAGTTTTCTTTGTATGTTAAACCTTTTTTTTTAACATGAGGATGTGCATGATCCACAATCATCTATATAGCTGACATTTCAAACTAGATTTCAAGATACTATATTATATTATATTATTAATATATTTATATATACAGTTATATATATGGGAGAACGGGGGAATCTGAGGCATCGGGTAATGTGAGCCACCCCCTGTATCTAGGCAACGGAAAACATTTGTGGTCATTTGAGATATATGTTTTCAAGCCCCTATCATTTCCCCATGGCCCTGAAAGAGAGGCCCTCATGGTGCTGTGGTAAGCATGTTTTTTTCACCAAAATAGGTATTCTGCATGTAAAAGTAAATTTTCTTGCTGTCAACTTAATCAACTGTTGTGCCAAAGCAAATGTATTCACGTAGAAAAACTTCTATCATACGTGTTGATGAACTACCAACATATAAAAATCATGTGATGATATTAGCTAAAGATTAGCCTGAAATTCTAAGACAGGTAATTTTTTCTCAAATTGTGGTGGTGGGGGAAAGTGAGCCAAATGCTGTGGGGGAAAGTGAGCCACTGTCTCACTTTCCCCCACCATGAGGCACAAGTTAAGTTTAGTCTTAAACATATTTTAATATAATATTACATGACATATGTTTTATTTTAATGTCATACACATTACAATACACCAGGAAGACGACCTGGGGCAACCACACGGAAAGAGCACCTTCTCATCTTTCCCTGTAACCTTCAGGGCTGGAATGTAGAGTAGGCCTAGTTGTAGAGTATGACAGGCTGATGTTATAATCCAGTTGGGTCTTCTCCTGTTCTCTGGAATGTGTGGCTAGCTTTCAGGATTCTTACTGTTACAATATGTGTTGTTATGGTATTTTCAGAGTGGAAAAAGTAAGTGGATCAGTTTACCCCCAGCTGGTTCACTTTACCCCCTTGATTTTTCTGGTCTGTCTCAGTTTACCCCACAGCTGGGGTAAAGTGAGCCACATGACAACTTTTTTTAAAACAATCATATTTTCACTGCCCTTTGTCTTGAAAAAATTCTGCTAATGCCCATTTCTAGGAAACATCCTGAATTAATGGGAAATGTTTAAATTTGAGTGATAAATCATTTTAGCTCGCTTAGAGGGGAGCAAATGTAAAAAGTGTCTCAGATTACCCCGTTCTCCCCTACTGTATATATACTGTACTATATATATATATATATATTAGATAACAAATTATCTGAAAACTATTTTAGATCACTCAACCAAACATTATTTTTTAAATAATTCAAAAATCTATAGAATTATTTCTATAGCTTAGACGTTTTATTTATTATTACTAACTGATATAACTGGCATTAGGACTGAATGGGTTTAAAGGCACTGATCGTATATGTAGCTAAAAAACTAGTTAAATTTACCGCCTGAAAAATGCTTGAAAGCACCAACTATAGGTGCATGAATGTCTCACTAGAACAAAGCACTTATTTTATCCTATAACCCCTTTCCATATTTGGTAAATTGCATTTTTAGCTTAACCAGGTACCACATTGTAGGACATTTACTGTCTTGTGGTGTTGGAAGGTCAAAAAGTGAATAGCAGATCATTTGCCCTTAAGTGACTCCACTGTAAAGTCACTTTATGCACTAATGATACAGAGATACAGGGATTCATCACATGGGGATCTGATATTTATCTTTTGTGTTGCAAATTGTGGGAGAATACAGGCTCTGTAATATCTAAATGTTTGTTCTTTAAAGTTTATTGCTTGCTTTAATTAAATGGTCGGCATAGAAGAGAAACAGGAAGTTAAGAAAGCGAGAGAAAGAAGGGGAAAAACATGCAATGAAATCCTGCTGGTCAGCCATGAATACAGGACATCACAGTTTTACATTCTGAGCCTTAGACTGTCTGCCAACAGTACGCCCCATGTTGATGCTCCGGACAAATATTCACATTTTTGATCATAAATCTTATATCTTCGCAGCTAATACAACTACAATACTACAATAACACCCCAGTGATTTTTTATTTTATTTTTTTATCCCATGGATTTCAAACTTCTTTGTAAAGAAAAGCCCATTAGTTAATTTTAATATAATAATGTAATTGAATAGTGGCAAATTGTATAAAACATGTCGGGAGATATTTGTAAACATGAGCCTTTTGTAAATATTTTCTTGATGGCTCCTCAGACTGTGTATGCCAGAGGGGAAGGATGAGCTCACTTCCTTTTTTTCTTTTTTTTTAACACCGGACACATTAGGTTTTTAGTAAGATGACATCACATTCACTCGTCTCAGCATGACTGATGCCATCGCTATTTACAAAAAAAAGTCCCCAAACACTTCAAAGGCATCCTCAAAAACATGTTTTTCCTTTTCGACATAACTGATTACAGCCAGCCTTGATTGTGTGTGAGAGGCATTAAGTCAGGTAAGCATCAGTGGGTAACTATATTAAGCCAATACATCTTGCATTGTAAAAACTACACTCAGTAATGTCATGTTCCTAAGTCCTTTAACATGCTTTATTAGGCAGCCTCGAGGTGACCATTATCTATCAGCCTGCTCTGCATGGCTCTAAACTAGGACAATGTGGATCGCTTGTAATGCTCCGTATGAAAAAAAAAGAAAAAAGAAATCCCCCCATAATCTATTTTTCTCCAGATAGACAAACCTTGATGCTGATTAATGGTAGTTAAACTCACAAGCACTCCGTCAATGAGATTGCAAAGAGATGGTAATGTATTAGAGTCATTAAATACGCATCATTCTTTTGGCATGAAATATGTTGACCCCAACCTGATTATATACATAATTAAAACCGCTCAACAGTTCCTGAGCACGGGGCTGCGGAGCAGAGAGAGGGAGCGAGCAGGTCGACAGGCAGGAGTCATAATGATACACAGCAGCCACGTCACTTGGGTCGTTTGTCATTTACGCCCAGCATTATTTCAGTGCATATAAATTGCACATTTTATCAGTCACCAGTTGGGTCTTTCGTTTTTTTAAAGAGGAGGAGAGGTCTAAGACTCAAAAAAATCATAAAACGATTAAATATGTTATTTTGTGATTTGTTCAATGGCATCTGGAATGACTTTAGGGGCACATCCGAAGGTATGTTTTGAAGATGATGTCAACAATTTAAAGACATTAAAAAAAATACACTTAAACATACTGTAGCAGCCCTGCTTCTACCACAGGGAAATGTTATTGAATGTTTGAAATGAATTTGAATTGCCAAACTCGCGTGTGTCAAAGCCTTAAAGGCCTTATGTAGTGATCTTCCCTGGGCCTCTCACTGCAACACTGGGTCTTCTTGCTGTCATGACCAGAGAGCTGAGCAGCGACCCACAATGAGGGAAGATTGCTTGGACAGAAATCAATACGAGCGTGGAATGGGAATCAGAAGGCATTGATAGCAGTGCTGGGTCCTTATCGGTGTCCAGGCTTGCCCTAACAGGGGCACAGCCGAGTGGAAAGCTATCCAGAAATCAGGGTCTGAGGCAAGAATACACCAGACTGAAGAAAAAAATAAAACTACACACCCCCACGAGTGATGCTCAAGACGCTATCACCCTATCAAACACCATGTCGCTCGCATGCTGTAATCCATCTTCTCCAAAACAATTCATTTGTCCTTCTCTTTTCTCATCTCTCCTCGTGACAGAAAGGAACTAAGGCTCCACAGGCTGCAGGGAAGATCCACACAGACTTTGAGAAGGGCTTCATTATGGCGGAAGTAATGAAATTCCAGGATTTTAAAGAGGAAGGCAGTGAGAACGCTGTCAAGGTGAGCAGTCAGGGTGCCGGAGGATGAGGGGAAGTCTCCTGTGATCAGTGGAGCTGACAGTTTGCCACACAGCACCACCACCGCAAGCCGCTCTTCACCTTTACTCAGGGGAAGAAATTACTGCACACACACACACACACACTCCAGCACCACTCCTGACCATTCTGTTCCCGCAGTGCATATCTTTATCACAATGTGTCTTAACTGGCTGCTGATAGTTCTTGCTCGTGGCTCTGTAGTACAGGCACTGCAGACATAGCACGTCCTCACCTCACCAGGCATTTATCAGATATATAGAGTGCGCTGTTAGCTTAGAGCTCTACTTTTGCCAAATCCCCCGAGCCGCTGTGTGGGCATGTGACATTGATATAAGGCGGCAAGTTAAATAAAGTGTGAAATTCCCTCAAATAAGGACTGCTTCATGGATGGGCAGCGGGGGGGGGGAAATGCGACTTTCAATAGCTTATTTTTATGACGGCCCAGTGTTTGTTTTGACCTTTTAACTGGTGTGTGGGCTGTTCATGTGCACGCCCCTGTCAAATATAATCACTGATTTCATGGTGAATTTGAGAAGACAATAACTGGGCGTCAGCTACAACGGGTACTTTGCCAAATGCCTCAAAATTCTTTTCCTTCCCACTAAGAGTTTTTTTTATAGGTTTTGGAATGCATTAACTTCCGTATCAGAAAACTGTAATTTAGTCTTTGAAGGTAGATAGTTAATAATCAGTTAATCAACGCTATAGGATGCCTTTCATATCAAAGATGCTCTTATTTATTACACACAGATTATATATCATTATTTATTTTTTAAATCAAATTCTCAGTTAATTCAATTAAAGCAGAAGCTTCTTTTACATTGCTATATGTGACATAGCAGCAGCTGTAGGCCACATGGGTACATTCACACTATCACTACCATCGACTCACACTTACACACTCAACTAATGTAATTATGGCGACACACAGGGGCCTGTGGAAAGGAAGCACTATGAAAACATTTGAATCTCTTTACTATTCAAGCCTTTTTTAATAAGTATTTAGTATTTAATGCAGCGGCAGTGTATTGTCCACAACCTTCGTAAGCTGCAAACAGAGGGTGAAATGTATGGGTCTCTGGGGAGTTTGGCCATTGTTATCTCGAGGCTGCAATCCGAGTGTCAGATCCTTACTGCATGCTCTCTTACTAATCCCCTTTTGGGCCTCATAAGAACATAGAGCGTTTCTGACTGTGGCATTAAGGCCCATGCTATTTAATGCCAGTTGTGGGAATAGGCTGTCTGAATAAGGCCAGTGTAAGGGGATATCACGTTATTAGTAATCATATCTGCTTAAGCCAAGCTTGCTGCTCCAGATGGCTGCTTTCAAGTGCAAATGAACCAGTTAGACGCGTCTGGTTTAATACATACTCAGGAATCACAAATAGCCATTGATTTTTCCCCCTGTCTCCCTCTCCATCCAGTGTTTCTGGTCGTATTGAGCTTGGATTAAATGGTCTCCTGAGCCTTTAAAGGGACATTGATTCTCCTAATTAATTGTGCGCTGTGCAGAACCAGAATGCATAAACCTGTCCGTATTAGCACTTCAAGTCAATTATTTTGAGTTTGCCGGGAAGGAGAACAAACACTTACTGTATACAAAAGAAATGTTAGAAGTTATTTTGTTTCCTTGAGAAGTTTGATAGTGCTGTAATCAAAGACATATTAACATTTTGTGCTTGTGCACATGAAACTGGAATGGGCACAAGAGAGGATTATTCACTCAGTGGGAATCCAGGCGCCCCTTGAACGAACCACGGGTGCGTGTGTCTGTGTGTGTGTGTGTGTGTGTGTGCGTGCGTACGTGCGTGCGTGCGTGCCTGCGTGCGTGCGTGCGTGCGTGCCTGCCTGCGTGCGTGCGTGCGTGTGTTTGTGTCTTTAAGAGAGAGAGAGAGATAGAGAGGGGGAGGGAAAATATGACATTTGCAATTGGAGTGTGAAGTTATTGTAAGTGATATAATAGATCCTGAACTTTATTCTCTAGTAATATTTACAATATAGACTGCTATTAAGTGCTCTATCTATTCCATTGTACCAATCAAAAAATAGTGTACGGGTGTCCCATTCTATAAACTGTAAACGTCACACAATATTATGTTCATATTTTTCTAACCCTTTTAATTGAGTTTTTTCTTTGTGATCTTACAGGCGGCAGGGAAGTACAGACAACAGGGAAGAAACTACGTTGTTGAAGATGGAGACATCATCTTTTTCAAATTTAACCCGCCCAGTGCGCCAAAGAAAAAGTGAAACAAGAATTACACAATCATTTTTTTACGCAACTGGCCCACTTTCTGACACCCTCTTACTCTCTGTTTTGGGTCCTGTATAGGATCAAATCCCTCCTCTGTGCCAATAACACAGGTTCCGTAAACTCTGACAGCTTTGCTATTTAAGATCAGGATCGGCCCCCACTCCAAATTGTTGCAGCATTTGAAGGAGCGTATTACTCTCCAGATACTTCATTAATCTCCATCACGGGTGCCAGGGCTGACACAGCTGACAGCGGGGACAATGCCACCTGCTCCTCTCCCCCTTCAGCAGATAATGCATGTTTTACAGTAGCCCAGATGTCTACACTCAATAAAACATTTGACAAAACCCAGTCTGTGTGTGTTTTGGGATGTCTGTATTGAGTTGGAAGCTGCATGGGGATGGTGATAGCGGTCCTGCCGACCACTGATTACAGAATTAAAAGACACAGCTGACATTGACTGTAGCAGAGAGGGGACAATTATAATTAAATCTGTTAAGTGATTCTGATTTTAGAAGGGCACATGCAGGAAGCAGGTGTTTCGGCCAAAAGAAACTGGTCACTTTAAATGATTATTGTGTGTGATTGATCTAACCTTTTCATTTAACATTTTTATTTCATTTATAGATAGTTGTATATGTGAGCCCTCTCCTTTACTGTCCCAGTACAATCCCCAAATATTAACACAAATGGAATCTTTGTCATGTTTATAGTTTATTTGTCCTGTCCCAAAACAATGGGGTTGACTAAACACCCCAAAGAAAGAAGTGCACATTTTATGATATTCTGTATAGTATGAAAATAGAGGTTGACACAATCCACAAGCACAACCAGAAAACGATTCCTTTTGTCTGAAGTAGTGTTTTTCTCGCCTCTATACTTTGTGTGTAAGTGTTTGTGAAGCGTTTATGCTGATGGAATTGTATGGCTGCAGCCGCAGTGCTCCAAAGTAAGATTGTATTCTCTGTGGGAGTCCGAACAAAGAGCTGTAGATCAGCAGTGCTTTGCTGAATATTTTGTTACCATTAAGACTGCAGCGAACAAAATGGCCTTTTGATGGGAACAAAAAGATTGAATAAAAATGGTCATTTTACAGAGATAGTATTGCATATCCATGTTTCGAAAAGGATGTTTTATGGAGCCGAGCCTGTGCTAGCACTACAAAGCACAGTGTTTGTCGTGGAAATAAAGTGGATTATAGTCTTTGAGGTTTAAGATCAGTGGCAAAATATAGGATAGTGTTTATTGTAGTTAGATGCAACGACGCACAGATGATAACGTGAATAAAATTACATTAAACTCACTTTGCTGGGTAGCTTTAGCATCAACCACTGATTTTAATCACAGAGATATTTCATGCAATAAACCAAGTAAGTTGTTGCTAGCCACATTAACAGCTCTCATATACTGTCTTCCATACAACAAAAGGCTGTTTTCGGCTCACTGTTTTCTAAGTAAAACAATACAAATCCTCCAGAGAGCACAACGGAGGCTTGAGACAAAACTGTTTTTGCATTCCTCTCAAGATGGTGGTGGTGTTGGCCAACCTAAACCCCACATAGAAGATTATTTATCTGCTGTAGTTTTGAGGCTCAGGGATTGACGAGTTGTTCCCAGTGGTCTGGGTCGGAGAGTATTTTGTTTTTCATAAAGTGACAATAAATCTTTTCAGATCAAGTAATAAAGCTATTTCAAGTCATGCAGATGTTGAATAGGAAAAAAACACTATAACAAAGTCTCTTGTTCTGTGAGCGCGTCCTATGAAGGCTGTTTCAGGCTTTGATACTTACAATTTGGCTGTCACCAGAGGCAGGAATTAATACATTCTAAATTCATTGGGGGCCCTTTATGTCCTGATGCCCTGGGACATATTTCAAAGTGCAAACATAACCACCAGTTAACAGTGAAAACAAAGACGTGCACATAAAACAACAGAACTATACTATAAACATGTTCAGGTGCCATATGTGGATTGTACAAAACCAGTCTAATTGATAAAACCTTGAAGAAAAAAAGTCCAGAAATGTGACAGATTCTCTACTGGTGCAAATGTCCTGTCAGCACAATCAATCAAGCGGTGCCACTCTGCCCCAAGGCAAACCGCAGTGGCATCAAACCAAGAAGGGCACGGAGTGGAACGCTCACTTTAAAAACACACGCCCAAGAAAACAGACCAATGCCTGTGGTCGTAAATCACATGCACACCAAAGGGTTTTGAAGAATTAGAAAAAGGAATGTATGAGTTATGACAAATAAACATATGAATAACTATGGGGTTTTTCAGTGCAGTCACTTGGCACAAGGGGATTGTGTTGGTAAATTCAATGGTTATTATAAATGCATTGTATAGTATCATTACAGAGGGTAAATTATCTCTATTCTGGATGACAATAAAAGTCTTGTCATGGTGTAATTATTGCTATAGTGTGACTTCTTTGTCTGACACGCTCGATATGCTGTATACAGAATAGACATGGAATCAATACAGAACCAGGATTTGACTAAAATAACAGGTCATGTAAGCATCTAGGGGCAACTGTTGCCCGGCAGGTACAACGGTTGACCAAGGACCGCAGGGATGGTGGTTTGATTCCAACCACCTTTCACATGTCGAAGTGTCCATTGGTAAGACACTGAAACCCAAATTGTTCCCTGCATGGTATGCTGATGCAATTTGTGTGTGAAGTTGTGTTCGCATAGGAAAGTCGAGAAATTGTAAAGTGCTGTGACTCTGTGAGGATTCTGATGCAGTCCATTTAGTCTTCTGCAAAAATTTGTGCTCATTCCTGTTGTACTGTCATAAAACTTGGTGCTTTGACTCATTGCTCTCCCTGTGAGGTTTTATCTCAGTGTTCAAACATAGTATAATTGTGAGGGAAATGAATACCAGAAACAGCTTAGAAGATCAAATAAATGTTTAAATCATAACCTATTGTTGACTAATTTAATTTATTGTTTACATCTGCAGTTATTATTACATGTGTCTGCACTACAATCAATACTTTGGTTAACCATGCTGTTAACAAGTTTGTTTTTTGATTTTGCACGCAAGATGCAGCAAAATATAATTTAAGATTTAAAAATTATTTCTCCTAAATGTCTCCTCCCACATGCCATTGCATGAACTGAGGTCTATCTACGCGCCGGCGCGTGCGCGCATATCTTTATTAATATCTCCTTGAAGATATGGCTGAAAAATACAACAAAAACATCATCTCAAACTAGAGGTCCTCCTGTTTCCGGGGAATGTTCTTGTGATACTGTCAGTCCCTTACAGGCTTAGAAAACACTGTGAGAAGCAAGACCCAGAAGCTCCCCAGCTACTACTTAGCTTGTAAATAGTGCATAGAGTATATACATAGTGTGAAAGTAGTTTGTTATTATTGTTTTTATATTTACTTAATGGTTTGTTTGAAAAATGTTTTGTGATGCTTCCTGTTTTATTAGTATACATCCCATGAATCATTATATGTGGTTCAAAGTCTTCATTCAGTCTAATTTCCTAATGTTTTTTGACAGTAGAAACAACATTTCTACCAAAAAGCGTCTGGACCAAATTTTATATTAGTCATGTTTTGTGCACTTCCCTACTGTGTTTTGGAAAATTTCCACTGCATTTTTGAAGCTAAGGCTTGGGAGAAGCAATTTCAAGAGCCAAAACAACTCAACAGGATGACCAAAAGTTCTTCTTTCACACAAATTTCCAGGTTTTTCAAAAATCGCAATTCATTTTTCAGCATTTAAGCCAATTATTTATATACACAATGGTCTAGGACATAAGTAGACCTCAGAAAACAGAGGCCTAATGTGTTCTGAACATTTCCATATAAACACTTTGGTATAATTTATCTTCTTGCACATTTGAAATAGGTATTTATAGAAGTATGTCAAATCGGAGAAAATACCCCTAGACCTCATGAGCCATGTGATTTAAACCTTTATGACCCTATGTATACCCTATGTATACCCTATGACCCTGTAATACCGACTCATCTTGTACGTACTGTACTGTAGATGCATATTACCATGGACATGCTACCTGTGAGGCCTGTGTATACTGTCCAGAGGCCACTTTATAACATGCACCTGCGCGATTCAATGTGACAACCATGCCATTAAGTCTACTTTTACGTTTATAAGGTTCAGTTTTTGTTGACATTGTCAAAAATGTGCAAATCATTTGTATGTTTGTCAATTAGGTCTGACGTTAAAATGGCGTTGTACCAGACTTAGATTATATTGAAGTGTTCCTAATTGTGTGTGGGAACAGCAAATAAGAAACATCTCTGAATATAATGCAGTCCAGTACAACATCACCAGACATTATGATCTCATTGCCAAAACATATAATTGTCAACAAAAACTTAACATTAGAGGCATCATAAAAGTAGTAGTTTATGGCAGATCAGTTATATTTGATTGCATTATCTTGCACACATGTACCTAACCTTTTACACTTTTTTTTTACAATTTATAATTCCATGCAGAGGTATCCACTTTTGACCTAGGTGTATCTATCTTGGGGTGTATCCTTGGGCTAGACCCACCTTGCCTGGTGTGAATGTGTATGACTGGTGTACGTTTGAGGTAGGTGGTGGTCGCACAGCCTCATAATTATAATGCAGAATTAGACCTTAATTCCTGTTGACCCATTTCTCACCAGCACTTAGCGGTACATTTAAGCTATGTCTTTCTGGTTAACTTTATTGTCTTTGTTTAATTGTCTATCATGAGTGCTGAAAACCGGAACTTCAATTCCATATATTATGTGTCATGATACTTGGTCAAAAAATTTGAGTTTATCCATATATGTATTAAATGTTATTTCTGTTATGAAGTATTTTTTACTATCAATTTCTATTGGCTGCTTTATTAAGAGATGCTCTGCTGTCGTGTTGTCCCTGTGGCAATGACAAATAAAATACTTTAAACTTTGAATTTGATACCACATGCATCCATAATACCGTTTGTTAAAAATTCCACATTGAAGTTATTATAAAAATCCTTTCATGCAACCCTTACTGATTGTATAGATGTAACAGACAAAGAAGAGCATGATTATTGCTGTCTGCGGTGCTACAGAGATGTCTGTAACATACATTTGATATTCCATCCACACTCTTTCATGCTGCAACCGTTTCAATTCTGTCTCTCAGGCCCCATTTACAGTGTCCCATGAGGTACCTCCAGCAGGGCACTTTCTCTCCGTGGGGTCACTCTCTCTTGGACTGGCCTCTTGTGAAAACAACTGTCAATATGTTAATGTGAAACACCCATTGCGGACTCATCCAGTTACTCCTTTTATCCGTCACATTTCTGCACTGTGCTGCAACAACAGTGGCCATGCATGCGGAAGAGAGTGAGAAGAGGCTCTTAATAAATAAAGGTTTGTTTACTTTTTCTAATTGACTTATTCCTGGAAGATTTATCAAAAATAAAATAAATTACATTTTATTTTGGATCAGATTCCCCCCCCCAAACTATACTAAGAGAAGAGGTGCAGTGAGTTCATAAATGTCCCTATTTACAGTTACATCTCACACACTGAAATAGATGTGCTGAAACCCATACTGGGTAATTGCTCCACAGACTTCATAGATTCATCATATGAGGTGAATACAAGCCCTGTCAATACAATTTAATTTCCTTTGTTGTTCTCTGTGTGAGTTCCCCTTGTGAGCGTGGTATCCGGCTCACAAGTGTGAAGACAAACTCCGTGGCAGTTTCATGTCTTGTGTAGGCCACTGCGTCCACCTCTGGGTTGCATTCGTGCTGCTTATAGGATATCTGACTTTTCCCTTTAAACTTGGAGGTCTTTGTAGAAATTGTTGATACGCTTCCAAGGACTCCTGGAGTAAGACAGACATAGCTGCAAGCTTTTTCTAAAGCTGTTTCCATTGGCCTGTGTTTACCTGACACTTGGATTGACAGCAGAGTGATTGGAAATATCCACCATTCACTGCCGTGAGCTCCTGAGTGCACGGAAAGTGCTTTTGTAGTCTGGCTGTAATGGGCCAACTTTGAATTGAAGGTTGAGAGAAATAGCCTCACTGCGGTCGCGCACTGTGAGGAACTGACACACCACAAATAATACTCAGAAGTGGGGTCCTGATAGCATCACAGGCGCAGAGCAGGTACAATAGCATGCAGCCCCTCATTTCAATGCACTTTCGCAATGTTGTACTGTGTACAATCAGATGGAGGGGAAGAAATCTAGTCGAATACAAACTCAGATTGTGTCTCAATTGTGTTAGGGTTTTTTTCTCCCACAAGTAAACAACACAAAACAACATCTTAAAATGTATTTGCTGATTACTTTTGTATTTACAAGAAAGAAAGTGCATGAGAACAAACCTGCCACAATATCTGGCATTATGGCAGAGTTTAGATTGATTATAGAGTCATGAATGAAATTAAAAGGTAAAAATAGTAGCTATTACACTTACGTATCTACTCAACTGGATCGGTTACCTGCAATGATTTAGCCAATCAACGTTACGTACTGTTTTCATAGCAGGTCATTTCAAACTTCACCTTCCCTATATCAGTTCACATTCACTAGTCACAGAAGGCCACCGGCTCAGTTTTAAAGCCACAGCAATCTGGTTCCTTATTCTACCTTATAACGTATTTCGAAAAGCGCTATGCAGACAGGAATGCAGATGTGAAATTTGGAGAAAAGAGAGGGCTGGTATTGGTTCCCTCACAAAATAGGTATGAGGGGAGAAAAGGATGGATTGGCGCATTCAATCGTAAATGTTTGATCTGGCTATAGACATCTGTAAAAATAAAAAATAAATAAAAATAATAATAAAAAAAGCTCAATCCCTAAATTCATCAAAGTCATTTTGGGACCATGTTAATGAGCAACATTGTATGGATGCAATTTTACAATAGTTATAAAATTGTAGGCTATATTTAAAGACATAGGACTACAAATTGCAATACGTTCTGTAAATGGTGGTGGAACATAAAGATATGTTGCGAGTGTTGAGGTTGATGTCAGCTTTGGATTGACCTGTGGGACCATCTGAGGAGTATTTCCTGCCAAAAGTTATGTGACAGCTGGCAAGACATTTAGTGGACTGTTGATTGAGACACGGTAGCCCTACTGGTGTTGGTCACATATTGCTCCTGTCCTGGGCATAGATAGGAGTGAGTTCAAATGAGGAAGATGAATCCCATGTATAGGCAAGAATGCGATGGCATTATTGTGTCTATATCGTGTGTGTGTGTGTGTGTGTGTGTGTGTGTGTGTGTGTGTGTGTGTGTGTGTGTGTGTGTGTGTGTGTGTGTGTGTGTGTGTGTGTGTGTGTGTGTGCATGCGTGCGCGTGTGTGTTTATGTGTGCACAATGTTAACTTACAGGTCATTATAGGTTTTACAAGCAGCCGTCACACTAAACAGCGCATTTTCACCGGTCAAAACAATGTGACTAAAAGTAAACAATTGTAACTACAATCCTCATTGACATAAACACAAGTAGCCTACTGTAAAAATTAAAATGCATAATAAACAGGAAAAGACTCCAACAAAGGATGATTGACATGTGGACTGACAAATAACAACACGGTGTTCAAAACGAACAGCCAATCACCTTTATGGAGGACGGTGGGATTTCCTGTACGTGACGCAAATACTCCCAGTCAACACTGGAGGCCCCACCCTTTGTGTTACCTACCGCCCGTCAATCAAAATAGAAAAAAATCTGACAGTTATCATCAATTTCTACGCGTGTACAATCAATTTAATACGCTGATCATGTCCAGTGGGTTGTGACCATCAGGACTTTCCGTTTCAAGACAGGTCACGGCCATGACTGGTATGTATCTCACTCCTAACCCACGGAAGCTAACAGGCTATCGAAAGCATCCTTTGGCTAAATTAGCTCGCTAGAAGGCTAACGGGGTGTTCGATGGCGATAGTGCTAATCATCGCGGGCTGAGTTAGCAGCTGTAGTGGCTAACGCTGCACTCGTTAGCTTAGCCTACCAGCGTAGCATGTTTATATCCCCTCACAAGTCAGCCCTACCTAATCTAGGCATCTCTATGTGTCTTTCTGTTTGTGACTTTGTCGTGAGTTTTCTCGCTGACTGTTACAATAGCGTCACATATGTTAGCTCTATGTGTTATTATCAGGTTTTTAGCTAACGTTAGCTTCGGCTGTTCCCACTCATAGCTTCCTGTCTTCTCCTACACAGCCCAAGAACAGCCGATGAAAGCAGAGGATATGGCTGCTTTGGACGTGGACAGCAGTCAAAGCGACTTTCTGCAACAAGAAGGAGACAGGGGCAATCAGGTAAGAATTTCCCCCTCGGGGATTAGTATTATGTCTTTGCTGCTTCTCAAGCGCCTGAGCGGTGCTTACTGAAGTTGACATATTTCAAACTTGGAGGGGGGTATATTACTTTGATTTGAACCTCTCAGGCAACACTTCCTCTCGGGCTGCATACAAATCCCGCCTCCTTAGACGGTGTGTTAACTCCAGCCAGATCTAAACATCACCTGGGTGTTACCCTACTTAAAGCCTGGGGGAGGGTCAAAAGAAAGTCCTTTAGCCCCCAAACTTCAGGCCGACCTTTACTACCAATACCCATACTTCCATACTATATAATTTCATTAAGATGCCAGAAAAAGATATAGGGCGTTCCAATACATACAATTCCAAAAATACCCAGTTGCAATCAGGTTGCGTTTTGCAGTATGCAAGTCAGCATGCCTTTTGGGCTGTTCTGACATGCAATAGATACATAAGTAATAGGGTTAAGTTCAAAGCACAAGTTATAAACAAATGAACAAATGTCCCTGCAGGAGTAAGGGCAGCTGCAGTATGTAGTATAATAAAACAGAAAAGTATGAGATTTGGAACACAAGGTGAGTTGCACTTTCTATGTGGCCCAGACTAATGGCCGCCCACTTTCTTCCCTTTAAACTGGCCCGTTGTGGGTAGGACTCTCAGCCGTCATCCCTCGACCTGCTAGCAACCACCTGCACTCAGGTACGCTCACCGTCGTCACAGGTGGACAGAGGTGCTGCCACTGATGTGGTAAGTCAGCACCTCTGCTAGATGCCACACAGAAACAGCAGAATTGAAGCCTTCAATCACAGCTGAGAAAAATTGGTGGTGGGAGTGTAGAAGCTTGCAGTTGTTTTCATGGAACTATAGGTACTGCATTTTGGCATCAAAACAGGAGAATATCTCACTGCTACAAGAACCGTTTTACTAGTCCGACTACTAAAACAGACTCAGAAAGGGGTCAAGTATCCTTCTGGTCATGTGACCAGTCCTTAATTTGCTACAATGAATTTGGCTTAACCCAGTGGGCCTTCTACATGACATTTTGATAACAAATACAGTTATTACTGGAAGTACAATGTAACTAGACCATCCATATGTGGGCCAAGCTTAATCTGTATTTCAGCTTTTAATAAAACGGCAACATCAACCAAGGTCTTTGACAACTCAAGATACGTTTATGTAGGTCAAGAGATATAGTTTGATAGATTCTGTTTTAAGATTTGCTTTTGTCTTGATGAGATTGGTAATCGTCAACATATATTTACGTTTCAGTTTGGGATCAAAGAGCAGGCTGAATCCAGATTTCAATAACTTGTCCTCTAAAGTTGTTGTTGACAAGAAGTTCTTTAGTGTTTATGTTTTTTTAATGCACAGTACGACTAAATATTTCAAGATCTAATGAGACCGGCATTGACTAAAGACATGAAACTGTTTGCATTTCAACTAAATTAACCCTTTATTACTTAACTTAAAGAAGAGTGTGTAAGAATACTGTGAGGTTTCTGTCTGGCTGCACACAGCACCTGTTGATACAGTCAACACCCTTTAAAAAAACAGTCACTGTTGGCCATAAAATATCCTGTACCACTCATGACATCAGGGTCAGGTTTGCAACTCTTTAATTTATTGCAATATGTGAGAAGTCAGTGTGAACCTTCAGGACTAAAAATACCCTACAGAAAAAAAAATAGATTTGTATGTGTTGTTTTTCTGGACCAAGAGAGCCATACTACTACATATTACAGCTATAGAATGTTAGCAATACTTCACATGCATGGGAAACACAAAATAGCCTCGTTTGAGATGTCGCCGTCTTGCTAAGACCTGCGCAATTATGACGCTCGGCTTGCTGAGCGCACAGCATTTTTGCAGCATTTTTGTTGTGCGCTCAGCAAGACGCGCGTCATAGATGCGCAGGTCTGAGCAAGACGGCTCCAAGTCGAACGAGGCTAATGTCTTGCCCCTTCGCCTTCTACTGACTCAACTTTTTGCTCATTTTGTTCTCTGCCTCCTTATGTTTCTGATGCCGATTGTTTCAAATAGCACTGGTTTCTTTAAACTATTTAGCTGTGTACAAACTCTAGAAAACATTTATTTCTGTAAATAATTGAAAAACAGGCGATAATTAATTTATTCATATCCTAATTATTATTTTTTTTTTCTCTCTCCGCAGCTGACTGGGACGGATAAGTGGGAGGTATTAACCCCCACATCAGCAGCAAAGGATGAATCTGGAATGATACAGATCCAAACATCAAATGGACAGTATGTTCTTCCTTTCCAGAACTTACAGAGTCAGCCAATCTTTGTGACGTCGGGAACAGACACCTCCTCTGCCAACTCAGTGCCTAACATCCAGTACCAAGTAATTCCTCAGTTTCAGACTGCAGACGGACAGCTGAGCTTCTCCACGTCCGGCGTGGAAGGAGCCACATTGACTCAGGACGCCACAGGGCAGATTCAGATTTTGCAAGATGGCGGCCAGGGCCTCCTTAACAACAGCCAGCACCTCATATCACAGACTGGTAACCTCCAGCAGATCCAGGGGGTCTCTATCGGCAGCTCCACCTTCAACAACCAGGGCCAGGTTGTTACTAACGTGCCTATGGGCTTGCCTGGGAACATCACTTTCGTTCCCATTAACAGTGTGGACTTGGACTCCCTGGGCCTGTCTGGTGCTCAGACTATAGCGACGGGAGTCACCGCCGACGGCCAGCTCATTATGGCCAGTCAACCCGGGGATGGCTCGGACGGCCTGGCCAAGACAGATAATAATCACCTCTCACAGACACTACAAGTGAATCATTCGAATGCAAACGCCGACATCTTTGTGCCAACGTCTTCCTCTCAGCTACAGATTCCGGTGAGCGAATCGGGAATGCTGACGCAGCAAAATACTTCGCTGTCATCGATGGCGACGGATCAGGGCGACTCCAGTTCCGGCCTCCAGGAGGCTTTCATCCAGCAAACCCAGGATCAGCAGAGCATCCAGGTGTCCTCTGCTCAGCCCATCCTCCAGCTGCAGCAGGTGCCTCTTCAGACCAGCAACGGCCAGGTGGTGCAGTCTGGCGGGCAGGGCCTGCAGAACGTACAGCTCATCAACCCGGGGACCTTCATCATCCAGGCCCAGACCGTCACGCCCTCCGGTCAGATCCAGTGGCAGACCTTCCAGGTGCAGGGAGTGCAGAACCTGCAGAACCTCCAGCTGCCCACCACGCCGCCCCAGCAGATCACTCTGGCTCCAGTCCAGACCCTCTCCATGGGCTCCAATCAAGTCAACATCAGCCAGGGCCACGTCCCCAACCTGCAGACAGTCACCGTCAACTCAGTGGCCCAACAAGAAGGAGACGCAGACAACCTTGGAGGTACACTAGTGGAATTTATGTAGGAAACACTACAGATGTGCTCTAAGAGCTGTGTGGGCATGTGCAGACAGTCCATGATTGACATATCCTTGACTGTACAGTTAGGTTGTGTGGGACAAATTAGTGGTCCAGTTTGTCCCGCACAACCGTTTATTTTTACCAACCTTATTGTCTAATTTACCGATTTTCTTATTGGTAAATGGATTTTGGTGATCTTGTTTAAAACTAGCACCCCTTCTCCCAGCTTTAACCTGAGCAGAGGTTCCCTTCAAACTTGATAACTTTACATACCATTGTAAATATTCTAATGTATTTATTTACCACTGTGAAATCTTTAAGAAAGGTCCATCTTCAGCATGTTACTGTTATGCCATTGTGTCCTAACTGTCCCTAGTTACTGCATTTATTGCACTAATACAATAGAGAAGGAATTGTTGTCTGGGTAGAATCATATGTACTGTTATATGATGGCTGAATTCCATTTAGTTGCTTGAGTTTCACTACGATGTTATTGTGCAAGTGTTTCCCACTATGACGTTAATGTCTGTGAGAATGTTCTGTATTTTTGTCTATAACATAATGACAAATGCAGAACAGCAAATGCATATTTTGCTTAGCTAACCTTAAAAACGAAATTTCTGAATTTACAATTATGTATCCATGATATACATGAGAAAAGTTGTCATATTTTTGAACTTAGAAGCTGTATGCAGCAATGGCTTAATATTTTATATTTTCTGTAAACAGTCGAGACTTTTCATTGTAAACATATGTGTTTACATCAAGTGTTTGAACTGTGTGTATCCTTAAATCCCCTCTCTTTTGATTTTCGATGTAATATAGTGATCAAAACATTGTTATGCAGTTTTCAATTTGAGCACAGCCCTTCTATCCATGACCTGACACTCATGTGGGCAAGAAAGTCCACAGGGTACATTTAATTAATCATCAAAGTTGTCATTGATACATTTTCTGTCAATCATTTAATTATTTTATCACTGGGCTGCTTACTATGTAGTATTACTTTTCTGCTGCCAAGCTGTCAGTCACACACTCTAGTAAAGCAGCTCTCAGTGGCCCTCATTTATCAACCGTGCGTAGACCAGAAAAATGGGTGTACGTACATTTCCACGCAAATCTCGGCATTTATCAATATGGACGTGAGCGTAGGATACGCTCAAATCCCACGCTAGCTCTCAGCTCGCGTACGCAAGTTTGTAAACAGCATGGACTCGCAGTGCAGGCTGTGCCAGGTAGCCGATGACTTTGTTGGACAATTATTAGAAGGTAATACAAATGCAGTGTTTGCTCAGACCACTTAAAATTGTGCAGCTTATGGTGTGAAACTGAGTAGGAGAGCTGATTCAATAGTGCGCACACCGGCCACTTAGGAGCGCTGCATGGGACTGCGTAAGGGCAGTTATGTTCGACTTGGAGCAGCTGGGGGGACACTGAGGCATGAGGGCTGCATTCATTCAAAATGTTAGCCTAAGTATTAAATATGTAGTAGGCCTGCACTGCTCTTTATGATAAAAAATACACGGCACAACATTCAACTTAACATTTTATTTATTTGACGCACTTTTTAGATGTTAGTTCCTCTCTTAATGCGTCATTGATCGCTTAAGCGAGCGATTTATTTCCACCGTTAACCGGCACGTTTTTCCGATCTGCTAGTGGAGCAGCTCAGCAGGACAGTGGGCGCTCTCACAGCTAATCGTTGCCGGGTCGGCTTGTGCAGCTGACGGCCGGGCTGACCACTCGTGCCAAGCGCATGCTGTCATACAGTAAAATGCACAATGTGTTATTTTTAGTTTTTAAACCCCTTTTGAGTAGTGCTATCTAAAAGGGCCAATACAGTTTAATCATTCAAATCTCTGCAGACGTGTATTTCTTTTATGGGGACCATTATCGGACAGTTGGTGCGTCTTTTTCTCCTCTACCACTTATATTATGCCCGCACGTTGGTTGCATTTCAGAACAGCAACACGCTTTTTTTAGTGGCGATTTTTGAGTCAGACCACTTTTTCTTCATCTATGTAAAGAAATGGCGACATATATGGGAGAGTGGCCTAAGTTGTGCATTTTGGAAGTTGTTCCACCCCTTGTTTCTAGAAAACCGTGGAAGAAATTGGAAATGTGACCACATATTTAAGAAGAATCATCCATTTGACTCATCCTGTAAAGAAGGGAGACACAAGGAATAAGATATAAGCACATTTAAGCTCAAAAAACTGTGTTTTGCCTTTCAAAGTAAAATTTCCATGATCAAGGTTTTTTGATTATTGTGTCTGAACAATTATAGACAAGTTTGAAAACATTTGACACATGTTTTAGTGCTTTGGTATGCTACATTTTGAGTCTATACAGTTAGCACGATGTCAGCCCTAAACTGCTGCATCATGCTTATTATCCAAAATTCTGGGGATGGGGTGATTTGTGCCAAAGGGCCTGGGTGACTTATATGTAAGTAAGTAAGTAAAATGTATTTATAAAAGCACATTTATGACAGTGTGCACTAGGGATGGGCATAATTAATCGATTAATCGATCATTGCTCGTTAAGAATATTGTCGATCACGTGAAATTGTTATCGATCATATAGCCGTTGTGTTGCGCAGTGTGAGTCCCGCAGCACAGCAATACAGACTGTATGGGCAGCAATTAAACATCCTACCAGCAGGGGGAGATACTTACCTAGTAGTAGGAGACAACAGAACAGGCTCAGGCAGCAGCCTGCGAGCTAGCCTGGTGCTACCAGACCATCGTACTTCATTTCATTTGTACAGAAGGTCTGGCAGTGCTGTAATTGGCAAACGTTCACTCATGGAGGCGGGTGTCTGTTAAAGTTTAAAACTATTGGATCTGCCCAGTGCCACTCTGGATTAGCCAACCAATCGCATAACGTTTGGTCGTCACGTGTGTCATGAGCTGGCAACTGAAACTGGAGCGCGACTTCGACGTCATCGTTCTCAGCCACTCGCTCTGTTCGCTGATTGGACCGGCTGTCGAATCTCCGGCAAAACTGGGAAATGGGCTGTACACCCAGACTGACTACTGAAGGGAAAATAAAATTTGGCCGGAAGTAGGCGGGCGGGCGGAGCCAGGCTACCTGCGAGCTGCCGTAGATGGCAAAACTTCAACAGGGTGAAGTTTGGCATCGGACAGCTTTAGAACCGAAAATAACTATGTTCATTAAGCATTGTGAAACCTTGTACAACACTTAAACAAACCGAATTATGTACCACTTGTACATTGAAGCCTACATCCGACCCTGTTTAACGTCTCACGTTAGCGCCGCTAGCATTAGCGGCTAACTTTAGCATCTATGCTTTCCTACTTCGCCTTCATCGGGGAACTAATTTGCACATTTTGTTTATTAGATGAAGTAACGTTAGGTCCTTTACCACTCAGAGAAGCATTGGCTCATAGCCTCAGGCTTTAACCAGCGCCGCATTTTATTATTTCATTTTAAAAAGTTGCCTTGTCTTAATATATTTGTTTGCCTAGAAGATCTTGGAATAAAGATGTAATTGAGTAAAAACCTCTTGTATACAGTCTATGGTAAAAACGCTGTATTTTGGATGTTCTGTTGGCATTTATATGTAAAAAAAGATAACGATTGCTCGATAATTGCTCGTTAATTTTCCCGATGATCGATTAATTGAATTTCTTAAAATGCCCATCCCTAGTGTGCACTGTCCAAAGTGCTGTACATAGTGCATTCAGTAGGTAAACAATGAAGGTAAAATAACAATAACCAAAATAAAAGACGTAAAGCCCATACATCCACATAAACACAGATAGTAGTGCAGAGGTAAGATAGTTAATGGGGAGGAAACACCAGGGTGTACATATGGGTTTTGAGCCTTGATTTAAAGGCAGAAATGTAGGGGAATCACATTTGTCAGGTGGCAGTTGGTTCCACAAGCACGGAGCAACT
Organism: Hyperoplus immaculatus; assembly: GCA_949357725.1. Taxonomy (NCBI): domain Eukaryota; kingdom Metazoa; phylum Chordata; class Actinopteri; order Uranoscopiformes; family Ammodytidae; genus Hyperoplus; species Hyperoplus immaculatus. The sequence continues at coordinate 18,564,372 of OX442361.1, read as the reverse complement.
AGTGCAAAGTACATTTCTGAGAGTTGTGCCAGTGGCATGGCTGTATACGCTTGTCACCAAAAGAAAGTGATTGTCTACAGTAGCTCAGAAGAGAGTGACATCTCAATTCCACTTAACGACACCACTGATGAGAGTTCAGATGGCCAGAAAGATGATGATGGTGACTTTGTCATTGTGAGCTTTGCAGGTAAAACCATTAGATCTGCTAGGCCTTGTTTAAGAAAATTGTCCTTCAATCTTTGTCAACTATTTACTTTAAATAAACCTTAAATAAGTAATTGTCTAATGGATTTGTCTTGCATTGCAGTTTATGAGATATATAGCAATGGCACAATTCACCCCATGGTATTCTCTCCAACCGCACAACTTACACCACACCGGGGGCAAGTTGTGCATCAAGACAACTTTTTTTCCGAAAGCTGTATTTCTTCTACAGTTTATTCCAGATCCAAAGTTTTTATTGCCAGGGATGCACAACACCCTGAAATATATGTACATATTTGAGTTGGAGACTTTACTTTCAAGGCCTTACTTTAAAGTCCCTTTGAGTGAAAAGTTGCACAACTTAGGCCACTCTCCCCTAATTGTATATGCTGTTTTATAGCATTTGAGTGCTGGAGATCGTTTGTTTTCAACAACAACGCTGTTGACCGCAGGAGTTCTTTCCTTCCTAACTGCTGCCTTCTGTCGTTCTTTGATGCCGCTTGTAATGCTCCGAAATAAAACTCTTTTTTTTTCCTCCGCTGTTATTTTGTCAATTTCTACTTCAGAGAAGTTCCTCTTCTGTGCTGTAATGCGCATATCCATGTCGTAAAACCTCTGAGCGAGGCCTCTAAACTGAGAAAATATAGGGGCGTGATACGATTGTTTTCAGCCGCCGCATTTATCAATAATGGCCTGGCGTACGCCGAGATTGGCGAGATACGACTGTTTGATAAATCCCACGCGATACCTGGCGTAGGGAGGTATTTGCGCCAGAATCTGCACCAGTTTCCACGCATGTTTGATAAATGAGGGCCACTGTGTGAATTTTCAGAGCTGTTGTCGATTTTTTTTTTTTTTTAACATATACACATTGATTTCTAGACATTCGGATAAAGGAAGAGCCGGACTCTGGAGACTGGCATCTGAGCACTGACTCCACCCTGAACACCAGCGACCTGTCTCACCTCCGCGTCAGGCTGGTGGATGAGGACGATCAGCTGGGTCAGGAGGGCAAGAGGCTGCGCAGAGTGGCCTGTACCTGCCCCAACTGTAAAGAGTCTGGTGGGAGGTGAGTAAGCCTGGCTGCTGACTCTTCACACTTCATTTTGCTGTTGGCTTTTAAAATAAAATAAATGGACTGGCACCAGATTACTTAGGTGAACTGCTTCATGTGCATGCTCCACCCAGAGCACCAAGGTCCTCAAATCAACTGCTCCCGGATGTGCCCAAAACAAGGCTCAAAACCAGGGGCTATCGAACCAATCCTTTGGAATAGCTTAACACTTAAAATAAAATCTTCCTCCACTCCTGAACAGTTCAACTCCTTATTAAAAACCTACCTCTTGTTTTTGGCTCTCCTCTCTAGATAAGAATGTGTTATCCCAGCAGATTCTACTTTTACTTTTATTTTATGATATCTTAAACATTTATTCTAATGCTACTCTTAATAAGTTATTTTATGATGTATTCGCGCATTTGTTTGACGCTTTTTTTCTGTCCAGCACCTTGGTCTGCCTCGGCCGTTATAAACATCCTATATAGATAAAGTTGACTTGACTTGTACAGCTCTGCATAGGAAACACACACACGTCAGGACCCTAACAACCCATACTTGTGTTTCTCAGAGGATCCAGCACGGGGAAGAAGAAGCAGCACATCTGCCACATCGCGGGCTGTGGGAAAGTCTACGGGAAGACGTCACACCTGCGAGCGCACCTGCGCTGGCATTCAGGGGAGCGACCTTTTGTGTGCAGCTGGATGTTCTGTGGGAAAAGGTTCACACGCAGCGATGAGCTGCAGAGACACAGGAGAACACACACAGGTGCCCTTTCTCTGCTCACTCAATGTTTGCACACCAGGAAAACAGCAGTAAAATCCGTAAAATGTGTTTATTTATTGCCCTGCACAGTGTGAGTCACCAAATAAATGATTGGGTTTGTTACCTTCTGGATTAACATGTAAAATGTCGGGTTAGGATTGAAGACTTTTTTTATAACCATATCCAGATTCACAAACTTGGTGTTCATTTTCCAGTTCACAACAGAGTTTAAAGGGTTTGTTTTGATTCTTTAACACCACATTATATAAAAACACGCTACAAGAGATGCTAGTAGTGAGCTGTAGCTTTCAGAGGTGACAGTCTTTTTTAAATTAATTGATTTTCGTTTGATTCTGAACATGCTCATATCAGCTAAACTAATATATTTTTTATTTCAAACAAATATTTCCATCTGTCCTCATGGGGTAAAATGCACTAAGAGATGTCATTTACCACCAGGATAGACCTTTGAAAGCAATATGACCACTTCACACTTTATAAACCCTTGCTGTATCAAGGCTTGCTGTACTGGCTCAAGTAGCATTTCATTGCCCTGCTGGAAACTGAACTAACTTTTTACAGTTAGTTTCACATTTTATTTTGCAAGTGGATAATCAATAATACTATGTTGCTAATTGATGATAATTGTAATCAGTCATAATGTATCAATTGGTCAACAATTAAGTTCTAAACGTTCTTGGTGAAACGTTATTTTGACCCTCTCTAAATATTCATAGTCAAACTCTTTTTATCTTTTTTTAAATTATATATATTTTTTCTCTCTGGCAGGAGAGAAGAAGTTTGTCTGCCCCGAATGTTCCAAGCGCTTCATGCGGAGCGACCACCTGGCCAAGCACATTAAAACTCACCAGAACAAGAAGGGCGTGGTGAACACTGGAGGTGCGGTGATGGCCTCCATGGAGTCTGCGGGCTCCTCAGACAGTATCCTCACCACGGCAGGCGGCACCACGCTCATCCTCACCAACATCCAGCAGGGCTCCAACAACGCCCAAGACATCCTGGCCAACGCAGAGATCCCCCTCCAGCTCGTTACCACAGTAGCGGCCAGCCAAGTCATGGAGTGATTGGCCACTCCCCCCTTATGAACTTCTACTACAACCTCTCTCATACTGTATAATCCTACCTGCATTTTTATCCCAAGTTTTTGAAGAAAAACATAAAAAATTAAAAATATATATATAGCTATATATATTTTTTATTTTTTAACACAGAAAAATAGTCCATGTCCAGTTTTTACTGAGGTATAAAAAAAACTTGTAGTGGAGACGTTACAAAGATTAAGGTGGAAAAAGACATTGCAGTAAACACACACAAGGAAATGCCTTATTTTGTACAAATATTGTGTAATTGAAAATGTAGGATGCCATTATGTTTTGAAATCTACTTGTTTTTTGTTTTGTATTTTTCACACAAATTATCGGTAAGTTGAGCTATTTTCTCCTTGCCTTTTTTTTCGATGGTATATTCTTATGATGTCCTTGGTAAGCAGCGATGGTTCTGTATTCCTCTGAGTAAAGACTTAATCTCTCGACAAAGCTAATTTTATCCATCTGAGGCAATGTTATTGCTTATTTCCAAGCAAATGTATTTTTTTCTGTTTTAATATTATGCTTTTTTCAGTATCCTACTTGCAGTCAGTCTGCTTGCTAATAAGCAAGTCCTTCTATCTCTATGAAAAAAAACTTTGCTCACACCTGCTACATTTTGCAGGTGAAAATCCAAACAATCAAAATTTTGTATTGTACTTCTTGAACATAAATTGTTGATATGATACACATTATTTGCTTGTTAAGTATTTTGACTGAACAGCTATTTATATATGGCTTTGCATAGAAAATGCATTTGTGATATTAAAAAGTCCATGATATTTCAAATGGCTCTATTATATGTAAGTCAAATGTGTTTTTATAAAACCTTTTTGAGGGGACTTCAAAAGTAAAAAATTAAATAAATAAAATACATGCATTGTTAGAAAAAAAGCCATTTTGTTTGGAGGCGATTGCCAAATTTGACTTAAATCTCAGGGTGACTTGTGACTTTGTGATATGAGTAGGGTAAATCACCCCCTGTAACTTCTCGGGCCATGGTGGGGTGTTGTGAAGAAAATGTTATTTGATGGACCAAAAGCTGAGGTGAATTAAGCTGTCACCATCTAAGCTCCTTGAATCCTATGTCAGTTTTTACTTTTTTTTTTTTTTTTTTTTTTTTTTTTTTTTAAGAGAAACATCTTTGCAGAATTATTCACAGGTTTCTTACTCAGTCCTATCACACAGTCGGAAAGTCAGTGTGTTCCTGAAATCGGTACTCTTCTAACAGCACTATTCTCATCACGGTTATCTTGTTTGTTAATCCTATTTTGTATAAAAGATGTTTTGTATACTTTCCCAAGAAACTGTGCTTTATATTCATTTTCAGTAAACGTACAATGTTTCTGTCTTTGTTGATTTTTTTTTCTTTTTTTTAATTTTGCTTATCCATGTCTATTATGTTTTTTTTATTTTATCTCACCCCATCCACCCAACTGTTGAAATGTTCAATTGAATACACGTATACGCTGAACAGTGAATTGTGGTGGCATATTTAATTAAATTTTCAATTTCTATATATATATTTTACTTTTCTTTCTTTCTGACATAATGAAAATGATGCCATGTGATAATTTTTCCTACCGTGGACACGCTGTCCTCTTCAGGAGAAAGATAGCGACATGCTTCTGAAACATTCGAAGAGCATCTGTATATCATGTACTAAAACACTGAAGGTTTCTTCTCACTCGAAAATCTTCTGTATAAATATGTCAATATAACATCAATATAAATCTTTGTTACACTTGAATTTTTCCGTTCATTTTGCTTTTTCATTTTTTTGTATGTCACAAGGTTGAACAGTGTGCTTTCTGAGAGCAGCTTGATATGTCATACTAAAATGACTAAACATTAGACAATTTTGAAGTTTTCATATACTTAATGTTTTGCTTTATGTCATTCAGCTAGGACATTCATCCCCCCCCCCACCCCAAGGCTTACACTCTGGGTTAATAGTCCAGTAGATGTCACTACAGCCAAAGGATCGGGCCCAGAGGTATGTTTGACCCCTTGACCTTCACCATGTAGCGCTGCTAAGATAAAGACACAAGTCACAAAGGCCAATAGGGAGTGTGGACCCGCAATTAACCACAAGTTAATGTCACACAGAAATGTCCAGAACCGGGAGAACTGTCTCATGACTTTGAACAAACCCTATACAGACAGATGCATGAGCCATAACTGGTTTGTATCACCTAGAGGCATGATTATTTGAGTAAATAATCAGGAAATAATCCTTTTTAAATAAGCTCATCTGTCCTGTTTCTGACTTTAAAGTGATCCGTATCACTATCGTTTGTCAAAAATTAGGATAATTGTCTAATATTTCGACATAATAACCTAATTATACTAGCCCACGCACGCTACATCCGTATCTGTACCTCTAACACTAAATGGGACATTTTACTAATTAGGTGCTATTGCTTTTTCTTTAAAATGAGGCTTCCTATAGCAGTATTGGCGAGTGAAGATGAATTCTAGCCTACCTGGATACAGTGCCTGTGAACATGATTAAAATGGTATTCTATGAAAAGCTTTATCAGGTGAATCAGAGTGAAAAGCTCATGCTTTTTTGAGTCTTAGCCAATTTGCTGAGAACGAGTCAGAAAATGTGGTCTGTAACGCGAGAAAAAGGCTCGTCCGTTTTGTCATTCCTTCCTTTCATTTGCATAATTTAATGAATCAAATTCATTGTAATGCAATACCAAGTGTGCCAGGAACATAGAATGACAGTTTGAGTTAATGAAATGTGTTAACGGTATCATCATTTACTTGTATGTTAATTAGTCCAATTAATTTCCCCTGCTCGGTAATCTGAATATTGTAATAATCTTTGCTCCCCTGCAGGAATGAAATCTGTGATACACAGACCTCTGGGACAATCTGCGTGAAGGATCGTGGTTTATCCAGTTGAAACGTGTGGCAGATTTGAAAAAACGTGAGTGCTTTGAAATATTTGTTAGTTCTGAGATTCCGGAATATTTCTGGGGAAAGGGGGTGGGGGGTACATTTTTGTTTACCAGAGGTTGTGTATGGTCTACCTTCAGCTTTTATGGTGCAAATGACAATCAAAGTTGGAAATATATTGAATAAACGGAGGGCGATTGTCCGGTGCCAGAACCGGGATAACTTCGTATTGCTTGACAAAGTGCCATTGCCTCGTAACATCGAGAGGAATGGTTCCTCTGGCCATTGCAGATAAAAGCTGCCATCAGTGGGTGATCCTCCCCGGTAGGTTAAAGGGAGGCAGAGAACGAGAGAGAGAGTGTGTAGCTGCTGCAGCGTGACTTTGTCGCACTCTGTCATTTCCACTGACCACTTTGATTGGAGGCCAACTTTGTCAACAACAAAATGTTATATCTCTGTGTTAGCGTGCTTGGTAACACTTTACAATAAGGTACACAAAAAAAGAGTAGTTACCCTTTTTAAACGGTAAATTTACCTTTCAAAAAAGGTAAGTTTACCTGTTAAAAGGGTTAGTTTACCTTTTAAAAAGGGTAGTTACCCTTTTTAAAAGGTAAATTTACCTTTTAAAAAGGTAAACTTACCTTTTAAAAAGGTAAATTTTACTTTCAAAAAAGGTAAATTTACCTTTTAAAAAGGGTTTAAAAAGGTAAATATACCTTTTAAAAAGGTAAATTTACCTTTCAAAAATGGTAAGTTTACCTTTCAAAAAAGGTAAGTTTACCTTTTAAAAAGGTTAGTTTACCTTTTAAAAAGGGTAGTTACCCTTTTTAAAAGGTAAATTTACCTTTCAAAAAAGGTAAGTTTACCTTTTAAAAAGGTTAGTTTACCTTTTAAAAAGGGTAGTTACCCTTTTAAAAAGGTAAATTTACCTTTCAAAAAAGGTAAGTTTACCTTTTAAAAAGGTTAGTTTACCTTTTAAAAATGGTAGTTACCCTTTTAAAAAGGATAGTTACCCTTTTAAAAAGGGTAGTTACCCTTTTAAAAAGATAAAGGTAAATTTACCTTTTAAAAAGGGTAACTACCCTTTTTAAAAGGTAAACTAACCTTTTTAAAAGGTAAACTTACCTTTTTTGAAAGGTAAATTTACCTTTTAAAAAGGATAACTACTCTTTTTTTGTGTACCTTATTGTAAAGTGTTACCGCATGCTTACATGTGTATGTTAGCCATGGCCTGTGACAAAATGTTTTTTTAACCCAGTAAATGAATCTGGAGAGGTAGCTTCAGTAGGGGAGAACGGGGTAAGTAGGCACACTTTTTACTCTAGTGAGAATTGCTTATTACCTAAACATCTTTCAATAGTCATTCCTACATTAAATTGAAGCTTAAAGTGTTGGCTTGAAATGTGTACCCCTCACTTTTTCTATCTTATTGTAATAAAGAAGAAATTAATCATCAAAGACACCCTTACACATTGTGACAACCAACCCCATCAAGGGGTCGGTTGTCAAACACGATGGGGTTGTTTGTCACAATGTAATCTTTATGAGAATAATCTTAAAAAGAAGGCAAGAAAGTAGAACTAAATTTGAAAGTGTAATTGCATTGTCAAGTTGACAAATAGGCCTACATAACTTCATGTAGCCTTGGCAGCTGGTCTAGTTTGGGATGCACTGGATTGTTTTGATTTTGTTGCCCTTTTTTCTTTTGCATGCTAGCTGCCTTTTCCTGCTCTATTCTTTCCTTCTCTGGGGTGTCAGTGAGGATACAAATTGACAATTTATTTTGTTATTGGGTTCCTTTTCTGGCTGCAGCCTTGAAATAACATGTGACAACCAACCCCCCAAAAAATGTGACGACCAACCCCAACTTGAATTTCTTGCTAGCATCAAGGCCAACAACCATCTGACAACTAATTAGCTTGCTAACCACAATCTAAACTATAGTTTACCCTTCACACGTTGTATGGGTAACAAGTGTTTTGTTATAAACCCATTATGTAAAAGCCTAGAAGAAAAATACTGAGGAGCTAAATATTTTCAATTTGACATGAAAAACACAAACAGTCGTCTCACCTCAAATTCAGCAGTCTAACTCCAAGGAAGACTATGTAGGTGACCTCTGATCCCAATTCTGGATATTTACATATCAAGATTTCACTGACAGCACCTTCTGGTTCCGAGATATAACGATTGTGACAACCAACCCGTGTGACAAATTACCCCGTTCTCCCCTATATAGTTATGAAATGAAAAGAAACACTGATGCCAGAGAACTAAAGATTTGTTTGAGGCAAACATGGTGGTTACTGTGTACACTTGTTGTTGCTGAAGTTGTTCGATCATTATGGGCAGCAGATTTTGCAAAAGAAACATAATTCAACATGAGGCCTATTTCAGAGAGTAGACGGAAAAGCTTTTTCCGGTAATGTGGCTTCTTTATTGTATTTTTTTTTATAGGCGAGTATCATTTCGAATGGCGCTTACGCCAGAAGTTGTTTGTGTGTTTTTTATTGTAGCAAATAGCTTTGGATGTTCCAGCTCAGTTTGAATAGTGGTGTAATTTTACATGGTGCTCAAGTTCTCTTCCAATTCATGTGCGAAATGCATGAATACAATAAGGAGAGGGGGCCCAAACACTGTAATCATGCAATAACATTTCCCAACTGTATGTGTTGTGTGATAGAATCCAAAAATGCTATTGGGATTATGGTTCTTAACCATTGGGAGGTAATGTGAACTGTTGGCAGAAATGACTTATTTCATTATACCATCCCAGATATACAATATTCTCCAGTGAGTAGGCTGCTTCTTCCCTATCTCAGCCCAATTTTGATCAGTTTTCCCCTGTTGCTAAAGGAAAGGCATGCAATTTTGCAAAGTCTCTATTATTTTCTTTTCTCGAGGAATCAACAACTTGAAAGTACAGTCAGTGCGATGAATTGTCAAGGTTCTGCTGCTGCATTTATTCACAATATCTTTCTTCTGTGAAACCAGAAATGTATTTAATTTCCTCTTGGAAGTGAAGATCACTCTTACCTATATGCTTAATATTTTGTCTGCACCAGGGTACTAATGCTGTTTTTCTCTTAAGCCATTTGGAAAGTGTTGCACACGTGTTTCTACATTCCTGACACATTCTTGTCCTTGATCAACTGCAGAAGGCAGACAATAGCTCAGATCATTTTCCCCCTGGCAGGGAAACACAGCATGGATCAACTCAATAACCTGATATTCTCTGTCTACTGAATGTGGCCAATTTAGCAGAAGGTCAGCGGCGCCTTTTCTCTCTTTTTTTATTTTTTATTCCAGAGCCAATTTGGTGACCTCCCCCTGTAGCCCCAGCAGGACCAGCGGAGACAAACAAAAATGGCCGGGGCTCCAAAGTGTTCGTGTTGACATTGCGGTTAGGTGTGTGGACTTCTCAAGGTGAACAGAATGATACCTGGGGTGGGACAGGAGGGGGGGGCTATTATGCAAAAACCCCAGAGCCGTCGTCCAGAAGTCCCATGCTTGTGGATTTAGATTTTCACTCATCTTTGTGGCAATCATTCACGGTGTCAGGGTGGATGTTTAAATTTAAAGATGTACGCCGGGTAGAAAAGTATGGTGTACGTGTATGTGCTGGCCGTGGCTGCAAATCATCTTCCATCATCCTTTCATATGCAGAGGTGCCATTCACAGCTTCAAATTAAACACGCTTGTTTCAGGGAAATTATGGTCTGACTCTGTGTTCTATTTCAGGAGGGAGGTTGGAATTCAGATATGATCAATCTCATCTTTATTGTAAAATCTGTCTCTCCTGCTGCTTTGCATTTACTGTATGTATGTTTTTCACTGATCCGACTGGGAAAATTTAATTGACGACAATGAGACACCTCCATCACATTTTCCCGAATTATGTTGTTCTTTGTACTCCTACACAGTATGTGTCTGTTTTTTTTAAGTGAGTAGACAATTGTGTAAAATGATGTTGAAATCCATGAGAAGATTAGGAAGGCACATTTCTTTAACCGGTGCTCTCAGTAGTCGTATTGTTCGCTCACTGTACGAAAAAACTCTTTTGTCTTTATCCTGCGCCTCAAGGTCAAACATGACAAAGGCTTCAACTTCCCTCTAAATTGTTTTGAGGAAAAAAAACTGTACTAGTGTGGGCTCAATATTTTTCTTTTGCTGACAGGAGCTAACCTTTCGGTGTTATTCAGCCCCCATTGAAAAACGATTTCAGATATGAAAGGAGATGTTTTGTATCTGAAAATGTACATTAAACGGTGTCAACAACATTCCCGGAGGTCAGAGTAGAGTCCCCATGGCGACTGAATCTGGCTGCTTGCGCTCGGGGGAGACTGGACACCCCCCCCCCCCGAGTGAGTGGCGGCTCTGTGATGGCTCTCAGTTTCTCTCGTCATGTGCCTGGCAGCTTTGACACAGGTAATATGCATGCGGGGCTGACAGTGCTGAGGATGTGCGTGGCGGAGACAATGATGTACATATCATTTTCCTCCCTGACTGATTGAAGACTGTAATCTGTGCAGGACTTTCTCTCTGATTACACACGTCTCGGGGGAGCAAAACAAGGACTGTGTGAGCCGCCACTGGGCCACTGGACTCATTCAGGGGGCTTTCAGCCTTCAAGAGGACACAAGTCTGCCTTTAAGGTGAGCTCAATTTTAGTCCCATTTGCACTATTGTTACAAGTGTCGGATAGAATGCATCTGGTAAAATAGTGGTCAAACAGTGGCTGTCTGAAGATGACACCCCAAGGTCATCCTATTCCCATCTCCGGCGCTGTCACAAATGTCTAGAGCTCCTGCAAAGGCACTCACATAGAGAGAAACAATATCATGAATTTTACATTCACTGATGTTGTGCTGTGTGCTTACAAAAACACATACTGTTTCCTTCAGCTCAACAGGCCAACAATACTAAACCTGTCCAACAACACCAACCATGAATATGAAGCCAGAAGCGATAATACTCTATTGTTCTCCGCACAGAGAAATACTTTGATAATAAAGCAGACCAGTATTTCAAGGTCTCTCTTTCTTGCATAACATGTCAGGTTTGCAAAACTGCGCGCCTCAGATATTAAACACGCTCTCAACCTGCCTGTGTAACCTTGTGAGGTACACGTGTCTTTATGTAAAAAGCTAAGAGATTTTCTCTGTTGACAATAGGTCAATCCTTTACAGAAGTTACCTAGCACATTACAAGGTTGGTCTCGGGGGAGAAGTAATGGGTTCTGGGCAATTGACCAAGCTGCCATGCTTTACTGCACCTGCACTGAGTTAGAGCTGTCATCATTACCACTTCCTCTAACGTTCCCCCACAGCAACCCAGACACTCCCACTTACACCGATATTTCACTTTGCTGGAACATTTCCACTTTTTATCATGCGTTCCCCTCCGTACAGGAGTGGAAGGCAGTCTACCTTTAAGATGTGAAGCAGTAAGGTAACCTCTAACAGGCCTTCGGGGGCCGCGCACTAAAACATAATGTTTCCAAAATAGCTCCCAGTGTCACCAGCTATGATTCGGACTTCCGCTTTTCAGATGGAGAGCCATGCTCGCCCAAAAGAGAAATATATAGAAGATAAAAAGCTTGTAAAAAGGTGTCTGCCCATATTTTCTCTGTGTCAAACTATGAAGAATGTGAGGTTAGTCTTTTGAATGGCATTTATCTTCCTATTTTAGTTGAGTTATTCAAAATGATTGCCAGATTGTACGGTCTGAAAATAATCATTAGGCAGTTCTGTTAAAAAAAAATCATCTGTTTGAATGGTTCATTAAAATCAATCAAAAAAGGAACAAGCTTCTACATTAGTTAGTTAATCAAGCCTTCCTGTTAGGAAGCACCTTCAACATAATTTGTCATTTTTTCATCTTTCCTTTTCATCAGTACAATCCTTTAGAAACTGTTGTACATTTAAATGAGTGCAGCTACGCAACACACAGGTCAGGAATAAAAACTATGGAGGTCGTACACGTCACACGTACAGCTTTTCTGATTACAGAAACGTCTGAAATCTGCTGTAATTAACATTTTCGACAAACTTTTTCATGCTTTCACTGTTCTAACAGTATTATGTGGAGAATAATCGCACTCTATGGTATATTAATTATTTATATATATATCATATCACATGACATTCACCAGCAGATGAAGCTTGCCCAGAAGTCACTATAATTGCAGATTTGTTAATATTTCTTATTTATTTATGTGCACTTTATAAAGTTTTGCATCAGCTAATGACATAAAGAATACTGGATGTTTAGAAGGGAATCTGTGTGCAGACTCAAATCTAACACATTATATATTTCACTTAGAAAGTTTGCTGTCTTGTTGTTGCCCTCCTCTGTTTAGCATAAAGGACTCCTTAAACAACACAAAATCAGAAAATGATCAAGGCCTCAGCATAGAATGCCTGCGAGCAACTTCGCTCTGACTTGCAGATGTTTTTTCCTTTAGTTTTCCCTTCCTCCTCCCACGCATCATGTCTTATATATCTGTGTTTTGCCGCATCCAAAACGACCAGCTCTGAAAATGGAGGAGAGGAACTTTACATTGTGCCAGAAAAAGGAATGGAAATTACGGGCAGTGTCAGATAATTGAGCTTGTCGTAAAAGAGACATGTTAATAACAGACAGAGATACAGAAGACTTGTCACTCCATACCCGGGGTGACAGACTCTCTCTGCTGTTGATGAGCTGTTTTAGAGGGGAAATTGTTCCACGCAAACACCATCGTTATTACAATCTGGCAAGCCGCTCGCTTGTGTACCCAATTCTGCTTGAACTGACAGAATCCAATTGACCGGCACATATTCATGCACTTTATTTTCTTTATTCTCACCAACAATGCAGATAATTACCACACCAAGTAAAACTGCAAATAGAATTTTCGCTGTGTCCCGGAAAACAATGCCAGAGCTGTCTCAGCAACGTGTCTGCTGAAATTGCTGTGACTGGGAGAAGAGACCTACTGTAAGACAAGCAGCAATCCAATATTACTTGTCAATTTAAAACTTACTGAAACCGGGGCGCCTTTAGCTCAGTTGGTAAGGCGTCCCCCTCCCGGGCCGGGCCCAGCAGCAGACCCGGGTTCGATTCCCACCCGCGGTCGTTCTCTGCATGTCACTCCCCTCTCTGCCCCATTTCACCTCTGTCTCTTTGCACTATCAATAAAGCATAAAAAAATGCCCAAAAACATATCTTAAAAAAAAAACTTACTGAAACCTTTTCTTCTTTTATATATAAAAAAATATATATATTTGTAGTGAAATATCTTGCATTCTTCATGTTGTCACTGTCCTCTCCATCAAACCTTTATTCAACAAAGCTTTCAAAGCTTTGTCTGGGCTGTTTCTGTTGTGTTCTGACCAAAGTTCTTTTTCTTATCAATATTTGAACCAAAGAGACGTAGACAGACATACTATCATCAATGAATAAAATGAATTAGTTGTAAACAAGTACACATATACTGATACATAAACACATATATAGCCTACATACCTATCTGCAGTTAAGAACATAATGTGATAGCCAAAAATAATTTTAATAGTATTGACCTAAGCAGCTTCAGAATCAACCCAACCTGTTTTTATACGCCTGCTGAGGGTAAACATATCCACACAATTAGAAGTTATTTGTTTCCGTGTTCCAAGAAAAAGTAACTCTCCCAATGAAATTACAGTATCAATGTGAACTTACGACTTATTAGACAATCAACCGGAGGCTTAACATGTGTGAAGAATATGTTATTTTTCTTCTAAAACTGTACTATTAATTATGAATGGGTCACAATTTGACAAGTCCGTCTTTACGTATGTTCTCTGGGTCACCTACACATGAACAATTCACTAAATTTCACGTCTATTCATTTGCCATAGACGTCACTGTAAATATGGCTTATACCACAAGTCATATTTAGTAGGGAAATCACATCTTTAATCCTAAAATGAATTGTCTCCTAATTAAGCTCACGAGCCTGTTGGACTTTAAATTGCCTCAATTTGCATCGCTCAAATCAGGCTACATGGCATCTCTTAACCACTGATGAAATGAAACAGTAATTTGCTATGTTCTAATTCAGAGTTTGTTGATTCATCTGCTGTTCATATCTGACTTTTCCATGGAATTTGTATCAAATGAAAAAAAAATTGTGACGTTAGGTTACTTCTGTAAAATTCCTAAATAATGGATAGTTATAAGAACAGAGTGGGGGTTTCATGTTACAGCTGAATTAGGTCCAGTGAAAAATGTATGTGGACATTACCCTGATAAGTTTAACTACTAAATGGGCTCATTCATCTTAAAATGACCCAATATATATTTTTGGTGTGGTTAAAAAGCACATTTGGCCTAAATTTCATGTCCCTTGTTCCTTTCATTAATCCCCTTGGGAGTGAATGTGATCAGCGGAGTAGCAAATGGGACGTTGAGAGTCTGATGCTTGTGCCTTTAGAGAATACAGGGCCTAATGGTGGGACGGTAACAGTGTTTCCCAGGGGAACCGAACCACATCTGCTGAGTTCAGGTCCCTCTGCCCACCCCCTGACACAACTCATTAATAAGGATCATTTACTGAAGCCATGTCGGTGTGTCGTCGCGTTTTTTTTTTTCCTACTTTAACTTTGTTGTGAGTCCCACACTGTGGCTGTCATACTAATGCAAAGGGGACACTCTAGTACCGCTGTCCAACAAGTCGTCCGTTATCTGAGGGAAATGTGTCCGTCCAGTGGTGAGGGCGGCTTTGTGCTCTCAACCAGGCCACCTCTCAGCCTTTGTGCCAGTAACAAGCTCAGCTCAGGCTCCAACGAAGCGAGAAATTGTAAACTCTCCGGAGAGGCCCAGTGGGTAGATAAGGGCTTAGTGTTTGCTGGCAATGTGCATGGGGACGAATCTGATACGGGGCGAGTCCCACGCCAGAATGGGAGTGATGATACCTCCCCTTCTATGAAGAGTTATGTTTAATCCCCTTTGCCAGTCACTTGCAAAGTATTCACTTGCAAATATCCCTGTCACCATTAATATGTATTAACATCCCTTCACATACTGTTCAATACAGATTTATCAGACCCTATTTAAACCTCTCTTGTATTCGCCATCATCTCACTGCTGCTCTTGAAACCACAGCTTTTCATATGAGGGGAAGAGACCCCAAATGTGCTGCTGATTTTCAAGAAGCGAGACCTTTGCGTGGTGCTCTGCGACTACGGCACACATACACCAGACTAAAAATTCACCATACTTCATCCGTAATATTCAAAACAAATCAGTATAAAAATATTTTCCCACATTGGAACATTTCATGGTGTGACGGTAGGTTGCATCCATAAAGCTGCAAGTTCCTAAAAAATTTGCTTAAAAGTAATTCCAACATCAACATTTTTGCTTTTATGTATGTTTCTTGTATATTTTCACATTAGTGTAGGAAGTTTTATAGATTATAAACCCCATAAACCTTAAGTTTACTTTTACAAGGACCCTAACGTTAACATCAGTCAGTATTGAATTTTCTTTACGTTACGTAAGTCCCAAAAAGGTCTCATAACAAGTATCACTCTCCGATATCTGGAGACACCTCGTGTAGGCTTGACTTGCTGCGTCTTGTTATCGCATTTGAATCAATTTGAATGTAAAATGTGTCACAGTTGATATTTGAATTCCTATTTTTATTTATAAATCTGAATATAAATCTGAATTTCAGCACATGCTATATTCTAACAAGATAAAAGAACGTTGGCTGGAGATGTGTGTGTGAGACTTTGTTTGCTGGTCTAATCCAGACAAAGCCTTGAGAAGCTCATTACAGCCTGGTGAGGCCTTAAGCCTGTGCTGCTGCTTCTGCCTGCATTAAAGCAGCCAAGAACTGTCTGTCAGTTCCCTGGCAGAACCCAAATCAAGTTGTCAATTACTGGACGTGTTTATGGAAATTACATGTTTGTTAACATGCTGGAAAAATGTGCTCTCGGCTCAAGCAGCATGTGTTCGGAGAAACAATTTTGCTTGGAAATCACCTTTCAAATGGATGAAGGTGATCCTCATCAGATCACAGACACTAGAGGCATTTTAACTCTCCCTGTCCCGACACGTGTGAGGAGAAGCCCAGACAGGAAGAGCCATAACCAACAATCAAAGCTGGAGTCCGTGTATTTTCTCCGTCTTGGCTTTTGTCCAACCCTGTGTTACCTTTAAAAATGCAAAAGCACAGGTTTACAAACTGATGCGGCAGCAGGGGGAGAGGGGGGACTACATCTGACATCCACCCATACAAAGTAAACATTACATTCAAACTAATTGTATTAAATAAACAAACAGATGATTGTATCACTAAATGGTAAAATATGCTCTGATTTCAAATCAAAAATATCAAATTATTAATAAATGCTCAGTATTTCCATTTTCACTCCCCGTATAGGGCCTATGGTCGTCTTGCGGTATCGAATACTTTACATTTTCCACCTGAAGAATGGTTCTTTCAAAGTGCAGCTTCACCTCAAAATAGATTTGTAACAATGCAGTGTTGAAAAAGAAGCTCCCTCTACCATTTTCTGTAATGTCGTCCGACGAGATGTTTATGTCAATTTCCCCGTTGATTTTCTCTCACATAAAGGCCTTGATTTCAGCCTCCCAATGATCGTGAAATTGAGCCAATCGACATGCATGTATCCAACGTCTGGTCGAGCTCATCTTAGACGAGGTAATTTTGTCAGAGCAATTACCATTGTAATGTATTCCAAAGTCGGGGCATTTTTCTGCTGCTTAGGTGAGCCACTGACAGCGTGTTTTGATTTTTAAGCAATTGTGCTTTTCACTCAGAGATCGCGTCAAGGTCTGCATTTCTCCCTATGTTACAACCCACCATGATTCCATTATTTCACATTAACATTTAATTACCTCACTCAGACCTGCAGCTATGTTGAAAAAGCCACAGCGAGTTCTGGGGGTCTGACAAAGCTGTAAGTAAAGATGGGTTTTGGGGGGTTGGTGGATGTTTATGAAGAAGAAATTCAAACTGTAAGACATTCCCAATTCCCAGTGGACCCCGTATTACCTGTCAGGGATGATGACAATGCCCTGGAGAATGTCACTGTGCAGTGAAACCGTCATCACACAATTACTCTCACCATTACTGGCCTTACATCTCCATGTAATGGCTGTGACACACTTTACAATTCAGATTGTATTCTCAGTCATTGGCACTTAAATGCTGCACTCCGTTTTATGAAAAGATAAAGATCTGTGTAATCTGCCAGAGCTCAACCACCCCTTGAAAGCTTGTCAGGCAGCATTCTATCGTTGGCGAGAAGTTGTCATAGCCCGTAGCATCTCCCTTTGTTGGGCTAGTGAGAGTGTCTTTTTTGAGTGCACTATTGTGTGTGCTTGTTGATATGCGCTTGCCTATAGAGTGAGACTGTGTTTTGGTCCAGTTATCTGTTTGAGTCATTACAAGAGGAACGTGCAGTGTGCTGTGTTGTGTAGTAGGGTTCAGCTCTGGCTGCAGAGCATCAGAAGATCTCTTAGTCATGGATAATGAAAATGAACATCCAAATCTGCTGCTTGTTTTGTTGTGTTATGGCTGCCATGTTCAGTAGTTACACCCTGGATTCTTGCAGCTGGATCAATATGGGTAAAGATATTTATTTTTAATATTGTTAAATGTCTGGACCAATTTCTTCCGGCCAAAGACGTAAATAACCTAAAAATGGTTCCCATATATATATATTTAAATGGCTTACCAATATCCTAAAACATCTGGGAATTGTTATTTTCAGCCAACGTTGCTCAACAGGTGCAATATGTGTATTTCTGGGGTACTATTGTACATTGCGGATTAATAGACAGCTTTAGTGAGTGTTCACATCAGCACTTTAGTATATCAGACTTAAGCTACACAGACAGCACTTGTTAGTAACACAATAAAAACACACTATGGCAACTATGCCCAAGTGAAAAAAAGTATACTTAAGTAGAATATATTTATACAACACTTTAATATAATAATAAAAATCATACTTTAGAATAGTGCATTGAAGCACAAAATAATATACTTAAAGTATACTATTAAATAAGTATATAGGGTGTTGATATACTTGGACAAACTTGTAATATACTTAATACACTTAAAATATACTTTAAGTATAGAAAAATACACTTTTATTCACTTAAGTGGAACTATGGAATTGAAAGCATATGGGAGATATGTAGGCTTGAATGAGTTGCACCTAATTTTTGGAAAGCTGCATATCTAATCAGAGGAGAGGAGGAGGTCAAATTACTTTAAAAGAGGACGGTTCTGATTTGGTTTAATAATGGATATAGCTGTTTCTGTGATTTGTGTAAAAAAAAGTGCTTATTCTACTTGACATCTTGACAATGTTGCCCGGTCAATTCCTGTTTTTCACATTTTAAATTCCCATACCAACAGAAGAGCAAGACAGCCAGCACTGATTCTATGATGGATCTGTAAAAGAGGAAAATAAGAAAAACATTTAGCTAAATTACATAAATGATCGCAAGATCTGTCCTTTAAGTTTCCGTTGGTAGCAGGTCTGGGAGCAGTCCAACTTGCTCACCAACTGCAAGAAGCCAAACTGCCAGCCTGTGTGTGATAGCAGATTGGGTTTAACAAGCCAGATGGGTTGTAATTGTCTGATCAATCCAATGTTTGTGAGCTTTTATGCCTTTTATTATGGTTTGTTTTCCTAACGTGCTATTTCCTCTGCTGGTTCGCCTTCCCTTGGGGAGGGTCTGTGTCAAAAACACTCTTGCTGCCTGACCAGCGTTACTTCTCTCACCATGTGGAGTCACACCGTGTGCTGTCTGAGTTGGGCAGCACCTCCCATGAAAATGACTGGAGCAGCATTATCTTCCACGCCTGTCGGCCATGCCGCTGCAGTTTTACTGTTCACCTTTTCAGTGCAGTTGTCTGGCACAGCGCTACGTGATTAACGCTGCCCTGCTTTCCTTTGCGCAGAGGTTAATGAAGGCTTTATTCTCCAAGGTTTTCTAAGGAGAAATAAAATGAATTTAGACATTTGGAAATGTCATTTGTGTCTGCTAAGCCTTTTCAATTCCCTCAGCTTTTTCAGAACTTGCAGGGATCAACTTTAGTGTTTTTTTTCTCACTTCACATCAAGATATCTGTGCAACTGAAACTTGCACAGATTTACAAAAATGTTACGCAGACACAAGACTTACAAATGCATCTCGCTTCTGAGACAGGATCTCATATAGCAGGCATTGTTATTTTCGTGCCACATGTACCAGCAGGCACTCTTTCCAATCATAACTTAAGAGTTGGTCCCCGTACAAATGTGAAGAGGTTAACCCCTCACTTTTGTAAGCCATCGACTGGTTTTTCCTGCCTCTCCTTTACTGTATAACAGTAATTGACACTCTTTGGTGGCACTTGTGTTTCTTTTCCTAGATATGTAATGCACTGAATAGATCCTCAACATGCTCAATCACAGAGAACTAATTTGACTGTATTTTTTGACAAGTGTTACTTGCACCTTTGCGCGAGTGAGATGCAATCAAAGAACAATTATGCCATTTTCAGAAAACAGTATGGGGCAGGTAAAGAGCATTTTAGATTTTCACAGGTTAAATGTAATGAACACTCTAAATGCTGGATTTTCAGAGTTTGCGGGAAGGTTTTTTGTACATTCACAACTGAATATGTGTGCTTTGGGTGAGAGAGGAAGGTGAAATATTGGCATGATGTACATCTATACGTAGACATAATGAAATATATGAATTTTCTGGTAGCCGTATCCTCACCACCTTTTGCAGTTCTTACTTCTTTTTTTTAAAGCTGCAGGATATGTGACTGTCTGCCTCATGCAAAGAGGATCCAGTCATTTGCATATGTAGTGAGGACTTCATTCTAATACTGCAGCACATCAGGTACCTAATACTGAAAAATGGAAGGTAAAAGACCCTGAAGGTGCACTGGCATTTGGGAGGCAGTGAAGTAAAAGAGATCATGGTTGCCGCAGGACTGAAACCCATCTGAGTCACGTCTTTCGAAGTACCTCCTGGACTTTAGAATTTTTTATCACCCCTGATATTTGTTCTCGATGGCAAATTAACAGCCTTCCCCTGTGCCATTCAGTTTCCTTTCCCCAAGACAAGCCTTAAATTTTGTCTAACTGCCTGAATTTACTACTCTTCTATTTTTCACACGACAGAATCAATACCAGGACTGAAGAAGAGAGGATAAAAATTTATGGTATCTTGCAATTTAATGGTTGAAAAGATGCAATTTGAAAGATCATAAATTGTGAAGGAGCTTATGCTTCATTGCACTTGATTCAGTGCTTGCTGTTAGAACTTGATTTGCGAGTGTCTGCAAAGTGTGATTAACGAGGCGATCAATGTGCAGTGCAGCACAGTATGGCACTCCTAATGCTCTTCATTAGAATAAATAAAATAAATTGACTACAGCTCTATGAAAACTCTGTAATGGTTAAAAATCAAAGAATGTCATCCCCCCCAGCCACAATTTAGCCTGCATCCACCTTGATCACATTACCCTGACAGCCTTGTCTCTGAACCTGCAGGGGCCCCGAGAACAGCTTGCAGTGAGGGAAGGTAAAAGGAAGTGGTGTGTCGGCGGGGGCCACAGGCTATTGCCTAGTTGACTGGTAATCATAAATCGGAGAGGGCTTTTGTACTGAGAGTGTTGGGGGGAATGCAGTTTGTGGAGTATTAATGCATGAAATAGCATTTCAAGCTGATAAACGGTTTCGCAGAATGGTCAGTCGGCGCAGATTGCTCTTCTCCCCTTTCTCTTTTTTTTCCACGGAGGCACACATTGTTTGTAATAACATTTACCAGGAGAATTTATTCCACTTCAGCTCACATTTTTTCTTGCCCGACAGCTCGGCATCGCTGTTGTGGATGGGGAGGCGGGGTGTCAAAGTCGCCTGTAATATTCACTCCTCCTGCCTGTCCTTTCTTTGGATTATTGTCTTTTCAGATTAGACTATGTGGGAATTGGCCACAATACGAGCTGTCATGCAGTCACTTAACTTGGCCCCTTCAATTGATTTCTTGCTACATCTCCCACGCGGTTGTTAAAATCAATTAACTATAAGTAACTGGGCAACAAAACACATTTTGTAAATGAGCTGGTATTGATATTTTCATCTTTCTCCATTTAAAAGCAAAGTATCGACTCAAAGGTTTATGTTATGTGTCATGTTGTCGCTTTGTCTACACTGTTAACTGGCAAAATATGAAGCTTACAGATCCATGAATGTATGTAGCATTAATGAACATCCAACACCGTGCACAACACCAACAGTAATACTGCATGTGTCAGCCAAAGCAAATATCCCATTCATAACGTCAGAGCAGCTGAGACTGATAAATGTGTTCACATCCGTCCTCTGCGTATGAACTGTTTATAACACTCAGAAGAAGAGACTCATATTTCAGTCTGTGTGCACTTGCAGGTTTGGTAGCTGCTGATGAGATGACAGAGTGGTCCCTGGTGGAGTCGGCACGGCAACCAGCGGCCCTCCCTGCTCTTGTCTTTGCGACACCTTTGGCTGCTGCTGTAGGGTGAGTCACCTCTCCTCCCGCTAAGCCAAACCTTTATTAACTCTCTGCCCATTAAACATGACCTGAGTGCTCATTTAGCATGGAGACATTTAATTGCGTGCTGCTGAAGCACTAGTTCTAATAGGCTAAGTGCTGGCTCCCAGGGTGACTACACTGCAATGTATATGAACTGCAACACTTTCCTTACTTCCTGCTATCCCCCCATCCACCTCACCACACTTTATTTAAATGTGTCACAGCCTGATTTGAACATATCAGATTTGAGGACATTTACAAATAAATTCCTCCTTCCAAGGTGTTTCAATTCAGAAGATATTGGAGGTCCTCCTGGTTATCATTTGTGAACTTTGCAACAAGCTGCATTTCTAGTGAATGTGCTGTAACCTCAAGCTCAAACGCACTCAGGTGTGTTTGAAGAGGATCGCCTGATGAGAAGGAAATATTCTACTCTATATAACAGCTCCGGTGTTCAGCTCTGTGTGGCTCCACCACTGGCAAAATCTGGGCTTCAGTTCCAACAGAGTGCATTCATGTAAAAAATGTCAAGGACTCGCGGTAATGTCTTGTGCTTTGGATTTAAGCGTCCAACAGAGTTCAGGTCCGACTCAAATCAGAGACTCACAAGGACCATTTAGAGTTGTCCCAACATGCAGTATATGTCGATCAGAAATATCCCGTTGAACAGCTCCACTTTCTTTAAGAGAGTTATTGGTAGCAGCATTAGGACTACAGAGGGTCAGTCATGACGAAATAATAGGTGAATATCAGATTTTACACACTATATCACCCTGAAAATAACATCATGGATATTAGAGAGGCCTTAATTTTTTTTGCCATTAAGCAAGCATGATAATACATGTTTGATGAAAATCTGGTCACAGCCACACCCAGCCCAACCCCAGGATTTTTTTATTAATTTTAACAAGACATTTCTGCAAACTGCAAACTAAAAGTCCATTTGTATAGACCATGACCAGCACCGAATACTTTTAATTTTCTTGAACAGAATTGACTGTGAGTCTTGTGGTCATCGTCCAGGTGGTCAGTCTGTGCAGGGTTTTTATTTATTTCCATTCATAATGGGAGGATCATTTCTCGTCCCTTTGTTTGCTTGAGATTTCTGCAGCAGCCGGTGGGGTCAAACCCCAGACATGGTGGCCACTGATATATTCCATGAGAGAGTACTGGATACCCTCAAGTAATTATTGCAGCATCCTAAATTCTTTTTTTGTTTTTTTTGTTCTCTTGATGATTTCCCTGGGTATCTCTTTTCAAATGGAGGACAATGTGTGCAATCATTTCTATATTTTGTGTTTTCCACCATTACCCAAAATACTGCTAGTAATACATGAAGGCTTTTTTCCCTCCCTCTAAAAGGTAAACTGTAACCGAGCACAGCCAAATGGGGAAGGGTCAGCGCGGAAACAAAACAGATCCAGTTATTTTGTTTTGAAACTGTGTTTAAAGTAGGCTTCATGTTGCGTGGCGTGTGGCCATGAATAACAGGCAGCACAATTTATTTCCAGAGATTACTTCAAGACCATGCTAAGAGTGCTCGGAAGAGATGAACAGATGTTGACTACGCGTGGAAAACCAAGTTTTCATTTCACACGCAAAACCTAAATAGAAAAAAAAAGTCTCTGTGTGAGGTACAACAAACTGGAAACCAATGGTGTCCATCAGCTATTGGGATAAGGGATTTATTGTGGAAAACTAAAATTGTGTGAGAGCTGTGTTGTTACGGTATTGAAGTATTACTGTTATACTATATAACTATATGTCTTCACTTACCTTAGATTATCATCAAACAGAAAGATTCAGATTCCTCACATAAGTAAAAAAGTAATAAATACAAATACAGTTAAAGTACAAACATTTTATCAGCCAAATGTACTTAATGTATCGAAATAAAAAGTACTGATGTGTAAAATGGCCCAATGTTAAGCTACAAGGAACTTTTAAATTGTTTTGAAACCATCTCATTTTTCCTCTGATGATCATAAGTTACATGTAAGAGCAAACGAGACCATCATTGAAGTTTTTCTTAATGACTTTGTACTGGGTACGCTCACCCAGGAACAACAGTTGGCTTCGTAAAACCACAACCGCTTTTGTCCAAAGGGGGCACTAGAATAAACACAAACTCAAAGTTCAAGTGGCTCCGAGGACCTTGGCCCACTTCAAAGTACTATTATCGATCCAGTTTTATATTATTGGATTATTATTACAGATGCATGAACATGTCAGCAGCATTTTAAAGATATAGCAGTTGGAGGTTGAGCTTATTTGAACTACTTTACATACAAGGTCAACATTTGAATATTTATAGTCCCTTTTAGTGGAAGTATAAAGTTGCATAAAATAATGGAAGATTGACCTATGTTTAGTAAAAAATAAAGCACACAAGTAATGGTCATTTCCTATGAATAACCATTTCTTACTTTAAATAACTGTACACACGGGATTCAAACTGTCAAAATGGAAAAGGAGCATGTTGATGCTGTTTTCTCAGTCCACATTAGCTTTACCTGTCTGATAATGTAGTATCAGCACTGATTTGTATTCAGTGAATATAGTCCACTGTCTTACAGTATCCCATGTGCCTCTTAGCTCCCATTGTTTCTTCTCCAAGGCCGAAGAGCGAAGCAGCACCAGTCTGTTACTACCTGCCACAAAACAGAGGGATGAATATCATTGGGCCAAATCATTGCTTTGAAAACTTCAACAACACACTCGTCATCACGTCGGAGCATAAGGAGCCGGGAGGGGGCACAGGGCAGCCGAGTTGTGAATAGGCCTCATCAGCGAGGGTTAGGGTTCAGATCCTGATATTAGTTATACAGGAGTCACCCTCCCCGACCTAAGGCAAATAAGCCACTTAACACAATTATTTGCAATCACCAGATGTGGTATTCATTATAAAGGATTTTTTTTATTTTTTTTATCTGCATGGCTCGACATCATTTCCTATTGTTTGTGTGAAAATGGCAACCCTAGAGCACATTTTAAGTGTAGTAATGGAGGGAAGGGCATCTTTTTCACAAAAGGCTGCCGCAAAGTCTGAATAAACTTTCAAATTGTGAGATGAAATCGAGCCTTATTGTGCAAAGAACCCCTCGGAGAGAGAAAATGGCAGGCTTTCAGGAGCATATTGTATTGGGCTGATTTGTAAATATAGGCTTTTGAAATGCGGCACACTACTCGGTCATGAATGTTTCAGCCATTTCTAAATTTCGTGCCATTCTAATACCCGACCTGTTTTTACTAACCTTATCAGTAGGTATTGTGGTCAGAGGTATTGTACTCTCAGCCGTTCACACTTTGGCTCCTATAGATGTGACATTACAGGGAGGACATTGTCTATGGCAAGCTGAAGAGACAGCATCAGAGAGAGAGAGAGAGCAGACAAACAATGATTCCAAACTTTCCTTCTAGTGTTTATCCGTACATCTGTCTTTGTTTGATTACAGTTTCAAGAACAGAAGCCCCACTCTCTTTAGCCCCCTATCAGCGCGGGGCTTAATGTGCTATTTGGTAATGCAAACCAAATATCAGACTCATTAGCAGTTCCCTCACGTTGCTATACGTTTTTTTCGCTCTGCATATTTCTGCCTTACAGATAGTAATGCAATTAAGCACAACACTTTTTTTTTCTTTCCCCTTGACAAAATTGCTTAAGTAGATGTAATTAGGGAGTGAATGTTTTGATGAGGAGAACAGAACTTATGGAATATATCCACAAACCTTCCCTCTGCAACATTCTACAACTTTCTTTGAAATATAGCCATGATTTTCATTAATTAGAACTCCTTTTGTTCAACTTTGAGGTGCTTTTTAAGCACAGAAAAAAAACTGTGAATTTTGCCCCTCCACTATCTCTATATTAAGGCATCTTTACAGGCCATTATGAAGTGATCTCTCACAGCCAGATGAACAGGAGCATTACACAGGAGTTCATAATGAAGTATAACTCTCTTGAAACACCAATGTACATCTTTGAATTGCTCATTACATTTATATCTACAGTGCCTGTATATAAAGGCTTGCTTTGGCATTGTGTCATTTAAACTACTATGAAACCGCTTGATTAAGTGATAAAGCAATTGAACCTCCAGTCCCTACTCCCACATTTAAACCCATGTACTGAGCTAAGAAGAGTATGACAAACGTGTGGTGGCATGCGCATCTGTGTGAAAACTGGTGGCGGCAAGCATGATGCGTCACAATCGCCTCTGATCAGTTACAATGGAAATAAATAATTCATGCTGGAAGGAAATGAGTCTAATTAGCAGGCAGTTTTGGTCCTTTGATAAAGCGGGAGGACTCATTCTATGAAGGGCAGGAGGCTCTGTCATCAGTCAGCCCTGAACAGATTACCATCTATTATGAATGAGGTGACGACGAGCACCCTGGTGAAACCAAGTGTGTCCCAGAGACAAACTTAATAACTCCTGCCATGGGACAAACTTCCCCGCACCCTCCACCTCCTCCTTCTCCTTCTCCTCCTCCACACACACACACACACCCTCTTCTCTCCCTCTCTCTCTCATCAGCCTATACACTCCAGTCCTGCAGGTCTATTGTGTGCAGGTAGAAGCATGCCTCTGCAAAGGGGAGAGTCTCGCCCCTCTGTCCATCACCCTGACAGCTGTGGTAATACATTTGCCATGCCGCATTAAGAAGCATCCAGTGTTTAACACCACACTTAAACACAAAAGGAATGGGGGGGCACCTTCTCCATCCATGCCCATTTTCCACTTCCTTGCTCCGTATTTCCTGCTATTGACTGAAATATAGCTTCACATCAGGGCATGTTTTTTCGTATATAACTGGGGGTTGGCAACTTAGGACGTATAGAGAGACCAGTAAAGTTATCAGATGTTCTCCTCTGTGGGATGTAGGTGCCACCATGTCTCTCCTCTTTTCCTGGAGGGAAACAACACAATAAAGGCCAATTAGAATTGAGTGCAGAGCAGTTGTGTGACAAGCAAAAGGTCCCTGTATCGGGGGGGAGAAACACGCATGGGAGGGGTGGACCTGTCAGCGAGCGCCACATTGAGAGAGATAACAATAAATAGCTAATAACGACACTTAATGAGCTTGATTAAGTTGATTTGATATGGAAAAAAGTGCAGCGAATTTGGTGGATGTAGGCGACATGATGAGGGATTGATTTTAATGGATAAAAACTCTGTTGGGGCTTTGCTGCACAATGGGGTTGCAGAGGGGAGAGAGACGCTACAAAGGGATGTTGAATGGATCCTCACGAGACATATTTCAGATAATTAGATAAATTTCCCTCGAACATACATCATTCACTCAAGGACATTATATGAACATGTTATGGGGCTTTTTTTCAGCGCACAGAGGATTTCACATGTTTTCCCGAAACGGCTGGTCTGATTATTTCCAACTTACATGTTTCCAGCGAGCGCAATATGTTCATACAGTATATGAATGTCGTTAAATGCTATTATGGGAGCAGTAATGACTGCCAGATAATTATCCCTCCCACTCAGACTTGACGGCTGCTGAATTTTCTCTCTCATTTCTCCACATAATTGTCTATGATTTAATCGGAGATTTTCTATACTTTTCTGTTCTTTCAGGCTAAGTTGACTTTCCATAGTGATGTTGGGAGGTTATCACGGGCCCTACAAGTCCCCCCCAATTGCCCTGTAAACAGCACACAATGGTTAACAAAGTTTCACAGGTTTTTTAAATGTGCCTCTCCCTTTTTTCCCTCGAAAGCTACAGAAAGTCTGATGAAGGGAAGTTTAATTAAGTAAGAACCTGTTGAGGAAGATTTCCAATCATAGTCTTCAGAATGAGTGCATTCAGCGTATTCATCTCCAGGCGATATGTTCTCTCTTTATCCAAGTGTGCACTGGAGTTCTCTAGAGGGACCCCAGTTAATTGAATACATTAAAGTAGAGCGCCGGAGGCTTTTTTTATTTTTCTACTTTAGTCAGACTTGTTTAAAGGAGACCGACTGCTGATGTTTGGCCCCTTCTAGAGTTGAAATGGTCTCAACACTGGGAGTGCTGTGCAGGAGTAGTGGTTTGAGAAGAGATTTGATGTAATCCACAGCCTTATTTATTCACCATGAGCCCCTGAGTGAGCCTAGTTTATGTATTTGGCAGTCATTCAAATGTGCATCTTCTTGGCCCTCGGGCCTGTGCATCTAAAGGATTTGATACAGAGGAACACAAAGGTTTCGTTTTGTTCGCTTTTATGTTTGTCTCGCTGCTGCCTTCTGCTGCCATTTTAACTTTTACATCAAGTTTCGGTCAAAACGACCTCTTTCATGCAATCGCAATTGATGTTGTGTTTCTTTATTTATGTGAACACAAACATTGAGATTCAAATTGCATGTGCCTTTTAGGACACATTTTAGGATTTTGTAAACTGTAATTTTTTTTTTACAGTTTATACAGATGTAAAAAGATTAAGTAAAACGTAATTTTTTATCATCCAAATTTCCATTTGACAATACGGTGAAAACATAACTTAAACTGCAAGCAAACAACTAATTATGCTGGTTTACATATTGGAGTTTTAGTAGATGTGTGTGTGTGTGATCACAGATGCAAAAGAAAAAAAAAAAAAAAAAAACTTTTAGCTATTAGTTGTCTCATTAGTATAACATAACAGTTACAGCCTGACTGGGGGCTATGGGGGCTTTGATTCGGACTTCATACAGTTTTACCAGTTAATTCAGTTTCAAAGCAAATAAGATCATATGAGAAGTACACAGCTTTCAATTACAAACATTATGAACTGAACTGCGCTCTGGATGGGTCAAAGGCATTGTAGAAATGACTGAGGTGATTCTTTAACAAGCAGCTTGACTGGTGGACCTCGAGGGTATTAACATCATGCCATGTGTGAAATCCAGACGGTGGATTTTTTCTCTGAGATCAGATCCCTGGACAATACTCATTAGTCAACATGCTCTTCACCTCGTCGTCACATTTATCACCACGACACAGAAAACTTACTTGCACAAGCGCATTATATGCTCATTAATAACCTGGTACGACATTCATCATGCTGGAATGGAAATTAATTTCCTTGCTGTGGTGCACTTGTCCATTTAAACCAATTGTCAAAACCCTTTTTCTTTGTTTTGCCGAGCAGGAATTGCCATGTCCCTTCAATCATGGTTAAAAAGGTAATGGGACAAATATTATTTTGCATTCTATTAAACCGGCTGGCTATCAACAAATGGAACGTACTGCCAGGGGGTTGAGATGGGTTGTTTTGTCCATAACAAATATGTAAAACACTGTCATTTAAATACTAGGTTGCCTTTTTCATAATAATAAAAAAGGACTAAAGAGAGATTTAAAATTAACGGGGTGATTACTAAACGAATATGCTGGACATTTATGCCGCAGGACTGCACATAATGAATAAAGATTCATGCTTTAGTTCCAAATTTAAATTTTTGCTTCAAAATGTGGCCCCGATGTAGTCCGCTTTTAATCACCTTTACTGACAGGAGTAACTGCTTTCATTTAACCTTGACTGACGATCATGAATTCTAAAGCATTTAATTGGATATGTCATTTAACAGAATGAACAGAGCAAATTTCCACCAATTCAAAGGCTCAGATTGACAGACAGTGGCAGTAAGACCCACCACAATTAAAGCTGATCTGTATTCACTGGCCCTGTCACCCGTCGCCATTAGTGATGTGACTGTTTGATCATCTCTGCACAGAAACTTTGCTGAACTTCACCTTGTTTTGAAAGGGCTCGTCGTTTGAATGAAAAGACGGCGGTTGAGGAAAGGATAGGGCTTTTGAGGAAAGCAACACACACTCACAGACAGACACACACACACACACACAAACATACCTACCTTACATCCCTCTGATGCACCTGTGGTTTAACAGTAGTAACCACCCCGCAAAATGGACGTGACAGCACAAAAGAATACAGTGCAAGTCTCACACCATTATGTGTATTGTCTCCATCAGTGGCTTAATTGAAATGTTTCAGAAAAATCAGGAAAATAACAATGCCATCTTTTTGAGACATTGGAAGTAATGGCTTTGTCTCGTCGCTCTCTGTAGACAATTGCCCCAGTGATGTGAAAAACTGTGTCAAGTGGTACACAGTGAAATGTGCGGCAGGCAGACACTTAATTGTTTTCGTGCCTTTGACTTCAGAGGGAACAAATTCAATCTGTGTGCGCGAGACATTTCCTCTGTGACCGAGCCTAACCAGCCAAAGCATGTTTGGTTAAGCAACCAGCCCCAGGGTTACATTTCAGATTTTGCAATTACAGTTTTTTTTCTTAATCCACAAAAATACAGTGTGTTATTTAAATGAACATAGCTTTGGGATGTTTCTGTTAACCAGATCCAATATTAGGGTTCTCAAAGCGAGGTCTGGGGGACCCCTGTGGGCCCCTTTGGAGTGCCTTGGGGGGTGTTCCTGAAAAAATGAATCGTAGATTAATTTCACTCTATTTTAACTCATAATTTCATACGGGGAAATAGATTGTCTGTTTTTGGGTCATCAACAAGACGTCTCTATATTTACTGTGGAGGTTATTCTTATGAAGTTAATTGAGAATCTATAATACAGTGTATTAAGTGATACACAGTTTTGATCTTGAAAATAGGGTTGTTAATGTAGGCTTAATCATAGTTTGCAACGTTATACTACAGTAGGGTTTGCATCTTCAATTCAAGAGGATTTACGCTAAGGAACATACACAACACAGAATGAACCAAGTGTTGAATTTGCACAATATAACAGCTGGAAACAAGCCGCAGACCAAATGCTTTAATCCATCCTCTTGGGTGAAAAAAATCTTCTGAGAGATTTTGCAAACTGGGATGACACACACACACTGGCTCATTCCAGCTGGATTTGATCAACATTGACATTTTGCATCAGAAGAAAGGCATGTTAAAGGAAATGCAGATTAGGGAGACCAAATCAAATCCACTCGAGTGTTGTTCGTTCTGCCCCTCTGCCACAATACAAACCATGTGTGCTGCTTTTAAGTGGGGAGAATAATCTTAAGATTATAGAGTGGTCTCTGGTGCTAATTGTCTCAGAGCTGCTTTTCTTTTCGCTCCCATTAATTCTTCCTTTAAGAGCCTTCCTCCAAATGTTTTAACTAGATTTTTGTCAACTGTTAGCTTTTGGAGATATTGTTTGATGGCCAGGCGTAATGAGGAAATCATCATTTCAACATGTGTGGTGAAACAGATCCCGCAAATGTTCCCCAGGACAGCTGTTGAAACAGATTTGAAATGTTAAGAAGTTTGCACTGCCTCAGAAGAAAAGCGCTTAGCGCCTGCTCACTGGTGTGTGTGGATGTGTGAGTGTGTGTGTTGTTCTCATGCTCGGTGAGGGAAGGGTCTGACAACAGGTTTGAAGCATGAACAACTTCACAGCTTCCATATGAGACCCCGTTTCCACTTGGCATTAACATCTGACTTTTGTAATCGGATCACATGAATAAAGCTTTAACTACAGGTGAAAACACTCTCAAGACGCATTGAGATCGGATCACAAAAACCACATTCGGAGGTGGTTTACGTCCGTTGTGACCGTTGTGTTCGCATTCATTTGGTAGTGGAAACACCAATGTGACTCTTGTCCACATTAGGGACCTCCTACTCAACTGCTGCCCCCTGCCTGAGCGGAAATACGTTAAAAGTGCATCACTGGCGTTCATGCAGCTTTTATAGAAGCCTCATGAACGTTAGTTGGATCCGCCAGTATTGCAAATGACAAGCTTTCTGTCCTCTGGTTTCATTTCACTGCGTAAATCTGAAAACACGGAGAGCTGCAAAGCAACGACTTCCTGTTCTTATCCGCTTAAAAATAAAAGTCAACTCACATTTGGCTAGTAACAGGCTTTTAATGTGAAGGCGCACAGGAAATATTCTGTTCGCACGTAAAGTAACTTAACTGCATAAAACCGTGTACTGGTGGTGGTGACAAGAGTGTAGCAGACTTTAGAAAAGCCGCCCGGCAAACACACATCTTTCACCAGCCAAAGTGGCGTAATAACTTACTCGCCTAAGAGTTTTTACTTTTACATACTAGCTATGATATTTCCCGCATTTGGCCGAGTGTTAATGTAGAGACCTCTAAGCAGTGTTGTGCATCGCTCCTCCTTGTCTAAATGAGACAGTAGCCTATCTCTTCAACCTAGACTTGTAATTATCTTCGCATGTAATGCATTTTAATAGCAAATGCGATTAAAACTGTGGCACTGTACAGCCCTGTATGTTTACTTGTTTGAACCCCACCGGTTAAAAACAGCAATGCAAACGGAAATTATGTACCTGTTGATTTAAATACAGCACGGGTAAATGGAATCGGATCACAAGTAGACAAAGAAGTCACATTTGAAAATGCAAGTGGGAACACACGGATTGAGAGCTGTCCACTTGTAACCAGATTCAAAAAGTGAGATGTTAATCCCAGGTGGAAACAGGGTCTGAGATTCAACACAGATGTGCTACATGCTACGCACAAGGCTCAGATTCAGCATTGGTGGAAATTGTATCCTCAAAATCAAGGAAGATATGTATGACCAATTTCAATCTTTAAAGTTACTCTTTTCTTATTGTTTCTAAGTTTAAATGTTTGACTTTCACTGTGAATAATTTGACACCTAAGCAGCTGTTTTCATATCCATATGCTGAAGGAGGAATGTTTGTATATGCTCACCTTAAATGTACGTTCAACCCGTGTATGTTTGAGCAGGATTTTGTGACATCACAACTAGTTTGGCAGCCACTCATTGGTAAAATAAATAAATAAATAATTGAAACCTACAGCACACAGACACATAGAATGGATGTTTGTAAGGAAGCAGGATACATCTTCAGTTACATTTTTTAAATTAAACATATATGCATGGGGGCGCCCTTAGCTCAGTTGGTAGGGCGTCCCCCCCCATGGGCCTCGGCCAGCAGCGGACCCGGGTTCGATTCCAGCCCGCAGTCGTTCTCTGCATGTCACTCCCCTCTCTGCCCCATTTCAACTCTACACTATCAATGAAGCATAAAAATGCCAAAAAAATATTTAAAAAAAAAAACCTACATGCATGGACCTAGATTCTGGATTTTTTTTCCCAAGGAGGCAGAAGAAGTAGAGATGTGCTTTAAGAAGTCTTAACAAAGTAATTGAGACGCAAATTATAATTCTCAGAAAATTATCATTATGTCGTAAAACAATGTCCGTGGGGGATGTTTAAAATAATCTCAAACGATGCACAGTGTATTTCAGAATGTCCATTTGAAGCTCTTACCGACAGCTTCATTGAAAACACCACAATCACTCCCAACCTTTCTACAAGAGTTCTGCATCCACAAAAATGCCTAGGCTACTTGCTCCCGTAGTTGCTGAGTAGGTCTATCACCACAAAAAAAAATAGGGGGAAAAAGTCAAAAGCAAACCAACACCATCCATTTATCCCTCTCTACCCACCAAACACTCCCTTCTCCTCCTCCCCTTTCTCTCGCCTTGCGAAGCAGCGAGGGCCGTCACTTGTCTGGAGTTAATGGTGACGCAGGGCAGAGCAGTAATGCACAGGTGCTTTCATGACTGATTGATATTGTTGGGTTTAAGGCTATTCAATAAAACAAATGGTCCATTCTAAAGTGGACCACGGGGGAATTTTGAAAAAACTCCTTGCTGGGAAACAAAAGGCCACTGCTGCAGCACCTATTGGTTCGTAAGTGGTAAACCACAGAAGTAAGTAAGCACACTGCAGGCACACAGTAGCCTATCTACGGATGAGGTTTCTGTAATCTGTAATTATCACGCTGGATTTTTAACCAGCCACTGAGGCATTTTGAAAAACACAACGATAGTGACATTCATAATGGTTCCCAAATGCCCTGTTGTCGGTTTCAAAATAAAAAATACCTACAGTACTCCTCCGCTTTTGTTTCCATGCTTTTTTGTTTCTGTAGCTGTAATTGACTTTAGGACAGCTACACTGATGCAGCATTTCAACTAATTGAGAGTCGCATGAGTATAGGCCTACGTTTGTTCTCTTTGATCATGTTTTTTGTGTACATGTAACCTACAAGTACAATCTTGCACAGGATTACTGACTGATTTGAGGTTATGTATATTTCATGTCTAACTGATTTGTTTTGACAGCGTTACTCTAGTGCATCCACTCCACTGGAAGTCGTCCCCGGCTCGTCCATTTGCCCACCGTGGCCTGGATTCATGGCCGGCAATGAAATGTCGTGTTGAAGGGTCTGAAGGAGAGAGTTAATGAAGTAAAAATTAATGAAGCACGTGAGCAGCACCATCTCAAGGCTGTAAGCTCCTCCATGCCCCATTTATAATGTATGATCTCAATAAAATCAATCCAATGTACCAGTTCAGTTCTCACTTAAGGTAAGAATAGATTTACAGATTACAGCCCTGTGTTCCCCTGGTTATAATTAGCCCCCCCACTCCCTCTTCACCTTTCCCCTCCCCCCTCCTACAGTCAAAGTGTGCTGCTGGATTTCATTTGAAGTTTCACAACATCGCCCTCCTGTCACATCACTGAATATTCAGGTTTGATTCCGAAGCTACAAAACCATCACAAACTCTTTTTTAAAAGTACACGTACCAAAAGGCACAGAATTTCAGTCGCACTTTATAAGACTACATGAAACTTTCAACGTTTCCTGGTTTGCACATCTTATTATCTGCACTACTAGCTGCACTACTAGTATGTTTTTCATTGGATTAAAGGTATGTGAAATGTGAGGTAAAGCTATGATGGCCCCTTTTGACTTGTTCCTCCACTCTTGAAGTCTTGTTGAAAGTTAAAGGAAGATAAAAGTGCAGCAAGTCGCCTGTATTAGAGCTCCCCCTTCAGGTGTCATCGAGAACAATGCATCAGGAGACTGAACTCCCAACATGATGTGAAGCAGCAGCAGCATTATAGTTCAGTGTTTCCACATTATATATCATCAGCACTGACGGATCGTCAGCATTTAGTACCCTTTCTTTAAAGAAACCCTTTTTCCCAATGCCTTCACAAGTGTTTTTAAACACTGCAAGCTGTGTCCAAATATGTATGCATTTTAATTGCATATATATCCCATTCTAATTATTATTTTTACTGTGTTGTATATTGTGTTAAATGTGCAGAGACACACCTTAATATTCATCTTCTCTATACACACCAGACTGTATTCTATACTACTACAGTATGCACGCTCCCTGTATATTAAGAGTGCAAAATATTATTCACATAATTTCCATACGCTCTGGATAATCATGTCTCACTTCCTCCTAAAACTGAAGCTGTAATATGTGAAGCTGCAGTTTCAAGTGGCCTGAAGTATAACCATCCACAATTACGGTTTAACACATTAACAAATGTTTGAATCCCTAGTGGATAAGAAGCTAATTTTGTTTTGAGATAAAACCCAAACAGGATTTAGACGTGCACAGGAAAAACTGAATTGTCAAGTTCGGCTGCCTGATGGTGGTGCCTTACCCCTCCACCTCCATGAACAATTCTGTATTTATAATGTCATCTTATCACACTCCCCTTGAAGGCAGCAGCAAGTGCACTTATGCCTTTCTTTGTTAGGGTGAGTTGGCAATTTCCTGTGAGATGGAGCAACTGCAGGCAGCCCTTTTCTTTGATAATGTCTCTGACACCTGGACCAAACTGCTTTTTCCATCACTTTGCAGGCTGGAACAGGAGGAAAGGAACATGTCATAAGCCTCATGCCACCGGGAGTCACTCACTGTGCATTTAACAGCACTCTCCTCACTACACTCTCCTGGATGTAGAGGTCAGAGCCGGAGGGAGATTCTTGTGTGGAAACTTGTCTTGCTGAGCTGCGCCAAAAAAAGGCCTCTATATAACTCATTGTTAGTCGTCGTAATTTATTATTATTATTATCATCAGAAAAACACAATCTTGTATGTGTTCACTGGTATAACCTAGCTTTACATGGTGTTCCACAAGACACAAAGTTACATGTGTACGGCAGAAAGCTGATTATTAAGCAGCAAGCCTGAAAGGGTGTTTATTACAGAGGCCTGACAGATTGATTTTAAATTATAATTAATCAGTTGATTCTGACCCACAGATTGTGATTGTGCCCTGTGAGTTTCATTTATACGGCTTTTCTTCTGGCTCCACTACAATCACTGTAGACCTGCAGGACTCCCAAGCAAA
Source organism: Hyperoplus immaculatus (assembly GCA_949357725.1). Lineage (NCBI taxonomy): Eukaryota > Metazoa > Chordata > Actinopteri > Uranoscopiformes > Ammodytidae > Hyperoplus > Hyperoplus immaculatus. The sequence continues at coordinate 18,528,578 of OX442361.1, read as the reverse complement.
TTAACAGTCTTCACGCTACCCTGCAGCCATAATGAAAATATCAGTCAATCAAAACCCATAATATGCTGTGAAAACCTAACACACACCTGCATACAAATAGAGACTGCAAAATAGGCGCACAACCGGTTCCACTCTACGGTTGGCAGTATATGAGTGACTCAGAGTGAGACATTACTTAACAGTCTGGCTGTGCTTAGCATGTCCACCTGAGGTATCACTGTACGGAGATGTTCTACCTTGTTGTCCGTGCTATAAAACCGATAATCTGGGTATAAAGATACTTTGGGAGAAAATCCAGCCCTAGCTCCTAGAGGTATGGGACTGGGAGCAGGGCATGTTGAGATGTGGGGCCCATCTGTGACCTGTCTGCAGGTCCCCTGATGTATAGCTGTGGGCCGGACAGCCAGACTCAGGGCTGTGTGTTGCTGCTCAGTGTGCCATGGCACTCAGGGCACTTCAACCCCCTAGTCCCTCCTTACAGGTACCCCGCAGCCCGCCACCGTGCGCTACTCATTTACTGCTACACTGGTTTTGGTAATTAGCGCCGCAAGGCCTCATTAAATCTGCTCTAATGAATAAATATTGTATTTCATAGCCTGATTACCAGATCAGCTCAATGCTTGAGCGTTGTAAACAATTACTTCCCTAAATATTCATCACCCCAAAGTGGATGATCATTGGTATTTAATACAGGACTAGTATTTTCAAGTGCATCTTTATTATACTAATAATAGTTTTTGAAATGTTGCTTTTGGAGGCAAAAAATTAGTCTTTTTTATTGTATTCTTTCAGAAGCCTTGAAAATGATTAGTATTACATAATGATGATTTTATTTATATACCAGTTTATTAGTTCAGTGTAATAAAAAAAAACCTAGTAATAAATCCTGTCTTTGATTGTAAATTTTGTCCTCATAAAAATATTAATGGGGATGTAAAAGATATATAGTTTTACAGATAGGCTACTAATGTAATGGTTATGCATTTTATGTATTTATGTATGACCACCAAAACCACATTTTTTAATGTTGTTGTTTTTAATATTCTGAACTGCTGTGTCAATATTCAATTACTAAATCTTACGAAATAGTCCTACTTCCAGTTAAAGGTTCAGTAAGCGGAATGGTCAGCTAACTTCCTGTCAGTGACTGCAGTTAGCAGTCCCCTCCCTCGTCCCCACGTCACCACATTAATGCATTAAACAGCAAGTTATCTAGCATCATCTCAGATCCTTAAGTGTGATAAAACATGATAAAAACCGTCAAAACAGACATGAGGAAAGCTTTTTGCCTTCTCCGCCATTTGTGACGCATACCAGTGGCGATTTTGGTTTGGAAACTCTGGTGGGGCCATGCAGGAAAATCTTATAACCCAATCCAGAAATACCACATATTACCATCACAACAAAAACAAAGTGCTATTATATCAATAGCACCACCAAATGGCAGTGTTCAAGATCTCACAATATCAAAAACTCAAGATCGAAACAACAACGTGGCAACAATAAAAACACAAAGGCGCATACCCTATACACAGCAATCAATATACAAAGCCACCACTCACAATATAGGCTACCACAGCCAAAGAGCCATTTCACCACCAGACAGGCGAACAGCTCCCTCGAGGAGCCCACGTGAGGTTGTGCCCCCCCCCCCCACACACACACACGTACGTATCGCCAGTTACGCATGCAGAAATTCTAATTCAAACAATAATATGTAAACTACATTATAAATTACACTTAGAATAAAAATAATAACAAATTAGACTCACCAATGAGGATCACTTCTTGAACAGAAATGCTGTTGACGAGCTCCTGGTAAGCCAAGTTTTCCGCTTAAACACTCCTGGTTGAACGATCTAGACTTGTCCTTTCCCTCTTGAATAATGTTTAAATCCGTCGGGCGATGTGGTCCCAAACGTTTTATCTCCAACTTCTGTGGTGGTTCAAGTGCTAAAGTGCTAAATCGCACAGTAGACAGATACTCAACACGATTCATCATCATTTAATGAATGAATGAAACGTCAATTTGTTATTTCTGTATTACTACGTTAGCTGAGCTAGCAAGATCTGAGAAGCTCCGGCCGTAAATCCCGCCCTTTCTACAAATCAGCCAATGAGAAGCGCTCCGGGGCCCTAAACTTCTGGCCCCACTGCCTAAACTAAAGTGACCGCTGCGCACGCGCATGCTCGCGCAGCAGCTCCCTCAGTCCGCTACACTGCAAGCAGGGCCATCTCGGCTGGGCCCCACCAAGCGGAACAGACGAGACGGAGCAACGAACTATTTCACACACTGCTACTACACTACAAAAAGTAAGACAATTGCGTTCATCAAATTAAAACAGCAGACATTTAATTAATTATTAACAATTAATTTATTATTAACTTATGCTCAATGACATTTTTGACACAGAAAAACTTTATAATCCTGCCCTGCACGGCAGCGCCCTCTGGTGGGGCCGTGCCCATAAATAATGCAAAGACGCCACTATAGAGCTGTTAAGCGGAAGTGGCGGAATTACGGGGCATGGGACCTATCGGCTGAAAAAAAATGAATGGGAGTCTATGGAAAGTAATCTACTATTTTCTGGTCCCAGTCATTAAATGCCTTGGATTACATATATGTTTTGTATGGGTCTAAATGATAATTTTTCATGTGAAGAGTTTGACGGTATGTTGTATGATTATTCGTCTAACGGCTTTTGAAAAAATGTTACGAGAACAACTACAAGTCTTGTCGCCTCTGTGACGTCACCTCAACACATTCCCTCCACTTCTCGACTGACAGTGCTAATGCTAATGGCTGGCGTGGACAACGCCAACAATCTCCGCACTCGAGAAATTGAAACTCCACATGTCCACTTGTGTTGTGATTTTCGCCACGCTGACGACATTTGTCTTGTCATTGAAAGAAGGCGGTAAAGTGCATTAAAGACACAGCCATGTTTCTGAGCTAAGCAGGTGCCAGTGGTGGTGACGTATATCATAAGTGTCAAGAGCAGCGAAGAGCTGTAGTCCACAAAAGCGCTCTGCACAAAACCTGACCGTATCCAGCTTCTACTCGCTAAATTGTTCCATTCTTTGCACGAAAAAATACCATCTAAATCCATACAAAACATATGTGTAATCGAAGGCATTTCATGACTGGGACCAGAAAATAATACATTTCTTTCCATTGACTACCGTTGTAATTTTTCGAGCCGATAGGTCCCATGCCCCGGAAGTAAGCAACTTCCGCTTAACAGCTCTATGCATACACCTTCACCCATCTGTCGGTCGCTCTGCGCGTGCACGGGGTGTCGGTTTGAAGCATTCTCTCTTCTGATTGGTCATTAGTAGTGGGATCCTCGAAAAGTTGTTTGCCAATTACATGCAGAGCAAGTGACTGAGAGATTGGCTTTATGAAACACGCACACTATATACGGGATCACCGTATGAATTTAAGTGGCTTTTATTTTAGTCATTTACACACATTGCACTTGAAAGTGTAAGTTAATATTATCAATTAGTTCAAGCTCTTGACTTTATTATAGTTATTGCAAAGACTGATATCACTCACGGTTGTAAGGTAAATGCACTGCAACCAGCTGCTGGTTAGCTTAGTTTAGCAAAAAGGTTGTTATCTGTGGGAGACAGCTAAACCAGCTGTGTCTAAAGTTAACAGCCTCCTCCAACACCTATGAATTAACATGTCATATACAGTTTTATTTTATACAAAATGTATCATCTATATATTATCATTTAACAGTTGTTATGTGCCAGGATATCCCGACTACTTGAGGCTCATTGTTACATTGAACAGACCTGGGCTAGCTCTCCTTTACCACATCTCGCCTGTCTACAGTCTGTATGCTATGCTAAACTAAGCTAACATAGCGACATATATGACTGATATCAATCTAGTAACCTAGGCTTTATCTCGGCAAGAGTGTGAGTAAGACATATTTGTTTTCTCGGAACAAAAGGATGCTTACCTCATTTGTACCGAAACAAGACGTTCTCTGAGCTCAACTGACAACTTGCAATGCTCTTTATGAGCAGTGGGCTGAGACAAGAGCAAATGGGGCCGTCTGCAAAGGGCCACACTGAAACGACAAATATTCAATACTTTCACTTGTATACAGTGCAGTGCAGTTATTAGTAGAGCTAAGAGTACATATGGTTTCGGTAAAAATAAAGTTGTAGCCTATGTATTGTCTGCCTCAAAAAACAAGTTGAAATGTCAAGAATAAACTTGACATTTCGACTTTTTTTGCAAAATTGTATTTCAAATTTATTCTCCATGTTTATTTTTTTTCCCGATATTTGTAAGTTTTTTGAAAAAACCTTCCTACTCTTAATTGTGTTCTCACCCATGGCCCAAATAAGCTTCCGTATAAAAGTAACAGCAACACGTTAAGCTCAAATTGGGGCTAGGTGGCTTGCTAACCTTTGCTCCTGAAGCTAGACAAACTATCTAACTTAACAAAACACATTTGCAGAAGGGCCTACTTCCAAATGCAAACCATTAATGTGTGCTGGCCATTCAAGTTATACTGCTGCTCCAACCAGTCAAGTCATTACTGAGCTCAAATACAATACATGTGTGTGGTTATCTGACTGTGTTTGAATTTAGATCAGGGCTGCCAAGTTTCACCAAAAGTTTGGAGTGAGATGTTTTGGCCGAGGGACCCAAAACCGTGTCCTCTTTCCCACCCAATAATTTTTGCTAGTGTCCTGCAAGTTTATATATTGTTCATAATAAATCAGAAATAAAAGACAATTGGAAAATGTGATAAAACATCAAAAATCTTATTAAAATAAACGAATTCATGAATTGCAAAGTCGTAGGACAGGTTTTAATTAAACATGGGTGTGGACATATTATAAGTGGGGGTTTGGGGGTCCCCCCCAGATAATTTTGAGCATTAAACACTTAATTTCCTGCATTCTGGTGAATTTATATGAAGCAATGTGTGCCTTTTCTGCATTAATTTTTATGTAAAGTAAAAGAGAACATTCACGGTTTCGCTGACACAAATTTAATTGAATAGCCTACAATGCATGTGTAGTGCTTTCAAATATCTCCTGTAGCCTATTGTTAAAACATTTGGTTAAACTGTAATAAAGGTAATTATTCTATATCATGTCTATTGAGGGTTGAGTGGCTGGTGGTATTTTACTAGCAGCATTAGAGGCTTTATTCAAAGAAGAAAAAAATTAGGGAACAGTTCAACACCAATGCAAACTACTAGGCTAAAATAAAACATCTGGGTTACTCCCTCCTCTTAGGCTACCTTGATTTGTGTTGTGAAAAGTGCTATAAATGTGCAGTACACATAGGCTACAGTTCATTACACAGAAGAATAAAAGCATTTTTATTGGCGGATGAGCCATTTGTTACTTTGCAAACCTTATTTTCAAACTAAATTACCAAAAACAATATACAAAACGATCCAAAGATCTTCTGAATTTACTTGGGTGAGATTGAAGGGTTAATATGTTTGATGCATGCGCGCTCACCGGCCGGCGGGGACACAATTCTTATCAGCGGTAACTTGGCAGGCTATCAACACACACCCCGGAAGAGAAGGTGCAGGTAGGGGGCTCGCCTCCTTTATATGTCCATGGTCCATGCTCGCCTCCCACTTCGAATGCACAGTGTACATGAAACATAACGTTAACGCGCGTTCAGAAAGAGGAAATCACGGCACTCATGTCTGTTATCTTTTCAAAATAAAAAGTTTAAAAAAGAAGTCCCGCAAAACAAATGTTATTTTGGGGATTAATTTCTCCGCGTGAGAAATTTGAGGTGTGGCGTGTGAGAGTGTGAACTGGTTGATTTGCGTGTGTCTCACGGCCAAAGAGTGAGACTTGGCAGCTCTGATTTAGATTGTAACTGATTCATATTACACCATACAAGAATGTAATAAAGTGAGGCGTAAATAATGGAAGTCATACTGTAAAAGTGCAGATTTTGTGTTTGCATTACAGTGCTTGGAAATGTACGAAAGATCAGTGAGCTGAGATTGCAATATTTTTTTATGCACTTTATTTTAGCAAATAGGACTGCTGTTGTCTTAAAGATCACGGATAGTAAAAGTAAGAAAAGTCGACCTTTTGTGATAACAAAAAGGGTTGATAATCACATTTCTCAAGATCACATACAAAAAAATATTAGCTCGTGTTTCACTTGTGTATCCTTTTCCAGTACCACAGCATAACCAATCTGTGGATGCTGTATGTTGCTTGTAAATCCAACTGGTATGTTCTCACTTCTCCCATGAATCCCATTGACACTTTACTGCTGTTAATCTCTGTTGCTGAAACAATTGGATTTTTGAAAATCATTGGGTAAATTGGCAACTTTCTTAATAATCAGGTTTTAAGTATTTCATTATGTAGGTTAGAGCTTTGTTAATTGCATTCCTTTGGATGTTGTACAGTGAATCACATCTAACAATTGTAATGGACATTTAAAAGGTTAAGTCAGCTATTCTGGATATTGCTTGTTGCTAATTTTATTTTATTTTTTGACAAAATCAGTAAATACCTACTCAGATCTACCTTTCTGTACTGTGTGTGCTGATATAAAATCCAGTGCTCTGCAAAAGGGCATCTTGCTAGCTATGGTGAGCCCCTTTGTTAACATACCAGTTTATGAAGCCTAGGCTGTGTTTTAACCTATGGTTTTTACTCTAGATTTCCTTTTCGCGCACACAGTAGTACAGACAGGTAGCTGATCGGAGGAGATGTTTATTTATTTATTATTATTCTTCCGGACAATTACACACAATACATAATTTTCTCATTGCATATTCATACATATTACTTTGTGTTATCGTCCGAAGGGAAGCAGGAGAAGCCAAAGGCTTATCGGGTCCCGCCCCCACAATGTTCACCGATTTGACGAGCATTCTTCAGAATTGCTAACTCCACCCTTTAAAAAAATATATATAGCTATCTTTTTAACGGACAGATTAATAATGGAAACACTGTTTGCATCCCTTCGTAATATTACATTAACAGGCCAACATCCCAAAATAACAGTAACTACAGCGGTTATGGATAGTGATGGTCAAGAAAACGGATAACATGATTCAGCAGTGATAAACACTTTAATGGATATGAACAGTTAACCCAACAATCACAAAGCAAGAACAGATGCTCCTATCAACAGTTGAACATTACTCTCCATGTTCAGAGTGCAGTGCCTGATAAATACAAGCAGCAGTACAGATAACCTCCAGCTGCCATTACCTTGAAGAACACATCTTAACCGTTGATTATCCTGAAACAGTATCATATAATCAGGTGCAGGTCGGCTGAAGCACATTTCAAAGATGGACAGTAAGGTTAATTCCATGTCATTTCGTGCACAGTATTGCACTTCTGAACAGAAAATGCAGGCAATAACTCTATAGGCACTTCAGTGGCACCTTCAACCATTCCTACTTAACAGTGTAAGGTAGAAAATGAGCCAGAGACTGGAGCAGAGCGAGAATGTGCTTTAACAGGATAAAATGATTTACAGGTATGAGATTCCCATTAGAGTGTGCTAATTGTTTCCACACCATTAGTGACAGTTATCTAATGAAGGATATTTAACCAGGTGCTGTAGTATATCACACAGAGGCAGTGGACCCCAGTCTATGCCCTTTCCACCTGCACAACCTCCGTAGCATACAGATCGGGACATTTCTACAGCACAATCCAACAAGAGCAAACATTTTCTTTAGTTGGTTTTTCCCTCCCCTCAACATCAACAATTTCAGAAGATTGACAAAAAGGCAAAACAACCTGTAAAAACACAAGGATACATTTGCAACAGGGGGGGAGCAGGCATACAGCTTGATTCCTTTTTCAATCCATGGTCACCTCAGCTTTTAAAACCTATACATTTAAAACAATGTAAAATACAGTAGATATTTTAAACAAGCCTGCAATATTTTTTTGCAGAAGCAACAGGTAGGATGTCTTAGCTCTTTAAAAAAAGAAATGCAATGGGAATGTACATTAAATCATCTTAAAATATTTAAGATCAGAATGTTGGTTCAGACAAGGTCATAGATTAGCAAATTAGCTTTGGTCCACTTTTAAGTTTAGTCAACCAGTCTTAATGGAAGGGCTCAGCTCTTGAGAACAGACAGGAAAATGTGAGTCAGAACGAAAACGATGCGCGCTTAAATTGCATGTGAAATTTCACAAACAGGAACAATAATAAGCATTGTGTTATAATGCTTGAAACCCTGGGAACAATATATTGGGCTGTCTGTGCATTGTCAAAGGTCACAGAACATGTCAGTCAGGTCCATGATCAGCTCCTCTTCACTCGCTTGCTTCCTCCAACTCCTTTTTCAAGCTGCAGTGAAGAGAAAAAAAGTCTGTTAAAAACAACAACAACACACTTTAACCTAAAATAACAATAGCCTTCACATTTTACAAATGTCACCTTTTCAAGTAGGCGTGCACGTTATCATAGCCATGATATTTAGCCAGGTAGACCAGCACCCCTGTAGCACAGCGGCCGTCTCGGGCCCGACAGAAGCTGCAGTTACAGATCCCTCTGCACGGTGGGCACTCCCACTCCTAAACAATGAGAAATTAAAATCCCGTCAGGTCTTGTACAACACACACACACACACACAGTCAAATGTTAAGTTAATTTTCGGCATGTTTAGGTACTCACCGGATTCAGCAGAGCGTCTTTGACCTCCTCTCCGTAGCGGTTACGGAGACAAGGTCCGCAGAACTGACCCCTCACCCCCCAACACTCCGGGTTACGGCAGGTGGTTTTGGTGTCTGTCGTTTTCTGGCGGCATTGGTGACAAGTGGATCCCTAAAAATAAAATATATTTTTTTAAAAGAACTAAAAAAAATGTTTTATCTTCAGTGCAAACGCAGCTGCTCGAGTTTTTTTTTTTTATATCAGCATTGCAGAAAATGTGTGACCCTACCGTGGAGCTGTTGTAGCGCTTCTCCCGTACGTTGAAGCAGATGCCCTGCAGCTCTGCCTCGGTGATGTCTTCCACAGGCCGTACCACGTGAGGCATGGCCTTGGTACCGATGGAGGAACGGCGACGGGGCTGCACATTAAAAATAAAACTTCATGAATCAGATAATTGATCATTGTGCCCGTGTTTCGATATCAAGAGTGTTTGGGATAAATCACTTACTGGCTCATCTTCTTCCACATAGTAGCGACTTTTGCGAACCAGGCTGAACTTGTCCTCGGGCTCCTCCTTTGGAGTTGGTTTGGGTGGTCCGTCAACCTGCGTGCGGGAGCGTGTGTGGACTCGAGCCAAGCGCTCTGTTTTTCTCTTCCACCTTCCCGGAGTTCCCGTGGATTGTAGAGCCGACCGTCTAGGCTGGACATGTACAGATCGGCACCAATTAATATGGAGAGAAGCTAAAGCAATGTGTGCTTGTAAAAAAAAAAAAAAAACAAAAAAAAAAACACCTATAGGTTCTGATAAGGATTCTTCAGGTTAAATTACCATAGTGGACGCCGACCTCGCCATCCGTCCTGGGAAGAGTCCAGGTACTTTGTTCAACTCAGCCATGAGTTTTGCCAGCTAGAAAAATTAAATACATTATGAGTGAATGAGTAGTTTCGGAAAGAATGAAAATTGGACAATGTTCTAGTTCATAGTATCAAATGCTGCAAAGTGAAACTGTTTTTTTTTTTTACCATTGCTTTGTTCTCTTTAATGTTCATGGCTCTCTTGTCCATGAAGTTGCCGACCTCCTTCTTCAAGTCGGCGGGGGCCTGTACTTCAGTCTGCTGAGGGAGAGGTTCGGAGGCAGGCCTCTTCACGCCACTCTTTTTGGCGGGGAATGTCATGGCAACCTTCAGGGTGTTGGGTCTGCGGCCACGTCTCTGAGGTTCAGAGTCTACATTCTGTACGGACATATAATCTACTGTTAGAAAGAAAATCTCTTGGTGTATATATGAAATCCTGAAGTATATTGAAATTGCATTCCTTAAAAACTTACCATAGCTTTCATCTGACAGTTGATCCCATCATCGTCCTCAAAGCTAGAGCATGTGTCCTCCTCTGACGTTGCCTCGAACACCTTGGGCTTCTCTGCTACCGTCGTCCTCCGAGTCAGTTTGAAGTTGCTCCTCTGAAATACACAGAAGCAACATTTTAGTTACAGATTGTGCTAATCATTCACTAGCCATCTGATAGGAAAAGTAAGTACTCGGTATTGTATTGTTACCGTATTAGCAAAGCCTCCGTCAGAGCCAAAGCTATCACAGCTGTCGTCGGAGGAAGAGGAGGAGGTCTCCATGGAAACGCTGCGGAAGCTCCTCAAGCTCATCCTGGCCAATGGAGGCTGGGCCGCAAGGGTCTGAAACATGGTAAGAGGTAAATTTAGAACAGTGCACATCAATACAGCCAGGAAAAAAAATTGTGTTCAATCATACACTATTAACTTGTCAGCTGAGGACACCGACTACTGGACAAATGGATTGAGGGCTAATTAATGGTTACATAAACATCAGTTAATCTTAACAGTGAGTTTCTCAAATAATAATTTGGTTTATAAAAATGAGGTCAACAGCCAAGACAACTCAGTTTTAAAGGACACAATATTCACAAAGCTGGAAATGTTTGTTTTTTTGCATAAAATGACAATTCAGAAAGTGGATTTTCTCTCAATGGACCTCATGGGGAATTGAAAATGGTTAATGTTTCAGGTAGGTTGGTTTAGCTAATTATAAGGGGACACACCCCTGTCGTCGACAAACCTTGTCAAATAGTAATGCATCAAATTTGATTTGAGGGGACTGGGCGCCCTACATCATTCAATATAACCTATATCTGAATGACGGTCAACCATGGATAATATATAAAAGCTTTCAACATTGAAATGCTATCTACATCCGAGCTTTTGAGAGTCAAAGTTAACAAAAGGACGGAGGTGCACATCACAACATTAACACCAGTTAAATCACTCTCATGTTTAGTTAAATGCTCAGTATAGGGTACCCTACTTTTTTATGATTCGGGCAAACTTTGAATAGTTGACGTGTAAACGTGAGGTAACCTTTAGATGAAAAGTAGGATTCAAACGCTGAACTGACCTTCGCAACTACGTTATAATGCGTTTTTATCGAGACAACACAATAATGCTGGTAGTTAGTTACATAATGTTAGGGTGTTTTTTTCTTACCTTGGAGCGGGTGGATGGCATTTTTCTTCTCTTTAAAAGTCCCAGACAAACAGAGACACAGAAACTCCGCGTGCAGCAGCTCTACAGTGAAAAGCGCAGGTCCTGCAGCTGCACGCAGACCACACTTTGTTCGTTTCCCGCGCCACTGGAAGGTCCTGAAAGCTGCATAAAATCCACTCAGGTAGTTTAACAAAATAATTAACTTTCTGTAAAGCCCGTGAGACTAATTACATATGCAAACGCATTATCGCCGTTGGAGTATATGTTCGATTTTTCTTTGGTTAGTCAAACGTTATAAACGTATAGATTTAAGAGCCATTTAGGGAATGAGAGCGGTCTCTTCCATGTACCTTGCCATGGCGCGAGATTTTTATCTGTTCATTTGCATGCAAGGCGGGTAAAAAGTTGAGCTCCAACTTTAAAAAAAAATTAAAAAATTAAAACTGTTATTATGAGGTCCTCTTGTGGTCATACTACACTTTTAGGAAATAGTAATGATAAGTCTGCACCTTTGTGCAGACTTTATGGTATGACTATTTAATTTACACTTGTGGCTATGTCATTTATTGGCAAAGGTAAACAGGAAGATATAGTTAAGTTAAGTATATGGGAATTTCATTTAATAAAGCTGGAAATTAAAAAAAGTATTTCTCGCCAAAGGCTAGCAAAAACATTATTTTTTAAGATGAGAGGGTGATATTGCTACGTAAACAGCAGGAAGTGGAAATGGTTGAAGGGTTTAAGCATTCAAGAGGGGAACAGCAGGGTGGGGCCCTTCTTTATAGGTCCATGGGTGGGGCTCCATGAAGAATAGACCTTTGAACTTTTGGGGGTTTTACATTGTCAAACAATGTAATCAGTAGATAGTGATATATTTCTGTTCAAAGAGAAAAAAAAAAAAAGACACGTAATGATTAGTAATAAGTCCGAACTTATCCAGGGTGTTCAAAAGTTTATTTGTGAGAAACTGGGCTGATAAATATAATCAAATCAAATCAAATCAGTTTTATTTGTATAGCCCAAAATCACAAACACATTTGTCTCAGTGGGCTTTACATTTCATACAATATGATATATGATACAATATGACACCCTGCCCTTACACCCTTAGCTCGGCTGAGAAAAAACTCCCAGTAAAAACCCTTTACCGGGAATAAAAAATTGAAGAAATCTCAGGGAGAGTCGACAGAGTAAGGGATCCCTCTCCCAGGACGGACATGCTGCAATAGATGTCATAAGTAGAGAAAATCACGAAGGAATTTGATCATTGGATTACATGGTAATACTAAGTAAAGTGCGAATAGTGTGGATGCAGGAAGACTTCAGATGCTGCCAGAGGATAATCTTTTTATAGTGCATATTTTTACGAGATCCATAAAGCTGGTTGCCATCTGCCATTTAATGGAAGAAAGATAGTGAAGAGCAAGGACTGAAATGTCCATTTTTATACTAATAATAAATACATGCGGAGCATTGGCTCCTTTTTATAACCTGACGGAAAAGAACCAGTTAGAAAATAAAATAAAACCTTATGGTCGTAAATATATACATCATGCATCAGTGTTTTCTTTTTGTTTTTTTTACAATGAGAAATTCAGGATTGAGCATGTAAGTAGACATAATTCATGTGTAAAGCCTCTTCAGGGATTACGTGTTCAGTATACAGGCATCTGTCAGTTCATGTCGGGCCAACATTAAGTTCTTCCAGCAGCACCGCGTCCTCCCCTGCTGCCCCCTCTCCTCAGTCGACCTCTCACTTGTTTATTGTCTTGACGTGATAATCTTTTCTGTCGCTCCACTTTGATCCACGCTCCCTCGCTGGCTTTGACCCCCTCTTTTACTTTGCTGGGGTTTTCTGTCACAGATAATATACCGGGTATCACAGGGGGGCGGTTCTGTGGTGAAGCAACACTGTAACTGTTGGACCGTGTTCTCTCTGGCTGATGTCGTGAGGTTTTGCCGGTTCTATTATGAATGTTGCTTCCTCTAGTGTTGGTCCATGTGGGCCCCCGACCCTGCCTGCCTCCGCCTCCCACGGTTAATGTGTCGCCAAAGTAGCTGTTTCTGCGGTGGTTGTGCACTGCTCCGGCACTGAGTGGGCGCTCTCGTTCCCTCTCTGAGGCACTCTCTGATGTGGTGCTGGAGGGACTGCTGCCCTTTGACCCAAGATGGAGGGAGCTGAGTTTGGCTGTCAGGCTGGCAGTGGGCGAGGAGCGGTTTAGGTCAAACCATGGAGATGCTTTGGCACGGTTTGGAGAGCGACGCAGAGCCGCAGCATAAGAACAGCCCTGGCTCTCATGTGCAGACAGGAACTGAGGCAGAGTGCGGGCATCAGAGCGAGCGAAGGGAGAAGCAGACGTCTGCGGGGATTTCTGGGTCATCATTTGCTGCCGCCTAACCTGGTACATCCACGTGGGGTCAATATCTAAAAAAGGCATTGATAATGAAAAAAATGCATTCGTAAAACTAAGAGCACATTCTGTGTTTAATACTTTTAAAAGCTTATTTTTTTGATAGCTTGAATTTATAGAGACTTTAACTAAATCTATCTTTATTTGCCCAGCAGTGAAATTATAAATAAAACTTATTACCATAGGTAGACTCAGGGTTGCAGTCGATGTTAGCAGGTGCTGTTTGGATGACTAGCTCCAAAGTCTTGATCTCGTCCTGTCCACCACCGAAACCCCATATCATTGGACAGCTGTGTCTGGTGCACTTTGGTGACCTGACGTCATTCTGTCAAGGGTCAAGTCGAAGGAGGAGAATGTCATTTATTTAACATCAGACATGTTTATGACTGTGATTTTATGGATGCCAAATGACTGATGTGTGCATTTGCCATATTGTGTGCTCTACTGACTCACTTCATAATTGACTGTGTAGTCCACTCTCTGGTTCTGCTGTAGTCCAACAATCCATTTGTCCATTACAAAAGGTGGCTGCATTAAAATAACATTATCTCATTAAAAAAACTGACTATGGCCTCCACAACACAGCACTCCTATAAAGGTAAAGTGCTACGAGGAAGTTCAGAATCAAAACAACAGAAATATGTTCAGTAAAAAGTATTTCCCTGACGACACCTTAGTCATCCGCAGGATTTCCACATCCGGTCGGTTGGCATTAAAAACGACATCTTTGATGTAGGTTATGGCGACATCATCCCCATCAAGTTCCAAGTACATTTTCCATTTGCAGTCCTTGTAAGAAAAGCACTTATGGTGAGATAATGTAGGTCTGGTCTGCTACCTTCACAAACAACTCCTGATTGTATGGCAAAGTTTAAAATTGCTGTGTTGTGTGTGGAGAACTTGGTCACTGGTATATAAACCAACAGCACAACCTAGAGGTAGTTTATTGGTAGTGGCAAGTTATTGGCCACAAAGCATCATATTGTGGGGGTGAACAGAAATGACAACATAAAAATATTTTAAATAAGTCGCAAGGTGACAAAAAATTTTTTAAATATAAAGCGGGGTAAATGCTTCACTAAAACCCTTTAAAATATTACAAGAAACCAATGAAAACGATAGCAAACATTTTTTTATGTAGACATTGTACATTTCTTGTGAAACATTTGATGTTATTACTCTCCAGTGGGATCCAGAATGAATTCCTTGTAACAGGAATCCGGTCGATATGAGGTGCTAAGGTTGAAGGTTTTTTTCCTTAATGAGTTGTTCCATGTGGGGCACATCAAATCCTCACTAGGAGGAACCAATCTGAACAAATCCCCAGCCCTCATCTCCCCTGCATACTGAATGCTGACGAAGCAGTAATGAATCCACCAATCCCCATAAGACTTTCGACAAGAAAAAAAAACACAGGTCACTGCTTAACCACACAAGGTTCATGGCACAGGCCAATCCATTGTGTCGTGATCACAGAGAAAGACATCAGAGGAGTGGCACTAACACACTCGTCTGAGGAGCCTTCTCCCTCTCCTGCGTGGTCCCCTGGGGGGTGGAAGAAGCTCAAAGGGAGAGAAGCTTCAACAGCAAGTCTCTGGCTCATAACACACACACACACACACACACACTGTGGCCCTGCGCCTGGCCTGGTGTCTGCACTGGACTCTCGCACCGGGGCTCCCAGGTCCATGCCTAGTCTAATCACTACAGCAGAAACAATGTCTGGTAATGATGGCTATGGACCCAAATGCATCTAATGACAACTCATACATAATTCAGCACCTTTCACTTGGCTGCACGGTGATATCCTCATTAGTAGGAGACCCTCAGTGGCTTGTCAGATGGTGGCCACACAATCGCAGGGCCCTCATTTTGTCTTTGAGAAGTGCAGCTGCTTCCATGACATCGCCAGCAAAGAGAGGCGAAGAACAAAAAATGCAGTGCGGGTTTGTTTTATTTAGTGCAAAAAAAAAGGGAAAAAAATCCAGTTTGTAAAAACAAGGCTGACACGGAACCTGACACCAGGCAGGGGAAAATAATTAGCTCTCATTTTCTCAGCCTCCTGTTTCCTTCTCCCTGCTGTGTTTTCTACCCACTAAACCACCACATGTCAGAAGAAATGGGAGGCAATTAGCAGGCTCGTTTCAGCCCTGCCGAACACACTGAAAGAGGACTATTTATGATGGGACAATGAACAGCTGAAAGATTAAATAACGTTTGCCTTTTAAAAAAGAAAATGACTTCTGGCTAAATGGGCTATTTTTGATTAAATTCAAACAGCAAGTGAAGAGCCACCCTATCCCACAGTTTGAGAGCCTAACAAAGGGGCAGCTAGCGAGTCGGGGTGGATGTGGTACATGGCTGAGAATGAAATGTTTATTTGTCAGGATTTATACATGTCTAGTGATGCCTTCAATGGTTCAGTATAACAGCCGTCATTGTGAATCCACAGGACAAACAGCTTCAGTACCAGGAGGCGGATTCAATCATGGCAAAAATACATTTCTGTGTGTCTATTTAGGAGTACAAATTATTACTTAATGTATCAAAGATGTTACCAATCAAAAACCCAACAATCACAAACATTTATTTGTGATTATCCTCAATATTTTGGTTGCCCTTTGACGAAGAGAATGATGAACTACATCTGCAGAATATGCTGATTCTGTGTGTTTGGTGTGTGTGTGTATGTGTGTGTATGTGTGTGTGTGTGTGTGTGTGTGTTTCAAGGCAAAACGTACAGCTATCCCAGTTCCTGGTTTCCAGTGGTACCCAAACACCAGCTCCAGATCTACACTTTTACTCCTCTCGACCTCCTTTTCCAGCTCATCCTTTGAACAGAAAAAGGCATAGGCCCAAATAAGCACGGATAACAAACCAAAAGGTAACTCTTCCTGAAGATGAATAACACAAAGTTTCTACCTTCAGCAGCGGAGGGAAATGGACGAACCCGAGGTAGTCGTGGGTTAGCTTTTCAATTTCAGCCTGCCAAAGAGAAAATGAATGCAAGATTCACTGGAATGTTGAAATACAAATGGGCATAGTTTTTAATCTGTAGCTGATAGTCTGATTTGAAAAAAAAAACATTGTGGTTAATGGTTAACTGTGCCTTGCCTTCAGGTGCATTGCATGACCTTTGGACTTGACCCCCATGTCCCGCATGTCGTTTTCTTTGAGCAATAGCAACCTCTTTCCGGTGATGTGGTTTTCTTTAAACAGGTCGGCGTACAGCTGCATGCCACATGTACCCTCCCCTGAGATACATGAGGATAGTTTTTTTTTAAACATATCACAGCAGAATCAAGAGTCTGAAGCCGCCAAAGTCAAATTAAAAAGTACGTGCAGAAAGTCAATGAACAAACCTGCACCAAATATTTGCTGCATCCAGAAATACTGAAAGAATAAAATGGTAATATATTAGTTGTAATAGTCATAGTGTCGTGGTGTGGAAATCTGAATGAATGCATTAGCTATGAAGTAAACACAACAATACTGACCACATGCTCCTCTGTCCATGTAAAGATGTCAAGGGTGGGCAGCAGCTGCATAAAAACAAAGGACAAATAAAAATAACAGCAATAGAATGTGGATGGATGGATACAGACAGTGTGAAACGTGTGTGTCAATGAAACACAGATCTTAAAGTAAAACTCGCCAGACTTAAGTAAATGTCATTAAAAAAGGGAAATAGCCATGTTTTCCATGTTTTTTCGAAGCCATTACTTTTTCGGTTATTATGCTGTGCGATTAAGACGGCTTGCCTCTAATGGTCTATACGAAACTGAAATATCCCTCTGACTGATCTATTTGAACGATAAATCATTTATTGCTCATTAAATGTAATCAGGCAGAAACTTGCCAGCCAAAATAAAGATTTCATCATTGTGCTCACGAGGCTGGTGTGTAATGACAGAAATAATGCAATGGAAAATTGGGGGAAAGATGACTAAATGAATGAGTAATCCCCCCATTCACTGTCTTCTTCCCACAACATCTTGATAAGAGCTAAGATTGCAGAAGTGAATGTGTCTCTCAATAGACAGACGCTTGCCATACATTTCATTGCAGCCCGATGCCTCATAAAGCCACTGAGCCCTTCAGCCTTTTCCGCCTCCTTCAGTGCTGCGGTTTTCGGAAGTAAACAAACTCAGAAACAAGCCGCTGCTGACAAAAAGTCTCATCGGAGTGACTTTACATAACTTTACAAGCGACACGTTGCGTTTGAAAAACGTGGAAAACTCTTTTATTAAGATCCATGGCATGCTGTTGAAAAAAAGGAAGCCATGGACCTCTCAACTTTGACATGGGGGGCACAGTTTATACAGTATGTCGATGATATGTTTGTGGAATCTGCAGGGGAAAAACAAGACTTTGAGTTGTGTTTAGTTCACACAATTCTGCCCCCATGTGGACTAAGTGAGGGATGAGTAACAAGGAACCACGACCACCGAGAGTTTCAAAGTGGCCTGATGTCAAAAATTGCAAAAAGCAGCTCCACAGTAACACTTTATTTTACAGTTGTATTCAAACGAAAGGTTTGGTAATGCAACATAACTCTCAGGACAACACTTTTCCTCTCATTACTATTTATTAAGTAATAAAAATCAATTATTAGTTAAGAGAAACTGATAGATTGACCAGACAGAGGAGGATTCAGGAAAATAACTCGCATTAAGAAGCTGCTATAGTTGTCATTTTTCTGATGGAAGCCCAAGGAGTTGGGCCTATTGTCTGAAGAAGTGTCTAGATTTCACACGGGGAAATCTTACTATTTTGTTAAGAGTCCGTGTTAATTGCCATGTCTCGTCTTGAATGTCTAGGGTTTGATGGCGCAGGCAACATTTGAATAGGAATATTAGCTCATGGCAGGAAGCTAACAAGCAACAACACAGGAATACAGAGAATTACATCCTCATGAGACTGACTGATGATAACAAGAGCGGGGAACAATTTAATGGGCTATGCTCAAGGAAGCATGTCACTCCCCGAGATGAAGCATAATACCTAACTGAACACTAATGCTAATACGATTTGCTCTGCTGTAAAATGCAGGTCCAGAGGCTAGTATTCAGTTAGACCATACAGCGTGATACTGTATGTAAAACATTGCTCTAGAGGGGAAGATTATATTAAAATCCAGACTGTGACTTCCTCCATACAAAAATTGTGACTCCCGATTGAGGCCTCGAGTGCAGAAACATTATTATTGTTGTTAATTATTTCTGGATTTCTTTCAATCTTCTGTTGCCCAAGAAAGAGGCATTATTTTAAAAAAAAAAAGTAAAATCAGAGAAATAAGCTGACAGCTACAAAGCAAAGTCCCTCTTCTGCTGTTTTGAACCCCGGGTCAGTCAAAGGAAAAACATGTACTTTCTCATCCTGGTAAGAGACTGCGTCTCAACAACTGCACTCCACCACATCCAGAACAAATTGGCCAATCTTAATGTCAGCAAAATGTCACTTCATCATAAAAGCCTGGCTTTCTCTAAGCAACTGGCTCACGTGGGCCTTTCTTCACAGCATGGCACTATACATCCAGTACATTAGGCAATTCCTTAAATGACATCCATAATATCTATATAGGTGGAGCGTTACAAATATATATACGTATGTTTCCCTGCTACATTGATTTTTACCCTTTCTGATACTTTCCATATAATGATTACTTGGACTTGATCAAAGCATATGGAAATGGTATGAAAAGATGGGAATATGTTATTGAAATGACAAAAGAACCAACATGACTTAACAAGCGATTCATTAGTGCGACATAATAGTGTGCCCTAAACACCAGTAATGCATTTAAGTGAGATCACAGTATTTGAATGATGCAGCCATGGCAAGGCAGAGAGTCAGTGAGCTTTTTATTCACTGTCGTCAGAGCGAGTGAAGTGTCCCATCCCCAGCGTTATGTTGAGTTTGTGTCCCTCTCTGACGCAGCTGTACACAGAGGAGTTCTGCCTGGCGCGCATGTTGACCTGCATGCCCGAGTGCAGGACCGCAGGCCGGCCAAAGTCCAAGGAAAACATGTCCTCAAAGCCCTTCATCATGGACTGCAGATGCACCTCCTCGTTACCGGAGGAGGAGGTGGTGAACTGACATGACATCTGAGAACGCTTTGATTCCTCCGTCTTAGACTGATAGAAGGACTTAGCACTTATCTTTTTTGCCACAGGTAAGAAGAGCTGAGAGAGGCAGAGACAGGTTGAGAGAAGAGGGGGGAATGAAAGTCGGACAGGGATAGAATAGAAAAAGAAAAGAAAATATAAGAAAAAAAAGTAAGTAATCAGGTTCAAACCACAAAAAAAGGTGTAAATAGGAAAAAGTTAACAATGTTAACCCAAACCCAAGATTTGATTTAGAAAACAACATTGTAGAAAGGGAAGTTAACAGAACAGAACAATAGAGTAAGAGTAGAACAGGAAAAGAAAGGACGTATAGGTAACAATTTTATTGTACAATTGTGTCAAGGGGTTTCTATACTGTGGCATAGGGTCAAACGCGCTTTCGAGAAATCAACTGCATGTTTTTTTTCATAGTGAAAGCAAAGGAATATAATCTCTTTTGTTCATTGCATGCAATAAAACACAATGCAGGGGGCAAATAGCAAAGTCGTGACTGCAGACTGGACACACCACAATTTCAATAAGAGTTCAAGTGAGGAATGCAGCATTCATCACGATGCAAATGTAATTGTTGGGGAACCGTGCAACACTACACCAGCAGCACTGCCAATAATATGCACTGACCATAATGTGCCTTTTCCTTTACGTCTCATTCCACAATTTCTTATTTCCAGTTCTGTCCCCCCTCCTAACCGGTCTGAAGCACACAGATGTGACCAGCAGTGTAAAATGCAGTGAGCACTCAATAGCTGGCTGTCCTAAAGGGTGAAGGTGGACCAAGGTGGAGAGGGGGATGATGATGAACTCACCGGGCTGTTGGACTGTTCGATGAGTTTGCGCTCCCACATCTTGAGGCGCCGCTCTCTCTCCTTCAGCTCCTGCTCTTTGGTGCTCAAGTCTCTCTCCAGCTTCTTAAGTCTCTCGAGTGTGGCCTCAATCTCAAACCTGTGGTAAACAGTCAACACAGCAATGTCAACCAACCACGCAACAAAAATCTTCACATTAAGCATTGTATATTTGACATATTTAAAAGTCTGGGATTCTTCAAGTTTAGTTATTTCTATTATTATTATTTTTATTTAGCAAAATTATTTTTCATTGGGGACTAGTTTCAGCTGCGGATTTGGTTTCCCTAGACCTAGAGACTACTTTTGCAGAAGGGCGATCACCGTGGAGATGACTCACTAAACTACACTCCTTGTGTTCAAGGATAAGGAATATCAAGTTCACTGTTTTAACCCCTAAAAGTCCACTTTTCCCTTTTTCGTTTTCATTAATTGGCATTATGGTTAAACGCCTACTTCACCGGTTTGAATATGAAGATTTATTGAATTCTGAGATCCTATGTAGTATAAATGTGCGAAAAAAATTGAAATCGGTTCATCCTAGCCTGAGAAAAGGCAGAAAGAGTGTTTTTTTTAACCCTATATTTCTCTTTCTGTGATGTCACGAGAAAGAGAAATATAGGGTTAAAAAAACACTCTTTCTGCCTTTTCTCAGGCTAGGATGAACCGATTTAAAAAATGTTTGCACATTTATACTACATAGGATCTCAGAATTCAATACACCTTCATATTCAAACCGGTGAAGTAGGCCTTTAACTGATCAATCATAGGTGTATCATAGACACCAGTTCTAACTGGTGAGAAATGTGTGTGACATGAGTGTGTGAAGTATCCAAACCCAGGACTTCACATCTTCTATAGCTGCTGCAACTTTCCATTAAATGTTAACATGTTGGCAACTTTGGAAACTTAGGGATTTCCACCAGAGAGGAAATTAGGTGGTGGTTTGAACCCTCAGTTTTAATCGTCCCATAGGATTTGTTGAGAGAAGATAAGAAAACTTTAAACATCATTGTAAAGAATATTTAAATTAACCGTGAGTGTTAGGACAGTAAGCACTGACACATACTTACACAAATACCATACATAACTCCTTTGTAAACAAGCCAGACAGTAATGCCCTGCAGTCAAAAGGTGAATAGTCTGTGTGTGAAGCTTTGAATGCCAAGGACAGGACAATGTCTCATGTTTCACTTCACCCTGCCCAGTGGGTGGGGCTGCGCAGTGTGTGTTATGGAAATCCATGCTGAACGTCCGCCCAACAAAACACTGAGTTCTCACACTTTTTCTGTTGATAAAGACTCCCAGCCCAGGCAGGAAAGACCATCCTTACTCCTCCACCCTGATGCTGCACCTCAAACAAGTCCCATTCTTATTTACTAAACTTCCTAGATCATTTTTTCTCCAGATTCCCACTTTCCTGACAAACTTCCTGTCAATTCATAATCCACTGTGCATTGCCACACTTTTTAAAACAGTCCTATCCATGCAGATGCCAGATAGGCAAGGCATAGGCAATTTTTTTAACATGTTTGAAATGTAACCAAAACGACTACTTTGTAACCAGCCGTATAATTAGTTAACACAATACAGGGTATTTAGTGGTTGTAAGACATAACCGTGAACTTATATCAGCTGCTCTTGACTATCACACTCTGCATCACATTTGGATTTATGACGAAAGACCAGTGGAAGGCTACTGACAGTCCTGTCCGCCTCAGCTGTACATTGTGTTCAGTGATAATTAGCCGATGTTAGCATGCTAACACACCATACTTGGACGGTGAACATGGTAATCATTATACCTGCTCAACACCATGTGAACGTTGTCATTGTAGGAGGTATGTTGACTAAGCTAAAAGAGCATCGCAGCCTAAACTCACGCACCTGATAGGATTTTTTTCATTTGAAACCCAACAGCTATAATATAACAATGAGAGAAAGTAATGGAAAACATTATGCTGTATCTACTCCAAGAAGATCTCACTGCTGCTGAGGTCACATGAGGTAACATCTCTCTGCCTTTTCCTGGTGAAGCTAATTCCTGTTTTGATCAAGCTTCTCGTTCCATTTATTTTGCTACCAGCCAGCTCATAGCTAAATTCATCATTGTATCCAACCTCTTGAGTCTGATTAATGCGTCTCTCTTTGTCACACGTTCTCTCTCTCTGTTTTTCCAACGGCGAGATTCATTCTGACTTGCTGCACCTGCAGATGGCTGCCTGGACATGACGCCACCAGTGCAACTTCTGAGGGAAAAACCTCAGAGCTCAGACAAGCCCCGCGGAGAGGCAGACAGAGAATAAAGTAACAGCTGAGACTCAGGCTGTGCTGAACATCACCGAACCTCCAGCTGCTCATACAACCCAATTAAACACTTCTACTTGAAAAAGATGGTGATTATTTTTAGGGCCTTATGGGTAAAGAGAGGAAGTATATCCAGATGGAGGATTCTTTGGAGGTTTTCATGCCTTTATGTAGCTATCAGTGTAATTATTAAAGATCTATATGCACACATCTCAAGTCTTTTTTTTTTGTATTCCATGGCCCCCGTCAGCTACATTTCCACATCATTCTTTGATAACAGTTGCACATTTCCTTAGGCTGAGCAGGCAGTATGCTAGTGAAAAGGGAGAGTTCTAAATACATTTACTTGGCTTGGCCGATCTCATTACCTCCATTCAGCCTTGTTGTGAAGGAAAGAGTTGCACTGTTGGGGAAGTTGGCTGTCTTTAGACATGGACTCCAGAGTAGAGAGGATCTGCTTGAACACTGGCCTTTCCTGTATCAACATACAAACATTTTGCTCTGTGTGTGTTTCAAATGAAAACAGACATATGTTGTGAATTGGCATGCTAATGTGACAGAGCGGATCACTTACCTTTGGCTCCATCGCCCAGCAGTTCCTCATGAGCTCAGCAAAGCTGGCAGGACAGCCACTCGGGATAGTTAGCCTCTGTAACACACACGCAGTCAGTTTAAGAATGGGCTGCAGGTTAGCGAACAGGACTACACTTACAAGGTGCTGATTTAAAGGGATCCTCTGGCATTTTGAAAAATATAAGCTACGTATTTAATTTTGTTGCAGAGAGTTAAATGAGAGGAAAAATACCATTTTCATATCTGTCTGGGAAATAATAATATTATTTCAAAAATCTCATCGCACCCCACAGGAAAATCAATAAAGTGTTTATCAAGTATTACCAATTTTCGTTGTGTTACACTGCGCCATCACTGACCCCCGCTCTATCAACTCTTTGTGCTGAGTTTAGTTAACCATCTGCTAACTGAAGCTTCATATTCACCGTACAGGCATGAGGGGGGTATCAATATTCTCACTTAACTCTCGCCAAGATGTCACTATATGTGACCCCAAGCAGGGAGTTGAGAAATGAATCAAATACAACAATGTTAAATGCAGTTAGGAACTGTTTCTGACAATATACAGTATGTCTTCAATATTGACTCAGTGTGAAGGAAGGTTTATTTTATCTTGACAATAATGATTCCCCAGTTCCAAGAGCCAATACTGTATTCATACATGTAATGACACACTCAAGTACCTCATTTTTCTCCACCACGAGCCAGGCCACTTGTAAACCTTCCAGGCCTTTGAAAGGTATCTCACGGGTAAGCATTTCCCAGAGCACCTGTCACAAAAATCAAAAGCCAAGAGTTATAATAGTGTAAAATGATATACATTCATGAATGTGTATGCTCTGTCAACATACATATCACCTGTGAATCTTCTTTTTTGCACCATTGGGTGGTTGATGAGTATCATTTATCCATAGCATGTGGATTCATATATAATTTAACAGGAAAAACCCTTTTCTGTGAAATACACAAGAATATTCTATTTAGATTTCAAACAACAATTAAAGGCTGTCATTATTTATGAAGTGCAATAACAGACCTCCCTTGATATCTATACATTTTTTGAGTGGCTATACAGCAGTCTCATACATAACAACCTCCTGCGTCAACACAAAAAGGAGGAGGAGAGCCTAACTTTCCAACACCCACTGACTGTGTAGCCTACCATGTGTACCATATTTTTGCGTGGCTGCACTTGCCAGCTGCCTTACATTTCAGGTGTGTATTTTACTACAAAACTCAGCTCCTAAGGGAAGCTGCTTTGAATGGAAAAACGACACAATTAAATTTGGAATGATTCTGCGGTTTGTCTGACATTAAAAGCACTCTTTGCTATCATACACATTGCCTGTGGATTTCAACATACATCTGAGGAAATACATGTTAATTCACTAGGATTTTACCTTAGTAATCTACTCTTTAATATCAAGGTTTTTTTAAGCTAAATGATTGTTTATAGTTTCCGCTTTGAAACTACTTTCAAGACCACTTTCTAAATAACTACTTCACAGAAGTTTCAAGAATAAGAGTGAGGCAGTACATTTCTAAAATGATATACTTCAGTAAAGGTTAAAATCGCATGTTCACTCCGGCAGAGCAAGAATTTGTTTTCAACCATGAATGACATAAGTGCAATTTCTACAAATGTATTGAGTATATTCGATTCTATCTTAGAAATCTGAAAAATGACTGGAAAATACAAAAATATAATTTTTCAAATCCAATTGTTCTTGTCAATCACACATGATGTGCACTAATGAAAACATTTTCGCTGGGTTTGATTACACCATTTGTTGAATTACTGAAGAAAAAATTACAGAATTCAACCGGAACACATAAAACCTCTAAGAAAAGGTCTCAAGTATGGTCCTAAACTTACATTTATAGTTTATTAGTTAACCTTTTGGCAGTCCCAAGTGGTCTATATACTCCGTTTTTCTCTTTAAAATGGTTGAATAGCTCCACAAACCCCCTTCCTCCACACTTTTTTTGACGTTAGATTAGGGGGGTCTCTGTCCAACAATTTATGTAACTCTTTTTTTAAATTTGTGGCACCACTATATCTGTCACTTTTCATGTGCACAACTGAGTGCAACACTGGGAAAAAACTTCCAGGAGAGCCTAAAAGTCATTCACGCTCTCTATGTCAGAATGTGGCTGCTCGGAACAATTAGAAACTCTTTTGATTTTCTAAGAGGTCGTACTTCACATTGAAAGTCTTATTTCTGAGAGAATAAACCTCGGTTCTAAGTGTGACTCTTACAGGCTGCCTGCAGTGACTTTTAAGTGTCGTAAAGGACTACAATTAAGTCCACCCACAATGCCCTACTTCTGGCACTGAATCACGTCAGTTTTCACGACTTTGTGCACATCTTGTCATTAATTACTCCCTTTGAAAGACTAACATCATTCATTGTGTTCTTTTGTTCTCCTTTTAAATACTGAATAAGCACAAAGGAAGCTTATGTCAACTATTTCCCAATGATAATGGTTGAACAATATAATATAATAATATAATGATGACATAAAACTTGGGATATCATTGATATATTATGTAAAATTATTTCAACATTGCCAGTGCTAACCATCTGTTGTTTGTACGTCATGCGAATAAATCTTAACTTGTTTATGGTTTTTCGTACAGAGACAACACAAATACTTTTAGGGGCGCCCTTAGCTCAGTTGGTAGGGCGTCCCCCCCGTGGGCCTCGGCCAGCAGCGGACTGGGGTTCGATTCCAGCCCGCGGTCGTTCTCTGCATGTCACTCCCCTCTCTGCCCTATTTCAACTCTGTCTCTGTCTGTCTACACTATCAATAAAAAAGCATAAAAATGCCAAAAAAAATAAAAAACACACAAATACTTACAATTTATGTAATGGAAACAGGCCTTATTTGTGGTTTCTGTTTTATTGTTCGTTGTTGCTCTTTCAAAGTCAGATTTCTTGATTTTAACAGCCAACATAATAATTGTTTCACTTTTTGTTAGAGGTATATGCTAATGGGAGCATCGGAAGAATCAGTCAAACTTGTGAGAATTTTTACAATATGCATGGTGAACATTAATTGTTATGAAATGGACGGTAAAGTGAATACTGGGGAAAAAAGGCCTTAGGGATATTTCCAAAGTGTATGTCCTCTGCCTCTGTGTATGTGAGGAAGCTTTCTGCTTTGACTCTATACACACTTAGAAAACCTACGGAACTCTCTTAAATAGTTGTGGAGTTCTAACATGATTGAAAGTTTCTGCACGGCACTTAATTATAAGAATAAGTGCATATGTCCAAGAGACTACTGTATATGTCAATCAGAGTTGAATGCGTAATCATCTTCTTCACTCACCACACCGTAGGAGAAAGTGTCACAGGTCTCAGACACAGGCAGGCTCTGGATCACCTCTGGGGCCATCCAGGGAAACGTGCCAACCAATGACATGTGTGTTGTGTGGGTCAGGAATTTGGATGCCCCAAAATCACAGATCTGAAGCGACGAAAACAGAATTGAGATTATTTTGCAACTAAATTGAAACAGGCACCATCCAATCCATAGAGCAATGCAATGACTTAATGTGTGTAATCCTTTCAATGTGCTAATCAAACCGCAAGGCAGATTATTTCTCTATTGAAAAAGAAAAAGTGACTGTGATAAACTGCAAGTGTGAGTGTGGTGGTGATGTAGGGAGTCAGTAAATGCTCCAACTGTGGGTATGTACTGTGCTGTAATCACACTCAACTGCTTTTTTTGTCCCTACAGTGGCACAGCATTATGCTTTCAGTAAAAGTGGCTCTGTGAAACACCAGAGACAAACAGAAGGGGCTTCAAAATATGCTCAAGAGTAACTGAATAGTATTTAAAAACTTGAAATAAAAGGTTCAGTATATTGTTGTGAGTTAAATCTCCATTCTACTAGTCTCATCCACAGTTAAGCACACTGATAACGCGGTGTTTAAAGTTAGTCACTGCCCTCTTGTGTCCACACACTGTAGGGAAATAACACGCCGGTATTCCACGCTTTCAAAACTCCTAAATACATGTTCAACTAAACAGACAGTATCACCTCATCAGAGGGGGCTCATTGTGCAGGAAAATGTATCTGAGATAAGACCTCTACAGGGACTAATTCAAAATGAAAACCTACCTTGAGAACCATGTCTGCTGCCAGAACAACTGAAAACAAAGATTTTAGAAGTCCATAAAAGTATGTTTTCACTTGCTTTTTAAAGGACATGTAGCATTAATACAGTACATAAACATAAACATTAATAGTTTCACATTCTAGAAGTAGAATCTGTTACCATTCCTGGACTTTAGGTCCCTGTGGATGACCTTAATGGGGGCCTCTGAATGTAAATAGTGCATTCCTAAAGAGGGAATAAAGAGAAGAATTACAGACAGAGACAACTGAAAACTCCTTTGTAAACTGGGGCCTCTGGTATATTTACATGAGAAAATGTTGATCCAATAGCGATCACATCCTGTTGGGAAATACATATGTGTGGAGTAGAAATGAGCCAAGGGAGGCCTAGAGCAGCTTTGAGTCAAAATGTTTATCATTATTAGGAATTTACTAATGAGCAACTCTTGGCTCTTGCTTATTTATATTCCATGTGAAAATACACCTAACCCGCCTGCACACACTAAAACGCTCCTAAGACGGCGGGAACAAGTCAAACAAACTGTTCAGGCCTTGTAAAACTTTTTTATTTCACAGCAACATTTTCTGAATGAACCTGCTGACAACCTGGTTTTCAGCATAGGTTTTAATGAGCTACTGTAAAATCAGCATAGTTCTGCTCTTCAGTAATCTGTCTTAGGTTTTTGATACCATACAGTATATCATAATATGTCGAGATTCTAACATAAATTGCATTTGATAGGACTTGTTGTGCCTAGCAAAATCATTTCTTCAAGGTGTAGTAGCTAAAGATTTGAACTCGTCAATATTCTCAACAGGTGTTCTTCAGGGTTCAATCTTGGGTCCTCTAATTTTTTAAAGATTACATTTATATCCAGGGGTGTATCCGGAAATAATTGTTGATTCTAACTGTATGTATATTACCCCCTATGATTAAACAAAGGTATACACAATTTATCTCATGCTTAATAGTGTGCAGTAGTATAGTGTTTCAACTTTGCCATGCAAAAGGAGAAAAAAAATTGCTAAGACACATGCAACACCGCCTCCTTTTCTATTTATAAAGCTTTCATAAAAAAAAAACCTATTGTACCAGCCTCCTTCAGTTTTGAAATACAGTGTATTTCATTTGAACTGCTGTCATATTGTATTTGTCATATTATAACCACTGTCTATATTAGACAAACATTTTAGTTTATTTGGATCAGTGTCAACCATGAGTAAGCTATTGTGGTTTTGACAGGGCAAAAGAAGCTGCAAGAAAAAAAGGTTTTCAATCAATAAATCGGTAACACTTTATAATAACTATCCGTTGTAACTCGTTAATAGATCATTAGTAAACGCTTAATTAATGATTATTAATGATTTGTTAAGTGTTTGTTAGCAGTTTGTTAAGGATTTATAACAATGGTAGATAGTTAATAGCTTAATAATTGAATCAGTTCATCTGGGAGGTAATCCGAGATACCGACTAGGCTGAAATAGGCTATAGACTATACACAGTGCATGGGCAACTGAGGGCAGCCCCATTTTCAAATATTTTTAAATAAACTCAATACACACTGTGCATGCCATGGACTTGAACGTGACGTGATCAGTTAATCTCGGATTACCTCCCAGATGAACTGATTCAATTATTAAGCTATTAACTATCTACCATTGTTATAAATCCTTAACAAACTGCTAACAAACACTTAACAAATCATTAATAATCATTAATTAAGAGTTTACTAATGATCTATTAACGAGTTACAACGGATAGTTATTATAAAGTGTTACCAATAAATCTATACAAAGACACTGACAGGCACAACTGTGTAGCTGTTCAAAAATTATTGACTATTCAACGATATATACAGGAATCCAGGGGGATAATAATTGTTCCATTTACCTCTTGCCATTTGTACAGCCCACCTCATGATCTGCCCCATGTCCATTTCCTCACTCTCATCACTGGACAGGTAATCATACAAAGATCCAACGCTTGCATACTCTGTGAAGAAAAATGTGGTTTATGTTTGAGTCTGCATCATTGGGATTGACTGACACTGTGTGATGGCAAAATGTCTTCCAGTGACAAAACTGTTGAGGCTTCACATTATACATATGAGTGTGGCATGTGAGAGCATTATGCGAAAACAATTGAATATTGAAATACTGCCAGGCGACTCCTGGGAGCCGGTTGACAGTGTCTTCTTTACAGATTGCTCCTGTCACTGTCGCGGTGGACAAGCTCAATTTATCACAGTGTGACTGAAAACTATGCCCTCGGTAGCACCATGTTATCAAATCCCTTTGAACAACAAAGGAGAAACCTTTTTTTCTGTTTTTCGAAAAAGCTTCATGAACTTCTATTGACGGACCATTTAGCCTATTGCAAATGCCCCTGACAAAGACAGAGAAATAAAGCTTTGATAAAGAAGAAATGTATGTAGAATGGGCAGAACTACATATGTAAAAAGAAACCATCTTGTGAGATAAAGATCCAGAATAAAGATTAACCAGCCCTATCATAGCAGCTGAAACAGCAGGAAGCTTCTGTTTGTGCATAATAACCCAATCACAGTAATGTAAACACGCACAGGCACCAAAACAGGAGTCTAATTAACCATCATAAATTACACAAATTGGTTTTGTTATTGTCAGGGAGAATTTAACATGGCATCTCTTACTTTTTAGCATTGCAGCAAATTACGTACAAACTTCAATAAAAGGGTAGCCTGGTGCTACCAGACCATCGTAATTAATTTCATTTGAAGGGAAAATGAAATTTGGGCGGAAGTAGGTGGTCGGACGGAGTCAGGCTAATAAAAGGGTGCAGCTACAAAAGAAAATAAGGTCACCATACTTCACCTGAAAACAAGACTTGTTGTTCAACATTCCATTGATATTATGATTACCGTGGCTCTGCACTTTCAATTTCACTTTCACTAGCATCATCCACCTCGTCAGAGTGAATAAGTTTAATGTCATAGATGAGTATCATTTAAACATACACAGCCTTATGGCGTATCTCACATGTAAATGTACCTTTACTCCAAAACGATAAGAACCCATAATCCATTAGCGATTATAAAGTCGCTGATAGACAGCAGATTAAACTGTTATACTCAGGCAGGTTAACAGGGGACAAACAGGTAGCTCTAATGGGTTGTAGATATTGGCTGTTAGAAAGAGGAAACTGCCTGCAGCATATGTTGACAGACAATGTATGACTCCGAGCTGATGAATGTGGACATGGCATGGTCAGGGCAGCCATAAACCATATGGTCCTAATTAGATTCTGCTTTGATAAATAGAGACACCGACCAGCTCCTTGACAGCAAAATCTTTATCGTTCACTGCTAGAAAATACTACGATGGTTGCAAAAGGCGTCACGTGCCATCATAGACAGATTATAAAATAATGGGCTCCTGGGCACTGACTTTTAAAGGGCCCCCCACTCCTCCCTATCCAGTCATGTACACTGACTTTTCTACACAGATACATACAATTAATGTCAAAAACATATTAAGGAAGTCAGTCAGTCAGTGCGTTTCCATGGCACAACTAGATTGGATTAAGACATATACCGAACTTGACACTCGAACGGACCATGTTACTTGTCTGAGTATACATGGCCCTTCAGTAATCGGATAAATGTCCGATGCATGGCTGTCTCCACTATGCTAGGTTGCGCTGTAGCCCTTTCAAAAGTGGTTAAGAGCCACGTCTGGTTCCCTTCCGGCAATCATTTTTATATATATATATATATATATATATATATTTATATATATAAATTATTATATATAGTATGTAAATATTTATTAGTTTAGTTTAGTTTAGTTTAGTTTAGTTTAGTTTAGTTTAGTTTAGTTTAGTTTAGTTTAGTTTAGTTTAGTTTAGTTACCCGATTATGAGTCTGCATGTAAACGCACTGAGTGGGCCCATTTCAACAGATAAAGGGTGGATAGCTACTTTTTATGAACAGTATAGAATATACACATAGAAAGCGTATTCCTGTGTGTGTGTGTGTTTGTGTGTGTGTGTGTGTGTGTGTGTGTGTGTGTGTGTGTGTGTGTGCAGACACCAATTACAGATTTTACACAAGTCTTCTGCACACAATAATCTCACTTTCAGTCTTTATTCCTCGTGAAGAAAATACCAATTGACTTGTGGCTCATTTACAGCACGAAAGTATGCAGCGATACAAAACCATTGACCCCTCAACTTATCTTAAGTTACATGAAACAGTAAAAAAAGATTTAAAGCATTGGAAGAGGATCTGAAGCTGTATTGATCTGTGGGAAAATCTGTAGCTGTTGCTCAACTTTGTTACAAAGTTTTATTGCACAAGGGTACATTTCTATTATATTATATTATAATAAATATCAAAGATTGCACAGTGAGCAGCTTTACGTGCAACTCTAGCTCCTATTCATAAGAAGTTTGAAGGGCCTTAGGGTACGGTTTCTGAGGCTAAAGATTCCTTCGATAAATGTAAATATACCCCTGGCCGTGGGAAAGACACAAATCCTAGCTATGTCCATTAGATAACACACCATAACATTTGATTTAAAGAGATGTATGTGTTTAAGAACTGTGGGACTTTGTGTATTGTCCACATGATGAAAGTGGCGACACTCCCTGTTCAGGATGTGAGTGCAGGAAGAAGAGCAATTTTTCTAGCAGTATGGACAACAAATGAAATTTGTGAAACTTTACCTTAAGTCAGTAATGCCTGACTGTCACAGACTTGTTAAGAATGGCACTGTCAAACAGAATTGGTATTTTTTAGTCAACCCCAAGAGGTTTAGAAGTTTACTTTTTGCTGTTAAGAGTAAACGTTAAGAGCATATAACAGCTTCTAATCTACAGTGTATGTACACTGAGCTATTTGTGCTAAACTGCCTCTATAGGCCCCATGCTATATGGGCTTTATTCTTCTCAGCCTCTAACCTATAGACACACAAAAAACAGGGGCACACAACTACTGTATCAATGTGTGCACTTCCTGAACCCTCTGGCATTCACTAACGCTTGCATAGAAACCTCTGCAACATTCAGTGTTAAGCAAACTGCATGTGGTGCAAACAGATTCAGCTGCAGCATTTTCCATCATGATGACTCTGTGGTAAGCTAATTATTATAGAGACATACTGCATACAGTATATGAGAGGGTCAACATAAAGGCCTTTAAGTTTGAGTCTAAAATAATTCTTACCAGTGATGATTCCATAGTTCGGAGGCTCAACAACCGCGCCATAAAACTGGATGATGTTACGGTGGCTGAGGATGCTGAGGATTTCTGCCTGAGCATTGAACACACAGGGAAGAAAACATGGAAGTAAGCATCATTATATCCGCCCCTTAAGAAACAATACTAAGAGACAACAGCCATGTTTGCTGCCAGCGGTGCCTCAATACAATTACAATGCTAACATGCTAATTCGAAAGAGATATGTTCACCATTTCAGGTAAGTGTGTCAGCCTTTGGTAATTAGCCCTCAACTTAACACAGGGTTCAGCTGATGCTAACGGGAATGTCATTAGTTTTGTAGATCGCTGGTCATTAACAAAACCATTAGACAGTTAAAATTCCAAGCTGGTAATGGCACCAAAGGGGGAAAAAAAGTGGTATGGTCAAATTTGACAAACAAAAACAAATGTCCATTATTGTGATGGTGAGGGACGGTTGAAAGAAAAAACAAAGTCAGCATGATTCATCCTCAATGTCTGTACCAAAATTAATGGCAATTCATTAAACTGTTGGACTGTCCGACAGACAGACATCACCCAAAATAAAGGAGTAAGAGTATACATTAATATATATCAATATAACATACTGGCCAATTGAAACCATTCCTAGAAATAAACCTGACAAAACCAATTCATTTAATTGTCGTCAAACACTATAATTAAATGAACAATTGGTTCACTGTGAAAGAAGTACACTATTATTTTCATTGAACAATCATCCCTCCAACACTTGAGTGAAGTTGAATGGATATCTGTGATCTTTTACAGATTCATAAAAGAAAATGATGTATCAATTTCTGCACATCTTATCACAGGCTCACAAATGCAATACAATTTCAAAGATAATTTTTTTTGTCTTTAAGACAATACGTCTGCACTATCAAAGGGAACTATCCAGAATTGCCCCTACTGTAATTTGGAGAAATACATTCTTTCATTTGGCAATAATGCCTTTTTTGCGGCACATTTCTAAGAGTGGGGGAGTATAATGACCATGAGTGATGGGTGCAGAAGTCACCACATCCTGCAAAATGAGGTAGCAATTAAAATGATTACTATACTGACAATTAAAAAGTATATGAAAAGCCTATGGCAATTATGACTCCTACCTCGTTTTCAATCTTGAGCAGCTTTTTCACCGCCACCTCTTTGTCCTGGGAGATCCACCTGGCTCGGTACACACTTCCGAAGCTGCCGCCGCCACAGTTCTCATAGAAGTGGATGTCATCGAACTTGATTTGCACGAAGGAGGCGCTTGGAGACAACATCTCATAATGACACTCGGCAAAGACTCAGCTGCCGAGAGGGAAGGAAGAATGGTTCAATCAACAAAAACTCATCTATGGTAAAAACCAACTTACATGTGCTGTGTTTTCAAAACCATTCAAAGAATAGCTTCACTCTGAAACGCACCGTGTGAGCGTGTGACTTTGGCTTAGATGAGACTCCCAACATGACCTGAAAGAGGCCACTTTGCCATTGGCTGATTCTGCATGTAGTGTGTTCATGTGATATCCCTTTGTTTTATCTCTGGGATTTAGTGACCGTGCCCTGCCCCACATGCACACACTCCTCATCATCAGAACCAGTAAGCAATGAGCTCAGGGTCCAGACTGTGCTTGTATAGGGACAGTGGCATGCCTGGTATGCTGTGATCATGCAGCCATCGTCAAATACTTTTCCAGGACTGTCTACTACAGTGTTCAGTACACGATAGGCCACAAGGGCGAGAGAGCAAACCAAATAGTGATGACAAGATGTCTCAAGGCACCAAATCCTTCAGGAACACTCATATATTCTCCTCCTCTTTTTTATTGTGAGAAGGCCAGTATTTGTGTAAACCAGTTTTTTTTTTTAAACGCAACGCTACCAATGTGGACTGGAGTGTGGATTGATGATCACATCCTTTTTTTTTGTCTGTAGCGGCATAAAAGCATCTTGTAAAGAAATTATTTCCGTCATTACAAGAAATTGTAGCTGGGTTATTGCTCCTAGGTTCCCCCATTTACAGCCGAGCAATTACGGCTTTTAAAAGAGGCTGTTACCTCGGTCTTCATTGGGATTGCTATCCATCGCAGCAGGAAATGTCTCCACTGTCACAAAGGGGGAGCCGTTGCTTTTCTGCATATTTACTTGTATTCATGCTATACTTAGCCTAACAGCAATCTGCTCAGTGGCAACCAGCCCACTTTATTGTGCAGCCACTCAAGAGGCCAGGGTTACTGGGTTACTGCAAGCAGACCTGTACTCCCCCTGCCCTGACCCCTGCAAAAATGATGTCCAATGAGCCATCAGCATTGTGGTGTTTACTCACAGACACATCCAGGTGTAAACAGATTACAATCTCATAGTATTCAAAAATCTTACAGTGTAGGCTATGATAAGATATGGACCATGCTCTGTGTGGCTTTTATCACTAGGGAATTTTGCAAGACTAGGCTACATCTGTGTTACTAGACGTCTATAAGCACACGTTTAACAAGAGGCAAAGGGCATCACTACTGGTATCGTTATGACTGAACGGATGCCCTACATTCTGCATCATGTAACATTAGACCTTAGAAAAACGCTGTAAACCTACACATAGGCCAATCAGGTGCACTGTAAACCACACTGTAACCTATACTATAAGTTGATCATAGACGGGTGATAGTAACTTCACATGTGAACATTATCTCTTCATTTTTACATGCAGTCACACTCAGATTAATAAACAAAAAACATATATAAACATACATACCGACATTAGGTGTGACGTTTCCGGCATCAGAGCAGCTCGACCTCGGTGCAGCTCTCACCTCTCACCGGGCAGAGGATAAACTTTGAGGAAGAAAAGCGGAGAAGTCAGAGTTCCGGGAAATCACGTGACGCCTTTGGATTTCTCCACTCACTCTCCCCGCGGTGGTTTTACTGGTTGCACAACTTCTTCCAACAGCAGCAAAACACAGTCAGGAACAGACTCTTTAACAGACACGATCCTGATGACAAGAGCTCCCCCAGCTGGACCAAAGTGGGACGACTCCGTTCGCTGCTTTTTCCAATGTTGTTGCTCATTTTTTCACACATTCTGGTCCTGGGACGTGTGGTCGAAGTCGAGGTTCCAACTCAAATGTTGTATAAGCACTTTAAACGTTTTCCTACTGTCCTTGAATTGCAATAAATCGTTTTGGTGCAAATATTTTGCCCTGGTCATGGTCACTTTAATATCCTACATGCACCTATACATTTCAATTCAAATTCTACATTGTATAAGATAATAAGATTCAGTTACTGTTGTTGACACTGTACAGCACAACAACATATAGTTACATGAATACCTCTTTGACAGTGTATCAAACTGAACAGTAATCTCTTTACAGGTAGAGTTTATGGATGAGCTGTAGTAACACGTTGCATTAGATTTTTCAAGTCTGCGTTACAAATTAAACTATAACAGATGCTATCACATCAATGCAATCAATAATAATGTTAAGAGTCAGACACAATATGTAACGGTAACCAAGAGAACAGCTATTCCATTATGTAAGTTCACCTTTTCATTTTTTACATACTGCTATGAAGTTAATAGAGAATCCAAAGGATATGTCTTCACTTCATCAGTTCGAGATATAAGCAACATAATGTCTTACTTCTTCTTTTTTTATCACAGATTAATAGGCTATCCCAAATTGGGTAGAATGCAACAACTGACCTTGTATTTCAAACTAACTTTCGGACAATTTTTAGGGTCTGCCAACCCTAAATATTACCCCACGTGTTCCTGGAAATTACTAAACATTTAATGCTCCGATATACTGATTGTAAAAGTCTATTTTATTGTATAAGAAATCTTAAAGCAACATTTCAAAAATTCAACATGCCACAAAGTATTAATGAAAAAATTACAACACGATTCACAAATTGATCTAAAATATATAATACTTTCAGCACACAAAAGGTTTTATAGACATTTACTGTATCTCAGACTTCAAAGGAAAAATGCACTGACGTGAATAAAGAGTCAGATAGTCATAAGAATTCTTTGCATGCCGAGGTCAAAATAAATATCTTGCACATTTTACGACACATACAATTCCCCCTCACAAACTTAAATATGTATAAATATACTGTTTGATACAAAATATACGAAACAACTGAATATTAGAAATATGAACACTCTACATTTTTAAAGCGTCACATGGTGTGTTTACACGTCTGAAATGTTGATCCCATGAATGACTTCAACTGTTGCTTGTGTTTTGTTTTGTCTTGGAGATTGGTGGCGACGTCTGCAGGCGGCACACTGATATGAGAGGTACTTCACCCACCAACAATTACTGTTGTTGAAAAAATCACAACTGACTGTAATAAAAAGGTTTTGACAGGTCAGGCAGCAGTGTTGTTATGGTCCTCCATGCGATTGCCTTTATTGGAATCAATTCATCCCAATGAGAGCACATGCCGTTTAGTCAAGCAGCATCAGAGTGTAACATTTCTGCCCCCGCGTGTTTTCATGACCTGCGCGGCTCAAGTTCATGAGAGAGCTGAGTTAGCGTCCTTTGGTTATCGATCACGTTGAGCTGCCGTACGTACGTCCGAATCTCCGGGTGGTTCTTGCTGGCCAGCGGTGAATCCGGACCTGGAAATATCAGTCAAAATGTTTGTGGCTTTTGTAATCAAACAATTTTGATACTTCACCCACCAATTTCTACCACTAGAAATCCAAACTTTGTATGATGCAAACTTACTGAATGGTTGGCTCCTGCAGTATCTCAGTATCTTCACTGTGTTAGCTATCATCCGCTGAAAGACAAAAGGGCTTTGATCAGCAACAGAAATAATATTCACACCAACAATCTGTAACTTTAGAGTCTCACCATTTTCTCAAAATTGACCAAATTGTCAATAAATGTCTTGTTGCCCTCATGAGTGAATGTCATGTCTGTAAAAAAAAGAAGTATGGTAAGTAAAGTATGAGTGTAAATGAAGGGGTGTAAAGTTGTTGAATCAGTATTTCAACAACAGAACAACTACCATGTAGCCTACAGTTCAAAAAAAGAAAGAAAAGAGACTGACCTTTGATCAGTAGCGGCATGAAGGGAATGATGGGAGGCTCCAGCTTGGCGACTGTCAATCGGTACGCCCTGTGGTTCCTGGACGGGTCCTGTGGAAACAGTCACACTGTTCTGAGATCTGCCGTCACTGTGTTAAACAGATCCATCACACTCCCCAACATAGGACGATGCTGCTAAACCCACACCTTTCAATTCTGCACACACTCAGACAGAAAACACATCCAGTCAAAGACAAGCAACGCTTTGAAGCCCCAA
This sequence comes from Hyperoplus immaculatus, assembly GCA_949357725.1. Taxonomy (NCBI): domain Eukaryota; kingdom Metazoa; phylum Chordata; class Actinopteri; order Uranoscopiformes; family Ammodytidae; genus Hyperoplus; species Hyperoplus immaculatus. The sequence goes on along the minus strand of OX442361.1, from coordinate 18,490,480 downwards.
CATGTGTCTTTTTTACTCACCATCAAGTTTTCAAATTCTCCGTAAAACTTCTTGAACTTGCTGGGAAGTTTCTGTGAAAACAGATGATGCTGAAGGTTAAACTGGAATTTAGGATGATACTATTTTAATGGCGCACAGTAGCTACCCACCTCCCAGGTCTGGCTCAATCTGCACACTGCTGGGTTACTCAGGCCCATTATGACAGCAAAGAAGGCGTTCAAATTCCTGTACTCCTTACAGCTAAGACGTGAAAATACAAACAAGGTAAGTTAGAGAATCGAAGAAACAAAAAAAATTCAAACTGTGTCAAAGAAAACAGAGAAGATAGAGATGCTTAGACGGGGTACACTTACTGGGCGGCGATCTTGATGAACTTCTTGAGAAGTTGCACCCTCTTGCTCAGCTGAGAACAGAGACACACCTCTGTGATCACCCAGAACTGGATTTCATTGAACCTGCGCAGGAACAGGTCCAGGTTCACCGTGGTTTTCTTGAAGTTTTGCCTCCCGAATGTGTGGTACATGAGTTCGAGCTGACACACCAATGAGACAGACAACTTATCTTCTTGTGGACAAAACAGTGGATCAGGTAGAAGTAGATCAAATCCAATTGAACTTAATTTACATTATAACATTCAAACAGGTGTTCCTCTTAATGTTATTGGAGACATAATATAATGGTCTCACAGTCCTACCTCATGGACACAGTGGAAAAGCTCCCAGTCATAGGAAGTCATGTGGTACGCAACATCCTTGGAGCTCATTAACTCAAAGCTGACCATTAACCCAGAAGAGGGACCCTCCTGCTCAGGTAAAGGGGTCTAAAAAACAAGAAACAAAAAAGCCATTCATATTTGTTCATCGGATAATAATAAGTTTCTTGTTTTGCAAAGATCAACAGAGGCATATATTTCTCTGAGGCAAAAACAAGCCAGTTGAACTGGGTACTGAACACAGAAATATAATACATTCTGCACATGCATTAGGTTGGGTTTCAGTGAACCCTCTTTTATACTATATATCTGGTCAATGATTCGACCCCTTTGTGATTTTCTCTACTAATGACACCTATTGCAGGATGTCTGTCCTAGGAGAGGGATCCCTTACTCTGTCAACTCTCCCTGAGGTTTTTCAATGTTTTAATCCCGATAAAGGATTTTTCTAGGAGTTTTTTTCTTAGTTGAGCTAAGGGTCTAAGGGCAGGGTGTCATACTATATGGAATGCAAAGCCCACTGAGGAAAATGTCTATTTTTGATATTGGGCTTTACAAATCAAACTGATTTGATTTGATATGAATGTGATGTGTGTTTCCTGAGAGAGATGAACTCACCAGGGACTCCAGCTGATCCCTCCGGCACACAAAGAGCCTTCCATTTACGCTGAGCGTGGAGAACACTGAAAAATCGTTGGGCTTGAAGATGACTTTCTCTGTAGAACAAAAACATTCAAACACAAGTGCTTAAAGAGATTTTATCATTTTGTATGGAAAATGTTGCACACCAACAATGCTGTTCTCTTAAGTGTAAAAGCTATCCGATGGATTACCATGATATTTTGTACACACACCTTTCAGGTTCCTCTCGCTAGCATAGTCATCAAGTTTGCCTGCTGATGTTTGCTGCTCAAAGCACCTCTGTATAGGTATTTTTAGGTAAAGATCAATTAAATCCATATAAATGTGTTTGTTTTCATTGATACAAAGTGAGTTGTGACTTCACAGGTTAAACAGAATAGCCAACTGTTAAACTCTTTGCGGTTCTAATAACACTGAGGGATGAGGATGGTATTAACACTTTATTATATTATCGCATTGCATCTTCCCTTCAAGAGCTCTTACGTGCTACATTACATGCATGTGGAAGCTTGTGGGCCAAAGTTCACTGGGTTAGAGATACATACATTATACTAGCTCCATGATAATTGTCTCAAAGCCAAGAGTTTTGAATAAGTTTACTGGCCTTTGATAAGTAAAGTGCAGGTCACGCACTATAGCTTTAAAAGGCCATTCTGTAGCATCTACTGCAGCAACCACTAACAGTCAGCAAACTCACCACGCAGAAAGGCAGCTAGTTTTTTCTTCACACTAAATCAGAAGGGGGGGATTAATTAGTGTAGCGCCCTTTTGTGTCTCTGGCCCTTGTGCCGCGTCCAATGGTTTGATTAACATGTGGCTGCTGCCCGCTCTCACCTCCTGCCGAACTGAGGTTGACCAGGAGCAGATCCTCCGCCGACCCCAGCTTGTCGGCCACAGCACCGATGACCTCCCTGACTGAGGCGGCCACCAGGACACGGATTGTTGTGTAGGTGTGGTCACAGCAGTAGACTTTGAGCAGAACTGGAGGCATGAATCACAACAGATATGAGACCGTCAGCAGCAGCAAGGAGCGAAGGAGCGGTGAAGCAGTATACCGGAAAGTTAGAGACAGTTTTTTGACCTGAATAAAACAACACACGACGTTGCTTTGTTTTGATCATTCTCGAGCCAAAAAAAGTTTAGATTCACCAGATGCCAAACGATGCTGAGTACAGATATGTCATGTTGTTTCTGATTGGCATATAGGTTAAAGGCCTACTTCACCGGTTGGAATATGAAGGTGTATTGAACTCGGAGATCCTATGAAGTATAAATGTGCAAAAAAAATTGAAATCGGATCATCCTAGCCTGAGAAAAGGCAGAAAGAGTGTTTTATGGTCTCACTGTCTAACCCTACATTTCTCTTTCTGTGACATCACAGAAAGAGATTTATACTTCATAGGATCTCCGAGTTCAATACACCTTCATATTCCAACCGGTGAAGTAGGCCTTTAAGAAAGCAAATGACTCATATCCTCTTCCTCCAAGTTAAACAAAGGAGTCCCTACTAGCCAAAGTACTGGGTTTGTGGTTTAACGTGGTTATCAGAAGCACTGTAGGTAGCAGTCAATAAATACATACATAACTAATGTATCACTTGTGTATTTCATCTGTAGGTAGATTATAGAGACTCATTGATATTCAGTTAACATATTTCACACACACAAAAAAAAATCTTACATGAAATTCCTTACTGAGTGTCTATAACCAGGGCACTAACAGTACAAATCACTGCCAGTGTCTGCTGACACTTTAAAATGAACCAAAACACTACAACCCTTAAACGGGAGTGTGTGTCTAATGCAGACATGATGAATGTAAAGATATTTCTAAATAAAAGTTTCAAATAGCATATATATTGTAACAGCAGTGTTGTTGCATCAACATGTGTACTGTATGTAATCATTAGTCTGGGACAAACCTTGCATCCAAAACGGACCCAAACATGTGAACACTGCACTCACTTTCGTCATTACTCTTGATGGGCTGACGCTTCTGCAGCTTCTCATCTCCCATACTGAACTGCCGCAGCAGGACTTTGTGCTGCAACAAAGTTTCACAGATATAGGTACCAAAAACAACAAAGTCCACACACAGTCTTCGATTTGAAGGGGAAAATCGGCTCGGTGTGTTACCTTTTTCTTTGAGACTCTGGCATCTTCAGTGCTGAAACATGAAAAAAAAATATATATAAGCCGTGATTAAGTTATGTATGTTTGTTCATCTTCCGATAAAACCCCCCAAAGACAACGTGATCACCAGGGCATTGCTTCTTTTAAAAAAAACTTACTTTCGCTTTACAATCCTCTCCAGGACTGTTAGTTGATCCCTGAGGGCTGGAAACGCCTTGGCATCATTAGATACTGCCAAGAGAAATTCCTGCACGAACACAAGCTCTGTATTAAAAATAAGTTTCAAAAGAAATAACCAAGACAAAATTGTACTCAAAATTCACTCAAGTAGCTGATTGGAGAAAAAATGTATCCAGCTGGTATTTACCCCAGTGAATAATCACTGACGTATCAGGCCCCACAAATTCATTCACTATCTGGAGTCATATCATGTACGTAAATGCAGTTAATATCCAACACCTGGCCTAAATGCTCAGGGCATCCAATAATTGTAAACTAGATCAAAAATCAACTGTGCATAATTCAGATCATGTTGTAAAAATGCCATTCTGAATCCTCAAACCAACAGCTTGTTATTTTCATGACATGAGTCAGCGAAAATAAATGAATAAAAAAATTAATTCAGAGTCAATGTTTTTACTTATCACTCACTCTCTGACTGAAAAACAAATTTAAAAAAAGATCTATTAGAAAAACACTGACTTTGCATTGATTAATACACTACATTATTATTGTATATCTATAGTGTTCCTATATCAGTAGGTCGTTATATTGGTTATGTTGTTACTAATGTCCATAGTCTGACCTCCAGGAAGGCCACAGAGACGTCCTCCTCCTGCAGGTGATCTCCGTGCACTGCAGTCCAGTGGAGCACCTGGCGGATCACCCTTCGCTTGTGATTTAGTGTGTAGTCCAGCTTCTCCTGTTCTGAGCCCTGCGAGGCCTGAGCATGGTAGGTGCATGGCAGTTAAAGAGTGACACAACAAGTTTAGCAGAGTGGGTACTTATTTCACAGTTCAATTTTACAGGGATGGGAAGGAAAACTTAAACCACATTAGGGCAACTCAGTGTTACAAAGGATATTGGGCCATCAAAACCGGACATAGTTGACTGTTTGGAATGAAGACACAGTGCATGAGCACAAAGTCCTCTAATGCTGAGTCTGTGTGACAGAAAAAGAAAAAAAGAGAAAAGATTCTTGTCAGGCACCTGTAAGTGAAGATCTAAAGAGTGTCCAGCGCCCATGGGTCCTTGATCCACACGGCCCTGTGTCTGTCATTTAAATGAAAACCATATGTATCCACAGAAGCGATAGTAATTAGATCAGCTCTGTGATGTGTGGCTTATTATAGATGAGAACTAACAGGTCGGTGCAGAGCAGCAGGCACAGGACAGAGGACAGAGGGGAGAAACACTGAGCCACAGAGAAGGGAGGATGACCATTTAAATATACCACACAGGGGGACAAACAATCCCTTCACACTCACAGTAAACCATCATTGCATTAATAGACTGTACTAGAGGGTGCTTATCAGACGTGTCGAATGCTGCTTCTTTGCCGAGCAGCTTACAGTACCTGACTCGGAGAACTGAGAATCCAATCGCATCATTTCGAGGAGGTGCTCCAAAATCTTTTCCGGAGTTCCCGACATTACCTTGTATCTGGAGCAACACAGAATACAAAAAAAAACACACCCTTCACTAATCAAGAAACAGTGGCTCTCGATGCTTAATGACAGGGGGCTATGGCCCTCAACATGATTTGCGCTGAACTCCAACGTGTGTCTGTGATTGCTTCATTTGATAATAATCCTGTTTACAATCATAGAGTTCTTGGCCCTGGTGGAACATTTAGGTGGAGACTGGTCTTAGAGCTGTCAGAGGAGCAAAGCCACCAGCATCACAAGAGCAAAATGCACTAGCCGCAGTCTTGACACTCTCATGTGTGAGGAGCGGAGTTGATTAGAGGGTGACCCCGAAAAAGTAATTGTGACTTGCCAGGCCCTTTCTTTTTCCCCTAGGCGCTAGGCCATCATAACCATTAATGTGTCTCTCTATATTACAGCAACCGTGTGTCGCAGTGACAGAGGACTCTATTGAGATAACACTGGCTGGCCGCAGTGCACAGGATTGTCGTGGAGAAGCATTTTTTTCATCTGCTGGTCAAACAATAGTCCAGTATTCACCAGGCAGATTCAATGTTTTTTAGGATAGAAGATGGCGATATTCTATATTTTTCCTCTTGTCAACAAGATGAATATACTCCCAGTTAATAACATACAAAATAGTAAAAAAAAACAGGCAAAATAGCCACAATATTTCACTGACATTTTCCTTCATTATAATAAACATTGGGGCACTGTGGTTGATTCTAAGGCAATCCCACATTAATACTGATATAAAATGACCAAAAATGTGTCAGTGAGTCCACAGTTGAATGTACTTACACAATTGTGTTTTGTTTTCTTACTTGTAATGTGAAGACGAGGCTCCGTGGCTTGAGGTTCGACTGCCGGTGATACTCTTCTCTAACACCAAGACATCCTGCCCGTGCTCCTTCAAACGCACTGTGTTGGCCTCCACGTCCTTCAAACAAACAAACACACACACAGCATATAAACTTGTGCTTTTTCGAAGACCATGTCAACATATTTAAAATTTATCAGGATTAAGCCATGAGGCCTGTAGGACACACTGAATAATAACTTTTTATGGCTGCATTGCTGAGGTGTTGCCAACAGAGGGCAAAAGTGATTTTTTGTTTAACATTTTTTGTTTGTTGTTAAACAGTTACACACCCTCAAAATCCTGTTGAAGTCCTCCTTGTCCACTCTCAGGAAGTGACAGTTGTCCTCTCGCAGGACAATGGAGGCGGCGCGGGGAGCATCGTTAACAAGGGCAAGCTTCCCAAAGTCGTCTCCTTCATGCAGAGTGCAAACAACACCCTGCAACAACAACACAGTGTGCAGATGAGTTACTTACCAATGAATGCATGCTCTGGTAGGAGCTACGTAATCTTTGTTTTGGTCTGGAGAAATCCTTACTTTTCCGTATATGACAACATTGACGGATCCCTTTAGAATAATGTACCATGAAGTGCCCTCCTCCCCTTGATTGAACACTGAGAGAGAAAAAAATTTAAAAAAAACTTTATAGTCCCATACAGTTCTTTTTTAAGGAAAGACCATCAGGGTCACATCACTCATTTCCTTGCATTACTTACACACGGTTCCTGCCTTTGCATGGGACTCGAAGATCAGCACTCCTGCCAGTTCTCTCTTTACCTGTCAAAGCAGCGGGGGCACATTTAGAACTCAGGAAGATCGACATCAACACAAGTTTCTTTTAATTACTCGTAGAACAGGGAGTGCAACTGTGCAACGTTTAACTTTCCTGCTAGTCAATACCCCGCTGGTGTGGAAACAAATTTTCCTAAAACTGAATGTGTTCATATAAAAAAAAAACAGCTTCCAGCACTTTTCTCTTAACTTGTTTTTCAATTTGAATCAATCCCAGTGGCAATGCAAATTGAAGATTGTTCTTGTAGTACATGTATTATATAAACATAATTCACTATCACAACTTCACTTCACTGCAAGGTGTCAACAGGCTTTGTATGACCACATTAGACAGAGAAACCTGTACTCACAGTGGTGGATAAGTGAGACAATGCCTTTATGTGGAGCAGCTCTTCGTAAATGATCTCCAAATCATCTGCTGTTCTTTCGGATGGGCTAGAAAACAGGAAAGATGTAAATGAAGACATAACACCAATATCTTCATCATGATTCCCTTTTTTTGACATAGCTTTAGGGATTATTGCTTTATTGTATTTTTTTTATTTCCACAAGACAGCAAAACAAAACATCCAGAAATTAAGTAAATATAGGAAAAAAATATATATTGTATATTAAATAATAATAAGATAATTAAATGACAATAATAATAAGTTGCTTGAGCTTGCTTCCTTGTACACAAAAAGAAGGGTACAAAATAAAACAAAACAGCCTGTATTGAAAACTCCACATTGGACCGTCCTCATTATTGAATACAAACTTCTCTCCAGCCTTCAGTGTCAAGAAATCTTTCCCACCTTTTCAACATGTTTTCTACCATCTTCGATTGCATTTACAATCAATACTTCCAAAATATACTAGTGTTTAATAAACCTTTTAAGGAGGCCACACCATAAGCTTTGAAAAAAAATAAGTTTTCCCTAACAAAATAACCAGATTAGTAATATTCTGTAGATGTTTGTCTCTGTAACATCGCCCATGTATTACAGAAGTTAGATGCAGTTGTAAACCTATGTTCATCCATTGCATTACTGTCTTACTGTCGCCTCAGGATCATCCTCATGTGTGCGTCTGGTCCGATCTGTGACAGTAGCAGCAGGGTGTCTTGCAGCTCTTCCTGGCTCTCCTTCCTCTCCTGCTCGCTGGGTAGAGGAGCGTCATCACCTTGCTCATCCTCAAGGAAACGGTAGAAAAGGTATTTGTCCTGGAAGCTCAACTCCTGTTCCACTGCGACACAAAACAGACAGCACAGGCTTTAACCTTAAACATCTCTCTACTTCACCATGCATTCATACAGACTTTACACACACACACAGACACACAGACACAGACACAGACACACACACACACACACACACACACACACACACACACACACACACACAGAGTCTCTCACCATGGTTGAGAACCCCTTCTTCCAACAGCACCTGCCACATGCCCACGGCCTGAATGCGAGAGTAGATGCATGAGCTCTGCTGGATTTGCCAGTCAACCAACTCTGTCCCCACGCAGCACTGCCTGGGAAAATCACACGAGGCTATATGAGAGCTTATAAAAAGGCTGAGAGGCAGTTATGTAATACGTTATGTATGATTTGGGCTTTTATTAATTCACTGTTCCTGTTCTTGTTCTTATATTTTTGTTTTTTTTACTGAACCGTAAAAGCTTGTGATCATAGCAATAGCTTGAATGTTTGGGCATTGTATTAATCTTGATGTTAAGGTTTTCCATTTTCACAGCAAACAAAATGTTCAATATTGCCTCTTGATTCAAATAAAAGATGAATGTATAATATGTATGCATGGTGCACTGCTGCACTGACAGAAATGTTGATGCAACAAAATATTATAAATAAAATAAATTTTCAAAATGACTCACTCCAGCCTCCTGCAAGTAAAAAAAACTGCTTGTACAATACAACAAAGGCCAACTATTGTCAATGACCCCACACATCTTCTATGACTACTGCCTTTATTGATTTATTTTTTGGCCACTTGGAGGCAGCACAAAAGCTGTTAACACAACACTGATGTATTTAACCTCTAGGCTTGAGAGTGTGTGTTTATCAAACAGTTGCCTATTTACACATTGCAGCAGACACAGGAAAACATCAGCCTTAATTTGAAATTTGGGTTTTTGTAAGTTGGAATGTAGAGTCATGTGATTATTCTCTGTGGGTGGATCACTTTGAGCGACCGCTTGACATTATACAAAGTCATTTGAGCCTTTGTTAAATATTTTTAAAAAATATGAATGTGTGCATATAGTTAAGTTAATGCTGTCAGGAATGCATTTAGATTGCCTATACGAAAGTTTTAGTCCAGAAACCCAAAGTGAGTGAACAAATGAGGTTGATATACTGTTTAATAATACACTTTATTGATTGCCTTTTGCGATTTTTGGCATAATGTGAATATATGGTGTTGGACACTATTTGGCCAATGCCATTGACCGCATTCACGTTTTTCTCTTACTTTTAACCTTAACACTATCATGTTTGTATTTGTCTATTTAAGACTATTTTTATGTGTGTTAATTAATCACTTAATGAGTTTTCGTTTGTCTTTATGTTTGCAAATCTTCCACACATATCATGAATTAACATGTTGTCAAACCTGTATGTCTTCAAATGATGCTTCCTGTCTCTGATCATGTGAGGCGCCCTGGAGAGGATGGCGTTACGGAGAATCTTCCCCGCCCTCAGGATCTTCTCAGACGGGACCTGCACAGTAGAACTCAAGTTAAATCTAAAGCACAGTATAGATTCCCACTGCAGACCTGCCACACAAACAGGTAATGATTGGTCCCTGCATTCTAGAAGGTTGATGGAGTTTACTACCTGAGAAATATATTTAAGGTGGAGTTTGGCTGGACTTTCAATGACTGACTTCTGCAAAATAAAATGAAACAAAGTATGAGAGGACTTGAAATGAAACACATGACAATGATAGGCTACTGATACACAACTCACAGAATTTGGATCACACTATTTGGCAATGAGAGAAATCAGGGAAACAGCATTCCGGACAAATCAGTGGTTCTTCCTCTCACTATAGGCCACAGGATATCTTCCTCACACAACTATACTATCCGACTCACAGCTGACATCAAGTGTTTCTATTTAGCTGTCAACGTATGAACTCTTGAAAGATGCATTCAATTGCTGAAATAGGACACAGATATTGTGCATTAATTTAAGGAAGAGTGTTTCTTCTTCTTTTCCACAGGGGCCATGGGCTTAGCTGTGGGGGCTGCATGTGACATTTAAAATGCATTCTGCATGCTTAGGAGAGCATGCATTTATGTGGAGGCTTTAAAGTTCATCATTTATTTACAAGAAAATGAGTCCACTGAGTTGCCAAAAAAGCTGGGCTTTCACACTTATTATTTATACATGTTAAAAGTAAATTAAGGCTGGGTTTCTTTGGTACATAAGAACAAAGCAAGCACAAGTTTATTGTCTGACATAACTGAATGCTGTTGCCATACTGGGACTTAAGCCTGTGCAGGAACAAAGCTCAGGGCACCATAAATCTGCCAAGTGCCATGTTATCAACCCAGCGGTCAGGAAAAGGCAACAGGAGAAAGGTGGGGACAGGAAAAGTTTGGGATGGCAACAGAAACTCCGGTGGCGTTGCTTATATTTAGAGCCGCTTTAAAATAAACTTCACATTCCACACCCATTTCCATCCTCTGTTGGAGAGATGCTTAACGGTAAAAGATGCCAGTCGCTACGTCAGGCAAAGGGAAAAGCACGGAATGAGTTGCAGCCTAATTTCAACTGCTCACTTACAGTAACACTTTGCAAGACAGGAATAAATGAATAAATAATAAAGCAGCCTCATCTCAGCCTCCTCTCCGTCTTTCATAGTTTGTTGTAACACTAAATGAAATTAATAAATCATGTGTGCTGAGCAAACTACCTTATTCAGATGTTTGGAGACTGAAACACATGAGTTGTTGCTTATGTTCTCCTTGTCCGGCATTCCTGGTGCGAAAGAAAAAACAGAGAAAAGATTTATGAAGTGGCTTATGATTTGTGAAAAAACAAAACACAGATCACTAGAAAGAGTGTCCTATTTTTACTCAAACCCCTGCAGGTCCATGTGCTGGAGGACAAAAAATCTATTTAAATAAACCCAAGCTTGTAGTATTGAGCATTCATGCAAGTTTCCTGCAGAAAACATACAAACATCAAGCAGCATCTAACTTGCCCTGACTTGCCACAAAAAAGCCCATTCAATCCTTGAAAAAAAAAATATATTTCTTTATTTCCTGCTGAAAAAACAGTATTTATAATTTGTTAATGTGCTTTTGGCATATTTTTAAAAAGTTGATTGTGCTAAAAACATCATAAAAAATCTCCTTAAGCTTTCATTATTCTCTCATATATTTGATCCAAAACAATCCAATTCTTCTATAGATGTGTTCAGTTTGAAACTTTGGATCAATTATCTTTATTGTATTATTAAATGCCATGCATGCCAATTTTATGTTATTCCTACTTTTATTTTTTTATTTTTTTCCTCTTTTCCAATCAAACAAATATGACATTACGTGTCCATCACCATCAACCAGAAAGCTTTTACACAACGTTTTGGGGTATTTGTTTACTTGTTAATTGCTTCTCCTTTTAATTGCTATCCTATTTCAATTTCAGTTATTGTTGTGACATTATTGTGACAGGGCAGCAAATGTATGGAACTAATGCTACTAATGTTTTTAATCCATGTGACAGTCCTGCATATGGTTCATAGGGTTTGCTCATTTTGATAGGAGCTTTGCGCTTTTACTGTTTCCCATCAGGACAACTAGCTTAATCGACCAAAGCAGCTCAGTCAAGGCTTTAGCTGCAAGTAAAAACTAAGCTATTCTTAAACGTGCCTCTCAGGCTGCTGATACCACGAAAACATAACCCGAATCCACACATTAGATAGAAAGTTGAATGTGGCTTGAAATGCAGCATTTGACTTGTGGCTAAACAGCCAGGGGAAAATATCTGTGTATCTGTGTTGATTCTCTGTGTAACCCTGGCAGCATTAAAATCCTGGATATTTTTGTTAATGTTCTTTACTGCAAAGTTTAGTTTTTGTTGTTAATGATGATAATGATGATGTTTGCGAATATGTCCAATAGGCAATATAAAAATGGAATAGTTTAGGGTGGGATGTATGACTCAAACCTAAACTACTGCTGCCACTACCAAATAGATTGACTGGGTTTACATTCAAGGTTAGTGTTAACTGTGCCTGATTTCATCAGAAACATTTGTGCGCACAGGAGTAAAGGTCAAGGTCAAAGGTCAAATTTATTTATAAAGCACATTTACAAACAGCGGGTACTGCCTCAAAGTGCTGTACAGGTTAAATTATAATAAAATAATCCACATTTATTACAAATAAGAAACCAAAAGAAAAACACATAAGAAAATACTCAGCTCAGCTGGTTCCGAAGGCCAGTGCAAAAAAATGGAGTAAAACTTCAAAGTCTCAGATTTTCACTAGACCTGCAGTAACAAAGTATAACCTTCCCCGAACCTTAAATAATAGTGTTGATGGTTACCCAATTTTAACCAAAATAGTAATCGCATTGGTTAAATAATTATCTTTGAAATGACATGTTGTCATTAAAGGAATACTTCACCCATACGGAACAGGCGTTCTATCATTATAAAATCACTATTATAATATAATGAATGAGGTTTTTCTTCCCTCTGTCTTCCCTCAGTCTTCCCTTGGCCCAGCTGTCCTGTTAATCCTAGCCCTTACTGTGATGTCACAGTAAGGAAAATGTAGGGTTAGACAGTGAAACCATAAAACACTCTGTCTGCCTTTTCTCAGGCTAGGATGAACCAATTTCATTTTTTTTTGCACATTTATACTATATAGGATCTCAGAATTCAATACACCTTCATATTCCCACCGGTGAAGTAGGTCTTTAATGTATGAGGACTTATTGCCCTGTCAGTAGTGAGACGAAAGATTTTCAACATTACATCTGCAATAATTTATTTAAGTTTATTTTGTGAACACAACACTAACATATCAGCCTATAATCACCTTCTGACTCCTTCTCTAGTGGGGAAACAGTCATTAACGCTTCAAGCCGTTCTGGCCACCTAATGAACGAAAGCCCAATATTCCATCTCCCTTGAGCTATGTATTTTCATCTCTTCAGGGAAATATCTTGCTCTTTACCAGCTAAATGCTCCACTATGTTTACCAGTTATAGTCGCTTATTGCTTAGCAGGTCATGTACAGCGGGTTTTTAGAGCTTTGTAAACAACACTACTGAGAGCTGTGAGAATTAACCAAAACAAATGAAAGGTTTGGCCGCAGCAGGCGACAATAAACTGAAAACTGCTAAAAAGCTGTGTAGGCCTACAGCCGAGGGGAGCAGCAGATTCAGGTGATAATTTTTCCGTAGATTCAGCACTACTGCAAACCCTTTTTAACGTTGTCATATTGTTTTCACATTGTCGTTTAATAAGATCTATGCTTTTTTATTGCTTTTTTAAGAAGCTGTCCATTTTTTTTGTGACGCTGCTATGCTGGCCCACGAGACATTACATCACACATTCAAGTGTCACAGTACAGTATGCAGACATGAATCCAGTTTCAGGACATAAGATACTAAGAAGCTCATACTTTGTTTGAGCATGTCAGAACTTGGAGCAAAGTGTGTCGTTTTATTGAATGGGGAAAAACAAGTATGCTCAGGTAGAGTGGTAGCCTACTGAATGCATGACTGGAGTCAATGTGTCTTTAAAGGCTCCACCTGGTAACAGCAAAGTGCTTTCAAAGCACATGTTTTGCAACTAAGAAAACTATTTGAATATGTTTAATTCATTCAGTTTAACCACTGAAGTTAGAAAAGCACTGAGCTGCTGTGGATGTAATGTACGCAAGAGTGCATCAGCCTCCAGCTGCTTGATGCTTGTATGATTCCTTGGTGTATTCATGCAAGGAAGACATACTGTAACCCTCTTAGTACCACACTGCACAGACACTTTGGGCTCTGCTCTTACAACACCGCTCCCTCGCATGTCACAGCATAAAGGCTACAGAGGCAATTCATTGTGAGAGTTTGCCTTATTTAAAAAGCCCTCTGTTTTTGTAGCATACCATGGAGAAACATATTATCTAATATGTGTCCATCATGTATGATCTTAAAAAACAATACAAGTAAGCAAACAGACTGTCTGGATATTCTCATCGCACTCTGCTGTTTGTCATGTTTATGGTACATGACTTTGAAGCCTGTTAAGTGCTCTGTTGGAGCAAAGCTGAGTCAATATTAAGTTAACTCACAACACAAAAGCAGAAATAAAAATATCAGCCAGCCTTTATCACGATGCAAAAAAGGTTAAAGGAGGGTTGCACAGTAATGGAGCATGGCAGACAAAGATATTATTATTACATTGTACATAATAGGAATTTATGGCTTACTACACCACCTAGAAATTGTGAAATGTCATTACACAAACAAGATGAAAATCGCAGATAAAGTGAAATACTATGCTGTGGAAAGTTCTTGATACACAAATACAGTACATTGCAAAATTCTGCAAACAAACCTTGAGATACATTTTATTAACCTTTTAGATTTACTTTCTTGAAGAAGTGATATGGAAGCTGCTGGAAGTACCTTTTACTGATGACATAACACTGAACACTTTTTAAAAGATCCTGACAAACTTTGCAACTGCACTATTTGAACATTCAGGAGCGCCTGAACTGAAACTTGCTAATTTACTTATAAGTTCCAAGAATGCTTTCCGATCTACCAGAGCCTGTACAGTGTGGAGGTTAATGCAATGAATAACACAAACTATGAGCAAACTTGTGAACACATTTTGTGACTGGTGGGTCCAAACCAATGACAGAACAGATCAACAGTAATTTAGGGCTACTTACTGTCTGGGCTACAACCGCTTTCCATCACGCCATGGGGTGGTGTGAGCAATCCAGCCATACACTGATGATATTTCTATAAAAATAAAAAGTAAAAAAAATAAAAAAATAGGTCATGGCAGTTAATGGCAAAGAATAATGATGCGAACTAAACCATCAGAAAAAAAATAAGAAATACATATCATCGTACAGTGGTAATATCATGACTGCAGGACATTATGTGACTTTAGCATCATGAAGAAAAGTAGTTTTATAAAGCAAACTTTGTTTCTTTTGTCTTTATCAATTAATCATATACACAGTATATCATATATTTGTTCAACCAAATCTGAATCCATAATGTCAGATATGTAGTCGTTTATAAAATACATATGAGCAGTTATATCCCTCATTCTCCTAAACATTTCCTGTCTTTGTCACTCATTATGTGCTGTCGCATGAAGCCCCAACCCCCCAGTAACATTTTGTGCAGTTTTGATATTTTGTCCTCATTAGTGCTAAAAGAGAAGAATATCCAAAAAGGTGTTGTCATGGTAATATTTAAAACTGTAAAATGTGAAACAAATATACCTTAGTTATTAAAAATGTATTATTATATACAGACATATTTGGCATAATTCTAATTAAATAATTGCATTTCAGTGTATGGTCTTCTTGTTCTCCTCCTTTGCCCCTGCTTTAGATGACATACTTTGACTATCATAACTCCTTTACATTGTGCAGGATGCAGAGTGCCACAGACCAAGCGGAGCATGAGAATACAACGTACACCATGCGCCCTGCAGCATCACAGATGTTATGTAACGGACATCATACTGCACACACGCACTCAAATAAATGTTAAGCCTTTGTTCATGTCATGAAAACCACAGACAAAATCCTCTAGCAAAGTTGAATAATTATCTTGACCTAAATTTAAAAGATGTATTCTTTGACTCAAGTCACAGCTGTCTGTCGCTTACTTTATGAAAATAGGTTCATACAATATTGATTACACTTACTAATAATAATACTTCTACATTCTTTAAAAAATACATACAGATTCTCATAACATATAGAGAATCACTCTTATACGAGCTGATTCCTAAAATCATATTGTCTATTTAATTATTTATCACATTTTTGAACCGCTTGTCAAGTAGATTGATGGTTCAAGATTCATTCGTGTTAAAAAAGTCATTATGTGCCGAGCAACTATGTGACTTGCAAGTCAATAAAAAGCTAATTGAGGGGCCACTTAGTGACCGGCCAGTTGTATCTTCTGGTCGGAGAAAACACAACAAAAGCCAGACATATATAGAGCCATTTGTTCTTGAAAGGTAATGTACTCTCAGAGGTCATGCTTTAAATTCAATTCTACAATCTGAAGTCAGTTAATCACTTTAGCAACCCTATAGGGGCATGCAGCTTTTTCCCTCAATTAAGATGCAGTTTATAAATGACTTAGTGAACTTAGTTTTTTTTCAAAGCATTTTCACATATCTACGCCACAATTGACATGCCGCTCATTAAGATACTAAAAGATATAGATTCATTTCGACAAACTGCACGCTCAGATTACGAATATGTGTCTCTGGTGAAAGGGGCTATATAGCATACAGATGCAAACATCAGATTGAATTATTCAATAAGCTAATCAAAGCAAAATAACTAACACCTTCAGAGTCACTTCAACAAACCCGTCCTTCTCTGCTGACAATTAAAGGATTTAGGATTAGGGAAGAGCACTTAAACTGAGCAGCACACAAACAAATGAACTCAACCCCTCTGAGCCAATATAACATCAGTCCCTGAGGGAGTGCAGGGTGGGCGTGTGGTTTTAGAGGAGGATTATGACCATTGTCAGGTGTGTTAAAAGCGCACATTGCATTTTTTTCCATTGGGAGACATTTTTTTTACAACCTCCAGCTCCCATTAAGTCACTGATCCCGGGATTTTAGTCTGTGTATTGAAACCATTACTCATTGGAAAAAATTAAATTTTTGTAATTTTCAAGCAAAAAAAAACGATCAATCTTATAAAAAATATTGTGGGCATACTGCTTATTGTGCATATTTACTGGCAGAGATTTTCCAGACTTTTTGAGATTTTCTGGACCATCAGTTATGAAGAAAGAACATGCAGCAGATGAATCATTCATTAAAATAATTGTTATGTGCAGCCCTGCTCTTGTATGGCCATACTATTGTCTTTATCAGATGAGAAAAATGACACCACACTCTTATGTTCGTAGCCTACATTAAAGACCTTTCTGACATCCCAATTTAAAGACTAATAAGTTCCGTTTCAGAGATTCTCCCTTTAAATGTTAACTAAAGTGTCCATGTGAACACATCGTGTCACAATAAAACAACTGTGTGTGTGTGTGAGATTTGTGCCACTGCTTCTCTGTGGTCTGTCACTTTATGACAACAATACTGACAGAGATGCCATTCATCATCTGTCATTTCCAGTTGTAAAGGGAAAACACAAAGGGTCTTTTTTAGGATCAAAAGTTGATATATGTCAGCCACATTTACTGACAAATGGACTGTCTATTGTCACAAGACACAAACAAGCCCCCCACAGTCAGCTCTGTACACTGCTGTATGAGTTGTATAAACGTTTCTGACTGCATACAATGTGTAGAGCATGGATATTAGGATAGCAATTAACAATGGTTTAGGCAGGCAGCTTATAGCGTCTGACTAAACTGCCTCTTAACGCATTATTGTGTTATTTTTATATGACACCTTCACATTAGAGGAGCTTATGAGCTGTTGCAACAGATCTAAGGTCCTTGACTCTCAGAGCCTTGTTTGACACACTTTAACCTGACATAAAACCCATCACTATAACACACAGCAGAAACAAGGCTTTCTCCAACCAAGAAATCCTACTAGATGTATACTATAGCAGATCATGTAGCTCAAAAGTGATACAACAACACTTGGACAAAAGACATTTCTGTGAACTATCTGATCGGAAAACATATAATGAACGCATGTTACGCTTTCCTAAGTTTCTTCACAGCACGACAACACTCTGTGAGACAGGTTTGCCACCATCGAATGTCCCCACTAAAGCAGACCTCAGTGTGATGCCACAGTAGCCTGGAAATCCAGACTCGCCGGCCGCTGGCAAATTTAAATGTTATCGTTATAGATGTGTGTCTGGATTTCTAGGCTAATGTAACAGATCATAGAAGCTTAATATTTACCTGAGTTGTGTCAATGTTTTTGATGCTTTACCTAGCTTATTAATGTCATTCATAGTTATTTGGTTGTCAACAGAAAAACGAACAAAAATGGCGAAGTCAGATTTAAAAGTTTTTTAAAAAGGACCTATGGTCTAAGTTTTCCTGAACATAGCCCCTGAAAGCTGAGTGGTTTCCTGAATGATATGACACAATAAACTGTATGGCTATGTTCTGGCCAACAGTTATAAATGTTTCAGCTTCATTTCAAAGCAAAACATTTTATCCTTCATTTTGTTCTGAATAGCCTAGAGACAGTAGCATGGCTAATTCAGGACTAGTGATAAGTCACTGCACAGCAGTTGCTCCCTTCACCCTAGAGTCAACCTGAGTGGACAACATTCATTTAAAAGGCTGATTGTATTTCCATGGTTTTACAAAGCTTGGTGACTGGATTTTTCTTGCTTTACTTTGTTATTTTCTCTCATTTTAAGTACACAATAGTGTACCTTTGCCAGCAAAATGTCATCCTAGAACACTACCAGCGCCATAATGCCCTGTCAAGAGAAGTCGGCGCATTTGGCCGGGCTGAGACACTGGCATTAAAAAAGAAAACTGAATAGGTCATTGGTAATGTAGTGATAGTTTAAAACTTGATTCAAATGACACCCATTTTCAGGCTGACAAACTACTAATACATAAACACAGAAGGAACTTGTCATTTTTTGATAATAGAGTCATTAGGAATGGAAATACTAAAAATTATGATTTATGAAACATAGAAGTTCACACATTATAAATAACTACTTTCTGGTGTGCTTGACTAATAATCAGGTAAATGTAAAGATTATTTTGACACCTGGAAGTCCTTTGAGTGTCTTTTATCCTTACATAAAAGAGGGATTAAAGAAATGTCTGCAACAACAGAAGTGCCATTCTGTATTCTTCCAGTGAAGCTTAGTCAACTGTTGTGCTTTTTTTCTTTAATACACTGACTTCACTGTTCACAGCAGCAGGAGAGCTCTTAGGCAAGGCAAGGCAAGTTTATTTATATACAACAATTCAGACACAAGGCCATTCAAAGTGCTTTACAGGGGCAAGATTAAAATACACAATACACATTAGAAAAGCGAATGAATAAAACATTTAAAAGCGAATAAATAACATTTAAAAATTACAGGTTAAAATGGAAACAGAAAAGTCTTCAGACTTGATTTAAAAGAGCTGAGAGTTGCAGCAGACCTCAAGTTCTCTGGGAGTCTGTTCCAGAGATTTGGTGCATAAAAAATAAACGCTGCTTCTCCTTGTTTAGTCCTAACTCTGGGGACTGTAAGTAGACCTGTCCCAGACGACCTAAGGGCTCTGAACGGCTCATAACGTATCAGCAGATCGGTAATATATTTTGGCCCTAGACCATTTAGGGCTTTATAAACTAACATTAATATTTTGAAATCAATTCTTTGAGTGACAGGAAGCCAGTGTAAAGACCTCAGAACTGGGGTGATGTGATCCAATTTTTTGGTCCTAGTGAGGACTGAATTAGCTGAAGCTGTCTGATAGATTTTTTTGGAAGCCCTGCAAGGACACTGTTACAGTAGTCAAGTCTACTAAAGATAAATGCATGGACAAGTTTTTCTAAATCTTGCTGAGACATAAGCCCTTTAATTCTTGATATGTTTTTAAGGTGGTAATAGGCTGATTTATTAATTGATTTAATGTGTTTTTTGAAATTCAAGTCTGAGTCTATGACAACACCAAGATTTCTGGCTTGGTGTGTGGTTTCTAGCATAACAGATTTAAGCTCTACACTGACTTTTAATTGTTCATCTTTGGCACCAAAGACAATTACTTCAGTTTTGTCGTTGTTTAATTGAAGAACATTTTGGCACATCCAATCATTGATTTGTTCAATGCACTTACTTAGTGTTTAAATTGGACTATAGTCACCTGGTGATATGGTTATGTAAATGTATGTGTCGTCTGCATAATTGTGGTAGCATAATTTGTTTTTATTCATAATCTGAGCTAGTGGGAGCATGTAGATGTTAAACAGAAGAGGCCCAAGAATGGAACCTTGGGGAACCCCATATTCAATATTTGTTCGCTCGGATGTGAAATTGCCTATTGACATATAGTATTCTCTGTCCTTTAAGTAGGATTCAAACCAGCTTAGCACAGTTCCAGAAAGTCCAACCCAGTTTGCAAGGCGATCTAGTAATATGTTGTGGTCAACTGTGTCGAAAGCAGCACTGAGATCAAGACCTAAGACAGAACTTTTGCCACTGTGTTTAAGTGGATGTCATTGAGGATCTTAACCAGAGCGGTCTCAGTGCTGTGGAGTTGTCGAAAACCTGACTGGAAGACATCAAAGCAGTTATTCATTGCTAAGTAGTTATTTAGCTGTTGATAAACAACTTTTTCAATGATTTTGCTTAGAAATGGAAGGTTAGATATGGGCCTATAATTGTTCATGAGTGATGTATCTAAATTGTTCTTTTTTAGGAGTGGCTTAATGACTGCTGTTTTAAGGGCCTGTGGGAATACACCGGTGCGAAGGGACATGTTTACAATTTGTAGAACATCTGAGGCCATACAGCTAAAAACGGTTTTAAAGAAGCCTGTGGGCACAATGTCAAGGCAACAGGAAGAGGAGTTCAGGTGCTGTATAATGTCCTCCAGGTTTTTGTGGTTGATCAGATAAAATTCTGTCATTGCATGCATTGATTTTAAGTGGGCACAGGGAAAACACATACTATGTTGAACTTGGTATTGATGCGGTGACCGCTTGTCTAATTTTGTGAATTTTGTCTGTGAAAAAGGAGGCAAATTCATTGCAGGCTCTTGTGGAAAGATGTTCAGATGCTACTGGCACAGGAGGGTTTGTTAATCTGTCGACAGTAGCAAATAGCCAGGGCACGTGCATTGTTGTTGTTTTTGGTAATGATGTCAGAAAAGAAAGACTGCCTTGCACTTTTCAGCTCTGAGTTAAAAGTGCAAAGTTTCTCTTTGAAGATGTCATAATGAACCTGGAGATTACAAAATGTTGTTAACCCTGTGCTCTACTACATTGGAATAATCTGTAATTTTATTTCCCCTTTACACCTTGCGTATATAAAACTGTGTAATGACTATCACCATGGATTCAAAAACTGGAGAAACAGTCCATATCTCTATCATGATGCAGGTGGTTTTCTATACTTTAAAGGGACCGAAGATAAATACAGTCTAATCTTTGTCGTAACAACAGATCAGCAAGGTTATCAACTCAAGTCGTCTCAGTGCATTCTCAGCTCACGCTGCACCACTGGATTTCACGCTTGAGCATGCCATTGCATTGTGAGCATCAATGTGCATGAATGCACCGCTGTGTTTTTTGAATAATACACTCCAAGATTACATAACTTACACCGTGCAAACTGTTCCCAAAGCATCCCCTGATTGTTCTGTACTGTTACAGGCACACTCTAAACCACTTGGGAAAACAATTGTGGGAAAACCTCTCCCTCCTCAAAGTTTCACTTCACTTCTGCTCTGTTAGATCTCCTCCCAAAAAATAAACAACTGGAATATACATGTCCATACCCTCACAAGGAATGAGAGTACTACATTTTCCTTTTGGCATTTGGATATAGTTCTACTATATGCTCAAGGAAAATATTGCACAAAATGATTAGGAGCATTTCTCTCTTTCCTCAAATATTATACATATTGTGATCCCTGTATACTGCTCATACTCTTCACTCTTGCATTATCTGTGCAGCTCTTTCATTTAATATATATATATATATATATATATATATATATATATATATATATATATATATATACAGTATATATATATATATAGTATATATATATATTAAATACAATAAAAATTTAAGAATTTTTTCGATTATCGTAAGCTTCAATATACCAGGGAAAACCTTGTATGTGAGCACTTACTGTAATTGGCTATAAACGTTATTTCTATTCTGATTAATGCATCACCAGATATAAAAAAAAAAGTTTAGCAAAAATTACCTGGAGATGCTACAGCGTCCCATGCAGCCTTATTAACTTTGTTAATGACTGGAAGGTCTTCCACGATCTCCTATTCCACTGAAAATAATAAACGCTCCACGCATGCAAGTCCGAGTGTTACATAGTAGTCATGGTTCAAATCCAGCATGGCCCAACATGATCCAGCAGCTACCATCAACACAGCCACAGCAAGCCGCTCTGAGAGTGAGCCCACAGCCCAGCACAGTGCCTGCCGACTTCTACTGAGCATCAGTTGCTAGGTGATTACTCAACTCCAGTCACTTAGCAGCACACAATATGTCTCTCTCTCTCTCTCTCTCTCTCTCTCTCTCTCTCTCTCTCTCTCTCTCTCTCTCTCTCTCATACAGAGTAATGGCTCATTTTCAGCTTGGTCAACTTCAATAATAAGGTTCCTAAAGCACAAAATGGTCAGTCTATTGCAAAAATTTCCCTGCTGTGATCACCAACTTATAAAACGTATAACTCTACAGGGGGAAGTTTTCCTCCACCAGAATTTGGCTACACTTGTGAATTTTCCCTGTGTGTGTCCATCAACCCTACAATGTTACAGATATGGTCCAGTAAGTATTGGGCTCCTTTCATTGAGATCCTTCTACTCAAGGACAGAAACCATCTGGTATCTTATCTATGACCTTGCTACTTGGCAGCAGGGCCACAAGACAGCTGCATCGAAATCCCTGAGGTTTTTTATGAACAAGAAATGAATCCCATGATCAAAAGCGTATAAAATGCAGGCTAAATTTCTCCAATATTAAGTTTTATGGTCAAATTTAAAAATAGTTTAAAAAATAAACAGAACAGACCAAAACACTGTAGCTGCTTCAGTACAATCATGGAAAAAAAACTTGTTTCAAGATTTGACACAAATACCAATGAATTTGGTGGAATAAAGGCTTATCAAAACAGACTCATTAAATTCAAGATTCAAGCAAATTCATAAAATGCATTTGGATGTTATTTTGATGGACTGAAGCTGGCGGATGCCCCTATAGAGAAGATGCTCCATCTTGTCTTCCCATGCAAGTGTGTGTGTGTGTGTGTGTGTGTGTGTGTGTGTGTGTGTGTGTGTGTGTGTGTGTGTGTGTGTGTGTGTGTGTGTGTGTGTGTGTGTGTGTGTGTGTGTGTGCGCACGTGTGCATGCAAACGTACGTGCATGTGTGTTGTCTGTTTCGATTTTCATGAGTCCTGTTTTATGTCATACGGCCGGAGTTCAGATGGTGGTCATTCGATTATATAACGACGCTGTGAGCAGAGATCAGGGACAACAGAAGAAATGTTCTGATATAATCTTCCTGCTATTTTATATGCACATATACGCTTTGTACTTTGGAGGTATACTCTAGCCCTGGATGTGACTCTAGCCCTGGATGTGATACTTGGATGCAAGTATGAACCCTGGAGGATCCACGTGGCCTTGTTATCCCCCCCCCCCCTCCACCTTATCCTCAGACACCAGAGGGCACGCTGCGTCCCTGCCACTTCCTGTTCAATCAGCTTTCTCCACTGGCTGCCCACCAGGCTTCTTCTATGGACAGATGAAAATGACACACCAACACCGCCCACGCCACTGTCTCTGCTGCTCAGCACCCAACAGATACACCTCAAGCCGAAACATGCACACAAAGTACATTTAACAGAAAATAATCCAGCACAAAATGTTACTCAAAGCATATGCAGCGGGACACATGCTTACAAGACATCTCATCCACAATGTAACGATAATGAAAACAGGAGGTCCGCCCAGGCTACATACAGGCTGGCGTTATTGCACGAGAGCTGTGTACTGACCCTTAAAAAAAATATCCCAATTGTAATTGTGTGTGCTTGAAATCACAGTGGCCATCGGAAGCAGGAAACAAAGGGAAAAGCAAATTGATGATCAGGCCGTCTAAGCTTGGGCCCGTGTGTGCTGAGCTGGGCTCATGTCTGCTCTGTTAAACAAACAGCACACGACTGCTCGCTCCCAGTGGCTGTAGCAGTCAGCAGTATGAGAAAATAAGCATCAAAGTTGCGTGCATTAGTTGTACACATGGGCACTCATACATGCGGTGAATTTGCCATGTGTGCTTGCTGCACCACAATCATACGCAGGAAAGGGCAAGAGTATGTGAACAAGTATTAGCTCGTAGTAAGAGTAAGAGTTAGAGTAAAGAGCATAAACTGGACAAAGATGTATGCTGAATAATTGACATAGACAGTCATGAATAAATAACATTACCCACTGGTTCATTAGGGCAGTGTTGTGGCTAGTGCTAGGCCACAGGCGTTTTGCATGAGGAAAGATTTGTGTGTGAGGAGAAGGAGGTATAAACCACTTTGTAAACCTTTGTTTCAGGGTTTCCTCTTAAGCCTAAAGCATGGGTAGGTGGTGTGTTTCCCTTTCACATCACTCCTTTGCTATCTCCCCATATCTGATGGTATAAATCAATGCTGGGAGTAGCTCTCTGGTCACCCTGGGCTTCAGGGACGCGAGCAATAAAACATACTGATCTCATGGAACTTAAAGGTGGAGTCAGCGATTCTGGACAAAGGTTGTTGTCAAAATCACAAAAACAAGATATTCACTTATTTTGACTAAAGTGATTTGACAAAAAGCGTTCTCCAGAATCACTGACTTCACCTTTAAGGTTTTTTATTAATTTTATTTTTTACATTTTATTTTTCACAGTGTGAACTTATGGTTTTCAATGCGCCAAAAGGTATTTCATCTTTAGTGCAGCCTGTGTGACGTAGCATGAATTCATTTATTTAAACAGCAGGGAAGGCGCCCTGGGAAGGCTTTTTTTTGCCACAGTACTTGGAGAGCAAATTCTGAAGTCTGATGCCGCTAGTAACAAGATACAATTCTTCTGCATTGCGGCAATGCTAAGGGGTTATACCACCTTATAAGAAATATTTGCCAGGCAGAATGTGCGACCAAAAAATGATAAAATACTAGGAGCTAGTGTATTGATTATCTTTCAAAGGGCTGATTGTGTGAGTTTTGATTCGATAGCCCTTCAGTCACAGCTTGGCCGACGTGTGAGGCAAAGCCCCCTCTGCACGTCTCACAACACAGTATCCATTTATTGATAATAATGCTGGTAAATGGTTGTCATGGTTTTTGGGTGAAGTACATCTCATTTGGAGAAACAGTGTGTCTGCAGAGTGATGCACCATTTTAAAAGGAATCATTAAAGGTCCCCTTCACACATGTTTGAAGACATATAAATATACTCTGCCTGGAATCATTATTTCTGTCTGATACTGAATTTCTTTATTCAACCAAAATGTTCCTCATTAAAAAATAAAAATGTAAAATTACATCTAATCCTCCCTCATTAGAAATGTTCAGAAGTAGGTGAATATTGTTAATGTTCAACTGCTGGACATATACGGTTTGCTGGTTCATTCTTGGTGTTTGTGCACTGCAGGTTTGAAGATTCCACATCACACTTGTTTAAGTCACAGTCGACTATGACTGGATTTTTATAAGCACACGCTGATGATTGATGACTACAGAGAAAATCCCCCCTTCAGCAGATTCATGTAAAAAGATGTAAGCTCCTACACGGAAAAGGTCAAACATCTGAGTAAAGTAACAATAATCAACACACATTATTGAGTGGAGAGGATAGCCTTTGACAAAGGGTGAGAACTTTTTCAGAAAAAGGACCCTCCTACAAAGTTTCATTTAGTCACTTTAAACAAGTGAGCTGGGAAAAATGTCACAAGTTTATAAATGAGCTATACCCAATGCCTTCAATCTACTTCCAAATATACTACATTGAAGCAACACACAACTAACTAAACTGCAGCAGTACTAGTGATAGGAACACAGTTTTAAATCATTCGTACCTAGATTATAGAAATGAACTTGCAACCATGCCAGATATTTTCCAAAGGAAGCAGTCCCATTAAACTACATCTTAACATAGTCGCCTGCCTCACAGTGTGTCCTTATTAGTACATTATGAAACAACCAAGGCCAGGGAAGATACGACAAGGATCAGAAGCCATAATCTCATAAAAAACCTCATCTGGAACAAACCTTACTGGAGAGGTCGCCCCGGGGAAGATGGGAAATGTGTTGCCTAGTTGTACTTCCCCGTGATCCTCAGCACGCATCAAGACCCGGTTAAGTAGTATCAGTCGTACTGCTGCTGGCCAGTATAACCTGACACAGACGCACACACAGCCCATCATTTAAAAAGCCCCTTCTGCCCTATCTGTCCCTGAGGGAAATAGGGCTGTCTCTCTCTCAGTAAACCAGCCCATAGCAGTGGCTTCAGCTGAGAGAGGAGAGGGGCATCAACACAGCAGGGCACCTACCGACTAACATGCAGGAGATGAGTGGTGTGTGGTGGTTAAGCCTACTCTGCTTTGTCCATTAAAGATACCGTTTCCCTTTAGCATCTTTGTCAGAATCAATCTATTACTCCTACAAATTTTCACACTTTGTTAAATTCCACATGTGTCCTGACACAACAAGATGCACTTCTACAGTTTCATGTTATGTTATGTAAATAGCTGATCCGTCTTATACTTGTGTTAAATGGCTGTATTAGTGCACACAATAGAAAACACATAGAGGCAGAAAGAATCTGTTTCCCCACAGCTCTGCACTTCCATCTAGTGGTCAAAAGATGAAACCTGCAGTCCCCTGATGAAGCCAATAGTTTGTCGATGGCTTGGTTTGTACAAAACCTCAGGAGTAGAATGTTACAGTATAACAAGTGGCCAGCTCCTGTTTTACCTGCAGTAGGCCTGGCTGATGACCAATTCACAATCCAACCTCCACTAATCCGCAAAGAGGCTACACACCGCCCACGCTTTGGATGGCGCTAAGCTTGATACGTAAGTTTTCAACGCTCAACATTTCAATTCCGACAAGAACAAATTAAGACAATTTGCTGTTCCCATGGCTTAAAGCAGCCGCAAGTCAGAAGTAAAAAGATAAATGGACAGCAATACATACTGCCGTTCAGAGACCTATGTGTTTTTTTTATCTTCTATCATTGACTTTAACAATGTAAAAAGAGTCATTTTTACATATATTTAATATGTAAAGAAAATGGCATTCATCTACCTGTCTTGGTGGTTGCTTCTTCCACAAATAGGTTTCCTGTTTACAGCCTCATAATCAAGCTGAATTCTGTTTTCACTTTATAATTTAAACTGCATAACAGATACATATATCTGTAACCAAAGTAAATGAATTCCAGAAAATGTAGATCAATGCACCTCTGTTTAAAGAATTTGGTATGCTTTTTGTTATTTTAGTCATCTGACTCCGATATCTTGATATGAGCGCCTACCTTGAGTTAATCCCGGAGATGTGTCACGAAATGCATCGTGGCGAGATAAATAATGTTCGCTTATACAAGTACTGACGGAGGAGATGGAAGTTTCTCACCTTCCACAGAGACCTGAACTCCCTCTGTTCAATGCGTAGGAGCTCGCTGAATTCCCGCGTGACGATGGTGGCATGTCGGGGGGTGTTGTCCAGGATCGACTCCCCAAAAGCCCTGCCGGTTCCCAGCGTGCATATAGTAACAGCATCCTGCGGAGCAGAAACAGAAGAGATGGTGATACACATGGAATACTCCATCCAGAAAGACAATGTCCCTGTAAAATTCTAATGTACGTCCTTATTCTTTTGTGTGAGCCACTTGAGGAGCAGTGCTCTGCACCGATCAGATTGCTCTTAAAGGTTAGAGGCAATCACCTGAACACTCGTTCTAGATAGATGGATACACTCCAATCAGTGCCCAGACCAATGGACTGAAGCTGTGTCATTAAAAACTATTCAGTAATGCTCCCTAATGTAATAAGCAAAAGGCCCTTTACAGCTTAAACCTCAAACAAGCTTGAGGTTGTATGTGAATATGTTGCATGGGGGGTAGCGAATTTCAGGTAGGACTCAACTGACACAATCATTCAAATCCTCACAGAATGGTTGTAAAAGTTAGAAGCCGGAACATATCAGTTGTACCTGGTAACTTGAGCTCTCAGAAACTTTGACATCCAGTGAACCCGAGAGGATGGCATACCAGCTGGTGCCAATGTCTCCTTGACGATACACTAAAAAAAGCAAAACGAGGTGTGTTATAAAATCAGCATGCATTTTGAAAAGAAACATCCCTCTGCATCCTATTCAATTTATTGGGTGCCAGGCATGCAGTTTGTCAGTTGCCGGTGCCTGTTTTTGAAACCTACAGGTGATTCCTTTCTCCAAACACTCATAGAGTCCACACTGGCAAATCCGCTGCAGCAAACTGGCGTGGAACCTCTCGAAGGCCTTCACATTTTTCAGACGTGCCAGGATTATGTCAACATCTTCCCCAGAGCGCTCCGCCGGTCTAGAGGAAGAAAAAGAAAAAAGGGCAATGTAGTGATAAATGTGCTAAAATATACAGTACGTACATAGGGAACCTAAATAGTCTGCAGAGTTTGATTCAGCCAGCGCAGCATGAGTGTGCATCATGGCCTGGTTTCTGAAAAACCTCAAATAGCTCTGCGAGAAGTATGTGCTACCGATTTATCCCTAAGGAAGAGTGTTCTGCTTTCACGTCAAAGATTGATATAATAATTTAAACTTACAGCTGCACAAAAGCAGTGGCCTGGAAAGCAGGTACACATTCATAACTGTACTCTGTTGCAGTTTTCATGAATGTATGTCAAACAAGTGTGTGCTTCAGACCACGGATATAAAAAAAAAAAACATCAGTTCTTTTGCAGCATTTGTTTTTCTTTGGAAGTTCAGTCAGTCTTTCCTTTCCCGCTCCAACTCCATGTGCTGACTGGGAACATGTCACACTTTTCCTCTAAACCAGATGTAAAAATCTGAATGTGCCAAAAACCTCTGTTCTGCCAGTACTCTCATTTCTGTTAAATGTGAAATGATGATCTCACAAAGGGGTCTATTCACCATAGACTCCTCACATGTCTCTTCAACTTATCCTATTGTGTGTACAACAACATGCCAGGCCGTAGGTGAGATAGTGCTTAACATCAGAAGTCAAGGTTTCACTATTAAGAATTCCAACAGTGCTTTGGAAGTGCTGAGTCTGTCATTTAAATTGGTATGATTGACACCGCTTTGGCTCCTGCTCACCGATGTGTTCGCTGACTGCTTCAGCTGGGTCATGCAAAACAGACTATTTACATTAAGTATTGAAATGCATAAAATTAAGGTAGAAAGTGTTTACAAAGTATAACTTCATAAATTATAAATTAGTTTTTCACATTGGGGCATACAATGCTGATCACATTCGTCACAGTCATCAAAGATTTGTCCATTGTGTGTTTTATCCTTATCCCTCTTGCTCCTGTGTTGCCTGCATTTTAGTCGGCCCCAAATTTACTCAACTGAATCAGGAGCCTCTGATGTAACATGTGGGTGGTTGTGCTGTAGCTTACATCACCTTTGTATCCATATCCATCCTTTAAAAAATATGAAACTGTGTCAATAATTCAGAAGAGCCTGTTTTTCCCCACAGCAGCGATCTTCTGGCTTAATGTAGCTCTGAAAATGATTTACAGAGCGCAATAAAGGTGTTGTCAACTTTGCAAGCATCACATATTCCCTGGCAACCTTTCAACTAGCAGTAGACATATTGTAGCATCTCTATGCCATTCTCTGTCTGACTGGGCCGTATAATCGCACCCGAAGCCTGCCCAGCATTATTTCAGCATGGTGTACTTTCACACACGCCCATTACTGTGAGGGCAATGAGGCAAGAGAGAGATTTGTGGGAGTCCGAGTTTCAAAGAAAAGGCAAGGCAAGTTTATTTATATAGCACAATTCAGACACAAGGCCACTCAAAGTGCTTTACAGGGGCAAGATTAGAATACATAAAACACGCAAGATTAGAATACATAAAACACATTATAAAACATTTAAAAGCGAATAAAAGAAGCAAATAAAAATAAAATAAATAAAAGAAGCAAATAAAGGTGTCCATTCTGAAAACCGGCCAAGTAAACAACAACAAAAAATAAAAGCTTTCAAAGCTGCGGATATAGAGTGCAAGTTAAAACAGAATGTTGCTGGCTGCTTGTTGCAGCTTGAAAACTGCAAATGATGATGTGACAATTGCTTCTAACTTACAGTCCACTTACAGAATGTGAGACCTATATCCATATACACATAATTCTGCATCCTGTGTTAAACTGTGACTATATAAACCGTGCATTAATGAAACAAGTGACAACACCTGTGGATTATGTGCTCTCTTTTTTGTATCAAAGTCCAATGAAGTACATCTCACTAAGTTTTTAGACTGTGTGAGTGAAACATACATGTCCCGAGTATTAACAACAGAACAATGAGGTGACGCTTATACTGTATGTACAACAGGTATTTGCCAGGGAAAAGGTCAGTCATACAAAGAAATCAAACCATGACCAGATCGTCTCCACTACTAACCAGAGGTAAATTGCTGTTCAAACATGTCTGGCATAGGCTACTGCGTCACTTGGCTGTTTATAGCCGATGCACTTTGGACCCTTTTCTTTGTCTCGGCCCTTCTGTCTCTCCCACCTCCTCCTGTGTATCTAAGATAAGCAGTCCGTTCCAACATCAGCTGTATTCAATATCCTTGCTGCCTTTTTGACACCCGCTTTCCACTATATTGAGTGTGTGAATTCAGATCTTGAAAAAAATATATAAAAAATTCCAGCAACAGAATGAATCAATGAATGGGCTTATCGTGTGCACACACACACTCACTGTGCAGTCCTCTGATGTAGATGATACATGTTGAGATCAAAGTTGTGCAACACAATGGTGACTCAAAAGGATGATTCATGAATATCTGAAATCAAATGCACCACTAAATCTGGTCTATTCGGTTGTTATTGGATCACTTTCTAATGCGGTCCCTAGCAGCTTCTTGGCTATGCTATACCTCCTCTGACAGGTGTGCATGCAGTAGTTTTTCACCCACTGATCAGCCTAAATCTTCTACAGTGTTGTTACAGGTATGAACCATCACAGCATGTGTCGTGGTTATTAACAATAATCACAGTGAGTGAGTAAATTAACCAGGTGGAGGTTATATACAGGAGACAAACACACTGTCAGTCATGGATGGTACAACGAAAACGAAAAACAGCATATCAAACGTCTGTCAAAAGTTAGAAGCCTTCTAACTTATACTTAAAATATTTTACTGGTCATTGAGTTTGCCCAGAGCTACATGTGCGTGGTGATATTGTTATTCATGAACCCAAGTTCTGAGTTCGCTTTCAAGGATGCCATAACTCATCCTCTGAAGCATTAGGATAAATAGTCATGCCGATGGGAAATTTAAACTCTGGAGCGGACATCAATGTTTTAATTCTGTCACTAAAACATCCAAGCGCGGATGGGATATTCGTCACACGACACAGACGAGTTGGTGCCACGCAGTGATAGGCAAAAAAGAATGGATTACCTCTTATCCAGACAAATAATCCACTCGGCAGATTCGGAAGATTGTGAAGAAGTGTGCGCTGCGACCATCTTGGGAACCTGCTACACTGCTGATGCTGATGCTGCGGCGAAGTAAAGGGCTGGATCAACAGCAGCACCTCATCAGCCTTCACTCAGTCTCTGCTGTCCTCGCTCAGTGCGTAGGCTATACCTGGCCAGGAGCGGCACTACCAGGAAGTACACCCAGGACAACAACAAAAAAAACATTTAAAAAATAAATAAAAAATAAAATAAAAATGTAACTCACTTTGCCAAGCTGAGAAAAAGACAGCAGATTTCAGGATGTGGCTAAAGTCAGTGCTCTCTGCTCTTCGATTTTAACATCACAGGTCACTTGTGAGTGTTTCAAAGAGGACGTTACCTTTATTCAGTTTAGCCAGAGCCGGCCCAAGCCCTCATGGGGCCCTAAGCGAAGTATGATTAGGGGGCCCCTCTCCAATGTTAGCGCTGCTGAAACTATAGATCTTTGTTAAATGTCATTCACACACCCAGTGTTTTCCTCTAGTGCCTCCACTGTGCAGCTGTGTGAAAATATTAGACAGCCGAGATTCAGACCCTCCTAGGGGGGTTCCGGGGTATGCCCCCCCCCCCCCGGGAGATTTTTATAACCTTTTTAAAGTGAAATGCATGAATCTGGTGCACTTTGAGAGGAAAATTAAGAGACAAAAGCTGAGACATTTTGTGTGAATTAATAATTTGGAGACACTGGGTCAGATGAATTAGAAGCTATTGAAGAAGGACACATGGATTTTCCATAAGAATATTAATATACAATAAAATACTATGGAGGGTCCTCTGGGTTGGGCTAGGTGCTCTTTTTCTTTTACGGGACATACTGTATTTCTCTGTAATATAATGAATGCATTTAAATGCAGTGAGAGAAACGAAGCAGAAGAACTCTGTTGTCCAGCTACTGTATCTTTTTTTCCACAGACAAGGCTGAAATAGGCTATAGACTATACACAGTGCATGGGCAACTGAGGGCAGCCCCATTTCCAATTGTTTTTAAATAAACTCAATACACACTGTGCATGGATGTGAACGTGACATGATCAGATAATTTCGTATTACCTCCCAGATGAACTGATAACATTTTTAGGCTATCAATTATCTAGACCAAAACATTTTATTCCATTTTTTGTATGATAACTTACATTTGCATAATATGATGTTAATATCAAACACACAAACTAAAAAAAATAAAAATAGAAATAAATTATTTTTTATTTTTTTGGAGGGGCCCCCCGGTCGGGGGCCCTAAGCGACCGCTTAGTTCGCTTATGCCTCGGGCCGGCTCTGAGCTTAGCAATATGTTGTGTGCGAGGGGAAGATATTTCACAGTGTTTTCACAGCAATTTAACATACTGTAGGCCTATTTACATAAGGCTATACACAAAATTCTGAGTTAAATTATTTCAGGCTAATGCAGTCCAATACAACAACCCAAAAATTAATCCTATGTTCACTTTCACGACTTTTTAAGTTATAATGTCAATTGTTTTTCAAATGTTCAAGAGGAGTGTTTATCCAATTTCACATCCTACATAAGTCAAACTCTATTGTGCTTTAAACTATGAGGTGTTTCTTAGCCTATATTTTGACCATCCTTATTTTATAAATGAGGATAAGCCTGAAAAAAAAAAAACACCCTTTAGAAACATTCACAAAGAAGGGATTTATTACAGGCCTGTTGCATTAAATTACATTAGTTTTGTCTGTTTTTACCAACAGAGTGTAAATCTAGTTTCAAGAATATGGTCGAGGAGAGCTGTGATTTATTAGACAGTGTTAGACAGACACCTGGTTATCACCTCAGCAAATCTGATGAAGAAAAGAGTGAGCGTTCCCAAGTTCTGGCCTTTTTTATCACATTTTCCCAATTCGGAATGGTCTAATTTGGCTCTTTTTGACTAGTGTAGTTCGAAATCAAATTTCGCCCAAAGACAAAAGTACTCAACAATCAATTTCATGAATGGGATATCCTTGAGATAAAAATAATCATTGTTAATGTTTGTTCTACCTCGGGTAGGGGTATCTCGAAAACTAAAGCCTTTTTTGAGGACTTGCTGCTAGTCAATAGGCCTAAATGTTAGTTGGAATGAACCCTGGTGTAACATTGCCTTGTTGGTTAACTTGCAGAACATAAGCTCTATTTAATAACAAAAGATTTTTAACAGTTCATCTCAAAAGTGTGAAAAGAAAAGCTGCTCATACTAATGTCTTGTATATGCTTTTGTCATAATCATAAACCTTGTCATCACTCCAACAGCTCACTGCTCTTAGATATGTAACTCCAGGTGGAATTTGTCAAAACTCAAGGAATTTGTGGAATGATTCTGTCATTGTACAAACAGGGCGTTTTGATTGTTGGAGATACATCATGTTGTTATATGTATGACTGCATACATCTACCATGCATCATTTGGCAGCAGGTGGAGGACACAGGTACATGTGCCCTGAATAAAGTGGCCCAGTCAGCATAATGAACGGCTCCTCCATACTGTGGGGTATTAACATAGGCTACTGTTGCAAAGAGGACAAAAAGGTCACGGTTGTGGGTATAGTTTCACATCCAGATTGACATCATGAGTGTCCACACGATAGCTTGCCAGGGACACTCACAGGGACACAATAGCATAAACTCCCTGCATAAAATCCTACGTCTATAATTAAACGTAGAACTAACTGCAACTGCCTCCTCCTGCTCTTTGTGGAGGAACTGATGGCTTGTCTTCTATCAAAGTGGAAACATTTCCATAATGGCCCTGAGAAAATTATGCTTTGTACCAAGAGGCCACATAATGAAAGGGTCACTGGTGTCTCTCAGTTACCTTGGCAACAACACTGCGAGACTGACAGAAGTAACAAGACTCCATGGTGAATCTCCACAAAGCCTTCTGTACTGCCAAAAATCTAAAGAAAACTGTTCCTATATGTTTCTTTCTCTCGCGTTAAAGTTAGAAGAACTCAGTTATATTTTTATTTTCCATGATTGTATCCAAATCACCTACACTCACCACCAACACTGGGGCCCCTCTGGGCTGTGTGCTTAGCCCTTTCCTCTACACCCATTACACCAATGACTGCCCCTCCCACACCACCACCTACCTCAAATACTCTGACAACACTGCCATCCTCGCCCTCCTATCAGACAATAACTCTGTATCAGATTACCACGACAACACTGTCACTCACTTCTCCCAATGGTGCACACATAACTTCCTCCATTTCAATAGCCAAAACAAAATAAATAATAATAGGTACACCATCACCACAGCCCCCCACTCTCATCAACAATGACACAGTTGAAACAGTTGACAGCTTGTACTCAAATACCTTGGACTCATAGACAATAAACTGTCTTTTGACCAGCACACAACGGACATTCAAAAAAGAAGCCATCAAAGACTGTATGCCATCCGTAAACTCAAAGGACTCTATGTTGCCCCCCCCCATCTCCTTCTGCTGTTGTATCAAAGTATTGTCCAGCCCATTCTGCTCTACTGTTCCACCTGCTTCTTCAACATGCCCACTGTCAAAAACGGGTCAAACTCACACGTGTCACAAACATAGCTGCCAAATTAATTGGTCTACCCACACCCACACTGACGGAGCTTAATCTCAAGGCCATCTCACCATTGCATCCACAATAGCACAGGACAACACACACCCACTCAACTGCCATTTTACAATTATGCCCTCTGGACGCAGGCACCCTGTTGTGCAGGAGGGCTCGCTGTGGCAAAAGCCTGGTGCCGGCAGCCATAGCAGCACTAAACAAAAGGCCAGGATAAAACACCCCAGTCCCACTTTGTGTATATTCTATCTGCATGTTTATTTTGTTGTGTTTGTTGTCCATCCGTCGGCGTGCGGCCCATAAATGCACTGTGAAGTGAAAAAGAATGTCTCCTTGGTATGGGGACAGTAAAGTCTAAAGTCTAAAGTCTACAACAACACCGAAAATCACAAGACTCAAACACAAATAATATGCTTGTCCAGTTACCAAAGTAAAACAAAATTATGATAATTATTAAATGCTAAATACTTGGTTATTTTTCTTTGTTTTTGCTTTTATCACTCGAATTACAAATCCATTCACAAATTTGACCTTTGATGGAACCATTTAAATTTTGCTTGATGACAATTAAATTAGTTTAATTTTCTAGCATGTTAAAGGAAAAATATAGATGCAAACACATCTTTTAATACCATTATTGATCACTGTAGTTGCGGTGTAGTAACAGTTGTCTTTTTAAAGACCTTACTGTATAGTGGGAGTGACCGCAGGGGTTAAGGCTCTGATTGTGCCTGAAATAAATCAAGTGAACAAGTGATAGGATGGTTGTGGTCAGTGATGGCATGTAGGAATATGTTTTCAAACCATGCAAATGAACAAAAAGAAAAGCCCTCCAACATATTAGAATGCTTTAAAGCTTTAACTGTTTTTCCATTTGTATTTCCCCGTCTTTATATCTAAACAGAGCATACCTAAATCATGAGGTCTTTTCACTTTTCTTCTTTTTTCTATTCCTTTTTTAGGAGCAAGTTATGACTACTTTTGACGTACATTTTTGGGCCAATATTTAAAACCATGTATTTATATCTACCACAAGATGGCAGCATATCCATGTAAAAAATAATAGGAATTTAGAGCAGATCAGGACAGATATGGCGATGATTCAACTCAACATTCAGTGTGGAAAAATCTCAATCTGCCTTGTCTTTGATTTCAAAGATTGTAACCAAGGCCACAGTGTTGACAATTAAACATTTAAGATTCTTGAGCATGGGCTAAAATGAATTATGAAAACAGTGTGGGATTTCCTAGAAATATTACACATCTTGTATTTGAAACAAATTGAGTCATAGTTGCCGACATTTGATACATTTGTATGTCAGCATGAGTATTCTGCTCTGCACATGAAAATGATTTTTTTTCAACATTTCTTAACTAATGGTCCACTTACTAGCTTTCCATTTTTAGTAAGAAGAGCTTTTAGTTTTAGTTTAGCTTTATCAAATTACTTTTCCAATGGTCAAGAATGAAAATATTTTGAAGGTGCTCAGCTTCTTCTTCCTCAACATGACCAGCATTTATTCTTCCATTCACATAGTCTCTCCCACACTTGCTAATAGGAATAGTGGAGATGCTACGCTGAGCTCAGGCCGGGGCATGCACAACACGACACACACATTCCTGTAACGCTGCATACCATCAACTCACAGCTGCGACAGACCAACGCATAACAATGTGTGAAGATGACAATCTGCACTGCATTACTTTGACACCACACCTTTGTTATTGCGTCTCATTAGCTTCCAGTTCACAAATCTATGCAACTTTTTTTGTTCTACCAGGGAAACCATAAAATCAGACATATCTGGATGTACTCCTGGAGGTTAGATGACAATAAAAGTGGGTAATTAGTAAATGTATTTAACACACAACACCCTTTTTTTAGAGAGAGAGAGAGAGAGAGAGAGAAAATGCCATGTATAGAGTGGGTTTGTGATCTGTTAGTTTGGCCTGGCTGGAATCAGTGAGAGAGGATATTCTCAGAGGTTCCACTGGCTACGTTGACCGGCTCTTCACCTGCTCCTGTTTCCATTTGGTTTGCCTTATTCATTGGCTGTTGTTTTTAGGGGTTGCTATAGGGACCACTGGCTTGGCTGTGGCATGCCATGTTACCCCCTGGGAGAAAGCCTACTGACTGTGTATATATGGCTTCTTTAGAGCCACGGTTGCCAGGAGATGATCCAGCAAGCTGGAAATGGTAAATACACGGGCACATGCACACAGACAAATGCACTGTTTATGTGCACACACAGCATAATGTCAGATGCTGATGAGAACTTTGAAAGTTATTTGTTTCTTTTTGTTATAGGAACATTTTGAGAGGTATGATCTGCTTTATGAGTCTCACTTGAAAGAGCAAAGTGCAAATTCCGCAGTCAAAGGAAATGCTGTTTAAAGCAGTGTGCTCCATAATTGACATATATCACTGTGAGGTTGCAGCTCCACAGTGACCGGTCAATCCAATACAGTACACCTAAGGGAGCCATAATGCACAGTGTAAACAAACAAATACTTACATAATATATGTGAGTGGTTTGACAAAGCTACATAAAACTTCATATATCAGATAACCATATCTCAAATGGAATGTGAGGGGAGATAACTCCAGAGGAAATGCCTGAGGACTGGACCTTTTCCCAGAGACGTCTCCCTGAATGTTTTAAAACACTAATATACATCTTTATTACGGTGGACTGAAGTTGCCCAACAAATGAAGTTCTGTCTTCAACAAAATACTTTCAAGAGAATCTGACAATGGAGAGAAAAAGGCAAGAGTCTCTGGAAGAAAAAACACCGCATTGAGTGGTTCAATATTTCATGTTTAATTAAAAATGTAGATGGGATTACACTTTAGGCAACAGAAAAAATGGCCATGTTCACACACACATTAAAAAAAAGACTTCTAATTAGATCACCATCTGCTTAGGCCTCTTGATACAGCGTGGCTCATATTTATCAATAATTACTTTCCTTTTTGCATTTAGTTACATAATCGTCCTCATATTTAGTTGCATACATATTTACTCAAGACAGCATGTTGAAAATGTAAGATCTGATTAAACATAACAATACACAGTATCTAAATATGAAAAACTGTAAAGTCTTTCAAACACTGACCTTATAAATGTGTATTAAAAAACCATGCTGATTCATCATGACAAAAAGAGAAAGCAGTAAATCAAAGAACATCTTCTCCCACTTGATCTGGCTTCTATTTCCTAGCCTAGGTCCATTTGATTGGAGGATATTTTTACAATGTAGGTTCTCAGCCACCAAGGATATCTGACTACACTGTAATTCCGGATCTTTGAGTTCAATTTCAACAAAAACACCATCCCTTTATTTTGTGAATCAAGCAGAGAGAACATACTTGTGGGAAATGTGGGTATCGCAAAAAAAGAAAAGAAAAAACAAGTGAACTTGAATGCATATTGACCTACTTTGATAGAGACAAAATGTGTTGTGTTATTAGATGAATCAGACGTGATGTATGTAATATTGCTGTATGCAGACTACTGAGCCACTGGACACACATGACACGTTTTCTGTGACTGGTCCAACTTGCCTGTTTAGTGTTTGTGCACACAGAGCTAGAACAAACACTCCGAATACATAAGACTGGATTTACACCTATCCACTGCCTTTGATCAAACAGCTGCATATTTATCTTTCATCTACAGTTTTC
The DNA here is from genome assembly GCA_949357725.1 of Hyperoplus immaculatus. Taxonomy (NCBI): domain Eukaryota; kingdom Metazoa; phylum Chordata; class Actinopteri; order Uranoscopiformes; family Ammodytidae; genus Hyperoplus; species Hyperoplus immaculatus. Next base: position 18,451,849 of record OX442361.1, on the reverse strand, counting down.
TTTCAACATTTTTATATTCTTTCATTTCTGTCTTAATGTGTTATGCTGCATTTAGTGTTAACTGTTTTTGATATGTTATCTAAAAGCACTTTGACATGACTTTGTGTATGAAATATGCTATTATGTGCTTATGCACTTGGTATTTGCCTTGTAGCACCTCAACCTATACTGGCGTGGCACCAACCGTAGGGGTCTAGTGCTGGGTCACCTGATGAGTGCAGAGAAATGAACACTTTATAAGCATATGGAGCACCAATGCACAAGTGAGTTCAAACCTGAAGACACAGGGATTCCCAAAGGACCAAAATCCTGCCATTAAGGAGGTCAAAAGATGATTTAAGGGAATTGAAAGTAAATCTTCTGATTGTTTATTTTTTTTCTTGTGAATTTATCCCTCCAGTGCATTTGGCTCCAGCGAACACTCCTCTGCCGTCATCCCCGCAATTGAAATTAACGCAGAACATGTTTAAATCGGCCTATCACACAGCAAATTTTCTTCTCCTTTTTTTCTTTTTTAAGTAGCCCAGAGGTGTTACTAGTAACATTTAAAAAAATATTCTGTTCTATTCAAGGGTCCCAGTAAGCCATGCCAGCATGCAGAATGCAAAAAAACAGGACCCTCAAAACTAAAGCAGCTAAATAAGGTTCAACCATCATTCATGTTATTATTTACAACTGTGCTTTCCCTACTATGAGTGTGCCATGTGAAAATAGCTTCTGTGAAAAAGGCCTATCAATCACACAACCAAAACCCTGGGGCCACTGGAGGTCTGAAGCAATGTGGCAGTTGCCTCTGCCCAGTAATCCACTCGGCCAAGTCTTTTTTCCATACATAGTAGGCTGGTGTCAAAAATGAGGACACAGGTGGTGAAGGGGCTTTCAAAGCGCACACTTTCAGTTTATCAGATTTTCAGTTTTGAGTCTCAGGGGCCACTCACACACTCAAGCTTAAGCCGAGATAACTGTGTTATCAGCAAGACTCCCTTCAAGACATTAGCCTAACTTTTTTTTACAGAATGGGTAGGCCTACTCCTTGTGAAATAAACCTAACCTAATATGTATAATAATACTACATTATTATAACAATCACCAAGTGAAAACATTGCATATAGGCTACAAGTGGAAAGGTTGTAGGAAATGTCCCATTCCAATAGCCATAGGCTACTGTAAAGCTTTAAGTAGGCCTATTTGTTGAAAATTGCGCCGGAAAGGGCCTTAAAGCATAGTGACTTGCTTTCTGACCTCACTGAGGTCTAGGTGAGCTATGGTATACAGTAGGCTCTTTCCCACGCCTTTCTCCCACAACTCCTTGTGTGTCTGTCTGTCTGCGCTGGCTGTGGAGAAAGAGGGGTGGGCGGCTGGGTGGAGTGGTGGGTTACAGTCCTGGAATGTGCGCGCGCTCCCGACACTCTGTTCTGGTCGGTGGCGGCGCGCGGCACAGACGGATCCATGTGCGCGCGCAGCCCGCGACAGGTCTGGAAGTGCAAGGAGGAGGCAGGACAACGCTGCTGTTGGAGCGGGGAATGATGGCGGTGGGCACGAAGAAGGGCTAAGTTTGATACTGTAAAACTGGGATATTACGGGCGAGCTTTCGGCGCCTAACACGATGAAGCGAACAAGAGGTGAGAGCCTTAAAGTTGTTTGCTTTTGCACAGCGTTGGGTGCGGAGCTGGAGTTAGAATTTTCCACGGTTCGTAGGCTACTTGAAATGCCACAATGAATTGTTCTGACTGAGCCACTGACGCTCAGGCTGTATTGAACTGTTGGCCCGGTAAGTTTGTTTCGCCTTTTTATCTGTGAGGTACCAACAACTAGCCTACATTAACAATGTTTAACTGGTTGAACTAAGTGAAATTAAAACTCATTGCTGATTAAAGTTCCTTTAACGTTTAACAACTTTGGTTCAATGTTTAGCTAACGCCAGGAGTCAGACTCCATTTGAAATGCGCACGCTAAAGTTTATCTTCTAACATTGTCTACTATCCTAAACGTTATAGGCAACCTATGGTCTAACTCACCTTTAGTTTTCATGCTGTTCGCATTGCGTGTAGGATGAGATAAAGGCTATAACTCATTTTAAATGACGTAGGCAAACGCTAGGAACAATAAGATAATTGTATCCGGTAGGTTATCGGTATTAACATATTTTACTTTCCGTCTCTCTATTTAGATGACTTGGCTGTGAGTGTTTAGTTGAGACAACACAGTGCTCCAAAGAAGCTCCGCCGGACCCATGGCACTGCTCGCGTAAAGTTCAGGGATAATAATTCACCAACAAAAACAGCAACAGCCTCTCCGAACACAACACGACTCTTCTAATCGGGCTGCTGTCCTAAACCAGTCAAAATGATTAAAGCGGAAAGTAAAGGCGAGAGAAACCTGAGGAGCGCTTCCCCTCACAGAAATGCATACAAGTCGGACTTCCACGCCATTAAATGCTCCTTTGATGGGTCAAAATCCGAGGGCGCCACCAAGGCATATGCAAATGGCTCCAGTGACACCCGGGAGGACTCAAGGGGGAGGCCTTTTGGGACCAGAGTGAACAAGATAAAGAACATATTCCTACAGATGGATGGTCAGCAACAGGAGTGCCAAGAAGTGAAACCGACTCCCAAGTTGGAGGCGACCCCAGCATCCCCACCCAAGCAGCCGTTTCCAGTCACCACTCCAAAAGGTAACAACAGTGTTACAAGCCCAGAATTACTCGATGTAGATAAAACACCCAAGGGGGAAGATGTTGAGATTGACAAAGTGGCTTTGGCGGAGAAGTTTTCTGTCACCAGAAAACTCTTTGAACGGGGCGTCAAAGAGCAGCCTGGAGCTGATAAGCAGTCTCCTAGCAGTAGAGTAGTAACTCGCTTGTCCCTTGGAAGTGCCTCTGATGAGGTGAAAACCACAAGGAGAGCATCGGGAAGCTTCGAGACCGCCGTCAAATCAGAGCAAACGAATACATCAACAGTTGAATGTCAACCTGATGAGAATGCTGATAGTGAGAAAAGGCATGTGTCCAGAGTTTCCATGAATGCAGGCCCCATGTCCAAAAGGTTGGAGAGTTATATGGCAGAGAACGACTCGCTAGACAACCACACAGCCACTGCGAAAGGAGGTACGGTGTCTACTAAACAACACAGTACCACTGAACACCTGCTGCCTACCTCTCCAACAAGAGACAGCCCACACAAATGTACTTCTCCCTTAAAAGATGCTAATAACTCTACACCTGATGCCACTAAAAAGAACACATCCCAGACGTGTGTCAAAGCAGCGTCTTCGGGGTCAAGCGTTGGGTCTAAACCAACATTCCCAGTTAGTAACTCAGCAAAAAAATCTGTTTCTCCAACAGCGGATGCCAATCACAAACCCCTCTCACCAGAGCAAATAACCCCAGTTAGCCATGGCTACAAACGGCCCTCATCATCCGGTGATGGATTTAGTAGGACATCTGTTTGTGGGGATGAAGCCAAGCCAAATAGTCCGCCCCCGAGGGATGCCAAGCAGCCTCTTCCATCAGCTGGGGGTTTACAGAGTACCAACAGGGTTAAATACCCTGGAAAGGCCAGAAGTAATGACAGTGTGGGCCATAGTCCTACCGGGGACAAGCCACCCATGACCTCATCACTGGACTCCAGGGGAGTGGGCATGGTAAGGGCCGAGCTGGTAGTGGTTCAGAACGAGTCCTCGGAGAGTGAGGAGGAGAATGGAGATGAGAAAGTTGAAGACAGTGTGTTTGAGGAGCAGAATGTGCAAAGCCCCAAAGATCTACCATCGGACGTGAAAATAACTTCTCCACCAGAAAAACAGAATTGTAATCCTGTTTTATCGAGCGACGTCGCAAAGCAGACACAAAGGATAGCAGAGGCTGTCTCGGAGGACACCGTGCGATTTGGGATGAAAGAGGGGAGACAAGAAGAATGTTCAGTTGTGAGTGAAGATGGTGAGGTTTATGGTGAGGAAGACGAGGAGGTAGCTGAGGACGAGAGTGAGCTGGAGGAGCATGTGGACGAGAGCGTGCTGGACAGAGCCTCACCAGTAGTGTATGGGATCGAGAACGCAGCGTTTGATGATGACAGAGATGTAGACCAGATCCTTAGGGAAGAAGACGAGGATGAAGAGGAGGAGGAGGAAGAGCAAATGGATGGGGAGTATGACGTCCGTTACGAAGCCGCTGGTCTGTCCGATGAGGAGGAGCCTCCCCCAAGGAGGAAGATCAAGTTCTCCACAAACCCCATTCAGGTGAGTTTTTTTTGTATGTATTGTGTTGTTTAAAGTCTACGAGGAGATCTCAGTTTCTGTTGATTCTAGCAACACCTTTGGACACAAGCGGTAGTGTTTTAACGACGACATCATCCAAGGCTGTGCTGGCAACGTGTGCATTGGTTCAGGAAGTGAGTGAATATGTCTGTGAAGAGAGACTGCTGATGCGTCGCTATGAGGTAATTGTATTTGTATCTGACTATATAAGATTAATAGTGGTAATATGATAATGGTGAAGCAAAGTAAACTTTGATTCCTTACCGTTCATAAACACAGGCTTTTCCGGTCGGCCTGCCGTTAATAAGAATAGCAATGTTTTTACTGATTGTCTCGTTTGCTGTTACAGGTCAATTATGATCATCAAAGGAAAAATGTGACTGTTTCATAAACATTTAAAAGTTCCTCATATGGAGGTTCAAATCTGAACTATTGCTGCTCAGCTTAAGCACCTAAAACATATTGCACAGTAGCACCATCATTACAAACCGCCGTCTCACGGATTCAGCAACTGTGTCTGGCCTATGAGTTTCCCTGCAGACACAAGACAAATTAGTGGAGGCTGACAATGAATGCTGTTGTCGCGCATGCTGACGTCACAGCTGCTGCACTATATCATCAGACAAGCTGTGTCACAATTTAGAAAATCTAAATTATTGTTTGTTTAATCTTGTGAGCAGAGAGGCAGGTATTTAGACAACCTCACCTCCCGGTGCATTGACCCTGCAAGAGATTGGGTAGGTGAGGTAGTAATGTTGTTTGTGGTATTTTTGGAAATACTGTTGACTTTGCACAAGAGCTTGTGAAGGCAGGATCACAGCTGAATGAGGGCAGCGGTGAGGTAGAGTCACGTGAAACCTTTTACTGTACAGTAAAACAGCATTGCCAACCCTGAGTCACTGCACTGCATGGGTATATTTTACTCATTTACAGTGTTTCCCCATCCGTTGGTGAATCATGCAATCCAATCATCGGGGACTTTTCCCATTTCTCCCTAAATGGATATGAGAATTTAGGGATTTTATTCACCATATAATCTGTTTGTTTTACAGACCATGGCTAAGTTGCTATCCTTCAGTGTTTATGGATATGAATATTTTGTGAAAACAAAAGCATTAAGCCGTATTCAGTTTTTTTCTTTTCTCATGTTATGGTTTGTTATTTATTTATTTGTCTAATATCTCTCAATTGAGGACAGTGGTCCTACAACTGGGTGTGTTGCTAGGTTATTGACCGAATAAGTTATATTACAACATATTTTGGCCAATTTTTTATATAACTGATGGTGCCTTAAATCACTTAACTCTAATACCACACTTTTTATTGCCATCCTTCTGACTTACGGGCTTTAAGCAGTCGTCAGAAAAGTTGCCACATGGACAACTGTCATGTGGCGGCCAAGCTTTCATAGCGATGTCCTATTTTGATCCTTCGATTGCTAGCTCTTCCTATCATTGTGAAGCAAAATCCACTGTGTACAATACCAATAAAAATACACATATTATTCAGCTTTACAGTTTTACTCCTGAGTGATGTTCCAGCTGGTGTAATCTAATTCGGTATTGCCTGCCTCACCTCATGTGATGTAAATATTGCCAGGGTGTGTTAAGTGGGTGTGGTGAAATTGCAGGTAATATATTCTGCCATCAATATTCCACCACCATATCTACACAGCTTTTTGCTAAAACTGAGAAAAACAAATCACACCAGTGCATTCCACAACAGCTCAATGTTTATCCAGGCCTTAAAATGCGCTGTTATCTCAGGGTGTGACCCCCCCATCCCAGTCATCCTGGCAGGGGGTCCTGGGAGAGGGGACCAGAAGCTGACCTGCAGGAGTGGAGGGGACACAAACAGCACAGTGCACGCCTCCCCTGCCCAAAGTGGAGCTATGACGGAGATAAACACAGCTTTGTAGTTCACAACAATATGCTAGACTGTGTCTCCTCCATGTAGCACATACTGCTCATAACAACGCAAGAGGGAGACTTACACTTATTCGTAATTGGTATTTAAGCATGTATCAATATACATCCCCTGGGCTGATTAGAAGACACCAGATGTGTCCAAATGTTTCAGTAGGTCCTAATAATATCTGCAGTGCTAGTATGGAGATAAAGCTATGCAGCATTGGCCATATACTATGAGTGAAAATGATGGTCCTGGTATTTGGTAATTTTCTTTTTGTCAGTCAACAATTTCATAATTTGACCCACAACGACTCAGACAGTTGTATTTCTCTTTACTTAAGGCCAATGTAATGTCTCCAAAATAATTGTTTATAGGATTGTTAATTTAGTGGATCGTACATTTAGAATAAAGTAGAACTTAACAAGAGGATGACAAAGTCATTAAATTCAGACAGGTTTTTCCATTCCCTATCCTACTCACCAGAGAAATGGCCTGGGTAGAGTAACGGATATATGCAAAATTACACAAAAGTGACGTAAAGATTAGTCCAAAACAAAGTAGTCTTTAAAGTTCCCAATAAGCTTTTTATATAATTGCATTAACGGGTGTATGTAATGGACACGCTGGAACAGACACACAGAGATTTGTCAAAACAATGACATACGCTTGGATTAAAGCCATGGGGTCGAGGTTACGTGGTATGCCTGGTAGCCAATTAAGTCAAACAACTGTCCCTCAGCCAACATTTCTACCTGTGGCCGGGCTAACAACAAACTCCCGCTAGCACTTCATCATTCTCCACAGTTTGCTAGTCAGAGCTGGCACTGGGTCTGAGAGTCCAAGCCACACACTTGAGTCCAAGCTCACTATGAGAGAGGAAGTGCTTTGTGCTTCTGGCTCACAATGGTATTAGGTCCCTACGTAACTCGAGTCCTCTTGATATGCGAGGAAAGGCTCTCTTTGTAGAGTTCAGTAGGACGAATGCATCAACCTTATCATTGTTGACAATCATAAAAAGCTTTCTAAGGCAGCCAGAAATAGTGTGTGTTCGTGTTGTGTACCCTAATTGGATCATTCCTAAAATTGAAAGTCAAGCTAAATATTGGATGTTTATGGTTGCTTAAAGCCACTACGAGTAAGTCGGCACGTTGGCGACACCTTTGAACAAAAGCGGTAGTATTTTTACGACGCCAGCTGTCGTGAAGCTGTTTTCTAGCTCGTGCAGGGCCTCAAGATTCAAATAATCAGGAAGCAATTTAGTGCGTGTCCGTGTGTTGAAAGTGTGAGGGCACCGGACTCTTTTCGGCTCGGTGAGAGTGGTTAGTGACACAGCATCAACTACACCTGATTGCAATGAGTTGATCCATTGTCACCTCTCACGGAGCTGAACGAGTATGTGTCCCCACACAAAGCGAATGAACGAGAGACGGCAGTTAGTTATGGATCACGATGAGGTAATGTGTTTATGTTGTTGTAAATAATGACTATTTCAGATGAATAATGGTCATCTGATGATGCTGGTGAGTAGTAGTAAAGTAAACTTTGTTTTAGTAGGCTACCGCTTATTCATTTAGGAGTAAACACTGCAGTCTAGGTTCGCTCCGTGAAATTGTGTATACGTTGCTTGGCAACGCCCTCCCGCCCGCCTATCACTCTCCCTTTTACCTTTTCTTCATTGCATTTTCTTTTTTTTCTTTGATGGTTCAGCCCCGTTATCAGTCATTATGACGACAAATAGCCTAACTGTCTCAAACTAGGTTTCAGCTCCCCTTCTAGGGTGACCAGATCGCATTTCCATTACTTTTCACACGTCCCGCAAATTGAGACGTTGTCCCGCATTGTTATTAAAAGTGAGCCCCCCTTTTTAAATGCGTGTTTTATAATCTGGCATTCATCCGATAGCTGTGAGGAGACAGCAGTCTCCGGTTGTCTGTGTGTGTGTATCGGGCTGCTGGGCTCAGTGGCTCTGTGAAGGTGCTGCCTGCAGTGCTTCAGCGTTTACTTTCCTGTTACTTCAAAATAAAAGCCAACTCACATTTGTCAAGTGAAATGCTAATGTGAAGCCAGTGAAATGCTTTTAATGTGAAGCCGCAGCCTTAATGCTCTATTTGTTTAACAGTAGCTAACTTAACTGCTGCGCGCTGATCTAAAGATAGTGTTTTTTTAATATAGAAAGCCGTGTCTCTGGCATTACCGGTGGTGACACGAGTTTATTTTGCTAAAAAAACGGCACTTTGTCCCGCATTGTCCCGCACAAACGTAGTCTTTGTCCCACATCTGGTGAATTGGGATCTGGTCTCCCTATCCCCTTCCCTCACTTGGAGTGATAGGCTTCTCAAATCGCGTTCCTGCGCCATACTGAAATCTGCGACCAATACGGATATGTGACCATAGAGCATGCACGAGCGAACCGAAAATCGGACTGGGTGTACGACCAGATCAAATGCAGTAATACAAACTATATAAAAACGTCTTTCTTTGCACTGATGGTCTCGTTTGCTGTTAAAGGTAATTTATGATTATGAGAGGAAACATGAGGCTGTTTAAAAGATATTTAAATGTTACTCGTAGCCGCTTTAATGCATTTTATGTGCTTGAAATGTGTGATGAACATTCTCAATGTGCAATTTGAGGAACTCAATAGCTAATACAACTGAATGGTGTGGTTGGAAAAGCACTGCAATTATTATTGAAGGGTTCGACACAACCCGGGGCCAGTAAAATCATATGCAGGGCAAGTTGATTGGCCAGTCACTGGCCCGCCCGGGCCAGTAACGGCCAATCACAGTTCAGTATCTTTTTGTAGACTACATCATGGTTCATTGAAATGCGCGTTGAGTCGTAATGAAAGGTGTTTATTTAAGACTCAACATAATAAACCTAATATAAAATATATTTTTAATGAAAGGCCAGTGGACAAACGATGCGTGGGCGTTTTGACAGGCGGAGCAACAAGCGGGCGCACTCTCGCTCCGTTGGCAGAGCTGCCTCCCATCCGCCTGCGAGTCGACAAATCAATCGGCTTACTTTGCCCCCTTTCTTTCTTCCCACAGCAGAGGTTCAAGTGCAGAAAATGAAGCGAAAACTGCGCTTTTCCTTTAGCTGCCTCCGTAATGTTACAGTATTTGCATCTATGCGCTAATGGTAATACAAATTAGATGCTTTATTCAAACGCTGTGAATGCGTCTCCGGTGATTGTGTCGGCTTTAGACAGAAACCAACGGAGGGACTCGGCTCACTGGACAGTTCCTATAGTCGCGCAGTTTGTCTGCCGACATGGCTCTGTGTTTTCAGGCTCGAGACATACAATCAGATCGCGGAAGTCTTTCCCATTGAAATCGCTAACAGGGGGGAATATCCCCGGTTATTATTTTAGTAGTCAAACAGTTCATCTGCACAGCGGCTCACTCGCTCACTCACTGGCGAGATCTCACTGTGAAACGCTGCTATGCTCGGACGAAGGCATTGTGTGTTTCTAAGGTGATTTAACGTCATAGTCTCAGACGAGCGTTTAACTTTTGCTGCATATTTTGCACTGCATTGTTTTTTATCAATAGTTTGAAAAAATTGTCCCACACAGGACTCTTATGTGAAGCTGACACTTCATGCTGAAGTGACGCTCCTGCAGCGAGCTCACGACCAGACGTGAACTCGCATACATGGTGAAATCTCCCATTAAAAAAACGGCATAACCCCCTGATTTTCGGATTTCTATTCTATTTTTAAAGTCAACTTGAGCGCAAGTGGAAAACCGGTCATTCGGTCGACACATTTACATCCCTAATGCATAGAGAAAGTAATAAAAACAGCCTACCACACCACAACGAATGATCAGACCTTCATCTCTTTTTTTTTTTTTTTTTTTTTTTTTTTTATTTTATGTTTGAACATGACTTCTGCAGGTGAACTATTCATTAAACTGCCCAAATTCAAGAATAAAAACAATCATCAAACTATTGGACTTTATAATACTGGCCGATCCCTTCAACATACTTTCAGTTGTAGGCTTCAAATTAAATATGTTTGCCTGGTTTTATATTATTTTTATGAGCAATATCAACATTTCATATAATTAACTAAAAGAAAAATAACCACATCTAAAGGGAATATCTATACTGTTACAGTATAGATATTCCCTTTGGTTATTTTTCTTTATTTTTCTAATACAGGTATTATAATTATTGACACTAAATTATGAAGTGTGTGCAGGGCCAGTAAAACTCGTATCCACTGGCCCGGCGGGCCAGTAGGAAAAAAAAAGTTATGTTGAACCCTGTATTGGGAGTCACTTTTTCCTCATTGCTTCTGTGTCAGTATACATTTACTATAGCCTCTCTGGCTGTATCAGCAGTATATCACACCGACACCACTACTTTAAATTATATCATTCATTGGTCTAAGTGGGGAGGTTGTTTCCTCTGTAACTGCAAATAAAAACTATCCTGTTATAGCGTAGCCTCAAATATTAGATTTCTGTGTCTAGGGATGTCCTTTTCCTGAGAAGCTTTTAAACTTCAGTGTACGTTTGTTTGCAGGTTTGCATCAAATGCAATTTCCTCTCACTCTGAACTCTATAGTTTGGCCAAAAGTCAGGAGTTATTGAATGATTTACGCTACCTGCCGTAGGTGTGTAATCTGCTTCAGCTAGTTCTTTAGAGAGGTTATCTTTGGTTTTGTGTGTCGTTGCATTGCAGGACATGTGAAACAAGAGTCAAAAAATATTTAACCATAACGGAAAAGAAAAGGTCTCAAACCAGGATCTGCACCTGTTGCTTTGATCCACCCCCACAGAGTCACAGGACCCACAGCTGGTTATTGGGCAAGTGAACACATTGTCGTGGTAAAGGATTGTGGAGCTCATTTTAACTGGGAAATACCTTTTTTTTTATTTGTTTGCTCTGTAGATAATAACACTGAAGAATACTCGTCCTGTCAGTTTTGCTGCCAATAAGATATGCCTGCAGTAAAACTTTACTTAACATTAATGAGAGTTTAAATGGTGGAATTTGGTTTTTTGCTGCAGTTCTCCTGAACATGCATTTTGCCAAAACAGAGTGTTTGTCATTCTTAATAAGGGGTGGAAATCCTATGGTTAGACTAAATTCAGATTCTTATTTTCAGTGTTCTAATTTTTATAAATATGACAGGGTGCACTGTTTTCAGGCTCTAACTCCACTAAAATCCAGTATGAAACAGACACTGGTCGTAAAGTAAACTGGTCAAGATGAAGGTCATTCTGGCTAACAGAAAAAAAACACAAATCTGAAAATGCAGCTTTTTTTTGTTTAATGGTCTGTTGCATAAGAACAGGAAAATAAAAGTAATTTACTAATGAACATCCCTGGTGGAATGCATTTAGTAACAAAAAAACAAAAACAGTTCGGTTTTAGTCTATGGGAAAAAAGAATCCTGTGTTTTTATATATTTCAGGTGATTAGTGGAAAGCAAAAGGGGCATACTCCATATTTGGACTTTGGAGCCCACCCATCCCTTTAGTGTTATGCTTTCCATTTCCTATCTGAGATGGGTCTTCTGCTGGCCAGAGGAATGTTTCTGACTCCACCCTTGTCCAGGCCCTCCCCTCGTAGGATCAGAGTTCCCTCCAGCCACCTGGGCATGTGGGTGACTATCCAGCACAACGGAGCAGAATACTAATGCCGTAGCCTCAATGCTGTTCATTAAATAACTTGGCATGGCATGAGTCTCGGTCAGATAGTGATTGCCTTAAATGCTTTCATTATGTGAGAGACAGTAATTGTGTGTGTGTTTTGGATTTCAGCAACCTTTGTAGGACAAAAGTAGCCTTTGTCAACCATTTTCAAACAAACCTGTCCAACCTGTTTATGTTTGCACTCAGTTGGTAATTTGATTCCACCATAGCACTGTGGTCTTCTTAGACTCCACCTCTTCAATCATAAACATTGTTTATTTTTTTCAGTTAAAGTCAGTGTGAACTTTAAAATCTAATAATTCCAATGGTAGTCATACAGGAAGTACTGGGAGTATATTTTGTTATTTGTCCTGGTTTGTTTACACAGGATCTAAGAACTGGGCCCCATGCCTTCTTCCCTAATTACTCTAGGGTCTTCGCCAGGCCGCCCCCTCTGCCCCAGCTTGCTCTCACTGCCATATTTTGATTTGTTGTCGTTCTGTGAGCCTGCTTACTGTACAAGCTCCACAATTCAGTGGTCAGCCTCGCTTTTTGTACTGTCAAGAGATTTCTCTGGTGTGCTTTCCCTCGCAGCTGCTGACTCATTTCCCACACTGGTATTCTGTTGTGGGGAGGGGGAATGGGTGAAAGATTGGAAAGCGTTTCAGTTTAGGTGTGGGCACTGGGCAGGTTTGTGAAGATGGATGAAAAGCCCACACATACTGCCAGCCGGGAGCTAAAGTTCAGGAGGTAATGGAAACATGTAGATGGCATAGCAGTCTATAGCACAACCTCAGTGAACGCAGCAATAATTCAGGGGAAGAAATTCACATTATAAATAAGAACCTGTGAGATACCTTGCAGTGTATGGAGAGTTAAGTGTTTTGCTTTTAGATGATGCTTGACATTTAATTGACAATGGTGTTTTTGCTGACGATGGTGAGCAGCGTGAATTACTTGTTTGTAAATGAACCAATAGAAAGAAAATAGTTATTAGCAAAGAAGAAAAGATGGTTCATAAAAGACATGGGAATCCATGTGTGACAAAGGGCATGTCACTATTGCAGGTAGTACCGGACTGGCTAAAGAAATTAACTACATTCATTTACACATTATTCCCTTCTGTTATTGTGTTAATACAACTCAACTTGAAGCTCACAACCTTACACAAATCCCCAGTTAATTAGCAACAATAAGACACACTTTACCGTTTAATCGTATTGGTTTATTATTGTATACTTATCATGGTCCTCCTCAACTCGTACCAGGATTCAAACAGAGTGCCTGCTTAAGCCTGTCTTAGGCCCTGTACTCACGGCAACACGAAACGGTGCAAACACGGAAAAATTTCTGCGGTTGCACTATATCATGTACATGAAAACAGCAAACGCAGGCATGAAACCGCAACTTTTTGAGATCACCTCCCAGGGAGGATTTTTTGGAAAACACAACGGTTTTGGTTTCTTGTAAACACCGAAACCATTTTCCCTGGTAACGCTGACGTCACGGCTCCACTTCACGTATGCATAGTTTATAACATTTGCTGTCAAAATACCCACACGCGAGTTATAAAGTTAGAAGACAACATAACATGCTCGGTGTCTCCACCGCACAATCACTGTGATCAGCGGAGAGTGTCGTGCAGGGCTTAAATAGGCATATAACACTCGCCAATTTAGTCTGTAGTCTATTAGTAAGTTATTGATACCATGCACCCGCCACTTTGTCTGGGGAAAGATTTGTGCTCTGCCGGTTTTTCTAGCAAAATAAACTTGTGTAGCTTCTATATGACAGGGACACGGCTCTCTACATTAAAAAACACTATCCATAGTTCAGCGCACAGCAGTTAAGTTACTGTTCAACAAAAGGAGCATTAAGGCTACGGCTTCACAGTAAAAGCATTTCACTGGCTAAACATTAATAGCATTTCACCGGACAAACGTGAGTTGACTTTTATTTTGAAGTACGCCTAACAGGAAAGTAGCCGCTCACAAAGCCCCTTCACTACCAGCATGTCTTATGTTTTCACAAGTTCAATGCGGTGAAATAAGAGGACAGAAAGCTTGTAATTTACAATACTTGTAACCCCAAGCTTACACCAACCGCTTTATGAACATTAGTGGCATTAATTTTCGGTTACAGTAAGGTTTTATGCATCAAATTGTACCGGAAAAGCTATCTACTACTACCTTGTACCGCCAACTGCTGGCCTGGCATGCTTACTACAGCGATTTCGTCCCGTTTCCTCTGAAAACATGTGTACGAGTGAAGATGTCAGATAAATTGTGTCTGAACGGGGGTTTTTTTTTTAAACCAAAAACGGGAAAACTGTCACGTTTTCACCGTGAGAACAGGGCCTTATATAGAGGGCACAGCAGGTGGCTCAGATGTGCTGATGGTGGGAGGTACCATCTGTTATTAGCTCATGGGTGATATGTGTATGAGCGTGTGTGTAAGTTAATGTGTTTATATAGGATATTTATGTTGGAAATGGTACTTTCTGTGAGAGTTATTATTTATTGACTGAAGGAAGGTTACTTTGTGTTATTTGTGTTAAATATGAGTTAATTTAATAAAGTGTAAGAGTAAATGGTAGTTCTAAGGGAAGGGGCTAGGCCTTTAAAAGCCTTGCAACCCGCAGTATACTCGAGTCAGTCATGAAGACGGTCAGTGTGTGAAGTGTTTAGATGGACGAAAACCTTTATGAAATCGCTTATTGAATATTTGTTTTACTTACTTTTGGAAGACCAGTTTTGTATTTTATAACGTATTTTTTGTAAATAAAAGCCCCTCAATGTTTTTTGCTGCTCAAGCCATCTCGTTATCAGTAAACCCGACTCTTTGTAACACCATGACAACAGGAAAGTCATTCATGGGAGTGAAGTAATGTGGAGGCGCACATCTAAATTGGTGCTGCTTAGCTAATGCGAGGCCAATGATGCAGTAGTACTCCCTATATTCTATTAGCCTACGTTTTCAACCCTTAATTTCTAAAATCTCCAAAGCCTAAACTAAAAAGCATCTTACAGCCATCCCCTGTCTGCTCTACTTATGTGAATCCATATTTAATTGTCTGAACTACAAGCTGATAATCTTTGAAAGTTGTAGTTGCTGAGAGACGAGCAGAATTGGTATGTGCTGTAGCCTTGCCTTTGTGTGATCATAAAACAATTAGACAACAGGAAAAAACTAACAAACACAGGTCATAGATTATAAACCTATGGTAATTATACCTTGGTAAGTATAAAAGGAAGCAGGACTCACTTGTGTTGATGGAGGGTCGAGGCCCCATGAATAGCATTCCTGTCTGCACCACAGAGCTGCAGTAGAGTGCATAGTCTTCAAGTTTCTTATCTTCTTTCATTTGGTTTGGGAGCTACTTGAGAGGTACCCGAAAGTTTACCAAACCAGTTCATAATACATATTGCATAAATAAGAGTGAATATCAGCAAGGATGTTGTAAAACAGAAATGCTAATCAACGATGACGAACTGAACAGAGAGCCTTGAGTTTTTCTTGAATCTTACTATCGGCGCTGTTTTGGGCTGCGTCCAAATGCTACATAGTAAGGAGACAGAAAGACAGAGGGAGAAGGAGATTGTTTTTGTTGTTGATTGGTCACGTCTCGACACGCTGCAAGATCTAGACCTCTTTTGCACAGAGTGGAAATGTTTACCTGATTAGATCATACACCCTTTTGGAAAATGCCTTAAGCTTAATCAATGCTATTATCCTATAGCTCTACTCCTTTTTCGTTTTCTGAATGATCAACCCTTGTTGTTTTTGTTAATATTGTTGCGTTAACTGAAAACCTGGGTTGCACTCTCTATTGGGAGAAGTGTAGGAGGACAATTCAACTCAGTTTAGTTTCACACTACGAAACAACACAACACAACACAGCTCAATGTTTCAGAGTAAACCGTATGGATATGCTATGGGCTGAACTTTGCTGTAGAATGTTTTTGGCTCTAATAATGTTCTTGGAGAATCAATTGATTTATCAATTTCACTACCTATTATGGAGGAATATAAAAAAAATGTAAAACATACATCAAAGTTTGTAGACGTTAACATGTTGTTTCTAAATTGAATACAGAGATGTATTGAATATTAATTCTAACAATGTATCACTTTATGTGCCTTGTTTTGCCTGGCTCCTGCACTTCCAAAAATAACGATGTCACAGCTCACTAACTTAACTCAACTTCATAACTTTATGCCAAGTGAATACATTCCCATTTCTATTATGCTCCATCTAATGAGTAAGTCTGATGTTCAATCTCATACAACCCACATAGTTGAGCCAAATAATCAGCATACTTGTTTAACTCTGTAAGCTGCACCTTTTAGACAATGTTTCATATCTATAAACTAGTCCGTCGTAATTGAACTCATTCTCTGGTTCTTCTCTCTGTGTTCTGTAATGACTGTGTAAGTTCTAATGGCGATTTTATTTTATAGATCTGTAGATCAGTGATCTAACAGGTAATGGCATTGTATCATCTGTCAAAAGCTACTTATAGACAAGATCAGTGCTGGTAATTGGTAAATGTAGCTTAAACACAACTAGTCTATTGACAAAAAAAAATAGGTAACTCTTTTGAAAGCCAATACTCATTCAAGTAATGATTCACTGACTTAATGTGAACATTTTCTGGGCTTCATTGTTCTTTTTTAAGTTCAACGTATTTGGCTTTTTGGATTGCTCTTTCAACGGTAGCTGAAGATGGCAACTTTAGATCTGAGAAACCCAGACATTTCATTGTTTTCACTGTAAAGATTTATCTAGAAAAGGATCAGCAGATGTATCAACATTGTTAGAAGCCATGCTGTTGAAACCAAAGGAACATACTTTTTTTACACTATAGTGACTGTCGCAACAGATGGTCATCTCCAATTCATTTTATGCAGTATAATGCTCACTCTAACTTATTGACCCCAGTGTTGTAACTTGTATGTAAAAAAAGGCTAATGGGATTAGTTATTTTGTTTGTTTGTATAGCTTTTTATAGTATTTCTTTACACAGTGCTTTTAACAACACTCATCGCCTCCTTACATTGATATTTTTTCTACATCCACTGCTTAGCTCTCCCCAGCTGTGCCCTACTTTCCACGCTGCTCATGTTCTGCCGTATGCACTTTATAATTCCAACCAGGAAACAGCCCCTGGGACACATCCAGTGCTCTGTGGCCCGTCTGCAAAGTCAGCTTCAGTGTTACTTGATGTACCTTATTTAAAAAAAAATATGATTGATAAATCTTATATTTAAGATGCAAAATATCAATGACAAAAAGAGTTGACAATTCAGTCGGTGCAGTTGAATGACCAAAGGTATTTCAGCTTCGTTACTTACTTCTGTCAGATACTATTGTGAGAACAACAGCAAAAGGTAATAAGTAAATTAATTTCAATGTCAGTGGTCCAAATCATCATCAAAGGGCACCGTTGTCCCTCGCCGGCTGTTCAAGTGTGCTTCAGTAGATCACTGGTTTTCAAAGTATTAGTGTAATTCTCTATCCCAATCCAATTTCTCTCAAATGAAGAATGTGTCCTCTTTCAGCCTGCCAAAATAAATGAGCATAATTAAATATTTAAAATAATATGACTATGTCTTAACAGATCCTATACATACCAGTCAAAATAAATCTGTTTGATGGTGATGTATTGACATTAAACTCTTTTTATATTTTGACCACCACAGGTCTTCTGTACTTTCTCCAATGAGGAATATGACCGGCGCAACGATGACGTGGACCCAGTCGCTGCATCTGCAGAGTATGAGCTGGAAAAGAGAGTGGAAAAGATGGAAGTGTTTCCCGTGGAGATTGAGAAAGGTGTGTTTAGCAGACCATTGAGAAACGTGTTATGAGGGGCAAAACAGGTTTTAACCTATCTGCACACAATGCACAGACCTACAGAGGCAAACACCAGTGACACAGATGTGTGTATATTAACAATTTAGGGATGTTACAAATCCTTTTATAAAGAATAGTCTTCATAAACATGAAAGCACTTTTTCACATCCACACAGTTACTGATTGTAATACTTTTGCAGAGTATTTTCATTCATTTTATGTCAAGGCCATATTCTTATGTTATTCCTTCTAACAACGTTTAACATATTTTTCAATTTGTCTACATTCAGGAGACAATGGACTTGGTATTAGTATCATAGGGATGGGAGTGGGAGCCGACCAGGGTCTGGAGAAGCTTGGTATTTTTGTTAAAACCATAACAGAGGGAGGAGCAGCAGAGAACGACGCACGGTGAGTCAAAGCGCTTCATTTTGTTTTGCACAACCCCACATTTTAATGAAGAGAATGTCCACCGTCAAAAAAGTCTCTTTTGGTGAACCCCAAAACAAGTTTATTTATAAATTGTGTCTGTTTCCCAGACAATTTTAAATGTGTTTTATAGGCAACTGCATGGAGGATACTGTCTTTTATGTTAACAAAAATAGTTTAAGGTGGTGCAAATGTTTTGAAACACTTGTTTTGATTTTCCTGTCTTCTGCATCTCTAGCATACAGGTGAATGACCAGATAGTGGAGGTGGACGGTACCAGTCTGGTGGGCGTCACCCAGCTGTTTGCTGCTACAGTCCTGAAGAACACCAAAGGCACAGTGAGGTCAGCTCTGAGTCCATCTCCTTGACACCTAAAAACAGAGATTCTGGCTAAGTCAGAAAGATTGAACCATTGTTATGTTGACTAACTGTTTACCAGTTATTTATAATAATTGGTAAACAGTTGAGTCTGTTTATTTCCTGAGAATGCAGAGGCTGAAGTATTTTTTCTTTTACATGAAAGGGACAACACAAAATCTTGTGGCATGTAAATAATTTTTCATAGGGAAATGAGACAGCCACACACGACAGGGTCTAGCCTAAACTGTGTCTGATGTTCCATTATATTCCGCCCTATCACAATGCGTTATAAAAAAACAGGTTCCTGATTGGTCGAGAGAAGCCAGGGACGCAGAGCGAGGTAGCCCGCCTCATAAGCGAGACACTAGAACAGGAAAAGAACCATCAGCAACAGCAACAGCACCTGGATGACCCCTATGAACACTCTACAGAGGAGGTGAGTCACTGGGTCAATACATCGATGGACGTCATCACACCACATTCGTCTGGTTTTCAAGTTATTCTGTTTGATTAAATGCCTAGTCCGATTTATTGAAGCTTCCAGAAAACCTTGACATTCCCCAATCATAATTGCAACTTGGATATCGACGTGGATGCTCTTTACAAGTCTGGAACTTGTAATTACGATATCCTTCACATGACATGAATACAACAGTATCCCCTTCACCACCCCTAGTCCAATCCCACTTATCTGATCCAGCAGCAGGGTGCAGCTGGCTGTGAATGAGGCATTCTGCTGTGTTGAAAGGTGTTCATATGACCGCCGCCTGTCTGCCAGAGTTGTGAAATGTTTGCTTTCTGAAGTTCAAGCAGCCACAGGCCCGTGTTTTTTACGATGACTGGGCAAATTTTCAAGTAGGGATGCACCGAATATTCGGCTACAGAAAAAGTTCGGCCGAAAATGGCAAAATAAGTCATTTTCGGTTTCGGCCCGAAACAGTTAAAAAACCGAACAACATTACCGAAAATTGGCAAACTAAATGACACTAAGGAAATATGTTTTTAAAAGAGCTGCGCGCTTGTAAACCAGGAAATGGCAGTAAAGAGAGACGTAACAGTGTATGCGAGTCCATGTCTCTTTGTGAGCGCGCAGCAGGAGCAGTTTGGAGCGTGCATGAAAATGTCAGAGTCCAGAGTGGGAGCATTTTTTCAAACTGGATGAAACACGGCGCAGACAGTGCAATGCTTTATGCAGCATAAAGTTAAAACGCCTTTCGGCCAACTGTTTAATTTTATTCGGTTTCGGCCAAGAATTTTCATTTCGGTGCATCCCTAGTTTCGAGTGGCTTTGTGGTTATGCAAAGTGTGTGTTAGTAGTGCGTTGGTTGGTAGTCTGGTAATCCACTGAGAAAACTGTTCATGTTAATGTGTTTGGTTCTGCAAACTGCGCGCCACAGATGTGTAGACAAATTCTGTGTACCTCCCGTAAAGAGTGCATAGGGCTGTTTGATTAGAATGTATTGATTACAATCTTTCACAGGCAGTAGAGAACTGTGCCACTGGGAGTGTTGTTGACACACGCTGAGCATTGAGGGTGTGTTGGTGTTTGCATTGTGTGATGCCATGTGTGATGATGTCATATCTCAGGAGGAGCGCTATGAAGAGGAGGACGGCCCAGATGAGTTGATTCTGGGCTCCAATTTCTCTCCTGGGCGGAACGTAGATGTGTTTGAGCTGCCAGATTCAGAGGCCTTATTTACGCCGAACAACATGGACAGCTCTCAGATGGCCTTCAAGCTCAAAGAGGTATCACCCACACCATGACTTTCAGTATTATGTGATTTCAAATATAAATATGAAAAGTAACAGTATTCTGTTTAGCCACAAATCTTCTTTCCTAATGCGCATCTTTTTGTTCCTTAGCTGCAGCTCAAACATGGCATTGCCACAGCGGAAATAAATAACCTAAAGGAAAAGGTAATTTTCTGTTGTGGGATTTTTCAAAATATTGTTATAATTTCCAAGAAAAATAAATATATGAGAAATACAAAGTAATGTGTTACCAGACTATAACAAAACAAAAACAGAATATATATATAATTATTTCAATAGTTTCTAACATGTGTATATGTGAGATGTTAGCAGTCTTCTTGCTTTTGAACTTTAAACTTGTGTCTTCGCAGTGAGTGATGATTGTTTCCAAGATATTAGGCAATTTGATATTTCAAACATATTCAGTAGGCTGTTGAAAAAAGAAAATACTCTGTTATGCAACAAGTGATACACCGACTGTCATAGCCCAATGCTCAACTTGCTAACCAAATTGGATCTGCCATCTTTGTACAGCTGAGGGGATCTGAGGAGGACACCTCGTTGTGGGAAGCCAGGGAGTCTGCACTGGAGCAAAAGATTGAGGATAGCAACGATAAAATCCTTAAGTTGGAGAGTTACTGGCTGGAAACCCAGGCTCTGTGTAAGAGTGTGAATGAACAATTAGCTGAGTCTCAGGCCCAGCACGAGACCCTGGAAAAGAAGTACAACAAGGCCAAGAAACTGCTCAAGGACTACCAACAGAAGTGAGTTTATCTTGAGTTCCACAGCACTTCATTGTTGGTGGGTCAATGCTGTTGGATTCAGTGGTTTAAGTGAGTTTATTAAAAAACAACACACTTCTGACCACAAATGATTTCACCTGCACATTAAAAATAAAATTGGATTATTATTATGTTAAAAAAGCTTAATTAATGATTAAGAAAAGTGATTGTTAAATATGCTTAAAAAGATAGTTACATAAGAGGCAAACCAAAGTTTACAACAAAAAAATGTAACAATGTTCTAGTCCTACTATAATTAAAATAGCATTATTTCAGAACAAGAAGTGACAGTGTGCTTCAGTACAGAATCATCTTGTTGATTATTCAGTACATTTTAAATAAATCATTTGTTATCTATGCAGCTTAAGTTTTTTTTATATTGAAATACACCTTGTTAAACCAGTGTATGAGCTCTGGTTTTGCATTTAGCGATTTTAAGTTTTTCACATAAAAAAAGATTGTTTACAAGCATAAAATAACCAATGGGAGTTAACCACATTTCCTTGTTTCCTCCCCAGAGAGATAGACTTTGTGAAGAAAGAGGAGGAGCTGAAAAAAGTTCTAGATGAAAAAGACAAGTGGTACAAGGAGCAGCTGGAGAGTTTACAGAGCAGGGTAAGACAGCAGCTTGAAGAGCAATGATGATACACCACAGCATAGTTTCTAGAAACACTGAAAGGAGCCTTTGTTGTTGTGTCCACAGATAGCTGTCCTGGAGTCTGGAGGGGCCTCATCTGTAGAGCATCACAGTGGTCTGCACTCTGTGGTAGAAGAGAGATTAAGCATCCAACACCCAGTCACCAACACACAATCTATTGACTCGCTACTAGGTACAAAGGGTTACTAGAATTGAATACGGAAATAAGCACGCCATATTTTAATGTGTCATCTCGTCTGTAAAACATTCACAAACACACATCATGAACTCCAGTGAGCCTGGTAAATAATTAAAAAGCTGAACATTTTTATGACTCATTTGGTATGTTTGTTTTTGTTCTCCTGTATAGAACCGGACTGGAGGGAGTTGGTTCCTGAGACGGAGCGTTTGGATACTAGTGCACACAGAGCAAAAGGCCAGCTGGCTCAGAAGGCCAAACGCCAGCCTCCAACCCGGAACAAACTGAAGGAGAGCCTCGCTGTTGCTTCAAGTTACTCTCAGGTCAGCCAGGCACAGTTGACAGTGATACACTTATTAACATAATTGCCTCATTTTCCTGCAAACTATGTCCCATGTTGTATGAGCATTAACTTGGATTTAACTGGCAGCCACCTGTGACCATATATAGGTATGTCAAGATTCCAGAGGCATGTTCACGCTCAAAACATGCGTTTTTCGATGTAAAAGTAATGGTGACAAAACAACCTGTGTCTGTCTTATATAGATGAAGCAAAGCAGTCAATTCCGTAGGTAATAGTTAGCATTTACCTTTTATTCATTCTCAAGAGATCAAGGGAGGGGTGACCCTAATTTACAATGATGTTGAGTTGAATAATCACTGTGAACAAGGTGGGATTTTATGCAGTGAGGGTAGCGAACAAGTTTGCTGTCACTTGTTGTTTTCCACGTTGAAGCAAAATTTTGGGAAAAAAAACTACTTTATCAGGAAACAATGTGATCTACTCTTGTGCTGTTGAGGCATAACTTTTGAAGCATAATTGAAAATGGTGTTACTCACAGCTGTTTAAAAATACAATGTGGAACATCTTTTTTTGTCTTTATAACACACTTTTTAATACTTTACATTGAAGGCAGTTATAATCATAATACTGTGTTGTTCCCGCACGAAGAATATTTTTCAGCCGCATTTAAGTATGACAGTAGAGCCACGGGCATGTCATGTACAATCTTTTTACACATGACTCAGCCAAGCAGAACTGAAGAGCAGAACAACCTATCAGAATTGATATAATAAAAAAAAATTCCTTGAATTGTCCATGTAGATAATCATCTTTATCCTCACAGGAAACTGAAGAAGAGGAGGATGAGGAGGAGCAGGAGTCTCCCAGGAGGAGGAGGTCTATCCAGGAGAGCCTATGTCTGCCGGTGCCCGTCTGCTATCCTAGTAACGGACAGAAAGACGATCTAGGAGAGAGCAAAGATGGGTCCAGGGGTAAGCCGGACCTCTCCAGCAGCCCGTTTCTGTCGCCGTCAATGGGGGACAGTATCGGGGAAAGCGGCGGAAGTCCCTCTTTGTCCTCACCAAAAGAAACCTCGTCACCGCATTCCCCCTCTGGGTTCATGCGCAACGTCAAGAAAAGGGAGTCCAAAAACAAGAGCAAGGAGCTCAAAGGTATGCAAGACCAAAATGTGATGGCTGCAGTACCAATGTTTTACTGAAGTATTGTTACTGAACCTTTATTGTTATTGTTCCATTACAGAGGAGCTAGATGAGCCCTCGTCAGGAGGAAAACCTAAAAAACGATTTCCAGATTTTGGGTATGTCTCGGTAGCTATCCCTATCACGTATTTCCAAGTTACCATCCCTTTTTTGCACTCACACATTTTTTTTCTTTTTTCATTTTGTATTGGTCATCAACAGAGGCCTCAGGAAGTCAGGTGGCAAAGGAAGAAAACATGACAAGGAGGCGATGAGAGCATCTTTGGACAGCAAGTACGTTACTGCTTATTTTAACTATAACGATTTAAGGATGGCATATTAAAACATCTTCCATGTTTTAATTTATTTGTCATTTATTTTCAAAACTGGATTATTACCTCAACCATAGGATTCTTGTAATCCATTTTACTCTATAAATCTAAATACTGAGATACACAAGACCAGCATTCTAGTTGCCAAATCTTATTATGATATATTTTTCATGCCGTATTATCTGATGGTTATTACTTATTGAGCCTTTTGTAAATAACTGTCTCTTGCTCTTTCTCCAATGCCTAGGGGCTCTGCAGAGTTACTGGAGGAGTCTGGAGGGAATCTGTCTCCTGCCGAATCCATGACGTCCATCCCTACCTGTATGCCCTTCTCCTGGTTTGGAGACAAAGACAGGGACAGGGACAGAGAGCCTTCGTCTTCCAGCAGCAGTCTGCCTTACACCGCCACTGAGACCAGCAGTGAGCAAAGCCAGGATCGCAAGAATAAGGTATGTCACGAAATGTGAAAAATAAATATCAGACATAAAGAGGACTAGTATCTAGTACAACATCAGTGAGATAGTAGTTTTATTGTATTCAACACTACATAATATAGATTTTTAGATTATGTACTTTTGTCTGCACGGAAAGAATAATACTTGTAGACACATGATGAGGCTGTTTCCAGACACGTGCCTTCATGGACCAGTTCTCCAAAGAAGCTTCCCCCGTGCTAAAGGCTTCAGTAACTGGAGCCATATGTTAGCCATTAGAGAGAGAGAGAGAGAGAGAGAGAGAGCTAGCGGGAAAGTATTCGCTGGCTTCTCAACGAGTTTGCGGAAAGTGACACATCAGACGCATCCAGCAAAACGCCTGGCTGACTGTCATACAGGCTGCGGGTTGGACTGCTGCTCAATGAGTTCAAGACATGGGCCGAGGCGAGAAGACGTGATTACCAAGAGAATAGTTTTTTTTTGGTTTTGTTTGCATTAAGGTAGTTTATGTCAGTGCTTTGTTCCCTGGACATTAATCTCACTGAACCGTGTTTCCTCTAAACAGACAAATCTCTCCTGGTCCTCTTTATTCAGTCGATCATTAGATTTGGTACAGTATACACATTTTTGTTTTATCTTCGATTTTTTTTAGTAGTCATAGTAGTAGAGCATTACTAATTTTCTCACCTCAATATATCCTATGAATAATTCCCTGTTTCTTTTGTGTTGGGTATGCGGTAGTGTTCTAAGAAAGCTAATGACATCTAATCTTTCCTATTAACTCAATCTGAAAGCCGTGTGCATTGTATTTAAAGAAACAGAATCATTTCAAAGTAGTGTGTTGCAGGTCTTGTTGCACCAGCTAATCGGAAGTTTGATATGAGCTTTGTGTGTAAGATTAACTCAAACTGCTACGTTGAAACTAACATGAATTGTGAAACCTGTTTTTATAGGGTAGTTCTCACAATACGTTCAGACTAAGCTGTGCTTAAACTTGCACATAGCTGGTGCAATAGCCTGCAGGTCTGGACAATGTTTCCCTTATTCTAAATTTAACCCACATTTTTTACTAAAAAAAGAGTGATCACTATGTTACCAAATCGTTAATCTAAATGGCATCTACTTGACTCAATTGAAAACATTACCCCATACCTGAAATGTGTGTGCTTGTGTGTTTTTCATTAGAAGAAGTAATGTTAGTTGCTGTAGTATAGCATTTTTTGTTAGTGGTGGTGGTGGATTGGTTTAAGCTTTAATCACCTTGAACAGTGTGCTGCATAGTTAATACTTCTTCCCTTCCTTCACATGTTGAAGCTCATAGTCACTCATTGCTCAAATCAATGACTGCTGCCACTGTGATCACACTTCCAATCATTTATCATAATAATGTAGTTCCTTTGGGAAACCGCACTGCACTTACCCCTCACTCTTGTTAGTGTTGCATTTGTTTTGCTTCTCCTAGTAAAGAACTGTTGTTTGGTGATGTGTTACTCTAGTATTTAAATGCGTTCCTTGTTTCCACTTGTTCCAGAGTTTTTCAGTCATAGATGATTCTAACGCTGCCTGTCCCAGTACAGACATCTCTGGGTTAGTCGCTGAACCCAATCTGTCTGGGCGCTCACACACTTTAACCTTCTCTTCCAGCGAGGTGAGTGCTCCCCTTGTTGCGCAGTCACAAAAGCTGTGTGGGACGCCTTGATGCAGCTGAAAGGGGGCATTCTCAAGCATGCTCTTTGAGCCGTTCCACCCTTTCATAGCCCAGATTAAACCGTGAATGCAGAGGGAGCAGAAGAGAGCTGCATGTGTGTGTCCATGTGTTAAAGCCATTTTGTTTTGTGTTAAAATAAGTCTTGTGGCTTAGCTTTTCTTTAGTCAGCTGTGATGATGTTAACAGTTTGTGCCTTTGCATCAGTAAAAACCAGTGCTTCATGTTCTTTACAAGCTTTGGCAGACTACACAGAACAATGGTGACTGCTCTGCTGCCTGCTCAGTGGTGTTTCAGGATGTGCCTGTTCTCATATCATAGTTTCAAGTATCTCAGTAAAACTTACAGTATGAGGACACATGGACCTGCATCTGGGAATGTTGTTGGTGTTTTGCTGTCATTGCACGCTTGTTTTCTTAGTACTATCTTGGGGAAATGTGGACTCTGCCAACCGTTCGGTTGAACAGAAGATGCACTACATGTCTTTTTGATTTTTGGACACAACTCTTTTTCGGTTCCCCTGCCTCCCCTCTCCCTAACACGAATGAGAGTCCTGCACAGGTCCAGGGCCTGACCCTTTCATTTCAAACACGTAAACCGGCCTGTGATCATACACAAGTAGGCTATACAGTCACTTAGGCTCAATCCCAATTCACCCCTTCGCCCTACCCCTCTGTAAAGTGCTAGCTTACAGGTGCTTCTCAAAAATGTTAAACAACAATGAAAATAAATTCCCATTATTGGGCCTGATGTTAATATAGGGATCCAGGCCTTTCACAAAAAAAAAATCCTTAAGGCTGATTAGGCTTGACAAATTACAGAAAGGAACAACATATTTTTGTTCTCAAGAGCCTTCACTTCGTTAATTCTGACCCACTCCCATACCCATGAATTTATATATATGCTATATATGTTAAACTATTTTTTTTTCTTAGACCCGGTGCAGGACTCTGACTTCAACTGCTTTCCAACAATTTCCCCACATAAATAATTATTATTTTAATTTCAAACAGCATTTCTTGAAGTAATTTTGTGAATGAAGTAGAATACATAAAGATTGTCTGCATTTCTCCTGGTCATTATCTCTATGTTAGAAACATTGATCCAAGCTGTCAAACATACAGTATAGTCCATGAGATTGTATGGCTGTTGCAAATGGTCGCCAACCATATATATTTATTTAAAATGTATCCCGAGCCCCATGTAAGAGAAATCTTTTGAATCGTGTTTATATTGTCTATAAACATATGATATGAAATAGTTGGACACGCTACATTTTCATTTCAAGAAAAGGTATAAAATGACAATGCTCTTACCAAAGCAACAGTGTGTTTCTTTTCTAATATCTGTTTGTAATATCTGTGTTTTTTTAGACATTGGATGATGAACCAGTAGCTTCAGGAAAAGAGTATCATTGGCAGAACAGGCCAATCAATGAATGGACCAATCA
This sequence comes from Hyperoplus immaculatus, assembly GCA_949357725.1. Classification (NCBI taxonomy): domain Eukaryota; kingdom Metazoa; phylum Chordata; class Actinopteri; order Uranoscopiformes; family Ammodytidae; genus Hyperoplus; species Hyperoplus immaculatus. The sequence goes on along the minus strand of OX442361.1, from coordinate 18,424,618 downwards.
ACAGGTCTGTCACTGGTTGATGGGCATGAATATGGACCAATACACACCTGAATTCACCTCTAAGGGAGTGGATGGTCAGCAGCTCTTGCATTTGGACAGTGACAAGTTGAAGGTAAAAAGAATATAGCACCTATTATTATTATTATTATTGTTATTGTTATTTCTAGCAGAACCCTGAGCATTATTATTATTATTATTATTATTATTATTATTATTATTATTATTATTATTAAGTTATTGAGTGTGAATGAAGAAATGGAAAAAAGTTATTTATTTAGACAGGCTTTGACTGCCACCTGGTGGCCAGAATATTTTTTTTCTGTTGACAGTTGCAGTTATTTATGACTGATGAATACATATTTTACATATATGCAACATCAGAATAGTGAATAAGGATTTGTTTTCCGTTCAGTACATAAAGTAGTAGTAAAATATGAATTGGTAAATTGAATACGTTTGGGTTTGCACTGTTGTTTGGACAACAAAAGAACAGTGTGAAGGCATTGGATGAATCAGTGATGATGAACATGATTAATGTCATCATATCATGGTACCATTGTTCTCATCTGAAATATGTGCACTTCCTCCAGGCACTCGGTGTGTCGAGTCAGAGCGACCGCTCGACTATCAAGAAAAAACTGAAGGATATGCGTAAGGCCCAGGAGAAGATGGAGAAACAGAGAGAAAAACGAGAGAAGGAGATCCGACGCAGTGGGAGACTTCCAGCCAGTACTGACTCTGTCTGCTGAGGTAGCAGTTCATTTCTAGCAGAACCCTGAGCAACACTTTTTATGTACAGTATATCATTCTGGTGCCATGACGTTCATGTCACACGGTATCAATGCCAACAACCAGAGCACATGACTGCCAGGAGTGTACCTGTGCCGACTGAGGGGCCAGTTGTGATTGCTTTTCATATTTTCGCTCGTGTTTCTTATCTCCTCAGTGTTTTTATTGAATATTTTAAAATTTTCAGCTCAACCATTTTAACTGAAAGATGGGGAATGTCAAAAAGTTGGGTATGTGACCAAAACGAATCCTAATATTTTTTACCACTAAAGATAGAAGATTTAATCATAAAAAGTCTGCTTTCAGATCTAATGTAGTTGCTGCAGATCATGCACACATTTACCTTTGGAAGTCAAATGTATACTGCTTTTTCAGCCTTTTATATTTTTGCTAATATAACTTGCCTGTTTTCCATGTACAACCCTTTTGCGGGAACGGTTATTGTACAGTTCAGATAAAATCACTATATTAGTCTTTTAAGCTTCAATGGGTGACAAGGTTTTAAATGTATGAATACGTTTTATACATGTACTTATTAACTGCATATCTTCTTTTTTTTATACTTCAATACCATTGTTCATTTTATACTATCTTAATTTTTCTACTAAGTAGAATAGCTAGGCCACCATTTTTGCTGAATGAAAAGCAACAAACAAATCAAGTGAATGCTGCTTCTGCTGTCCCTGACTCTACTTGTGTGTACCACAAAGCTCCATGTAAAATACAATGCACAGCACGCAGGTCTGCTACACGTACACCTGGCTGGTCCGTTAGAGGGAAGGATGTGCCTATGACAAAGACTTGTGTGAATCCGGGAGCAGTGTCATGGATGAATGTGGGGCTGAACCATGAGTTGTTTCACAGCCAAACCCAAGTGCTTCCTCTCTTCTCTAAGCGTGACTCCATGTTCTGTATAGAATACAACATGTTGGACTGAAAGAAAAATCATGTTTTCCACATCTTCTTAATAGGAGAAAAAAATTCTTGGTACATGCATCATCAATAAACTAACTTTCACTTTATGTAGTCCGATGGCTCTCTCCTTCCTTCAGTTAATTTGCATTTACGGTGAACAGCAGATAAACCAACTGTATGTATTGATACTTCAACATTTTTAAGTAACTAACTGCAGGGCTGTTCTATTGTACTGTCAGTTTTTCCTGTCACTCAGTAATCAATAATAGATAATGCAAGGCTTCTATGCATATGCTGTAAAAGTGTTGTTGCATTTTAAACACACAGTTGAGTCATTGAATTGAACACAACTCAAATCAGCAGCACATGTGCCTGAGTGGGCCTGAACCACCAGCGTATTGGATACCAGCTGAAGGTGCTAACCGAATACGCCATAGAGACGATTGACCAATAGATATGGGTAAGTAATTGGGCAGTCTGCACCTATTGTCCCCTCCTATTTGCAATAATATAATCAAAGATGTCTTGCAACCATGCATTACTCTGGATATATACTTTAACATTCCCAAAGTAACAAGGATTTTGTTTTAATGCCCTTCAGTAAATTATGTTCGACTTGGAACATCAGTCACTGCTTTTTAAAAATGAGACTGCACAGCAGATGAGCGTTATACCTAGTGACATAAGGAACTCACTAGTTTCCATATCCACTTTTTAATTATAAGAAGAATTTTGACACAAATAAGTTTTCTATCCGGAGTGTTTATTTTTTGCTTAACATAATCCATACAGTGTAACAGCTGAAATGTGACATGGAAATTATGAATGATAACTTATTTAACAGGACGAGTCTTAACCACAGCAACCAAAAATGTTATGATAATACTGGGATACTATTCATACAAACTGTTTGCAAATTAAGACATAAGAGGAAAACAACATGTAAACCAAAAAAATATACACATACTACATGATCCCTGCAGCTATGGTGAATTCCAGTCCAATCTAGCACTCCTCTTTTGCAAACAAAAAAGGAGTGCTAGATTTGATGGTAAATAAATACTTTTGACATGATAACATGTTGCTTGTAAACAATATCCAGATGAAGAGGAAAACAGTTAACCAAAAACTACAATACCTTTCCAAAATAATCTTAAAAACAAGCAGCGACGGTGTAACAGAATCAAAGAATCAAACTTCAATGAAGCAGCAGAGCCAAACAAACTACATGCAGATGGAGTGCAACAGTTGAACTGTAAGGATTTTCTCCCCTGACCCCTAATTATATTCAACCATGCAGATAGTTTCAGTCATGGAGGTTTTCTTATGCTCTGTTTGTTTGTTCTCATAACATCAAAAAAATGTAAAAATTTTAAATTACATTCGAACCAATACATTGGTGGATTTTTAGTTTCTCACAAATACACTGTTATTGTTATTTTACATGTCGGTTGACAAAGGAGGAATTGCAATACAGAAATGCCAAAATATGTTTGAGGTAATTGAAAAAGAAAATAGCTCAAAATAGCATCCACTTAAAACAATCCAGCATTGGCTGGCCTTCACTCTAAACAGCAATGCGGCTCTGCAGAAAGATGGTCCTGGTAGGAGGTAGGGAAAAAGGTGTTTATTTTAATTGAGGGCTACTTGACTCTAATATCCTTTGTTCTATATGAAATATATGGTACTAGAGCTTTGTTCCATCATTATTACTTTTTTAAAATATCTGTACAAAGAAATCTGAAGGGATTAATTGCCATTACACTCACTCACACAGACACACAAGCCACCATTCATGTGAAACAACCTCAACAACCGACTCGTTGTCATTACTAAAGACCACAATCATACATATCTAGGAACTGCGAAATGTCGTCATGTCCTTAGGCTCTTTGCTGGGGACGCACCAGTCATCTGCCTCGTGCATCGTCTTGTAGTGTTTCCATGCCGACTTGTTGTACACAGGGAGCCTTTCAATGGACTCTGCGGAGAGCGCCTGACAGAAGATGGACAGAACAAAGTTTTAAACTGCATATGCATGCATTTCCCTTTTCCTATGAGTAGACAACACAAATACACACATGCTGTATGTTGTTAATAATGTAAAACCTAATTACCCGAATGTATATAATGGCATCTGTTCCATAACCCTCCAGGGAGTACAGCTTTATGTCCCCTTGAAAGTACCGGGCGTACAGTCGAGAGATGGGCAGGCCATACCCGTAGCCGGCCTAGACGTAAATGAAGAAGTTAATAAGTTACATTTTTCCACCTTTAACACAACCGAGACACAAGACCCAAAATATAAAACAACAGGGATTTAATTGGTTTAAATGCTAACTCCAGTTAAAACAGCTCGGTGAAATGGCTGAAATCTATGCTACAATATTGAGAAATAGCTGTTCTGCTATTAGCATGGATAGAGATATGCAGTTTTAGTTAAATACATTTTCATTAATTCACAAACCATCAATCAAACAGAGAAACTGACCAAAGGAGGAGCATTAGAGGACCCGCCAATACTGGGCCGAGGAGCGGTGGAATACGTGTAGGTGAACAGCCGGTCGATCTTGCGCAGTGGCACACCTCCTCCACAATCGCTCACCTGAAGAAGAAGAAGAAGACATGATCTGATCCAGTAAAAGGGGGATTTTCATTTCCTAATGGTTTATTACTCTTGTCCACTAGACAGGAGTTGATATTGGTGCAGAAAGATGCAGCAGAGCAGCTTTTACCTTGACAGTCAGGTCTTCAGTTCCCAGAGCAATCTGTGCACGGACAGGTGGATACTCCATGGCGTCTCCGTATAGCTCCATGGTGGCCCGCATGGCGTTCTGAAACAATGAAAGTGCTTGAGAGTTTCCCAAAAAAAAGTTTAACACTAGAGAGGAGGAAAACAAATTCTAATGTAAAATGAGCAATTTCCTACCTTGAATAGTTCAAACACCATGTGATACAAATGCGATGGAACATATCCCACTGTGACTTGCTTTCCCTGCTCCTTGACTGTCAGGAATAAAACAGATGATCAAAAAATGTATTTATTAATTAGTAATGCCCTTAAAATTCCTTAAGATAAGCAAAAGGAAAGGGTATGAGTGTTTGTCCAAAAAACAATTACCATTGAATTCCTCCAGCTCCAGCTCAGGAGAGTTCATGTAGTACCGATCGCAAAGGTTTCGTGCATTTTCGTAGGCATCTATGAGAAAGAGGTTTGTTTTCAAGAAAGAACAGCGAAATATTTGAGCGCTGTGCCCGACCCATGTTCCTCATTACGTTCATTAAGAGACTTTCTCACCTTTGATAACCTCACTGACACGACAGTTTGGATCAATGCTGCCAATCTGTTTGGGATGTGCTGGGTTCACTTTCACCTTCCCACCAAAGAGGAGAGCTAGGGAGGAAACACAAAGGGCTGTGACTAAGCAGCATAAAGCCTCAATTACTTAAACGATCATACAGCCAAATATAGACATTCGTGGACATGCATTTCCGTCTCGATTAAGCTTCTTTTTTTTGTCTTTAAAATTAAACTGAGAAGCTGATTTCAGGTAATGATTGACATGTTAGCTTTAAACTACTAATCATCAAGGTAATTGCTGAATACAGACATAAAAAGGCAACATTTCACCAGATATTGTACTCTGTATCCTGATGCTACTATTATTTATAAATCATATCCCTCCAATGATTATTTCAGTCTTTGTCTTGTTTTTACCCATACACACCTTAAATAGGATCAATTCAGGATCCAAACTAAAACATTCTAGCTGTGCGCTCTGTAATCTTCAGATATCAAAGAAAAACTAATTGTTGATGTTATATTTTACACTCTTCTAAGATAAGACACAAGTCATTTTAAGTGCACTTCAAAAGTGAAAGTGGCAACATCAGAAAATGTGTTGGGGTTTGGTTTGTTGATTCCTGGTTCAATATACACACCCAAACCAGTACTCCAAAGATGTGAGTCAGCAGAAGAGAAGAGAAAATCTGCTCACTGTGCTGGTTGAGCAACATCCTGATGGAAATCCTGCTCATGTAGAAACGATCGAGAAAATACTGAAGGTTTTGGCTGACAACTGGGTCTGTGCCGTACGTCTCCTTGTACTCCACCACTCCCTGGGCCATGGTGGGGATGACATCATTGTGACGATTTCTGACCTTTATCACAGCATCTGTGAAACTAAAACAAAGGCACAACGGCCCTGGTTAAAAGCATGAATAATAAAACCACAGTATTAAACTGCATTGTGTAAATTTTAATTCACTTACTCATACGTGACTTTCTCATCGTTAGCATTTTTGTTTTTGAACTCAAGAATCTCTTGAAGACTTTGTATGTACCTTTAAAATAAAATTAAAAAGAGCATCACAATCGGTTTACAGTAGCTGGCATCAATCTGTGTGCTGAGAGAAATGTAACCTAGAAAAAGCAGAAAAAAAACCTGCGTACCAGCCCTGGACCAAGCGGACCGACGGAGTCCTCAGTAAATTGTCTGGCAACAAGTTGATTTCTTTCATGATGTTTGCCAACCTCACAGGCAACTCCTGCCGGAGGAAGGCGAACGATGTTTTCTCACAAGCATTTTCTGAGCCTGAAGGGTGAAATCACATACAGGTGTATCACACATCTCTTTTGTTATTAGGCTACCTTATAATAGAATAGGAGGCTAAAATCCCCAAATAATTTTCATTGCTGCCCCCTTTAAGGTTAGGAGACAATATAAAATAGCTTGTAACAGATTTGGCCACACAATTGATAGTGTGGTAGCCAGACCACTTCATGCCAATATTGGCATTGTGATTGTTCCATGAATGTGTAAGCAGTTATAGGTAATGAACTTTATATAATGAATTAAATGCTGTTTGGTTTCATCTAATAATGCCTGTAGAAATATGTTAAATTCAACAATGCAAAAAGGTATATTTATTATTTGACTGAACTCAAAGTCATAGAACCGATTTATTTTTGAATGGTTTTGAGGGGGTGCTGCATCTTTCCATTCATTCCTAAATCTTTAAACTGTCACCACAACAACATTTATTTTTAAAATTATTTTTTGATTGTGTTTCACCTATAAAAAAAAACAAGGTGATGCAATAAAAATATTAGTTTGATGATGATCGGGATTATAATGTGAATCGCGGTTATTTCGGCCAGGATTATCACTACATGAACTTTTTACATCAGTATTGCCATGTCTACGTGACCTGTGAGGCTTAAATAGGCCTAGGCCTACTACAACAAGTGTTTACATCCTCTTACCGAAATCCAGAAACTGCTTCATTGAAAGAGGGGAGGGTGAAAATTTGGAGTAATAGTCAATGTCCTTCCCAATGGACACGCTGCTCCTCAGAAATCTTAAAATCCTCATCCTGACGGCTCCTGCAGCTCCTGCACCGGCTCGCTCGGTTTCACAGACAGAAAATGTGTTTCTTAAATGCGGCCAGCCACCAATTTATGGTGGTGAGCTGATCTATGGTTTTATATTAAGCTTCCGGGCTAATTTAACCAGCTTGTACACACACTCGCAAAACGCTTTTATTTTTGGACGTAGTGTTCATTCATAGTCACCGCAGCAGTCAAATATGTCTAAACAGCCCCTTACTTCAAGTGCTCATAGCTGAATCCTTTACAATGTCAACATAGCAAGAAAGCTGAGCACAGTGAGCTATAGTTTATTCAAAGAGTAAAAACTATGCCAAGAGAAGTCACTTCTTCTTTTCGTTTCTTGGCTGACTAAAATACCAGTTCTAGCTGCATACCGCCCCCTATAGTAGGCTACCAGAGTAGGTAAACATGATCGAGTTTACAATGAAAAAAAATATATATAATAGTAAAAGTATTCAATATAGACTCTACAGATAATTATATTACAGACATGTGTTTATATGAATTAAAATAGGCCTATGTTAATAGGCCTACTACCCCTGTTTGTGTTTCCAGTACCTTATCTCCACTTGCTCCTAGTAAACTTTCCAAATCCCATTCTCCTCGACCTCTCACACTTCGTTGCAACCTTGCTTCATTGTTTTTGACAGTCCATAACTAAGTGTTCATTATTTTCAGTTAGTTTACAATGTTTTTATAGCCTACTTGTGAATGTAGACGAGAAATGGTGTCTCATTTAAACTAGTAGGCCTATAAGCAAACCCTATTCTTGATAGTTCCAATATTTTCTTTTTGATTCTTTACCTTCTTCTTTTCCAAATGGTGTATTGATTACAATCCTCATATTTACTGATCATCTCTGCAAGTTCACTAGGCCTACCGTACCATTTAATCCCACACTTGCAGGCCTAACCATTAAAAACTATTCTCAAACTCTGAATTCCAAATTAACAATATCCTACTTGAATATCAACATTAAATCTCCCCTAATTGAAATACAAGTCTTAAGATGTATCATTAAATATTGCCTATTTTGTTTTAATATAACTTTAAAGAGATAACAATTTGAATTAACATTTGAATTGTTTTAGGTAATGACATCGGGAATTAAAAACGTTTCCAATAATCACAATATTAGCAATAAGTAGGCTAAATCAATGAGTTATTTGTTTTGTGAAAATAATAAGCTATATTATTTTTGTCAATATTTTGCCGTTTACATTTAGCCTAGTTTCGTTTGCTTTTTTCCTTTTTTAATCGGATGTTAGAATAGCCTAAATGTTATAATATTTTACGTAGACAGCGAGAAATAACGATAAAACAACATCATTTTGGAGACGCCACCATGGATCTATAAAGAAAGGACGCCACCAGAAATATTCCGTTGTTTAACTCGTTGTTGTTCTGCACACGACGTTTGTTATACTCTTTGGAAATATTGAGGAAGCGCTACCTTGAATTTGTTTTTATCTTGCAGCCAGCTACACCAATCAAATTTCGGCGTGGGCCTGGTCAGGGCCATGATAGGTCATTTGATCTGTCATTCTTACTGAGGAGGCGGGATTTTTGTCTTTCTGCGTCATTGTAGTTTGGGCCTAACTGCCGTCGTCACTTCCTTTAGTCCGCTACAGAGATGCCTGAATGAAGATACGAAGTAGCGGGCCACGTTTTTGAGAAGAATGTCTCGATAGTTTTTGCTCGTAGTCTGGGTCAAGGTAACGATAATTTACCAGTAATTGACTGTATTAACCGCTTACGTCTTGAACGTCACCTTAGGAGATACACTGTTTCCTCGGTAACTACAGTTGGAGCTGATCTTATTAGTGACCCGCCAAAAGCCACGGATAGCGTTCAGCAAGGAAGTGACCATTTTGGACATTAGCTGTTTCCTTAACGTTATATTTCTGCTCCCGGTAAAGATAATGAGTGGCGGATTCAACTTCGGCCAAGCCAACACGGGTTTCGCCTTCGGAGCTCCGAAGGCCGCAGTCCCGGCCCCCGGCACGGGCTTTGGCATGACCACCTCCGCACCTGCACCTTCCGGAGGTGGGTTCAGTTTTGGCACTGGTGCCCCCCAGGCCGCCCCCAACCCCACCGGTTCATTCAGCTTTGGGACCCCAGCAAAGAGCACAGCAGCACCCGGTGGAGGAGGTTTCTCCTTCGGGAGCCCCGCCACCTCGTTTGGCATGAGTTCTGCTCCTCAAACCACAGCAGCAGCGTCAATGCTGACTTTAGGCTCCACAGCAGCTCCAGCTGCGCCGTCAGGCTTCACCATGGGTGGAGGCTTTGGTGCACAGCCCACCGCTGCTGCCCCTGCTGGAGGGGGCTTCTCCTTTGGGACTGCGCCTCAAGCTCAACAACAAATTCCAGCAATGTCAGTAGCACCTACACCAGCCGCAGCACCGGCAGTGTCAGCACCGGGTGGATTTGGAGGGTTCAGCTTTGGAGCTTCCAAGGTCCAGGCGACCACAGCTGCCCCATCTATTGCTGCCACAGGAGGGGGCTTCAGCTTTGGCACCAGTGCTCCCTCCACCCTCACCATGGGCAGCCAGCCACAGCCCCAATCACAACTCCAAACACAGCTCCAAACACAACTCCAAACACAACTCCAAACACAACTCCAACCCCAGCCCCAAACGCTCCAGCTTCAGCCCCAGCTTCAGCCAGCCTCTACTGCTCCAGCCACAATGGCTCAGGCCGGAGGAGGATTTGCCTTTGGTATTAAACCCTCATCAACCCCGGCTCCTCCTGCAGCCACCCAGGCCGCCCCAGTTTCCGTCCCCTCTCTCTTCTCTGCCCCGGCCTCTGCTGCTGCAGCAGTCGCCGCTGCCATTGCTTCCACTGCCGCCACTGCAACAGTTCCAGGCTTTAGTTTGGGTGCAGCTTCCACTCTAGCAGGAAATGTATCCGCGGCAGTAACCACGGCGACCATTGGAGGTCCGACTTTCATGCTGAAATCCTTAGGGGCAGCTACCACCACCACCTCCATGCCTGCCCCCGCCTCCACTGCCACAACTGCTGCTGCCACAACGGGCGCCGCTACAGGCTTCATGCTCGGGCTCAAACCCACGTCCAGCATAAGCGCCACTACAACAACAACAGCTGCTGCAGCCATAGCACTCGCCACCATCAGCGCTCCTCCCGTGATGACCTACGCCCAGCTGGAGGGGCTGATCAACAAGTGGAGCCTAGAGCTGGAAGACCAAGAGAGACACTTCCTACAGCAGGCCACGCAGGTCAACGCCTGGGACCGCATGCTGGTGGAGAACGGCGAGAAGATCACATCCCTGCACAAGGAGATGGAGAAGGTGAAGCTGGACCAGAGGAGGCTGAACCAGGAGCTGGACTTCATCCTGTCGCAGCAGAAGGAGCTGGAGGACCTGCTCTGTCCCCTGGAGGAGTCTGTGAAGGAGCAGAGCGGAACCATCTACATGCAGAACGCAGACGAGGAGCGGGAGAGAACCTACAAGCTGGCCGAGAACGTTGACGCGCAGCTGAAGAGGATGTCGCAGGACCTGAAGGAGATCATAGAGCACCTCAACACATCCAGCGGCCCCGCAGATACCAGTGACCCGGTAAAATGAGACCGGATTATTATTGTTCAATGTTTTGGTGCTTTGCTTGAGATTTATTGCTGCAAGTTAAATGATTAACCCCTCCTCTTTCTTTTCTTTCCTTAGCTGCAGCAGATCTGTAAAATTCTCAACACCCACATGGATTCACTTCAGTGGATCGATCAGAACTCGGTTCTCCTGCAGAGAAGAGTGGAGGAAGTTTCCAAACTGTGTGACAACCAGCGCAAGGAACAGGAGAAAACCTTTCGCTTAACGTTTGACTAATCTACAATAAATGTATTGACGTGTATATTGACATAATGCTAAATTTTGGATTATATTTTCTCAGAAGTCATGATGAACAGCACTTGTCTTTAAGGGTCAAGATTTTTTTTCGGATGCTCAACCAAAGCATTCATCAATACTCCTGTTAACTTGCTTCTTCCCTGAGCTGGTTTGCGTCGTTAAGGGTTGCATAAAGACTTATATTTTCCAATGCAATATCTTTTTTAAAGGGTAGTGACCATTATAGTCTGTTCCTGTGTAAATGCTTTGCCTGTTCTAAATAGTACAATTAAATAAATCTCTTGATTAAGGCTGTATTCCGTTGTTTGGCAGATAAGGATTTACTGCCATTTAGTTCAGTGGTAATGTTTTAGTTGCATAACAGCAAGACTTTAATAAAATCTTATGCTACATATTATTTAAGAGATGCATTCAGATTGAATTAGTTTATGTAAAGCTAAAACAATTTTTTAGTTGACTTGATCCACAAAAAAACGTGTAAGTATTTTAATTGACTAATCATATTTCCTCGCCAAAAAAACAACAGCTTCCCAATTGTAAGGATTTAATATTAACTGCGTTTCTTTGAAACAAGTGACCGTAAACTGAATTTAAGTGTGTTTTGACTGTTAGTCAAACAACAACACACAATTTGAGGACGTTACTTTGAGATTTAGGAAATTGTTACAGGTGTGTTTCATTATTTTCGGACAGTTTATAGACCTAACAATGGATCTATCAAAAACCGAATCAGCAGATTGATGGATTCCATACAAGATACACCAATGGTAATGGAAAATATTGAAGCTTTTTTATTACAATTTAACAAGACTTTCACATTGAAGGAAATGTATAAAACAAACATTACAGTTGCTTTTTCACCATATTCCCTTTGGATTCCTCACACGGAACAAAAAGAGTTCATTCAGTGATGACCTACATACAGCACAGTGGATGCTACCACAACAGTGAGAAGAGGTGAAGACTCAGTGTACCTAAATATAATTTTTTTGAAAGGACAGAAGCTTGTTTGTATGAAAGACACCAACAAAAACATATATATATATATACTAATGTACATTTGGTTCACACTGAGCTGGTTGTACCCTCTTAAGTAAGACAGCACGTAGAGAACAGGAGTAAACTTTGCTCTGATGGCTGACATTTATTTGACAGTAAAAACTCTGGCTGCATCACATTATTTTTTTATATCAAAAAATAAATATACAGTGTGCGAAAGTATTTAAAATATATACAAAACTTACAAAAACATTGCATCTATACAGTGTAAAAATTCAAAGGCACAACCACCAACTAATTCCTGAAAATCACTGAGCACCATGTTCACCTTAACAAAAAACAAACTTCAGTGTGTTTGTAACTTGAAACTGTTCAAAAAAAAAGAAATCGGTTATCTGTAATCTGCAAACATGATTTTAAGACAAAAAAGTAACTCATGAGTAACTTTCATTGTTGGTCCAAGTTGTCATCCACTGCTTTTTATCAAAAGGATCAAGCTTGACTTTTTCCTCTTTGCTCTCGGGAGTTTCCTTCTTTATCCGCACGGCGTGGTAACGGGGGACGCTGTCGTCTTGTTTGGAGCGTTTGAAGAATCCGCACTATGAAGGGGAGATTCCAAAGACACAGTGCGTCAATAAAAACTCAAATATGTCAGCAATACGTCAAGTCACTCGGTAAACACAAGAAGCAGAGAGGCGCAGGAAGGTTAAGCATGCTTTGAAATATATATTTTTAATGGCACATTTCAAACAGCAATGCGATGAGAGCAACATCAGCAGAAGCTCCTGCAGAGCAAAGAATAATTATTTAGAGGAGGGTTAAGCCTGTAGGTAAGAAAAAGCGTTGAGTTCTTGGAAAAATTCAGAGACACATATTGTACAAATATAATTAAAGCTTAAGGCTTTAACTCTTCCACAGAGCACTGTGTAGATCCAATATACAGAATAACACGTTTCTGAGTGATGAAAAATGCGATTGTCAGCTGAGTACAATATGTGTCTGATTGAATTTTTCTGCGTTAGGGGCAGCATATTTGGGCTGGAAAGTGAGTTAATTAGTGACTGCGGTAATCACACTTCATGCTGGCAGCTTTTTTTTTTTTTTTTTACCCCTGATCAGAGTACAAATCAGGCCTCTGCAGAGAGTTTGTCTTTGTCAGAGGGCTGAACATGGATCTCTGCCTTGTGATACGCAGCAGCATCACATTGGTCTTTCGTTGCTCTCTTGAAGAAACCACACTGAGGGGGGAGCAAGGGGGGGTGATGTGTTATGAGGGTCAAATAGCCATTATGATTCCTTCCATCAGATATAATGCATTTTTATTCAGGAAACATTCATTGATGATCTTTCACACAACCATCTGATAGCAGGTTTATATGGAAGGTCATAATCATTTGAATCTCATAGGCAACTGAATACTTACTTTGGAAACTTTAAGGAATGATAATTACACATTTAGGGAGATACGCTTACTTTCTTTCCCCAAAAACAAAGAAAGCCCCAAAATCCTATATTTTTTAAAACCTGTATTCAGCAGATTAAAAAAACGTACAAACAAGATGAATACGTTAATTTTTTTATAAAATGCTCTTATCCATTATGTTTTATCTCCTATTTTTATCCATTGACTCCTTTATTACCAAAACCTTGAAATACATAGAGCTGTGGCGTCCCTGTACTCACCTTCCACAACAGAATCACTAATAACGCCAAAATCAAGATTCCGGCAAGCACAGCCACCAGTATGATCCACCAGGGAACTCCACTGTGCTTGGCCACAGCACTATCTGGGGACACGGTCACTGTCACCTGGAATGAAATGTCCAAGTACCATCAGGGGTTTAGTAGGGATCAAGATGGTACATACACACAGTGAAGGATTTGTGTCTGCTTACATTAGTGTTGGGAGTTCTCAGGATCCAGTTTTTAGCCTGAGTATGGAGAACGAGCGAGGCCTTCACAACAACTTTCAAGTGCGAAAGAGACGCATAATCCTGTTTTCAAAAGAAAAAAGAAAAGCTTCTCAGGTAAGGCAGTCATACTAAATCCCATAGTAACAGTTACAAAAAACAGTTACAAAAAACAATGTCACCTCAATAAAGGTTGAGTTCCAGAGACGAGATCTCAGCTCCACTGCGGTAGTTCTACGGTTGAGGCCCTGCAGGGGGCACTTGAGCACCACGCATTTGATCTCATTGTCACACGTCTAGTAAAAAAAAAAACCTATTACACATCAGAGCAATCTGAAATTGTATGAAACATTTTTAAAACATCCTTACGAAGACTCACCAAAACGTTATCTTTGCCAGACAGCGGCAACATTTTACCCACAGTTTTTCTTTCACCAATTTCACGTTTTGTCCTGGAAGCAGAGGACTCCTGAAAGTACATTTTTAGTACATCATTAATTCAATCAAAGTGGAATTCAAGCAGTGGTAGTTTGCTTGCTGTGATGGCCGACTTCTGCGATCAAAAAAGAAAATGGTACCTGGATTTGTTTGAGAGAGTTTATTTCCGACTCCGGAGAGCAGAGGATTTCCTGCGAACCTGTAGAAGAGATCTTCACCAGGTACAGAAGCCACTTCCCATCTTTGTTCCACTTGGGCCACTTTATGTGTAGCGAGGCTTTGACTGACGACGCCAAAGACTCCCACAAATTGTTTATCTGAAGGAGGAATCCATATATGTTACCACGTTGGTCATCTCTTGCACTGGGCCTATCAAAATATGTGACAGCAGTGATTTAATAATCATACATAGAGCAAGGTCAGATTTATAAACTCACTGTGAATGTATAAATAATCAAACTTCCAATCTCTTCTTCTGTCTTCATGGCACTTTCGCCTTTCACAACACCGCCAAAGGTAACCTGGTTAGGGCTGGCTTCCCTGGTTTAAACAAACAAGCAAAAAATGCATATGTAACATACAGAAGCATTGTTTATTTACCTGGATTCAAACTATAATTTGACACACTTACCCACTGACAGACAATGGCAATTCAATGATTACGTCAGCCTTCACTTTAACAGTGGCAGTGTTTTCCTGCACACTTGTCCTGAAAGAATAACAAAAAACACCAAAACAGATAAATACTTTGTTTTTATCGCAAAAATGCATGATTTTTTTTAAGGTTAACACTTTAGTGTCAGGCCCTAACATATGCACAACAGAATCCCTTGCTGTAGCAGCTCTACTCACGTTTGGAGCTGCAGGTCAATGTTAATCTCCGTTGTGTCGAGAGTCATACCCACAGTGCTCAGGATGATGTAAAATGTAGTCTAGGGCAATAAGAAAAAAACGGAAAAAGACATCTGTCACATTTGAAGTACAACAGTTGAGTGGTAGCATTAACGTGTTGAAAATGTACGACAAGTCTGTACCCTCGAGCCCCTCTTAAAAGGATTTCCCAGCTCGCAGTCGGCTTCAGAACCATTCTGATTGGCTGTGCAGATTATCGGCTTCCCCGTCTGTAAAAAAGAGGACACATCGTAGAATCTGAACAGATGGGTGGTTGACTTAGATTAGTCACAATAACTTTTCGTCCAGTTCCAACTGCAGGTCTAAAAAGGATAGGGACTAAAACTTTTAAGACCAAATCAGTCAAAGCTTAATTGCTAACAAGCATCACAGATATGATTTCAATCCTTACATGCAATGATGTACTTACTTGCTCTCTGATATGTTAGCAGTAGCATTTTATCATACAAACAATACACAGTGGGACCACACCATGTTAAAAACACAGGCTAATAGGACAGAGAATCAAACCTCCATACCTTCTGGTTCCGACCAAAATCTGTCTAAAGAGTATTGAAAACAATTCTGAAAGTTTTCTTTGCAAGTTTATTAATAATTTCATCACACAGTCAGGCTACACCATTTATCATTTGATAAAGTTAGGATTATTTTAGGAAAGAACATGCACAAGTGTGCAAACTGCATTGACGTGGTCATGGTGATTATAATTCAAGCCTATACGTTAAAGAGATGCATCACATTGTGCCAAGAGTCACAGACAACGTAATAATAGTAATTATGTCATTCCAATTAGAGAGTATAGTAAGACCTGTGCAAGCATTACACCCACATAGAGGTCACTGATGTGGCCTTCCCCTATAGTCTTGCTTACCGTTGTTGAATGTGAGCGGACTCCAGAATATGACAGCGTATCTGGGAAAGTCCCCACTAGCTTTGCCTCGTAAGCATCATCTCCCTTCACGTTGTTGACCGTCACACGCACAGCCAAGTCCTTCCTCTCGTAATTCAGGTGGAACTTGGGGACTTTGTTCTTGCTGCAAATACAGAAAACATAACTGATCACTTGAGGATTTTTTATGAAAACATTTGAAGGTAATACTAATAAGAGGCGAGCTATTAGAACTCACATGGGTAATGGGGAGTACTTGTCCAGGTTGTTTTGTTTATAGTATAATTCGTACTCCATCCTCAGGTTACTCCGGCAAACATGATCACGTCCGCATCCCTCTTTGATAAAGTTGATCTACAACAACAGATATCATCAAAATCAGACAAAAAACCTTTATCCTCCGTGAAACATTTTCGTCATTAGCTTAATAATAATAATACATGTAGTAGTCTGAACGTTTACCTCAAGGACGTCTTTGCTTGGTTGAGAGGAGTCTAATATGGGCATGAGTTGAGGGAGGCTGTTCTTTGTCTTGTGCTTTTTAGTGCCCACAATCTCTGCAGACACTTCGATTGGAATGCTGCGCATCTTGTCCTTAATATTTTCCTGTGCAAATCAGAAACAGCCACATTAGTGTCACACATACAGGGGAAATGTTTTGTCTGTTTAAATAAAAATAACCAGTGTTGTATTGACATGAAAAAATATATCAAATTTCGCTTTGGTTATTAAATAACTATCATTTAAAATAAGTAAATTCCTCTAACAAACGCAGACTGACATAAATCCTTCCTGGAACATGTTATTTAACTATGTGGCAGATATGTTTTACCTTTAGTCTAACTATTATCTTAGTGCACGTTTCCTGTTTTTGACCACGGAGCTCCAAGGTGCCATTAAACTGGTAGTCGGTTTCAGTGTGGGATTTGTTCAGGAACATCACTCTGGAGGGAAGCCCCTGTTTCCTGTGATCTCCGTCCGCCACAACATAATAGCTGATTGCTGCCGTGAAGAGAGAAGCACATGTAAGAACAAGTGAAAAAAAATGGTGATTTGGAAAATAAGGTTGTTGTTTTTTTTTGTTGTTTTTTACCATTTCACTTACTTAGTCTCGGGCTGTAAGATGCAGGGTTTGCTTTGTAGCTGAAGCACGAGTCCACAGTGAAGCTAGAGACAGGAAATGGGATTTTTTTTAAACAATTTAAACAGGAGGTTTTGACTGTGAGGTTTGTTGAAATGTAAGAATATAAGAACACCTACCATATGCTGTTACCACAGGTTTTGATTGTAAGGTCAATTTCCTTTGGAGATATTTTGACATTTCTCCTTATGCTAATGACTGGTCGTGCCCTAAAAGAAAGGTAGTGAAAAGAAGTTGTGATACAAATTGGCAGGGTTTAAATGTACTCACAGTGTGTAAGGGGAACAGTTACCTGTAGATAAGAGCTGAGTCCGACAGAGAGCCTACGGCCAAATCTGGATAAGAGTTGCTGTCCAAGTCCATGTTCCCTGCTAGAGAATATCCAAATAGTCTCATGTTGTGCTGTTTTCCTGAAAGAATCTGTAATAAAGGGAGAAAGTATTCAACACAGAAACGTACACAATGTATATAGAAAAAATGCCTTTTCGTTCTGGGAGCCAAAATTTGTTGTCTTTTGACAACAAGTACTTCAATAATCTTGGGTTGGCTGATTAACATAGTACACTTTTTTTCATTTTTCATGATAATTTATCACTCCTTTCATTTCATATGATAACTTCACTGCATTTTGCACTTCACATATGAATTCATCACATTCATTTTGTATCTATTAATTCTTGTCTCTATTAACATTCCTTAAATTATAAATGACATCTGCTTTTACCACTTCATTTATCAATTCACATGCAATTTAATCACTTCCATTATTTTATTTATTTATCACTTAATTTTTGTTACTTTGACCCCTCATAAGTAAGTCTGTCTGCCATTTGGTTCTGGACGGGTAGTATGAAGTAGGATTTCAGTGCTTTTCCATTAAAACAGCTTCCTGCTGTGTTGGAAAACACCAGAGATGAGAGCTGAGGGACTGAAGCGAAACAGTAAACTTGAGATCCGGACAACCAAAACAATGAGCTGATTTTAACTAAAATTGCTAAAGCTGAGGAGGACTGCCGAGTTGGGTGATAGTGCTTTGCGTATTCATCCCCAAAACTTCCCTCACATATAAGTAGTCTTGTGATCAATTATTTACACAAACATATTGACTGTAGCAGCATTAAAAAAAAAGCTCCAGAAAAACAACCTGTGCGGGGATGGTTTTGATTCCTTGTGCAAAGCCGTGATAAATGTAGACTTTTCCTGCACCATCGTCATCGTAAGGAGCTCCGACGGCAATGTCTGAATGAGGAAGAAAACCAGTTTACTTGACAGCAACTGAATGAGAAAACATGAAAAAGCAACAAAATGAGGGATAGATAACCTTCATATGAGTCTTGATTGATGTCTCCAATGTTCTCCACTGCCAGTCCAAACATGGAGTCTTTGGTCCCGTTTAGACGTACAGGGTTGTTTCCTTCCCATCTTCCTGCCTGGTTGATGTAGACATAAACAGCTCCTCCGATGTCTCTTTCCTTCATGTATAAGTGAGGGGCACCAATAACTATGTCTTGCCATCTACATCAAAGAAGGGAGGTCAATATTTATTGAGGTATAATACAAAATACGATCTCGCAAATAAAGAAAGTCAACAGAAAGGGAAAAAGATCTAAATTATACATTAAGGAATAGATAAGATACCAAATGAAGAGATATTTAAGGAAGTCTAGTCCCACATTTCCCACATTCTGCCAGATGTTTGGTCTGTTTACTTTTTTTTTTCATTTTGTATAATTAGTGTTTCCCAATAAGATTAAAATTATCTGTAAACCGGGGGCGCCTTTAGCTCAGTTGGTAAGGCGTCCCCCTCCCGGGCCGGGCCCAGCAGCAGACCCGGGTTCGATTCCCACCCGCGGTCGTTCTCTGCATGTCACTCCCCTCTCTGCCCCATTTCACCTCTGTCTCTCTGCACTATCAATAAAGCATAAAAATGCCCAAAAAATATCTTAAAAAAAAAAATTATCTGTAAACCAAAGCAGAATTAAGGTGATGACAATGTTTCGTACCCATCAGCATTCAGGTCTACTACAGCCACGTCGTATCCAAAGGAGGATGCGAGTCCCGGCCCGTGCAGAGTGTGCTCCACCAATAGTCTGGCAGAGGCTGTGTTGTCTTTCCTCAACAGGACCACAGCTCCATTATGATTGGCTCTGGGTGCTCCAGCCACGACCGTCAGGCCACCACTCCTCATGATTCTGTGTCCCGAATCCAAGGAAAATCCTAAAGTATGAGAGATGTTGTAGGGCATATATGTCTTATTTTATACAGAGAATTTTTTTTTTTTACCTCTTCTCAGTGAAAATACTTAAAGCAGCTAAGCGACGATTAAAAAATGACAGGCAGTTCCGCTGACTTAGCAGTGGAGCTGCTAGTGCAGCAACAAGGACAACTATGTTTATTGCAGTGGTTCCCAAACTTGTATTTCTTTCATACAGGTCTATAGTAGCCTTAAACAAATGTATTTAATTGATAACAGTAGTTCATATAGAAAAACTATTTTGCCTTAAGTTTTTGTGAGTTTTCACACACAACACACATGGTTCTATGAAGTTGAACTGAAACATGAGATTGGCTTCCTCATATTGTGGATTTGACTGACTTTGGCTTTCTGCTGGAGAAGCATTATTGTTTTTTAATTTCTTCCTAATTGAAAAATGTGTTTATCTTAGGCAATTGCATATCAATATTCATTCATAATAAATATAGGGCCTACTATTTTTCTTTTCTCTTATTGCACTCAGTTGTCAAGATTGAAATAAGTAATTTTTCTTTTCTCTAATTGCACTCAGTTGTCAAGATTGAAATAAGTCATGGTGTTGTACTGGACTGTCCACCAATCAGTCCAACAAGTCAACACATTCTTGTATCTTTATCATTCCCAAATTAATCAGATTCAAAGACCTCACAACAAACATTAATTATTTTTTTAATGGCAGCAACAACACAGGTGGTGGAACATATAACTTTGAAATGCTTTCTCAGTTCTATATCTATATTGTGGTTAGACACTCACCTAGGTAGCTGTTAGCAGATAAAGGTACAAGCTCAGGGTTCAAAAGACGCTCATCTCCCACTTCATAGGGCCCGTCGTCATACACTCCCATCTCTAGCAAAGTGTTGTTCTTTTGCTCCATTCGCACAATGCCTGCAGCAGAGGAGGTGAGAGAACAAGGCAGACGATGGATGTTAACAGAAGAACAGTACAAGATTGTGTTTCAACAGAAGGAGAAACTTTATTCACCTTTCCAGTTGTAAGCTCCCGGTGCTCCAAACACTACGTAATGGTAGTCCTTGGTGAAGGTGGCAGCCAAACCCTGCTGGCACGATCCAAACATCTCATGGCCTCTGGCTCGGCCTTCACAGAAGTTCCAGTTACCTCCGTCCTCATCGGAGGACAAGTCGATGGTCAGGTCCTGACTCAGGACATAACAGCGGCCGGTGATGTCCCTTGACTCCTGAAGGGTGTTCGCATACAAGCGCCTCTGATAGCGATGAGCACAAGTCTGAAATGGCAAAACACTTCAGAGTTTTAAGTTCATATGACTTTAAGTTACTGGGAACAATTGGATTAAACATTCAGTTTGACTCACCACAATCTTTCCTCCAGGTCCCTGGCTCTGAACCGTCACTCCCATCCACTGATTCTCCTTGTTCTCAACAAGTACGTTCTCTTTGAAAATGTAGCAGAACAAGACACTGAGCACTGAGCACTGATATTGATATTCACTCTTGACCTTTGAAATGATAGATAGGATATATACACTCACTGGCCACTTTATTAGGTACACCTGTTTAATGGCTTATAAAAACAAAAAGCTAATCAGCCAATCAGATGGCAGCAATTTAATGCATTTATGCATTTAGATGTGGTCAAAACAATGTACTGAAGTCAAACCGAGCATCAGAATGGGGAAGAAAGGGGGTTTAGGTGACTTTGAACATGGCATGGTTGATGGTGCACGGCAGGATGGATCCATACTTTCATGTTGTTTACGCCAAATTCTGAACCTCCCATCTAAATGTCGCAACTGAAATCGAGACTCATCAGACCAGGCATGATTTTTCAATCTTCTATTGTCAAATATTGGTGATCCTGTGAGAATTGTAGCCTTATTTTCCTGTTTTTAGCTGACAGGAGAGGCATCCGGTGGGGTCTTCTGTTGCTGTAGCCCATCTGCTTCCAGGTTGGCCGTGTTTTGCGTTCAGAGATGGTATTCTGCATACCCTGGTTGTAACGCGTGGTTATTTGAGTTACTGTTGCCTTTCTATCATCTCAAACCAGTATGCCCATCCTCCACTGACCTCTGACTTCAACAAGACATTTTACGTCTGCACAAATGCCGCTCACTAGATATTTTTTCTTTTTCGGACCATTCTCTGTAAACCCTAGAGATGGTTTAGAGTGAAAATCCCAGTAGATCAGCAGTTTCTGAGATACTCATACCAGCCCTCCTGGCACCCTCAATATTGCCATGTTCAAAGTCACTTACAGTTTTTCTCAGTCGCTTTGGTGCTTTTCTCAGATCAGAATGAAAATTCTCATAACTATTAGTTCAACCTCCACAACATTTAGTCATTTGAGCACATCATCATAGTAGCAATTTCTCCTTCCTCTGAACAAATTGCAAATGCTTTTGGACATGTATCAGTTGCTTTCATACAATTCTCTGCTGTTTTATAACATTGTCATTTGCTTATGTCATGTCAGTCAAAATGAACTATACTTATGGATGCTGAATAGTCGTTCCCAATAAAACTAATAGTCTTCATTTCATTGCTTGAGTCATTACATACAAAATTGTTGAACTAGTTATCAAATTCTGTCAAGCAAATTTTATACCCTTCTTTTTAATTTTTACCTGGAAATGTCTCCTAAATTGAACAATTGCTCTCAGGTGGACTTCAGCTTTCACTCACGAGGAGGTGTGTGAAGTATCAGTTGTAACCAATGACTTTCCTTGCTGCATTGCAAGGGATAATATCCGTTGTGATGTAGATGAAAATATGTGGCCAGACAGACAGGAACGTCTGGATGTGCCAGAATTACTTACCTATATATGTTCAGTTACAATATGTCCTGTTATATTGTTCACATTTGCGCACAGCTCTACCAAAAGGGTGTTTTTTTATGTTTGTTCTAAATAAGTGACTGAAGTGTATTTTTCTTTTGCACAATGCTGTAGAATTGCAAAGAGCATATACAGGAAAAATGTGAAACATACGTATTCAGTGTCTTGTACTCACTTACTCCCCTAACTACAGCAATGTCTAACTTTACTGTAGTTTTCAAATGGCTGTACAAGTAGTGTATAGTGCTGTCTTGAGCCTTTTCAGGTAGTGTCACCGAGTTCTGACCTTTTTTTTGCATTGGAAAACACTGAGAGAATAAACTGTCATAATGAAAACATGACAAAGCCATTTGACTATCTTGTTCATAAACGATGGTGTCAAGACTTCTCATTTTGATGACACTGGCAGTTTCATTGACATGAATACTTGCTTTTGAGGAATAGACTATCCATTTTGAGCAAGTGACGTACTTTTGCAGGTTATCCACTAGGTTTTGCAGTTTGCACTAATTGTTTTGAGAAATGCACTAACTGCTGTGCAAATGTTAATAGTGATGTGAGAAAAGCACCAAAGCGACTGTTGCTCGGTTTCAACCTCAATAAGTTGTCCCATCCAGGTCTACATGCCATGCATTGAGTTGCTGACATGTGATTGGCTGATTAGTTATATGTGTTAATTAGAAAATGAACCGCTGTACCTAATAAAGTGGCCGGTGAGTGTAGATAGATAGATAGATAGATAGATAGATAGATAGATAGATAGATAGATAGATAGATAGATAGATAGATAGATAGATAGATAGATAGATAGATAGATAGATAGATAGATAGATAGATAGATAGATAGATAGATAGATAGATAAGAGATAGATAGATAGATAGATAGATAGATAGATAGATAGATAGATAGATAGATAGATAGATAGATAGATAGATAGATAGATAGATAAATAGATAGATAGATAGATAGATAGATAGATAGATAGATAGATAGATAGATAGATAGATAGATAGATAGATAGATAGATAGATAGATAGATAGATAGATAGATAGATAGATAGATAGATAGATAGATAGATAGATAGATAGATAACTCACCATCGTTATCAAATTCAATGCGCTCACAATCATTGGTCTGGGTGATTTCACATTTATAGAGGCCTCCTGTGATGTTAGCTTTCTGATTTCCCAAAGCTTGGGCTCTGGGTGCACCAACTAACAGCCTGAAAAAAAAGACAAAACAATATGGAGTGATAAGTACTTAGATTGGCAACCTTTGTCAACACATTGACGCTCGACAGCTTCAGTATGTAATGTTCTACATTGTTGAAGCTGCAGCTTGTTGAATTTACTACATACACTGTATGTGAGGAAAGGAAACAACATATTCGGCTGTCTTCCTGCGATACTGGTGTTATGGCTGCTGTTACCAGGGGACTTGCTTTCACTTCTTCATTACTACATCTGATTTGGGGGGAAACAAACAGCCCATGGTGGTTGAAACTAAAAGCCTAAACTTGTTTCAGATATATGGCAGCAAATATTTTATGACTGGAGCTGTCAATTAATGTCAAGGAATTACAAACCATAGAGCCTTATAGTCAATGCTAATGCCCTCATTATGACAATGCTAACATGTTCACATTTAGCAGTTATGTTTACCATTTTATTGTGTTATGTTGTGCTAACAATTGCTGATTAACACTAAACACAAAGTAGCTACAGCTGAGGCTGACGGGAATGTCATCTATTTTGGAAGTACTTTCTAGCTAAAATACATGTTGTTGTCGCTTTACTTCACGGCAATCCATTCAGTAGTTGTCAATACGTTTTTACTTTGAACCACCAATGTTGGCCTTATAGCCTAGTTGCACTACAGAAAAAATCATGAGGTTATAAGATTGTCTGGAAAACAAAACTATCTTTAGAAAATTCCATGGCAACCAATGCTAGTGGTTGAGCGTCAGATAAACAGACAGATTGACATTGCCATAGAGCCTTTGATATTGTGTCTAAAAAATAATATGTAAGAAATGTCATGAAGCGTGACAAATTTCCAAGTTACAAAGTGCATCGATGATGCAGCAAAGTAAAACCAACGATCATAAGATCATCTTTCATAAAAAGGATGATTCATCTTGTTCAGCCTGTGAAAAGCTGACTGTGTTCGTTCAGTGTCTCAAAGAGCAGTTGTAATTTGTGATAAGAAACAAAATACAGAACTTCAGTGAGGGACAGTAGACTACTGTCTTGACATTTAGCAGAGGGCAAGGGGTCAGTGAAGCAAACAATTTAGAGCGTGTTGACTCACTGTTCTGTTCAACCATCGTTCACTAACCACAGCTTCTTCCCTAAACCCACATTCTCACACAGCCTCAACCAGCATGAAGAGAGGGTTCATGAGTACGAGACACAGGCTAAATAAGATACATCTCTCTCGTTATACGGTTTTATCAATTTTGTGTTGAGTGTGTTTTGTTGGACTTCAGAGTGAAATATCTGCGATTGGACATAATCAGTGATTTGGTACCTGACTTTTTAATCTGCAGCAGACTGCATGTCAAAAAGTCTGTGTAAAGGATTTTGGTTATAACAGACACAGTTTTTGAGAGCTCTGAAATGTGGTGACAACTATCTGACTGCATTTAAAGTCAGTCTTTTAGCAAGCAACCCTGTGAGAAGAAGATATAAAACCAAAACTTCCTGTCTGGTAGTTTGGCCTACAGCTTGAGTTCTTCCTGTGTAGAAAAGTCATATGAAAAAAGAGTTGCACAAAGTTTGTCCACACAGTGTGTGACAAAGTTAAGTTTTTTTTAATCAAAGAATACATTTCTGTTTTTCACAAGTTTGTTCATATGTTTCATCTTGTCAGCTATTGAACGTTAGCTAATCCACTTGACTGTTGCTGTCACACTTTCTGTTCTTGCTCAGCAAGTTCCAGTATAGTCTACAATGATAAATGAGACATATTCACAACTCACATTCTTTGTAATGTTTGGAACATGGGTTCTTTGACTTCAGACAGAAGTAAATAACAGCAGACTTCCCATTTCTGGTTTCCTCTCCGGGAACCATCACCTTACCGTGGTGGAGAGGTTTGTGTGCCCCTGTGAACCTGAGAGCTGTGTTGTCCGGAGCCTAGTGCTCCTGGTAGGGTCTCCCATGGCAAAGTGGTCTCAAGTGAGGGGCCCGACTAAGAATGGTTCACAAAGACCCCATGGAAGATCAAGCAAGAGGAAGTGTGACCCTGCCCGGAGGAAGCCCGGGGCCCCCGTCTGGAGCCAGGCCCAGAAAGGGGGCCCGCCTGCGAGCGTCTGGTGGCCGGGTCTGCCACGGGGCCCGGCCGGGCACAGCCCGAAGAAGCTACGTGGCACAAACTCCCTCTACAACTGATGGGCCCACCACTCGTCAGAGGAACCGCTGGGGTCGGGTGCGCTGCCTTATGGGTGGCAGTGAAGGGCGGGGACCACGACGGACCAGACCCGGGCGGCAGAGGCTGGCTTTGGGGACGTGGAACGTCACCTCGCTGTGGGGGAAGGAGCTGGAACTGGTGCGGGAGGTGGAGCGCTACCAATTAGATCTGGTGGGGCTGACCTCCACGCACAGTCTTGGTTCTGGAACCGTACTTCTGGACAGGGGTTGGACTCTATTTTTCTCTGGAGTTGCCCAAGGTGTGAGGCGCCGGGCCGGTGTGGGGATACTCACGAGCCCCCGGCTGGGCGCTACTACGTTGGAGTTTACCCCGGTGGACGAGAGGGTCGCCTCCCTACGCCTCCGGGTTGTGGGGGGGAAGACTCTGACTGTTGTCTGTGCGTATGCACCGAACAGCAGTTCGGAGTATCCGGCCTTCTTGGAGACCCTGAACGGAGTCCTGCATGGGGCTCCGGTAGGGGACTCCATAGTTCTGCTGGGAGACTTTAACGCGCACGTGGGCAATGATGGAGACACCTGGAGAGGCGTGATTGGGAGGAACGGCCTCCCCGATCTGAACCCGAGCGGTCGTTTGTTGTTAGACTTCTGTGCTGGTCATGGTTTGTCTATAACGAACACCATGTTCGAACATAAGGATGCTCATAAGTGTACATGGTACCAGAGCACCCTAGGCCGAAGGTCGATGATCGATTTCGTGATCGTATCATCTGATCTGAGGCCGCATGTTTTGGACACTCGGGTGAAGAGAGGGGCAGAGCTGTCAACTGATCACCATCTGGTTGTGAGTTGGGTCAAAGGGTGGGGGAAGACTCTGGACAGACCTGGTAAGCCCAAACGGGTAGTGCGGGTGAACTGGGAACGTCTGGCGGAGGCCCCTGTTCAAGAGATCTTTAATTCGCACCTCCAGCAGAGCTTTTCTAGCATCCCTGTGGAGGTTGGGGGCATTGAACCCGAGTGGTCGATGTTCAAAACTTCCATTGCTGAAGCCGCGGCAGGCAGCTGTGGTCTCAAGGTCTTAGGTGCCTCAAGGGGCGGTAACCCTCGAACGCCGTGGTGGACCTCGGTGGTCAGGGAAGCCGTCCGACTGAAGAAGGAGTGCTTCCGGGATATGTTATCACGGGGGACTCCTGAGGCAGTTGCAAGGTACCGACAGGCCCGAAGGGCTGCAGCCTCTGCCGTGACAGAGGCAAAGCAGCGGGTGTGGGAGAAGTTCGGAGAAACCATGGAGAAGGACTTTCGGTCGGCACCAAAGTGTTTCTGGAAGACCGTCCGGCACCTCAGGAGGGGGAAGCGGGGAACCATCCAAGCTGTGTACAGTAAGGATGGGACGCTGTTGACCTCAACTGAGGAGGTGGTCGGTCGGTGGAAGGAGCACTTTGAGGAACTCCTGAATCCGATTAACCCGCCCTCTATGTTGGAGGCAGAGCTGGAGGCTGATGGGGGATCATCGTCAATTTCCCTGGTGGAAGTCACTGAGGTAGTCAAACAACTCCACAGTGGCAAAGCCCCGGGGGTTGATGAGATCCGTCCAGAAATGCTGAAAGCAATGGGTGTGGAGGGGCTGTCTTGGATGACACGCCTCTTCAACATTGCGTGGAAGTCGGGTACAGTGCCGAAGGAGTGGCAGACCGGGGTGGTGGTTCCTATTTTCAAAAAGGGGGACCAGAGAGTGTGTGCCAATTACCGAGGTATCACACTTCTCAGCCTCCCCGGCAAAGTCTACTCCAAGGTGCTGGAAAGGAGGGTTCGGCCGATAGTCGAACCTCAGATTGAAGAGGAACAATGCGGATTCCGTCCTGGCCGTGGAACAACGGACCAGCTCTTCACTCTCGCAAGGATCCTAGAGGGAGCTTGGGAGTTTGCTCATCCAGTCTACATGTGTTTTGTAGATCTGGAGAAGGCTTATGACCGGGTTCCCCGGGAGATACTGTGGGGGGTGCTGCGGGAGTATGGGGTGAGGGTGTCTCTTCTCAGGGCCATCCAATCTCTGTACGCTCAAAGCGAGAGCTGTGTACGGGTTCTCGGTAGTAAGTCGGACTCGTTTCCGGTGGGGGTTGGCCTCCGCCAGGGCTGCGCTTTATCAGCAATCCTGTTTGTGATATTTATGGACAGGATATCAAGGCGTAGTCGTGGTGGGGAGGGGTTGCAGTTTGGTGGTCTGAAGATCTCATCTCTGCTGTTTGCGGATGATGTGGTTCTGATGGCATCATCGGCCTGTGACCTTCAGCTCTCATTGGATCGGTTTGCAGCCGAGTGTGAAGCGGTTGGGATGAGGATCAGCACCTCTAAATCTGAGGCCATGGTGCTCAGCAGGAAACCGATGGATTGTCTGCTACAGGTAGGGAATGAGTCCTTACCCCAAGTGAAGGAGTTCAAGTACCTCGGGGTCTTGTTTTCGAGTGAGGGAACAATGGAACGTGAGATTGGCCGGAGAATCGGAGCAGCAGGGGCGGTTTTGCATACGCTTTACCGCACTGTTGTGACGAAAAGAGAGCTGAGTCGTAAGGCAAAGCTTTCGATCTACCGGTCGATCTTTGTTCCTACCCTCACCTATGGTCATGAAGGCTGGGTAATGACCGAAAGAACGAGATCGCGGGTACAAGCGGCCGAAATGGGTTTTCTCAGGAGAGTGGCTGGCGTCTCCCTTAGAGATAGGGTGAGAAGCTCAGTCATTCGTGAGGAACTCGGGGCAGAGCCGCTACTCCTTTGCGTTGAAAGGAGCCAGTTGAGGTGGTTCGGGCATCTGGTAAGGATGCCCCCAGGGCGCCTCCCTAGGGAGGTGTTCCAGGAGCGTCCAGCTGGAAGGAGGCCTCGGGGAAGACCCAGGACTAGGTGGAGAGATTATATCTCCACACTGGCCTGGGAACGCCTCGGGATCCCCCAGTCAGAGCTGGTTGATGTGGCCCGGGAAAGAGAAGTTTGGGGTTCCCTGCTCAAGCTGCTGCCCCCGCGACCCGATTTCGGATAAGCGGTTGAAGATGTATGTATAATATGTATGTATTCCCATTTCTAGCCAACAAGCCTGAATTTTGTTGGCTGAAAAGTCAACTGTTGCTGCTTTTAATCAGCTGTCGCTAGCTGACTAATTCAGTTAGCGTTAGCTCTCAAGACCACTCTTTAATGTGTCTCAGCTGACTTGTTTTACCATAAATAACGCAATGACATGCCAAACCAGGAATGTTAATGAAATGTGTCATTCACGGTGAGCAGTTAGAGAACTGTAAGAGTCGCAATTGACTCGCAATGAATGTGCTTATGGAGACTTGAGATTTAAAGGCCCAAAAGACTTACAAAATGTTCTGCCATCTTTGAAAACTTCCACTGTGACCTAAAGTCACTGGATAATTGAGCCACTAATGATTGTTTAGTAATGATGACATTTCAATTCAATCTGTTTGTCACACTATAGTTTAATAGTGCTGAAACTATGGAAGCGATACATCATTGTTATCTTTGGGGGAAAAAAAGAACATGTCAGTCTTTGTGAACTGATCAACACACATTTACTGTGTAAGAATCTTTTTTGAAGGACAGAGAGGAAATCCCCTCCACCCTTGATCTTCTCTGTGACGCTGCCTTCTGTAACTCAGCTCCTGACATATGGCTACGAGGGGGTCTGATGTGAGCCCCAAGACCAAATTGAAAACCCCTCCCCTCAAACAAAGCCCTAGTGAATTGCAAATACAAACAAGAGCCTTCACAAGCTTTGCTTCAATTTGACACTTCAGCTTCTTGCCTGCAGTAGTTCAACTTTAAGTGTCACAATGGTACTTGATGCCAAGAACATTACAAACTAAGGATAGCTTTTCATTTGAAGGCATTAGAGACACATTGTCGACAACGTTATTTAATATTAGATAAACCTGATCATAGTTTACGAAAAAACTCCACCGCAATCTAAAGCCTAAGAAATGACTATAAATTAATACATTAATTGGGACTGCTTTAGAAGAGCTATAAGTAAGTCAATCATAATATTTTATTATTGTTTTCGTAATTTTTCCAGGAAAAATTGCAACAACAATAAAAGATGCTGGTTCCTGATTCTCAAATGTCAGGATTTGATGCTTGCTTTGTCATATATGACGATTAACTGAATAGCTTTCGGTTAAGACTCAAAACTCAAAGATATCAAAATAAATCGCCTATGGTTATGCAGGGGAATTTCAACAGGCATTCTTCACTATTCTCTGACATCCTTTAGAATTTTTTGGGGAAATAATCAAAAGATCTATCATTGATGAAAATAAATGTTAGTTAATTGTTGGTAATGTTGTGTCCGTTGTTATTGAAATTAATCATGTGTATTTTTTATATTGCCATATACACTATGTTGTTGTGAAACTAAATACAAGTTATCTCATTGTAAGAGAGGTTTGACCTGGAAAGGGTTTGACCTACTGTGTATGTGTGCAACGCAGATGGTAGACTGTTGAGGTAATGAAGATAAGAAAGGAATAGTCGGGATACTATGGCAAAGCAAGGTTGTTATGATTGAGATGTGAGTTATTGAAGGCTTAGATTGTGTAGAGCAAAGTTAGACAATGATTTTACTGAAAACATCTACACACTGCTGTATGCAATTGTTGTGTGTAAATGCTGAATACTATAAGTATAACTATAAGAGAAACTGCCTCTCTTCGGTCATGTACTACAGCATTACTCAAAGCTCCTTTTTTGCTCAAGAGAAGCAAAATCCATGAGGACACATGCAGGAAAATACCACATTTATGCCGATCACAGGTAAAGAAAAAACCCTACAACTTAACGGCAGAGCTCCTCAGGAAAAGTGACAGTTGTAGAATTTAGCGAGTAACTGAGGAGTGACATTGACGTTTACATGCAACGCGCCAGTCTAGCAGACACATTTGCAAACATTTCAGTTGGTTAAAAACTTCATCTATGTTATTTCCGTTTCCGCAGTAGAGATTAATGCAAGAGTGCAAATGCAGACGACAAAATATTAAAGTCAGATAAACATTATACTGAAAACATCAAACTGTCTTGTCAAGAGTGGGTTTCAATTAATGCTGCAGGGCATTGTAGACATGTCAACAACAATGTCCCTCTCAGTACATATCATGTCATCTACATGTCAAGGGGACACATTCAAGTGATCCTTATCAAATAGGGTTGTTTTTTTGTCTATATTTAATGTGTCAATATAACGTTGTTGGATTTTCCTTTGTTTCAATATCGCATGAGCCACCAAGATTCAGGATCACGCCAAGCTACAATGTGAAACCCCGTCCCATCATGCAACATGTCTTTCAGTGTAGTGTAAATGGGAATGCATGGTGACTGGTGTGGATTTACACAGTGATCTCACTGCTCTTTGTTAACAGATGTGGGCCAGCGCTCATACAGCTGTGCACTCAAAGCCACAAGAACTGCTGCAGCTGTTCTAACTGTTTCAGTTTACACACACACACACACACACACACACAAACACACACACACACAAACACACATATATACACACACAGGTTGTGTTTTCATCACTTCCGAGGACATTACATATACTTACATTCATTTTGTGGAAACGTGCCCTAACTTTAACCACTACTTGCCTAACCCTTACTCTAACCTTTACCTAAACCTAAGTCACACACACACACACACACATACATTCATACATTACATAGTGCTTTGATCCGTGCTGACCTTTGATTGGCTGGATACACACATCCCAGAAAAAATCATGAATATTCACTACAAACAAACAAACAAACAAACACAGACTTAAATACACTTTGAATCTTGTTTGAACAGTGTTTTTAACCCTTTCCCAAGTTTCAAGTATCAAATGTATCAGGAATGTCTGAACTGATGATTCAGTGAGGCGTTAAATCTATCGGGTTGCATGTGCACAGATGGCCGTGCATGTCCAGTCAGATGGCCTTTTGCTCTGGTTACATTTAGAGGATGTTATATCCACATAATTAACCCAACACATGATTTATTGAAGAGACAGTTGCCTCTTTGCACAATGTCACATTGCATTCACAAACGTATATCAAAAGAAAGAATAATAACATCATGAAAACTGTGAGAATCCAAGTTGAGCTCTCCATCGGCCTGTTATTGGAAGTACATGGTTAGAGTTGCATAAAGGATTGTAAGACATATGAATGAGAGCCATAGGAAATTATATTAATCACAAGGATATGTTGAAGTTAATGCAGTAAAGTGGGGGAAGATTTGGCTTTTTACTCTGAAACACAGAGGTGAATTTTAGTCAAACATGTTTTTCACCAAACATATTCAACCTTTAGAAAAATTGAGCCCAGTCTTCCTCCTCTCTCATATGATGTATTACAATCACATTAATGTACGCAGTGATGGCTAATAGAGTTTTACAGCTGCTGGCGATCATCGTCCTTCGTCAAACACATGTTCAAACGAGAACAAAAGAGACAGATGCAGAGTGTGTGTGACACATCGCTGACTTGTGGTTTCATGAGTGCCAGAGCCGTAGGTCAGTGTGCCCACAGCTTAAAGTTAGGCCGGGCTGTTCATTACCTTCCAGTGTGCACTCCAGTAAGCTTTCACTTGACTAGTCTGGCTGATTATCTCTGGGTCACATGAGGACTTAGTGCTGAGATTGTGGAAGTTCAAGCTGTAGTTTGTTGCATACTCTCTGGGATGTGGGGGGACAACAATGTGGACAATTATTATAACTAGGGCGGCATGTAACAGTTGACTTCATTATTTATATTTGCTGATTAAGCAATTCATTTTTATTCAAGCCAAAATAATTGCTTGATTAGCCTAGTCAACGAAGCAAAAAATACCTTCTGTATTTCAAGCTTCTTAATCATGAGGATTTGTCATGCAGTATTTCAAAATCTACAGACGAAAAATCTTTCCTTGAAAAACCATGGAATTATTAAATATAAAAAGCAGTTGCAGACTGGTTTCTCTCAATCAAATAAGTCAAATAATCAATAACAAATGATGCAAAGATGAGGCTTGTTTGTTCCCCCCCAAAAATGCTTTTGCACGCATGTCAGGATCCAGTGTAGTATGTTTACTCAAACTGGAGCAGCTTTCTCAAAGACCCGCATGTAAGCAAGGTGAACTTTCACTCTCCTCTTACTTTTATTGGCCGAAAACCAAATATCAGGCCGGTGTCACATTTCGAGCCTCTCTTTGCCCAACAAATATTACATTCAGTTTCATGGCTTTCACCCTCTTCACACTTGTCAACTCTGACAAATGTACAAGTGCCTATTTTTAGTATGAACAAAAGAATCCTTGTACAAAAAAAGTAAGAAAATGCATTTTAAGGATAACTTTCAGTTTTGCATGACATTCACTGCACCACATGCTGCCTGCCCTTGGCTTGCACCATAGTCAAAACAATAAGACTCCACACAAGTTACGAGTAATCTATGTGATCCCGAGGAAATTTCTCTCAGTTCCGTTATCAGGGCTTGTCATCCCTGCTCTCTGTGTCTCAACATGCTGCTGTGAGGTCCTTTTGCCTGGTGTCTACACAGTAGTAGCTCTTGCACCCTGGTGGCCCCACCCATGGCCATGGCCCTCTCCTCCCTTAGCCCCCATTACATTTTGTGTTGCAGGGTGACCAGGCTCATGACACTGGTGTCTTTTCTGTCCCCAGGGCTGGCCAGAGGAAAGGATTTACTGCAGTGTATGCAAAATAATGTCATCAGGAATCCTTGAAATGCTGCAGTGAGGAATACATTTTACCATTGTAAGGGCTGTTTAAACTATACTCGTATTTTTGCCATATGCTTGAACATCTTTCTGTCCTGGCTCATTTTCTACTGAATTTTCATAAGCAATTCGACTACTCCATCTTTAATTATTTTCATCATTCGGAAATAACATTTCAGAAAGAGTTAAAGAGCTTATTTAGTCTAAACCCCATATACTGAAGGCCTATGTTCAATTTACATGTCCAGAGAATTACTTTTTATCTTAACAAATTGCCTAAATGTTGAATACAATAAATAAATAATTTAATGTATTTATGGCTGATCTCCTAAGGATTAGTCAACTGAAGGTTCCACACATTAAACCTCTCCTCTCAGCACTCCCTCTGTTTGACCTTACAGGCTCATTCGCATCACAGTTATAACCATTGTTTATTCACTTGTTGTTCTTTAGCTCCTTTCCATTTCACATTCAAAGCACCACAGGGAACCTACCAATCTCTATTGAAAATTAGAACAAAAAAACACTTTTACTTTTACAGGTTGCTGCTGGGCCTGACATCCACAACCAGTGGATAAAAAACAATTCATGAGTCTGGCAAAAGCAGATTCCTTCTCTTAACAATGCATGCCCAGTATTACCAAGTTATAGCCTAGACAGAAATAAATTAGGTTTAAGAAAAGTTCAAGTTACTTCTCTCTGAAGTTTTAGCCTACACGGAACCTTTCAGGTGCACTGTTTTAAAAAAAAGACAATTGCAGGAGAAAGAAAGATAAAGACATCACTCACATTCTTTTATCCGGGTTGAGCTGCCGGTGCATGGCCAGAGAAAACCCGAACATGCTGCCCGGCTCCCCGTCTTTCCTGATGACATGGCTGGTGTCAAGGTTGAAGGCGAGCACCGCAGATGGCTCCAGACAGAAATAATTAAATAAAAGTGCAACGTGAAAAGCAGAAAGCCCTCCATGCAGCAGCAGCAGCATGGCAGCTCTGTCCTATAATTGTAGCCTACAGTAAAGTCCAAAGTTAAGAGACGCTCACCCCTCTGCTCCACTGCGCTCAGCCCGGTGCAGTTTGACTGAAGGGCTGCCGCTGCTTGTTTTACCCCTATGGTTTTAACCTACCCGACGGGCTCCGCGCTGCTGCTCCACGCGCCCCCTCTGGCCACAAGGAGGAACAGTACTGCTAAGGTGTAGTAAAGGGACAGTCAGTAGGCCTATACAGCCTATTTTTTATTTTGTTTATAACAATAGCCTATATTGTAGGTGTTAGGCCTTTGTGATGGGTATTTATATGAACATAATAAAGAGATTTGATTCCAGTAATAATAGGCTAATTCAGGTATCAATGCACATCTTATCTTTACACTCATTTGCATTTTTACATTATATTTTTAGGTATGCGACTGAATTGTCAAATGGGATTTGAGGTTTTTTCAAAACGTCTGGCTTCAAATGAGCCTTTTTCATGACAACAGGGTTAGAGTTCTGGATAGTGGAATAAACCACAGCTCAAACACTCCTTTTATAAGACAGGCAGATATTGACATTTTTAAATCAGCATATCCTCACTTTGTATCAATAGTTTTTACTAAAGTATTTATTCATACATTAAAGATGATGAACAAATATAGCATAATCATATAGGCTACATAAACATACATACATAAGAAAGGGTTGCGATCTGTCTACATCTATGGTTTAATAGATAATATACAAGAAGACAAATGAAAGAGTCAAATACATGATTATGGTTGTTTTGCTTTTAGCTGTTAGATAAACAGCAAGTGTTACAGTCAGCTGGACCTCCCAAATTGAGCCAGACAAGGAGACAGGCTGCTGCAGGTCAGGAAAAGGCTGTTCTATCTTTGGAAGAGTCGGAATTTCACTAACTGTCAGGATTAATCAACAACAACAAAAAAGATTGTTTTGGACAATACAGTATCTCCTGGTTTGGACGTTAGTTTATCATTCATCATTGAACAACTGAATAAAATATTAATGTACGCTCTCAATAATAACACCTGTTACATAAATAAGTTATCACCAATCAGAAATGATGAAGTGGTTCAATGTTCATGAAGCATGTCAAATATATTCCATTACTTCAGGAGGGCCTCCCAACACTGGTTTCATGTCAAAAGCTTAACTTTGCAACTTTGGTAATGTTTTTAAATTAACTTTAACATTTTTTGTTTTGTTTTTTCACAAACGGCTAGATAAGCTGCAGGGTCATTTTAATAGCTGCTGGAAATGGTTGGCATTTAAGGGGTTTGGGCTTTTCCCACACACCCACCAGCAGCAGTAATATGAGCAGGCAGCTTTGTTATCATCAGGGCTGCCTTTACCTGCCACTAGGCCCTGGGGCTGAGAGGTTTCGTAGGCCCCCCCGGGCGGCGGTCTTACAATACAGAAGCCATGTTTGTCTACACCACAATATCTCTATTGATGAAATACAAAATCACAGGGCCAAAAAAAAACATGTACTTAAACCCCCTCCTGGTATAATGACTTTTAATAACCAAGCACACATGGTTGGTCACAGTGTTTTTCCAAGTTATTGAAGAGACAGCGGTGGGGACCCAGGACCTTCTAGGGGGGTCCGGGGGCATGCCCCTCCGGAAGAAAAATTTGAACCTTTTAAAGAATAATGCATCAATCTGGTGCACTTTGAGAAGAAAACTAAGGCTAAATCAACTGTGTCCTATGTGAG
Source organism: Hyperoplus immaculatus (assembly GCA_949357725.1). Lineage (NCBI taxonomy): Eukaryota > Metazoa > Chordata > Actinopteri > Uranoscopiformes > Ammodytidae > Hyperoplus > Hyperoplus immaculatus. The sequence continues at coordinate 18,388,482 of OX442361.1, read as the reverse complement.
CTATTTTCTGAAATCATTTGGAGACACAGAAATACCAAAAAGCAGAAACAAAAATATACAGGTTTAAAAAATCCAGTCAGTCAGCATTCCATTTTTTTTTAATAATCCCTTATCCCAAAGCTACTTCTCTCTTTGAACTCTTTGTTTTGTTTTTATTGGCTCAACTCAATATAGGCCCTTAATCTGCGTTGCCCCGAACAATGTTATTTAAACAAAAATAACAAAAATGTACTTGTGAATGATAGGCCCCTTGATCTTCGTAGGCCAAAAATAATGTGATTTTTTTTCCTTTTTCTTTACTGGTTCATGATGGGCCCCTGATCTCTCTACGCCCCCCTAAGATCAGGGGCCTATCATGAGCCAGTCAATGATTTATTTAAATGACAATGTGCGGGGTCTTCTTAGATCAGGGGCCTATATTGAGACAGTAAAAAAAAAAAAAAAAAAAAAAAATTTGAGAGGCCCCTGATCCTTGTAGGCCCTGGGGCTTCAAGCCAGGTAAGCCCGTGCATAAAGGCGGCCCTGGTTATCATCCAAACCTGCAAGAAACATAAAACAGCCTCATTGTATCGCCCGCTCACTGTTTCTCCATGTATCTGCTTGTGTGTGATGGTGGCGTGAAGTTTGAACCCGTCTGATCCACAATCTCACATGGGAACACAACACAATGTGGGCATTGTCGAGTTTAGAAACCCCTATACGTGTGTGTGTGTGTGTGTGTGTGTGTGTGTGTGTGTGTGTGTGTGTGTGTGTGTGTGTGTGTGTGTGTGTGTGTGTGTGTGTGTGTGTGTATTTCTGTATGGGTGTGTGTTGTGACGATGGGGCTGGGAGGGGGGTGGGGGCTGCTTTAGGGTCTTAACCACATTCCTAATTGCAGCAAATAATTGGGGAGGCTTCAGTAGTGTATAAGCTATGTGAATGGCATCTCTGCTGCTTTGGGTTTAACAGTTGCATCAGATGATATTAACACTTCACAGGCGGGCGCTGGTACTCTCTGGTGTCCAGCAGTGGAAAGTAACTATGTCATTTTACTCAAGTACTTAATTTAGTACAATTTTGATGTTTTTGTACTTCAGTTTTTTCCATGTTCTTAATTTTTGAGTGAAATTGTGTAACGTTTACTCCACTGCATTTATCCAACAGATATTTTTTTCAAAAATTACGTATGATCTGTTTATCAAAATATAATTTGTCATACAGTGGCTGGTCTAAATTGGGCCTATTGCCATGTCCCAGTCGTCGTTGTTCATGGCACTTTTCAAGATAAGCACAACATTCGTTTCAAATTGAAGATAAGAGAAAAGCCTCAGTGATCATCTCCCGACCCCTCAGATTTAATTTGTGACATCTTGAAGGAACGAACCCTGAGGTTGGTAACCATGGCACTGAACTACCAAACTTCACTCTATAAGGTAAGGTATATAAAGTAGCTCCACTGACTGCTACTTGAACATTTATTCTTCAATACTCATGAGCTTATAATGTTCCTTTGTGAAGAGACTTCCTGATTCCTCACATATCGTATAATTTATGCGATGACAAAAGAGAACAAAAACAAGAGAACCAAACTTCACTTGCTTCAATTGATTTGTCATTGTGGTCTGTGTGTGTCCCTGTGAGCAAAAAGGTGTGTAAAGTGCTTTTACCTGGTTTCACTGAACCACACAATCAGCACTTTCATGTCCACTCTTGCCCTGGGTGGTTGTGTAACACAAGCTGTGAGAGGAGGTGAAGCTGCCCAGCTTTGTATTTTTGCATGTCGACAGAGGTAGAGAAACCGGAGAGACGGATGGTGCATGGTGGAGCAGGTGGACCCCTGCAGGTGATGGGGGCCTTTTCTTCACAGATTAGCTGCACTTTTGTATGAAGAAAATGAGCACTGGCTTCAGAATAGGTCTTTGTGGCCCCCCGGTCAAATCACTGGTGAAGATATCGAGTTTCATTTGAGGGTAAAGAATCAGAGCCCTTTTCTAATGCTATACCACATACCAATTCCACAGGGTTGAGGATTGTTAAAGCTAGTTAAGGCTTACATATTGATCAGCAACAACCTGGAGTCCCTTCTACAAAAAACTGTTTACAGCTGGACAAAGTGTAATTGCAGCCATTATCATCTACAAACTCTGTATGTGAGCACAAGTTTTGTTCAGATTTTGTTTACATGTCCATGACCAAGTATTATGGATTGTTGGACTACACTGGTTTGCCACCTTCATGCGTAAATTAATATGAGATTTTAAAAGCTCTGATACTCAAAATCTGGTGAAACAGAAGGACCTACTTCTCGAGTTTCACAATCCTATAGTCAACATAAGAGAGAGTAAATGAGGAAACCAAACCCCAAAGTTATCAGTGTGGCAAGGAATAACTTAAAATGCACAGTTGGCATGGGCAATCTAATGCTGTGCCAAGGCATACAACCATGTTAAACCACGTCTTTGTAAGTTTAAATGAAGGACTTCTGTAATACTTACATTTAGGCCTAATCGTATTGATCATGGCAATCATACAGGCACAGCACACACAGAATTTTAATATTGAGTTCATGCTAATTCAGAAATGCTTTGATGCCCGTGTTAGTAGTTAGATTTGTTAACATTTTTAAAAGGCTATGAAACTCTAACCCTGGTGAGACAAAAGGACCAGCTCCTTACGTTTCACAGTAATGAAGTCAACATAACTGAGGCTGGTGGAGGAAACCCAACCCAAGCGAGGATGGGAAACATGCCCAAAATGCACAGTTGGCTTAGCTAGGCATTTTTTAGGGATGTTGTGCCAAAGCATGAGACCATGCTAATGACCACAATCCAACATTAAAACAGATGGCTGTTGTTACTTTAAATAAGGTACTTCTGATATAACCCTACTACTGATAATGACTGCACATAGAAGTACATAAAATTGATCACAAATCATGCTGATTTTCCTATATCCTAGGTTTGAGTATTTACTTATCTGACTCAACAAAAAAGGCTGTGTTTAAAAAAATAGAAGGGTATAAGCACTACGTAGTAAGAGATAAGGAGGTTACTGAATTTACAGGCCTGCAGCGTGATAGTAAAACTGGTATTAATGTATGTGAATTCATGAAATCTTATTACTTTGTTACCAGTAATTTGAAAAGTGGGCAAAAGTAAGTAAATGCAAAAAAGTTATCTTAGCATTGACTGGTATCCAGAAACAGGAAATAATGGCCTCTCACTGTTTGGCCGTGGAGATACATGGATGCTGAGTGACTGCAGAAGCTGTGTCCGCATCAGTGGCTGTGTGAAGCATGGCGTTAAATCATACTGTGGGAGCAGCTGATCCCGGTCCTGTTGTGACAGTGGCATGGTCCTTTGTAGGGACACCATCCACGGTAAATCTGCTCCCCTCCCCTCACACAAAGGGCTGCTTCCATTTATGGCTCCAGGGTGTGTGTGTGTGTGGGGGGGGGTGTGCCTCTGAATCAACAATGAAAGGAGCGGGACCTCGCAGACCTCTCTGAATTCTTTCTCAGGCGGGCCTGTGCGGATGACACAGGGAATTCTGGGGATTCCTTTGTTATCCCTGCAAAGAGCAAAACAGTTATTTGCATAGGTGCAATGGAATTTCCTCTAGGATGCATTATCTTACGTCATGATAATCATTTTACATCAGGAAGTGAATTAACTTGAGTTGGGACTTTTGTATTTATTGAAAAACCATCTATTTCAAATGAATCAGATGTTCATGAGGAACTAACAAATGTGCAGAGTTCAGAAACAGAGCGATTTTTAAATTATTTAAGTGGACATTTTAAACTTTATAGTCCCAGGAGATTGTGGACATTTTAAATCTGCTGAGAATGACTCAATCATTAATGAAATTAAGTTACTTTTTTTTCATCTAAATAAATAAACTGATCAGTTATGTCCTGTATGTGTTAGTACATTAAAGTGCATGAGTACATTAAACATTGTAGTGTAAAATATATTTAAACAATAGCTCAAACATAACTCTTAAGCACATATTTCCCTATTGTGGAGCATCAAACATTAACCTTACATCTGTTATGGGCTCAAGAGGGAACACTTCCTTCCAATTGTTATTGTCTGCCTGCGCTCGTCTTTAAACCCTTTGTTGTTAAAAATAACCTCTCGTCAGGGGGAAAAGTCCCCATGACTAATTCCAAGGAAACACATGCTCAATCATGGATACCATGCCGAGGGTTTCCTACTTCCAACTCCGCTCATGTCCGGAGTCATGGTACAGGCTCAACCTTTAAGATGTCAAAAAACACTCAGTAGATCAAATCCATGTTTGCAAGCAGCACACAAGGTAACTGTTTACATACACTGCAAACATCATATTTGCTGACTTTGTTGTAATGCTTAAAAACATTTTTAGAAACAATGGACAAACCCCCTACAGTTACCTTGGTTTGTTTGAAAGCATTTTTTGGAGGTATTTAAACTTTGAAGCCACAGCTGAAGAACCTGCAGTAATGTGATTTGACTAAAAGGGGTGAGTTGCCAAGGTGATGAATGGTCCAATAGACCCAGCAGGAGATCAGCAAAGAGAATCCACCAACAGCCAAATCACTCTACTGAGCTAGAAACCTGCCCACATTAAACACAACAGGGCCATTACTGCCCCTGTTGACCCAGAGTACAGTACATGCATTTACCATGCCCAATAAAAAGAAAGTAATTTTATTTTCCTATTATTCTATACCTTCTTCAGTATACTTTGTAATGATTCAAAATGAGTATACCTTAAATTGGATTAAACCAAAACCACTTGTACTTTACAATATGTTCCATGTATTTTTGTGTACTTCCGCTTATATATTAAATTTGATAAACAATTGAATAAAATTGCATCTTTAGTTATGCAAATTTAATCATTTTCAATGCATGTGGTAAAAATACATATAATAAATAATTACCTTGAAACACAATAAAGATGTTTTTTAAGTGTTAGTGCACTTTCAGAGGTATATTAGAATACAGCCCAAGTGAAACGCACAGAAATATAGTCATGTTTTGGGCCGGAATCATGGGGAGAGAGCTGGTAGGCCCCTTTAGGGTCCCTGACGGTGTGAAAATGACCTCGGCAAAGTATGTTGAGTTTCTGACTGACCACTTTCTTCCGTGGTACAAAAAGAAGGACAGTGCCTTCCGTAGCAAAATCATCTTCATGCATGACAATGCACCATCTCATGCAGCAAAGAATACCTCTGTGTCATTGGCTGCTGTGGGCATAAAAGGAGAGAACCTCATGGTGTGGCCCCATCTTCCCCTGACCTTAACCCTATTGAGAACCTTTGGAGCATCCTCAGGCAAAGCATCTATGAGGTTGGGAGGCAGTTCACATCAAAACAGCAGCTATGGGAGGCTATTCTGGCATCCTGCAAAGATATTCAAGCAGAAACTCTCCAAAAACTCACAAGTTCAATGGATGCAAGAATTGTGAAGGTGATATCAAAGAAGGGGTCCAATGTTAACATGTAACTTGGCCTGTTAAGATGTTTTTGATTGAAATAGCTTTTGATTTCACTAAATATGACCTCCACATCCTGCAAATTCAACAAATGACCATTTTTATTTCTTTACAACCTATAAAATGTTTTGAAACTCTGTTGTGCATAATAATTTGGAACGGTGCATTTTGAGTTTTTTATTTTTGAAAAAAAATACTGTTATCATTTGGAGGTTTGTTCAATAAAATGTGAATCATACTTTAACGGTTGATGACTTGAAAATTATACTGACTGTCATTTGCATCGACTATTTAGGAAAATCTGAGAAAAATATAATTTGCATAATAATTTGGAACGCACTGTATATGCTATTTGTGTACCATAATTGAAAGCAGAAAGCCACATTTTGAGGGGTTTAGTCTGCTGCCTGGCTCTAACAAAAGCAAAAAATCTCAAATGTAGTAATATCCCCAGTAAAATATAGAGCACCAACCGCCAAAGATGGCTACCCTTAGCCAGAACCAGGACATTCTTTTTGAGGATCTGTTGAATCCACAAGAAAAACAGAGAACTCCTTCTATCCTGCCACAAGAGAACCCCACCATACAGAACAAGAACAAACAAGAGTATCATACCTAAAACCAAAATCTACGGAACAATCTTTGCAGTCAACCTGAGTGGGAGGTGTAGTGTCAGGGTGTAGTACAACCTTTGTCTTTGAGTGTCAGCTTTTTTTGAAAGATCATTAAAAACATCATCACCATTGTTATTGTTCTCCACATAATGGAGTATACAGAACACACAATAATGAAAGTCTCTTCAAGTTCATTTAGTTCAGACTTCCCAATCCGTCCTGAAATCAATGGCAGTTTGAATTTATATTCAGTATAACATCCGCCCTAGGTGGGAGTTGTTGTCCTCTCTCTCTGGCTGTGCTCCTTTATGGCCAATTGTATTTTTTTTATACCAGGCTGGGACTTTGCTATTGTAAACAGACAGTAGACATTGAGTGGTCTTGAAGTGCTATGTTGATTTCTGCTACTCCCCTATCGAGCTCGGTCTCCTGTTAATATTTCTGAAACCTCGATTCATAGCGTGCAAATGGTGTGTCATTGAAAAGATCTCAGCTTCTGTTTCCATTCAGAGCCTCGGCAACACACAAAAAAAACAAGATAACAGATGCTCAAGATCAATAACTCCTCCAAATGTCAGGGTTGTTATCTGTAACATTGACTTCCTGTTTTGTGCACTTTGATTCCTCAAGACAAAATGTCAATATCAGCCAGTGTTACAGTTTTATGAGCGCACGTTTTCTCTTGGCAACCTTTTAAATGGGAACAAAGAGGCTGAAAAATGATGTTGAAGCTGTATCTCGATAGTGATTGGAATAGGCTACATTACAATTATATTAACGGTACGGTTGTGTCAAGAAAATCTTGACACAACAAGAAATTCTACAAAACGATTATTACAGTTTTTCTCAGTTGCTTTGGTGCTTTTCTCAGATCAGAATGAAAATTCTCATAACTATTAGTTCAACCTCCACAACATTTAGTCATTTGAGCACATCATTGTAGCAATTTCTCCTTCCTCTGAACAAATTGCAAATGCTTTTGGACATGTATCAGTTGCTTTCATACAATTCTCTGCTGTTTTATAACATTGTCATTTGCTTATGTCATGTCAGTCAAAATGAACTATACTTATGGATGCTGAATGGTCGTTCCCAATAAAACTAATAGTCTTCATTTCATTGCTTGAGTCATTACATACAAAATTGTTGAACTAGTTATCAAATTCTGTCAAACAAATGTTATACCTTTTCTTTATCATAGATACTTTCCTCGCTGCATTGCAATGGATAATATCCGTTGTGATGTAGATGAAAATATGTGGCCAGACAGACAGGAACGTCTGGATGTGCCAGAATGATTTACCTATATATGTTCAGTTACAATTTGTCCTGTTATATTGTTCACATTTGTGCACAGCTCTACCAAAAAGGTGTTTTTTATGTTTGTTCTAAATAAGTGACTGAAGTGTATTTTTCTTTTGCACAATGGTGTAGAATTGCAAAGAGCATACAGTAAAAATGTGAAACATATGTATTCAGTGTCTTGTACTCACTTACTCCCCTAACTACAGCAATGTCTAACTTCACTGTAGTTTTCAAATGGCTGTACAAGTAGTCTATAGTGCTGTCTTGAGCATTTTCAGGTAGTGTCACCGAGTTCTGACCTTTTTTTGCATTGGAAAACACTGAGAGAATAAACTGTCATAATGAAAACATGACAAAGCCATTTGAATATCTTGTTCATAAACGATGGTGTCAAGACTTCTCATTTTGATGACACTGGCAGTTTCATTGCCATGAATACTTGCTTTTGAGGAATAGACTATCCATTTTGAGCAAGTGACGTACTTTTGCAGGTTATCCACTAGGTTTTGGAGTTTGCACTAATTGTTTTGAGAAATGCACTAACTGCTGTGCAAATGTTAATAGTGATGTGAGAAAAGCACCAAAGCGACTGAGAAAAACTGTATTTTTATTTTTTGCAAACTTTTGATTCAGTGTGTCATATGCTCTTTTAATACTTATTAACAGAATGGATTTATCGACACATAGGTTCTTCTTCCCATCATTCTGCCTTTATACTTCATTAACTCTTCACGTGACGTTTAAAACATATTCATAAAATGTATAAATAAACAAAGATGAGTGAATCTGAACCAGAAAGAAAGATACCAAATAGGCCTAGATACAGAATTTAAAGCTGTCTGACTGGTGTGCTAAAGGCCAAGTTAGCGCCTGCATTAATGTAAATTTGGAAGGTGCCATAAAAGAGGCTTACATCTGTGTCCTGTCATTTGGCATAATTTTCATGTCACTGAACACTTGGAAGATCCACTATACCAGCTGCTCTTACATCATAATCATCAACCAACCAGGCATGACCACCATATTCTGATATCAAGCATCTATCGCATGACAGAATGAGAGAAAAGGCTTGATAAGAACTTTGTTGCGCAGTCAATAACATGCAGTGTCTGTGCCGTTATGAATATTTTGGCACATCCTGATGTTGACCGTGAACTCCTACTGAAATCTTCCCTATCTCCTACAACATCTAAAAATCTGTTGACATGTGAATTCACAAGTGGAACCTCCTACTTTTTTTCAATGGATTTTGAAGTCGATATCTTACTGCGTAAGTAAGATACTTAAGCATCTCTGAACTACCATCAGAAAAACCCCACAGGATCCCACACTTACGGCATTAATTGCATTCATATACTGTACATATCAGAGTAGCCTACATATAAAATACCTTTTTTCCAGGGTGTTAAGAAAACGCACCACTGCAAGCAATACTGAAATAAGTATAAAAAGTTATTTGTAGGCTATTTTGATAACAAAACAAACTTTCACTTTCAGACCTCATCAACCCAACCTTGAAATGAATCCTAGGTAATTGCCCACACAACTTCCAGTATGAGAAAGTCTTTCTGAGCTTCAATGTGACTCTAACCAGTGAAATTTGGCTCAATGTGGCTCTGATACCGGCAGCTGAATACGGAGACTGTGCTCCACTAATGAGCAGTGACATGCAGCCCCACTGGCCCATGGTGGGAGAGGATTGCTTGCCTGGAGAACAATAGGCAGATAGAGCTCCCACCCTGGACTGGATGTAGGGGTCCTGCTGAAGAACAGCCAGAGAAAACTCATCATGCCCTCTCTGACAAATAGGAAGAATGAGGCAAAATTACAACATGCAATGAAATAGATCAAAATCAAATATGTACTGAAACAAAACAACAACAGCATATGTATTTTGGAAACAGTTGTGCAATGTTTTCTGTTGATCTGGTAGAGCTGTCTTTTATAAGCTATAAGGTGTGTGAACTTTCCAACAGAGCTGGAACCTTTACCAACAAAAGATACAGTATAGTATAGCAAACTACAGTGAACAGCCATGCAACATTGTTGATACTATGTCTTTGTGGCAGTAGCATTTTATTAACGGATATTATTGTAAACATTGCATATCGAATATACGGATAAAAAAAAATAGTTACCAGAGTCCAGCATGTCTCTATCAGACAGACACATATCATACCGACTATTAGGCTATACTGCCATCTTGTGGCGATGATGATAGGTGTCAATTTTGTCATCACATGAAATTGCAATGTCAATCACTAAATCGTTAGCCTTCACGTAGAGCTTCAGTGCTGCCTATAACTCTGTGGACATTTTCACATTGCCGCCCGTGACCAGGGTTTGTTTATATAGCGGTTAATCTTTCGGTTGGGCAGCAACTGCAGACAAAATGAAAGGGGGTGTGAATACGACTTCCAACACTTGAGGGCGCTGTAGCTATTTCCTTTAGTTAAACAACACCACCTTCAGCCTTACTCACAGGATTTTAGTTTGTATCCACACCTTTAAACCCCCCTTTGGGCGACCACCTGTGTCCCTTCCTCTCACTGTGTGGTTTGTAAGTGTAATTTAGTTTTCTTACAACAAAATGTTATCAAGAAGTAGGCATAAATGAAAAGGGCCTGTGGTCCCAACAATCACATTGCACTGAAAACGGATATTTACTGCTGTAATGAGAAGCGTAAAATTAAAATGAAGAGGACTAAGCGCAATGCCAGTGAAAGACACATTGGCCCTAATTGTTTTTGATGTGTTGTACATGCTCTCCTTATGTTGAAGTCAGATGTATCTAAATGGTATTGTCCAATGCGCACAGATGAATCACTCCGTGTTAAAGTATGGAGAGGGGACCTGTGGGGGCTTAAGGGTGGTCACGGTATCTTTTCTCTGATTCTTATTGAGATGCTGTGCTGAAAAACTCTTTGCAGACACCCGGGACACACAGACCTCAACAAATAATCCTGGACAAATAATGGTGGGTGGACGCGGTGGGGAGTATTCATGTTGTGTCGCCCTTACTCATTGGTTGCCTCAGACACAGTAGCTCTACCTCTCACTCTCTCATAAATGCACTCCCACCACCGACCATAGCAGATAATCAAAGGCCACTGAGAGAGAAGGACACACCTTACGCTGATTTTTGCCATAGATTACACGGGGATGCGTTTCGACTCAAGCAAAGCGGTCATCAGTCCAATATTTCAGTCGTGTTATCAGCTTGCAGTTTCCCAATTTTGACATTTCTGCGCATAAACTCCGCGAGACTTGCTCCGCTCAAACTCGAAGATGACCGGTGTTTTTGATAACTTAAATACTGATATGCATTCCAACCAGATTACCTCAAGCAATTACCACAGCCTGCACAAATCGCAGGAGTCCCCGACCCTGCCGGTGTCCACGGCGACGGATAGCAGCTATTACCACAGCCAACAGCAGGGCCACTGCGCAGGGTCTCCGTTTGGCCAACTCGGCTCTTACCAGTACCACGGAGGCGCCACGAGCACTGTGCCATATAACGCAAAGTCATATGACCTTGGTTTCAACTCATCTTATGGTGCTTACAGTTCGTACGGCTCCAGCTCTTCTCCTACTCCAGTCGATACAGGTAAGAACACACTCAGACAGAAGGCTATGAATATTTTTATGTGCGAAGTTTGTATTTCTTTTGAATTAATACATTTATTTGAGAAAAAAAATCAAACCGCGATTAGCCTATGACATGGAATGTATGAGCAACAAGTTAAATCAGGCATAACATAATTCACAGGATAATTTACATGTGATCAGTCTTGCACAGATGTAGGCTACACATGAAATTGATATGAGGCTTCATTTAGTTTATTGTTAAACACAACTCTCAAACTTTTACAATATCGTGTTTTTCCTCTGGATATTATATTCAAATCTGATCAAATAAAATAATTGGGTTTACACATGTGCCAAACAGAAACTGTTGCCAGCAGCCTACAAAATGCTTAATAGTTATGTGAAACGAAAAAGTCACTATCCTTCCTGCATAACGTCAATTGCACCTGAATGTTTCTTCAGATAAAGAAGAGAGCGAGCCAGAAATCCGGATGGTTAATGGAAAACCAAAGAAGGTCAGAAAACCTCGAACCATTTATTCCAGCTTCCAACTGGCTGCACTTCAACGGAGGTTTCAAAAGACACAGTATTTGGCTCTACCAGAACGGGCCGAGCTGGCAGCCTCTATGGGCCTAACGCAAACACAGGTGGGTAGGCCTGCATCTAAAACATGTGTTCATACGCTGTCAAATCACCACTTTATGTCTAATATGAAAATAGATATAAACTGTCAAACGGGGATTTGAGCAGGAAAATATTGGTTAATCAATTTTTATGCTTGTATCCGTTTTTTTCCTCAGATCAAAATCTGGTTCCAAAACCGCCGCTCCAAGTTTAAGAAGTTGTGGAAGAGTGGAGAAATCCCCCCAGAGCAACATGTTGCTTCCAGCGAATCTCCCCCCTGCACGTCTTCGCCAACTACTGCCTGGGACTTTCCACAAACTCAGAGAATGAACAGTGTCAACTCCAGTTTACCTCAGAGCAGCAGCCCTCCCAACACGACTGCACCTTCTTCGTTTTTGGCAAACTACTCCTGGTACTCAGCCACGAACTCTGCCACGCATCTACAGCCTCTGGTCCAGCACCACCACAACTCCGCCATAAGCGCTGGGACAATATTCTGAAAAAAATAAATATCGGGTTCAAATCGGACAATGTTGGTGAATAAAAATACCAATACTTTAATTTTACAGACCTCGCTTGTGCGCAATGCGAACTTTACGCACGCATCTATAGGACAAGTTGGAGCCAGACAAGTTCATGGACCTTGCCATTCTTCACGCTGGCAAATGGTAGACACAGATTTCTACAGTTATTTTTGTATTTATTTATTTTGTTTAAATGTCGAGGGATGAATGAACCACTACTACCCAAAGTAACCACAGCATGGGCGCAAGCCTGCTTTTACGCGGACGTCACTTTTGTCGCTATTCCTGCAAAATAAAACATGAATGCATGACAACCTTTCACAAATGTAGCACAAGTTAACTGTATCGTGCCTTTTTCTCAATATGACCTCATTCACTTATAATAGGTCCATGCCATGGACCTATAAAGAAAGGTCCATGCTCGTGTCACTAGTTGATTTGGATGGGGGGGGTGTCTGAATCCACGTTTGTAAATATTTTACCACCGTTTTTTATTGCTTTTTTTGTGCTATTGGTGCAAATCCATTAAATAACCACCGTAAGCTACTGATTGTCATACCCTCTGATTTAGCCTACATGTATCACTCTAAATTGTATTTTTTGTCTTATTTATTTTAGCAGTGTCAGTGTTTCATATTTGACCAGACGTTATTTAAATAAAAAAATGTGTTCTGTATAAATGAATCCCTTTTTCTGTACCAAAAAAATTTAAGAAAAATATTTGTTCTGTGCACATGCATTTCTATTCTTTCCTAACAAAAAGCATCTAGGCATATGTGTGAATAGGGAGAATGACCTAATAGCCTAACAAATATATGTCTGCACAAATGTGTTTTTAAAAGTTTTTTAAAAGGCCACGCATGGTGAGTGCTGCATGGCTTCCCCACACAAGAGAATATACAAGATCCTAAAGTAGCTTAATTCAAGCCTATTACGAACTTAACCTGAAAGGAAAATTACACAGGGTATCTAATAATGTATCCCAGCTGCCACAAACATGTTATAGTGATTCATTTTAACTAAAGTTACTTGTATTTATGTCGAGAAAAACGGACACCTGGCCTGTGACTAAATCAATAGCCTAGCTAATCAAGCTAACTGGTTAGTCTGGTTATGTTGCTTGGTAACCATGCCCATGGAAAACTAAAGTTAGCTGCGATTTAGCCACGACGCTGGCTAACACGACCATTTTTAATGATAACCCACGTTAAAAAGCTAATTTCTTAGTGATAACGTGTTATATTTGTAATAACAAAAGCGATAGGGTGCTGTTACACGCGTCAGATAATTCCCAAACTGTCACGGGTTGGATGTATTTTACCCAGCTCCGTCAACAGATAATTAGCATGATAATTAGCCGAACAAACCGGGTTTCGCTCCGGCAGAGGCCCGGGCACAGGCCTATATGACAATAGCACAGGCTCAGAGGAGAACTGTGCTGCACAACAACATCTACTGGAATGAAGACATGAGAGGGGAAAGCTAGAGGGAGGGTGTGTATGACCGAGCACAAGCTATGCAGACTCCGTGGAGTCGGTGAGTCGCTCTCCAGACGTTTTATGAACTCCTAACGAGAAAAAAAGAGGAACTCGGTCCAAATCAGCCTGGAGCTACAGCATCATGGAAACATTTCTCACGTCTTACCAGCGAAGTCTCTCTGAAGACGAGCACGTTGACCTACATTATTCATGTGGCTAATGTTGAGCCTGTAAGCTACATGGAAAACAGGTACACATCCAAAAATGTAAATTACTACCTTTATGTTAAGGCTACAGGCCAACATAAAACCGATTTTACTTTCTGCTATTTGCTATTTGATCAGTTTTCATTTAGATAGATAGAGAGAGAGAGAGAGAGAGAGAGAGAGAGAGAGAGAGAGAGAGAGAGAGAGAGAGAGAGAGAGAGAGGGACTTGTTACCATCACTAAGTTCTCATTCAGGAATTCGTGATCGTAAACGCTTCCCTTCAAACGTCCACAGGCTATAAAATGGGCTCGCTTCCTTGTGGATAATTAGGACTGTGGCTTGTCAGTGGTTGCTGTATCTCCATGATGTAGCCTCCTCCTTGGAGCTGACAGGATCAGAACCAAGCATGCAGCAGGTCTGTGCTGTCCAACATTATACAGGCCCACCAACCTTTGTGTGCATGGATCTTGGTGAATTGATGTTGTTATCAGAGACTGTATAAAAGAGGATTTATTTCTGTCTTATACAGACAGCAAATGCATGCATCGCGACAGGCCTGCATGGTCATGGCACAATTGTAGCTTTCCCCTCTATTCAGGTCCTTCCTTCTATACCAGTTGTGATGCAGCCTAATCAGCATGATTGATAGACAACACTTCAGTTGACAAAAATAGCCTAGATATTAAAACAATAATAAAATAAAAACATTGCTGGGTGTTTCTGATGATCCACGTGGCTTATACGTTTGTATTTCTCTCAAGTAGACAACTTGTAAATGCCTACGTCCCCCTATCCTAATTTACCCTGATCTGTAATTTCATCCACATTTCCTCTGGTTTGAGCATTCTGGCTTCAATCCTGAAAGCCTGCAATTACTAGGCTATATAATTCTTCGCAATTTTAGATGTCCTAATATGGGGTGTTATTTTATTTATTTATTTTTTACACAAAACAATTTACAGTTATTTCAAGCATCAACATTGTCAAAATCGCATGTACATGATAAATGGTAATATTAATGCATAGTTTTAGCCTAACATCTTGACTCAACGATAACTATATCCGTGTGGAGCCTTCGCAAAATTAGCCTGAATTGCATGGTAACTGCTGCTTTAAATTTTAAAAATTACTCATAATTTCCCCCCAAAGATTACCAAGATCTCGAGTGCACAATGTCATCAGCGTAATGAGGAGTAAACATTTATGCTAATAATCTACATTTTTTTTCCACATCGGCTATAAAGAGGGGAAATAAAGCAGAAATGTTCAGTCATATTCGGAATCTGAGCCCTGCTGCTATAGTTTTAGACCGACACATTGCACACATTTCTGTGGGATTTAACGCGCTGGTCTGGCGTCTGTGATGCAGGATGCTGCTGCTGTTCGTCTTCGGATTCCCTGGACTCCTAAACACCGAGCTTGCCTCTTCAATTTCATGCTGAAAGGTGCGTGTTGCAGTCAGTGTATTTTCTGTATGTTGACGACTGAATGCATTTGAGATCGTAAAAAAATACGTAATAGGCTTGATTCTATTTGTATACGCTTATATAGCCTAGTCTAACATATATTAGCCTAATTTAATTAGCATAACAGTCTAAATCAGTCAATGTTGATTATTTTGACGGCGACTGCTTCCATGAGAGAAATTTTATTTTATTGTATTTTATTTATTTTATTTTATTTTATTTTATTTTATTTTATTTTATTTTATTTTATTTTATTTTATTTTATTTTATTTTAATTTATTTTATTTTATTATTATTATTATTATTATTATTATTATTATTATTATTATTATTATTATTATTATTATTATTATTATTATTATTATTGTTGTTGTTATTTTTGTTGGGGGGAGTCCCACATTTCTAAAGCTTAAGCTGCACACCGAGAGGAAAAGTATGGGGACAGTTGTTCTTTGATTCAGTTGCTGCTCTCATTACTCTTACATTGTGCTCGGCTAATTTTGAAGCCTCTTCGCATTGACAAGCTCGTGATGTAGCCTATAGGCTACACCTGCAAGCAATTTGCCAGCCTTATACATAAGCTAAGTCTAAGGGAACAGTGACGAAATTGCAGCTCACCTATTTCCCCTTTCTCCCTCTCGCTCTATAATGCAGCAGTGAATTTCTTTCAGAGCACTATCTCTTTTGTCAAGGCAGAAAGATCCTCCGTGCGGAAAAAAATGCTCATAATTACCTCAGAGATGGGAAGCTGCATTAGAATATATAAGGGCGAAATTACTGTAATTATGCTGGGTTTGATGGGCTCAGCTCATATAATCAAGGGGAGAATACAGCGAAATAACTCTGACCCTCTTGGGTGTGCAGCTGCGCCTTTCTGGGGCTAGGTAGGCAGATTTATGTTCGCTGCAGCAGCAGCACAATTCATATTATTTCTTAATGGTATCTAAATATACATAGGACTATTCTACGATGGCCTTTTCTCACAAAAGGCTGAATATGTTCAAAATGTTTTCATTAACAGCGGAGGCTGAAGCAGAGGATATTAGGAGCAGACAAATAGGCCAGACAAATAGGCTATAATAAAATGTAGATCAAAGATTGTTACATTTTATTCCCTGCGAAGATGATTAGTTTAAAGTCGTCGTATTCATACAATAGCCTAATAATAATAATAAGCCATAATGATTATTTTCTTTTAACCATGAATATTTTGAAACAAATAAGAAAATAAATGACCGCACAAATGGCATCAAATGTGTCAATTATAACATATTGCAGCTGAAGGAGTTCGAGTATTTGGTGCCTTCATTATCATTTCAGAAAATTCATTTCCTTCGTAAATAAGCCTAGGCCTATTATTAAATATCGTAATACTTTATATAAATAAAAAAATAACCGTCCCATTCGAATGATCTTTATGTTTTACTGCATGTTGGCAGTTAACATATAAAACATTTATTTATTTATGTATTTACATAGGCCTACAGTATGATAAATAGGCTATAAGGCAGGCGCAAAACAGATTTTTATAATTTAGCCTCTAACAGACTAGTAGCATTTTAACACATTTCACGAGAGAAACTAAAAGGCTTACTGTGAGGTGGCATAATAACCAGAACAGAGTGTGAACGCCAAACAAGAAGGCCTTTGAACTTCTCCCTCACACTGATCTCCATCTGATCCGCCCTGTGTCGCGCTCGCGCATCCAGTCTTTTGCAGCACCTGCCTCTTGCGCAATTATTCACTTAACACACACACAATTGACCTCTCCCATTCACGGCAGAAAAATGGGGATTGTCGAAAGACAAGTGGTCTAAAAAGAAGATTATCTTTAAGAAAAGATGAAAAGAAATAAGCGATGTTATTGAATGAACCCAGGTCTCCTTCACCGCCATGGTTAAGTCAGACAAAGGATTGCCAGTTTTCTGTAGTCCTATTTTTTTTTTAGCGTGGGCTGTTAATTTTATTATTATTATTATTATTATTATTATTATTATTATTATTATTATTATTATTATTATTATTATTATTATTGTTGTTGTTGTTGTTGTTGTTGTTGTTGTTATCCAAATAAAATGTATAAGGTTTGTGGACCACTTGGAAAATTTTGTTTTTTTGGTGTAAATGCTTAATAAGATTTTTTTTAAGGTATAACGTTAGCCTAGGCCTATATTTCTAATGCTCAGGTCCTTCCAGAGGTTTGACAACATCTGCAAAAGCGCTAACCAGTGTGGTTCAATGTTAAATGCGACTATAGATCCAAACGACAAGCCTTTTGCAGCTCACACAGCTCACACAAACGCACTCACACGGTGTCTGCTACAATAACCAACATGATACTGCTTTGTGTCAGCGCACATTAAAGCTGCACCATGCTGAAGCCTTTCTTTTCACGTGAGAGGAGGGTGAGTGCAGGGAGGGAGGTGCACGGGACGTTTGAATCAGACACCTTTCTTGACATAATTTAAATCATTATTTTACTGCTTTTGAAACTGCACAGTGTACACAAACTTCAGAAACAGGTAAATAAATTAAAGTGATCAATACAAAACTAAATATTTTCTATGTTGACTACACATCTCGACAAATACAGAAAAGCCTAAAACCCTGTTTCACAGCGTATCCAGTACAGCACAAAAACAAATCTGAAAATTATGTACAAAATACAGTGACAAAGCTGCACACCTTCGGGATATTTTTTTTCTTTTTCCTAAAGCAGCAAATTGTCAGTCTTTTTACATTTTTCACATAACATCGGGGCACAGCATAGAAAAGCTTTGCTTGCGTTAGTGCAGCATCAACAACACAGTGTTGTCGTTTCCAACAAAATGAACACAGGCTGACCTTAACATAATAACTCGTCTGAATAATTTAACTTAAATAACAAACACATATAAACAAAGTAGCAGTTTGAGGCTCCGCACAGTATAGGCCGATGCTCTGAGTGTGCTGATGGTTATCGGTGGAATTTACTAATTATTATTATTATTTGGTCAAACACCCTTATGGCTTAATCAATCTTTCACTGTTGAGCAATGCAGATTTTTTTTTGGCCATCGTCACCTTGGGCCCTACACTTTGTGTAAACAAACACGGGTTTTCTTACTAACAGAATAGATCACACTAATATGAGTTTAAAAAAGAACCAAAGAAAGAACGAAACTGACACAAAATTATAAACTGTAGCCAAAAAGGGATCCATTTGTCTCCGATTTCCGCTGACTGTCGTGGACTTGTTGCCCTTGGGCGCATTGCTGGCCCTTTCAGTCTTTCAATCCCTTCTACTTATTTTCTGCTTGCAGTCTTCCGGTGTGAGGAGGCTACTGTGTCAGCTGGCGGCATTCGGCAGCAAACTCCGGAGTTTGTTGTTGTTTATTTTCAGTGCTGGGCCGCGCTGAGCGGCTATACGGCCCCTTCAACATCCTGATACACGAGCCACGGCAAAGTCGAGGGCTGAGGCGTGTTCACATGAGCTGTGACTGTTGCATAGACTCTTGGTGTGTGGTTGGATACCATGAGGTGTAGCTGGGAATGTAAGATCCGGTTGTCCCCACTGAAGTCTTTACTGTGGTCGGCGAGCTCCAGACAGGTGCCACTGAAGGAGAACCGCTCGACAGTCCGAGGCCAGTGGCTAACGCGTTGGCGTCAATCGTGCCACCTTGCTTCATGATTTTCTTGAATTTAGAGCGTTTATTTTGAAACCAAATCTTCACCTGGAGACAGAAAATAAATAGTGTGCATAAGAAAATTGAAACTAGTTAAGGAACAGACTAAACTGACAAAGAGTTGGGCACAGTTTTACGCATGCTTTACGCGCGAGGCAGGTTTCATGATACAAAGTGAAAAGCAAAAATAAATACATTTAAATTAAACTGTAATATCTATAACATAGTTATTACTATCTATATTAAGATTCCATTGATATTAAAACGTGAATGACAAGATAATATTCAGAGAAAAAAATAATCCTTGATTTGCGTCAAATATTGAATAGGCTATTATGTTGTTGTTTGATGCATGGTGTTCCGTGAATTGTAAATAATACTACTACTAGTAATAAAAGTGATGATAGATTATGCTGTAGATAGATATAAAAGACATTTAAAATGTGTAAAAATGCCTGCTGGCCCTGCTGCAGAGTGGAGGTATTTGTGATTCTGTGGCGTGGACACTTGCCTGTGTCTGAGTGAGACCCAGCGATGCAGCAAGCTCAGCTCTCTCCGGTAACGCTAAATATTGCGTTTGTTGAAATCTCCTGTTCAGAGCTTGAAGTTGTAAACTCGAATAGATAGTCCTTGGTTTTCGGATCTTCTTCCCTTTCCCGTTAAACCGAACCTCGCCGCCTTCCACCACAGTGTTTTTCTCTGTTTCTGGCGCTGAAAAAAGCAAATAGAGAAGAGGGAAGTGAGGAGATAGTTGTGACCAACAGTGTAGCGCCGCTACAAATACTCCAGCGCAAGTTTTACAGGCTGCACTTTAGGTATAATTGCCCTTAATTGCATTCATTGTTTATAGCGTTACGCAATAAATAATTACCAAGCCTAATTCCAACATATGGGTCGTCTTTTCCATGCAGCGACCATTGTATATGGTAGGAAGCCATGCCAACACAGAAAGTCGATATTTAAGAAGCAAAGACACTTACCTGCATCATCTAGCCGCGTCTGTGTGAGCGCCGAGCTGTTTTGGTAGGACTGTACTGTACTGAGATAGGGACTGGTAGAATGGCTGCCGACCGAGTTTACGTATGGATAACCCAAAGATCTGGGGAACGACGAGGCTGGACTGTAGCTCTCGTGCTGGGTATGACCTGCAGAATGTAAACAGTGCATGGGATAGTGTCCGTGAGACATGGAGGAAGGCGACATTTGTTGACTCGGGGGTCCAAACTCCATGAAAACGGTTTTTCCTGAGGCAGGGCTATTAAGACTTTCTGGAATTGTAGTCATTGTCATCTCTTCTTGCGGTTCTCCTTGTCTCGCTTTTGTTGTTTTCCTTCTATGATCTCAGTGAAGGATGGGTCCCAATTTAAGCCGAACTGATTTTTTCTCTTTCCATTCATAAGAAAATGTAGTTTGTGCCTGTGAAAAGTCCTAGGTATGATGCTGTGGACCAAGACAAATTTGCTCAAAGGTTTGAATCTCGGACTCATGAATATTCATCGAAGACTGTCGCTGATTGGTCCACTCTCTCCAAGAGGGAAGCCGATTGGCGACATTGAGGCTGGGTCCGAAGAACCTGATAAAGTCAAGGAAAACCTCAAAACCACAATATTTTCCCACAATATAAGATTCACTATTATTATTATTATTATTATTATTATTATTATTATTATTATTATTATTATTATTATTATACAATAATTAGCCTACTATGAATACATTTTGACACCAAATAGTGGTAATATTGGGTGACCATAGGGTGATAGTATCTTTTTCTGATGGTGTCTCAGCATTATCCCCCAAAAAATGTTATCTATTAAAATAATGTAATTTATATTGGCACAGCGCTCCATAGTATAGGAAAAATCGGTTGTCACATTGTATTAAAAGTACCGGTTGTCATCTGTCTAATATAGTCGTTTATTGTTAAATAAGATTTCCTGCCTCGTTGAAGGTGCTCTTTATGCTGGACGGTTTGATGAAAGCTTCTTTTTTTTATTAAAGATCATAATGCTCTGGATAAAGGTATTAGCATAACACTAGTGTTCAATTTTCATAAGTAGCTGTGTAATTAGTCATGTATTTAACCCTGGCGGTGCCTTGCGGTCTTCACTTACACCTGGCAGCAGTGGGACAGTTGTGCTCTGATGTCAAATGAGGTTTGTTAGTTCAGGTATTAGGCCTTATGATGTTTAATAACACCCGACACAACATAACAACATGACAGCCATACATAGGCCTACACCATATAGGAAAGATATCATAAAACAATATTTTTTTTAATTTCTGTTATTAAATCAAAGCGGCCCTATTTTTTTAAACAACAGTATAATGATTGATTTTCCCCCAAAAATATAATAATATTGTGTGGAAATTGGTGGTTATATATAGGCTATATGTGTGTATATGTAGGTATATATATTGGACCCATCCATGCGGTGCAGGCCTATTTTCTTATCACATTTAAATGATTTCCAAACGACTTTTACGCACCTTCAATCGCAATCAATTAATGGACAAAGCTTTTGTTAAACAGTGGCACCTTTTGATTAGCATGAATCTAAGTGTGGATGAGGGGTGCGGCCAGCCTCCCGCAGCCTAACAAGAATAATTATCCATGGACATTTGATTTAATTGAACTGACGACTGACTAAACACAGGAGATATTTCCCCTGTGCTGCAGCTTTAGCTGTCCACGTCTCAAAGTTTAAACAGGACCACTGCCCGCAGCTGCGAGCAGAGTTTAACCAGGCTGTAAGTAGAAGAGAAAAAAATATCTTCATTTCAATCAGCAACTAAAAGCGACGTCTGTCCACTTACTTTAAAAACCATGTGATGGAAAAGAAGCAGATTAATCCGCGCCATCCGGGGTCAGAAAGCCTCCGCAGGACGGACTTGGTGAAAGAAGAAGGAGAATAGATCCAGCCGCTCTTCATTTTTATTAGTAATCATTTGAAAGCTGCAGCTCTTTTTCTGGTGTCTGTAGCAGAGCAGAGAGACACAGCCTGGCTGCTCCATCTGCAGTCCCTCTATCTCCACCTGAATAACAAATTAAAGGCAGTTAAATTCCGTCACTGCGATTATCAGTGTAATTACATAATTGAACTCAAAACAGAAGTAGCAAGTTGCAAGATGTGTTATCAAAAATGCAGGCACTCGCAGACATCACGGCACGTGTGCCAGTGTGCCAGGCGGCTTGCGGATGCCTCGATTTAAAGATTTCTGTGAAATATTTGGAAAGCTGGTCCCTTGTCTGTCCCCCCTTAAAATAGGCCAATTTGAAGTGATTTCTCTGGAATTACTTGCGGAAAATGCCTCAAGATTTCCTCTATCAACAACGACAATGATAATGGCAGTACAACCAATAATTATCATCTTCCAGAACAGAGGACAGATTTTTATGGGTACTTGGTGGGTGCGACTGATAACTGTCATTATTTTCCCACGATTATAGTATCTGCAAACTGCCACGCGGCTGTGAGCAAAACCATTAAGAGAATAGAGTCAGAATTTGCTGGGAAAAAATGTAAAATAATAGCACTAGTAGGCCTACTTCTAATAATAGCAATAATAATTATAGGCTCTTTTTTTGCTGGAGTAAATGCAATTTGGGGCTGAAGAGAATATAGCCTATACTGCACAAATCATATTCATTTTATTAATGCCTCTTGCCAAATCAATCATTTACTGAGTGTTGATTTGCTTGCAACCTAAACGATTAACTATTTACGCGAGGGAGTTCCGCAAACCTTCCTCGGGGACATTAGGATGATAATATTACCACTTTAATTTATAATTTGACTCCTGCGCGGGAGGGCAGCGCAGGCCAAAGCGGTCCTTCCTGCGGCATGGCAGCGGCTCTAACTATAGCCATACTAAAAATAAAGTCCTCCATGCATGGATGGAGCGCGGAGGCAGCCTCATTAGGAGTGAGTAGCTCTGTGGCTGAGGGGGTTTTAACACCTGCTGCTCTTCACCTGAGGGCTAGTGCAGAGGTGGAGGGAGAGAGAGAGAGGTGGAGGGGCAAACGGGCCAAGATGTCACACACTTCGTTTCAGTCCGGTGATAGAAAGCCCACCTATAACTGCCATGCTAACCCACATTTATTTTTCACTGCCACAAAATATTATCCCGAGCGCGGTGGATTGGTAAACTGTTTGTCTGTCCGTGCTGTGTGTGGAGTCACAGCTCCGCGTGCGCCCTGCAGCCTCTGCATGTGGCTAGTGATTAACGTTTGTATATTAATTTCAAACAATTCCCACCACTTATACTGCCACTTAAATACATGCACTCAATATCACAATGCATAATACGTATCTCAAAAAAGGCTATTTATTTTTTATTTATTTTATTGACACATTAACTCATCATTTATATAACTGCCCATTATGTCGGCCTACATCGTTACCACCAGATCACCTCAGCTACAAATGCAAATATAACATTGGTGTGTGTGTGACTTCCAGCAGAAATGTCCCATTATGTTTCTGCTTATTCCACGTGTTTAAAGGCAGTACAGTGGATCAAACAAGTGAAATTGCCTTTTTGTTCTGCTTCCTCTCTCTGCTCACTGCCATCCTGTAATTTGCAGCGTCAATGAACGCAAACTAGATGCACTACAATTAACTTGATTCAATGTCTATATTCATGTTCAATGTGGCATCAAAATGTGAATTGATTTTGTTTACTGAGTTACACGTTTAAAAAAAGAATCATAATAGCCTATGCGAGCAAAGAGATTGTTAAAATTGTTAATTGATTGCATTATCTCACAGGGTCAGGAAGGATTCAGAGAGGAAATGAAATCATGTTAGTTTTTTATTATTTTGATTGTTTTCAGCCAATGCATAAGAATAACATATCTTGGACAGTCCAAACCCTATTTACTCTCATTCAATAGTTGTATGTATTTATTAAAAATATTATTGATGTCTTTTGTGTGATAATCATATTTAAATAGTTGTTTTTTTAACCTTCAGGTCTCAATTTTAAGGTTTCTGAAAGTAAATTATGATAAGAATTAATTTAGTTTTGTGTAAGGCCCAATCAGTCCTTTTTGTCCATATGAATGAAAGGTTTATTCCCATAACTTTGACTTCTAAATCAAAAGCATTTTTGTGTGTCTCATTTGATATTAAGAGTTTACTAATCCTGCTTCAAATCGTGGTGTTTGTCATTTGTTTGTGCATGTATGTTATGCTATTAATACACACTAAGAAGTAAAATAATTCCCTTTATTAAAAGCCAGAAGATTTTAAAATGTGTTCTGTAGCATTTCTTTAATGAAACAATGATTATTTTTAATTGTGCGCAGGATAATGATTGTTCTGTTTGTTTTAAGGCACTGATGAGGACTATGTAAGGAAACTGAATCACATAAGTTCTGACCAAATGCTCCTGGGGACGTCAAACCGTACTTGTTACGCTGAGTTCTGAAGGGTGGTTATGAGAGTAATAGAGAGCCATTGAATGTGGCATTACATGCAATACTCAAAGTTATATATTTTTTTTTTATGTAAAAAAAAAAAGTCTCCTTCACAAATCTGCATTTTGTTACATGAGCAGACCTCAAATGGAACATTTGGTTTCCCAGCAAATTCAATTTTCTAACACCAAAAAGATTATTCTGCAGTTGAAAAGAAAGCGTGTAATAGAACTTCATGCTGTTGCAGAGCCCAGAAGTCATATTCCAACTTATTTTCCCTCCTTCAGTGTTTGGAGCAGCTTTCCCCTCAGAGGAATGGGGTCAGAGTGTGGAAAAGCCCCCAGCGAACTGGTAGAAATGCTGTCCCCATTACAGCAACAGTAGGGGTCAGGCCATGGCAGCATGCATCCAACCTGCCCAAAATTGGCTGCAAAATGACCAATTACCTGAGTGAAGGCTGGGGAGAAAGGACTTGGGAAAAATATGGCTTTTACTTAATTCAACTAAATTGTAAAAGAAAAGTGACACGCTGACGCTTCACACTCGCTAGAGATGTTGCAGTTTCTCACCTGTTAAGTGAAGACCTGGCCATCCAATCTTCAACTAAACAGATTCAAGGATAACTGAAAATGAATAAACTCTTAACTGTGTAGTGATAAGGGAGAGAGCTGGATCGCAGGAATAAAATCCATGTAACGTGTAGCTATAAGCTGTGGATTTGTTTCACAGCCACTAAAACAAGGATTGATTATCTTTACATGTAGGTCTTATTGAATTAATTTCCCTGCAAATGGAAAACATGCAAATTCGTCAATTAAGTCATTTGCCCATGGAGAGCCGGGCTGCTTGACGTTCAGCTGCCACTGTGCCTTTAGTCTGAAACCCCCTTTTTAGTTTTTTGTTAAGAGTTAAGTCTCCAACAAAGACAGGAAGGAGGTCAGCACTCAGCCAACACCTGAATGCGCCTCTTTTTTGTGCTCCCCTTGATCCCCACAGTGTGTGCCTGTCATTAGTCTTAATGATGGAAAATTGTCATGTTGATACAAGTCTTGCTCTCCCCCTCACGTCTTTGTATAAGTAGAAGGTGGAAGCTCCATTTGTAACAAAGTTCTAAGCCGTGGACGTTGCATTTGTGCCGGGGGAGAATAAAGGCTGTAGATGCTCTTTCCATAGCTGGGATAATTATTCCTACTGTGACCTTAATGATTCGCTCTGTTCATCCGGCATCTCATCCACGCGCCAGGCCCTCAGCAGAGACCCGTGTCAGGGAATATGAAAAACCCATATAATGAAACCATTTTGGCTGATGGAAAAAAAGGGCTACTGAAGCTGCACTTGCTACAAAGACGGCTCAATTATATGAGTAATTGTGATAATTTTCCCTCCATTCACTGCTTTCTCTGAAAGGTGAAAAACACAGATGCTGAAAGGGAAATTACTTGAACAATATATAATCTATGAAATGGTCACAACAGAAAAAAAAGATGACTGTAAGAAAGTGTAGGACTATAAATAGGTATGTTAATGCAGGGCACATAAATACACCCTCAAACAGCACTACCCTTGTGCAAGCTCATGTGACTAGAAAAAGAAAACATGCATCAAATGACCATTGAAAAAGAAACACAATAAAAGTAGATATGCAGCTGCCAGAAAATTAAGCCTCCTTCTCCTTCGAATTGACAAATTTCAGCTCCTGAAAATGCTCCCCCATAGTTGGCTATCATTTGTTGTTCCCTGACAGGAAAAGGATAATTACCTCTCTCAGAGGCAGGAGGACTGACATGCCCTTTAGACTTTGCCTTGAATGCAGAAGCGTGATGGACAGTTTGAGGAATAATTTTGTTCTTTGCCTTCCCTTTATGTTCAGGAGCAGAACATGTTTTGTTCCGGAGAACTTGGAGATGGCAGTATTGTAGAGTGCATTAAACCATGGGTGTTCATACTGTAAATACGACATCCCCAGTGTCTATCAGCTTCTCCATTCGGGAGGAAAAAACTCTAAAATGCATTAAAAAAAATTCAATTTCACCTCGCTGGGAGACAGCCGAGATAGTGAGATATGCATTACTTTTTTGCTTTCGCAGTGGGGGTTGGATTAAACATTTCTTCTTCCTCGCTGGAAGTACAAAAAAGAAAAGAATAGGCTTCTTTCTGTGAGGTAGGAGCAAGGCTGTGAGACGCAAGTTCTGTGATAAATAGAAATTCATTTTGTTCTGGGCAGTGTCCAACACCTGGACATCTGCGTAACAGCAAATACTAAATTTACTTTTTCCCACGTCTTGCTCTCTTTCTAAACGACCACCATGATGTTGAGTACTGCTCTATAAATAGAAAAATATGATACGTAAATATAAAGACTAATCGTTTCTGTCTTTTTTTCCGCCTCCTCCAACTGATTCCTGCATGTTGTTTCATTATGTCCACAAGTGCAATTCCTTGCAGAGAAACCTCCCACATGTACAGCCGCTGACCCCTCAGGCCCTGCAATCTGTAATATTTTTTTTTCCAGACGAACCGAGCGACATTACAGCCTTGCAGCTCAAATACTTGTATCACGCTCAAATGATGAGTCTCTGTCATACACCATGTCATCAGCTTCACCCCATCCAAGCCCAACACCCACATCACTTCCGTCCCATTGAGCAGCCTTGTGTGTTATGGGCCAAGACAGCCAGAGACCCCCCGGTACTACCTGATTGTTCCTCCTGTAACATGGACAAGCCGCTTGGTCTCGGCGACCAGCCTATACTCAGCAAGACTTTCTTGTGTGACACACACACACACACACACACACACACACACACACACACACACACACACACACAAACAAACAAACAAACACACACACATACACATACACAACCAATGTCAATGCAGTGCACCCTACTGCGCACCACTTCCTGACAGCCTCAAGCCTTTCAAGTTGTCCCCAAAGTAATAGTCAGAGAGAAGAGATTACAGCAAAACATTAATCATATGATTAGATCATTTAGGTTATGTAATGATAAAATAGTTTGGGTTGCTCTTTTCAAAAATTGGCTTTTTAAACTGAATTGAGCAACTGCTCTGATATCTGCGCACAAATTAATTTTACAAACAGATTTATTAAACTGAACAGTGGTAAAGAACTGAATGGAAATTATAAGATGGGGGGTATGTTTTCCTTTGTGCTATAGGCAATGCAAGGCAAGTTTATTTATATAGCACAATTCAGACACAAGGCCATTCAAAGTGCACAGAGGCAAGGTCAAAATACATAATACACATTGATATAGTCTACTCAAATTTAAACCTTTATAGAATCATAATTTTCATATAGTACGCAAATTGAACAACATTATGAGTGGAATTAATTGTCAATATCATGGAAAATATATCAAAAGATGTGCACTGTTTGCTGAATATTCCAGCACTTCCTTATTTTCTAACCATGAGTTGTGACTGTCACCTTGTAAACATGTAACATTGTTTGACACATTTACCAAGTGAAGTGGCATAATAAAGTGAAGGTATAGCGGGCTATCGCTAATAAAAAAGATCCAGGTCTATTCTGTCCCTTAAAAGGGGCACATAAAAAGTGTAACAAGGCCAAATGGACCTTTATTAACTGTGGTGCACACAAAAGTCTTCCTCGTAAATGTAAATATTTGCGTTACACTTTACAATAAGGGTACACTAATTAACCGTTAGTTAAGGCTTAGTTAATGCTTAATAAACATTAAAGAAGCATAACCTAACTGTTAATAACTGCTTAGTGCTTAATAAGCATTAATGAAGCATGAACTAAACATTGTGCTTAATTAATGCTTAACTAAGCATTAGTTAACTCAGCGTTGTTAATTCCTAACCAAGCATTTACTAATCGTTAATAACTAAGCATTAAAAGCAATAACTAGCCATTAAATAACAGTTAATTAATGTACCCTTATTCTAAAGTGTTACCAATATTTGATATCTTTGCATTCACCTTTAACAGAAAATATGATCTAGGCCTAGGATGAGAAAAACTTATAGGTTCCTCCTCCACTCTCCCTTCATCAAAAGGCAAAATTACATAATTCTCGCCCTTTTCTCAGGCCTCTTTGTCCTATAATTTTCCGACGGTCCCTTATCTCGCAGTTAGGAATTCCCCCTCCAAAAGAGTGACTCCTGACCAAACACAGGTTTGTGAGGCACAGATATGAGTGTAAATGTAGGGTCTCTCTCTACCTCTGACAGAGCTGGTCTGATTTTGTTCTTCGTAGCCGGCAGTCAATAAACCAGTCTGACCTACAGCTGTACCTCACAGATATAACAAGCCAGGGACAGAGAGCCCCGTCTTCCAATTACACCGCTGCAAACACTGCCTGAAGCTCGGCCATCTATGGAGAAAGCTAAGACAACGCTGTCAGAGATTTTAATAAATGTAGGGAACACTGCATGGCAAAAGTGTTGCTGTCTCAATAGAGTGACACAGACAGGCCAAGGCTGTCAATGGAGCCCCTAATGACAGAGTAAGATAATGACAGACCCCAGTTAGAATCAGCAGGAAGAGGAAGATCAATCTGCAGCCAGAGAGGGAGGGATGAGAGGAGGGGGACCAAACTGTGGGTTCTTTCTTTTCTATTTTCTCCGTTTTAGCTCATCTCATACATATATCTTTCTGCTGCAGCTGGCCCTGCATCGTGGCGGGGTAGCTCTGCATTAAGCGCACAGTGGATCAATAGCCATTACAACTCCCTCACAGCCTGACACATCGCAGGGCCACAGTTGACATTTCACTCAGGGCCGCATTGATCCCCAGTGCACAATATTCCAGCCCCCAGTTAGTAGCCGAGCCTGGGGTCTGGCTGGAATTGAAAAGCGAGGGAGGGGGGGGGGTGTTAACCGGCAGAGGGGTGGCTTACCAGCTGCCTGCGCGCTACAAGTAAACAGCACATCCCTTGATGCATTCCTCATTTTCAATCTACTGGTTTTCCTGCCGCTACTGGCAAACCCAAATAGGCTGTATCAGAGGATCAAAGCTTGTGAATTATTTATACATGCCCCAGATCAGTGCAAATGTGCTTGTGTGTAAGGCGGTAAAAATAGCCACACTGACTTCATAGTTGATAGCATCTACAGCAATTTGCAGCAGACCAGTGGAGGGGCAGACTGTTAGAATAATATCTCAAATAAGCATTTGGTGCAATTAAAAAGTGGGAGTTTCCAAGAAAGCTTGCTCAAAATAAACACGGAAAACAAGCAGACAACACAAATTTAGGCATAATTAAAGTTAATTTCTCTTTAATTGCCTTCTGAGACCAAAGATGCTATCTTTCCGGTCAGTTCGGAAGACTAACCACCAAAGCTGGTATAGAGTGACAAATTCATACTTTTCTGCATAGTGTGTTATTAGGTCACATCAAAGGTATCTTACCAATTTATATTGAAAAATATTGCATATTCATTCAATTCTATTTCTGCTATGGTGCCAATTCCAGTAGGACACTTTGAAAATGTTACAAAAGCCATGCTTAACCTGCCTCTCTGTAATTTGGATTGTTTTTTCATCATGCCACATCCACATTCTTGAAAAGGAAACATCATCTACATCTTACAGTATATCATCAGAAGATTGTGTGTTGGCGTTGCAAAGCGTACAAGTCACAGTGGGATCTTCTCACAACTCCTCTGCCAGATAAACAGTGCTCCTGGGTTTGATGTTTCTCAATTGCACTTCATTTTTGAAAGAGAGGGGGAATTCCCAGATAAAATGGCAACGAGAGATTAAATACCTGTCATGTGTAGTTTGGCCGCATTGTTCGCTGTGAAGGCTGATGGAGGGAAATTTCTGCTGTGGAGGAGGAGAACAAGTTTGATTTTAATCTCAATAAATAATGATGTCGGTTGTTTTCATCCTCGTTGTCTCCACAGTGTATTTCAATGTGTGTGTGTGTGTGTGTGTGCGTGTCTGTGTGTGTGTGTGTGTGTGTGTGTGAGAGAGAGATGTGTGCAACCCACCTGCTGAGAAAATATACAGTACATCCATGTTCAAACCCAAGCACCCTGAACACATCTGACCACCTCCTGACGTATTTCAATTCAACAATTTCAATGTCACTGTATAAGTTCAATTACAGGGATTCATATTAGAAAAAATGCATCATAACCACAATTTACACAGCTCTACATGTGAATGCACAACTGCATCAGATTACAGGTCTAATGCCATAATTGAATTCTTGCTCCGGGCAGAAAGGATTGATTTAATAAATTGTTGCCACCTGGCTTGCAACAACATGAGAGACCACACACCGCCGGATTAGAATGTAAAAAGTGATTTAAAAACATTTACAGCAGATGCATGCACACACACACACACACATCTTAAATGTCCCTACACCCAGTGTCAAAATACAG
Organism: Hyperoplus immaculatus; assembly: GCA_949357725.1. Classification (NCBI taxonomy): domain Eukaryota; kingdom Metazoa; phylum Chordata; class Actinopteri; order Uranoscopiformes; family Ammodytidae; genus Hyperoplus; species Hyperoplus immaculatus. Next base: position 18,357,742 of record OX442361.1, on the reverse strand, counting down.
CAGAAGAAGAAGAAAAAAGCTATAGCTGGCTCTGAATCAGATCCTCATCTTTAAATTCTATGTGGTCGGCCCCAGTCGGATACAATGGTTGTCGTCACGTAGTCTGGGGTCATTATGTACTGGGAGAAGGAGAAAAAAAATAGAAAGTGTACATGAAGATGAGGGCAGGTCTGCAGTCACAATGCTCCCTTTTAACATGGCGGGGTTGGCGGAGGGGGTGACTGGGATTGTGGGCCAGCGTCTTGCCCTTTCTGTCCAATTGTGCGACCCAGGGCGGCCGAGGCAGAGAGACACCGGAGCCCCCGCAGGCTGACAGAGGACTCTCCCCATCAACACTCGCATAATACCGCTTTGGCACAGACCCACAAGTAAGACAAGGCTTTGCTCCAAGAGGCGCTGGCATGTGTCCAAGTGGCTTATGGATATTTGCCAAAGCAGAGGATACAGGCCCAATGTTTGTACACTGTGCATATTGTTTTGAATTATTAAAAATTGTCTCACAGAATTAAACCAACATGTAAATCATAATCTTTCCGAGTGTAAACTTAATTTTTTTTAAAGTGAAAATCTGTCATTATAGATTCGACAAGCCAGCTTTAATACAAAGTAAAGTTTTTTTCTGCAGGTCACATTTCAAAATTCTGTCAGAAATCCTAAGGCTTCATTGTGATTCCCGTGTTATTTGAGATCCACCTCTTTTCTCCAGCTCCAAAGTCACTTGTTTAAGGGTAACTAACCTTTTTAAAAGGTAAATTTACCTTTCCAAAAAGGTAAGTTTACCTTTCAAAAAAGGTAAGTTTACCTTTTAAAAAGGTTAGTTTACCTTTTAAAAAGGGTAGTTACCCTTTTAAAAAGGTAAATTTACCTTTCAAAAAAGGTACGTTTACCTTTTAAAAAGGTTAGTTACCCTTTTAAAAAGGTAAATTTACCTTTTAAAAAGGTAAATTTATCTTTCAAAAAGGGTAAATTTACCTTTCAAAAAAGGTAAGTTTACCTTTCAATAAAGGTATGTTTACCTTTTAAAAATGTTAGTTTACCTTTTAAAAAGGGTAGTTACCTTTTAAAAAGGTAAATTTACCTTTCCAAAAAGGTAAGTTACCCTTTTAAAAAAGTTAGTTACCCTTTTAAAAAGAGTAGTTACCCTTTTAAAAAGGTAAATTTACCTTTTAAAAAGGGTATTTACCCTTTTAAAAAGGTTATTTTACCTTTCAAAAAAGGTAAATTTACCTTTCCAAAAAGGTAAGTTACCCTTTTAAAAAGGTTAGTTACCCTTTTAAAAAGAGTAGTTACCCTTTTAAAAAGGTAAATTTACCTTTTAAAAAGGCAAATTTACCTTTCAAAAAAGATAAGTTTACCTTCCCAAAAAGGTAAGTTTACCTTTTAAAAAGGTTAGTTACCCTTTTAAAAAGGTTAGTTACCCTTTTAAAGAGGTAAATTTACCTTTTAAAAAGGTTAGTTACTCTTTTAAAAAGGTTAGTTACCCTTTTAAAAAGGTTAGTTACCCTTTTAAAAAGGTTAGTTACTCTTTTAAAAAGGGTAGTTACCCTTTTTAAAAGATAAATTTACCTTTTAAAAAGGGTAACTACTCTTTTTTGTGTACCTTATTGTAAAGTGTTACCATGTTTTTTTCCCTCACCGCCACACAAAAGTCAAATAGATGTTTTCGAGGCTCCATCTTGTGACTATATATGTTTGTGTGAATTATGCAGCCTTTTGCTTATATCAAAGAGCAATAGCTTGGAACACCCCTTATGCAGAAATAGCAACTCTCAAACTTTTTTTTTTTTCAGCCTTGGTCATCTTTGTTGGAAAAAGAAGCCGTCAAAGCGGCAATCTTCACGGCTGCAATCCTCATTCCCCTCTGCTATTCATGCTGTCTTGTGATGGGAGCACACACTGCTTTCACATACAGTAGCTGGTGAGATACTGTATGTGTGTGTTTTATATTAGGAGCTTAAAGCTTTCTCAAATACTGCTCAGAGTCACCCTTTGGACAGCGAAGGCAGCACTCTGACTTTGCTCCGAGGAAACACCTGCAGAGAGCAACACATGTCGGCCTGCAGGGAAACCTCCGCTGTCTATTTTGTACTGATGAACTCCTTCCGAGTAAAGAGGACTGTGACCTTGTTCTGATAATTTGTAGCTCTGGATATTGTTTAAATGCACCACAAGGGACAGCCTGATAGAAAGGCTTGTGTGTGTGTGTATGTGTGTGTGCGTGTGTGCATGTGCGTGTGTGTGTTTTAGCCAAAAAACCTGGGAGGAGCTGTGCTGTGCTATGCAGCAGCCCTGCTTCTTCAGGCCCTGTGTGAGAAAGTTTTCTCCCTCCATCCAGCCTGGTTAAATTAGCCCCAGAGCCAGAGTGTGGACAGCAGCTGGAGTGCAAGAGTCAGCTCTGGCAGTGGTGATAATCAGCAGGGAGGATGTGGAGAGAGAAACCCCTCAGGGAGGAGGGGGGTTGGCAGAGGGGAGGAGGGGGTGGTTGCTGTGATCTTACAGGCCCAATCAGAACCCAAGTGGAGCCGAGGCCTCATGCAGTGTAACAGCACACCATCGCGCCACAGCACTCAACATCCTGGACACAGAGCAGGTCTCCTCCCTACAACGGCTGCTTAACCCCTTCTGTGTGTGTATGTGTGTGTGTGTGTGTGTGTGTGTGTGTGTGTGTGTGTGTGTGTGTGTGTGTGTGCGTCTCCCCTGGCCCTCATTCGCTCATCACAGCACTAATCAGCCTCAGAGACAGCAGCTGCAGGGAGCCCCACTCCTAACCTGGGCTGGAGAGGCTGTTACCCTCAGCAAGAGGAGGAGAGAAAATACAGAGCTTAGTGTTCTCAACAGGGACCACAGAGCATCCACACGTCTGATGCTGGCTGCCTCTTCCACTGTGGTACATTCAGCTCAATGGTCCAATGAACAATGTCGGCAGACAAATGGGGTTCTTTATCAGACAACAGGGGTGGAAAAAGTTCTCAGATCTCGAGTAAATGTAAAACTTGAGTAAGTGTTGCAATATTGCAATGTACAAAAAACATTGTTACAAAGGAAAGACTTCACCAATGTTGAACAACTAGTTATTTTTTCAGTTTAATGCCATGACCAAACACTAAAATAAAAACATGCAATTGCAATTTATGACTATTATCAAATAACTTTTTTTTTTATTATTTCAATCAAAATTTGTTCATTTGAGGACCATAAGAAAAATGTGATTATATATTTTCGGTCTTTGTGCAAAAGAAAAAGCCAAAAGGTTTTGGTCAAAACTATGTGACATACAGTATTAAAAAAAATATAGGCCTACATGCTGATTGTTCCCTTGCTGTTGTCTGAAAAGTATCAGATTTAATAAAACACAATCTTGGCAATTAAGTTATTCCATGTACTTTATTGAGGCAGTGGCTAAATCCTGTCACCCAGAAGAAAAAATAACAATCTACACTCCTGCTAATGGTGACTAACTTAGTCTAGCTCTTCTACTGAAGAGCACATTTAGTTGGCAAGTACTGCATTTTATATTGCCAAGAACATATTCGTTTGTGATATGTAAAAGAAGAGTAGAAAGTAATATAGGATAGAACTATTCTAGTAATGAAATTTGTCTTAATGATAGTCTTGTTATCTGTCTATAGGTTGACAGTAAATCAGTGGGAGTTTAAATAAAGCCCTGATGGATGTTAAGGAAAAAGATGAATGTACTGTATTTCCCCCCGGTAGTCCATACAGCGGTGTCGGTTGTGGCACTAAATCAGACTGCAGATCAAGCCGGCTCAGAGGTTGCACGCGACCAGCGGTTCATCAGCGTGTGTGTGACACATGGACATGATGGAGGGTGTGGAGGAACGTCCGGGCAGGTATAGGGCCAGAGCCAGGTCTGCTTACACAGCTGTTGATTCTTCCACCAAAAAACCCAGAGACAAACCAGCACCCCCATTCCTGTTCCGGCCCCTCCAATCCATCCACCCACTGTCCCACTGATGAAGGGCTTTAGGATACTGTAATGCTCAATGCCGTGTGGTCGGGGAGTCAAAGTAAAGTCACAAAACTCACTCAAGATTTCAGGTTGACTTTCTGTAGAGCAAGGATTGTATATGAGCTGCTTGCTGTGTAAAGGCAACAAACTTGTTCAGAGTTCACAGAAATGGATTACTCACAGTCCGTGTCTCTCCACAATGCCTGTAGTAGTCCAAGAAACATTTCTACCAAAAGAATTGAGTGGTAGTGGCAGCGCCTATGCGATCTCCGAAGGCCCGGCTTGACATGACACAAAGCAACGATTTTATGTTGTCTGTCAAATATACGGGAGAAAAAAAATCAATGCAACTTGACAGCATTACATAAAGGGCTTTTGTGCCTTGATATTTCTTTTCTGCCTGTGTACTTTTGTCTGGGGTGTAAAGAGTCATTTCTGGAGGCCCAGGGGGAGCAGAGCTGGCGAGAACAATGTGGGAATCCAAGGAGGAAACTGCACATGTTGTCTTTTCTCTAAAGTTTCTGATGTGACTCCGAAAAGAGGGGCTATCTCTACAGACCATTTCACACAGCAACATCATCCATCACTGAGGACAGGTTAAAAAGCACCTTCTTCTGCACTAGTCCCCGACTTGACCCCTGAATTCTTCAGTATTGCGTTCAAAATCAACAATGTCATGGATGTGAAACCCTCCAAAAGGTAGGATTAATGTGCAGAATTAAGATCAAATCAATGTAACATGACTTTATTTTTGGCCATGTTTGAATAGAAAACATTTGTTTTTCTAATCTGAATCGCGCCTCATTATCATCAGTGCTGCCAGTTCGTTTCTGGGCTTTGAAGAGCATTTTTGCCTTAATTAACAATGATACATTGTATAAATCGTAAAATTGACGTTTAAAGTTGCTGCAAGGAACTTTCAATTTTTGTTGATTCTCGCAGTCCCTTTGGACAAAAGAGGTAGTGATTTTACGCCACCAGCACCTTCTCTCCTAAAGATCTTAGCGAGGTCGTGCCGTGGCGAGTGCATTTGTTTAGCAGGCGAGAAAAAGAGAGCCTGCATGCTGCACCGCAATGAGGTTATGTATTTATATGTGACTATATAAGATACTGATAGTAATATGATGATGGTGAAGCAAGGACACCTTTATTTAAAGGTTCAGTAAGCGAAATGGTTCTTTTAGCTAACTTCCTGTCAGTTACTGCAGTCCCCTCCCTGGTCCCTACGTCACCACATTAATGCACTGTGGTCTGAGGTCTCGTTCACTGTTACATGAGACTGTTTCGAAAAACAAGCTTAAGTGCAAAATTGAATCAAACACTTCAATTTAACCAACCAAGTGCACCCCATCTGCACTTCATTACCTAAAGGAACAGTCCACATTCAGTTTCAAAGTAATTTGGGAAAAACATTTTGGAGAAATTGATAAACCACTGACTGAGGCAGCTTCTAATCTATATAATCTGATTAAGGCAAAAAGAAAAAACTGAGCTCAGTGATGGTGCTCTCTTTCAGAGGTGACAGAGCTACGAGATGCACTCACTGCAGGTGTAAGCGAGGACTGGGTGTGTCTGTGTGGCCCTGCAACACTCACACATGCTTTACCCTGCAGAGCCTCCCTCTCTATCCCTCTCCCTCCCTCTCCTCTACAAGAGGATCAGCGGTGGCTTAGAGCTGGCCAGGCTTGGACGTGAACAAGTGGGGCTTTGAGGAGTCCTCTGCCAGTCAGACGGAGTGCTCCAGGCCTCCAGCCCTCAGGGGTTAACCTCTCAGACTGCCAAGCAAAATACTGCAAGAGTCTCGCAATTACAGAGACAGTCAAAGGCCACACGCAATTTCCAGAGCTATTTACAAAGTTAAAAGGCCCCTCTCCAGAACTGCCAAGAATAGCCTGAATTAAGACGGCATAGAGAGGTAAGTTGGGCTTTTAAATACGCTTTCAATTATTCTCCGATGGCTGCGGTTCATAAAGCAACTGATGGCTTACGAAAATCAAAAAACATGTCTGGAACACAGTTTTCTTTAAGATACATATATACACACACAACACAGAGATACAAGTGCATTATTACATTCAGTGAGTCCACACACTGACAGCAGCACCTGTTACAATATAACAGGTAAATGTTAATGAACCTTCGGGAAGCTCAAAATGTTCAGAGGTGTTTGATCAGCTCAGATGTAGGGGTTGGGTTCATTGGTCATTTGATCACAATATCAATACATATTGTGATATAATGAATTTGATTGATTTTCAACATTGCTCAACAGTTGAATACAACAGTTCGAAAAGAAGTTCTAGGAATAAGGAGATGAAAAAAAATGTTCGGTAATTTTCCTTTTTTCCCCTCGGAAATACTGGATACCTTCACCTCTACGGGCTTCTAAATGTCCTTCTAATAAAACAATTGGAGGATCAAAAACATTTCATGTTCACACTGTAGGAACACATTGCCTCATTTCAAGGGTTCACAGCACAGGCAAAGGTTGGGAACTTATGCTCTAGGAAGATCATAAAGGGATGGAGATACCATAGAAAAATTGCATAACTTTTACGGTTGTCGAATGTATTTTTTATTTTCTCTCACAGCATATCTGTCATACATTTTTTGAGCTCAAAATATGTGGTGTCATTTATTGCATAGATTGCATTTTATCATGTTCATCCCCCTGTAAATCAGACAGTATCCCGTTACAAGCCTTTGGTCCTGCAGTGTATTATGGGAGGTGGAGCAGTGAGTCTGCAGGCCCATATAACAAAAAGAAAAAAAAAAGTACCTCCTGGCAGGCCGGTGCAGCGGTGCTCTCTTGGGACTTGGGGGGCCCCAGCCAGCAGCCTCTAACCTGCACAGCTGTTCTCCAGGTCTAGAGCCTCTCCAGAGCCCTCGAGTTCCTTTTGCTGCGGGGACTGCCCGCCTGGGGGGAAGGGGGGGGGGGCAACGGAGCACTAATAATAACAACATCCAGCATGCAGGCCCTGGGGTCAGACTCAAACCGTGACCCTCCCCATCACAGCACCAAAACCTGGACAGGAGCCAGGACACAGAGAACACACGCTGCAGCCTGGGAGAGCACCCTGAGGAGGGGGTGAAAGAGTGGGTCTGTGGGTGGCTCCAACTTTTCAGGCCTATTTCACTTCCTGCTTAGTGCCCCACCACCATCACCGCCACCATTTTGGGGGCTGGAGGATTTTTTTTCCAAGAGTGGGTTATAATGCAGCAAGGGATGGTTTTAGATTGTATTTGGAAAGCTTGCAGGCGGAATATGATGGCTTATTATTATTTTTTAACATGGAGGCTAGATAAATATATAGCTGATAAATGATGAATTTACCTGAAAAGGATAATGATCTGGGTGAACTGATGAAAATAGCAACAAGGCGAAAACATTTTGCTCCTCAGTGCCTGAGTTTCCCTGTGGCTCTCCCACACACAGTCAACACTGAACTGCAAGAATGTAAGTATAATCAATGACAGTCAAGAAGCACAGCGATATATCTGGAGCTTCTGGAAGAGATTGTGCTTTATTGGATTTACCACTGATGTTTATAAGGGAAACACATTGTAAAAAAAAATGGTTCATTGGGATCCCGAATGAACTGAGATCAAAATGTAACGCACATCAAAGAAAACTCAAGTGCTTGTCCTTGTATGAGAACTTAATAAACAAATTTCTACTGTGAATAACAATCCTGTGTTTTTTGCTCAAGCTTTCGGTGTAACAAATGCAGCGCTCCGCCCCAGTCAAGTCTTACAGGTCGGCCAGCGGTGCACTTATGGTTTCTCACACACACCATATGAGGGGGAATACTTGGCCCTAATTAGCACAGAGCATCTGGCAAATGTCAGCGTGCGTCTGTGTGCAGCATTCCTATTTACTTACAAAGCTTCGGGTTCAGCTGGAGAAGAAAAAAAACGCTGTGGGAGCTTCGCTGCATTTCAGACCGGGGTCCTGGGAGTTGTTTTGTTATTGTGTCGTGAGTGGCATATGTGTAATTTTATCACCAGTCTTCTCACTATCCCCTGATTCTTTTTGCACAGGTTAGGGGTACGGAGCGTTTTTCTTGTTCCGTTGGGAGGTCACATACACCCCCAGTAACATATCCATTACGGTGTTGTGGTGAAAAAAAGCTCTTCAGGTGGTTTCATGTAATTCTTCTGGATGGGCCTTCGCTACTGATTTTGATTTTGCCACCAGTGGAAATGAGAACGATAACACTCCTTCTCTCAGCTGAATTTGTCCACATCTGTTACGTCAATCGTTGCGTATGAAAAAGATAATGTTCCCTGTCTGTTCGCCCCCTCCTGCCAAATATTTAATCACTTCATGTGATTCTGGAGGAGCAGTTGAAACTGAGAACATCACTTTAAAAGCGGTACATGATGCTGTGTGGACTTTTGTTCCCATAATCGTTGCAGAGAAACAACCTGTCTCCACATGTTTAGCTACTACTGCTGCTCGTTTTACTCTGGCCCCCTCTCCAAGCCTTGACATAAACTTACTACATTTCCCCTTCAGATCGTCATTATAAAAGGCTACATTAATTAAAACCATAATGCTAAGCTCTTAATGGAAAGTTTTCACCCATGTAAACACCCAGGTCCAGGAGAGATGCAGGCCTTTCCGTAGAAAACAACAAAGATTAGAGGAGTTCACAGCAGTTCACATGCTCTGAAGCAGCAAACAAGCAAGAGTTCAGTCTGCTCACTTGATCACAGGCCCGATCTGCAACCTGACAAGATTACACAGAGGCTTCCTGTCTCCTCGGCCCGATACCATCTCAGTCTGACTTCTCGCTCCCCTCCCATAAGGCCCCAACAGCACCAATTACAGCCTAATGGGACAGTTTTAAATAGAAAAACTACATCTAGAAAAAGCACGTGGTCATCCAACTCAACAAGGCTCATTTGAGATATTAAGGTAAGGTAAGGTAAGGGCCTGCCGCACAAGAAAAGGGGGGGTTTAACAGTAAGTCGAAGAGGCCTTTGGTTTGTAGACCCAAACAACAACATTGTTGATGTTTTCTCTTGATTTCACTTTAGAGAAATTGACAAAACCTTCCATGCTGTGCACTGTATGATACATGAATGTTCACCCGCTCAATTCAATTTAAAGCACACATTAAGAATATTGTGGTTGTTCGAGTCGATTAGAAAGAAAGAGGGGAATTTATGAAGAATTTAGTCTTTTTCATTAAGCTCAATAATCACCTTTATCTGATTAGTTACCCAAACTTGTGACAGATATATAACAAGTGTTTCCCAGCAGCTGTAAACCCTTGGGGTAAATTGTGCCATTGAGATATATATATATATATATATATATATATATATATATATATATATATATATATATATATATATATATACATACATATACATATATATCATAAACTGTAATGCTTATTTAAGTAAATATTTTACAAAGATTGAAGGTCTATGTGGTTTTACAGGAAAACCTTGATCATAGAAATGCAGGATGAGTCAAATGGATGGCTCTTCAAAAATATGTGGTCACATCACCAATTTATTCTTTAGTGTTCTAGAAACAAGGGGTGGCACTACTTCCCCCTGGCACAACTTAGCCCACTCTCCCCTACTGATGTATTTTTCATGTCACTTGAATTGGAACCAGACTTAACACATACTTGATTTTAAGTGCACCATGATCTTAAATTGACAAACAGACAGATGCAAACATAACCACAAGCTCTGGTACAGATGGGGATAAATTTAGCAAAGAAACACTGGTTCACTGCTCCTCCACGTAATTCATTTCATGCACATCTGTCATGTATTCTTAAAGATTTCCTGTGTGAAAAACGTTTGATGAAACTAAAACCGTTCCAGTTGGTTCTATTATTGTACTTAAGGCGACCCAACTGTTACACATAATGTATAAATATGCTCTTGCTGAAGAAGTCCTGTCCTGTTTTGTGTTGCGAGGTTGAAATGGCAGACTGGACTCCAGGGACTTCCCCACAGCTAAACTATCAACACCGACACTTTCGACACATCCTTCAACTTGAGCAAATTACCATATCAACAGCATGATCTAAAAAGCCGTCCCAGAAAACCGCAATCTCTGCCTTTTTTTCTGACGCGCAATTAAAAGATGTCAAACTCGGTTTCGCTTACACTGTTTTGGTCTTGGCTGTCAGCACGTCAAACATTATCTTTAAGAGCAGTCATTTAAGCAGAGAAAAGGGAACCAGGGCCAGGTTCACTGACGGTGGGGGGGGGGGGGGGTATGTGGGTAACCAAGGAGCAACAAAAGTAATTGGGAACGCGATAAGAGAAGCAGTGATGGTGCAGTGAAGGGGGGACTCCAACTCTCCTGTCTGGCTCTTTCTCTCTCTCCTGGGAATCTGGGGGGCTAAGACGCTGAAGCTGCTCCACACACACAGGTATCATATTTAGCAGGTCCTTCAGTACAGCTATGGGCTCCGCTCCAAAACTCCCTGACTGTCTGTCTGCCTCGGCCGAGAGAGGTGGAGGCGCCATAAGGTAACAACAGTAGCAGAAATGCCAACAGGTGAAACCAAATATTCCAAGGCAAGTCTGATACTGTTGTTTTCATTTCCCAGGATAATAACATTAAGCCCTTTCTGCCCGCTTTAATGTAAGTTACATGCAATTATCTGTACGGTTAAACACGCTCAAACATGATGGGGTAAAAGCAAGGAATGGATGCCCCATGCCCCCACCCCCTCCCACTTTTTTTTTTGCATGTGAAATATGAAAAGTGAGAGAGGGGTGAGATTGAAACCGATGACAGTTTCAGACATAAATCAACCTCCCACATCTCCACTCTGACACAACATAATAGACAGACTGTGTCCCCGGTACAAAAGCGCAGCGACTTAAGGCCCACTGCTGGATCCACCGTAATAGCCTTGACTGCAGAAGAAAGTGCACTGCCTTCTTTAGATTTCAATTCACTACATGTGAATGGTTGATCGCCCGCAGAGGGGGAATAAGCTGAAACCGACATGTTGAATGTTTCACTTCTCAGTCTGGTATCTTTTCTTGTATATGTATGTATGTATGTATGTATGTATGTATGTATGTATGTATGTATGTATGTATGTATGTATGTATGTATGTATGTATGTATGTATGTATGTATGTATGTATATATATATATATATATATATATATAAATCTGACATCTTCAATAGCTCTTTATATATATAGTAGCCTATGCATACTTCAATGACATCTTTTTAGTATGGGAGACCAATTTGAACACACAGGTAATCTGTGATCAACACACAACAACTGGTCCGGAATCTGTGGATTTTCATAATATTCAGAGAAAACTGTTGATTGTATACTAAGAGTTATTTTCCAAAATCACACTAATTTGTTTATCTGACAATTATTGTCTCCAAAAATCAATTAATTTTGTCTATCTATAGTACACTAGGAATATATTCAATTTACTGTAATGTAATGGCAAAGGAAGGCACCAAATCTTCACACACTGGAAATGATCAATTGCTTATCAGAAGAATTGCAAATTTAATTTCTATTGGCTAATCGATTAATTTACTGATTGTTTAAGGTCTGATGGCAAGTAAATATAAAACACCGAGCCCAGGGACACCAGGGACCAGCATTGTAAGAGGTTCAGGTAAGATTTCAATCTTGCAATTAAGCAACTTTAAGTTCTTGAAAAGGACTATATAAATTTAATCTACTATCTTCATATTAACTAGTTGATTCTGAGTTGAATTTTTTTTTATACATTTTTGTTTTAGAAATGACTTAAAACACTGAGCAGAGCTTTTCGGTTTTGTGCAAGACTTTTTCCTGGTTGACAGGCCAGACTACTTGCATATTACCCAGAATTCCTTGCTTTACCTTTAAATACAACTATCTCCTTTATGTGTTTGAGTATTTGCAGACAGGTGCAATTGGACATGAGGGCCCAGGATAGACATTGTGTGTGTGAACAGTGATGGGGGATAATTAAGCTTCTGTAAACTTGACTGTGTGGTCTGAAGGAGCAAAAATGGCTTTCACAACCTTCTGACAACTGCAGAGAGGCCTGCAGATCGTCCACACACGACCAACATCTGAGCCAGTTTGCTATCGTCTTGCACCAAATACATGAAGACTGGAGTTGGTGCATCAAAGTACTGCACTAAAAGGAAACATTTCCATGGACAGCTGGTGGAATTAATCAAACGGCATAAATCACTACTAAACAATAACGGCACTTTCCTTTTACAGGTCTGCCGCACAGCAGTGCAATGTGAAATATGCACTCACAGCAGAAAAAAGAGGGAAAAGTTCAGTGAGATGAGGCCTCTTGTGGCCATAAGTGGATTCAATCAATCTGAATTAGAGATGTGAAGGGGTTTCCAAGGTTTTGTCTTGTTACATGTAGAGGGGGGGGGAATTGAAAAATTGAGCCGGTGGCCTTCATTTAGTGACAATGTGCTAAAGTATCATAAAGTATGATGGGTATTCATCACAGTGATCTGTGATAAGCGGGGGCAATACAGAGGCACAAAGGTTTTCAATTGAAAACCAAAATACTCATTAGTGTAACACTCAGGCAATCAGAAGTTGCATTGGCCGCAAGAGGGTGTCGGACAAAAATGACACCCCTAAAAATGGCTAAACTATGTTACTGGAACATGCATCAATCAGGCCATCTGGGATCTATAGCATTACATAAGAATATATATTTTTTATAGTCCTTGATATACTAGGCCTCATTTAGATGACATTCAAGTGCTGGGCTTTTTAGTTTCCACAGCATTGACAAGATTGACCATTGAAGAAAGAATGATTTTTTTTTGCAATTTCAAATTTTTCAGTTTAAGAGCATAATCAAAGAGGAATTACCCCTGTAATCGCAAAGGAAAATACAGCATAGTTTGAAAGCCGAACAAAGGAAACAATTGAATACCATTATCACAATCATGACTTGCATAATGGCGATAATCTGAATATACTGTGTTGCTTGTAGAACTGAAAGAACAGTTTATTCACGAGATAAAAGGGGATATTTAGGAATACTTACAGCTGAGAAGCCCCGTGATCTCAAACATTGGCTGGGCTACAAAGAATGCAAGAAAATGAGTCCATTCTTACATAAATATACTTTAAACAGATACTAATTTTACACCCCTCAGGCCGTAACCCAAGACAATAGAATGCTAGAAATGTAACAAGGATGGTTCTAATCTTGTATGATTATTCCTTGGTATCACCAGAGAGGCTACAACAACCTTTACCAGAATCCCCCATACACCCATGTGGTTTACGTAAATAGACTTTGGGCTGGAAGTGGCAGGTTTTTCTGCAGCAGTCAAGCTCATTTTACATTACTGGAAGAGCCCACATAGACCAGAGTGTACAACTCATGACGACTTTATTGTAAAATACGATAGCCATGTTCCAAAGTAAAGAAAGTCGGGTAACACTTTATAATAACTATTTGTTGTAACTCGTTAATAGATCATTAGTAAACTCTTAATTAATGATTATTAATGATTTGTTAAGTGTTTGTTAGCAGTTTGTTAAGGATTTATAACAATGGTAGATAGTTAATAGCTTAATAATTGAATCAGTTCATCTGGGAGGTAATCCGAGATACCGACGAGGCTGAAATAGGCTATAGACTATACACAGTGCATGGGCAACTGAGGGCAGCCCCATTTTCAAATATTTTTAAATAAACTCAATACACACTGTGCATGCCATGGACTTGAACGTGACGTGATCAGTTAATCTCGGATTACCTCCCAGATGAACTGATTCAATTATTAAGATATTAACTATCTACCATTGTTATAAATCCTTAACAAACTGCTAACAAACACTTAACAAATCATTAATAATCATTAATTAAGAGTTTACTAATGATCTATTAACGAGTTACAACGAATAGTTATTATAAAGTGTTACCGAAAGTCGAACTAGAAATGAGGATAAGTGTTAAGATATGAAATTGTGTAATTTAATTATTTTACAATGGAGGTCTATTTACGGGTCTTGGAATTACGACTGCAGTGCCCACGTGAAAAAGTAATTAGAAAAACTGTTGCCAGTTGAGTTGTATTGTCGGTAAAGCAGGCAGAGTTTGGACAAGGAAAATTTTGTACGAACATTCCAGGTTTCACAATCTTTTCTCTAGCGCCATAATCAGGTCAAAAAATGTCCAATGCTTTGGTATATGACAATTGTTCTGATTTGACTACCGGTTATGTTTAAATAGATGTGAATGGATGTCATTACTTTTTCCTTTGGTATACTATTTATTGTGTAGAAAAAAAATGATATGCCAGAGCATTTTGGCCAAAGTAAATAAGTTTGTAGTTTATTATTGTCTTCTTTTCTTTAATAAGAATCTCACCATTTGAGCAATATACAAAACCATTTTTTTAATTTTCAATAGGAAGTGCTTCAAAACACACATTGGGAATTATATAGACAAAAGATCCTTAAAAAATGTCAGATGGATGTGTATAATACAGTATGTATAAAGCCTTAATGGGTCCTTGCTCACTTCTGTACTTCTTACTGGGCCTTTGATACTTTTATGTGGTTATAAATGTACATTTACAGAAGGCATAGTGAGAAGAATGATATGTATTATTATTGACTGTAATGAATGGACCTGGAAAATAACAATAAAAAAAAGAATTAAAAAACAAAAAAATGTCAGATGGGGATGAAGCAGTGTTTGTCTGCAGGGAAGTGGAATCGCCAGTTGCCAGTGAAATATTACACAGCCGTTTATCTCACACAATGTGATTAAACAGGAAGTCTGACCGTCCAGCTACACCGTCCTCCTCTACTGTATCGACATCATCTGGGGGTCAAAGGAAGGTCTTTACCACGGCAACCTATCACTGAAAACACCTGACTCGGCCACCGTTAAACTTGTAACACTCTTCAATTAAAGCAGTGAATGTTGTTACATCAGGGAGAGGTTCATCTTGGTTGCAGCTAAAGTCTCTGTGTTGATGTGGGCTGTGTACAGTGTGTCAAGAGTCCCCCCCATCAGGCCTGTGTTGCGATCCTCTCAATGATTCTTCTGTAGTCTTCCACAACCAGCTGATAGCTCTTCTCCAGCTCCTCGTGCTGCGTCTGCGTGTCCATCTGACCCAGGTGGGACACCAGCTCCTCCGGCCGCAGGCACTTCTTCATCTTCTCCAGCTCCCTCTGATTCTTCTGAACACACCCAAAAAACATATTAACCTGTTAAAAAGGTGCTATGAGGAACTTTTAGTTTTTGTTCATTCTTGCACCTCTTTTGGACAAAGGCGGAAGTGTTTTTACTATTCCAGCTATAGTTTCAGGCTGAGGGACCCATGACAAAGTCATTAAGAAAAACTATAGAAAAATAGCATTCTTTGCACTGATGGTCTTGTTTGCTGTTACATGGCATTCATGATCATCAAAAGGAAAAATTAGACTGTCTCAGAAATATTTACAAGTTTCTCGTAGCACCTTTTTCACAAGGAATACATCACAAAAGTTATATGAGCTATAACTAATTGGAAAGATATTATGTCAGAACTGAGATTGATGTTTATTGTATTATATTCATAGTACTTATCTTTTCCCAAGGTATTCACTTAAATAAATACAAATACAAACCTAACTTGAAGCAGGAGAACACACAATGGGGTTGGATAGAAAGTCAGGGGATGAATTTATGGATTTTGTATCTGATCCGACGCCCAACTTCTGTTTTTGGATCTGTAAGCAACGCTGTCTGTCTGTCTGTGTTTTCAGCGCCTTGGCTTAATACACATTTGGTGCTTTACTGGGTGGCAGCGGGATGGTGTGTGTTGGATTGACTGCATTGTCCATGTTCATTGTAATGAGTGAACATGTTGACCTGTGGCTACACAAGCAACACTTGTTAGCAGGTTCAATTTGTTGCTGGTTTGGTCTTTTTTGTAGAATTTGTTGACAATAAAATAAAATAAGATCGAAGAGATAAAAGGTATAGACAAGACCATGTACCTGCAAACTATATGCTATTAATGCTATCAGGCTCATTATTGATCTTTAGAGCATTGATGACATTGTCCATTAGTTATAATTCATATAATCTTCATAAGGTAAGCCTTATTAAACAGTGGTATAATCCTGTGTAGGGAAATCGGAGTTGTGAAAGGTTCTCAACGGACAAAGTACGGATTTACAAGGTCTACTACTGTCCGCTGCTTAAAAAATCCTGCACGCATAATGAATGCAGACATGGTCACTGGGGAATTGGTGGTAAGAGCAGAAATGTATAATCCCCTCACATTCACAGAGCAGCGGCTTCTGTCATTCAGCTAACTACACGCTAAATCTCCTCAGGGAAAGAAAAGGGCTCTGCATCTGGCAACCAGATCTTTCCTTGCCATCTTGAAATTCCTACTTCACCACATAGGTCTTTTCCACATCACGTTCTGCTTTAATTTTTTTTTCATGTATTTATTTATTCATTTGGTTACCCTGTTCAGATATGTGGCTACCCTGCTGACAGCAGATTCTCTAATGGCTAGTATGCAAAGTCTCAACGAGCAGCCTAAACATTAAATGTCACACTCTAACAGGATGTAGGGTGTTATGTTGATGCACACACACACCAGTATTTCCCACTGTCAAGACTGGTGAAACCAGGCTCAAGTCTTTTGCACTAAACCTCTGGAACTCAAGAAAAACATCTGATTAAAATAAAAAAACTGCACTGTTTCTCTCCATGAAGTTCATAAAGCGCAGCTATGGTAACGCTACCCAACTCTGAATAGAAGCAGCTTCTTGACAAAGTGCCTCGAACACACTTTCGTGAACATTATTCCTCCCAAAGAAATGCAAAACCTGTCTAATGGCATGTGTCTGAATAGAAAAAAGCTCCAGCAGCAGCATACCACAGCGGTCTGGTGCACCCTATTGTGGCTGTAGCAATACTACACAACGATTCTATCAATTCTGAGATACATTTCTGCTGTTTTAAAAGTTAACATCATAAACAGTGACAATATGGAGTTGTAAGCTGATCAAGTGAATGCCTTACATGGGCCACTTTGATTCCCAGAGCTTTAATGGTGTGCTAACAACGGGCAGAAGACTGCACTTTAGATTCTTGTTTGACAGCAGCAGAGACAAGCTGACATTCAGATGTATTTCAGAATAAATCAGGAAATGATTTACTCAGGATGTCATTCTGTATTTTTTTACCCTCTGCACACTGACATGTACACTACACTAAAGTACACAACAACTCACCCTGTATGGTCCAAATAGTCTCTTCTTCACCTCCAAACGGTACTCTCTTGCTTTTTCTTCATCACTCATGTCTGTTGATCTCAGACGCAAGATTTCATACACTCGTCTCGCATGTTTCTGTAGGAAATCAGAAAAAAGAAACCTAAATATAAATTACTTTTCATTTAATCATTTTTAAATAGCCTTTTCCAGCACAATAGCTAAACATAGTAATAGGCTATTCAGGGCTTCTGATGAGAACTCTAGTCATCTGTTCCACCAGCAGCAAAGTTTTCTTAAGGAAATCGAGCACATTGTCCATTTACGTCACAGATTTCACACTATGATAACCAGCAACATAAACCAACATAGAATGAATTGATATTTCAGGGAAACGCAGCAAACCGGGTTGCTAAACATGGAAATACTAAACGTATGGATAAATCTGTGGAGTATTGAAATTAGCTAGAGAAAGGGGAAGATACAAGTCGGAATAAAGAAACTTTGTGTCAAAACTCATTTACATGAACTTCATTTCAGTGCCAATAAAATGTCTATGATTTTAGAGTCCAATTTAATTTAGTGTGAAATACTGCTTTTGTTTATTTAAATAAAAGAAGGAACTAATGTGGCTTGTGGACATTTTCTGATAAGTTGAGACAAAAAACTACGTGAACACAGAATAAAATAAATGTTAGTTGCAGCCTCACACATCACCTTGTTAATTTTCAACTTGTCTTGTGCCTCTTTGACCATGTCAGCTGAGAAGCCGAGGTTCAGCTTGTCTGCAGCGAAGGCAGGTAGGCCTTGGCACAGCTTGACCAGCACATAGTCTCTCAGCTTCACGTAGTTTTCAGAGGGGTCTTCAGCTGATAACAAAACACCACAATACAATTAAAATTAGCTTCCAGTGCTGATTCCCATGGTTTTTAAATATTGGTGTTCAAATGTTAATATATATATTGTGGTCAGAGTGTATGGATAGATGTGTGTGTGTGTGTGTGTGTGTGTGTGTGTGTGTGAAGCAGGGGAAAAAATGGCAAAAAAACCACACAACTTTTTAAAACCTTAAAAGAGGTTACTTAAAATCAACAATGAAGAAATATTACTCAAAAGCGCTCTGCAGTTCAGCTGTTTAGTTTCAGATTCTCATTTGAAAGGAAAACAAAGCTCAGATGACTCTTTAGTATTCACCCTGTCTCCATACAAAGCAACTATTTCGATCCAACTAGTTTCAATAGAGGCACAGCACATTCGGGTATACATGCCAGCTCCCCCTTCCCCCCTAAATCCACCAACTGCAGAGAAAAATCATTTAAACTGTTTGAGGGTGACATGAGAATTTCAGATTACATCTTCATCCATGCTTTCTCCAACAACAAGCGGATGCTCACCTGTAATGTCTTGCACTTTGGGCAGGCTGCAGTAGAATCTGTGTACTGCCTCCAGAAGCTGAGCTCCATGACCCTCTCCTTGGAACGGAGGCAGGATCAACATTTGGCTGTTTAGTTAAAATGGCAAACATACAGCAAATGAGGAAAGACCGTTTGTTCAGAATTAGTCACAAAAAACATTTACAGGGCATGTGATTGATTATGAACTGAAATTCTTTGATTCAAAGCAGGAAATAATATAATGTTATCCTTATCCACCAATGTAACAAATCACATCAAAAGCTTATCTATGAAGTTGTTTTCAGATACAAATCATCCTGGTTTGGTAATCAAACAAAATCGGGTTGAATGGCTGGCTATATAAGCCAGTAATTTTGGCTCTTTGGGAGGAGGATAAAGAAATGTATAATTTTCCACTCGTTTTTCATACAAAAGAATGGGAAGGCACGTGCTGCCCCAGCAATTACCTTACACGTGGTCTGGTTTTGTCTGGATACACGTAGTAATTATAAACTGTCATGTAGCCAACCGTTGCGTAGAGAGTATCCCCATCTTTATTGTACTTTTCAAATCTGCGGATGAAACAAAGGCAAACAGGTCAATTACAGGCACGCTTCCCAATGCAGAGTCCATTTTAACCTCTCTGTTCTAGTAACCCCTCCACCCCCCCGACATCACCATGTTAGAGCAGCCAGACCCCGATTGGTACACCTGCTACAACCTGAATTCATTATGCACTTAATTGGAGTACTGCAACTTAGAGGAAGAGAAGGAGTTGGAGGAGGGACTGAGCTCCTCAAAATCACTTCAGTCCATTTTGCCCATTGTCAGTATTAATAGTTGCCAGGGTAAAGAAAACACTGGCAGAGGCTCTTTTTACTGTTAAGACATTGTTCAGTGTTTCAAAAGACAACAGTATTCAATTCAGCTCTTGCCCCTGAAAAATCTGAAAAGGGCTTTTGGCACAAAGGAAGCTCTTGCCTGATCAACAATTCTCCTACAGGGGGAAATATAATCAAACTGGCCTGGTAATTGGTCACAAGCGCCACAAAGAGGGGCTTTGTTTTTCAATGACACAATAAAGGCTTCAGGGTAGGGGTGGGCGTGGAGGGTGGTGGGGTTGGGGGAGTATGATGTCAATGAAGGAGGGCACCACTCACACGAGAAAGAAGTCCCAATGATCGTCGTCTGCATCGATGAAACTGGCCGTCTCTATGAACCACATGAGGAAGGTCTGCAGGCGCTCGTGGTACTCTAGGAATCCCTGGCAGGTAATATCAGCCTACGGTGAAAAACAACAAAAATAAAAAAATAAAATCTAAAATGGTTCAGCGTTAGATCTGGTCTCTGCCATTTTAAAACAGAAGACCAACAAGCAGATGTAAAAAGTTAAAAACTGATATTAAAACCTCTAACGGCTTCAATGGGAGTGTTTTTTTTACCTTGTGAATCTGGTATGTGAGTTCTCCTGCCTCCTCGCTATGGACTGTGTATGTGTGAAGCAGGGTGCCGAAGGGCTTGAAATTGGCATCCTTCTCCAGCCGTGAGACGAAGTCATCGGTGTTGCAGGTGAACCCAGCAGGAACGATTTCCCGGATCTTCCCTTCAATATCGTCAGGCTGGATGAGACCACGTGCATCAATTTAGTATTGAGACAAAAACAGCATGACAACCTGATATGTTTCTAAAGCCTTGTTTCCAAACAGCAGTGCCGTACAGTTCAGTACGCTACGCAACAGCACACATATTTGTGTTTTTCCACTGTAAAAAGCTGGGAAGGGTACCAAAATAAGCGTACTGTGCCATAGCTATTTTTGTCACCCTTTCTTGGGGCCACACAATATACAAAGAACCGCCATCTTTCTCTATACACCAGATTCTTTACTCTTGCCAAGGTGACTGCACACAGCGGTTTATCGACCAATCAACGGACTGCAGTGTCCCTTTCCAACTTTTGACAGTGGAAACGCAAAAAAATGCGTGCCCGAGCCGCACCACACAGTGGAAACCATTCAGTACTAAACAATACTGTTACAAAACTAACTGTACTGCTCAGTGGAAAGTTAACAAGGCATAAGAGTTATGTACGTCCATGTGACCAGTGAGGGACATTATTTCGGACAAAGACCATTTTAAAAACATACTTTGTTAAAAAGTGTTTCCATTTTACTTTCTTAAAAACCGGTGGAAAAGGTGAACAATAATCATATGAAATAAAGCTGGAAGCATATACGTTTGTGCCATTGAAAAGAAAAACCATTAGGCAATTAAAACTGTCAGCTGAGCAGAGACCACAGCGGCGCTGCCCCCTCCCCAGTGAAAAGACCACTTAAATCAGTACATTTACTACTTATGTTAAACCATGAATATGTGATGAAGTTGCCACAATAAACGCATTTCTGCTTCTCACTGGGAAATAAAATCGTATGAATTGATCTCAACTTAACAAACCTTTGGGCATCCATAATAGAGGCCTCTCCTCTAATCCTGCCAAGTGAACCCAATCAAATGAATTTGGCCCCTGCATTTTCAAAGAGCCTTGGAGACAAAGGGGCCCTACCCTTGGACTTTTTTCTCAGTGCAACCTGTGGTTAGTTCAGCTGTAATGTTTGCATTGTATCCATTTCCACAAGGATTGACATGAGAACACTTTGCTAAGCAGCCCTTTCACACCATTTGCATGTGTGATGGGCATTATTTCAGCAAAGAGACCCTTGCTGCTCTGCATTGAAAACTGGGAAATGAAGAAGGTCTGAGCAAAATGCACTACAAAAGGCTAATACAACATGCTGCTAATTCCCCACCCTTTCAGACATCAGCTAATATCTAACTGGAAGTAATGCACCTGCAGCTGAATGCCTCTTAGCCATTGTAATTGTTCAGCCACATTTCTAAGGAACGAGGACAATACTTAAAAGGCCATGGACAAACAAGTCCCTTTGTCCCAGGCACTCTCCTACATACTAGACACTAAATTGCGCAGCCTCCGAGAATAGATGCCTTAGTTTAGCATCAATATAACTTAACAAAGTACCTTTAGAACATTTTGTTAATGTCTTTGATTTCTAACAAAAAAAACACAAAGGAAGTAAAAACTATCTAATTTGTTGTGTTGGTATTATTTCATCCCCTTTTTTTTCCCGACTCCAAAGGCCACACAACATTCAAAATCTGCTGTCATGTCTTGCTTATTATAATTATTTGTACAGTTTCGACTTTGATATTTTGAAGTTAGTCATTTTTATAGGTCATCTGCATCCATTATGAATATAACAAAACATAATTATATACAATAACTACAAGCATTCAGCTGTTTCCAGCCCATGTGCACAATAGATCTGGCACTGAAATCTGGGTTTTCTGTGAGAGGTCCAGCGGTACGGTGTTTTGGGGGCCGATTTAAAAAGGGGAGAAGGTGATTTTTTGATGAGTCTTCTATAAATGTGGCAGCTGCGTAAACGCAATCTCGTCCTCCCCTCGTCCTCTCTTCCCTCACCAGCTGCACCGCACCCCGACCGTCCACATGCACTCAGAGACAAACACTCTTCAGAGGCAGCCTGAACTCTGCTGCTCTCTACCTCAACACCAGCTGCACTCAAACCCTTAACAAGGTGAACACTCAGGGGTCAACGCCGAACACTAAGTAGTGGCACACACAGACACTAAGCCAGCCATCGCATTTTCGGTTTGAATATCAGCTCTAAACCATCTTCCCAAAAAGTCTGATGACCTCACTTTAGTTTGAAAAACTGAATTGGTTGCCATGGTATTTTTTGGGTAGTTACCACGAGATTAAAGCAATCGGCTCATCGAACGGAACCGTCGCTGTTGTATTGGGTTATTTATAATTTGAGTGTCACCCCCATAAGAACACCAAATCCTGCAGAGTTTCTTAGTGATAACACTGCTCCCCACTAGCACTAGTTGAAGGCCACATTGTCCAGTAGGGGAGCCCCTGCTGTTTCCATACAGGACAGATGTCCCAGAGTTTAATCATCTGACCTCAATGGGGGCCCTGGCTGATTCTTGTATTCGTTTTGCACGTTTGCTGCATTGACAGTTTCAGGAAATAATCAAAGCTGCCAGTGGGCTTTTGTGAAGTCCCAGAAAAGGCGCAACCAGGACAAGTATTTCGCTTTACTGTCCGTTTTCGTCTGTTGATATGTAAATTCTTATGTAAAGGCATTACGTTTGACATGCCAAGCAGTGCCACTCTCAGAAAAACATTAAAAGCAATTGTCAACTTAAAGCTTTATTCTTTGCAGTAAAGGTGACGTCTTACATTAAAAGCTATTGTACAAACCTAGTGAAAATCAGTAAACGGATATTCATCCCCAAAGACTTTGATTGTTGATGACATGAGCAACCATTCACTCTTGAAAATATATGTACAAGATTTCCAACAGTGTCACTTTACTTCTCCTGCTGATTCAATCACACAAACCTCTATAAAGAAAAAATCAATGCTTCATATTAGACCCCACGAACACTAAAAAACCTTTTAAAACCATTCTCTTCCGACGGGGAGGAGAAGGATTAGTGTAGTGGCACGGGGACCATGGTGTGAGATTTAGTCCAACAAAACAGGAGATCTCTTACAGGAATAATGGCACCACCCAGAGAGGTTCTGAGTTGCTTCAGTGAGTGAACAAACAACATTATGGCACCTTAAAGCTGCCTACAAAAATAATACAATAGGTCTATCTAGGTCTCCCTTAAAGAATAATTGTTCACACAGTCCTTCTGTCATACAATTTGTACCCTGCCGTTCTGTCTAGCTCAATTCACCTGATTGTTACTTAACAATATACGAGATTGGTTTCCAGTCTGCAATGCTAGAGCGTAATGATTCTCATCAAATTTATCATATTCAGACGTGCTTGCAGTAAACAGGTGCCTTCTTACATCGAGCAGAAAATATTAACGTCCGAATGGATTCCTGTTAAAAGCCACCTGATGAGCTGAAGTACGATATTTCACCCTCCATTAAGCTTTAGCTTGATTGGCCAAACCCTGAGCAAAGTATCTTGGTCTTAAGGTGATTAATACTTGACTTACTTGAAAATCGCTATTATAATATAATGAATGCGGTTTGTCTTCCCTCAGTCTTCCCTTGGCCCAGCTGTCCTGTTAATCCTAACACTACATTTTCCCATGTGTGATTTCACACATGGGAAAATGAAGGGTTGGACAGTGAGCCCATAAAGTACTCTTTCTGCCTTTTCTCAGGCTAGGATGAAACAATTTCTAAAAATGTTGCACATTTATACTACATAGGATCTCAGGGTTCAATACACCTTCATATATCCACCGGTGAAGTAGGTCTTTAATATGCAAGAAAAATGGCTGATACAGGCATATAAAGCAAAGTAGTGAACATAACACTACTGGTGACATGTAAGGGACGGGTGCTAGGACGTTTAAATGAAAGGAATACAGATATGCACGTCCTACCTCCACACAGTCAAACGTCTCAGTGACTTTTGAGGAATATTTCACTTTGAAGAGGGTGCTCAGGTTTCCAGCAGCGTAGAAGAGCTGAATCTGAAGACCTTTGTATCCAAAGGCGACCTCACTGCAGACAAAGAAATTGAAATGATTAATATAGCCAGCAAGGTTACACATTTTTCAACTTGGACAGTGACTTGCAAATAGAAGAAAACATTTAGTGTGCAGATTAGAATAAATTAATATCCCAAATATGATAATAAACATAATTTATCAAATATATACCTGGAGTAAATGATGCTTGCTGTATGACTGGCCACTTATTTCAACAAACAGATGAAAACAGATTTCATCATTATGCAACTTTGTGATTGAGCTTTACTAGCAATTAAGCTTGCTGAAATAATGAATGCCCCAATTAGAGAGTTCCCTTTGCGCTGATTGCAGCAAGTGCAAAAATAACCAACTCCAGTTTTTACTAATTTGGAAATGCAATTTAGAGCCTAACGACATGCTACTGTAAGCGTAGACACAGGTGCCACTGCCAATAACGTTGTCTTGATCAGGTTCAATAAATAAGCCTCTCATTAAGGTAATATAGTGACTCTTTACAGCTTGTTGAGAGAACAAAATAACACTTCATGTTATGTTGACATGTTTAAAACTTAGACACTATACACTTTCCTACAAAATGACTAGGAAAACAGACTTGTCATTGGCGGGAACCTGGTATTAAAGGACTTAAAACTGGCTTGAGAAAATACACATGAATATATCACGAGATGGCTGATACATTCCAAATGTGTGTGAAAATACAAAATATGACGAACTTGATCAAATAATGACAAATATGATAGCTCAGTTTTCTGTTACTACTCAATGGGATCAGCAGGTTACAGGGAAGGTGCTTAAAGGTGTAACTGGTGTATCTTATCACAGCCAAACTCCAGCTCGTTGATACCACTTTCATTGGAAAGGCAAATACGCTTGTTCTCAAAATCTTATCTAGCCACAAGGTTCCACTGGAGGTTAAGTAAATGGGTCCTTCGAGTATAGACAAAGTGTTGTTGGTTCTCAAATTAGGTTGAATCTAATCGACAATTACACAAGTTTTTTTTTAGATATATCTTCATAATGTTCAGCTCTCACACCAAATTGACTTTTTTTCTCCAATTCACACTCTATACCCAAAGTTCTCAATCAAACTGTGTTACAAATACTGTAAGTGTATTGAAATCAGCTACATTTTCTCACAAAAGTGAGTACACCCCTCACATTTCTTCAAATATATCATATCTTTTCATGGGACAACGCTGAAGAAATTACACTTTGATACAATGTAAAGTAGTCAGTGTACAGCTTATATAACAGTGTAAATTTACTGTCCCCTCAAAATAACTGAACACACAGCCATTAATGTCTAAAATGCTGGCAACAAAAGTGAGTACACCCCCTAAGTGAAAATGTCCAAATTGGGCCCAAAGTGTCAATATTTTGTATGACCACTATTATTTTCCAGCACTGCTTTAACCCTCTTGGGCATGGAGTTCACCAGAGCTTCACAGGTTGCCACTGGAATCCTCTTCCACTCATTCATGACGACGTCACAGAGCTGATGGATATTAGAGACCTTGCGCTCTTCCACCTTCCGTTTGAAGATGCCCCACAGATGCTCAATAGGGTTTAGGTCTGGAGACATGCTTGGCCAATCCATAACCTTTACCCTCAGCTTCTTTAGCAAGGCAGTGGTCATCTTGGAGGTGTGTTTGGAGTCGTTATCATGTTTGAATACTGCCTTGCGGCCCAGTTCCCGAAGGGAGGGGATCATGCTCTGCTTCAATATATCACAGTACAAGTTGGCATTCAATGAACTGTAGTTCCCCAGTGCTGGCAGCACTCATTTAGCCCCAGACCATGACACTCCAACCACCATGCTTGACTGTAGGCAAGACACACTGGTCTTTGTACTCCTCACCTGGTTGCTACCACACACGCTTGGCACCATCTGAACCAAATAAGTTTATCTTGGTCTCATCAGACCACAGAGATGGTTCCAGTGATCCATGTAAGTAGTCTGCTTGTCTTCAGCAAACTGTTTGTGGGCTTTCGTGTGCATCATCTTTAGAATAGGCTTCCTTCTGGGACAACAGCCATGCAGACCAGTATGATGCAGTGTGCAGCGTATGGTCTGAACACTGACAGGTTGACCCCCCACTCCTTCAAGCCCTTCAGCAATGGTGGGAGCACTCATAAGTCTATTTTCCAAAGCCAACCTCTGGATATGACGCTGAGCACGTGCATTCAACCTTCGTAAACTGGGCTGCAGGGCAGTATTTCAATATGATAACAACCCCAAACACACGTCCAAGACGACCACTGCCTTACTAAAGAAGCTGAGGGTAAAGGTTATGGATTGGCCAAGCATGTCTCCAGACCTAAACCCTATTGAGCATCTGTGGGGCATCTTCAAACGGAAGGTGGAAGAGCGCAAGGTCTCTAATATCCATCAGCTCTGTGACGTCGTCATGAATGAGTGGAAAAGGATTCCAGTGGCAACCTGTGAAGCTCTGGTGAACTCCATGCCCAAGAGGGTTAAGGCAGTGCTGGAAAATAATGGTGGCCACACAAAATATTGACACTTTGTGTGTTCAGTTATTTTGAAGGGACAGTACATACGCTGTTATTCAAGCTGTACACTGACTACTTTACATTGTATCTAAGTGTCATTTCTTCAGTGTTGTCCCATGAAAAGATATAATGAAATATTTGAAGAAATTTGAGGGGTGTACTCACTTTTGTGAGATACTGTATGTGTCACTCATTAAATAGACGTTATAAAACTGTCCTAGACATGTTTTAGTTTTTTAAGTGTGGACAGGTTAACATGACTGTCTTTTACCATCAAGTTCCACTTGTACAAAGCATGTTAGCCACTATTGCTGCTAAATGACTGGTTTTACTTAGCAGCTCAAAGGTGGGCATATATTTTGATGACTGTGAATCAGCAGCACTTGTAAAGATGCATGTCAAACATCTAATAACTAGTAGGAATACGTAATGATGATAAAAAAATACTCACTCATCTCCAAAAAGTTGGTGGCTGTACTCCGGGTGGAAAGTAGTGCCATCGTCTTCAACATCCTCAGGGAAGCGAACTGAGAGGAAGAGATTGATGGGAAATTAGAAGCGTATTCAACAAAACATTGTGCGTTACTGAACACACACCTATTAATGTATTGATTGACAAGACATTACTAAAAATAAACATACCGAGCTTCAAGCATACAGCTTCATTGGTGTCACACTTGTATTCAGCCAGTTTCTTCTCCATGGTATTAACTCCTGAGGAAACAAACAAACAATGTGGATTTTTTATTTTTCATTATTTGTTTCTAAAGACTCCTTGTCTACTTTTCTATGTCAATAAGAGAGTTTAACATGTCGGTCTCCTTGCTGCATAATAACAGTGGTGCAGGTTTCTTTAAAGGAAAAAAACATAACAGTTAGGGACTATTTTACACACACATTGTTTGTAACATAAAACATGACTATTGGGGCATTAAAAGGTTTAATGAGTATGAGTATGTATGTATGTATGTATGTATGTATGTATGTATGTATGTATGTATGTATGTATGTATGTATGTATGCAAAAGTACAATCTCCACTATCATCAGAAACATACAGGACCGAACATGGTGCTTGTGGAAGTTTAGTCACATTAGCCCCAAGCACAAGCCTCATTTGTGCACACTATGGAGGAAATAATTAGGTCATAAATTACATGATTTTTGGTGGAGGTGCACGTTAGCTCTGCAGGTTCCTCCAGACAGAGAAAACACATCAGCCTGACGCAAAAAGTACAGGTTCCGTCACCTGTGTTGTGACTATTTCAGCTGCTGTATAAGGCGGATCTACCAGACTGAGCCTTTTTTCTGTCAGGTAAACAGATGTTACCTGACCGAAAGACCAGTCCAATTGATAGCACAGTAAGTCACGTTATGTTACGTTGTGTGGGGGAAAGGGGGATCAAAGCGGATGTACATGAGCCAGTAGCTACCTACAAATACAAAGTACACTGTAGACTTGACACCCACGCGCTACATAAACAAACAAACAAACATGTAATGTATGCTATGATGCTAACGTTAGCAGACAGGCCCCCGTTGCTGTCACAGCATTGTATCGTGAGCTAAGCGCGCTATGTTTTGAACAGGCCACGAGCCCGTTTTACAGCTCCAACAAGCTTAAGTCAGCTCCAATGCCCGTGTGTCGGTGGATATAGTTATAAACAAACAGCAGACTCGAAGAATAAAGTCGTTTAGCAACTTACCCGCCATTTCTGCGCACTGTGTTGTGCGGAGCTGTGTTGTCCCAAAAGACCCGCGGAATCAGGACGTCTTCCGGGTCCGTGTGGAAACAGGATGTAGTTTTTAACAGCTGATGTAGTTTCAAATGCCTAGCGATTTTTTAAAACATTTTTGTTACTCTATATTAACGCTGAAACTTAAACTTAATGCACATTAATGTTACTAAAATCCAAAAACGTATCTTGTTTATATATTTGGGCTGCAACCATTATTTTCGTAATACATTTAGGCTATGTCATTTTGTATTTTTTTATTTTAACCTCTTTTTCGATTAACTTAGCGATTTTTTTAGTTTATAAAGTATTACAAAAAATAGGAAAAATCAAAAGCCCACAAGAAAGTCTTCAAGAGCTATCAGCTATATTTGCTTATTGAGGTATATCTATGGTCCAAATGTTCTATGTCATGATTATGGTTCCATGCCAAAAACAATGTAGGCTATGGGGTAATAGACCCGTCATTACATAGGCTTACATCAGACAGGACTAACATCTAGCCTATTAGGCTATTATTTAATTTAGATTTTTCGATGTTAAAGTGCAATAAGCCTATATTAGTTTTGGGTATTTTTTGCAATATTCTTGAGGTATACTATAGCCATTACACATGTGCGATATCTTGGGATTCTCGAATTGTGTTGCTAAAATGTTGCTGACAGACACAAAAATATGTAGGCCTATGTATGTCAAATTATAGTGAAAATAATTTTATGCCAGATATTTTCTTTAAACGAACAAACTAGTAGGCTGACCATGAAAGCATTATTTTGAACTTATCTTAAACATGTTAACAGTGTTCTGTCTGACAGCTCAACACATTGAAGGATTTTATGGTTATGCTCCAGACTGAGACTGAGAGAACGGACAAGTTTATTTTTTTAACCAAATGTCCCACTCAAAACATTCTCACAATTAGACTAACCAAATTCAAGGGATTCTCATAAAATATTGTTATGATATGTGGTTATTTGGAAATAGAACATCAGCTGAAATATCATCTGATGTTAGAATCATCAGATATTGGAATTATATTCTACTGTATATGTTTAGACAGCAAATGAGAAATAACGTTTTGTGTTTGTCTTAAGCAGCAGAGTACAACACCAATTGACCAAATCACTACGAATTTTTTCTACAAAAAGTTTCCTTCCCCGTACCAGAAAATCAAGGAAATAAAATGTTAGGGGTGGATTTATTCTACACACTCAAGCATCTTAATATACAATATCCTTTATATGGTATATTGTGGGATAAAAATACACATTTTGTATAAAATTCTTCCTAATTTAGACAAGTTAGTAAGATAGATAAACTAAAAAGTGATGAGGTTTGCCTACAGTGATATCTCAATAAAATAAACAGAAACTAACTCAGGGAGAAAGTGCAATTGTGAACACCCCTCTGAGCCCTGGTAAGGCTGGGCTATCATCCCAGCTTCAGCTATTCTGTCTTCCAGGTGCACCAATGAATGACCTACCCAGTCATGTTTAAGCCACTGTAATTTTACCTCTACCACACTGTCAGCACTAGATTATCCCTTTCATGAACAATACCATAGCTTTTACAATCCCTAAGCAACAAATTGTGTCTGCAACTCTGCATGGAGGCTATACATGCTGCTTGATCTCTGAACTTCAAACTACAGTCGTTTGGACAGGGAATAAGAAGATCTGACAATAGAAGAAAGGAAACACAATGTTGTAGTGTTAAACAATTTTGGTGCAGTCACTCGGTGATTGAAATTTTCCTCAAAAGTCTTTTTTTTTGTTTTTCTGAATGGGCTCAATCGGCGGCCTGGATGAGTTACATGCAGGTAAGCATGGTAGCTCAAGGTTGGCCATTTATCATGGTTAAAGGTATGTTCATGTCACGTGCACAGCGGAAATGTTTAAGTATAATGAGAGGAGAGACTCAACACACAGAAGAAAATACACACACCGTCACTTCAGCCTAATCTTGTCAATAATAATATCTTAACCCATTTTAAACAGCAAGCTTTTACCTCTTGGCCATGAAAACTTAAGCTGAATCTCTTATCCCTCAGTTTATCTCAAGTAACACAATCGGTAAGCAGTAGACAAAAGTAACAAACTTACATTAACTCGACATGAAAGACCATATGAGGTGCACATTTAGTATAATACATTGTGATCATGTATAAATGAATTATATCTCATCAAAAGTAGGTCCATATATTCCATGACATATTTGCATGATGGCTGCAACATCTGGGTTAAAGAAGGATTTGCTGGACCTAGTGTGGCTGGTTAAATCATGAGGCATTAAGTAGGGGAGAACGGGATAATTTGTCACACGGGTTGGTTGTCACAATCGTTATATCTCGGAACCAGAAGGCGCTGTCTGTGAAATTTTGGTATGTAAATATCCAGAATTGGGATCAGAGGTCACCTACATTGTCTTCCTTGGAGTTAGACTGCTGAATTTTAGGTGAGACGACTGTTTGTGTTTTTCATGTCAAATTGAAAATATTTAGCTCCTCAGTATTTTTCTTCTAGGCTTTTACACAATGGGTTTATAACAAAACACTTGTTACCCATACAACGTGTGAAGGGTAAACTATAGTTTAGATTGTGGTTAGCAAGCTAATTAGTTGTCAGATGGTTGTTGGCCTTGATGCTAGCAAGAAATTCAAGTTGGGGTTGGTCGTCACATTTTTTGGGGGGTTGGTTGTCACATGTTATCTCAAGGCTGCAGCCAGAAAAGGAACCCAATAACAAAATAAATTGTCAAGCTGTATCCTCACTGACACCCCAGAGAAGGAAAGAATAGAGCAGGAAAAGGCAGCTAGCATGCAAAAGAAAAAAGGGCAACAAAATCAAAACAACCCATTGCATCCCAAACTAGACCAGCTGCCAAGGCTACAGTAAGTTATGTAGGCCTATTTGTCAACTTGATAATGCAATTAAACTTTCAAATTTAGTTATACTTTCTTGCCTTCTTTTTAAGATTATTCCCATTAAGATAACATTGTGACAAACAACCCCATAGTGTTTGACAACCGACCCCTTGATGGGGTTGGTTGTCACAATGTGTAAGGGTGTCTTTTATGATTAATTTCTTCTTTATTACAATAAGATAGAAAAAGTGAGGGGCACACATTTCAAGCCAACACCTTAAGCTTCAATTTAATGTAGGAATGACTATTGAAAGATGTTTAGGTGATAAGCAATTCTCACTAGAGTAAAAAGTGTGCCTACTTACCCCGTTCTCCCCTACAACATGCTACATAGTCCTCTGCATGTGAAGGCAATGGTGTGCTCCACGCCCCCACACACACACACTATAAATGAAACCCGTTGTTTTGCCTGACTCAGAAAAACTGATTTTCAACATAATTTTCTGCTAACAACATGAAAATGAGCAAAATAAATGTTAAATAAAAAAAATAAAAAAATGGTTTAACCAATATATTCTCTATAAAGAATTTAAAAAGAAGATATACCGTAGCCTATATGCCTATATTTTTGGCAGTGGTGTCAACGGCTTTGTGAAGTTATTGACTAGTATATGAAACAATCAGGTAATTTTATACATACAGGCCTATTTAAATTGAAGAAACATTCGTTGCAGTTCTATAAGATCTGCTGACGGTAAATATTCATGCTTTTCTTAAAGGTGTATCCATTTCTTACTACAGTAGAGTTGAGTGGAGTCACACTATGTTACACTGTAGCCTATATATTGAGCTCAGCTGTTACAGTTGATTGTCTGCAGGCACAGTAAACCATGTCCTCGTGCGACCGGGCAGACAGGAATAGTTGTAGCACATCTGCCGCCTCAGTGTCTCTGTCCAGAGCATCCCCTCCACAGGACTCCTCAGCAGATTTGACACCCTGCGAACTACAGACACTTGGCTAAATATATTTCCACTGTCTCTCAAACTGCTCCTGTCCTGTCCTGTCATGCACGCTGTCATCCTGATGCCTAGCGCGTGCGCTAGTCTACTGCGGCTGACGTCACACCCAGCATGGCGGTCAAGGTGACTCCGTCAATATTTCTTATCAGATATTACTTTTTAAAAGCGGGATAAAGCGGCCGCGTACCTCGCCGCCGTCGGACATGGAGGACAGCATGCTGGCGCGGACGCGTGGGTTAAAAGCTCTTATCCTTTAACGCAGCGGGTCTCCCACTCTTTTATTGCTGCACCTTTACATAGGCGCATCTCTGCCGGCCTCGCAGAGACAACTGTCATTTATTTCCTCTGTTGCATGTGTAGCCTATATCAGAGAGATTTGTCTTAAAGCGGTTTTAAGTTGTGGTCATTTTCACGTGCACGTTTTTCGTTGTTGTCAATAGTGTCGATGCTGCTGAGCTGCAGACCCCGCGAAAATCAAAGCTGCAGTGGCAGTTTTATTGATCAGCTGATTATTAACATAAGGCATAGTATCCCACCGAAGCCTTTAGTGTATGCAGCATCAGTGATGACTTTTCGGCTTAACAAACTCCCAATTTGTGTGTTTTACAGGTGCAAACAACAAAAAGAGCCGACCCAAATGACTTGAAGAATATTTTCCTGAAGGTAAGACTCAACAACTATAACACCCCACAGTGGCACCACACTCATTCAGACAGAAAACAGTGTGTTACCATGGACATAAAGTGTTACAAGTGTACTAACATTGTTACAGTCAGTGAGTAGTTTCTGTATGGTGTCCGTTGGGATGCACAGTTCAAAAAAGGTCACACAAATGCTACGCCTAATTTTGGACCTGCTTCAACAGAGAATCCCCCCCTCCTCCCTTTCAATTTGTGCGCTTTGGAGCTTCAGCATGCCATTGAATTTCTCACCATGCTATACCCTCCAAAGGAACAATCCCTGGCTTTAGTGTTTGGGTTTGTTTACCCCCACAGGTCTTGTTTGGAGTATAAACTTGTGTCTGTGAGAAGGGAGTCTGTTTGAGGCACAAGTCGCCCTTATGGTCCCTCCACATCTCTTGACTCGGCTACAAGAGGGCTGCGTAATTTGTAATGCATATTCAGGTGGAAGAGTTAATTACTGGAAGCTCATTCTGACTGCTGGTGTAATTTGATTAAGAACTACTTGAGACCTACTGTGAGGGTGAATGGATACAAAATCATGCGCTGGAGTAATGTGGCAATAAATTGCTTGGAACTAATATTTTCACTTAAAACATTAATTCAGCAGAGTGCAGTGAATTGTGTAGCCCTGCAAACACTTGGCGTGACGGTCTCCTCCCACTGCCTTTCTCTGTTTATCTCATGCTCTCTGTATCCGAGCCTGGCATACACCCATGAGTGTGGCCTTTCTCTTGCCAGTACATTTGGCACTTGTGTTCCCAGAGCTATCTCTGCTCCAACTTGAAACCCAACCCAGGCTCTAAAAATGACCTTACGTCTTAAAGCCTGACTGAGATCTCGGTTTTCAGCACAGCCATGCATTGGCTGCACTTGTTTTGCTTAAGTACACTAGTGAAGCACGATGGCAGAAACCAACTCTTGCAAGGTTATGCTTATTGATCAAGCTCTTGTGACTGTTTGCTATGCATTTTATCTATTCAAATTCGGTTTTGGGGCTTTGACGACAGATACCGTGAGAAAACTGGAATTCGTTAAATGTCAGAAATGTATTCTGTACTGTTTTTAACCTAGGAATGCCTCTCAGACCAGAGCTGCAGTCCCTTGTTTCAGGCCATTCCAAATCAAAAGCCAATATTAGCCCATGATAAACATTCTCACTGCTTACTGTAACCATACATTGGCACTCAATTGAAACTCCAGAACATTTGATAAATCACAGTAGTATTGCTGTTTACACATACGCACGACATGATAAAGATTTTACCCATATTGTCCACCCTGATTTTTGGTCATGGTTCGGTGGCCCTAAAGCAGGGGTGTCAAACTCATTTTGGTTCGAGGGCCACATACAGCCTCTCTGATCTCAAGTGGGCCGGACCAGTAAAATAATGGCAAAATAACGTACATATGTCAAATCCAAATCTTTAGCTTTGTTTTTCGGTTATATGCTTTATAACTCAGTCTACATATGTAACCTACATTATCACAGATCACAAGGGATCTCTGTAGCCCCCAGGAAATGTCTTAGTAAAGGTTGCTGCTGGCCATGGGAATAGGAGGTGCGGCGCGAAGCGCCGCAGCAAAAATTTGGGGGGTATTTTGCTCAAAGATGCCAATACGCACTAATGAAATAAACAACTGTTTATTTGAATACACAAATACAACAGGCACTGACCTTACAGTTGTCCAATGTTGTTTACTATATGTACAGGGACACATTTTGTGCAAACATGCAGACAGTACAAAATACAATTAAATAAAAGTGCAACTTCTACTGTTTTGATTTATTTTTAAATACAGAGGTTATTTGTTGTTTTGGAATACGTTTTTCCCAATTTAATTAAATTTTAATTTAACTTACTTTTTTTCTTAAATGCTCAGAAATGTGTGCTCTACAAGTCGCGGGCCGGATGTTTGACACCACTGCCTTAGACACTTGACACAATCAATCATCAATATTAGCATGCTATTTGGCCACATATATTGGCTTATTTACAGCTCTCAGAAAACTGACAGCTCTTCTTAGATGCAAGTTCATCAATTCATGGCTTAAAATCCTGAGCTGTAGAACTTTCAGCAGACATTCCTAGCTGTAAGCCACGTAAGTTTCCTAACAGTTGGGAGCGTATGCGACGTGCGGATATGGCACAGGCTCCATGAAGAAGAAAAAAAAAAATAATTTATTTATTTATTTATTTTTTCAGAATTGATTAAAATCGGCCGAATTGAAAACGTGTCGCGGGCCGGGCCTTGAGTTCGACACATGTGCCCTAAAGGTTAGAGAAGTGATAGGAAAGTACTGGTTGAACCCCTTGGACTGATCAATTCCAAAGGTGCCCTCCAGCAAAGCTATGAACCCCCAAAATACTCCAGTGGAGCTGCCCAGGGGTCAACAGACTGTACTGGGCAGCTTCCAGGTGTGAAAAAGAGAGCCAGCCTCCTAGCAATGTTTCCGTTAATAAATAAAGGTTAAAGCACAGTTATAAACTGCTCCTCCCTCGACACAACACTTATCGTGAACATATGTATTACAGTGTAGCATGCGGCATGATCTATATTGTATCTGATGTTTTCCTTTTGTAGATGTGGTTGTATGTAGTGCGAGGAGGAGAAATTGGATTTTTGCCATACATGAAGCCAAAGGATGACAATGGTTTGAAAAGGCTTTTCCACTTGTCAATACTATGTAGGACCAGTAAACTGAGATGCATACATGTTGATATAGAAAATCTGTACACAAATGCCTCATTGTCACAAAGATTATGTTGTTTTCTATCACCTATTTGTACTGCATTCATCACGCCACATACTTTCAATGCAAACAATGTAAGTCGGACACTAGCGACCCCTAATCTAAACACACATTTTAATGAGATACTGAGCATCCGCAGTGTTTACAGCTCTGCCCATGTGTCTCCTCTGCAGTATGCCAGCGTGGTGGAGGATGGGGAGCATTACATGACCCCGGGCAACTTTGTGCAGAGTTACCTGGGTCTGCATGCACAACCTCAGTATAATCCAAAAACTGTGGATCTGATAGCTGGACTGGCTGACACTAACAAAGATGGGTGAGTGCCCGCAGCCAAGTATATGCAAAGCTGCTGTGGAAGTTCTTTGAATGCACATGTAGATTTATTTTTATATGTTTCCTCCACAAAGGTTTTGTTTCCCTACACTTAAAATCTGTCATCCCTTATACATTGTATTTCCTTTTAAATTGGCCGACATCTATTTGTATCTCCTTTGGTGTACATGCTGTTACATGCTGTCAGATCAATACTTCAGTTCAAGAATAGGTAGTATTACGCAAAACAACAAGCGTAGGCGCACAACAATGTCTTGTTAGCTGCTATTTGCGGATAAGGATGTGATAAATGTACTTGTATTATATAATTTAACCCTCTTGATATGTGCCTAAACTTGTGACAAAAAAATCCCATGCATTTATTGCACCAGTAAACTGATGCCTTAGCCAAAATTGCCGCAGTGACTTTCATACATTCATACACAACATAAAAGGTATTTCCGACAAAGCAAACCATGCATTTCTGTTTTTTAATTCCAGTTCTTGAGGTATTGTAAAGCATTTTAGTTGGTATTAACCCGTTGTGCCACTTTGACACCCAGTTCTCATGATCTGTTTATAATGCCTGTGAAATAAATATTCTTCACATTCACTGATGCAGCATGCCACCAACATGGGTATTAGATGCAAATTGACAGTTATTGATTTATCTTAATGGTGTTTTTCAGAGTAAAAATGTATCTTTATCAGTCAACTGTACGCCTACAGCTGATCAATATAAAACCAGTACCAAATAAGAAGAGACATTATTGAAGTACCTGATTCTAGCTGCATGTATTTTCACCTTGAGTAGGACAGGTGTTAGACCTCCATTATGTTTAAATTAGATCAATGTTGGTTTAAAAGTTATCGTTGTGATGTAGTGTTTGCTTTTGTTATTATGTTACATATATTATGTAACAGATACACATGTCATCTTTCTTTCTCTTCAAAACAGGCTGATCTCTTTCCAGGAGTTTCTGGCCTTTGAGTCAGTACTTTGTGCCCCGGATGCCCTGTTCATAGTTGCCTTTCAGTTGTTTGACAGGACTGGCACAGGGAACATCTCATTTGGTATGTGGATGGAGGTTAATTAATGTCAGCATGCTGTTGTGGGGGGTGTAGATCATTCTCAACTATGGGAGACTAATCATGTTATGCAAACTAAAGATATTTAAGGTGCTTTTTGCTGAACTTTTAATAGATGAATAATAGAAAACGACGATGATGGAAAGAGGGAGAGCTCAAAATTAATTTAAGCGTAACATAGAACATTGTTCGTCACAAGTGCTAAGTTCTTACTAAAGCATGTGTTGTCAATAAATGCAGCAGTAGCCATGTCTTTTTTTTAATGTGTTACATGTGCTAGCAGCATGTGTTTATTTAAGTCTCATCTCAGGACAGCGAGCGGACTGTGTGGAACATCTTATTATAACCAGCTCCATCTGACAAGAGGAGACATGAGTCCACATGTTTTTTAACCTAGAGATGCAAAGTCTTACAAAGGAGCTGCGGCTACTGCTGCGCTCGGCCCGTGAAATGGGCCTCCATAAAGGCGACTGAAATTGAGAGCAGTGCTTGTGCAGGGAATTTCCTGGATGGACTCAAAAAACTGTCAGACAGCCTATTCAGCTTTGCAGTCCCAATGGACTCTTTCCTCGACTTTAACGAGGTTCTCTACAAGTGGAATGGGGACTGGAGATGGACGTTACAATTGCATCCTCCATGTTTTCTTTCCTTGTCATTGCTCACTCGTGTCTCACTTTTCCCAGAGAATGTGCGTGACATCTTCAGCCAGACCAGAGTTCATCACCACATTCCCTTCAACTGGGAGTGTGAGTTCATCAGGCTACACTTCGGCCATGAAAGAAAGAAGAACCTCAGCTATGCAGAGTTCACGCAGTTTCTGCAGGTATATGTGTGATCTGTACCGTTGAGCTGCATGATAACATTGAATATTAAAAGGAATATTTTTTTAAGTTTTTAATTTTGGCTTATTGACTTAGCAGCTGAAAGATAAATGAGAAGATTGATAGCCCTCTTGTCTCCGTATCCTAAATATGAGGCTACCACCAGCAGACAGTTGGTTTAGCTTAGCTTAGCTTAGGATAAGGACTTGAAACAGGGACAGTCATGAGCTTTTTAGCTTCTTTTTTATAATCAATTAGTGAAAATGTATAGTATAATTATTTTTCATCCAAACATTCATTTGATTAGGTTTTTTAGGAGTGAAAATGTGGTGCTTTTCCTTGTCTTACCATTTTGGTAAATGTATTATTTGGGGGTATTTTGGAATATCAGACAGTTGATGACATCACCTCAGGGCATTTGTGATGGGAATTTTAAAAGAATTATCTGGTATTGAATTGATCTAAAGATGAAACAAGAAATCAATTTGCAGATCGAGCGATTATTTAAAAAGAAATCCTTAGTTGCAGGTCCAGTTACTGTATATCTGGTCGGTTTAATCAGTACAAAAAAAGAAAAATTACAATTTGTGGTTTTACAGGGGTTTATGTGACAGACCTTTTCTTTATGCTATGCTAAGCTGGTGGGCAGACCGCTTAGTATAGTTAAAGTGAGAATGGCTGCTTTTTATTTTTAATTTCCTGGAAAACGTACCTACAATGTTAATGTAAAAATGTGTGCTATTTCTGCAATTGAAAGTTGCATAGCCTCGCTTTAAATGTTCCTGTAATGATAGCACAGTACAGTGAATATGTATTGACCACTTCAGCTCACTGAAAGAGCTTCAGAAAAACAGATTTGTATGTAAATGAAACACGATATGCTGACAGCCAAGAGAACGATTAGAGAAAGAAGGCATCATAAATGTGAAACCCTTCATAATAATCACCTTCGTCCCATAGTGAGACATTTTTATCCTGCTGAGGGACAAATGGCAAAGACGAATGACATGCCATATCTGATCTCTTAAAGAGGACCTATTATACTACTTTTCTGGTCTTAATTTCTTGTTTTACACTGCTATAGAGCAACCTGACACGAATCACATCACAAAAAACTATGTAGATTTTCGGGAAGCTCTTTCTCTTATTTTGGCGATCCAGCACGTCCTGTCAACACTTGAGTGTGTGTGCTTCGGCAATCTCCGCTCCCTCCGCCTGTGCATCGGCCATCTCCGCTACCCTCCCCCCCCTCCTGCAAACCCCACTCCGTTGTGATTGGTTACCTTCCTTCCGGAACACTTTCAGTGGCGGGAAGCGCCAGCATGGACCTATAAGGGCACGAGGCAGACGCGAGGCAGACGCGAACAGGGAAGTGACAGCATTACCATACATGGAAACATCCGCGTGGTGAAGTCACGAAGTTTTATGCGACGTCACGAATTATGAAAGGGTAGACCGCTTTGAACACGTGACTTCTCGACTGGCTAGAATAGTGTTTAGTGCTCGGCACAGACACCCCAGAGGGTCAGCAGGGAATACGTCGAAATGCATGTAAGTCATTATTTGATAATTTAGTATGGTTAAGCATGACTATGAATCATCATAACAACGTTTATAGGTCATAAAAGTCAAAAAGCATCATAGGTCCTCTTTAAGGTAAGGGAGTTGTGGTGTGGAGTTGCATCTTTATCGTTTCGTCTCTTCAGCCGCTCAAGTGGTTTGCAGTAGCCCAGTGTACTATTAGGCCACTTAACGTTATTTTGCTTTATTGCTCGTTGCCTAAAAGAGAGACCTGTGCTGATAAATCAGCAGCAGCACAGCCAGGGAGGAACCTGGTTTTGGAGTGCTGAGGTCTTATGCTGAAGCAGGGTGGTCTAGAAGTAAGACAGGCTGTGCTGCAGTGTGGGATCCCTCAGAGCATTTTGTGGTTTATCATACAAGACTAGGGCTTCCCACCACTACACCAAGACTCTGGTGTGTGCAGGATTACATTTACATCTATCATTATCACTGTGTTGTTTCCCTGTCATGTCCAAGCATGTTGCATTTCTTTTAACTTAGTATTACTTTAAAATACAACTGGAGTACAGATGTATGTGATTCTTTTTGGCTCTGCCTCCTTGTGGTTGTTGCAGCATTTGGCTGGACTTGAAAAACTTCGGTCAGTGCATCCACCAAGGCAGAGAGCAATCGTATAGTCTTGAAAACTATAACGAGGTGACACAAAGTCTCCTCACCATGAGTTGAGTTTTCAACGATATAATCTGCAAACATTGTGAGGGTTAATCTTCGGCGACAATCGAACTGATTAGGTTATCAGAATCAGAGTGTAAAAAGGAAGCAGCAGCTGAATATTGCAGTGATGCCGCTCTGTGATCCCCTGGTTGTATGCGATGAGCTTTGACAGCAGACATTGACCCCGGGGTCAGCCTCCCCCTGCATACCCATCTGATTGCACGGTTGTCACATTGAATCATCTTCCCCCGCGGACACACCTGCCGACCGTTCACCGACGGCTCGGCTCGGCTCTGGGATCAGGCTTCCCTGGACATGGTTTTCATTAGTCTCCTGAGAGACAGTGGTGATTACAAAAGCCAGTGTCTGACACTGTCACATCTGATGACTTTCACATCTGTCCGGCAGTGATATTGTTATGCCTTCATCCGCCAGAGTTCTGTTCCTCCGTTGTAATGCGATGCTTCCTCATCACAGGAACACATTCTTTGCTTCTTTTGTCAGCTATTGGCTTCACCTCCTGTGTGTGTGTGTGTGTGTGTGTGTGTTTTTGCAGGAGCTACAGTTTGAGCATGCCCGGCAGGCGTTTGCACAAAAAGACAAGAATAAAAGTGGCACCATCACAGCCTTGGACTTCAGCGACATCATGGCCACCATTAGACACCACATGCTGACTCCATTCGTAGAGGAAAACCTGGTTTCAGTGAGTTCAAGAAAAAGGTCTTCATCACTTGTGTAGTAAGGCTATCATTTATATTTTAATAATAATAACGTGTGGTATGACGATGTTAATAAACAATGTGAGAATGTGAAAGTGGCAGTTTGAGTGGTGAACCTATAGCTGCTCCCCTTAGGAGTTGGAAGAGACCAAAAACTGAACTAAGAGAAAGTGAATATTGGAATTGTCCAGGTGGCCACAAACACACCTCCAAATTTGAATGCTTATGTTGCTCTGTAACTGCTGGATGTGTAAATAAGCAGCTGTTCGCCATAGAGACAGTGCATAACGCGTCATAATCTGAGGCCACGCCCATCGTGGGGGAAAACAATACACAGCGCTCCATCCACTTTATATTCAATGACACCCGTATTCGGCAAACAAACTTAATAAAAACGTAATACGACATGCCTTTCACAAATACACGTTACTTTCTTTAAAGCCACGACTCTTGTCTGTCTATACGAGCTGTTTTGGTGAAAAAGTATTGAGTAATTTTCAATATCGAGACAAAACTCTTAACTAATGTATGCTGAATGCTAGGCTAATGTTAGCCTTCTGCTGTAGGCTAACCATAGGCTAACCCTCACGGACGGGAAAAAACACCTCAATATTGAAAACATTTTTGTTAAATGGATGTTCGATTACGTTTTAATTAAGTTTGTTTGCAGAAGACAGGTCTCCTTCAATACAAAGTGAATGGAACGGTTTTCAACGGTTTCCCCCACGATGGGTCCGACCGGACAAAAACACCTCAATATTGAAAACTACTCAATTATGTTTCACAAAAACAGCTCATATAGACAAACAAGAGTCGTGGCTTTCAAGAAAGTAAAGTTTTTTTCTTAAATGGATGTTTGATTACATTTTAATTAAATTCGTTTGCAGAAGACAGGTCTCCTTCAATACAAAGTTGATGGAGCGCTGTTCAATGTTTTCCCCTACGATGGGCGTGGCCTATTTCATGCACTGTCTCTATATGAATGTAAAAAGTGATGATATGTCAATGTTGTGTTCACAACTGGTTCGCCCCCAAGTGGCCATAAAAATATCTGCAGTATCTGCAATATTTGCAGTTTTAAAACAAGAAAGTAAAGACAATGATCCAGCAACACTATACATTTAGCTTCAACATCCATGTTTCTATTTAATCTGTTAGAGTAGTGCAGTTATTTCACATAAATAAACAAGGATTTAAGGGAATATAAAAAGAGACAGCCGAAGTGTTCCTTTACAAAAGCAGCCACTGACTTTGGATCTTTCTCCAGGCTGCTGGAGGCAGCACCTCCCACATGGTGAGCTTCTCCTACTTCAATGCCTTCAACTCCCTCCTCAACAACATGGAGCTGGTGCGCAAGATTTACAGCACCCTCGTGGGCACTCACAGTAACACACTTGTTACCCAAGGTACACCTGAGACACTCGCCGCTATCACCGAAATGAGCCATGTGTGCGCTTCATATGTGATATTTGACATGTAGCATGTGTGTGCAATTATGTTTCAAATTTCTTGACAGAGTGGTGTGAGTGAACACATGGAACATTAAATGTAGCACTATGTAACCAAGGTAAATGGACATTTTTAACCTGGTAATCAGATCAACCCCTACATGTAGACCTGTGTAAATGCTTATAGTTGCTCAGTTAGTCACATCTGCTCCTAATTGTGTTTCCCCTTTGAGATGCAAACCGTCGACTGTTCCTTTTACTTTTCTTTCAGTGGTTTTTACTCCTTCTAAAAAAGACAAATGGTATTTGCAAATAATTCTTATCTGTGTTCGCAAATATATTAGATGGATGGGTTTTTTAAGTGTAAAGCAAACACACACATGTCAGCTGTCAGTCACAGAAAAGTATATCGTTGCAGCACTCGAGATCAGAGAAGCAGGCTTGTAACGGAAGGTTGCGATGCTTTGACCTGACAGGAAGGTCTTTGTGGAGGAAGTGAATAACAAACTCTTTTCCTCTCCTTCAACAAGTACCATTAGGTTTCTTTTGAGCAAGACCACCTGATGGTAATGGAGCTTCTCAGCATGCAACAGTAGAACTGAATATAAAGCACATATAAAAGAGTGACGCAGGGTGCTGCTGAGAGAGTGCATGCTCAGTTAGTGCACTCCGGGTCAAGGCAGTAAAGCACATAGAGAAATTTTTTTTTTGTTTTAAATATTTATTCTGTAATCTTCTTAATTTTTTATTTAGCAACAAACATCCACAATAAACCAGACCCAAACAAGGAACAGTGTTTGCAAATTCTATTTGATAGTAGCCTGCTGTATAAAATATACCTTTCTATTTGTTTGACCCTAGTGTTTTGAGGCTTTAATTTACTGAAGTGTGTGCATCATTTAATTTCCTCTTCTATTTATTGAACTATAGAGGAGTTTGTTCATGCTGCAAATAAGTTTGGTCAGATCACTCCAATGGAGATCAACATTCTGTACCAGCTCGTTGGACTCCACACTCACTCTGGGTAAGATTCAGAATTTGTTTGTCTTGTGTTTTTACGGTATAGTTTGTGTAAGATTTAGAGAGACGCAGGGAAACAGTTGAAAATGCTGATGTCGGGCATTCACATAGTATCTCAATTTTGTCTATGTATTTAGGCCTATGTATTTGAAACTAAATTCTTAATATTTTCAGTGATTTGCAGGCAAACAGACTGAGAATGACAAATACATAACAATTAATTGGAATTAATTCACTTTAAATAGACAATATTGTAGTTTTATTTCATATACTTTTTTTCTGCGGTATTTGTATAATATAAGTAAACAAATAATATTTCACTATAAACGTAGACTTTCTTTCTTTAATGGCTTTTTCTTTGATTACCAAGATTTGAAAATATTTATAGGAGCATTGTAACACTGTGGAAGCTTAATACTTTGTCAAATTGACCAAAGTAAGAAGTCAGACTTATAGCTTAACTATTAAATCATGCATATGGGGTAAGGACAGGTTCAAATGTGATAAACAAACAAATACATAATAGAAAATCTGCTTGACTTAACTTTTTCGCTCCTGTCGACGCAGTAACTTGCGTAGGTTCTGCTGCTGTTTCTCTGATCCACTGAGGCTATTCAAAACATTTACATGAAACCATTTAATTTTTTATTCCCCCATGAATGGAATACATATGTTACAGGTCTGTTTATTGGCTGTAAAGATAGAGTTATTGCTCATTCGCTTTAACAACAGTGGCTCCACTGGCTGATTTACAAGACAAACATAAAACATGGACGCTGGCTTTATGACACGTCAGGCCAGTGGGGAATATTTGTGTCTCAAACATTTAGAAACAAAACACTTCCATTGAGTTGGTTGTGGGGGCCACGGGGCACTCATCCAGCTTTGTTTGTCTGTTGTTTATATAAACTAAAATTAAAGTTGCTGTAACTTCGCGTTATATGCCAGTAAAAGGGTCTGTGGAAAATCTTACATCACCGGTTGCCGCTCGCAGTAGATGCGGGCTGCTCTGCTTTTTTCCTGGCCTAACTCCCCTCTCTCTCTCTCCCTCCCCCTCTCTCTCCCCTGCTGTTGTGCGTTAAGGCGGCTGAACCACACAGACATCGAGAGGATAGCCCCGCTAGAGGAAGGAGCCATGCCATACCACCAAGCAGAGGCCCAGAGACAGGTAGCCCTGATTGGTCCCCTAATATGCCTCACATCCTCCTGCTTTTCATCAAAGCCTCTTCCACTACTT
This sequence comes from Hyperoplus immaculatus, assembly GCA_949357725.1. Lineage (NCBI taxonomy): Eukaryota > Metazoa > Chordata > Actinopteri > Uranoscopiformes > Ammodytidae > Hyperoplus > Hyperoplus immaculatus. The sequence continues at coordinate 18,313,141 of OX442361.1, read as the reverse complement.
CCTTCTCACACAGGAGCAGAAAAAGGGAGAATGTTCTGTCGCTGAATTATCAGAGTGCCCTGTGTTTTTCTCCCCGTTGTGAGGCGCACTACTTAAACCCCCAGATAAAAGTACCCCAATTATAGTCGTAGGGGAGGAAGGGATTGTTGCACATTGCTCCTCTCCATGAAAGGCTCTCCCTATTGTTATTCAGTATATGGCTGCGCGTTCACATGGGCCGCAATCACACATCTGAGAAGCTAATAAGAGGCTTTTATCAGTGTGTGGCTCGGGGTTTTTTTTTTTTTTAGGGAGCTTTAGCGAAGTCCACTAATGGCAGGAGAGGGAGTGGGGAGTCAAGGTGGATGTGGGAGAAGCAAATAGTTCCTGCCTTTCCACCAGATGACACGTCTCTATATCAGGCCTGTGGTCAGATGCTCTAAAGCCACTTGTGCTCCTGGGACTCATGCTCAGAGGTCTGGAATTTGATTCCTTTGGGGAGTGGGGGGGGGGGTGAAATTCTCAGGCCTGCCCTTTAGTGGAAGTAGGCTAATTGTTTAAAGCCTTTGATCAAGACCTCGATCTTGTTAGCATGCAACCCTCGGTGGAAGCATCTGGGAAGAGGAAGAGACTGAGCTGCCCTGCTCTACTCCCTACTCCTCATCTGGTCTGGGAGAAGTTACTCACCACCTCGACACACTCACACGCGCGCCGCACACACACACACTCAAACACACACTTTAACAAAAGTCCCACTCGGACCGTGTGATATTCATGTAGATCCTTATCTGTACATGGAAAAGGCTTGTGGGGCTAATCTGCACCCCCTTGCACAACAGTGAAAACAAAGGGGCTCCGCTTTCAACATCAAACACCAATCCAGAGATGGAGTAGATAAGAGAGAGATTACACTTTGTTGTAAAAATAAAAGAAGACCTTTAGCTCTCAAGCCTTTCACGTGTAGCGTGCATGATGGACATCCCAAGGTACAGGTTCACACAGTCATTTTTCTGTATCCAGAGCGGGGGTCTGTCTGTGACATTTAATACTGGCTGATGCCCACATTCCATCGCCTTCCTCCGTCGTTGAGTACTCATTCAATAGCATTTTTTATGTCCGCAATGTATCTGGTTTGCTCTAGTTTAATAGCCAGACGATCCATGATTAGTCTCCCCCCTGTCTTTCTTCAGATTCATTTAAACACTGGTGTCTTTTTCTCCTACACAGCACGGCCACGAAGCGTCTCGGCCCGTCTGGCTCCAGGCTGCGGAGTCTGGCTACAGGTTTACGCTGGGTGCAATCGCTGGAGGTGAGTGACATGTCTGCGGCACAGCCCCCGGCCCAGCCCTAAAGGGGTAACCTTAGACAGGCCAGACTGGCGCGCTGAGACCCCGGGGCCGGCCCATTGTGCTGCTGTGTGTACTGTTGAGAAGGGGTTTATGTGATGTGAGTCCCCGGCATTGTGCTGCCGTGCCATCGCTGGCTCCAGGCTGTCGTTGGGAGTCGGCGGCGCTTTGGAATGACACAAATCTTCCGGAACCACACTCTCCGGAATCTCCAGTCTAATTACACTGGAAGACGAACGGATACAAGGAACCTCTGACATAACTGCCCCTTTAGATAGAAACACACTCTGACCCTGTCTCTGTGTGTGTGTGTGTGTGTGTGTGTGTGTGTGTGTGTGCGTGCGTACGTGTGTGTGTGTGTGTGTGTGTGTGTGTGTTTGTCTGTGTCCTCCCCAAACGTTCACAAAGACTTAAGAAATTCTCATTCACCAGTGGCCGATTAAAAAAAAAAGATATAGGACGAGGGTAATGGTGAAAACTTTTGTGTCTTTGTGGCGATGATGAGCTATTTCTGGCTCATGCCTCTTAGCTGACCAAGCTGTTTGCATGTTTGACAGAAGAGTGAACTCAGATTCACAGCCTTAAAAATCTCTGAAAATCTTTGGAGATGTCCAAAAAAGGAAAAAACATTGATAAGGGGAAGGAGGAAGACAAAGATTATGCGGAAGAAATGAAAAAACAGTTGGCAGACTTGATGAGAGAAATGAAAAGTGAGAGGGAGACGGAGCGAGCATTGCTGAAAGCTGAGCTGGCTGGGATTATGGACGAATGGATTGGGCGTTTTGATGCAAAAATTGAAGAAAAAATTGCTGCTGGTCTGAAGCCACTGTTGATCGAATTGAAGGAACTTCAAGCCGTGAAAGAGCTTGGAGATAAAATTGATGACCAAGATCAACAAGCAAAAAACAGAGATGTGATTCTGACTGGTATGGATATTAAACCTAGGTCGTATGCAGCTGCCGTGAATGGAGAAGATGAGGGCGATACAAGGAATGTGTCGGTGGAAAACCAGGTTGAAAGGTTCCTGAGAAGCAAAGGCATTAGTCTGGATCTGGAGAACGTGGAGTCTTGTTTTCTTCTCCCGAAGGGAAAATTCGCCAAAAAGCGTGCTGTCATTCTGAAATTTGTGAGTAGAAAGCATAAGATAAATCTGCTCAGTCAAGGCAAGAAGCTTAAAGGTGAACAAATGGGAATGAGTGAAAACTTAACCAAGAGAAATGCTAATCTGGCTTACCAAGCGAGAGGGCTAAAAAAATGTGGACGGGTCCAACAAACATGGACAAGAGATGGAAGAATCTTCATCAAAACGAATGGAGCTACACCCGAAGAAGCTAAAATTGTGCAAATCAGAACGGAGGAGGATCTGGTTCAATTCCGGAGGGAAGAGGACCTGATCAACCCAAGCAATCGAGAATGAGCAACACAACTGATGGGATAAATTATCATGAAAGTCTGGAGTTATTAGCTAATCTTTACGAGGAACCTACATCATCGGACCCAAATAACATTATTGACCCAGACAATCATTTCTACAATAGAGGGAATAGAGACTGTCATTACCATACAGAGGATCAATTCATCAGTTGCTTTCAATCAATTGGGAAATTGTCCATCATTCATTTTAATAGCAGAAGTCTCTACACAAATTTTTCGCATATAAAGGAATATTTACAGAAATTCTCCAACCCGTTCAACATCATTGCAGTGTAAGAAACATGGATTAAGGAAGGCAAATGCATGGACTTTGAACTAAAGGGTTATAAACTGGTTTGTGTCAACAGAATTAACAAGAGCCTGCAGCCCTTAATTACAAGGCCAAGCAGGATTACAATAAATAGTGCCACGTTAATAGACAATATATTTACGAATGTTATGGGGGATGAACTAGATAGTGGACTCTTGATAAATGACATAAGCGACCATTTACCTGTATTTGCTATATACGATTGGAAACAAAAGTTGCAAATTAGACCAAACAAAGACGTATATGTTAGGTTGGAAACTGAGGATAGGATAGATGCACTGAAAAATGATTTATTGTCGCAAAATTGGGACTCTGTATACAAGGAGAAGGATGTTAATGTAAGTTTTGAATTATTCTTGCAGGTATTTCAAAGGTTGTATGTTGTATGTGTGCGCTCAGTATGAAAAAAATTGTCCACTAAAAAAAAGGGCCTTTAAGCAAAGACAGAATAAACAGTGGCTAACTAATTATCCTCAGTATTTCCATGAAAATAACGTTAAGTTTGAAAACATGAATACTGCGGCGAATAAACTAAACAAATTTTTTGTTATGGTTGGAGCGAATTTGGCTATGGGTAACCGTGACAGGTGTTTGGGGGAGTCTTGGGAAAAGTAAGAGTCTCTTCAACACTTCATGTTTTTAAAGCCAGTCAAGGCCAACGAGATTAGTGAGATTTTACTCGGAATGCAAGCAAAGACCTCAAGAGACTCGCTGGGGCTTCACATGAAAATAATAAAATCAGTGCAAGAAAGTATTCTTCAACCTTTAACACATATTTGTAACTTATCTTTTCAAACAGGAATTTTTCCTTGTAGCATGAAAGTAGCTAAGGTTATACCATTACATAAGAATGGAGATGAACAGTCATTTACAAATTACAAATTCGGGAAAATGGAAAGCATGTCAGTTGTGCAAGGTCAATGAATAATGAGAATGAAAATTGACTGTGTATTGGACTGCAGCTGCTTAACGAAAAAAAATAAAATAATAAAAAATAGCAAAATCATCAAAAACAAAAAACAAAAAAACAACAACAACACAATTGTGTGTTTTCTTTCTTTTTTACTTTTTACTTTTCTTTTCTGTAACAGTAAATGTTTATCTGTGTATCTGAATCTAAATCTGAATCTGATGAAAATGGGGGCGGGACTTGATAAGCCTTAGGCTTCTTCCGTCACCCTTCGGACAACACAAAGTAAGATGTATGATGTGAAAGAGATAATTGTGTATTGTGTGGAATTGTCCGAAAGAATAATAATAAATAAATAAATAAAATTATAGCAGCCTTTAATGTCAGACAAGACATGGCAAGTAAAGCTGAGGGCAGGAGTTAAGTAAGTTGAGTTAAGTTGAGTTGTTGCAGCGTCGCCTTCAAAAGTTTTCCCACAGTTATCAGACTTCCTTCTCTAAGTTTGACAATAGTTTGTTTATGGTCATACACAAGTACTACCCCAAGACCAAACATAACTAAAGGAATATTATTTTACAACTCAGTCATGTAAGACATTGACAAATGAAGAGTTATGTTGAAAGGATAGCCGATGAGCACCAAGAGGACTCAGGAAATCTATTTCGGAGAAGAAACGATTATTTGACGCTGATCAACAAAAAATTAATTTATACATTCAGTTATGAATTATTTTGAAAGTTGAGCGATCCTTCAAGTCAGTTCTCAAGTAAAAAGGCCAAACATTCACTTATTCCAGCTTCTCAAATTGACTTTTAATATATTGACCAACTTTAGGTTTTGGACTCTTGGCTGAACAAAAAATTTAAAGATGCCACCTTGGGCTCTGGGAAATTATAATTTTTTTTTACTAATTTCTGACATTTTACATGCAAATAATTAATCCATGATGAAAAGAAATGGTAGTTGCAGCCCTGCCAGTTTTCAATATGTTTCAAATAAAACAATATGAGCTAGTACATTCATATTTACATCATTTGTAACCTGTTCAGTTGATCAAACATTCTGGCAAAACCAAAATATTCAACCCGTTACATATATGTGTGTGTGTGTGTGTGTTTGTGTTGTGTAGCTACTGGTGCCACAGCTGTGTATCCCATCGATCTGGTGAAGACGCGCATGCAGAACCAGCGCTCCACCGGCTCCTTTGTGGGTGAGCTGATGTACAAGAGCAGCTTTGACTGCGCCAAGAAAGTACTGCGTTACGAGGGCTTCTTCGGATTCTACAGAGGTAAACCCTTTACAGATTGTGTGGCTCGTTAACAAAAAGAAAAGGCTGCCTGAAATCTGTGTGCAACATGTGGGTCTCATGCAAAAGCCAAACCGTCTTATGGGAAAAAGCATTAGGATTTTGTCAGTGTGCTAATATCAGCAGCATGGTTTTGCTAATTGATACCAGAAACCTTTGCCCTCCCTGTTCAGCAGTGAATAAAGCAACACCCAGGGGTCGCGTTTCCATTATCTCGATACCTGGGAGAGCTCCCCAGAGGAAAAAGGCCCGGCAGAATTTGTGTTTGCAAGCAGTGTCTGATCTGCCTCTGCACTGATGGTGATAATGGTGCTGAAGGCTTGTGAAATACAACACTACTCCCCCCGGGGCTGCTCAAAAACCCAGGGAAGTCAAGACTGCCATCTACTGCTCCTGCCTGATCTGCCTCTATTTGCATTCGATAAGAGGGTGATTGACTCAAAGACAGACACGCTCGGCTGTTCTCTGGCCGCATACCAGCAGCGCTCACTCAGCAGCTCCTTCAGAAGTTTATCTGGCTTGATGAAGGACAGTCGAGCCAAACAGTATGGCGGTTATCGTCACCGTAGCACCCAGCCACCCCACCCACCAATCTCAATGGGGACCTTTGTTTTGGTGCATCAGATGTATCAGCCACATCTGTAAATATTTATGGGTTTGTTTTACAGCACACACCAGATCCCCGCAGCTTACATTGTTCTAGCTGTCAGTGAATGTATTCATCTAACAAATAAAAAAAAAATAAAAAAAAATGCATTAATTTCAAGCCAGACTTTGTCTCTCTCTTTCTCTCTTTTTTTTTCTCTCTCTCTCTCTCTCTCTCTCTCTGTCAGGTATTCTAACGGTGTCTATGAATAATATTTTGCAGGTCTCCTCCCGCAGCTCATCGGCGTCGCCCCGGAGAAAGCTATCAAACTCACGGCAAGTCATTCCACACTGTGTAGCTGGAGAGTGTTCAAAAAGTTGCTACCAATGATTCACTGTGAATGGAAAACATGCACAGAGCGTGGATGAAAATGCACTCTTTGCAATCAAAGATGTGACTGCAACCACAAGTTAACATTAATGCCCTGCTATCAAGATTGGGATTGTGTCTCATCTGCCTTTTCTCTTGATGTCTTTTTCCCCCTTCTTCTTCTTCTTCTTCTTCTTCTTCTTCTTCTTCTTCTTCTTCTTCTTCTTCTTCTTCTTCTTCTTCTTCTTCTTCTTCTTCTTCTTCTTCTTCTTCTTCTTCTTCTTCTTCTTCGTTTTTTCAGATGAATGATTTTGTCAGAGACAAGTTCACCACTCAAGATGACACCATCCCTATCCCTGCAGAGATTCTCTCTGGTGCATGTGTAAGCATTACATTCAGTCTGTAGATGAACTCAATACCCAAGTAAAGAAATGCCTAAAAGATATACTAAAATATATACATGATTCTAAGTAATTCATTTGGCTAAATATTGGGAATTATTACTGGGAATGTCCTCATTGTCTTTTATTGTTATATTGCTAAATTTGAATCCCGTTTGGTTTATTGCAGACTGGTTTACCAAAAAAACATACCCGCTAGTAATAGGTATTGCCAAATTAACACATTATTTTTAAAGCAATTTCTCTTGTTTACTTATAATATGGGTCAAGTGGTCCATCAGTAAATACAAGGGAATTTAATGTACATGCAAGCATTTTCCATGTAAAGCAGACTTCCACCAACACACACCCTGATGTTTGACTGTTTAATATAATGATATGAAGATGTTAGTACCTGTGGGACTAGATAGCTTTTTGTTAACAGGCTACATCTAATGACTTTATACGGTGGAGCATGAAGTAGTCAGGCTCTCTATTAAAGTAAATGTAGCAATATTGCAATATAAAATGTTCCATTACAAGTACATGTCCTGCATTGAGAATGCCACTGAAGTTTTAGTATCAGGTATTATTAGCTTAAGTATTGTAAAGTATCAAAAGTAAAAGTACCCAAAAGTATCATACTTCAAAAGCTCATCGTGTGGCTTTTGATCTGTAAAGCAGCTGGAACTGTAAGATAAGTGTAATGAAGTTAAAAGTACAATATTTATTTTCTATTTAAGTAGAGTCGTACAGTAGCATGAATTGGAAATACTCGAGCACCTCATATTTGTACTTTGGAAGAGGTACATGGTTTGCACTCTGCTGAAAAGTTTGTGTGCATGTTGATGATGACAGTTTCATCTTAAAGTCACACTAGCCAGACTTAGCAAATGGACTAGCTATCAAATCACATTTTACCAACATTTAAAGCTTTGTTAATTGTTAAGCATTGGAAATTCTGATTAATTGTTTTTTAAATGTTTTGTTGTTAGATATGCTCCAACTCAGTTTATTAGCATATGTTTCTTAAATTTGAATTTCCATCAGTAATAACTAATTTATTTAGTTAGCATGTGAGATAATAATTGCTCACTTTTTTATGTGAACCAATCTCTTGGTGTCCTACATGGATACATTTTTTTTAAATTGTTGTCCCTGAATCCTCTTGGTCCAAATTGCTTTATTAAAATATATTTTGAGTGCTGCAGTAGATTTAAGATTCCTTCACTCCGCCTGTCCGCTGGCTGTGCTGGAGTGGAACAGGCAGAACTTACGGCAGAGCCTGCAGGTTTGCCTACAGAGAGGAACCGGGGTCTGCGGGGCCGTGACCCCTGTCAGGGTGTAATTGTAGGAAGAGGCCCTGAGGGGTCCTGGATGAGGCTGGCTCTAGCTCAGTGTGATTGAGTTTGACAACAGCAGTACATACCCGAGGTGTGGTCGCAGCAGTGCGCAAGGATGTTTCCAATACACAACGTGAACTGCTTAAAGATACGTCCCGTCTATGGCCTCCATGTATCCATATGTTCATTGTATTTGAATCAGGCCACATCCTTTTATTTGAGGAAAAGTGAGACGTTTGGTTGATCTAACGGCTCTTTAAAAGGTGCATTAGTTTCAATGGAGGGAGATTTGTGTACATTTGCAGAGCCTGCAGTTAGTTTACAAAACAGTTTTTGAGGCACCTGGAACCAGACTAGAATATGTTCTTCAACAAAACTGTGGGCCCTGCTGCTGTTAAGGACAACAACAGTGAAACAGTAACATTTCCGGTAGCATTCTAACTTCAAACAGTGTTCCAGGGGTCCAATTGTCCAGTGAGTAAAATTAGTTTATTCAGTTATAAGAATAATCCTTAAAAGATTTTAACTTCTCTGACACACCCAAAGTTTTGGTGCACCTTTAAACAGATCATCAGAGGAAATAACCGAAGAGAATTAAAGAGAGAGAGGGGGGGGGGCATGAATCAATCTTCAGAGCTGTGGATGTTCCCACTTTAAAAATGACTCAAAGTGCCAGAGCTTTTTTTAGACCGTTGCTCGGATGTTTACAGATAAGACCCCTGCCCTGAATGTCACCAGCAGCCATCCTGGGGCCCATGATGAGATTTGGGGAGGGTGATAAATGTGCTTGAGTCAGAGGGTGCAGTGCCTTTAGGGCGATTGCATGGCTGGACCCTGAGCTGTCTGGGTGATTCAGCGCTCTCCCCTGGGAATAGGGGGTGAATTGGGGAAGTGTGCGGGGCGAGACCGGCTCACCCTGCCACAGGAGGTGCCCTGAGGGGAGGCAGAGGGGCAGAGGGCTGGTGCCAGGGTCAGAGCCTGCCGACCATGAGCCGGGGCTTCTACTGCTCTGTCCTGACCCCAGTTGTTCTTCTATCAATGCCTGCTTTTTCCTCCTCCTGTCAAGGCCGTTCCCTTGCTAGAATCAGATCAGAGGGGGGGGGGGGAAGAAAAGCATCTTTTGTGCTCAAGTTTATTGAGTTAATTGGAAAACTCCTACTAGGGAAGAATGCTTACACATCATTACATCTTAACCCAAAGTTCACCCCCTCACTCCATCTTAAAAAAAACCTACATGTGTGCATTTAAACCACTGTTCAGCAGTTTTTTCTTTCTCCTGTTGCATCCTGCAGGCTGGAGCTTCCCAGGTGGTTTTCACCAATCCTCTGGAGATCGTTAAGATCCGCCTGCAGGTGGCTGGAGAGATCACCACGGGCCCCAGGGTCAGCGCCCTGAATGTTGTGAGAGAGCTGGGCTTCTTTGGCCTCTACAAGGTAGGTCAGCACCTCTGCAGCACCGCCATGTCTGCAGCGGCAACCTCTGTTGTCTGTCATACAAGGGCAGTGAAAGGTGTCTGTTATGTTCCCCGAGAAACAATACCAACAACATATTGTTCATCTTAGCTTATTTAGTAGCAGTGGAAGTTTTTATCATCGATTCATCTATAATTAATTGTTTGGACGTATTAATTTAGCAGAATGTTATATTATTATTTATTATTTTATTGAATTGTTATTAAATAAGCATTACAATTTAAAAAAGCATTTTAATATGGCACTACATTAAGATAGTTACTTTGGGCTATATTGTTGGGAAGTCATCTTGCATCATTTATTTATGCACCACACACACACACAGTTTATATAAGCACAGCTAATATAGTGAAGTAAAAACTACAATACTTCACCTGTGAATGCAGTAAAGGAACTTGATTAAATGCCTGTTGCCTTCGACTACTATATTAACATACATTACCATTGATTCTTTGTTGTAACAGTACACAGATGGAATGCTGCTGTATTTGAACAAACATTTGTATGTGCGCATAAACACAATGGAGACCGGGATCGAGGCAATTTGAAGATCAAACTGTCCTTATGCTGACTGTTTGCAATTTTCTTAAAACATTGTTAAACATGCAAAGAGGAGCCAGGGCCCACAACCGACAGCAAATTAGTGAGGGATTATGATTCGCTACTGCTCCTTCCAGATCCTAGTGGGTTTACTTAGCGATCAACTCATGTGTTCATACTCCATATGTTAATGAGTAGCAGACAGAGTGTGGCTTGTTAAAAAAAAGAAAAAAACTTCCTTTTGGCAGAAGAAGCCAGCACACTGTGTGTGTGTGTGTGTGTGTGTGTGTGTGTGTGTGTGGGTCTCTCTCTCTCTCTGGAGGCCCAGTGCTGCAGCTCTGCCTGGGGCTTTTTGGCTCCATCGTCAACATTTTAAACCCCATGTAGGTTGAATAAGACAGTTCCCAGACCACTTAATCCCCAAGAAAAACCCTCCTCTGCCTCTGGCCATGACTGACTGTGGTTGTGATGTATCTATATTTAAATGTTTTTTTTCTCTCCATGTTTCTGTTAGGGTGCCAAAGCTTGCTTCCTGCGTGACATCCCCTTCTCTGCCATCTACTTCCCTGTTTATGCCCACACCAAGGAGAAGCTTGCAGATGAGGATGGAAAGCTTGGGGCGCTGCAGCTGCTCACTGCTGGAGCTATTGCAGGTAACAGACATCCTGAACCCTCATAGTCTGTGGACAGCAACATGTTGTGTTTTTAATCGAGGGATTGCATCACATTTTCATTCTCCAAGAAAAGCACCTTTTTTGTTTCCTCCCCACTTGTGCTTTCCTCCATATATTAACTCTTGCCACTGGCGTCTTTGTCTATACAGCCCTTTTGTCATATCACACTTTACAAGCCCTGCATGATGCTGCAGCAGGGAATGTCAGGATGTGCATAGTAAAAAGTTCTTCATTGTGTATGTTGTGAAACGTCTCCTAAGGTGTACCGGCAGCTTCGCTGGTGACCCCTGCTGATGTCATCAAGACCAGGCTCCAGGTGGCGGCTCGAGCAGGCCAGACCACATACAACGGAGTCATCGACTGCTTCAGGAAGATCTTACAGGAGGAAGGTTTCAAGGCATTTTGGAAGGGGGCGGGAGGTAAATGCACCCAAACATACATACATACATATACTCAACAAAAATGTAAACGCAACACTTTTGTTTTTGCTCCCATTTTTCATGAGATGGACTTAAAGATCTAAAATTCATTCCAGATACACAATAATACCATTTCTCTCAAACATTGTTCACAACTCTGTCTAAATGTGTGATAGTGAGCACTTCTGCTTTGCTAAGATAATCCATCCCACCTCAAAGGTGTGCCACATCAAGATGCTGATCTGACATCATGATTAGTGCACAGGTGTGCCTTAGACTGTCCACAATAAAAGGCCACCCTGAAATGTGCAGTTTTGTCTCACAGCAAAATGCCACAAGCATTGAGGGAGCGTGCAATTGGCATGCTGACAGCAGGAATGTCAACCAGATCTGTTGCTCGTGCATTGAATGTTCATTTCTCCACCATAAGCCGTCTCCAAAGGCGTTTCAGAACTTCGCACAGCCATTGAAGAGGAGTGGACCAACATTCCACAGGCCACAATTGACAATCTGATAAACTCTATGCGAAGAAGATGTGTTGCACTGCATGAGGCAAATGGTGGTCACACCAGATACTGACTGGTTCTGAGTCCCCAGACCCACAATAAAGCAAAACAATGCACATTTCAGAGTGGCCTTTTATTGTGGACAGTCTAAGGCACACCTGTGCACTAATCATGATGTCAGATCAGCATCTTGATGTGGCACACCTGTGAGGTGGGATGGATTATCTCAGCAAAGCAGAAGTGCTCACTATCACACATTTAGACAGATTTGTGAACAATGTTTGAGAGAAATGGTAATATTGTGTATTTGGAATGAATTTTAGATCTTTAAGTCCATCTGATGAAAAATGGGAGCAAAAACAAAAGTGTTGCGTTTATATTTTTGTTGAGTGTACATACATACATACACAACAGTCCTGTAAGTGGGTTCATGACTGGGAATCGGAGCTCACTGTGGTGGCTGTAATCGTGTAAAAGGCATAGCATGAATATTAAATCCCACATTGTCATTTTCAAACTGTCTTTCATTAGCTCGCGTCTTCAGATCATCACCACAGTTTGGTGTGACCCTGGTGACCTATGAACTGTTGCAGAGATGGTTGGACGTTGACTTCGGAGGACAGTAAGTTTTTGAACCACGTTTCAGAACGCATGTATCTCTTGTCAATGTGCATCTCGCCCTAATCTAAATCTCTCCTCAGCCATCCTACCGGCTCTGTGTCCACTGCCAAGCCCATGATGGAGGACCTTCCTTCTGTGACTGTAGACCACATAGGCGGCTACCGTCTCGCTGCTGCAACCTTCGCTGGGGTGGAGAGAAAGTTTGGTCTGCACCTGCCCAAGTTCAAGCCTTCTGCAGAGGTCACAATCAAACCAGCAGCTTCCGATACGGAGCCCGGGGCTTCATAAACCGTCACTCGTCGTGACCGCGAGGGCTACATCCTTCTATCAGCCTATTGTGTTTCCTCCAGAATGGTTTTACTGAACTACCTTTCAATTCAACACATTTGAGCAGTTGTCTTACTATGAATGCTGCATGAGTCTGGCCTTACCTTTATTGTTTTCTTTGCATAGCTTGCACAACTTTATTGTACATATTGTACTTCTCTACAGAGGGACAATTATGACATTACGAAGGATTGTAACTGCGTTTTCCGGTGGGCAGTATAGCTTGAGTGTGGTGTGACAGACGCAAGGGTGTACAGATGTTTTCAAAAGCGTTCATTTTTGAAATCACGACCAGGGACTTGGGGAAATAATTTAAATGTATTTATTGTATTTTATTGAAATAAATCTTTCAAGCTGTTTCTACTGTGTGAAAAGTACATTCTCAGTTTCCACACTGAGATTTTTCAGCAAAATAAACAATCTCTATTCAGAGAGATCGTGTCAGCGTACATGACAGATCTGGAAGAGCGTTTACAGCATACATGATCATCTTCTTAGGCATCAAGGAATATCCAACCATCTCATTTCTAACCAGCCGTACTGATTTAGTGAAAACCGGTGCAGTATAGAACAATAAAGAAGTAGAAAGACATTTGGATTTTGGACATTTCTGTATATTACGAGTGAATATTAAGGATATCAAGTTTAAAAGGAACAGAGATGACAACATGGTCTACAGCGATAAGATGTTTACATTCCTGTGTGTTTAAAGATGTCATTGATTTAATACAACGTTGGTGGAAAAGGAGTTCAGCTACGAGGGTTATTTCATGAATATACTGAGTGGAGAATCTATCTGAGCTGAAAAAATAAACTCAAAATAAAGTCTCATTTTAACATGCCCTGAAATTAATATGGGTAGGATTTTAGAAAATCGAAATATAAAATGAAAGTTTAAGGCATCTGGTTTAATTAGCTGTTTGTGTTTGTGAATATGGCTTCGTGCTAGTGTTTTTTTCCCAAGGAAGAAAGGTCCAGCTAACTGAGAAAGGCAGAGTTGTCCAGATAAGACAGGCAGAAGAAACAAAATTATGTCCATAATTCTTCTTGATCAAAACTTTCATCTTTTTCCTCCAGTCGAGTTGTCACCACATCTTTTCCTTCCGTCAAAATGGGGCTGACAATAACAAGTGCGTCACTGGTCCCTGAAACATGGCGTCCGTTGGCTAGCCGATCAGGCAGCCAGGCGCTGGGCTGCCAGCTCCTCCGTTTCGTCTCTGTTCTCGTTGATCTCTGCCAGCGTGCGAACAAAGCGGGTCCACTCGTCATTTCGTGGAACACCAATTTGCTGGTGGAGGAAGGAGGGGCAAAACAGAGGCATGAATCACATTTTTTAACACGGGTAGTGCTCTATATTGGAGCTGCCCACATATGTTTTGAAATGAAGTCACGACGAGGTAAGAGGCTGAATCGTGTCTGCAATATTGCCTCAGTGATTACGATTTAAAATGCCTTCTCACCTCTCCAACGTCATACACCAGAACCTGTCCATCAGAGTCTCCCACAGCAATTTCTCTGCCAGAGGGAGCCCATCGGACCCTGTTGAGGGCTGGGTTACCCTGCACTGTGACGCTAGCAGAAGGAACCTAAAGCAATAACACACAAGATACCAGTTAGACGTGTGAAAACGTGCTGTTGGCTGTTTTGTTTAGCAATTCTGAAGCTGTAAAGGGAAGCAGGGAGAATAGATGTGATGAAATATGTGTAAGACTTTAATACCTCTGTGTCATTGTTGAGGTTCCACAGGTCGAGGTGACCCACTCCGTCCACACAGGCAAACAGAGCAGGGTGAGTGGGAGACCACATGACGTCGTACACATAGTCAGAGTTATCCTCAAATGAGTACAGCGGCTTGTTGTTCTACAGACAAATAAAATGAAATTTATGAAGACTTTACATTTCTTTTTTTTTTTTAGATTTCTTTTTGGCATTTTTATGCTTTGTTGATAGTGTAGAGACAGAGTTGAAATGGGGCAGAGAGGGGAGTGACATGCAGAGAACGACCGCTGTCTGTCTGTCTGTCTGTCTGTCTATCTATCCATCTATGCATGCATCCATCCATCCATCCATCCATCCATCCATCCATCATGTTTTCAGGTTACAATTTTGTCAAATATTTCAATTTCCATCAAAAACCTGGAAAACTAATACAATTCTTATCAGTTTGAGTTTGTGTTCAATGCTTTCCACCAATATGGTATCTTTACTTTAATCTGTTGGACTAGAGTGTGATGTTTTTGTTGTATACTGTATATTTACTTTGCCAAAACCCTTTCTACAGTTGTTACCTTTATTTGAGCATGTCTGCTAATATATATATATATTTTTTTCATAATAAAAATGTGTTATTTTAGCTGAACAGGGTCCAGTACTGTAACTCTTCTGGTTGTCAGGATTTCTGTTTTAGAATTCCATCAACATCCTTTAAACAGAGTTATATGACATGAAAATGAACATGAAAAGAAACATCTACCGGAGCTATAGCGCAGTAGAAAAATGAACAAAAGCTGGATTATATGGGAGCTTGTAGAGACATTAAACACATGGAAGGGTGGAAACTTTTTTTTCCCCTCCTGTGTCTTTTCAACCAAATAAAACAATCCTGAGGTCTACTTGGACCTTTAAAAAAATCTTGGGTGCATATACCTTGGTGCTCCACAGCTTGACAGTCCAGTCGAAAGACGAGGTGACAAACAGGTGGGAGAAGTCCAGCGGGCCTGGAGCTGTGTGGCAGTGGATCCCCGTGATGGGCCCGTGGTGGCCCTCAAACATCTCACTGATCCCCGCTTTGCTGTAGAGCACACAGACAGAAGTGTGAAGTAAGTGCATTTGTAAAAAAATAATATGATTGATGTTTGAATAAACATTCCTGTACATTGCATGCGGGGAACAAACAATTCAAATCCAAGGGGGTGAACAGTTAGCCCTCCTGTTTTTAAATCATTCGGGCGTTACATTAAGCATGAAAGAAAGCAACAGGCATAGAAGGACGCATTCACATTCATTATTTACTTATATCATGTGATTACCAGGAGGCCCTGAAACCCCTCGACCAACCATGTTGCAGAGCTGTTAACCAACTGAGGCTTTGATAATTAACAGAGAGGTAAATACTCAGCATGAGTGATGCTTATGCATTATTAACTGTGATGAGAGTATCATACCATTGTCAATGAGGTGGAAAATTATTCCCCCAATTACAGAGGTGATGCTGCTGTGCAAAACCTAGCAGCTATCCCCTCTCTGTGGTCTCCAGGCATACTGCAGGACATTTATTGTGGGGCTAGTGAGCTCCTCGCTGGCAGCTCTGATTTAAGCCACATTTCTTTGCTTTCTTTACTGGTGGGGTGGTGGGGGTTAGGGGGTGGACCATCCACTGTGCTTGGAGCCCCCCGGTCTCTTAAATGAACTGCAGTTTTAATTCTCACCGGAACGACCGACTGTAAACAAACTCTCTCACCCAGTGAAACATGGGGAGAGAGAAAAAATGGACGGGGGAAAAAATTATTTGTTTCCCCTGCATGTGTGCCCTGTTTATGTTGAACGACCTTTACAAACACAACTGACAAGCGGAAAAGAAAAACAGGATGACTGGGCAGGAGTGAAACCTCAAACAGCGAGGGATCAAGTGTTGGATTTGCGCTGCACTGGGAAGTGAGTGGGCTATATTTATTTGACACTCGGCCCTAGGTGGGCCGAAAAAAGCCGCCTCAGTTTCCTGGCTGTGTGTTTCTGGGAAAGGGACCGCCGGGGTCCGTGTGCGTCTTGCTTGTGAACGCACCTTCCATGACGACATGACATGTAGACGGAGCCGTCCTCGCTGCCCACCACGAAATTGTTGACATCTCCGACGGGGAAAGACATGGAGGTGACGGCTACGGCTTTGGACTGCTTGAACACCAGCTCCATGCTGTCCTGTGGAGGTGGGAGGTAGAACAACATCCTTAACAAGCTCCCTGCTCAGGCTTTATGTTAACACAAACACACACACTCTGCCAAGCACAACCTATAAAAATCACTTTTGATTGATTGATTGGATTTGGATTTATATAGTGCTTTTCAAGGTACTCAAAGCGCTTTACAGGGTTCCAGGTTCAATTCGTTCACACACAGTCATACCGGTGGTGGTAAACTACGATAGTAGCCACAGTTGCCCTGGGGCAGACTGACAGAAGCGAGGCTGCCATTCCGCGCCATCGGCCCCTCCGACCACCACCTCAAACATACAGCAGTCATACACATTCACACGAGGCAAGGTGGGTGAAGTGTCTTGCCCAGGGACACAACGACCATGACACAAGTGGCCGGGCGGGGATCGAACCGCCAACCCTAGGATCGTTGGCCAACCAGCTTAACCACCTGAGCCACAGTCGCCCTAAACTTGACAGTTTATTAATGCATAATCTAAATTCAGCTAGCACTTTATAAAAAAAATTCAGTTTTGACATTGAGGTTTTGGCAGCACAGATGAAATGACACATCCAGCAAAGTTAATTTCCCTGAAAGTGAAAAACGAGTTGAAGAACAAATAAGCCGAGGGAAAATACGAAATTGGACTGCATAAAAAAAAAAAAAGTTGGCCCAAAACGTTTGACATTTAGCATGAAAGGGAGGGACGGGTACGTGTGTGGGATTTGACACTGAAGAGACAGAAAGTAAACAACGTGGAAATACTAAGCTAAACTCATTAAAATGGGATGTGATTATTAACAGAGCATTGGCATTTAACAGTTAAAGATTTAATTCTAAATAGTACACACACACACACACACACACACCCCCATACCAATATTCTGTATGTTACCTGTGGCTGAGAGAGCATGTCCAGACTCCACGAGCACATCTTGCCGTCAGTTGAGATGCTGATCAGGTTGTTGGCATTCTGGGTGCCAACCACATTCACACAGTACACCGGGTGCTGTGAGAGAATGGATGGAGAGATTTTACTCCTCTGCTTTCATTAAAATGAAGTAGGAGCCCATTGTGTCAGCTGTGCTTAGTGTACCGTATGTGCGGCTGCTGACAGGGGAGTCCTCTGCACGGGGGTCCTCTTGTTGCTCCTGTTGTCCCACAGTACAATCTGCCCCGAGTACGTGCCCCCCACCACCACGTTAGGGTGGAACTTTGCAAACGCAGCCGACATAACAGCCGACTGTCAGAGAGGAGGGAGAGGAAGGAGAGAAAGAGTACAGGCAATGTTTAGCTTCTCCAGTGATGAATTGGGGAATGTTTAAGTTAAGACAGCCAGGCGACAGGTCTGTACCATCGTGTCTAGGGTCTTAGTTCCTGCAGTGCAAACCAAACATACCGTAAAGCTGGTAACAGCATTGTTTTTATTTTTTGCACTATGCTTGACTTGATTAACTTTGGCTTTTAGGTGGCGCGCATGCACTTGTCGCCTCACTATACACAATCTTACCTCAATATTTGGTCTATAGCGATTTTTCTTGACTACAATTGGGACGCATGGTTAAGGAAAATGTCATTATGTGCTGAATTTGGGAGGTGGCAGAGAAAACTGCGTCACACTCCTGTTCAGTTTTATTCATCTGAGCAATACGCCTGCATCCACATCCGCTCTGCTGGCAACAACATGTGGTTCTACTCAACTTGTCTTGTTGAAGGAGCCTTGGGGCAAAGGCATTATAATAAGGCTGGGCAGAGCGGAGGAGCTGCGCTGCTCTCCCTGCAAGCTGTGTCTGAACACAGGGCCCTTGTTTAGATGCACATGATAACCAGCCCGGCCCCACTCACTTAATCCTGCTGCAGCGCTCGGATTCCATTCCCCTCCTGCGCCACAGGTCTTCTGCGGCGCCTCATGAACATGTGTTTGTGGATAAATATGGTGGAGATGGATGCCAATACGGTGAACTCACAATGTGAATGAAGGCAGCAGGTGTGGGTGTGTGTGTGTGTGTGTGTGTGTGTGTTTGTGTGTGTGTGTGGGTGTGCGTGCGTGTGCGTGCGCTGGGGGAGAAACCACCGGTGAGAATGCAGGGAGGCTTTGCTTTGAGTACCTGACAGTGGAAGACGTACTCCGGCGTATTCTTCTTGTACTTCATGTTCCACACTAAGGCCACACCGTCCGGCTCGTGAGGAGCCTCCTCATTGTTGTTGTATGAGGCAACCAGGAGTTCAGGATACTGGTGACATAAGAAGAAAGAAAAAAACATCAGCCCCAATGGGGCAGCAAAATGCCCCCCAGGCTTGGCTCCATGTGGACAAGCCTCGCCTGCCCTGTGCAGTGCTGCAGAATAACTTAAAAGAATGAGTAACCCTTCCCTCAGGAAGATTTATGGCTTGGTTAATTAGCCCTCCCTCCCTTGAAAACGTTGGTAAATTACGTTTTTTTTTATTTCCTTTCATGGTTTCAAACCAAAGATTACAGAGGAACAGATTATAACTGAGCAGCTCATTGAGAATCTAAAATGTAAACCCACTGAAGTGTGGGTTAAACACAGGCAAAGAAGGACTACAGAAACACGACCCACATGTAAACAAACCATTAACCTCTGCTGCTTCTAATACTTGATCTGAGAATTACAGTTGGCGAATACATTATTTCAGATCACAAGGGTGTGGATATCGCTCTGAGCCAGTAAATACTGTGAACAAAGAGTTGGTGTTCAATCACTGTCAAAAGTCATTGCATAATCACACATTAAATGACCTTAGACACCAGAGGAAACAAATCATTAAGGCCTCCGACTAAGTGACAATTTGTGTGGGACATAACTAACTTTTCCTGGGGGACTTGTGGCTAAAAGTAAATGCTGTCAAACTCAAGCTATGTAATCATAAAGCATTATGGCTGCACCCAGCTAAGTAGATCCAACAGCCAATTCGCAACAAGTGTTGCATGTACTACTTCTGTTTCAGCACCAAAATACAATGAATTCTTTGTGAGTACTGCCATTTTGACTATTGTGAACAATGTCCAAATACTGCACCTAGAAATGTGCACACCTGTTGGTTTAATTACAAAAAAAAAGTTATAAATATAAATGACCTGGGGGGACCAGTCCAGGCAAGTGACGACACGATGCTTGGACCAGCGCTCATCCATGAACTGCCTGTTGAGAAAGAGCTTTGCTCCGGCCTGGATTTCACTGAGGGAAAAAACAAAAGCACCACAAATCAATAAAAAAAACATTTCTTTAAAAGCCAATTACAGGTTTGAAAAGAAAAAAGAAAAGAAAAAAAAAACACTAGTTGTCCAATTATTACCCCTCCTTCTCCTCCAGGTCCCGCCCACTGTAGTCAAAGAAGAGGTCCACGTGCTCCGATAGGGCCCGCTCAATAATGCGAGTGCTGTGGTCAAAGAAATTCACAAACTCCTCGGAGTGCAGGATTTGGAGTTTTTCTTCCTCTGTCAGCTCGTGGGGGGCTGCCATACAGAAAAACAACACACACACTCAGAATGGCAGCCAGGATCCATACTGCTCATTGCCATTATCATATGAAATGTGATGCGCTGCAGCTTTACAGGAACAAAAACCTCTTTGTACTCAGCAACAAGTATAATAAAACCTCTGCAAAAAGAAACTGAAGGGGCCAAAATTTTCAGTGGAGCATTGAAATTATGCATCATCACTGGTGTTGGAGTACCTTCCTCCTCCTCATTCTGGTCCGCTTTCTCAGTCTGAGTCTCGATTGCGGGTTGAGGTGCGGCAATTTCCTCCTCTTCTTCTTCCTCTGTTGATCAGAAAGTGAGCCATGTTTAAAAAAACTTAAAGATACAACAATTTAGGTTGTAAACACCACGGGCCTCATTTATAAAGCTTGCTGCGCACAAAAACCTTGCGTATACAGGCAGAAATGTGGGGTAAAATGTGCGGTGGCAAACATTGGTATTTATAGAAAAATTATTTGCTGAGAAGTGTGCGTATTCCTACGCCAACTTTCGACCATGCGTAGAGCTACCGCAAGGTTTTCCTGACTCGGGGAATCAGCGACACTCAATGGCAACACCACTGTAAAGCTCAGTCATCAGAAAAACACACACATATTACTGTGAAATGCTTGGCAACCACTATATTTGATCAATCATATGTATAAGCGTACCTATAGTTGCAAATATAGGCTACTGTTGTCTATGGCATGCAGTTGTGATGTAGGTTGAATTACTTCAAGTAGGTAGGTCATTTTTTTGGTTCTTGGTTTTGTGCGGATGCAATGTTTTGGGATGGATTCTACGCACACCTTTATAAATGAGGCCCCAGATCTCTGAATCAACATTTTACACTGAATAAAAAGAAGAAAAAAATTTAATAATATCAACTTCAAAGCTTTCACACAACAAACGATCAGGCCTGCATACAGACGCTTGGTACCTTCCGCTACCATTATTTTCCTTTTTTCAATACTCCAACTAGTGATTATGGGCCACGATAAAAGACTGATTTTGTATCTCTGCCTTGCATTTGTTTGGTTTTGTCAGCACAATGTCGCCTTTCAAAAAAAAAAGAACCTTCTCCTCTAAAGCAGGGAAGTTTGTCATTTGTGTTAAAAGGGACCCGGCACAGCGGGTGTCCTGTTGTCATAGGGACCCCTGTCTTTCCAAACTGTTAATGAGACTCCGGTCATTCAATAGAGAGGGGAGCTATCAGTGTAGCTGCTTCCTCTGTGTCCCGGTGGCAGGTTGCCCCCTTCTAGGCCATGGGGCAGCAGGGCAGAGGGGTGTGGAGCAGCTGCCCCTGGAGCCCTGTCCCATTGCTCTGGCCAGATGACGGCGTGGTGCTGAAGCAGATGGTGATGCTGCGATTGTCTTGTACTCTTCAGAGGTGGCATGGGGATGGCACAGAGGTTTTCCGCCTGGCTGCCTCCAGACAAGCTTCTCCCTGAACGGCAAGCCTGCGCAATTACCGTCCTAGCGGGGGTCCCTGCAACTCCCATTCAAACCTCAGAGAATGTACAACAAAATACAGGCCGGACCAGCTGGCAAACTGCACACCGGTTCTACCTCAAAAAGATGAACACGTTTCTTTGTTTTTTCTTTTCTTTTCCTGAAAACACATCTCTTAGAGATGGTATACAGCCTGTGTTGTCATTGTGAAACATAATAGCAAAAGCAGTGAAGAAAACTGATTCATGAGGAGATGGGAAATACTCGCCTGGTTCCTACAGGCGTTTATCTTGGTATGAGTCTTATAGTAAATCTAAGATGACAGCACTGCATGCCAGAAATGTCCTTCCTACTGAGATAATCTAAATGATAATGTCATCTGTCACTTTGTCCATAAAGTGATTTATCCCCCTTTTCTCAGACGGAGGTTTGGGGAAAAGAAGGTTATTGAGGGCACTGATGAGTTTACAGAACTGGGTGGATGACACAAGCCATTTCCAATGTAAGGCCCCTACTCTGCAACCAACAGGACAAGGTTAAAATCTTTCCCTTTCAAGGGCCTCAATCAAGCTTAAAGGAAAACAGTAATCACTGTCTTTCAGCGAGTCCTGGCCATGCTCATCAGCCCCCTTTCCATGGCGAGGCAGCCAGAGCAATCAACCTGCCAGGCATTAGGAGCGGATAGACAATCTGAAAATAAAGGGTATAATGCACCTGCCAGCCAAAATGGCCATTTGGAGAAAAGCTAGTGATCCTGGTGACCCCACTGGGGATGTGTAGAGGGGGTAGTAGCGCCTAGCGAGGGTGGGTGGGTGGTGGAGGAGGGGGTCGCATTTAACAGAATTCACCCGGATCACCGATGTCCCATACGCTGACACCTCCTCTCAAAGCAGGCCCAATTATGGCTTTTGTACCACTTAAGAAATAAAAGCTTTTGAGGGAGGGAGAGATGTAATCACAGGTCTTAGTCAATAGACAATGTATTAATGCAAACAGGGCACACGGCCAGAGATTTAAAAGTCTAAAACTAAATGACCTTTTGCTCTCTGGTGCAGGTGTCTCCCACTTTCTATAGGTCCACACAGAACAAGGGTCTGACTTCAGCACGTGCAGCAGGGTTTTTCACAAAACTAAAGTCAACCTTTTCTGCATGGTACAACCTAACATTTGTGGTTGTATGTTATAAGGGAGCAAAATAAAAACAAAGACATCAGCAGTTTGACGTCAGTCAATCTGGTAACACCATGCAAGACCTATTCATCTGGGAAACAGGAGTCTATTGTTTTCAACTTCTTCCAAAAACCTGCACTCTCCTCCTTAACATAAAGTGTCCGGCAAAGATGATATACAAACTTACAACCTAAATGACATTGAGAAAAATATTAAGATTGAAAAAGGGTTGCAAAAACTTCCACCATACACACAAAAACGGACAATAAAAAAGGAGATTCATTCCAAAAATGATTAGCTACTGTATGACAGAAGGATAAAATGGATATTTAACAGTACTAATCATCAAGTGCATACATGCTGACCACCATTACAAGTGGCACTTTGCACAAGAAGGCCATTAAGGGCTTTTGTGATTAAAAGTTTTGACCTGCCTCTGAATTCAGAGTGATTAAAACAATCACATCACATTCAATTAATTATTAGATTGCACTACACACTCGTATTCTTGACAAACGCTGTAGCAGACCAGCCACTCCACACACACTCCCCCCGTCCCCCACAACAACCAACAATATCTTACTCCATAATTACAGCCTCTTGTTGAGGAGTGCCTACTGATGCTGCATATTACCTACAAGTGCAATCTGGGAATACTGTAGTTGTGGCACAGAAAATTAAACAATCTGGCTCTAGATCCGCAGATATTCTGAAACTACCTACGGATGGAATCGCACTTTGAGAAACGCATTCATGTCGGCTAAAGGCCTAGCTAATAAAGATTGTACAGTCAGAGACATTTCAGAGACTGCTATCAAAGTTAATCTAGCGTGTGAAGATGCCACCATTCGCTCCATACAAACACATCATGTAACCCAATGATGGACTCTCCTTGACTGCTCTTGGTGTTTTAATTTGGCTCAATGGGGGGCGGGAAATATTAAAATCTTAAAAAGGTGGAGTCAGCGCTTCTGGAGAACGCTTGTTGTCAAAAACAGTGAATATCCCCTCACGATACGCTACTTGTACGTACTGTGTGTACGCTGAATACAAATCTGGTTTTAATACGCAGCCTAGACTCTGTAAACTGGCATGTATACAAAGGGTATGTAAACAAAGAGGCCCACCCTGGATAGCAAAATGCCTGTTTACAGAGCCTGGAGTGTGTGTATTAATACCAGATTTATTTTTTCTCCAGCGCAAACGGAATACGGACAGGTCGATCGTGAGGAGATGTTCAGTGATTTTGACCAAAAGTGATTTTGAACAACAAGCGTTCCTCCAGAATCACTGACTGCACCTTTAAATCTTTTACTCTTTACTCCCTTCCCCGAGATGCCTCATGGACACTGTGGGAACCCTGGCTTTGCAGCAGCCCGGACATGGCAGCGGCTCGCTCTTATGCCACCGCCTGCTGACCTTGAGAGTGCTGCGCCATTACCTCCTTTTGACAAAATGATAAATCGCTCAATCAGAGAGCGGGGCCTGACGCCACCACACACACACACATCACAGAGCGTGCAGAGGGGAGCAGCGCCCGGGAAAGGGGGATGCCGTCTCATCGAGTGTCAGAAGTGATGGTGTGAAAATGCACAATGTCACTGAGTGTGTTTTGTTATGTGCCTGTTCGGTGAAGGGAGAAGACAGGGAAGCGAGGGAGTTGATGAAATGATTACATAGTGGCAGAGATGGGGAAGGGGGGGGCCTGGTGTTGAACAGTTAGCACCAACCATCATTGTTTAACACAGTTTTACAATGCCCGGTAGTAGTCCAGAGGTAAGAGTGACGAGGAACACAGGGATGCTCTTCATCCTTCACTAGTCCTGCTCATCGTTTTTTTCCACAAAATCAAACAATTTTATCTATCAGCATTGCATGCCACCTTTGGAATTTTCCGCACGTCACCTGATAGGACAACAACCAACAATCAGTACACTGTTTAAAATCCTAACCAGGCTTTCAAGATGATTCAAGCGATGCGTTAGCTGATGCAAATAAATGGAGCAAACACCTAAAAAGACTCCAACTTCCAACAGTTGCAGTTAGAGGTTTTGTAGGATCTGTGCGAACGAAAGGACGGAAAACAAGAAACCTAATCGGGATTTCAGTCAAGCGTATTATTCACCATCTGTTATTACACAAATCAATGAAGGACAAGCAGCACACCCACACATATTGCATATTTTATGGTACATGTGTTCAACATGTGGATGTTGGTGGTAGCCCCAACATATTCTATTTTTCCTACCACATGAAAGCTCCGGTGCAGCAATTACATACATATCGACACGCTTCAGAGGCAGCGAGCAATCATACGCGCAGCTCTTCATATCTCGCTCCCCAATCGCATTTCACCTTCCTGTCACTGCTTTTCTCATCCTGCTCATTAGTTATTCCAAAGCGGAGTTGGTGGTGAGGCTTGTCTGAATTGAATATCTCCTTTGACTTCTTCTGTTTCCTGGGCCTCATTTGTTCCCCTTTACTTTAATCTCAAATCAGATCTCTTCCCCTTGTTTGTTCACCACCGGTCCCCCACTAGCGTGTGTGGTGCACCATTCTTGCAGCAAAACAAGTTATTAATTTTAATGGAGCCAAATCTTTTTTGTAAATCTCTATGCATCCACACATTCAACTGCACAGTTAGGGATACACATATTTATATGTATAACATTTTGTGAGGATCACCTTCTTTTTGCTGGGTCAAGACAGGTGTCTGGGTCTCTTTTGTGTAAGAGACAGTTTCACGTGGGGGGAAGTCCACTTGTGTGACTTTGGCCATTCCCAGTTTTGGAGTTCCACGCCTATAAGCACAGAACAACTCAAAACTTTGCACAGTTCAACATCACTGCAATTATGATTTTAAAAAGAACAGAAAAAACAAAGACATACAAAAAAGAAAACATACAATACAGTGGTTCTAATTGAACTATTTCTCATCTGTTAATATTAAGATTTCACCTCCATGCGAGTGGAATTGTGTGCTGATCAAAGCAATTGAATGAGGATGGCAAAGACTTCAGATTAGTTTAGCAAACAGTGTGAATGAATTACACATGCTTCGTTTGACCACTCCTCTCCTGCATTAACTGAATAATGACTTTGAAAGACAAAGTAATCATGCCATAGATTGAGAGAAGGGAAAATGACCAGGAAAGGAGAGAAGAGAGTGTCCAGTACCCCAGCTCAGAATCAGAGTGAAGTTGAAGAGTGGACGGGTCAGAGTCCCAGTGCAGAGTCCTGATTAGTGTCACGGCAACAAGGCGGCATTAGTGAGAGAGACAAGCAAGCACAAATGAGGAGAGGAAATAAAGTCAAGCATTATAAGCACACAACATGCTGATTGGATCCCAGGTCAAAAAGCACACATCAAACCAGAACTATTATTTTTCAACATTTTTTTTATTTTTTTTAATTCAGTTAAAATCGAGCTTAACGTGCAGCCTCTATGTGTGTCACACCAAAGGATCTGAGTGTGGGAGGGAGGGAGGGGGAGAGGGAGAGAGGGAGAGCCCCTCAGGGAGAAAACATGACCTCCATGTGTGTAGGAAATGGCCATGCTGGTGAGGGAAATGAGTCAACACGTGGGGGGAACAGCTCCCTGGGCCTGATGGGACACTGGGGGAGCTTGAATCTCAGCCCAGGGAATGGGCTCTAATTAGGGGTTAAGAAGTCCCCCAGGCACCACAGCAGCCTGCTGTTTTATTGTTAATTTAGGATCGTCCTAATTCAACAGCACACAAATTAAATAAACATGCACTTACAGTTGGCATAAACTTGTCATCATTTACTGCAATGGTATGAGGCTTTACAAGAGATTCAAGCTCAGCTGTTCTTAATGGAATCATGGATTTAAATATACTCTCATAGCCTTTGTTGGAATGCAAAAACTGATCAACGTTTTCCAAAGCAATAAAAAAAAAAACACATGTCTTCTTTGTTGAACAACACATCTGCATATCTGTGCTAGCATCAACTGTTATAGTGAACACAAATATAAGCTTTTAATAAGTCTTATAGGGACCAGTAAAGCACAATTGAAACATTTTGCCTTGGGTCGAGAAACAGCCCTGAATTCTATCTAAAATCGGGATGCTGGCGGTGTTTTGACACATGTGATGTGCTCTACTAGAAGAGGGTTTGTTACTTCTTTTGTTACTCACATTTTTGCTGAGGAGGGGTTATGTGTGTGTGTGCATGTGTGTGTCTGTGTGCATGTGTGTGTGTCTACAATATGTGTACCTGGGTCCCACGGCTCCATCAGAGTCTTGGCTCCCTGCCTCACTTGGTGTGCCCGCCGATTTGATTGTTGGAGACATGGGAGGAGCCACTACAGTGTGAGACAGAAAATAATCATCTGTTACACTGTACAGGCACTAAGCAATTTACAACATCATTTACAAATTCAGCCATGCCGCAGTGGCAGCTTTGTTGTTTCAAAATCAATCTTGATATAGATTTCCTGGCAGCGACATGTTGTAGTGCATGTGTAGTAAAACCTAAACATTAACAGAACAAGTTAAATAGACACATCAGTCTGTGAATAACAAACACATATACACAGACTTTGTCTTTATCAAATGAATGTTTGGATAAAAGCAACAAGTAGAGCAAGCAGACTGTTTGTCTGCATCCTGTGAAACTTGTGAAGATTTTCTTGTGGATCTCTTCTGCCACCTGCTGTTAGCAAAGTGACAGTGCTCTCACAATCCCACCCTGGATGAACTCTATTATACAATTTTGATCCTCTTCATTACGAGTTTTATTGTAGTAAATACTTATTTTTATCAGTGTTCACCCTTGAACAGCACTTTTCTTTATAATTATTTATGTGGAATTGAGTAATTTTCTTTTACTATTTTTACTTCTTAAATTACTTAACCAGTTTTGTTTTCTTCATGTGAAAGACATTTATGACCTGTAGCAAGTAAGAAAGTTAAATATGTAAAGAATTCTGTGATAATAAGCCAATAGATGGTTTTCTCTGTGCCCGAGTAAGGTAACACATAAGGTTTGCTATGACCATACCTTCAGCTTTGCAGGCAATCAAGATTGTTATGTTTCCATGCACATTGGAAGCTGCTTTATTTTGTTATCATGTGATATGCATGCAAGCTCCATCATTCAACCATCATCCACAATAATGTGTTGTATAACAACTTTGTTACCCTTTTAGTATATGGCATGCCACCCATGTTGTGCTATCTGTACTAAAGGCTACTAAAGGCTTCTCCGACATTAGATTTGTGTTTAAATTAATCATACTGTATATATAAGTCAACACAACTTGGCCTGAAAGCCTTATTATTATATTATATTCATTAGACTAGAGTTAAGATTAACCAGAAATACAAATTTTTTCACCTTCATATTCACATGACATTGCTTTGGCAACGTTTTTAATAATGCTATCTCATGGTTGTAGCTTGTAAGGACAGGGACCCATTGTTGTTGCTAGAGCTTTAAATTACTGTGATTAAGTGATTACAGCTTAACCTCATGAGAATGACTGTGGGGTAATAATGCTGGCTTTTAACTTTAATGTGAGGGTGGTTACTATTTCAGACATAACGTAATAGGACAAGTCAACACAAACCAAAAGAACATTTTACTGTTTGGCCATTAAAAAAAATCTTTATCTTTAAGATCATTAGATCTGCTTACAAGAGAATCTGTGTATGCGCCTGTTTTCCCCCCAAAGGTTATATGATTTAAAAGAATATCACAGTAGCTGGGTATGTACAATCCACCAACAAGTAATATGAAACCTACCAACAACAGGGCCATCTGAACTTATTCCCACACTCTGAAGAAGAGCCTCAGCCTCACGTCTCTTTTTCTCCAGGTCAGAATCATCCTGGTGACGTGCAACATCTTTCAATTGCTCTGCCTGGAAGAAACACAGCAAAGCAAACGTCCATTAATGCCACTTCCAAATATCCACATTACATTGCTATGATCCGAGTCCACAAAGTGACAGTCTACTCTACACCACTTCAGCTTTTCATGTTTCAACTGATTGACTTGTTTTGCATTAATTGCACTCAGTGACAGAATGTAACCTAACAATAAGTAATCAAAAAGATGAATACAAAGGGCAGCGCTAAGGAGCTGAACATCCATAACACTTAAAAAATATAAACATTTGATTTACAGAACAAATAAGTGACCCAAAAAGGCTGGACTTAATCTAATCTAGAGGTGGGCTGTGATACAACAACTATCCATCGTCCATCTATAATATATAGCAATCTGTAATCAATAGTGACCCAGTCAGATATTAAATGACAGTGTACTTGGATTATTGAGTTGTTACTGGATTATGTCTAAGTAGAACATTTGTGTACACAATTTATCTTGTGTTAATAACTGACAAAAACAGGAAAACATTTTTTTTATTAAATTCTGATTACATGGTGTTGACATTGTAGGGTCAGGTGAAATTCAGCTGCAACACAAATCACACACACAAACATATAAACCCAAATGTCTATATAAATAAATTTGCAAACTTCTTTTTAACATTTGTGTAAGCGGTACTGAAACGTGTTGTCAAAATAACATCAGTTGTCAAGTTTTACGATGCTAATGCTAATATTGTCTACACGTTATGGCATTGCATTCAAATTGGAAACTTTTTTTTCTAAATGCTCATACCGAGCCAATTATTGCTGTGTATTCTGGATAGTCACCTCATCTCTGTCATTAAATATGAGTGGAGGTTTAAAACACTTACAACATGTTAAACAAACATACCTCCACCTTCTTGCGCTCCTCCTCCTTTCTTTTTTTCTCCTCTCGGATTTGTTGTAAGCGCTGCTTCTTCCTTTCAAGTTCAGCTTTCAGCTCACTTTTGTCAGACATGATGCCACAGCTGTACACAAACAACATTCTTTAGTTTTTCGTCGTGTACCATTCAGAATCAACTGAAAAAACATTGTTTGAAGACTTAAGAATATTTAAAAAAGCGAAAAATCAAGGGCTTAATTCTGGGTCGACTGTGCTAGGAGTCTCCAATTACAAATAGAGGTGGTGCTTTTAAAAAACATATCGCAAAAAGCATAGCTCCTGACAGCTGATGTTCTCAGCTTCAGCACCGGGGATCCAGTTACCCAAACCCACATAGATCACAGTTAAACATGACAATACAACGGTATTCTCTGACTTCTCTGCATCAGAGTGAGTTATAATTATTATTTTTTTTTTTATTATTGGATCATTGCTCAGCTACATGTAACTCGGGAAACAGCATAGCCAGGCTGAGCATTCATTGTCTGCTAGAGAACAAGAGAGCCCCACCCTGTTCACACAGGTTGGATTCACAGCCGATTATCCACTCCGTTTCTTTTACATGTCCCTGGTCCTTGTGAGCTTTAATTATACCCGCTTGGAAACGACAGTCTATTTTTACATTATGTTTTGTGATCGACATCGAAGCGCATTTTCATTGATTCAACACGCAACGTTAGCATTCGTTCGGCCTGTACCACTGCTAACGTTAGCCTCCCTTGTTATGACTGGCGACAACAACACACTTTTATTAGTACTTACTAAGAACAGGCGTAGTTTAATGTTTTTTTTTAAATAGAAAATGTTTTCAGTTCAAAGGAAATGTGACTTGCAAAATGCAACCCATCCATTACGGCTAAGGATGTACTGTTAGCTTCCCTTGTTAGCAGCTAGCTACAACAGTTACCCCCAGTGATGATGTCACGCGCTTTCAACTCTACTGACCGTATAAATAACAAAGAACGTGGGCTACAAACACAGCGACAAAATGTGTATAAACACCTTACAGTTGTCTGATAACACAGCTAACATAACGTTGATGTATAGTTTACGAACCGTTAAGCAGGTTTTCTACCTGACAGCCTACACTGACACAGTCAAAACAAACTGACTGACAAACCAACTACGGATGCTGGGAAGGGCCAAGAATGAGCAATTGGCTTCGACGTGGCTGTGCCATGGACCAAATACTAACACTGTGCTGGTGTCATCTGAGGTCGAAGCAGTAACGTTTTGAGCTTGGTTACATCTCAAAAAGGCAGCGTTTATAGTGGGAAAACAATTCTTAATATACAGTATATTGCTTGAGGATAATGGTTTTTGGTTTAATATTGTGATGGCCTAAATAACAGCAAAAGGAACGAAGAGAAATATACATATTTGTATTTATCTTAATATTCAAAGAGTGTAAGACTCTATTTAGAAGTTGCAAATATATTTATTGTAAAAGAGTATATAAAATCCATCATTATCATTTGGTACAGAGTTCGTCAGTAAGAATATTCCCACATCCTCACCTTTATATTGTTACAAAGTAGCTCTCAATTATTTACATACACTCAAAACAATATATGTTAGAGAAAACACCAACAAGCTCAAAATGAAATATGAATCAAGGTGCAAAAGAGAAAGGTATGAAAAAAAATTAGTTTCTTCATTTTGACTTTCTCTGACCAGTGTAGACCGGGTGTACATTCACCTAACAGTTCTAACAACTTCAGCTCCAAGTCGATCACTTTATAATCCATTAGTTTGATCGTCTAATTTGTTATTCCTCCTCCTCACGTCCCCACAGGCCTCAGCATCATCTCCCTCAGATAGCTGGGACATGGCTGGGCCGACACCGGTGCTGTCCTCACCTCCCCCGTTGGTATGCAGAGTATGCACAATCTGGTCGCTGGGGCGTTTCCAAGAGGTTCGAGTGGCAATCCAGAGTACAAGAGCTCCAAAAACCACCAGGAGGAGTCCCAGAATGTTCACAAAAATTGCCTCCGGGGGAGAGTCCTTATACTTTGGGTCGGACCTTAATAATGAAGCAGAAAAAAGTAAAATTATAACCAACCACTGCTTTGCCGATTTCTAAGAACTACAAGCCTTACTTTCTATTTTTTAATACTTACAGGCCAAAAATGAGTTTCTCAGTGATGCCCATGAGAGCCACAGCTATAACACTGGCAAAGAGAAAAAGGCCACTGTAGACATGGATGGGCATAAACGCTGCTCGCCAGGATACAGGTGCAATCGGTATCAGGTACATGCCAACTCCAAGAACAAGCTGCTCATTGAAAAGTGAAGAAAAAAAACACACAATTGTCAGTTCAAGTTCACTGTGACTTAGCTTTTAAGAAAAGACCAGCAGAAGAGTACCAGGTTGTTTTTCCGTGTTCCGACAATCTCATACTGTATAGGTCAAGTGATGACCCTATCCACCTTTACTTATCTGTGCATGACAGATAAGGTAAGGTGGTAAAGTTAATGATTTGATGATTGAACAATAAAGCTCTGAGCTCATATAGATGGCAAAGTCTGTACTATTTATAACTAATAGTATCAAGCTCCACAACAACCAGGAGCCTTGTTTTATTACCCAGTGCTTCCTATCATTTGAAATAAATAGCATTTGTTTACCTGGAGAGAGTATACTATCACAGCTATCAGGCCCAGCCAACTGTGCAAGCTGTACATGTTGGGGATTTTGGCACCATTGTGGAAGTCAAAAACGGCCACCAGAGCTATAACGGCACAAGCGAATGCCACTAAGTGCAAGCCTGCGTGGATGAGCTTCATCGTTAGTTTGCTGCACTGCCAGGTCCATGGCAGTCTGTAGACAATGATGGCTGCAAGAGAGGGACACGCATGTTTACAATTTCACAACCAAATTCCTTCCTGCAAAAATCAGGCTTATATTCCATTATATTTTGTATGCAAGGTCTTCCAGTATGACCGGCACATGTTAAAGTGTGATAGGTGCAGTTGATGGAAACAGCTTTCAGAAAGCACTATTGCTATTGCTACATTACTTATCAGGTTGTAAATAGCACAGGAAGCCAAGTGTCAAATGTTCATGATTTATGGGCCATGGTTTTGCATATGTAGATGTTGAGCCAAATCCCTTTTAAGACCCCTGAGACCAATTGTTATTGGTGATATTGGGATAGTCTAAATTAAGTTAAGTTCTCTTGAACTCACTTTACATTACACATAGCCTACTTGTGGTTGCTACACTACAAACCCCAAGTTTAAAGCAGACCGGTTTCCTACAGTTTGCAGACTCACAAGGAACTTAGGCTACCATTGTTTTTGTATATTGGTGCATAAGATATAGAAATAAAAAGCAAGTGCTGCAAAGTCAAGAATATAAATAGCCTAGAAAATGTGTTTAAGACAAATATGGAAGACTGGTTAGTAAATTGACTAAATAGGCTAGTAACCCCTCACAACCCTCCAGGTTGAGAAATACGTTGTGTAACTTTGTTTACATACTTTCTGAATTAATCCCAATTCTTTGAAAAATGATTCCTCTCACCAGTTCCCTGCAGGAAAATAAACCCGATGACTATTAAGACCGGATGCCAGTTAAATTCGGCCGATCCTCCATCCCAGGCTAAGCCTTCCCTAAAGTGGAGAACCCATCTCAGCACGAATATTATGGAGACCAGCCCGACGACGGCTGCGGCACACAGAGCGACCACGAACTGCTTCAAGCCTTCCATCGCAGTGAGACGAGACGACTTTACCGGAGGAGCTGCTGCTGCTGCTGCTGACACCACAAATCCAACTGTTGAGTAAAGTGGAACTGGAAGCTGGGGATTCGATAGGACTGTAGTACGCGGTCACATGACCCAAGGCGCTTTACGTGTTTGGAGAAGTTTTGTAACTTTTTAAGATGTTTTGCGCTGTCATCCTCTGACGTGTTAATCATATTCACAGCAGCGAGCCCGCTCAATGTTTGTTGACTTAAGTAGTTACCGTTTTTTTCTTTTACAGACGAAGATAATCCTTAGCCTGTAAAAAATCGCAAGTTTCAACATTAGTTCACTATTTAGCATTTAGCATTGTTTATGAGTAGCCTTGAATCGTTTACTTGGTAATGTAATGAGACAGGCAGCAGCAATATAACATCATTCAGATTCTCTTTAAAGGTGCAGTAGTAGATCACACCCACACATACCATCACAGGAGCCTCAGGGGAAAATGAGGACAATGTTGTTTTTGGAAGTCTGTCACAGCATCAATGTTAAGGTTAACTGTTTGGCATTCATTGCTACAGGTTCACTAAGCTACTACACGTGTATCTTCACAAATATATTAATTTAGCATTTTTCTGACAGCATTCCACATTGCTTCCACTATTCAGCAACAGCTTTGCTTTTAGCTGTGATTTCTTGTTTTATGCCTCATAGCTGACAACTTGTTCTTAGTAGCTTGACACAATAGCGGATTTTTTCAAATGAATATAAATAATGTGGCACTTTATTTGTGGAATAAACAAAGACATTACAACATCAACACCCACTGTAATACCCAATTTTGATCATACACAGTAGTCTACATATTACATTAATTTTGGACGTCAGAAGGAGGCAGGAGAACTAAGTAGCTTTTAAAGATATAGCATTTTATTTAGAGAAACAGTCTTTAAAAAAGGTTGAACAGGTGTAAGAGGGAACATGGTTAACACAGTAACACAGTGTAAATATTTACAATTATTAAAAAGCTTGTTTATTTTAACACATTTACAAAATATATAAAAACAACAATTGTTTAAACTTGATTATCGAGTGTAATGCACTCAAAAGAAATACTAACAACGATCCAGACATGAAAAACAGCATTATGAGTTTGACAGTAAAAAAAAATACATGGTGGCAACTTTAAGTATTTACATAATCTTAAATAGTCAGTCTTTTTTTCTGGCAGCCGTGAGTTTGTAAACATGGCAGCAGTAGTTTGTGTTCTTTTGTTCAATATGAACAATCGTGTCTTTGTCAAAGAACAACTCATGTCGATAAGTCTGAAACAGAATATAAAGAGAGAGACAGAGACAGACAGAGAGAGAGAGAGAGAGAGAGAGCACACATAAATCCAAGTACACCGACGAGGAGGCAGCTGAATGTTAGTGCAGTCATGTCGAGTCACTCACCTCATCCCAAGGTTCATCCAGAACAACCGTCCGCAGTAACTGCCCGCTGAGGTTATCGTGCAGCCGGACGTGAGCCTTTCCTTCTCCCTCCACACCGTTAGTTACCACTGCCAAAAGGTCCAGCTCATCCTCATATTCCACCGTAAAGAAGGTCTGTTGAATTATAAATTCCTTATCATTGTGAACTCATCTCATCACTGAAGCTGTACTGCTGTGAGTCCCACATATGTGACAACAGTACTTTGAATAAAAATCATATTTGCAAGCAAAGTGCTGAGGTTTGAAATGTAGTGAGTCATTGGTCAAACTCAGAAGGATGAACCTAGAAACTTGTTCTGGTGTAAAAACACACAGTGGCCTGAGGACTTGAGAATGAAATTTGGAAGATGATGTTTCTCCAAGAGTTATTTTTAAGCTCCAAAGAAGGCACACAGTTACCTCTTGATTTGGGTCATCCAGATGAAATCTTCTCTTCACTGTGCGGCCTGATGAGGTGACAGTGACCTGTGAGGTTGGCTGCGGTGGACGGAAAGTAGAAACATTTTACAACAATAAGATTGAGTAGACATAACTATGGCAAGGCATTTCTCTATTTCGTAGTGAACACAGGATACATACAGTACTTAAAGGCAGACCAAGCGATTGTAATCTAGAACACTTACCGGTATTGTGAAAATCAGCTAATACCTACTCAACACTACCTGTCTGTCATGTGTGCATGCTCAAAAGTCGCCGATCCGCTAATGGGGATTTAAAAAACCTGGTTTAGAGCCAGCAGCTGTATGTTTTTTTACTATCCGCGGCCAGAATGACGGGCCAGGCACTTGCTCTGAGCGTCAAATATTGACGCGTTTAGTATAAAAAATAATCAAACGTTCGCTGGAGATCTCTTAGTATGCCTTTAACCATGATCACAGCAAGTTAGGTCTGCAGTGAATACAGCACATATTACAGTAGCACTAGTGAGTAAATACGTGTTACACTTACATTGATGTTTTGCTGGGTTGTCATAGAGAAATCCTTAACTATCTTTAATGGCACACCACTGTCAGGTTCCCCGAGGATTTTTAGGACACTAAAAAAAAATATTGTAGAACATGTACATTATACAAAAGATAGTAAAATGGAAAATTCATTTAACTCTGATCCTCTGAGAAGACTTGCTATTGTAGCTTTTAGTGACAGAGGCTAAGGAAAATCCACTTTATGAAACTTAAATCCTTTATCCAATAGAAATGACTCTGGACTCCTTTGTTTTCGTATATTTGCCTCAACACTGTCCTTTGCACAGTCTTCTTTTTTGTTCTGTAAAGGCTGACTGTATTACTCACTTTATGGTGGTAGGTCCTACATGAATGATTCTTCCTGAGTCATCAGGGTGGAAGGAGATCCTGTCACTCTCTAGGAGCATTGAGGAGCAGTCCATGTTTTGTATTCCATTAGTTGCCTAATGTTATAAAATGAATAGGTATCACATTATCTCATATAGGGAATGCGTTTTCCACTGTATTGAAAACTGCACATAAATATGAAAAGACAATAATCATTCTATTGAATCGCTTGATGATTAACTTTAACTGGATTTGACCATCAATATTAAAAAAAAAAGATTACACTGTATGTGTATGCAGTTCTTGTATCACTTTGATCAGGGCAAACAAAACTGTTTACTTGTGTTTTGGCAACAGTGGCAGCTGTTTGTCAACACAATTTATTATGTTGCTGATAATGGTATTTTGCGAGAATCAATGCACGCATCTTTGTCACAGATGCAAATTACAGAGAAGCTTATGTTACATATGCAGCAAAGACATACACAAAGGTAGTTGGAACAGTGTGTCGTGTTTTATAGTGATCGCAGGTTGGGTTCTGTCCTGCTCTGTCCAGCAGCTGAATACAAAGACTGTCACAAACATCCGTGGGCCTTCTTTCACTGACACTTTCAATAGGCTCTGCCAATTTGGTGTCTATTACACAACAAGGTTTTTTTCCCATTATGGCTAAGCACATTCTGCATTTTGTGCTCAAAAGTACCAAATGTCATGTTACAGTGTATGGTAAGAGGAGATTCTTTAAACTTACCAAAGTGCTGTCCTTAAGCGAACAGATGTGGTGAGTCCCATTGTGTTTTTTATGTGGAGGTGTGTAGATGAAGTGCCATGGGTAGCCTCCGATCTGAATGCCGTTATTAGAGCATGATACTTCGAATAGCACTGGAG
Organism: Hyperoplus immaculatus; assembly: GCA_949357725.1. Lineage (NCBI taxonomy): Eukaryota > Metazoa > Chordata > Actinopteri > Uranoscopiformes > Ammodytidae > Hyperoplus > Hyperoplus immaculatus. Next base: position 18,276,456 of record OX442361.1, on the reverse strand, counting down.
GGCAATCTTTACCATAAAAAAGAAATAAAAAAACATTTTTACTTTGAAATTAAAATCATTCCCGCTGCTTCATAAAAGTCCATTAGACAAAGATACCAATGTTTTGGACTTAAACAGCCTCACCTGTGATCTGGATATTTACCGGAATACCGAACGGAGCGTCTCCCACCGTTTTGCCTCCAAGAAGTGAACTCTGCTTTCCAAGTGTTAACTTCTCTGTCAAGCACTAAATACAAAGCAAATATTCATCAGATACACAGCGATGTGTGCAACAATATGAGCCAGGAGAATAATAAAACAAAACATGTTGCAGGAAACTCTTACAATAAAAAACAAACATACCCTTTGGAGGATGTGCTCAAAGCTGTACAGCTTCACTGACTTGATGTTGTAAGACACTGCAATTACACCTTGAGACAGAACAACATCTGTAACACCATTTCCAAATACCTGAAAGATTGATTACATTTTAGAAATACACTACCACCTCCAGGCACATTAAACAACTTTAAATTGAATACCTTTTTGTTGATCTCCATAATGCCCAGAATTTGCAAGGGGAAAACATGGAAGATGGCAAGGTGCAACACTGTATTCTGAGCGATACCTGCCTGTGAATAATAAGAACAAAACAAAAAAAGGTAAAATTCTATCAACTCTTCTCAACATCAGAAAACTGTTTCTGGGACTACTAAAAGGCTAAATGAAAAGATAATTAATAGATGAACTGATTCACTCAACTGCAAAATCAACTCCAAAATAATAATCATTTAAATAGCAAGAATGCACTGCTACTAGCTTCTTAAATGTGAATATTCACTTTTGGCAAATAAATTTGCATTTACAAATCGTCCCTGTGAGCCCTGACAAAATACATTGGACATATTTCACTATAACATGAAGTATTGTTGCCTAAACAATTCATTGATACAAGAGTGGTTGATTATGGAGATCACATTTTAGATGTAACTCTTTCATGAAGGTGCAACTCTTTTGAATTAAACAGATTCTCTTTACCTGTCTTGCCAATGGTGTGTCTTTGTTTTGAACAGATTTAACATAGAACATCTCTTGCGAATCATCCCAGCCAAGATACCTACCAAAAAAACAAGTAAGTTAAATGGTTTGCAGATGGACTAAAAGTTCAAATGAATGCCTTAACTGAAAGTACAGAGAATTTAGAGCATTGATTGATACCTGAACTTAATGTTTGCAGAAAGGTAAACTCTCTGCAGCTCTCGTCCTGTTTCAGGTGAAAGGCGATACAGCCAGTTATTGGCAGCCAAAGCCAAGAGGCTGGGTTTATGATCAGAGGGGGAGGCTAATGGTTTGTCCTGTCAAAAAGGCAAATGAGACAAAACAAGCAGATACAAATCAGGTCATTGCAAATTTGACATTAATGCAACAACGGGGTGTTTGAATCATTTCACTTACAAGTGGGCTCTGACACAGCAAGGCGTCCTCATATTTCTCCACTTTAGACCTCTTGGGTAATTTGTAAAGAACTCGAGGCTCTGAATGAACACTGAAACCAGAAGATACAATCCCATCGTTTTGTGTGTCAGACTAGTACAAACCTTTAATTCTGTCGTGAATGTCCCTTAAATTTGTACACTTGAATGCCATGTATAATTACAATGTTAACACTATAACGACTCATGTTTTCACATTGTTTCAATCACATAATGGCACAAATTTCAATTTGGTAAAATATATTAATAAACTGGTTGAAATTGTATCTGGCAAGTATTTGAGTAATTAAGCACCAACAAAATAAGAACATCTTAATTTTGCCTCCTGTTATTGGAGTATGTAACAGCCTTTACATACTCCGCGAGAAGAAAGAACAAAGTTCTCGGTGACAGAGCTGCGAGAAGTTCTTTCTGGTCTGACATTACATACTTCACGAGAACTCAACTGCCGAACTCCTCACCGCGGCGCATTGTTACCATGGTAATTTGACTCAGTAGCGCCAGCTGATTTCACTTCGCTTTCCTCATTGACTTCAGACTGACCAATCACACAATAGTTCTCGGACAAGCTGCGAGAAAAAAGTTCGGCCCGGGTGATGTGTCGAGAACAAGCTGCGAGAACAGCTAAACAAGAGCTGAGATAAGAAAATTACGTCATTTTCTTCTCGCAGCTCTGTCACCGAGAACTTTGTTCTTTCTTCTCGCGGAGTATGTAAAGGCTGTTACATACTCCGCGAGAAGAAAGAACAAAGTTCTCGGTGACAGAGCTGCGAGAAGTTCTTTCTGGTCTGACATTACATACTTCACGAGAACTCAACTGCCGAACTCCTCACCGCGGCGCATTGTTACCATGGTAATTTACTCAGTAGCGCCAGCTGATTTCACTTCGCTTTCCTCATTGACTTCAGACTGACCAATCACACAATAGTTCTCGGACAAGCTGCGAGAAGAAAGTTCGGCCCGGGTGATGTGTCGAGAACAAGCTGCGAGAACAGCTAAACAAGAGCTGAGAGAAGAAAATGACGTCATTTTCTTCTCGCAGCTCTGTCACCGAGAACTTTTTTCTTTCTTCTCGCGGAGTATGTAACAGCCTTAACAGGCTTCATGTGGCTTTTTAAGTAGGCTACATTTTAAAGATGCTATAATGTATCTTTAGCTCTAAGTCATTATTTTGCTGATTACTCATACTCACCAGCTGTAGCAGTTCAGGTAATTTTCAAAGTAGAGTTTGCCATTCTCATACATTATTGTGGATTTGGAGGTCTTGCTCCATACTTTAATGAACTCCCTGCTGTCCTACAATCGCAAAGAAGATGGTACTATTAGTAAAAACAACAGTCATTGTATGTTACTGGCACAGTGAATTTTTAAACGCATCGTCTTTTCCATTATCACCTGGAGGAGTACAGCTCTAAGGACTTTCATATTGTGTCTGATCAAGGTCCCATTATCCCTGATACCTCTGCTCCTCCGGTTCAGCAGCTCGGCGGCGTTCACGACTCTTTTGCTCCGGTGTGGCGCCATCAGCAGGCGGCACGTGTCTCTACGGTCTGGTGTTGTAAGCATGGAAAGAGACAACAACCGGAGCTGACCCTGAAACCACAGCCAGGTAAGGCCGAGGTAGACGTAGTTAGAAGCCCTCGCTGAGCTCCATCTTTTTATCCACCTCCCTGCTTTAACGAAGAATTTAACGAGAACTTATCAGATAACTAAAGTTGGTGCTGTTGAGCTAATCTTGTGCACTTGGTTCAAAAGTTGCAGCTAGCGTTCTCGTATTTTATGACGCAGAGGGCGTAGCAGTGCATGGCTTCAGAAACAAATACGTGATATCCTCAGTTTGGTGGGCTATAATGTCACAATTTGAAAGCATTCCGGTGTGTGGCTGTCACAGATAGTTAGCTGCCATTGTTAGCTGCCTTCTCCTGCGCCATGTTTGTAGTCTCCACATGGGTCTTCGTCTACTTAGTAAATTAAGCGAACCTAGCTGGGAACATTAGCGCCGTCCTGTCGACCGTCGGTACTGCACGTTTACCATTGAGGATCTCACGTGTCCTTTTTTATTTTGACAAATAATCTAACTTCACATTGATTGCGTTCCGAATCGCATACTTTCTACTATATAGTATGTAGAAAAAAGATTTAGGATGTCCCGATTCTTGTGGCCCGGATGTCCTACTTCATGCGGCCAAGATTGTTAGGCCGTGTCCGGACTGCCATAGCGTCCTACATCCTACATACTGTCTACTCAAAGATCGATTGTGTATGCGAGGTGCGTCGAAACGTTTTCAGTTGAAGTATACTCAAGCCATGAAGAATTTCTTCTTCTTCTTATAAGATTCAGGCCGTTTAGACGCTGTTTAACGTATAACCGCCCTCTACAGGTTATATTGAACTCGATTTTTACAGTCCTGTGTTCATCATCTGTGTTTTAGACCTCTTGTTTTATAATTGTGTTTTTTTGAGGCGGAGGATCCCTCCGACGCTCTCTGTCCGGCTTATCACAGCACTCAGCTGTCTGTGAGTTAAGCTGGACGAGCCGCGGTGTATGGAACAGAACAGCGATCTGTTCTGATCTCTCTCCACTATCAGACTCACATCACTCATTTCACTTAGTAACTCTAATGTTGTTAGGTATTTATCTTCATATCTTATCTATTGTAAGAGTTTATGAATGACTGCACGTACAACTGTCAGATCGCGGACCCCAAACAATGTCGTTGCCTAGCAACTTGCTCGAAAATATTTCATTTTCCTGGGCGGGTAGAATTGACCCAGTGCATTGTGGGGCGCTTGAGTAGGAAAAGTATACAATCGATTCATACCCAAAATCTTCCCGGAAGTTAGTACTCATCCGGGAATTTCTCGCATACCCAAACTCGCATACCCAACCGTCACATACTCAAATTGAAGTCAAAATGAGTATGAGTAGGACGTTAGTATGGCAGTCCGGACACGGCCATAGTGTTGAAAAGTGCATCCTATTTGGGCGATTCTGACTCATAATCCAGTGCGCACGTGAAGTGACGTAACATCGACGAAGCCTCCATATGAAAACAAACGGGGATGCGACGGATATAAAAGCAAGAGGCAAGATCAAGGCGCAATGTTATGATGAAATAAGAGAGAAAAGTATGTCCCAATAGTATGCCTACTGCATCCTAACTAGATTCTTTTTATCGTCGGATGTAGTATGTAGAATAGAAAAAAGAAAGAGTATGCGATTCGGAACGCAACCATTGTTTTATTTTTATATATTCTGTATGGGCTCGTTCTCCACTGAAGCAAAAAGTAGGCTATGTTTTAGATTGAGTTAAATATTTAAACCAAATACTAAATGTGTTTTTAAATATTCCAGATGTGTTGTGCTAAGCTATTTTGTCAGCATCAAACCACTACAGCTCATATGATTTTCAAAAACTGTAGATACACTGTCAAAGCACTGTAAAACCTATTCAAGCCTTCCTGCATTTTCACAGAATAGATGCATAAACTACGGAGCTTCCCTTTAGCCAAATTGGCTAAAGGTTTCAGCAGATTATCCTCAAAACTAAAGTCCACAGGAGAAAGACCTTCAGCTCCACTGGGTTCAAGGATCCTGACCAATCGTGATGACATCTTTAAGCACAACATGTGGTCAGTGAATGTTATGTACCGGGGAGTTAGTTTGATATGTCGCCGGTCTGTATATGCCTTAAATGGAGATAGTAGGATATCAGTGGAGGTGGGCCTAAGGCTACTTTTAAGAAAAAAGAGCTGAAATGTAGGGCATCTTCAACACACAACTTGGGATTTATATGTTGTAGTTTTTATTTTTATTTCATTTGATACGATATGGGAGTTACCAAAGTTGAACTGGAGATGCTTTTGTGATACTTTACATTTTAGGGATCATGTGCAATGGACAGAAGGGGATAAAGAAAACGCACGGCAGATGGCGGAAGAAAATTCCTGTGTACAAATTCCTTTGGAGGAACAAGGCGAGAAATAATTCACGTAAACATATTTTACTAAGTTAGATATTTTTTTTTAACATGGCGCATAAACTAAATATTCTTTAATCTTCCTTTTCACACAGGAACATTTGACACAGAGGCTTTCCAGTACTGGGACAAGTTTTATGAGATGCACCAGGATAAGTTTTTCAAAGATCGCAAGTGGCTGTTTCTAGAATTCCCTGAATTGCTTCCTTCAGCTGCAAAAAGTCAAACCACAAACAGTCGTCTGGGTGATCAGCAGGCGGCATGCACGTCACCCAGTGGATCTAGCACAGACACAGAGACAATAAACCAGCAACACACAAGTACAAACACCTCCCATCAACAGGAGGCCTGTGTTGAAAAACATGACGCTGCCACACAGACTACTACTTACCCTGGCCAACATGCATCTTTCAGGATCTTAGAGGTATTAAAACTGTTCACATGTACTGATTTCAGACTGTTGAATTTGGACCATCACACAATTTTGAAATAAAAAGAATTAGGCTATAAGTTGCTGCTGTAATGTCCTTTGCCATGACTCACTTTGGCAGAAATATTGATGAAATCTTTGTTCTCCTCACAGGTTGGATGTGGGGTGGGCAACAGTGTCTTTCCCATCGTTAATTCCATAAAGTGGGTAAATATTTTTAGATATTTCTACATATTCCATTTGAGTTAATGCATACAACGTCATTAATGTCGATAATATGCCAGTTTTCAATGCAACCTGTTTTTACAGAAGCATGAAATTTCATTTGCACTAAATATTGGCATATAAAATAGAATTTATTGACTAATGTATTTTTTTTTATGTACACCGTAACATTATCCAGCTTCACATCCCCAACTAGCACAAAACCTTGGCTGATGTAACATCTTTGGAATTAAATGGACGGGAGGAAAATGTATACCATAGCATGAAATGTGCAAATATTACTTGTACTGTCTTAATACTACATAAAATACACATGAACACAACATTGCTTACTTTAGTGCAGTTTGGTAAGGTCACTTGAAGCAACTGATATTCTGAATTTGATATGCCATTGCAAAAAAATAAGGGGACTTTGTCAAAAATAGCTTATAGAGGCATCTTGACTTGTCATAGTAGGGAAATCACAGGCAACTCTTGCTATATTTTGATTAACAGTCCTAGTGAGTAATGAGCCAGCATGAGCAATATTAGGACCCTAAAACTAAAATAAATAAATGTGGTTCTGCCACTAATAATTAGATTTTAACTATGTGTTCTGTAAAAAGGCCTGTGTGAAGTATTAATGGTGGGTGACTGTGAATTTGCTTCATCTTATTGGAACAGCTGGAAAGATACCAGCATTGAAATAGCTCAATAAAAGGAGAAGGTGCTTCCTCGCACGGATGCATTGTATTTGTGATTATTCAAAGGTTGTTAAATTGGCTGTTTTGCTTTGCAGAGAAACGGACACATTTTTATACTGTTGTGACTTCTCCCTGTGTGCCGTTCAGCTGGTCAAGGTAAGCATGTTGCTTTGTATAACCATGCACAGCATATAATTAAAGGTAATTTTCTTAAAAGCCAGTGTGGCTGATATAAGTTATAATTAAAAAGACTAACAGTCAAACTCACAGCGATGTATTTAATCTATTTATAGCCTAATAAAACTGCTCAAATATTTAGACAGAAGATATTAACATTTGATGAAGTGATTCATTTTGTTACTATAATTCATTGTAAAGATGCTATTAATGTCAATTGTTGGTCTTTCCAAATAAGTTACTCAAAATAGATTTCATGGCTCAGACTATTGTACCCTCCCACACACAGTGAGCATACTTAAAAGCACTGAAGAATAACTCAAAGCTCTGCTTATTAACTACAAAGACAATCTGGTCATTTTAGATTATATTTTTGTGCAGGTTTTAATGTTGTTTATATTTAAATTATATTTTTATTTCTGGCTTTCTGCAAATGACTCCACTTAAACTCAGCTCCGTATATTTGAATATGTTTGTATCCTAAAGTGAAGGAAATGTCATTTTCCATGTAGCCGAGAATGCCCTACAGACAGAATGTTAACAATAGAATTCTCGGTAGAGGAAGAGCATGGAGTCAAAAGAATGATGTGTCTATAAATAATGGAATCCAATCAAAACTGTTCAAATTCATTTTCAGGCCTGTGAGAAATTTGGTTTCCAAATATGACACAAGCCCAAGAAATCAAAAAATCATGTGAACATCAGCGTTGAATACATTTTTTTCTCAGATTCTCTATGCACTGTAAATTTGCTCATTTAAGAAAACTAGAGTTTTTGCGCACGCTCAACCTCTAGTCAGTGGAAAGTGAATAACTACATAGATATTACATACAGGAGTGGGGAAGGAATTATGGCAGATGTTTTTTGACAAATGCAATGTTTGAGTATGTCTTCATCACTTGTGGTGTTCACTTTATGAGCCATGAGGGCATGCTTGGTGGATTGGCAGGGTAAATGAGGGAGTTGTAAAGGATTTCCTGAGCTGCAAGGTTTGTCATGTTTTGGAGTTATTTATTAATTAAAAGATAATGTAAATGCAAAACAGCAATTCTGTCAGTAAGTCCATCTTGGTTGTCTCCCACAAACACTCTCACACTTGTTGCTGGCTTTTCTCTGCTTCAGTCAGTGTACAGCCGGCCGTGTCCCAACACACTGTGAGACAGGAACACACCACTCTCTTGTTCTCCTGTCCTGCAGAAGACAAACGGTCAGGTTATTATTACTAATCAAAAAGTTGCAATGAGAAAATGTGTGTATGCAAGATGGATTGTATCTCACCTTTACTGATTGTGACAGCAAAGGGCAGGTGAAGGGGGAACTGCCTCTGGACCAAAGTGAATTGGAACTCCTGGGGACGGTCATGGAGAGTTGTCCTTGGCAAGAAGAATCCCTTGTTAGGGCTGACTGCTACCCCACAGCCCACTGCCCTAGGCAACATTAGCCCAACCATGAGTCTGGTCCGGTTTCTGAGGCTGCAGCCAGCTCCTCAGCAGCATGACAGGGCATCCTGCCTTCTTTGAATTGTGTCATCAGTGTTGTGTTGTATAAGGTGTGGAACCGGCTCCATGGTGCAATTGTCTCCTACTGGCAGCTTTCTTTCTGTGGATGTCCACATTTTCAGCAGCTGTCAACAGTTAGTTGTCTTTGTCCTGTGAATGTCAAATTATTACAGTAATTACTTATAAAACTTTGATCTGTGATTTGAAAGTGATCTGTCATGATAATGGTAGCTGAACTGGTTAAATGTCTTTGTCATATGAGGGGGATGGAAAAATGTAATAATATCATACATACTATAACATAATATAATAATCTAAAATTATACTTACCATGTTTGTGGCGGGGCAGCAGAGCATGGCGGCTGAAACGCTGAGTGGCTGGGAACAGAAATGAGCAAGTGTAGGTTGTTAACTTCTGACTTTTTAGACAAAATACAGTCCAATGGAATGTTATTGTATTGTGCATGTTGTCCGTGCATCGGCAGAAATCAATGTTGAACATGCTAGGACCTGTTCCGAGTGCTAACCCATTAAAACCAAATAGAGCTGGATGCATCCACATTGTTTTATCAGTCCTCTTACTATTAAGCCAGTTATAAAACATAAACATGCAGAGGGGGGAGCAGCAAATTATGTCCCCCACAGAAGTAGTTTGTTTGGGCCCTGGTTCTCCTGTGATTCATGTTGAACAATTGAATTGTGTGGTTAAAATAATTAAGCACAACTGTTCATATGAATCAGTAGAGTTTATTAAGGTCACAAAGAACTGTTCATAGCAAGTGTAAAAGTTGTCTCAGTCAGTTATATGGGGTTAAGCCTGCTTTTCCTTCTTCTAGTCATGACAATAACCCATGGAGTAAAAAATAACCTTCCACTTATATTATGTATGACATGTATGCCTATTGCATATTTGTTTTTCCCCTGATAACTATAATTCACACCATGTAGTACAGTAGTATGTTTTGAGAGTATTCCTCCACAGCTTATATCAGCCACCTACGGTTGAATCACACCTAAAACATCTTCAAATACACAGTGGCTCCTCTGAGAAGCAGACGGCAGTAGGCCTTTGCCAGGAGTGTGGAGAGTCATATGCGATGCTGAAGGAGGAGAGTCATTTAAAATGGGGGAGGGGGCATATAGCGCGACTACTGGATATAAATATGAGCGGCGCTAAAAGTAGTAGTCATTAAAAGAAAGAAAAAGTTTAACAGAATCTCTTACCTGAGATAGTGCAGCGGCTGGGATGTTATCTTCCTCTTTTTCTGCGGTGGCGGCAGTAGCAGGTTGGCAAAGTGTTGTGTCTCGGTAGTTTGTTGGTGCGGCAGCTGGGACGTTATCTTGCTGGTAGCGTCTTCTTCAGGTAAAACTCCGACACGCACCCCCTCCCGTCGCACACCTCGCGCCTCCCCCACCCCTCGCACATCTCGCGTGCTTTGAGTAAGTGTCTGGGATTTGGAGTAACTGCCCGACAGGCCTCCTATTATAGTAGTAAGATATATTGTTGTTTAGAGAAGTGACGATAAGGGAGGAAATGGAGATTAGTTGTTTCAATACCATTGAAATCTGGAAATAGTATTACAGTATATAAACATAAATATGTGTATAGCACTGGGAAACATGTGTGTGGCGATTAAAAACAGTCTGGGATAGCCTATAGTTAACCTTAACTGTTGCTCTTTTAGGCCCATCCGGACTATGATGAGTCTGTGTGTCACGCCTTTGTCCATGACATTTGTGAGGAGATGGCCTCCTTCCCCTTCCCTCTCCAGAGCCTGGATGTTATTCTGGCTGTCTTCGTGCTTTCCTCCATCCATCCGGACAGGTAGACAAAGGTTACAAGACAAAGAAAGAAGCCAGATATATTAATCTTTCACCTTTTTCAAAAAAATAGGATTGAAATTAATAACTTATTTTCATCATGGATTCATCTTATTATTTTTGATTGATTGTTTGGTTTGTAAAAATTATGAGAAATGTAATCGCAATTACCCAGAGCCCAAAGTGTTTTGTCACACCAAAAGTCCAAAAAACGTATTATTGGAAAACATTTAATTTGATAATTTATTAAAAAAATTAAATAAAATAAGTCAAAGGAAAATAAGCAAATCCTGACTTAGATGTTAATAAGATTGAATCCTATTGTACAACATTATTGTTCCATAAATGCAACTTCCATTGACAGAATTCAAGGCGTGATGAACCGGCTGTCTACATACCTCAAACCTGGAGGAATATTCCTTTTCCGGGATTACGGAAGATATGACTTCTCTCAACTCAGGTTTAAGAAAGGTGAGCCGCAAGCTAATAACGCACATCCGACTGCAGCCATTTAATCTACATTACCAAATTACTTGTATATTGTTTAACCCTTTATGTGTATCATGCAATTTAATTGAATTTTTTTTTCATTTTAATCTCTCACAATCAGGACGGTGTTTATCAGAGAACTTCTACACACGTGGAGATGGAACTTGTGTTTACTTTTTCACTAAAGGTAATTCTACATTTGACCTGCATTTTCCTTTACATGGAGAACACTTTGGTGTTTTTTCTTGGAATTTTGAGGTTTCAGGAACCTTGGGAATGATTAATTCCCCATTGGTATTGCCTGGAATAGGCTGGCTACATCCTGGTACTGATTGTGTTTATTATATATTTTTTTGGTTGCAGAAGAGGTTCATCATTTATTTTCAAATGCTGGCCTGGAAGAAATTCAGAATCTGGAGGACAGACGGCTCCAAGTGAACAGGGGAAAGAAAGTTGCAATGCACCGAGTTTGGTTGCAGAGCAAATACAGGAAATCACATCCACCTTCACCATCTTAACATCTCAGGCATATATATTTATTCAATACAGGAAAACTGTATTTTTTTAAATATTGTTATTTGTTACCAAAGTAGCATATGTCTATAACAACAAGATTGTCTGCAATAAACAAATAAAACAGTTTGAGTGTACCATGAGTATTGATTGCATGAAGAGGACTTCGACATTTTGGGGGATTTTAATTAAATTCATGTTTTCTTATTTCCATCATTAAGCTACATGAAGTAATAAAAAACCTAAGCCCCCGAGTGACATTTTTATTTATGATATCGGGCTGCATAAGGAAAATTGACTTGACTTTACTTGATGGCAGTTTTTGCATGATATAAATCCAAATTTTTTAGATGGAGTCAAACGTTTGACTTACTAAATCTAAATAATGAGATGGACTGTAGGTCAACATGATAGCTTAATTTTACAAAAAATATGAAATGGGTAAATAGACATTTTTGACTAAGTGTCATCATTTTGCTGTTTACAGTTCCATACTTAATACTATCATATTTAGTAACTAATCTTGCCTGAAATTTTCTTCCATAGAGGATTGATATTGTCCAAAGGGAATTTAATATCTTTGAAGGCAAATGTCAGATATTTCTTCTAAGTTTTGAACATCTTCATTTCCAGTGATAGCCTGCAACTTGTTCACAAAGTGTAGTTTTTACTTAGTTCACTTGGAGTAAGGGTGTGAACTCCAAAAAAAGTCCATGTTTTCTTTCCTCATGTTGTCATTGACGTTAGGAAAAATGTATCACCCTCGCGATAAGAATTTTGCACACGATGCGTGACGTCTCATATGCAACCACTTGAAGACGGAGAGGTGGCCCAGGAGCCAGGACGCACTGCTGAGGTGTAAAGAGGTTTGTGCCCCACAAAACGATAATAATTAGATATTTTCACTCAATGGCAGCCCACGTAAAATCAAATGTGGTGTTTCAGTGGGTGAATTTCACAGGGTGTGTGAAAAATTAACCTTATGCGCAGCGGTGCCAACACACGAAAAGTAGCTTGATGAGTGTCCAAAGTAGTGGAAGTTTGGAGGGGACGCCATCTTTGGTCCCAGCTCTCCACGTCCCCAACACGGACTGTGTTTTCAGCAACATACCACAGCAGGGGTGAAGGCCCGGGAAGGTATCGTGAAACATTTTAAGACTTCTATGTCTTTACTACCTGCTCGTTTAGGTAATTGTGTGCACAGCGAAAGGGAAATCGGAATAAAACGACCAAGCAAATCTTAGTGACGAGAGCTGCTCGCTAGCTAACGTTACAGTAACCCGTCAGATACAAAGTCGATTGAGCCCGTTTGGCTAGCTAGTAGCACCGAGGACACAGGACCGTCTGTGCTCAGGCCAGTGCAATAACCCTAAAGATAAAATACGTGCATAATGGCGATAAACCACCCTGCGAGAGTGGAAAGGTAACTATTGTAGTCGGGGCATCTTGTCTGTAAGCACGCTGCCGTTATAAGAGCAAACACTGGTCAAGTTACACAGACAGGGATCCGCAAATGCAATGAGAGATAAAGCCATTTTTTGGCGATAGTTATCATTATGTCTCCAGATTAGTAGCAAGCGATGCATAAATTAGGTGTTAGCAATCCTTTGTCTTATGTCTGTGGTGATTCCCGACTAACACCGTTCCTAGTATCTGTGTAACAGACGTTAACCATCATCTTAACAGCACAGGAGGGTCTTAACATCGGCTTTAAACGTGACAATGAGTGTCTGACATTAATTGTGTAGTTATGCTCTTTAAGGTAGCCGTTTGCTATTGACTCTATTGCATTATGTTTGGTAGCCTTGTGTGACCTTTTTCAGTATACTAAGTTAGAGTAAGGATCAAAGTGACCATGTAACGTTATGAGCCCCCTACAAAAGTGAAAGGGACACCCATAGGATACAGGGTGCTTTGTGCTGTGCATCATGCTAACCCACACGCAACCATTAACTGATGTTCATTTTGTAATTGTTGGTGATCCAGTGTAGTTTTTGCTTGTGTTCATTCATGATGTGTCCTTGCAGCCTCAGTAGTGTTCACTGGATGTTGTAATGATGGAGGACCTTTTGGCTTTTGCATAGCTTTGGACATTGAGGTAGCATCTATTTTTTTTGTTACAATAATGTAAAATGCAAGAATGAAAATCAGTAGTGTGGGTGAATTTCCCCCCATAGCTTGTTGCATGTTGCCAATGAGTGAACCTATTTGGGAGTAAACCTTGCCAGTTGATGTCATTTTCTTTCTCCTTTTTTTTTTCACCAAGACTTCTCATGTGTCTTTGGTAAACAGGTGGTCACTATGCTGAGTAGGGAGTTTAAATGACATCTACAGCAAGAGTTGTAAGGGTTCAACCACTTGTTCCTGCAGGGGCTTGAGTATAGATAATACTTATTCAATGTGGCCTTCACGTTTGTAACTAAAGGGGAAACCCTTGTGGAACTTCGCACAACTGGTCTGTATTATGATGTAAAACCTGAAAAAACATTGTGTGAAAACACTGGGTGAAAGGTGAGATATGGTAAATCATAGACCTTTTAACAGGTTCTGTTCAACACATTCAACAACTTCTAGTGAAAATCGCTGTGCTTATATTATTCATGTTATCGCAAACGCTGACCATGCCAGCGCTTCTTAAATCATACCTTCCAGGCAAACTGTAGTTTGGTGAAAGTTGAAAATGGTGTCATTAATTTTTATATTTTGGAAATTAAGTCATAGAACTCGTCTCTGGGCTAAATATTGAGTACTGCTGCGTGTACACTTTCTGCAAAATAGCCTTGCAAGTTAATGAGAAGAAGCAAAAATCCAACACCTTTTGCATTTCTTGTTAAGATATTCGTTTTGCTCTCAAATTGGTGCAGATGCAATCAAAGGCTATATAAGACTGATGACTGCGGTGAATGACGTCTTCAGCAAATGTGATTTAGAAGTCACAGACCCATCATGGGAAATTTGTTGTCTCTTAAAAGCTTTAGGAAGAGAAAAATGATGATTGGTTCCAAGATTATATTCTTATTATGCCAGTGGCTGTAAGCACGGTAGTTTAGTGACTATTGTCATCTTCAAGTGTTGTCAGTGAAACATTTCAGTGAAAGTTAGTAAACATTGTCAAATTACACTGCTTATTTAGCAAGTTATAAATACATAGCGGGGATCATAACTAAAATGGGTTATGAGAAACAATTTAGGTTGTCATGCAAATGCTCCTAAATGCAGGGAAACTTCCTTCAGGAAACCACATAATTGTTTTAAGTCCTCACATATCTGGCATGCAGATAATAATAACATCTTTAGGCATCTGATAATTGAATTTCAATCGGACAAGTCCTGACAAGTTGCTAGCCTTTACGCTTTTCAGTGAGTAGTACAATACTTAATATGGTTTACAGAGAATAACTGGTAATCGTGTTCATAACGATAATTGTGTTTTACAAAACGACATTAATGGCAATGTGTCAGTACACTGTACAGTACTGTTTAGGTGAACTCTTAGTACAAGCCAATGACAGACCGATTTAGGAGTTTGACCACAACTATCGCCAAACTTTTTCCTCATCTTTTTTGCTGTTATTGTTTGAAGTTGGTGCGTCAAAATGTGGTAAACGGTGTTGTTTGCATGTAAACTTACTGGAACCAAGTCGATGTCTGTGCTGAAGTTGAGTATAGTTAATACTTAATAGAACGCATACAGCTAATCCACACATCTACAAGCACAACTAGATATATCTTATTGGAACATATTTTTTAAAAGTCACAAAACTTAATAATATAATTTGAAGCTGTTTTTCTTGTCAATGACATTGTTTCTGTGAAAGGCTGTGATCTCAATTCAATGACGTGTCAATGAAGGTCTGACGCCTGAAACGTTGCTGCTTTTCACAGAATAAATAATACAGCAGAGAGTGAGACAGTGTGATGGAGTTGTTTGCTGAGCCCTCCTCCGATGCACCCGTCACACATTCAGGTGTGTAGAGATTATTTTTCTTCAACCATTCAATGACATGAGCCATTTTGTTCTTTTTGTTCCGGACTCCTACTTTATCATGTTTTCTCTTGCTGATCTGGAAAATAGTCGGAGGTCTGTATTATTTAGCGGGTCAACTGCATCAAACCTGCCGGACAATGTTTTTGTTTAAGAGGATATTTTGAATGGCTTTTGTTTAGCTTTTCTGGCAAAGGCTTATTTTGTAGCGTGTACAATCAGTCGGACAATACAATTACTAAATGTACAAAATTCTGTTATGTGTGTGTTAATGTGTTATTATCGGCATATGTAAACACGGAAGTTGACAAAACGCACAAGTATTATTTGCGTTTCCACAGCTTCTGATTATTGAGTACATTTGTTAAGTCTGTTGTTATAACAAACCAGTTGTATTTGCATTTAGTTGCAAGTATTTCCTTTCCATCCAAAAGAGAATTTTGTCTTTGTTTCAGCATAAGTCATTTCTGAGTTAGTTCCCTGGAGCACTGCTCAATTGCACTGATGCCCACCAGCCTAACAATATTATAATAATAGCACAATTTTCATGTAGTACCAGTTTCATTAGCCTTCTGCATTTCTCACTGACATGCTGGTATGCTGCAATTAGTTTTTCTGAGGTGAAGACTACTCCATATGCTGCTGTCATAGTTGATTTGGTCCCAGTATGTTTGCAGTGCATTCACCATTAGATATCTTTGAATTTCAAGCTGCTGTGATTTTGTACTTCATTGAAAATTATTTCTTAATGTTTTAGGATTTTTTTTCTCCACCTAAATGGATTCCTATTGTAGATTCAAAATGGTTGTTTCATTAAAGCACAGGTTTAGTGGGCAGACCTTCTGAGTCTGCAGCAACACTGAAGCCCAGGGAGCTCACGTAACAGTCCCACAGCAGCACAGTATAAATCAGTGCCTAGCAGTCGAATTCGAAACACTGCTCTTACACCCTTGGGATAATGGTGTTTGTGGCACAAAAAAATGTCTGTTATTCGAAATCTGGACTTCTACTCTGTGTTTGTAGTAGTATTAATGTGCTATTAGTATATCTGGCAGTTGTAACCGTAGTAAACAACAGAATGGAAAATCTGGTTTATCTGCTCAGTGCTGCACACAAATGTAGAGTAAAATGGATATGCCACTGTGGGATGGGCATTAATTTGCTCTTGGCCAAGATTCTGGTCTAGACTAAAAAGGAAAAAAATACATGTGCATCTAAATAAGTAACTCTTATTGCTTCTGTTTGGTCTGCTTTGAGGTGGCACAGAGAGGCTGCAATTAATGTTGTGCATACTGTTGTTAATCCTCCCAGGCACCATGGAGGAGCTGAACAGCCTGGACCCCCGGAGACAGGAGCTGCTGGAGGCTCGCTTTATGGGCGGCGTCGGCGGCAGCACAGGGGGCAGCACTTGTAGCACAAGCGGGGGAACCAAAGTGAGTGGCTATTTAGCAATGTCAGTGTTGGTACATCATAATTGGTCAAAATACAGTTTTTAGTGTTTGTGTAAGTCCTTAACTCAAATAAATCTTCTTTTTTGTTGTTGTCAGGGTTTGACCAATAATGAATGTTCAAATCAGAGTTTTGGAAGCCTGGGATCCTCAAGCGACAAGGAGTCGGAGGTAAACAAACCTATTGATACAGTTACATTGACTAGAATGATCTCAACAATAAACATTAACATTTGTATTTCATTCACTTTCGTGCTTATTACTGTAGAGACAAGTTAAAATAATGTTTTGGGTGGCCCACCAATATTAGATGGTGGGCCATCCATTATTATTATTATTATGACACTATCTTCACAGTCTTTTGATCAATTTCCTAAATCAACTGCTTGGCTACATAACTGTGAGAGCCTCCATCTGTGAATATGACACACTTTAATCCCCCCATCGGGTTGCGTGCAATACTGTATTCGGACCAACAAAGTCTTCCTCATTCATTTCAGTACGATCAGTGCTTGGACACAGCATAGAGTGCCAACCACCACGCTGTGTCCTGGTATTTGGTAAGCCTTCAATCTGGATTTCCATGTTCATATCTGATGTAGCCCACCCACACCACTGCAGCCCCATGTCTTGTTTGCAGTAGTGCTACAGCTTGTCTGAATGCACTCTGAGGCTGCATCTGTGTATTTCTGCTGCATTTTTTTATTCCAATATTTAGAGTGGTTTAATGATCCTTTACACGCTGATATTGATACATAAAGTGGACGTTGCTCCTCCTTATCCTTTAGTTCTTTGTGATGCACAAAGCGCAAGTGGGATCAGTGTGAAATGGTAGTTCTAATGATACATTGAGTTATTAGGACAATCTAGGACTGAACAATCTATCTAGTAAAGAGAACCTGGCAGTTATACTCACTATTATTTTTAGGATGTATGCCTCTCTAACTCACGTCTTTCTTACTTGATAGGGGTCAGATGTGAAAAGAGGCAGTTCTCCTGCTTATTCGGTAGGTACATAATGAAATCTTCAAATTAATATTTAATGAGTGTGTAAATATTTACAGATGTAAAAAAAAATGCACAAGTCTATTATTGCAAAAACTTGTAATTCTCATTTTCAGCAGTACTTTTGCATTACAGTGCGACATTGGGTTCAATGTTTAATATAAATAATATTACTGAATTCAGCTTCAGGTTGTCATGTTGGAGAGATAGTTGTTTAGACTTATCTTCACACAGCCACGGTGTTGTAATGTAGTTTCCGCAGCAGCAAGCCTTGCTAAAGGTCAAACCAGCTTTTTGTAAAACTGTTAAAATTAAATGTCTCTTTTCAGACCCCAGAGAAGAAACAGGCAGAACCACCCAGAGGCCGAAAAAGGAAACCGGAGATCCAATCAGAGAGCAGCCAAGGTAAGTCTTCTTTGTGGTTACATTTCAGTTCCTGCTTCTCGCAGTATTTCTTTGAAATAAATATATCTCACAATATCTCACAAAAACACTCTTTTCCCTTCTTTTGCTCTCATAGGGAAATCAATTGCGCGAGGACCCAAAATAAGTGATTATTTTGATGTGAGTTTTTCAGTTTGGTCTTGGATGTTTCATCCATTGAAAGGAAGTGTTTGGAGTGAATAATGTGTGCTTTGTCAGTCTTTTAACATCTGAAGCATAATCCATTTCCTGCCTCTAAAATAACAGCACTTTGGGGGGAAAAAGGGAACTGGTGGGTCTGCTGTTATCAAGTGTTAAGCACTGATGTCACTATTCCTCTCTCGACCTTAAAGTTCCAGGGAGGAAATGGGTCCAGTCCTGTGAGAGGTCTCCCACCAGTGATTCGTTCGCCCCAGAACTCACATTCCCTTTCCGCTCAGGGCACAGCTGTAAGTAGCGCCAAAGCCTCAAAATCTCCATCAGTGCTGCATTTGATGTCGCCTTGTCACAAAAGAAATGCTCTCTCTTCTGTTGCAGATTAGACAAAATAGCTCATCTCCAACTAGTCTGTCTTTTGGGGACCACATGACACATCCAAAGCAACTAGGAGTCAAATTTGTTCAGGTGAGTGAGGTTACAAACAATTGGAAGTCTGGACACCACACACTCCTCATTCTCAAATGTGTTTTGAGATAGCTTGGAAAGATTTTAACACCACCTTTGTCGTTTTCCACTCTAGACTGACCTCACCGCATTGAAATTAGCTGCCCTGGAAAGCACTAAGAACCTAGACCTTGAGAAGAAGGAGGGCAGAATAGATGATTTGCTAAGGGTAAGAATAAAGTCTTGCCTTGTCTGCTACCTTTCAGAAAGGCTGGACTGGGCTGGGATGTTACTTTAGCGCAGAACAAGTTTTCTGTCTACCTTGTTAACAGCAATTTTAAGATTTTAAATAATTGATGCATTGAGAGAATAATATAATGTATTCAGCTGTTGATTACATTTTTTTTCTGCTTCATAGGCAAACTGTGATCTCAGGAGACAGGTAGACGAACAACAAAAATTACTTGAAAAATACAAGGAACGCTTGAATAAATGCATCACCATGAGCAAGAAGTTGCTCATAGAAAAGGTAAAATGTCTTGTTTTTTCGTAACCCTTTATAAACACTCAACTACTACGCATGCAGGGGGCACTCGTGGTGTAATGGTTAGAACGCCGCCCTAAAAAATGTTACGCATGCAAACCTATATTGTGTATTGTTTTTCAGAGCACCCAGGAGAAGCAGTCCTGTCGGGAGAAAAGCATGCAGGATAGACTTCGTTTAGGCCACTTCACTACAGTGAGACACGGGGCCTCATTCACAGAACAGTGGACTGACGGCTACGCCTTCCAAAACCTTGTGAAGTAAGAGGGTGTTTTGTCAGATTGTCTGTCTTATTTATTATATATATATATATATATATATATATATATATATATATATATATATATATATATATATATATATATATATATATATATATATATATATATATATATATATATATATATATATATATATATATATATATATATATATATATATATATATATATATATATATATATATATATATATATATATATATATATATATATATATGCTGTAATGATACAGTTTTCATTTTCCTGATCATCTTTTTCATGCCTTCAAATCAAGTGTTTTTCTCAGGTGTTGTTGGGGAACACAGGTACAAAATGGTAGTAACGTAGTCTTAAACACCGCTTTCCTTTCCATCTGCAGACAGCAAGAGTCGATAAACCAACAAAGAGAAGACATTGAGAGGCAGAGGAAACTTCTAGCAAAGAGGAAACCGCCATCGTCCAGCAACTCCCAAGCACCAACCACAAACTCTGAGCCAAAGCAACGCAAAACCAAGGCAGTGAACGGAGCAGAAAGCGATCCCTTTCTAAAACCCAGCCTACCTCAGCTGTAAGTCCAGGGGCCGTATTCACAAAACATTTTATCTTAGCACTAAGAGTACTCCTAAAGAGCACTAAACGTTCTTAGTAAGGAGTTATTTCTTAAAACCTATTCACAAAGCTGATAAGATCAACTTTTACTAAGGAATGGGAGGGACTCCTAAGCTAAGACTAGAGGGCGGGGTTGACCCTGTTGCTATGGATGATGTCATGTTCATACCTTCTATGCCCACAGTGATTGGCTGAATGAGAGCTAAGAGTGAATTTATGATAGAAACACTGTGGGAGATATCCATATTGTGTCGCTGTATTAAAGTAAAGAGTTTTTATGTACAATTAATGACAAGTGAAACTGATTTAACATGAAATCAAGATACTGCAGGGTTTCCCACACATTCGTTCACAATTAATCTACAATAGCGCCACATAGGTCTATTCATTTTAAATTTTACAATGATTTGAATCGGAAAAAATATCATATAGATCATAATATTGAACAGCTGCACGCCATGCACTCTCACTGTATTTCTCTCAACGGCGGATTATGCAGCAATAGTCAGACAGCGACAAACCAGGAAATTCACAATTTAGAAAAAACAGCCGGCAAAATCGTAAAGTGCATGCGGAAGGAAAAAAGGCGAGACGCACAACTGTACAGTAGCGGACCTCTGGAACGAAGGAGATGCTGCGAAGCACCACATATGGGCCTACTCCAGTAGGTTATTAAACCCAAACGTGACACCAACAGTAACTTTCAGTGCATCGTAAACACAAAGCAACTGCAGGAAAAGGAACTTAATAAATAATTTTTTATATAAATCTAATAAATATAAATGTGTCTATACTTTCTAAATATAGCTTTACTAAGATCATTAACCCCTACAGCTGTTATGGTACCTTTTGTAAAGCTCACTAGCATTAAATCTCTCCAAAACACCATCAAATGATTGTCTGTGATTTACTCTTAGTGACTTAGGAGTCCTCTTGAGGACTCCTAGCTTTTCATAGATTTAGGAGCTAGTTTTAGCGCTAAAGTGCTTTGTGAATTACACTTATCTTAAAAAGTTAGGAGTCCTAAAATTAGGAGTGAAACACCCCTTATTTTTGAGAGTTACTCCTAAATAAGCATGTTAGGACCTACTCTTAGCCTTAAAATGTTTTGTGAATCTGATGCCAAGTCAGCCTTTGCCTAGGCAGAGGCAGTGTTTAAGATTCAGTGTAGCTTTGGTTTTATTCTTTGGCATGGTTAACTTTTGGAAATCAAGTTAAACAGGTCTGTTTGTGCAGTATATGAATGTCTGAATGCAGTAACTTAGTAAAGATGGATGAAAACTAATGTTTTTTCATATCTCTCTCATCCTGGAAAGGCTAACGCTAGCAGAGTACCATGAACAGGAAGAGATCTTCAAACTGCGTCTTGGACATCTCAAGAAGGTTTGCCAACACACAGCAACAATTTATTGCAACATTCTTTTCATTTAATTACAGGTGTAGGTCCTTTTTAAGCATTTTTTATGTTTCTCACTTTATCCATGACCCATTATATTAAATGATAGAGGGTGTTCCTACACAGTTTAGAATTTTTAAAACCTAATTGGAAGTAGTAAAATAATGATTATTGTCCTCTATATAAGGATAATTAAACATATTCATTCTGATTCTCCTGTTCTCTGAGCTGAACCACTGTTATTTTTGAGTGGATATCCCTGAGGATGGAGTGCGCCTGTATTTTTGTTGATGTGTTCATTGTTTTCCTGATGAATAAGCAGCGCAGGCAGCCACTGACAGACTCTGCACCAAGTCAACCGTTAATATTTAATACAGAACCAGTCAGCTGTGTCCAAGTGGGTTTTGATGAGCTCCCCTCGTTGTAGTCTGAGCTCTGAAGGTGTGTGTGTGTGTCATTTATAGGAAGAAGCTGAGATACAGGCAGAGCTGGAGCGTCTGGAGAGAGTGCGCAACCTTCACATTCGGGAGCTGAAGAGAATAAATAACGAGGACAGCTCACAGTGAGTCTGAATCAATTCATTTGACATTTACTGCATTGACATTGGAACATGATGTACACACAGGGCCAGTGTCTTCACCCTAGTGGAGATATTAAGTTACTGCCCACTGTATGAAGCTTTATTCTTACTTTAAACATTGGTCACGTTAGCGACAAAGCTATCGTTGGAGATTTTGTAATGTTGTTATAATGTCTTCTGTGTTATCTCTCCAAAGATTTAAAGATCACCCAACGTTGAATGAACGATATCTGCTCCTACACCTTTTAGGACGAGGGGGCTTTAGTGAAGTTTACAAGGTAAGTCTTTTAAACGTTGATGTTGCAGGTTTTGAAACATAACAATACTCTCAGCAGGTGTCACTTTTTCCAAGTATAAGCGGACTCTTTGTGTGTGTGTGTGTGTGTCTGTGTGTGTGTGTGTGTGTGTGTGTGTGTTGTGCAGGCTTTTGACTTGATTGAGCAACGATACGCCGCTGTGAAAATCCACCAACTGAACAAGAATTGGAGAGAAGAGAAAAAGGAGAACTATCACAAGTAAGTCGGCCCTTATGGAAATGTGCATCCTCGCCTGCAGTATGCCATGATAAAATGCTGTGAGATATGTAGACAAACTGTTGGGATGCTTTCAGCTTCTTGTTATTCCTCGCCATGGGCCTGGGTGCCAGGCTGTCAGAGCAGAACGCAGCACCTGTGCCTTCATACTGTGGTTGCTAATAGATGCATAATTACCCTCCTCTGTCTCTGCAGGCATGCATGTCGAGAGTACAGAATACACAAGGAGCTGGACCACCCCCGAATCGTGAAACTTTACGACTACTTCTCACTGGACACGGACACGTTAGTGCACTTGATATATTCATGTCTGTACATATCCGGCACTTATGAGCTTAGTTTTTGTTTGATGTGGGCCGCAATCCCTTAGTAAGTCTCTTTTCTCCATTTGATAGGTTTTGCACTGTCATGGAGTACTGCGAAGGCAACGACTTGGATTTCTACTTGAAACAACATAAGCTAATGTCAGAGAAGGAGGGACGGTCCATAGTCATGCAGATCGTGAACGCACTAAAATACCTGAATGAAATCAAACCCCCCATCATCCATTACGACCTAAAGCCAGGTAGACGGATGACTCTCATGGCATCTATTGGAGAACATATCAAGTTATTCTACATTAAATTCAATTCAAATGTGCCAGTTAAGTGTCTTGTAGGCTGACAGTCGTTACTTTTCCAGTGCTGACTTTTACTTTTATGGTTTCAAGGTAATATCTTGTTGGTGGACGGAACAGCCTGCGGGGAAATCAAAATCACTGACTTTGGTTTGTCCAAAATCATGGACGATGACAACTACGGCGTAGATGGGATGGACCTGACCTCACAGGGTGCAGGGACCTATTGGTGAGATGAAATGTCCTGTATTATATAAGATAATGACTTGCACACTTATATATATATATATACACACACACACACACACACACACACACACACACACACACACACACACACACACACACACACACACACACACACACACACACACACACACACACACACACACACACACACACACATCACATTGACTGTAATGACATGAACAGTATAAGAAGAAGTATTGATATAATTTTCTTAGCAAACGTTGCAGTATCACATAATAAAAATTATTTATTATAATTATAATCTTTGTATTATCAATACCATCAGAAGTAATATGAAAGTTGCTCAAAACAATTTTGTTTGAAACAGGTACCTGCCTCCTGAATGTTTTGTGGTCGGTAAAGAACCTCCAAAGATCTCCAATAAGGTGGACGTGTGGTCTTTGGGCGTTATCTTTTTTCAGTGTCTTTATGGAAGGAAGGTAAGGAGGGCGAGACACAATAGCACCGCTAAATGTTTCTGTAATTTATTGAATGATGATTAAGTAATGCTCCTCCTTTTTTTCCAGCCTTTTGGCCATAATCAGTCACAACAGGACATCCTGCAGGAGAACACCATACTGAAAGCTACCGATATTCAGTTCCCTGTGAAGCCTGTTTCCAGTAACGAAGCGAAGGTGGGTTAACTGGCGTACAAAAGATCTTAAATGAAGAAATATGATTTTAAAGGTAGAGTCAGTGATTCTTGAGAATGCTTGTCAAAATCAGTGAAAGACTCCTAAGGATCCACTACCTGTCTGTACTCTGGTAAAAAAAATAAAAAATAATCTGGTGTTAATACAGTCTAGGATCTGTACTCGGGTATGTAAACAAAAGGGGCTCACCGTATCTAGCAACATGCCAGTTTATAGAGCCTAGGCTGTATGTTTAAACCCTTTATTTGTTATTGAGAGCACGGACAGGTAGTGGATCGTGAGGAGATATTCACTGATTTTGAGCTACAAGCATTCTCGTGAATCGTTGGCCCCACCTGCACCTTACTGGCCTGGCACATTTCTGATTCCATTGCTCCCCCTCTCCCTCCAGGCCTTCATAAGGCGCTGCCTGGCATACAGGAAGGAGGACCGGGTGGACGTTCACCAAATGGCCAGCGACCCCTATCTGCTCCCTCACATGCGGAGGTCAAGCTCCTCCGGAAATCTGCAGATAAGTGCTGCTGGCTCAGGACTTGCCTCCTCCAGTATCATCTCATACTGACAAGCCTCGTACTGTGACAGAAAGGCAAACTGACCAAGTAGCCCCCCCCCCCCATCCCCCCTGAAGGAACAGCCAGTAACAGGAGTAGCAGGACTTCTCACCCGGCCTCCTGTAACCTGTGCCAGGCTTCTACTTGTTTACCAGGGCTCGATCAATGGAGAGACACTGAAGGGATGTTTTTCTTTTAAAAAGGACATGGGTAAAAGGATCTGTCGAGGGGTCCGACTAAAGCACTGAAACTGACAACGTACCTTGAAGTAAATGTGACTGGACACTGTTCAGATGTCGCAGATGGATAAAGCCTTAAAGGGCCGAAGGGAGACTTGGCAGCCCACAGTTTAGATGAAATAGCATGGTCCTGCCAGGGTGCAAATGATTCAGCTGCTAGAAGTTAATTTACTGTGAGGAGGAGAGGACAGACATCCTTATATAGAACTACAAAGATTTAACTATTGATTTGGCTAACTGTTTTGTTTTTTTCACAAGTGTTAGGCTTTAAAATTGAGTCACTTGGCCAGAATGTAATGTGTAGCATACAAGTGGCATCTAGTGACGTGTAGGTTGGGGGTAGCGTAATTTACCTTTGATGCACAAAGTAACCAAATGTAGAAAAATTACAATGTAAAAAAATCCTATGCAGGAATATTAATTAACAGATCAATTGGGAGCTGTATATGCTGTACAGATGAATTTTGAACTGCAGCAGTAAGATGTACAAAGAGTTAAACATTTCCCCATGTAAAACAAGTTTCCTGGAGTTGTTTTCATTTTGCTGCTTTGTTGCTCTTACTTTTTCAAGGGCTGTATGTTCCACTTCAGGTACAAATTGTGCAGTTCTGCTAAGAGTGAATAATAAATGCCAGGAAATGTTATTCTCTCCCTGTGAATGGGACTGAATATCAGCCTTTTCATTCTGAAAGCTAACATCTGTACTCATCACCTGATAATTCTCGGTACATTTCAGGGTGCTATCTGTTTGAGTTTGTCTCCATTTTCTGAGATAACACTGACACCGTGTGGCTCGGTGTGGACCTGCATTTTTTTTATGGGTTAACTAAGGATGCTCACAACATGAACCATTTCAACCATTGAGCATAAAAATACAGAGGCTGAGATAGAGAAAATACATTGGTTTAATCGAGGTAACATTTCACTTCATATTAAATAATTTTTTGCACAATACCAAAACCATTTAAATATTTTAAGGCTATTGCAGCAGCAAATAAACCTGCTGTTCGAAAAAGAAAATCCCCAGTAGTAAAAATGTGTGCACTGCCTCCCCCTGAAGCCCTCAAGCAGTTTGTGAAGCCCCTCAAAAGATCACTGTGGGATTTTCTAAAAGTATTTCTTCACAATATGTTCAGTAAACCATAAAGAGATTATGATTATAGTATTCATTGCAACCTCAGCTGTAGGTCGCTCACGCTCTTCCATAACACTGCAGCTGTACAGATTACCAGCACAGCTAATTAACCGAGCTTTCACATATTGAGACAAACTCTGATTATGACTCGAGCTGTGATTGTGGCCGTGCATTGGTTGCTATGACTTGCTGTGACAACTATACGCAGGGGTTTGTAAGTGCTGAGCATTATATTGGAGGTACTGTATTAACTTCTGTGGTGTATTGGGAACAGATCTGTCATGTGACCAAATCCTGCTTGGCCTCTCTAAGCTTTCTTGGCAAATGTTAGGAACAGTGAAGAGTACCATAGTACAGCCACCTTGAGTGTGATGGATTAAAGTACAAGAGCAATAACTAAACACAGCTGAATGATAAGTGCATGTGCATCAGCTCTGCAGAATGTTTCCCCAAACTGGGGGTGACTTTCAACTGGACTGGACCAACACGCCTTATGCTAACTCTGGATCAGGAGGAAAACAAACTTCCACTGTGACCCATTGGGGTCTCAGTAGTAATTTTACCAGTAACAAAAGCTGCAAAGATAATGACTTGCACAATTAAAAGTAACCTGTTTTACTATGATTATGAGCGAAGTTCACAACTGAATCATAGAAGTTAATAGATGTGTTAAACCCCTTTTTTTTTAAGTTGTTCTGCGACAGAGTGTATAATTGACCTCTGACATCTTGTAATTTATTTTTCCCGCCATAAACAAACTGGTCTGCTCTCTGGAGATACATTTATGTAAAAAGTTTAGGGTTTAGCTGCATGTGAGGAAAACAGCAATGCAGCCCCAGTACCCTGGAAAATGTGCGTAACAACCCTGACAGTGTGCCAGAGGCCAATTTGTCAACTGAACGGTGCTGTTCATAAAATGGCTCCATTGTGTTAAGACGAGAGCAGACTAAAAAGCTCAAACTGCTAAGATGAGTCTTCAGTCATTGTGATATTTATCGATTCACAGCAGGTCACTGATGATGGGATGGGGGTTTTGTTCAGTGAACTGTTCATTTGGAAAGTGGAGGAGGGATATGTGGCGTTCCATGTAACAGCAGGAGCTGCATTAGCAGTCATTGGTGGAAGAACAAAGTCAGGCGGAGGCAGAGCCACAGCGGTGAGCTCACCTGGCAGGGTGAGAGGTGGAAGACCTGTGGAGCAGGGCACAAACACAAGCTGTTACCTTATACAGCAATCATGTCTTTAAGTAATATTATTATAGTGACACAGTAAAATAACCTATTTTCAAACATTTTAGTGAAACCTTTTTTTCCTTTGCATTTGTGGTAATTTTAAAAAATCTGCAGATTTTCAATGCACATCTCTATGAGTAAAATGTCACTCCAGACTGGACTTCATCCCTTATTATTGACAAAACATGGACACGAAAGAGAACAAAACAATACCTGTATGCTGTAATCCACCAACTCCAGGAGGCAGTACTTGGCTCAGGTCTGGCAAGTTGATATTTAGATTTAGCAAATTAGGAAAGGGTGGAATACCTCCAGGTAAGTGCATTAAACCTGTGCAACAATATTGTATAGATTAGAGAATGCAAAATAGCTGTCCCTGGTTTCATATATGGGGTGTGATAACCTTTCTAAAATCATTTCTACTAACCTGGTGGTGTGGCAGCAGGGTTGACAGACAGGGAGAGGCTTTGTGAGGAGGGGACGTGGCTGAGCAGCGGGATAGTAGGAGCTCCTGAAACAATTTTCAGCAAATGATGAAAGGTGGAATCAAAGTGTCTATTGACTTACACAGTTTCTTTATTTTTTAGGTCTTCAAGCAACATCTTGCCGTCTTAATAGAAATGTGACTAAATCTGCAAATGGTGCAGCTACTATAGGTCATTCCCGCTTCAGCTGAAACCGTCCGAGATGACAGTGTACCTGTTTGTAGATCGCTAATGACAGCATTCAGGTTGGAGCCAACGGACAAGCCGGCCAGCGATCGCTCTAAGCCCGCAGATGCAGAAGAAGACACAGCGGCAGGAACAGTTGGGATAACGGCAGATAGCTGGATCTGGTAAATAATGACCACGTCTCAGTCAATGTTCACACAACAAAAATAACATTTTCATATGGATGCAATTATTATTTTATGTTAAGCTACCTGTGTGAAGCCATCCTTAGGTGAAAGAGTTGGTTCACTGGGAGTGTGTGCAGGGAAACTGATCTCCTTTCCCTCTTCAAAGGGCAGTATGGGTATCCTGTGCAGGTAGCCATATCCAATCCCACACCCTAGACTAGAAGAGACATAAATACTGTGAGGGCCAAAACCTCATACTGCTGAATGGCAATAAATTACTTTCAATTACAATGTACTTTGTGAGACCATCAATTCATGCTGCAAATTAAAAAACCTTTTCAGTCAGTAACGGTTTCCCCACAAAATGCTCTTGTTGCTGTCATTGCACATTTTAAGTGTCAATTTAATATCTACTGAGAAAAGCAATGCGGCGTAAACATGAAACCTAACAGACATGGCTGTAAAATTGAGAAATTAGACTAGTTAGTGTAAATATGAAATATAGCAAAATAAAACAAATACAATGTATTTTGAGTAATTTAAGGGTGAATTCAGATTAAGTATAATTTTTTAATAAAGTTGTGTAAATAAATGGTATTTAACTTTTATTTAAATTAGTTATTAGAATCATGATTACATTGTCCATGTCAAAAAACAACACATCCTTTGTACAAAATTATGCTTAAAACTAATAACCCAATCTTTGAAAGACATATTTTGGACTGAAAATATGTGTACAAAGTTAAGAGACACAAAAACAAAACACTTATAAGACGAGTTTGGAAAAGTCTTCAAAACATCAATTGTTAAAAAGATCATCTGGGATCATGTTTATCTTTTCATGTTTAGGAGGTTTGGGTAAGTCACACAGCAAAAGATAAGGGCTCTCAACTGAAAACAGGAGAAAAGATTCAGGTAGAGGATTTCCTTGAGGACTATCATACCTGCCCTCTCCTCCCCAGTCACCGTTGGGAGTGATGACCACCTCTCGGCAGTTGTCTGTGTCTGTGTTGTAAACATACAGCTTCAGCTCCTTCCCTTCGTGAGTTTCGATGACAGCAAACAGATCTTCACTCTGTTGGAAGAGCAGAGATGCACTTCAGGTCAACCCGGCCGTCGCCAACGTTAAGACAATGTTACTATGGCTATTACAAATCTGTAAGGCAAGTACCTCATTCATGACAGCGTCAGCTCCTATGATGTAGTCGCTGTAAGCCCTCAAACCAGCCAGGGCTGCAGGACAGTTTGGCTCCACTTCCTGGACTCAACAGGAATAAACATGTTGGGTGATATGAATCATTTTGAATATTCGAATGTTATTTTACAATTCTGTGCTTTGACCTTAACAATTTTGTATTACAACACACTATGCATGCTTAAACATCATCAAAAAGCACTGAATGTAAGTAAGTACATTTAAGTATTGTACTTAAATATACCTTTTCATTAATTTACTTCAGTATTTCTATTTTATGTAACTTTTTATTTTATACATCTACTCATAGAGGCAAATATTGTACTTCTTATAACATTTGTAGTGTTATCAGTGTCACAGTTTTCAGATTTCATGGTCCCTTTAGGATCCTTGTTGAGACCAATTAATAATGTAATAATTTAAATTAACCAATTCCCTGGGATTAGCTGAAAACACAGCTGTTTTTCTGAGCTCATTCAAAATTGACTTTTTAGAGATGAACAGAACAGCAAGGCAACAACGATTGAATTAAACCAAGAGTATAGAGCTGTTAAAATGAACTCAACCTTAAACATCTACAACAGTAAAATGCAACATAAACATTCATGCAGCAGTACATTAATCCGAAAACTTTTTCTACACAATGACTTTCACTTTTTATACTTAGATTATTTTAAGTAAGGACTTGTATACTTGTGGTGGAGTATTTTGATACTTTTATTAACTAAAGGATCTGATTACTTCCTTTACTGCTGAGAAATCAGATACGACATCTAAAACACCTCTCAGGAATTTCCCTCGTCAGACCGGCACACTCACCAAGACATGCCACACATTTTCATTGGCTCCGTCAAAGCTGCAGAAACGAATGCTGACTCCCAGCAGCCCC
Source organism: Hyperoplus immaculatus (assembly GCA_949357725.1). NCBI lineage: Eukaryota > Metazoa > Chordata > Actinopteri > Uranoscopiformes > Ammodytidae > Hyperoplus > Hyperoplus immaculatus. The sequence goes on along the minus strand of OX442361.1, from coordinate 18,246,185 downwards.
TGGCCGCCCCACATGTTGCTAGGGGTGACGGTGGTCTCCCTCACTGCCAGCGTCTTGCTGTTGTACAACAGCACCTTGATGGGCCTCTCCACGTTCACCTGCAGCTGCTCTTTGAGGGTGTCGTTGTCCTTGTTCTATATCAGAAATCAAAACATCCAAATTAAACGTTGTCACACTCATGAGACTTAATAGAGCAGTTACAATAGCGACAGCAGCTTTTATTGTAAACCTACCAGTCGAGTGTCACAAATGGAAATGATGAAATCAAAGAATGGCTCCAGCCCTGCATGGTGACCGGGGGAGTTATCTTGCACCTGTAAAGAAAGGCATCATAAAGATAGGACAATAGTCAATAAAGCTTTTGCACTCAGCCAATCATGTGGCAGCAACTCAGCTCATAAAAGCATGCAGACATGGTCAAGAGGTTAAGTGGTTGTTCAGAAGAAATATCAAAATATGGAATGCATCATTTATATGACTTGAAAAAGGAAAGATTGTTGATCTCCTGGGATGTCCACACACAAAACAGTCACTAGTGTTTATATCTGATGTATACAATCTGTGAGTCCATGGATCCAACCTGACACGGGTTGCTGTTGGGTGTAATGGTGAGGGGAATGTTTTGTTGGCACACAGTAGGCCCCTTAATACCAGTTGAGCATTCTTTAAATGCCACAGCCAACCAGTATTGTTGCTAACCACGTGCAGCACAAAGCACAACTCATTTTAAACTGTTTCCACCAACATGGCAATGAGTTCAGCGTATTTCAAAGGCCTCCACAGTCACCAGGGTGGGATGTATACATTTACGCACAAAGGTAATGCTCACGTTGTCTCCTCCACCCAAAGTGTGAATTTTCCCATACCCAGTGTTAGAAAGGTATCCTTAATTAAGGCCACTTATAGTAATATCCATGGGGACACCTTAGGAATGACTGCACATAGGATTTTAAATCATATTATTTAAAATGAATATCCAATTTAGATTAAATTAAATATCTGGCAAACAAAGATACATGAAATTGTCAAAAATCCAGAAGTGTTTTGTGGAAAAATTGACAAATCACTAGAAAATTAGAACATAAATATGTGTGCTTTAGACAAATATATGTTAGATTTTTTCAAATGTGTTTTTTAATAAAAAGGGATTGGTCCATTAAAGCTGGGGTGGAGGATTTGGGGAGAAAATGGCAGTTGGGATAGAGATTCGAATCCAAATACCTCAACCGCTCCACTTGTTCTCTTTGGTCCCTCCCTTATAGGTAATCCCTGATACGCTCTACACCAACACAGTCGTGCCAAAGTGAATGGACAGTCCCAGCCAATGTATTTTTGTTTGTTTGTTGTTAAAATCAAACAGAATTCTCAATTTTTCCATTCTGACCGAAGCTATTCTCGAACCAAGAATACCATAACTTGAAGTTCCAGTTTCCTGGGAATAAGCCTCACATAACCAGTTATCTTGCTTCTTGATGCAGCCCTACAGTGTGCAGACTCCCAATTAAACAAACTTAACACAATAAAGGCGTCGTGCAGGTGTTCTTATTCAAACAAGAGTCTCACAATGTGTGTGCAGCTGTTGACTTAAGTGAACGTTTCCTCGAGGACTGACGGAATGAGCAAACAGAGTTTAGAGGGACGGCGATGACACAAATACATAAAATAAAACTACTTTCATAGGGATGCACATTTTCTTGTTATGATTTTATCCCTTTACTTAAATTCAAGTTACCTGCAGATCACGGACCAAATACTGGTGCTCTTTTTTATTCTATATTTAAAATCTATACCTGCATGGAACTCCTTAGTCCGTTTATGTAATGTCACATAATGCTAGCGATGATTATGCTGTGGCACTTAAACCTGTATTATTATATATGTATAAGTATAACTATGTGTTATTTGAATAGTTTAGCGTTGGCGTCTTAAGGTAGGCTAAAATGTCAGGTGTCTCTGCATATTGAACAATAATAATAGAAAAAAATATTTAAAAAATGACTTAGGCCTACAATTTAAATAAAAATAATAACAGCAATGTTATATAAAAAAGGGTCAAGTGTGGGAATATCTTAAAGAGAAAGTTGTTGTCTTATTTACAAACACACATCCTCATAAATCATGTAGGCCTATGATAGCCTCACCGTTTTTTGTGGCAACAAAGCCAGGTGGCACAGGTAGATTCATAGCAATGTTGTCGACGACTGCGCATGCTCAAATAGTAATTCACTAACCCATCATGTCAGGGTTTTTATGTAGGCTACAGTCTATTTTCAGGGCTTATGAATTCAGTTCTGCATAGTTCTGTGTTATGGACAATTCGTGTATAACTAACTAACATAGCCTAGGCCTACCTACCTAAACGAGTTTGGGGCGTATCATGAAATTAATTTACATTAAGCTACTACACCGATCGAGCTATCATTTGGACATTGACAGCCAACCGTGGGCAGATAGCTGCTTAGCTGGCTGAAGAATTAGCGAGACTTCACAGAGTATACCTTTAGGTATTTAGCTTAAAGTAGCCTGCTCGGTGATTAAAACGTTAGCTACCAGAGCCCTGCTCCTGTATCTGCAACTTAACAGCAGCTCTCTCTCTCTCTCTTGCTCTTACTCTCAGGACGTGGTATCCTTCAGTCCCTCCGCCTGGCACCTCGACGCTCTGCGAGCCTCCCATGTCTCCCCGGCTGTGTGGCTCACTGTGCGGGTTAATTTAGCAGGTGCCTCTCCTCCAGGTCATGTCCGTAACAGTGAACCAACCTTGTTTTCGTCGCGGTTCCTGGTTCCCAGCACTTCCGCTCTGTTGTAAATCTGTTGATGACAGCTCACCTGCCTACTGCATACACACAATGGCTATAAAGGTCTACTGAGGCTCCTCTCCGTTTGAAATATAAATTAAAATGTCTTTTTGTATACAAACTAGAGTAGGGCAATAGCCTCAGGGCAGGGGGCCAAAGAGCCCAAGGCTCATTGCATTTCAGCATACAATTGCTTTTGTAAATTTGCAAGGGACTCTCCACAAATAATCGATAATTATTGTCCTGCTTGGACAAAATCCAGTATTGGACCTTAATTTGATCAACGCTATACTGTGTTGACATGATGCAAAAACAGAAAACTGATGGCAGGTGGTGATTGTAACTCCCTCCAGTTAACGGACACGGACACAAGGCTTTCTTCTTTACGGGCATTTATTAGCTCTTTCGTTGTCATCAGACATGCCAAACATGCTGTGAGAACTAAATAAAAGCATAGAAATCACGTTACAGAAATAATAATATTCTCACAGAGAATAGCACATGAATAAATACTCTCAAAAACTCTTGAAATGCAATTTTCTTTCTGTTCTCCACTTCAAGGTTCCCAAGCTCTTTTTCCTTAAAGAGGACCTATGATGCTTTTTGACTTTTATGACCTATAAACGTTGTTATGATGATTCATAGTCATGCTTAACCATACTAAATTATCAAATAATGACTTACATGCATTTCGACATATTCCCTGCTGACCGTCTGGGGTGTCTGTGCAGAGCACTAAACACTATTCTAGCCAGTCGAGAAGTCACGTGTTCAAAGCGGTCTACCCTTTCATAATTTGTGACGTCGCATAAAACTCTCCACGCGGATGTTTCCATGTATGGTAATGCTGTCACTTCCCTGTTCGCGTCTGCCTCGCGTCTGCCTCGCGCCCTTATAGGTCCATGCTCGCGCTTCCCGCCACTGAAAGTGTTCCGGAAGGAAGGTAACCAATCACAACGGAGTGGGGTTTGCAGGAGGGGGGAGAGGGGAGCGGAGATGGCCGAAGCACAGGCGGAGGGAGCCGAAGCACACACACTCAAGTGTTGACAGGATGTGCTGGATCGCCAAAATAAGAGAAAGAGCTTCCCGAAAATCTACATAGTTTTTTGTGATGTGATTCGTGTCAGGTTGCTCTATAGCAGTGTAAAACAAGAAATTAAGACCAGAAAAGTAGCATAATAGGTCCTCTTTAAGTTCCATGTCCTCTAAGACCTTTAATGTGGCTAGAGTTGCAGCTAGCTCTGCTGCAGCTTCCAGTTTCTTTGCAGAGGACAGGATTGATTGCTTTGATCTGATGCTTGCAGACTTTGAACTTTGTGAACACACACTAGAACCTTTGGAGGTTGCACATGTAAGCACCGAGCACGCATAAGTCCCACTCCAGTATGCTCGTTCTTTGTGAGTGTCTGGAACCCTTTCTCTTAATGCAAGAGAATCCCCTGCATGTTCCAAGAGCTTTCCAGTGACAGCATCACACGTGTCTACTCGGCGGCGCGTCTTGCCATCCGGAGTAGTATGTTGGTGTAAATCTTGATAAGCTTGTTTTACGCTTGTTGAAGCATTACTGATCTTGGTTATGAAGGTTTGCAGGATTTCAGTGGAGAATGTTCCATCGATTGCTTTCCTAGTCTCTTTAGCAAGAGCTTTCCATTTGTCATAAGAGGTTGTAAAGCGATGTTGAAGCCTTTTAGTTTGGTTGTCATACAGTTCTTGACCCTTTTCAGTAAGCTCTCTGGTTCTTTGGCTTCTTCTTAGATTGTCCTCTACAGCAGCTTGAGTTTCTACACCTACCTCAGTCTCTTTTGATGGGTTTGCATCTATATCAAAATCTATAAACTGCTGCTGCAAACCTGTTGCTTCATTGTAGGCGTCTAAGTCCCTTTCATTTGTATCATACTCAAGCTCAGACATTTTCAATAAATTTGAACTAGCCCTTTAACACTTTTTTGTTTCCTAGCTCAAACTAAAAATGAGCTAAATAAGGTAAGTGACAAACCTAGCTTAATGTTACCAGTTAGCTTTTGTTAACATTGCAATAATGTACCTTAACTTTACCTTTAGATTTAACCAACTGTGTTTTACAGTGTAGGGTTCAACCAAATGTTTTACAGTAAAGATCTAACCAAACATGTTTTTACAGTGTACTCTGCTAGAAACACTTTCCACAATGCAAATGAACTTATTTTCACTTAAAGCAGAATAAACACTTCTCTTTAACACCAAAATAATACCAAAATCGGAAATATTATGATGGTCCCTTTAAATGATTATTTACCCTTCAACTAGCTTAGCAGTAAATAACTTGGTGAATACAGCAATCACTTCAACATGTACATCACAAATTAACAATTGACTTTTAGCACTTATAGAGTCCCTTAAAGCAATTGAAGGCTATTCCACTTCTTAATATTGTTAAGAAAGTCAAAAACTAGGACAAAATAGCATGAAGGACGGAGGTTCCAGTCAAAAAGGTTTAGTTATAAAAAGTGGTATTTATTTCACCAAAAAAGCAGAGTAGATGTCTCGTACAGTTAAACGTGCACGGACCTAGACAGTGAGGGTTCAACCTGGTTGAGCTCTCACAAGAAAAGGCGCTTAGACAGAGTGCGCTGAAGCATAAGTAGGATTCTTCTTGTGAAGTCCTATTGGTCAAAGTCAAATGATGCAGACGGAACGTATTCTACTGTACGCGGTCTGGTTGGAGCACTGAATATGGCCATTCAAGCTGGCTCATGTCCGGTATCCGGGATCTTCTGGTTCCTCTTCATATCAGTAGTGTGTGCATGTTGTCGGGTGCAAGGGGAAGGGGCCTTGTCTTACTAAATTAATCTGGGGCCCAAGGCACATGTTCAACTGTCAGTTGACAGTTTGTACGTTTATGTCATGTAATGGTGTTTCTTCAGTTGTTCCCTTTCTTTACTCTAAGTTTGCATGTGCTAAGGGTCAGCCAGAGTTTAAGACCAGGGTCACTTCTCTAAATGTGCATGTGCTAAGGGTCAGTCAGAGTTCCCTGAGAGTGTTACTTCTTCTTCTATGTACAGACAGCCGAAATAAGACTATCTGGTGATTTCATCTCTCTCAACAATTCTCACTCAATCTGGGGCCTGCTGCTGATTTAAAGCTAATATGTGTAATATGTGTATTATATATAATATGTATATGCAGAGGGGGCATCAATAAAGGTTAATTTTCTCTACAAATCCCCCTTTCCACACCTAATAGGTGTGGAACCAACTTTAACCTTTAGTGTGTCTTAAGGCAAGCTAATGCTAAATACTGATAAGCTTTTTTTTTTTTTTTTTTTTTAAAGAGGACAGTGCTTAAAGGGCTAGACAAAAGAGGGTAGTTCTTAAAGGACAAGATTTACCTGGGGAAAAGGTTAACCCCACATCAGTAAGATAATGCACATTGCAATTGAAAGCCCACCACCCGCTATGGTTTCCATCCCCAAACCCATGTCCTTAAGGGACCTTCTCCTGTATCGGGGCGGGTTCTTCTGCTGAGGAACCCCCATCAATCTGTTCATTGTTCTCCTCATTTCTCTCTCTGTCACCTCTCTCCTCCGATGCTTCATCACTCAGATTAACTAGATCTTGTCTTACCTCCGCAAGTGTGCGGGTTGGAGGAGGTGCTGATGTACAGTGTGTTATGTGATGCCAGGGCGCTCCTGATTTGCCCTTGACCTGGACCGAGTGTGAAGTAACCTCCTTCACTTCGTACGGTCCGGTCCACCTGGGGTCAGTCCACTTTCGCTTGTGAACCCTACCTCTGACCCAGTCCCCTACTTTAATGGTCGGTGCCTCTGTCTGTTCAGGTTTTCTCTCGAGTACCTTCGCCACCTGGGTAGAAAGGGCTGAGACCAGAAATGTGAGTGCACGCATATACTCAGACTTTTCTATTTTTGATACATCCAGGGGCGGCATATGACCTCCGTCCCTGGGTGGACCAGGCATTACTCTTCCTGTGAGTAGCTCATGAGGGGAGAGGTGTGTGCCACCCCCTTTTGAGCTTCTCATGGCCATAAGGGCCAGTGGGAGGGCTTCTACCCACGTCATCTTGCTTCCTGAGCAAACCTTGGCTATTTTGGCTTTCAATGTCTGATTTGCTCTTTCCACCAGTCCCTGGGACTGGGGGTGATACACTGACCCAAAACTGTGCACGATTCCCAACCCCTGTTCCACCTCCTGCAACATCTTGTTACTGAAATGTGTTCCATTGTCGGACCTGATTCTAGCTGGTACTCCGTATCTAGGCAACAGTTCTGTTTTTAGCCACTTGACTACCGTTTTTGCATCCTCATGTTTTGCTGGGATCGCCTCCACCCACTTTGAAAACCTATCTACCATTACCAATAAGTATCTCTTGCCCTGTACTACATTTTCAGAACCCATGTCAGTATAGTCTATACTAATGTCTTGGAAGGGAGCTGATGGTACCGGGTAGGACCCCATAGGTGTCGTGAAAGGTTTTCTGGGATTGTGTGCACCACAAACATGGCACTCTGCGCAAAATAGCTTAACTATGCTTTCCATCTCTGGATGCCACCATTGAGCTGTAATGTTCGAGAGTGTGGTTCTCTGTCCTTCATGAGTGGGTCTGTGTGCCTCTGGCAGGAGCAGGCTTAGCAATTTTGCTGGGGCTACAACTCTGCCATCTGGAGCTCGCCACAAGCCTGTACTGTCTTTTTGTGCCCCACGGCGGGCCCACACTGACCACTCATAAGGTCCTGCTGCTGTTTGAATGTCAATGAGGTCTTTGGTTGTTAGCTTTTCTCTCTGAGGTGTTAGTTGCAAAACCATTTGTGCTGGTTTATAGTTCCCTGCTTCTTTAGCAGCGGTGTCAGCAGCATCGTTCCCTGCGCTTACTCTGGTGTTGGTGACATCATGTCCTTTGCATTTCATGATGGAGACACTGGCAGGGAGCATGATTGCTTCCACTAAAGCTAGGATCTCTTCCTGGTGTTTGATAGGTGCTCCACTTGAGGTAGTGTATTCTCTTCTTTGCCACATGACAGCATCCACATGTGCTGCTCCGTGTGCGTACGCTGAGTCTGTGTAGATGTTCACCTTTTTTCCTTTGGCTCTCTTTAGTGCTTCGGTCAGGGCTCTGACCTCAGCAACTTGTGCTGATCCTGGCTGGGGGTGCCTCTCTGGCCTGAGCCATCCTAATGGTGGCGTCTTTTACTATTGTTTCCAATTGACGACCGCTTGGGGGCCCATACTTAGGCAACCACCCGCTCTCTTCCCATCTTTCTATTAATGTCTTGACTACTGACTTTTCCCCTGCCTTCTCGCCTGCATCTCTGACTCGTTCTGCTAACAAGGTCCCATATGAAGACATAATGTCTGTGATCTTTATTCAAATCTTACTTAAGGTTGAAGTTTAATTAAATCTTAATTATTTTGAGAAATGTCTTAAATTTAGCCTAATGTTAGTTTAAGTTACTGTCTTATTTTATGCTACTGGTTATCTGAATTTCCCTGGGGATAAATAAAGTGTCAATCTATTTATCAATCTATAATGTCAGGTCCAAGATTTCAAAACTACAAGTAGTTCAAAAGCTTCCTCCAAAGGCTAGATATACACAGAGAGTCAATTCACAGTGAGGAAACCGCGCGGGCACGCGCTGGGGACAATATTTCAATTCCCTATTTATCTATGTCTCTCATAGGTGGTAGATACAATAATAAGGATCCCTAAATTGATAACTAGCAGTGTTGCTAAGCCTAACAGAACTGCGCTGGAGAACCAATGGTTCAAACGCACCCAATCCACAACAATCTTTTTCCACTGCAACCACGTTACTAGGGGGATGTTAAAAGTGTCCGCGTGGTCAGTATGTGCACTCGCTGAGTTATGGGGGTGGGAAACGGGAAGTTGGTCCTCGTGCACTGGTGAATCGTGCACTGGTGGTGTGGCAGCTTGTTCTTCAAACTCTATTGCAATAGTCCAATGTTCAGCCATACCATAACTTATAAAACGTTATTTACTTTTATTTTATATATATTTATTTATTTATTTAGTTATCTATTAGCAGTACTGTCTTTTTTTTTTTTTTTTTTAAAGAAAAACACCTCAAAACACTACAGAAAAAACAATTCAAAACACAACTGAAAAACAATTCAAAACACTTCAAAACACAACTCAAAACACAACAAAAAAATAATTCAAAACACTTCAAAACAAATCAACTCTTAAGACAATTCAACTCTTAAGACAACCAGAGTCGTTCACTATTCTTTGAATATTTCCCGATTGGAGCTGGATGGCACAGCAAGGCCCTACTTTAACACATACAGCAAGCAACCAGGCAACAGTGCCTTAGATAGGAAATACTCTTGAATATGACCCGAACTCAACCGCGACACAGGCCGCTCCAAAAACCACAGCACAGGCTGAATCAATAACACTTTATCACGGCACAAGCCGAAAAGTAAATAAAACCGCGACACAGGCCGCTCCAAAAACCACAGCACAGGCTGAATCAATAACACTTTATCACGGCACAAGCCGAAAAGTAAATAAAACAAAATCTCAACACAGGTTGATAGGTTACGATAAGGCACAGGCCGAGAAGTAACAGGATCCAAAACTCGACACAGGTCGATAGGTTACGATAAGGCATAGGCCGAGAAGTAACAGGATCCAAAACTCGACACAGGTCGATAGGTTACGATAAGGCGCAGGCCGAAAAGTAACTGAATCCAATACTCGACACAGGTCGATAGGTTACGATAAGGCACAGGCCGAGAAGTAACAGGATCCAAAACTAAGCTCTCAAACACGACACAGGTCGTGAAAAACACACACACACTACACAGGTAGTGAATCAAAACAAATAATTCAACCACGACACAGGTCGTAAAGTAACAAAATCTACTTCTTAAACGGCACAGGCCGGAAAGTAAACAAACAAAAACTCGACACAGGTCGAAAAATAACTAAATCTGCACCCTTAGGCTGTTTTAGTGAACTCAAGACTCTGATTAACTACTCAAACACAGCATAGGCTGCGGAGCTCACACACACAGGCACTCTGAGGAAGTCAAAGTACCCACACACTCAACCACAACTAAGGTTGTGGTAGACACACACACACTCTTAGGTTGCTAAAGCAACCACACGCGACTACAGCATAGGCTGTGGAAGCACACACACACACACTCTTAGTAACTGGATTCTCACACCACAGGGTGTTTCTCATAGAATTCAAAACAATAATTAATACAGGGTGTCTCTAGTTATTTGCAAACAAACAAGAAAAATACAACATGTAAGGTTAGTGGTTTAATCTCAAGCTTGTATTCAGATCATTGAGCGGACAAGCCTTCTCGAATGACTCAACAGGTCGTTTGACAATCGCTTACTTCACACCAATGGCATGCTTCGGCGATCAGATACAACCCATAAGAGCCTCGTAGGTAGACATGCGGTCTCAAATCACTTATTCCAAGCTATCAATTCTGTTAAACCCGTTCATGCACGTATACACACTATGGCAGATTTTATTTTAACAAGCCACCAACTCTGCTGTATGATTGTATTACAATTACTTTTAACAGACTACGTGTTCAATACTCACACTCGGTACACTGATCACTTGATTTGGATATTGACTAGACTACAAAATGCAGAGTTTAGTTAAAAAGGTTCTGCTTACCCTTTATTGATGAGAGCGCTCTCTGTGATCAGGTTCCCGAGGTCAGTCTGAAGACGGCAACGCCTACTGGAACTCTCGGCCCAATCACGCCGGGTCCTGTGGACAGTGAGGAGAAAGTAGTTTAGAAACTTTTCTCCAAGCTATGATCTTTTTAAACCATCCTCCCTGCTACCATGTTAAGAAAGTCAAAAACTAGGACAAAATAGCATGAAGGACGGAGGTTCCAGTCAAAAAGGTTTAGTTATAAAAAGTGGTATTTATTTCACCAAAAAAGCAGAGTAGATGTCTCGTACAGTTAAACGTGCACGGACCTAGACAGTGAGGGTTCAACCTGGTTGAGCTCTCACAAGAAAAGGCGCTTAGACAGAGTGCGCTGAAGCATAAGTAGGATTCTTCTTGTGAAGTCCTATTGGTCAAAGTCAAATGATGCAGACGGAACGTATTCTACTGTACGCGGTCTGGTTGGAGCACTGAATATGGCCATTCAAGCTGGCTCATGTCCGGTATCCGGGATCTTCTGGTTCCTCTTCATATCAGTAGTGTGTGCATGTTGTCGGGTGCAAGGGGAAGGGGCCTTGTCTTACTAAATTAATCTGGGGCCCAAGGCACATGTTCAACTGTCAGTTGACAGTTTGTACGTTTATGTCATGTAATGGTGTTTCTTCAGTTGTTCCCTTTCTTTACTCTAAGTTTGCATGTGCTAAGGGTCAGCCAGAGTTTAAGACCAGGGTCACTTCTCTAAATGTGCATGTGCTAAGGGTCAGTCAGAGTTCCCTGAGAGTGTTACTTCTTCTTCTATGTACAGACAGCCGAAATAAGACTATCTGGTGATTTCATCTCTCTCAACAATTCTCACTCAATCTGGGGCCTGCTGCTGATTTAAAGCTAATATGTGTAATATGTGTATTATATATAATATGTATATGCAGAGGGGGCATCAATAAAGGTTAATTTTCTCTACAATATTCAACTTGTTCTAAATATTAAACTTCTTGTAGGTTTAACCATGCAATGCTCCTGGATTCTGATTGCCTCTTAATATGTTAACAGTGTAGGGGAGCCCGGGGCTGGTTGGCACACGGGGCAGGTTGGCACACACCTATTTTCTGGTCCTTGGAAGGTCACAGAAACAAAAAATGTACATCAAAATGTCAGTTTTCTTTACTTGCACTCATCTACTATGTTAAAACATGTGAAAGTAACTAACTTTTTTGGCGAGGGTAAAATTTCCATTTTATAGTTGCGAAAGTAAAAAAGTGGTCTTTTGACTAAACATATAATAAAACTGTGAAAGTTGGAGATATTGTAAATGTGTTATAACTAGTTTATAAACATGAGAAACAGCTACATTTTAATGTAAGATTTCATAGTCTGTGATGAGGAATGCTAGTTGGCTTATACAATTTCATCTCAAATTTGGTTAAAATGTGAGCGGGGCTGGTTGGCACACTGATTTGGGGGCTGGTTGGCACATAACAAATACTTTAAAAAAATTATGGTAAGCCATGTAGGCTATTATATATGAAGGTATATTTGTTTCCTTATGTGTGTATAGGCTACAAGTCTGTCTGTGTGTGTTTTTGTTAATGTGTTTCGGGGATACTATGGCTTTTGTGGTTAATGTCCCTTTAAAAAATTGTGTGACCCCTGACCTCATACAAAATTGTTATTTCTGATTTGTAATCCTTAGGTAAAAATAGGCCTTAGTTTTAAAACCTTCTTGTTATTTGTATTACTAGGCCTATATATGTTTTTTTATTATTATTCCTACCCTATAAGGATAAAATTGCAATTTGAAATGTAATCGGAATTAATAATATTGTATAATATTTGTTAATAAATGCTAATCAAGTTAATATTTTCTATCTTGACAGCTAGCGGTTGCTCATTTTACCTTTCACAAACACACAAAGCACTCATAGTAGGTATATTATTTTATTTTGTTAATAAATAGACTTCTGACACATTAGGGCAAACAAACGAAACGATAGTCCTACTGATATGTTGCTTCAAATTGTTGTTTGGTTCTAAAATATGGGCTGATAATCTATTAAATGTTCATGTTTACTGTTTATTGGTTAAATTAAATGATCAAACTTTTAATTTGGTTGTTTAATTCTTTTTAAGTGTCACATTTTAACAGTGTGCCAACCAGCCCCCTAACGTGTGTGGGGCTGGTTGGCACACATGCGCAACATTGCTTTAATCATATACCATCTTATTTTGCAAAATATGTGTGAACAATTAAAACATAATCATGTATAGCTGAGACTTAAACCTTTCATATTCTGCTGGTTAGAATATTGAAATAAAAATTATGCTAGAGAAATACGGCAGTGAGTAAAAAGTGTGCCAACCAGCCCCGGGCTCCCCTACACAGTCTTATCTGTTGATGCTCGAATTCAATGTAAACTTGCTAGCAGCTCCGTCGACGAACGGCAGGCGCGGATCATCCTCTCTCCACGTCGAGCAGGCTGAGTTCTCACTGTAAGGGGCCACTCACACTAGGGCCGCGGCCCCGTGCCAAAGCTCATTTGCATACTAAAGTCTAGAACGTTTGGCTAGTGTGACCACGCCAACTTGTATTCCAGCACGGAACAGCCCCTTGGCCACGGCACACTTGGGAGAGGTGTGCCGTGGCCAAAGTACAGATGCTAATGAGATGACACGCGCACAAGCAAGCGCACAGGCGGCGTTCCTGACGTGAATTTATTAAGGATGCATAGTCCGTTAACGTCCGCTGCCTTACTAGTCGGCACCAGAATTGCCCACCACTTGGACTTGTAGCTATAATGTGTGAGAATTAACGTGTGTGTAGGCCTAGGTGTGGGCTAATAAAAGAGGGAGAGAGCTAATTAGGTGAGCGCAGAAAGCAAAGCAAAAAGGTTTTCGTGTTTACTCACGTTCGTCAGATGATTTTTTTCTTTTTCCTCCCGTCAGCTTTCATAACTGCCTTTACGCATGGCGGTGGAGACGAACCCAAAATAACACACCGCGGTCCGGTGATAAGGAAACAGTAGCCTACACCAACAAGAAACTTTATAAAGACACTTAAAAAAACGATCTCTGCCCATACAAAAAGTTCTGACTTGGATTTGATGGAGCGATCGATGTGTATAAAACCATCCGGTACGTATGGTCTGATGACGGGCTGTTATATTAATAATAAACAGCATGCTGCACAAATATGAGACTGTCCACCGCGACCTATTACGTCAAGGCTACATTAAAAAAAACAATAGCTTAGCTTAAGGATTCTCGTTGCTCTAATGTGGAAGTGGAATATTTGATGCAAATTTGGCCGGATGAAAATATTCACAAACAGTCGTATAGCCTACAAGACTACGCTCCAAATCCTAAACGCGCACGGTGACGTAGGCAAGGTGCTAGTGTGCCCAGGCCACAAGCAGTATGAGCACGGGCCAGCGGGGGGAGTGGGGAGGCGGGGGAATCGTGCTGAATCGTGCTGAGCACGGAACAGGCAAATGGCACTAGTGTGAGTGGGCCCTTATAACTCCCTCCAGTTAATGGACACGGACACAAGGCTTTCTTCTTTACGGGCATTTATTAGCTCTTTCGTTGTCATCAGACATGCCAAACATGCCGTGAGAACTAAATAAAAGCATAGAAATCACGTTACAGAAATAATAATATTCTCACAGAGAATAGCACATGAATAAATACTCTCAAAAACATATGATTTACATTGATAATTACACATTAAAATAACTATACCTCATTGGCCGGGTTAACTCCGGGGAGTGATTCAGGTGACACGGAGCCAACTTCTCTCCTGTGTGTCTCTCGTCAAACTAAGTCAAGTAATGACGCTACCAATACAATCAAAGAGCGGCAGTTGGCTCTGCATGCGCTGCATGCATGGACGGCTGCATGCTCTAATGCTGGCGCTACATCAATCAACAAACCCCAGAACAGTAGTTCCGCTATAGTAACAGGTCAGCTTGTAAACACATCTCAAAATAAAAGAAATGCAGATAAATATAATATAATTAAATGTGGTTTGTTTTATGAAACTTAAAATATTCTAATAAACTAAAATGATGTAGGCCTAACTGTTTCTGCTGACAGCTACAGTGATAATAACTGTTAGTCTAAAGGTGGAGGCTACAGTGTAATGAAGCTGCTATGCACCGTGCTTAAAGCTATAGTGTGTAACTTCTGTTGCCTCCATGAGGAATTCTGAGTAATTACAACAAAACATCATCGGCACATCTACAAGAGGTAAGTCTTTGGTGATATTAAAATGTTACAATGCATCATTAATTCAACACATTTCATAATGTAGGCTATTCTTTATCCTCTTAAGAGTACATTTTGCTGCCGATAGAAACTTTTTCTTATTGGATACAGGACTTTCATCCACAATGGAGTATTGTTAAATAGAGGATTTGTGCACCATTCCCTTCCCCCTCCCACACCAACACAAAGACACGCACACACACAAAGACAAAGACACTGGTAGAGTCCATCTTGTGATTTTAATTGTCTGGTATGTTGTGCAAGCATTGATTGCATGTGTAAAATAAAGACGACACAGCTTAGATTTTCCAAAAACTTAGTGATGATCCCCTTAGCAAGACAGTCACCATCTATAACCATTAACCTAGCTGAAAATTATTAGGTTATCAATGATAACCTCAGCTTAAGTCGTTTTTTAAATTTTTCTTATTATCTTTTAGATCCCAGCTGTTTTTTATATGATCGTAATCACGCCAGAGCCGTCACGCGAGCCAGGGAAGATGTGTGAGAAGAAAATTGTCTTTGCGATCACCCAGTGATAATAAGAGATATCATCAGCTGCTAAGAAGAACACAGGCGTACGTAGTAGAGGAATGTATATGTTGTTGAATATCTCTGTAGCGCAGCAGCTCTTATCAAATAATTTGAAATAAACTCGCTTAGCATCATGATTCTCCTCATCAATCACCAGATGTCCTGTCAGTACATGTGTCCTTCCAGAGCTGCCCTTGATTTGGTCTCTCTCTCTTTTTTTTCTCTCTCTCTCTCTTTCTCTCTCCCTCTCTCTCTCTGTCTCTTCCTTTCTATCTGCAGGGATGCTGGACCAAACTGTAAGCTCAAAATGCATCAGTCAAGAGAGTCGATCACATACAGGTGAGATATATTCTGACAGGAAGATTTTATTCTTCACCTTGTGGTCTTATTTCACCCTTTGTCTCCTGCTTCAAGTGTGCAAACAGTGACACAACAATTAAGTGCAATTCTTGTTGCAATGACGGTTCATTTGAAAGTTTTTTTTTTAAATCTTAGAACATGAATGAAAATCGCCGAATTGATATTATTTTTCATTTTGACACATTTCTAAAGACAACTACAAAAAGAAAGCACTGTCTTACACACTTTTACCCTTTGAACAAAATATATTGTTCTCAGATCATTTCCCCTCTAGACTAACAATACAAATTTTACAAATATGACCACATTTTATAAGATCTACATGTGGACCCGGGGTCACATGACCTACTCTTATAGTACTTACCACATTCCAAGATGACAACATCCGTGTGTGGTTTAATGTGAAATCATCATATATTTATGGCTCGACATTTTAAGACTGATTCTGTATTTAGGCCCGAAGTAGCAATGGAAATTACACTCTTTGGATCTGTGTACCCTTTTTGGATCTGTTTTATTGTTGTACATAAGTAAGATGTATAGTATTAAGACTTGCACATTTCAAACCGCTTTTGCATTATTTAATTATTAATAGATAGCAAAAATAAAGGTAAAATCATGGAGCTCAGGTGATGAGCTGATTGGTCGAATAGTCTTTTGACAGGAAATCAATATTAATAGTCAAATCATTTTGATTATTGATTAATCATTCATGTCAATTTTCTAGCAAGAATATTAAACTTTTCGTGGACCCAGCTTGTGAGGGTCTATCTCATTCATTACACTAAATTTAATATCTTTGGGTGTTGGAATCAATTGAAGCCGTTAACTTGAGCTCTGGGAAATCCCATTGGGTGTTTTCCTTTATTTTTAATCAATAAACAGGCAGCTGTTTAATCTACTGTTTAAAAAAAAACTCCAGTACCATTTCAAACATTAGTCCTTCATTTTTCCTCAGCGCAACAGATCTTCATATCTGTTATTTACTGCCAGTTAGAAATATACTTTACACTGTGACACTTGCTCCTACAAGAAGCAGATAAATAAACTCTGTATTTCAGCATAGGCTTGCTGACGCCTTCAAACCCTGCGATCACGGCTGTGGATAGCGCTCTCAGATTTATACTTTTCCACGTCCTCCGAGGAATTTACAACTAAAAAGCCACAAAGCGCTGCACACTTCAAGTGTTCAGGCATTTACACCACATATCTGTCTGTGGAGGCAAGAAAGGCATTAACAAAGAAGCCGAAATAAAAAATGTCCATGATCTGATAAATATCCATACAGCAAGTAAAATGCCGTGCTACAGACATCATAAGCTGTTGTAAGGGTAGTTAATTAATCTAATTTTTTTGTAGAATGAAATGGCTGTCTGTGCCCTGTGCTGACACAGTTCACTGTCGTGCTGGGAGGCAGAGATAAAAAAAATGCAAAGTGAATTAGAAAAAGCCTGTGTTAAGATGACAAACCAGCAGAGCCAAACAGCAGTACAAGCATTTATCCCATCATTATTGTTGCTGTTTATCATTTCAGCCCCCTGTCCTCCACTCACAGCTCCTACACAGGAAGGAGGTAAAATGGCCATATACCAAAACCATACACTAGAGTGACTATTACTGTCGCGTGCTGGAGGTTGTTTTTGTTCATTTAGCATACGCGTGATAGCAATCTCCACCTGGTTAGCTGCAGTGTAATTGCTCCTGGGCTCGTGCTTATTCCTTTAGAAAATGTCCAACAGACTCATTTACTAGCAGCCTCTCGACTTCCAAACAAGCACCACATTAGCTTCGCACTCCCCAGCCATGGAGACAGGCAAAGTAACAGTCTCTGGACTATTAATCTCCTGCTTAAAATGTACTTTCTGCCAGGATGAATCAAGCTGTGGACACACAGTCAATAAGAGGAGGCTATTTAGATAAGTGTAACCCATTATAATTACCTTAGAAGTCAGGGGCCTTGAGGTGTTCCATTTGATTCTGTTATCGCTGTTTTTTTAATGTCAAGCACGCCTGCTATTTGGATTGAACAAAATGGTCAGATTCGTGGAGGGACATAAACACCTTTTTATCACAAAAAAATACCCACATCATTATTAACCTTTAAATGGAACAAGTATAACGGCTGAAAAGCTGGCCCTGTGTTGAACTGTGCACAGTTACTTAAATTGGGTTGAAAGGGTTAGAAAAATAAATTTTTCCTGGCTAAATTGTGGCCATAGCAGAATGTGTGTATTAATGGTATGTGGAGAGGAGAAGGAGAAGGAGGAGGAGAAGGAGAAGGATAAGGGGGAGTGGGGAAGGGCTAGCAAGTCAGCCCGCAGTCAATATCATCATCATCATCATTTCATTAGACTTGTGCTGCACAATGGGAACGTCAGTATCTATCAGAGAGCTAATGTGGCAGTGATTCCCAGGGGCGGCAGAGATATTTGGCGCATCAGTGAAACCACTGACATTATTCATGGGTAGGCCTATATAAGAGAGTGGAGTAACACAGTCGAGACTTGGGTGAAGGAAACCTTTGCTTTGCCTCAAAAGATATTCAGAAATAAACAAAAAGTCTATGACAGAAACACAATTGGCACACAAGAAGGAAAAGTGATGCACTGAGCACAGGAAACTCAATGTGTTTCAGCAAGATTCAAATTATTTTTGAATCTTGTGTGTGTGTGCATGCGTGTTTGGGTGTGTGTGTGTGTGTGTGTGTTTGCCAGGTGTGAAATGGAGGGTGAACAGACTAGTGCAGAAACAGACATTAAGTGTTTCACAGTCTAGTGTTCAGAGCCAGCCCACAAAAACCACCCACCTGCCCTCCGCAGAGACTAAGACATAGGCTAAGACAAAAAAAACAGAGCTGATCCTTATTATTTGATTTTCCTGACCTCCTCTTGATCTAAGCTTAATTACGCTTGTAATTAGAATTGATGGAAATATTGTGTGTGGATTAAAGTAATGACAATATACATTTATAGCCTAATTCAACCACAAAGCTGTTCTTCACGTGCACATGCCAAATTGAAATCATTTTCCGAAACATTATATTCAAGAGACACACTGACGTCACGTTTGTGTAAACTGACTGGTTCAGTGATTATGTTACTTAACATGGGTGGCCAATAATTCATAGTTATGCAATTTACTAGACTGTGTCCAACCATCGGAGCTGAAGGCCCTGTTTCATTTGCATTCAATCATTATAAGATCCTCCAACACCTGCTGCCAAATTAGCCATGTCATTGCACATTGGCACGCTAACCTTCAATGCTGAAGTCCTTAGAACAAACTTAGAACAAACAAACCAAAAATAAATAAATAATAAAATCACTCCCCCTTTAGATGTGGAAAGAAGACAAGGGTTATTGTTTCTATTACTCCACTATATGAGTAGTTATCCCTTTCATCCTCTGTTCCCTGTAAATTTACAATGCAGCCAGTGTCGTCGGGTCTGTAATGATCGCTGCAATGAAGCGTGAAACAAAGAGGCAGCATCTGCCTGCTGGAAGGAGGATGGGAGGAGGGCCACTCAAACAGCCAGTCCCTCCACGGCTGTGTCGAAAAATAAAACACAGCCAGGCAGAGCCGGCGTTTTTAAGAGAGCACAGTCTAATGCATTTCATGATAAATATCTTAAAAGTGTGAGTAATGAGAGGACTGAAGGAATCGGCAGGAGGGAGGGTATGCGCTCTTGAAATCTCAACTGCGAGATGATCAGGCAATAAAAAAATCCGTCCTGGGTGATTAATCTGACCAATGGCTGGTGACAGCCACGTGGCTTGAAAAGATGTATGAGAAGAAAGAAAGACAAAAAAAAAGGAAAAAACACATTACAACTATTCTACTGTGATTTTTTCTCCATATGTAGTATTTTGCATTTATTTAACTGAAGGTTGAATACCAGTGCAGATAGTTTTCTGTGCACTCAAGGAGACCCAAGGACCCTCTTTTTCCAGCTCCAAAACACATTTAGTACTTCCACTTCATTTGGTCCGAATTGCTTATAAAATGATTTTGAACTGATGACCTGAATCCAAAGTCCACTACAAAAATGTTAAAATTTCTTTTGTTTTTGGTCTCAAAGACTCCAGCTGTTACACTGTTTAAACACAGTGGGTTTTTGTATGCTCTGTGTCTGTGATTAGTGTGGGCTGTACTTTCTAGTCTAGTTTGATTTCAGTTCATTCACAAGAGATCCAACCTCTACATCTGTTAGGTTAGATAATAGGTGAAACGTAATATTTCCCATTTTGGTCATCTCTTCATATTGTAATATACATGAAATGTGCAAACCGTTTCCCTCATAGGGAAGGTTTACCACTTCCATGCTTCTCTACATATCATGTCAGAAGGAACCAAAACAACATTTGAAGGGGTAGGATTAGATACGTTTTTTTTACTTCCTCCTACCCCCTTTCGAGCATGTAGAAAGTGTGTCTGTTTTTTTTGTTGTTTTTTTTTTGCTTTTTTTTATTTATTTTTTATTCATCTATTAATATTTGAACTTGTTTGTATTGCTTGCTTGCATGTTCCAAATAAAGATAAAGACAATCAATCAAGGCAAAAACTAACTAAGCTAAACTAGGTCAAGTTACTAAAGGTCTTTTCTTCACTTTTGTACGCCATACATATTTATTTGTCAAGTTCAAATGTCCAATTAAAATGGGCCCACAGATGTTCTACAGCTCATGTCTTTATTAGTGCTGTGGATACAACATTAATACTCTGCAAATGATAGCGAGAAGTTAAAGTGCCTACATGAAATTTGTCAAGGGATATTTCATCCCACTAGTTCAGGAATGTACAATTGTTCAATAAATATACTAACAGTAACCAACACTCTTCATTTCATTTTTCAAGCTAAATTCTTAATGATAAATAATCCCAGTTTCTCGCATTGCTTTTCTCGACATAAAAGTGTGCCTACGGTGAATGTCGTGAAGACAAACAAAATTTTGCATATTATAGTTTTTACTCCACTTAACACATTACCATACAAACAATCATGTGTCCATAGAATTAAAAACAAAGCACTGGCAGTAGAGGCCCACTGCCAGTCATGCCTCCCACAGATCAGCCAAGTGTCTCAATAACATTCAGTCAGTGAATCACAATGACATTGCACAGTTACACAACATAGATTGCACTAGAGTTAAGGGCGGAGAGTTAAGTATTCTTGTATAAACAACTGAATACATCCATTAGGGGGGAATAAGGGCCGTGTGCATGATCAGAAATGTAACTCAACCCTTCTTTGGTTCACAAATACACTAAATTACTTCAATGTTTTTCAAAACATTAGTGCTACTATTGTACAGCAGAGTTTTTTTTAAATAGGCAGGAGGATACATGTCAAATGGAAAAGAACAGCAGATAAACTATTCCCAATAATAATCTCTGGATATAAATAATGTTATTCATCTATCACCTACAATACTGTGTGGTCCATTTACATATAGGATTTTCTCACTGTAAAACTAGGACACATTTGGCACAAAGGCAATTTAACAATTATACTATACACAATCTACACAAAAAATCTCTAAAAACACAGCAATCAAGTACAACACTTGTTACAATGACTGTGTTATATAGTCCCACCTATGTAATATCAAAGGGAGATAACAGCTATGGTACAATGTGGCGGTGCATCTGGCTTGATAATTACATAGACGACATGGAGCACCAACAGTCAGGTATTTCACATTAATTCTGTTGAAGTTAATGCTATAAGGTCCCCTACTTTGTGCTCTGCTTCTTCTGTGAAAAAAATATTTTGATCTCATTCTGTTTTTTAATACTGACCTTCATATAGTACAACAGTACAAATGATTTGTTAATAGCTGCTTTAACAATAATCATTCAAGCACTCAGATATTCTTGCCATGTCATATTTGCATGAAAGGAAACCAGCATTAATCTTTTTTAATTTACATTATTTAGGTTTTCTTCCCCCCCACTTAAATGGTTAATCAAGAACAACAGCGTGCTTTTGCGATTCTCTCCAAGTTTTTGACTAATGTCCAATTTTTTACTCATACAACTTTGTGAGCAAATGTTTTGGATGTATGTCATAGCTGCTAATGACAGAAGAGACAGAGAAGAAGAGACACATAGGGCTAGATTATTTGTTGTGCATTGCCAGAGAAGACCTATAAGCAAAACATTTCAATGTCTTTATGAGACGTGAAGCCAAGCTTGGGGCTCTTCAGAGTGGGGATAGGGAGACCAATGTTTTGCGTGTTTGGGGTGTAAGGGATTAAGGGTGTCGCTCTTACAAGTCATTCCCAAATCGCTCGATCTCCTCGATGAGGAAGTCTATGTCGGACCTGGTGGCGGCCGTGTTGGAGATGACCATGCGGAAGAAGTTGACCTTGTTTCCTTGTGGCTGGTAACCTACCATTGTGGTCCCGGACTCCATCATCAAAGCCTTGATTC
Organism: Hyperoplus immaculatus; assembly: GCA_949357725.1. Taxonomy (NCBI): domain Eukaryota; kingdom Metazoa; phylum Chordata; class Actinopteri; order Uranoscopiformes; family Ammodytidae; genus Hyperoplus; species Hyperoplus immaculatus. The sequence continues at coordinate 18,224,144 of OX442361.1, read as the reverse complement.
TTGGGGCCACCTGTTGTGGAACACATACAGCGTTAACATCCATCACAGTTGGCCATTTCGTTACTGTATGATCTAAGTAGACACACTACATGAATCAATCTAAAATTTGAGTTATGAGTTGTCACCTTGTGCAACCTCTCCCGCCTCTCCTCGCCATCGGGCAAGCCGCGCAGGCTCGGCGGCATATACCAGAAACACACATTCGTGTGCTGCGGCTGATAAGAGAAAATGGGAGTCAAACATTTGTAATGAGCGGCGATAAAAACACAGCCTTGTACTTGTCGGCAGGGTCCGATCAATCCTAAAAACTAAGTCATAATATTTAATATATTGTTTTGGTTGTTTGTCACAAAAGACAAACAGGTGTTGCGTTAAAGCAGGAAAGCCCAGATAAAAATGGTATACACAGTTTTCCTTCATTGCTGCAGCTAATCCTCTCGACTATGCAAGGAATACTTATTTATATTCATCTGATACAGTGATATATTGAATGTTCGGGTGTTCATTTGGAAAATATTTGCCTTCTGTTGACATAATGGCCTCACCTCTCCGTCGAACACCATCTGGTAACCCTCTCTGTTTTTGATTTTATTGTAGAGGTACGCTGACAGATCCAGGCACTTGTCAATGTGCTGTTCAAATCCTTCTGTTCCCTTTTAAGGAAGATTGGAAAAAAGAAGGGTTTAGTAATAAGGAGTTGAACATTTCACATTTTACAAATGGTAGCAGGGTTTCTAAAAAGCTATTGAAGAAAATCGAGCGATAAACTTGCACACCTTTGCCTTCCACATAAGCCAGAACTTGAAGATATCGACATGCCGTCCACACTGAATGGCTTTGTCGCCTGTGTCGTATGTGATGTCATACTGTTTGTCTGGCTGGAAGAGGTAACCAGCACACATGGAGTTGCAGCCTTGTAATAGTCCCTGCAATGCACACGGTTATGATGAATGAAGCAGCAACGTTAGCAAACACCAGTGGGGAAATAGTTATTTGTGCGTGAGCGGTATCATGTGCAGCAGAAACAGAGAAGAAAGGCAGTCTCACCCTCTCTCTGACTAGAATGGCAGAGCACTGCAGCGGCACTCCCATCATTTTATGGGGGTTCCAGGTGACTGAGTTGGCCCTGCACAGATATTGAAACAGTAAACACAGCTCCATGAGAGAGAGAGAGAGAGAGAGAGAGAGAGAGAGAGAGAGAGAGTGTGTGAGTGAGTGAGTGAGTGAGTGAGTGAGTGAGTGAGTGAGTGAGTGACAACTGTTTTCACAGGCTGAGTAGGGGAGAACGGGGTAAGTTGGCACACTTTTTACTCTAGTGAGAATTGCTCATCACCAAAACATCTGTCAATAGCCATTCCTACATTAAATTGAAGCTTAAGGTGTTGGCTAGAAATGTGTGTCTCTCTTTTTTTCAAACTTATTGTAATGAAGAAGTAATTTACCATCAAAGACACTCTGACACATTGTGACAACCAACCCCATCAAGGGGTCGGTTGTCACACACTATGGGGTTGTTTGTCACAATGTTATCTTAATGGGAAAAATCTTAAAAAGAAGGCAAGGAGGCAGAACCAAATTTGAATGTTTAATTGCATTGTCAAGTTGACAAATAGGCCTACATAACGTTCTGTAGCCTTGGCAGCTGGTCTAGTTTGGGATGCACTGGGTTGTTTTGATTTTGTTGCCCTTTTTTCTTTTGCTTGCTAGCTGCCTTTTCCTGCTCTATTCTTTCCTTCTCTGGGGTGTCAGTGAGGATACAGCTTGACAATTTCTTTCGTTATTGGGTTCCTTTTCTGGCTGCAGCCTTGAGATAACATGTGACAACCAACCCCCCAAAAAATTTGACGACCAACCCCAACTTGAATTTCTTGCTAGCATCAAGGCCAACAACCATCTGACAACTAATTAGCTTGCTAACCACAATCTAAACTATAGTTTACCCTTCACACTTTCTGAGGGTAACAAGTGTTTTGTTATAAACCCATTGTGTAAAAGCCTAGAAGAAAAATACTGAGAAGCAAAATATTTTGAATTTGACATGAAAAACACAAAACATCCTCTCACCTGAAATGCAGCAGTCTAACTCCAAGGAAGTCTATGTATGTGACCTCTGATCCCAATTCTGGACCTTTTTTATATCAACATTTCAGAGCTAGCGCGCTCTGGTGGCGAGATATAACGAATGTGACATCCAACCCATGTGACAAATTACCCCGTTCTCCCCTACTCGTCTCTGTGATGACGAGTGAACTGAACTTGATGTGTAAAATTGGTGGAGTACCCCTTTAAAAAACATATTTTCCCGTCCATTAAATGTCAATCATTTGTATGTGTATTACGTTCTTTTTACCTTTCTACTCCACTCAGCTTGTGCCTGTGTTTCCTGGACATTAGCAAGCCTCCTCCCCACGCACCCTGCACAGGACACAATGTATTTTCATAACAGTGAGGATGCTAATTTCTATTTCAGTTGCTTAAAAGGGGGCTGACGTGTAGCTGATAGATTTTTTAGTATTGACGATAATCAATATTGTCTTACGTCCACATGAAGCCACATGTTGTACTTTTCACAGATGTCTGCAATTTCATTGATGGGATCAAAGGCTCCGTAGACGGTTGTGCCAGCGGTGGCGTTCACAAACATCGGAACATACCCCTGCAAAAGCAGGGGAGAAAAAAAAGACGTTTGCCACAATTCTGCCCTGAATTTAAGTTTTTTGTTCATTCGCCTTCCTGTGATTGTTGACATCAAAGAGATGGGCTTAAATGCAATTCTCAAATAATGCACTCTTCCCATCTACAACCACTGCTTTCCCATTTCCTCTGGTCTGCACTATTATTTACTATCTATGGTCTGCACATCACTTTGTCTTTGAAGAATGACTTCCAGGAGATGTACTTCAGACTGGTGCAGCATCACATGTGAGACGGAAGCATTAACCTTACTGAAACAACCTCGCTCCCCTGGCACATAAGTGTTTCCTTTGCTATGCGTAAACTCTATGGCTCAGTGGAGTGTTTCTCATTGTGTGGGGTTCACTGATAGAAGCAAATAAAAAGAAACGTTAGATTGGACGAATGTGGCGTCATGGTTGCCGAAATTCACCTTTTGCTTGGCCTCTATTACTTTGGCTTCCAAATCAGCTGGAATGACTCTCCCTCTGGGAAAGAAGAAAATAACTAAGTCATCCATATATTTGATCTGTTACCAGACTGTCTGTGCAGTGGGTTAAACATCAAGCAAACCTTTCATCTGTTTTCAGAAGGATCAGGTTCTCTGTCCCGATGCCCAGAGCTGCACTGGCTTTCTTGATGGAATAGTGGCTCTGCAAGAGTGGACATTAGAAACAAGCACAAGTCAGGTTGGACTTACCTTTGAAATACTGATATCTCAGAAGGTACTTTTAGTGGTCAGATGACAACAATCAGTATTGAAGGGACTGTGTAACTAACGTGCTCGGAGGTGAAGAGGATCATTCTGGGTGCAGCTGCCATGCCTTTGGTTTTGACTTCAGGGAAGAACTTGTATCTGGCAATCATCACACTGTACATGTTGGAGATAGCCCCTCCTATGGCAGGTAAATACTACATTATCCTTGCGCTCAACATATTCTGAGAGAAAAAATTGCTTTTAACTCATCTACATTTACTCAAATGTAGTAGTTACTACTTTGATAAAGATGCGTTATTCTACATTAAGCTACCCAGGAGCGTAGAAGGTGGTTGAAATTAAGATCCAACGTTAAAAGTGATGCTTCCACATTAATGCCTGAATAATGATAATCCAAAATTATGAGCACTTTAAAAAAATGTAAGGTGACCACGTGCGTTTACCTGTGTAAGAGTAATTCTAGTTGTTTCAGACAGTGGAAACTACAGATTTAGAACTGAAACATCAAAAATTTAGGAAATTCTGAAATGTTTGTCATATTAGAGTAAATAGTTATTGAGCTCCAGTTCGAACATTGGATTTGCTCTCACCTGGAGAAAATATTCCATCTCCCTCTCCAACGGGCCAGCCAACGATTTCTCTCATCTTTTTCAGTGTCAGCTGCTCCATGAGCACAAATACGGGGGCAATCTCATAGGTGAACCTGAAAGCAATCACAAAAAGAACATTTTAATATATGAAGACTAGCAAACTGAAGCCCTTACTACGCTCCTGATTCGGACATACATCTCGATCTTAGCTTAATATTTGCGTTTTGTTGTGTTAATTGAACAATGGATTATTCAATAATGCTCCATTTCAACTACAGACAGACTGATGGGATCTATAAAACACTGATATTTAACAACTTGCATTTGTGTACTCTAATTGTTACTGAGCATGATGCTCTCTCAGTTGCAATGGAACAAACACGGCGTTCTGTTCACAGTCACGCTTCAATAACGGCGTCTTGTTTTAGAAAATGGCCTTTTGCTACAGTATAATGACATGGCAAATGCCAGACAGAGTTAGGCTCATTGACGCAGCAGCATCAGGCTTTAACACTCACTAAGCAAAGTTCTTTAAGGGGCCTTTATTTTTTCTCATTGCAGGAACAGTTTTTGAGGTTATTTCATCCTCTCAAGCATATTTTTTTTTTCTTTCTCGCATGTAGTCGAAGTGCGTTAAAAATCCCTCTGCACAGTCGACTTGGAATCGCAGCACAGGCAGGCTCATCCATCTTCTCCTGACCAATTCTCTTCTAATTGCATAAGTATCCGTGTGTTCATGCACAGAAACTGAGCAAGTTAGTGGGACATTAAAGAATGTCACATTGTGCCCCACAGCATCTTCAGGATATACACACACAGTAATGTAAAGACAGGGTGAGGGGCAGTGGGGTGGGGGAGGTAAACAAGTCAGATGTTGCACATTAATTTCACCGTATTCATTCATGCAGTCAACGCATCACTCATTGTGATTATGTAAGGCCCTGGATGTGATTGTCAGTCTATTAGTGTCAGTCAATATCTGCCAGGGGTAATTGGGGTTGATGGAGTAATTAATAAAGGTAAATTACAAGTGTGTAAGCAACCTCCACCCTCTGGTTCAAGTCAGCCTCGCTGATGTTGCCAATATCACACAGGCTAGCGGCTGTGCTTTATTATAGACACGGGCTGTGGAAGAACCAGCAAGCAGGAACAAGGCTATGAAAAATGTGTTAATGTAAGTTTAATATACTGTAACAGAGCCTAGCACCGTAATAGAAGTTGCAGCTGCTGTGAAATCTGAGTCCCCTACATTGGTTACTATTTTGATAAAGATGGCTGCACACATCCCTATGTTAAATTATGGTACCACTTCCTAAAAAAAGCACCCTTTATTAAGGTAATTGATAATTGTATTCATGCTTTCTAGATTGATTATAAGCCATTAATAATAGATGGAATGATCATATTACTTTTCTGATATCTATGCCTTCTATTTGGTAAAAATTCAGTGATGAATGTTTGAAATCCCTTAATTAACGCCTAATACGTTTTTGGTCCAGATCTTTTGCATGTCGTTTCAGATATTAATGCCCTGTCCAGATATCACGTGACCACACAATCAAAGGGATTTTTCACAACAATAATTTGCCCTTGTTAATGTCTTATAACTGATATATGAGGCATAAGGAAATCACTTATTAACCCATAATAAGGTAATTTGTTTAAAACCTTTAAACTCTGTATGAGTGCATTTTTTTAGAACTTGGGGCTACAAATGCTTCTCATCCATCAGCACTTGGATGTATTACTGTTGGTGGAAATATATTCATCTGTGTTAGCTACTACACCAAGCGATGTCACTGTGATACCGCATGTTGTATTTACAGGCTGTATCAATCCAAAAGGTTTCCATGTGACCGACCCTCACTACTGGGCAACTTGTTTATCAGTGTTTTCCCCAGCGATGGCCGTTCATATTGTGCACAGATGGTGGGGGCACGCCAGGCATTGTTATGTCACAAGGAACTGGCAGTAAATGAAACAAAAGACGCCCATTTAAACTGTGGATGTGAATCAATATTCAATCAAGTGTGCCTGCAGGGCTGAAATATGTGACCATAGCCTGACAATGCCGACGGTGAAAGTAGCTTTACAAATGTCGCCTTTTCATTTTCTTGCTTGATTGACAGTCTAATAGAGCATGCAGTGTATTCTTCAGCTAAGGATGGTAATTAATGTATGTTACTTCAAGTACTGTTCAAACAGACAGCAGTTCTTCAGGGACCATTCAATAAGAAGGAGTATGAAATAAAGGTGGAGTCAAATGAAGCCTAATGACTTCCAAACTAATTTTGCCTATAATTGAACTATTATCTGCTTGACTGTGTTGATGGTGAGCAAATATGTATATATATTTTCTTCAAATTAAACGATTGGTGAGACTTAATTGTATCTCAGGACAGGAGAACTCACATGTTAGTGTTGGCCGTAGAGGTGAGCCACTCTCCTGCCAAGCCGACGATGTCCAATCCAGTGGACAGCTGGTTGAAGAACCTGGGGTGGCCTGCGATTTGATATCATTGAGACAAACAGAAAGCAACACACACACACAGCGCCCAGAAAAAGAAAAAAAAACAATGAATCATTGGAGAATGGCAGGGAGAGAAAATAGCTTATCTGTAATCATTACACAGGCATGTAAGCTAATGACGGTTATTGATCACAGCTGGGCGCCTTCGGGCTTCTTTGTTCTTCTCACCCGTCCTCACTCCATATTTCAGGGTGTCCCTACAGTCCACCAAGATCTGCTCCAGAGACTCTGGCTGGTCGGACAGCTCCAGGTTGAAGCCCTCCATCCCCTCCAGCAGCTGGTGAGGGTGGTGGAAGTCCAGCACCTTGGTGGATCTGTCGAAGGTCTTGCGCACATAGGTGGTGAGGATTTCCACCACCTCCAATAGGAACTGCATGGTCTGCTCCTCTCCATTTTTGGCAGGCAACAGATCTACAAAAAAAGTAAAATTAAATACACACCGTTCAACTATTGTGTGTTTGATTCCTCTGCATCTTTTTCACAATTCAAATAGATAGATAGATAGATAGATAGATAGATAGATAGATAGATAGATAGATAGATAGATAGATAGATAGATAGATAGATAGATAGATAGATAGATAGATAGATACTTGTATTTTTCCACTAAGGGAAATACCCATCCAACAAATACAATGAAGGCAGATTTACAAGACATTGTTTCATTATAACTATTGCTGGAGGATTTTTATGAGATATCCTGTTAATCTGAATCAGCAGGCTATATATAGCATTTACCTTGTCTGTCAAAGCTTTGCTTGCATGTTTAGTAACAAGAATCCAGATTCAGATAGAATCCAAACTTCATTTCGCAGTTTTACTTTTGGGTGTGCCACGTTTTATTTCTAAAGGATGAGATAGTAGCCTACAGATCATCGGTTATATCTCTTTTTTTCAAGCCTACCTCTGGCGAACAGATTGCTGAAGTCGGTCTCGGTGTGTCTGAAACGCGCCTCTCCGCCGCTGTTGTCACAGGAGGAGAATAGGTTCTTGGCTGTGCGCTCCTTGAAGGAACCTGCGATCCGGCCCCTCTCCTCCAGACTGTTGTTCTTCTGCAAAAGTCCTAAGCGTTTACAAGAAGAAGAGGAGGAGACGTCCGCAGTGTGATTACACTTCCCATACATGTTGACAGCTGCGAATTTTCCTTTTTTAAATTAGGCTATTTTTTACTCTTCCAGGCCCTTAAATAACTCTCGTCTTACATATCTGACTTTTATCTCCTCTGTCTTTCTCCGTGGATCTACACCTCTCTCTCTCTCTCAGTCGCTCTCCCTCTCTATCTTTCCTTATGAGTAAAGGGTCCGATCCTGCACAGGGAGGGAGTCCTCTATTTATGGGCGGAGGGCCCTGTGGGAGGTTGAGCCCGATGACATCAGTAACAAACTCCAGCCAGGCAAAAACAAATCGCTGTCATCATGAAGCGGCTGTAAATTCTTATTGAAAGCTCCTCCGATATTGCACGCTTCAGCTCGGAGCAAACAGCACTAGCCGATAACAATATGGGCTACAGCAGAAAATAAGCATTTGATAACAGGAGTGCATGCATTAGGGCGCCGCAGGGTACAATAGGCATATAGGGAAATAGGCTACTCTTAAGTTTAGAAAAAAAAGATTGCATCTGAAATTGCATCTGAAAATTCTGCAACAAGCCACTTTTGAGACAATAAACACGTGTTCCCCCCGATATTACTCCAAAAGAATACACTTTTATTCTCCATTGTGTGTTTTTTTTTGGCCCTGTGTAATTTAACTGCCCCAATGAAACCAGTGGAATGTGTCGGTCACAGAATACCAGAAAATGATCGGCCTATACTAAGCGCTGTTGCGTGACGTTCACCATCATGTGAGATGTCAGCCCGGTTACGGTTATGGAGCAGCACGAGACTTTAAAAGTCTCAAAGTGGAAATAAAAAATAAATAAAAAAATCCATCCCCCTTAATTCCCCCTTTGATTTCGTCAACTGTAACTTAATGTGTGATTTGGGCAGTTGGTGGTCCCTGCATTGTTTTCAGTCTGGTTAAATTAATAATTTGAATTATCTAGGCCTATAATGTTGGTTAATGGTTCATCCTTGTTTGGATTGTGTTCCAGTTCGTCCATCGAGCCGCGAGTCAAAGGATGCAGGCCAAGCGCAGCCTTCAGTCATGCTTGCGGACACAGTGGCCTCCACTGACATTTTTTTTCGTATAATCTTATCAAAAATGAGAACTTACCACATATCTTCATCCCCAGTTTTCTAGTACATCCATGAGCGACTCCGCACCAAGCATCATAGCCTGGAATTATTTGTAAAAAATAAAATAAAATATTAGAGGGCCTAACAGAAGCCTAAAGGGATCAAATAAATAAAGATAAAAATACTTCTGTATGGAGCAATTTAATGTTGAAAATAAATGGAGAGACGTGTGAGGGTCGAGTGATGTCGCATTACTAAAACAGAAATGAAAATGGACTGGGTTCTTGGGGGATTATATTTGACGGTAAAAGCGCACCCCCCCGGTCCCTGGATGTGGATTAGACTATTTCCTCCCTGTGTGTGTCACCGTCCATGACCTATGCTATAGGCCTACGCAAGGACTTCAAAATAATTAGCCGTTTGGATCAACGCCAGCCTAAAGATCTAATTGAGTGAAACGACGCTGGTTACAATGCGAGCATCAGCGGACATGAGGCGACTGGCCACTGACAGATAGAGAGCGGCAGCGTTATCAAGGGCTTCCAGCCAGAGAGAGGGGATGATGGGGACACCTCGGATCAGGGCGAAATCCTAAAAAGCAGCTATTTAAGGAGGGGGCGAGGGTTAGAATGGGAGGGGGAAGGAGGGGGGGAGTCCCATTCCCAAATCCCAATTTAACCCTTTGCTTTGGATCATTAGATAAATCATTGCCTTGCTCAGTTCATTGGACGCACATTAACTCAGCCACTCAAGATGGGTTTTCTCCACGCCGGGGAAAAGGGAGATGGGCCGTAAAGACAAAAACCAAAACACACGAGAAAAAAAAGAAAAGGAAAGAAGAGCAGACGTGCTAACACACAGAATCCAGAACCAGACCTTGCATAGTGTGCAGCCGGAAGGCTACAGCTATTGGGGATTTCTGCAGGGGCCTGTTTATCCTAATATTACCGTTGCTTTTCATCTGACTCACATCAACTGATAATGCAAAGCTGTAACAATATTAAAATCAAATAAACAGTTCGCATTTGCAATGTACAACAATGTTTCAATTTGAAAAAGATAAATAAAGAAAAGGAAGGACAAAAACACCAGTGTATTTTATATGTCTCGTGTGATGGACATGTGATTTTAGACCTCCATTAATTGGAATAAACCAGGCTTATTTGTGCTACCAGCTGACAATGAAAGGGCTGTACAGTGCCCATTCTTCGGAGGCTACAAAGCTTAAGTGTGCCATTAGGCGCGATTTAATATGGCTGAATTAACAGCCACTTCAGGGGCAATTTTAATTTTTCCAATGCAGGCACTTAATTCAGCCAGAGTACAGTTCCAAAAACCAATAAGAAAAAAGGGGGGGGAAAGAACATCAGCAACCCTAATAAAAGGCACAATCATTTTAATGATAATAATAATACTAATAATACACATATTTAACAATAATATTTTTGTAATAGCCTACATATTCTAATATTAATCAAATACATATACAAAACAAATATAGCCCAGCATTTAGCCTTTGTGACGCGATGGTGCAGCCTCGAGGCTAAGTGCCTCGAGCGTAATGTTAGCAGAGGACAGCAGCTTTTGGCTGTCATGCGGACGCCGGGAGGTCTGAAATGCAGTGGTGATTTGCGGCGACGGAAGCCTTCTCAAATGGCGGGGGGGGGGGGGGGGTTCTCTCCCCCACCCACACTTCCTCGATGAAAATGATTAATGGCATCGCCGACAAAGTAAATAGCACACGTGAAATAGCGTTTTTATCTGCGGAGGACCTACTTGAGCCCGGTGGTCGTAAATTTGTCGAGTTGGGATCCGGTTCGCCGCCAGATGAGGAGGGTGCAGACGCCGCCATCACTTCCCGAGACCCTGTGCCAAAGTCCTCACCTCAAAGAGACAGGATACTTTTTTTTCTCCCTTGATGCCCTCCTTTAAAAATCTCTCTTTATACTATCCAAGATAAGAAGTAGGCTATCTGGCAGGGACAGAGAAGGAACCCATAGAGTGCACAGTATTTTAAACGTGTGCCTCTTTTGGCTATTGAAGATTCTCAAGTTGGCGACACATAGGCTACCTGTGGACGACAAGGACACAGTCTGTCTTTCAAATTGATATTCAATTAGTCGTCACAGGAAATAAAGAGAAGAAAATATAGGCTGATTATAAATCAGTTCACAGGCAAAATAAAGAAAAATAAAATAAAAACAACGTACCAGTGCAGCCACATTTAACCGTCTGATAGCCACTGACACGAGCACATTAAATCAGTATAACGTCTTGACTCTTGATCCTATACTCAGGATGGACGATGGTTAACAGCTTCATATTTGTTATCGTTGTCATAAGTAACAAATGCCTTATTGCTGTAGCTACTGGGGTACATATTTAACATCTGGAGGAGAGACCATGTGCAAAAAAATACCTCTAAAAGCAGATTATTTTTTTTTTATTTGAACATATTCATAATATTGCCTATGTTGCCATTGGTAGCCTGCCCTTGGCTTCACAAACTTGCATGTCTGACATCAGGTGATAAGGTGATTATTGTATTGTTGACCGCAGGTTAAAGCTAGTCACAGAAAAAGGAAAACGTGGCTTCCAAATCTATTAATAAAGGCAGAAGGAGATGTTTTCCCCTAGAGGCACAAGAACAACATAGACTAAACAGTTCTACATACATGAAATACATATCCAATAAAGAGGCCAATGGTGCCACTTTAAGACAATAGGCTATTCTGTGTAGAGAAAAACCTACAATGAAACACCTGTTAGAGCATCTCCAATGACAATAAAGCAGAGATTGTTTTGCTTAGACTTGTAAAACACCGCACGTATAGATAAAGCGACTTACCGTTAGAATGTGGGTCCAAGTGAGCAGGTGTAGTCCATAAAATAAGAAGAAATATAAAATCAATTGAAAAAAATAGCGAATTTACCACCAAATTAAGTCCTGAAGGAGAGACTGCTGCGCTCGAAGACACTTCAAGATGAAGAAGACAAGTGAGACCTCCTCTGGCTACCCACACACAAGGTGACCTTGCTTTTGTTGAAGCAGGTTTGATTTGCTGACATTTAAAGCGAGCCTTGTCCGTTTAGTGTCATTACACTATAGGATAGGCTACCTCCACCGGTGCGTTTGTGAAGCAGAGCCCGTCTGCAGGCGGGCTGGACACTATCTTTCGGCCCCTCAAAGTCTGACTTTTTTTTTGTTGGGGGGGGGGGGGGGCGCTGCAGATCTATGTTGGTCTTGTCTGGATCCTGGCCACGCACAAGGAATTGGAAGTGTAACGCTTTGAGCAACACATTACGTGAGAAGGGATTCAAGATCGGATAGGGGAGGGGTGGTGGGGAGGGGTGGTCGCTGGTTTTGTTCTTGTTGAAAAAAACAAACAAGAGGACAATAGAACAATCACGAACCTAAATACTCCAACAATTGATTTTATTCATTTACTTCTACGCCCTCCGACTCCATGAATGACTTTTGCCTCCTCGATATCATGAACTTAGATTTAATTATTGTTTATACAAATACACTGTGACGATAATCCTTACGGTGCTCGCCATTAAATCTTGAAGAGCACGCAAAAACATCTTGTTTCCCCCCCGCTTTCTATGCAGACGAGAAAGGGTTTATATGGTGAAGAAGTAACCTATACGACACCATGAAACACTTGAAAAGGGACAAAAAACACCGGAATCCACAAGGTGGCAGTGAGAAACCAAGAATGGCTCGTGCGGGCGCAAAGCACAAATGGGCCAATTCCACAAATACTTCATGAAGCTAATTATACACCGAGCCATTAATCTGGAACACGTCACCATCACACACGGACGCAATGGACACACACACAAACACTCACACATGAGACAACCAATCAGAAGCAATCACCCATAGGTCTCTGGGTGATGTGTTATCTCTTGTATCATGAATCAGGTCAAAACGCAAACATTACATCACATATAACGGACAGTATTTCAGCCTTGAGTGTTTTCAGCACTGGACAGCGCCATGGCCTGCTCAGGGCTGGATGTGTGCAACATTGAGTTTTAGTCCCTAATTTGTTCTTATGGTTCCTCAGATATTGATGTGTGTCAGTTAGGATTTGGCAATTTGGTTAAACATGTATATCTATTTTGGAATATGCATCAGGTTAGCAAAATATTGTAGCAAAGACCACAGATTTTTTAATTGCAGGACCTTCCTTATAAGGACAGGTTCACATTTTTTCCAGTTTATCTCCCTCTGGGACAATAAAATCGAAATCTATTATTATCTTTCTAATAATGTAAAAAAGCATATTATCTATTCTGAATTAGTTATCAGCAGCTGCAGTTGTTCCTTCTGTCCATACTGGCCTTGAAAGTTATTTTATACCAAAAACACTGACATTTTGAAAGACACTCACATGATTTGGTGGACTTGGACTATTGAAGACTCCTTTTAGCCTCAAGCAAAAAGTACAGCAAGAACATTGATCAAATCACTATAAACTAATTGTCACGAAGAGTGTGGGGTTAGGTGGCCCCCAGGGTAGGTGACCACTTTGTCTGTTGGTCTGGTAGTCCAGTTTTGTGTACAATTAACACTATACAACACAATAAATGAATGTTATTTTCATCACACATCTACTGTACAAAAAATAGATCATCTTTTGTTTCTCAGGTGGTGAAAACAATGAATAATAATATGTAGAACCAAAAGGAAAAGGGGGTGGGGTTGTTTTTCACCAGTGGCTGTATTAAACTGTCCACAAGATGGGGCCTTATCCAAATTTAGAGAATGAGGCAGAGAGAGGAGGGGGTTTGGCAAGGGGACACACTATTCATGCGTTTGTGTGTTTCAGTGAGCTGTTTTCAGTCTAAACAGCAATCTCTGAGCAAAGAGAATAAAATAATACAGTTTAATTGCCTGGTCCTGTTCTTGTCAGTCAATTCCCCTCAACTGTCACTATAAAGGGTGGAAAGATTTCGGTAAATTTCCGGAAACGTTACGGAAACTTTCCAATGGAACTTTCGCTTAGGAATTGTGGGAATATTCAAAATTTGGAACTATAGGAATGAACTAAATGGCGGTAATTCAAATGATCTATTTCATATCCAAACATAAATCTAAATATATAAACATTTTGTTTTGTCATAGGCAGACATCCATGTACAATCATAAAATTAAAAAACATTACATTTGAACAGATTTGTTTGTAAGTAGAACTTGATCAAGTTTTGATTATTTTTGAACAATCAATAATTTCACTGAACAAAAAAAAGATGAAAGTTGAGTAAAATATTACTCATCTGTCTGACCCCACCCATTCAATAAATAAAGTAAAATGTGATGGAGGAATACACAGTGCATGTAGGGGGCGTGGCCTCAGAACCCCTGCAGTACGCAGTGTGCTATGTGCAATTTGCCATATGTTCTTGCATGAAATCTGGTTATTTAAGTCTAGATTATGCTAAAATATATTTTCCCCAACTACATTTAAAATCACTGTTTAAGCCTCTGTAAACCTGGTCTAAAATAGTAAAAAATCAATAAATGATATCAAGCTGGGTGTCTATATAAGCTTTTTTAAATCTGATTGATATTAAATGTTCATAAATATTATAAAACTCAGTTGAAAAAAAACATCTTTTTACTGTCTAGAACATTTGCCAGGACTGAAATAACATAGTTAGAAGGATTAAGTGCATTTGGGTTGCAAGGGCCTTTAAGTGCCAACCTTAAATCTAGTAAATTCTCATTTATTCCCATGGAAAGTTTCCAACTTTGTCTAACTGCTGTCACTGGCACTTGCATTTACACTATAAATGGCACAGATTCATTGCATTCCCTACAACTAAGTTTGATAAAAGTTAGATTCCAAATATCAGTTCAATCAGCTATTGTAAAACTCAGCCCTTTGGCAAACAGACACCTGCTGAGAGAAAACGCATGCGGGTGACGTTCGACTCTTTAACCCCGGGCCTAGCGCTGAGGATTAAGGATAAACTTGGCTAACGCTGCACTGTGTGAAAACCCTTGTTTGATCTTGTCAAAGGGGGGGAAGCTGTGATAACATCAGCAGCTATCATCTTCAAGGAGAGATTCAGGGCCGTAGCTAGAATGAGAGAAGAGCTAGAGCCAGGAGTCCAAGTAACAGCTTTATAAAGTTACAGTAACTTTTCGGATGAAATTTTGCATAAAACACATATGATCATCTTTTTAGTGTAGTTGAATAAGCAGTTTCAACAAAAATACATTTCCACAATAAATCCCTGTTAAAATTAAATTGGATGCCTTTTCAGTCCACCTCTTACTATTGAAAAATTACAATACGGGCATGTGGCACTAGCCTGGCTCCGCCCGCCCGCCCACCTACTTCCGCCCAAATTTCATTTTCCCAGCCTGAGAACATTGAGCCCTGTGAACATTGATAACTGGGTAATAAAATAAACCACCTTTCCTGACTGTAGCTTACAGGCAGTAGCTTACTGCCTGTATACTAGCAATACTCTTACTTTTTTCATAGTCATATTGCATAAAAGTTTATACGTCCTATAACTATAAAATAACACTGCATGAGCTGCTTGGTTTGATCTACATTAACATTTTACCGGACTATAAATGGCAGTTAATGATAGCTGTTATCACTAGCTTATGAATGGCTAAAGCTAATTGCTAACATTCCCAGAACATTCATGTATCCCAGCCCTACATTTGAAGTCAAATTATTTACGACCAGAACACACATTTATCTGTTTTCTATTGTATTTTTTCACCATTAAAGGCCAACTCAGGTGCTCTTACCTGTGCAGAACATATTTCTGAAATAAATTCGAAAGAGTCGGCCATATTTCTTCCACTGTTGTGTTCTCAACACCTACTTCCTGAAGATGTCACATGACAGGGGCGCGTGACATTGGAGAGAAAATATAACATTCTGTCACTGTGAGGTGCAGAAGAGTAAGATGAGAACAATTTTGAACTGGAAGAGGACCATGAGCTTCTAGTGGTTTGTCCCTAGAAAAAAACTCTTGTTTTGTAGGCTAATGCTTTACTTTACTTCAGGGTGTCACACAAATCATAAGTCATGTCAACATTATCACAATGGTGAAATAAGTACACATCAAGGACTGCACTTAAGTATACATTTCTGCTCTCATATTTTACAAGTATCCATTTTCTGCTACTTTATTATTCTACTACATAATAATTCAAAGCCAAACCGTTTGCTTTTCACAGTACTTCCTTGATTTAACAGCAGTAAAGTACCTTTCCAAATGAATATTTTTCATATGAACTTTAGAATCAGCTTGTAAAATACAATATATTGTTTTACATTAAACTACTCAGCTGTATGTATGTAAAATTGTTAAAATGTTTCCAAACATAACATTAAAATACCGAGAACACGGTGTATGAGTAATAATAATACAATAATTTAGTTCGCACTTAGATTCAGCAGTTTTTGATGATACTTCTTTACTTTTTATTTTGGTAACATGTTGGGTGCAGGATTAGTCCTTGTAGTGAAGTAATTGTGGTATTTCTATTTTAACTTAAGCTAAGGATCTACGTACGTATATGCACAACAATAATGATTAAGATCTAATCAATTACAAAATAATCAAATTTGTTTATTCATTTTAGTAGCTATCAGTGTGTATCAGAAACAACTCAAAGAAAGTCAGTATGTCAATTCAGAGATATCTTCTAGCTAATCCTTACATACATTTTGATTAACAAATGTATTCTCGTGTACATACTGTATCATCAATATATACCATATATTCATCTTTTTAAAGTTTTGAAGGACATAAATGTTAGTGGTTTATCAATAATAATATCTTTATATCATATCATGCCATAAGTGTCATGGCTTTATTTTATTTTATTTAACATTGCCAACATGAAAATCTACATTCTGCCAAATTTGCTGAATCCAAAAATGGCCATGTCTGCCATAATTTTTTTTATCCTGTTATCTCAAGTCACAGGTCTCATTATTGAGGGAAAACGTTTTCTCAAGATATGATACTGTTATCATGAGAGAACAGCTTTGTTTTCCTGAGATTATTGACTCCCAATCGCAATTTAATGTGTTGAAAATATAAAGCTGCCATTGCCGTTTTCAGCCTCCGTGCAAATTCAGATAACTTGATTCTAAAAATACAGGAATCAGCACATAAAACAACCATAATGTGTATTAAAAGGAATAGGTTGACATGGGAAACATCTTAACAGTAAACATGTAGGCCTACCTGAATCCAGCATCAGCCAGTTATCAACCACACTCATTTGTGCTAAACTAAACTAAGCTGTATTTACAGTAGCTTCATATTTTCAGTACAGACATGAATGTGGCATTGCTTTTTTCATCTTACTCTCAGCAAGAAAACAAATACACATATTTAGCAAAATGTTAAATATTTTTTGTAGAATGTAAGCTCTCCCACTTCACAAAATAGGTTTAATCTCAAAGAAGGTCAAGGACAGAGTGTAAACAAGGTTGTTGCTCATGGGATAAAAACACATCCACAGGGAGTATCTAGTTCATGTTCTCGCTCTGCGTTGAATAACTCAGTGTACCCTGTGAAGCTATGTAAATGCTTATCTGCATCTAAACATGATTATGTATTCAATAAAGAGACAGAAATCAGTCATGAAAAAAACGTTTTAATTTCAGTTTAATCACGTTGCACTGATGTATAAAACATGGAGCCCAGCGTGAGACTGTCTCTCAAAATCAGACTGACCTCTTACATATAAATCTCCATTCAAGAGTCACCGTTTTAATCAGAAGTGGCATGAAATTTCTTCTTTATCACTACACTTTTATACGTCCAAATCTAATTTAACGATTTTTCATGGTTTAAATACCCAAAACCCTCTTTTTCCCTCAAAAGCCAATTAACATATGCAAAAATACAATCCTTTAATTTTCTCATAAAAATGTAAATGACCCCAAAACCAATAATTACAATCAAAAGGAATTATTCAAGAATGGAAAGTGAATCTTTTTGTCTCTGTGAAGTTATAAAGCAATGACATCTCTGTCTAAGGTAAAGTTACACATGTACATTAAATAAACAAATGAACAGCAGGGTTTTTGAAACTTTTTGTCATTCTCCTGATGTTGTGCTTTGCAGAAGGGATGAGATGCAATATGTGGTCATCGTGATTACACCACAAAACAAGGTTTATTGTCTGAATGAGAATGTGTTGTGTTCAAATAGCACCTAACCACTAGGTGCTATTTGAATGGGTCTCATGTGAGACATGAAAACCCCTCTATCACCTTCTCACAGCTATACAGACACTTAAAGCTCTTGAGTGAACAAACAGAAGAGCCAAGCTTGAGTCTCTTACATTCTATCCACTCTAAAGAAGCGGCCACATTTTTTACTGCTAAGAAAAAACCTGGACATGCAGCAGAAGGTATACAATCCATGCGTGATCACAGAAGGCTTACCTCATGTACTGTAGATGTGCCGACATTGTTGTTGTAATTCCTCAGAATTCCTTATGGGGGCAACAGAAGTTACGCACTATAGCTTTTAGATAAGTCACTGAAGATTTGTTTGTTAACATTCATCTAATTTTAGTAATCACGTCATTGTTTAGATACACATCATTATATATAAAAGGTAAGTGAGCGTGTCACTGTTCATCAACAGTGATGCCTTCACTGTCTTTAGTCAAGTTGCAAAATGTTTTCCAAATTAAACACTCCAGAAATGATTAATTCCTTCCAGAGTGACAGATAACAGACATGTTTTCTGATCTGACCTATGCCCGTATTGGCAGGACGACATCATTTATGCCAATCCTAAAAAAGTATTAAATTAGTCTTATGCCTAATGATGTAACAATGCTAGGGTTAAGGTTTTGTTAGGTTCAGGCACGAAAACTACTTGGTTCGTTGATCAAAATTGTGATTTGGTTTAAAATAAGTAAAAAAAAAAAAGACTATATCATTCAATTCAAAGAGCCAATGTCCCCAATAATATGATCCTTTTTGGATCAGAAAGACATTACATTTCTTCTACCAAGCCGGCAGGTTTCAAAATCTGCTTTATGTTTGATACAAAACTCAGTCCACTGGTTATAAAAGAAGGACTACAGAAAAATAGAATTGGGTTTTGATCGTCTGATATGACTCACAGTTGCCACAGTTGCCAGCTAAGACCAATAAGAGTTATAAAACAAAGCTAACCTCAAATCCACACATGATGTGAACTATGAACTCCATGAAGGAAGCCAAGAAACAGTATGTAACTGAAATTATTATTTGTATTATTCGCAAGCCCTGTAAGACACCTGGAAAGTCAAGACATTTGCAGAACACAGTATTACACAGTATAATGAAGTCAAAAGGATGTAAGGATGTTTGATAGTAGTTATTACTGTTTTTGTCAACAACTGTAATTTCTTCTATGAACCGTCAACAGGTTATTGAATGGTTCATAACACAGTATAAGAAAGCTGCAATTTTATATAATGATACATGATTGCACACAAACAAATCCATCTGGATGTAAAAACATTTAACTGTTTATACATATCATTTAAAGACAGGTTATGAACAAGTTTGAATGTTGTATTTTAAACTTAAATGGTATAGTGTTAAAATTGTAAACATTCTTAACTCAAATCTTAACTCAAGGTCTATTTAATGGATTGCTTTTTGCTGACTCCAAATCAAATCTAGATCAAAATACAGATACATTTCTTGTGTGATTATATTGTCAATTATTCACTACCTGTTTACACAAAGAATTGATTCAACATGTATTGGGTTTACAGCATCGGTACATTATGGGGTTAACCATTGAGCCATTTTTGTGTTATTTGTTGTTGTTATTATTAGCCCAGACTGGTTATTTTTGACACAAGCTCAGGTTCTGCCCCATCACAAATGTTTTGTTAGAAGGTCACTAAATAAAAAAAAATATTTGTATACGAAAGGATCCATGTCAGGTTCATGCCAAATCAGTTCATAGCACACCATATTTTAGTTGGGGTATGACCCAACAGTCATATAAAAGTTTTTATTCTGCAATAATTCTTATGCTAATAATATAATTTAATAATATTATTGATGATTTTCTTTCTATCAAATGGATTGGGATTAAATAATTTAACATTTCTAATATGGCTATTTGAAGATTCTGAAAATGTTCATTCATTTTTTAGAAAAACATATCTAGTCCACGACATATGATATCCTTCCTGATCAATGGGGCATTATGGCCTCCTGCTGTGATGAAGAAATGTGACTATTTTGGACAATGAAGCCAAATCAGAGCTTAACAATGAAGAGCCAGTCTTGCGTATTTAACACATCCATTCGTAGGCATCGTTTTATAATAGGATCATACAATTTGGATAAAGACTTTACAGTTCAAATGGGCATATCTCTTCATGCTACTTTTAGTTTTTTCCCTCATATCGACTCTTTTTGTGATGAATGTATGTTAATATTCCAGCCGATTGTTCCATCAAGGGTCTTGGTAAAACCGGAACCCTCACTTGCTCATATACCACCAAATACATATTGCACCAAGTGTACTGTGCAAAAACATAGTATAACAGTGCATTATGATAACTCAAATATGGTACAACTACTACAGCTGGTATATCCTACATCTGTGACCATGAAAATTATAAAGTTTTGATTTGTTTAAAGGTCCAATCAGTCATTTCTGACCGTATGAATAACATTAACATGCATTGTTTACTTTACTGAAACGATTGTCTGACAGTATTGATTTTTCTATAGATGTTTATTCTTTCTTCAGATGATCATTCAAAAAACATGGATCAGATTTGGTGTTGTTTACAAATATTACTGATGTGAACTAACCTTTAGCGACACTAGCAAACATTGTAACTTGTCTGGAGTTTAGTCCTTGTGTGTATTAACGATATGTGAGTTTATTTAACAAGGGACCATATAGATAAACATTACGTTCTGTAAGTAGAAGTAGTGCACCAAATTTAAGGTAAAGGGGGGCTAGCTGAAGCCAATCTGCAGCACCTGTCCTTTCTTTGGCTTTTAAATTCAGGTTGAGGTCAATTTGCGAGTAAGCAGTTTAAAAATACAGGATTTAAAACAAAAAAAAAATTGTGTGGACCGTAGAGGCGAACCTCTGTGTTTATCTATAAGTCATTGTGTTGCCATTTTTGGTCGCCATCTGAGTGCATCAGGATAAATAAGTGAAATGCACTGGTATTCAAATAGGAAAAACATTCTGGCTGTTGAGATGAACGCTACGTACAAAGAAGCAAACTAAAAGAAAACTATATTAAAGGTTGAGCAATGAGTCTAATATTTAAACTGAGTGATACAAAGACATTCAAAAATGCTGAGTGTAGGACAACCTGTGAGACAACAAAGGGAAAGTGTCTTTCTTTGATTTCAAGTGTTCTTCCAAGCCTCCACATTCAAACGTCTCTGCAATGATGAACCACTGGGGCAATTTACAAAAGGGGGCGCTGTTGAGACAGAACACTGCTTGATCAATGACAGCGGTTATTCTCTATATACTGACATGTTCAGTGATCCTTCATAAGACAGACAGGACAACAGTGTCACTGCTTGTCTTTGCATAACTGAGTTACTGGACAGGATGTGTGGATCATTGTATCACCGATCGATTAGAAGTTTCGATAAGGTTAGAAAATCAAAGTGTTTATTTCCCCAGAAGGTTCACTCTAAATCCTAAGTCACTACAGGAAGTCAACATCAAATACTGATCAGAAAGTTTTCTGCACTTTTAGTAAGGCAATACTATGGTGGAGCAGTAATCAATATTACAATGATAATATACGTGTTAGTGTGTATAACTGTAAAAGTGCAATATGGCCAACAATTGCAGCTTTCTCCCACTCAACTGAAAAAAACAAAAAAAGACTATTCATTTGTCAGTCAGACATTGAACTCGCTGTACCTCCTGTTTGTAACTGCAATCCGGTGATAGTCCAGCTAAAAGTGCTTTTCTGCTAATGGTTCATATTGACGCCCATGGTGTTCGCTGCAAAATCCTCAGGAAGTAATGTATAGAGGTAGAAATGCAAAAGAAATTGGCATAAAACAAATGGACCACATTTATTAGAGTGCAGAAATGAGAGCATTCTTAAAAGTGTTTGTAAAGTCAGAAAAAATAACATTAAATGTGAAAAGAAAAATGGAAAATGGGAGAGATTCTGCGAGCAACTTCTTGTCAAATGTATTATTATATTTTATATTTTGAGGGTTTGCATTTCTATCCATGAAGAGAAGGTATTTATTAGTGAAAACTCTCACCTTGTAATTTTAAACTAAACATGAGAGTTTAATGAAATTATGTTTTAGAACATTAACACCTGTAAGTGCTCAGGTCTACATTTAAAAGAGAGGACTGTCTTGCATACTCCATGTTTGTCTTTTTGTCAGTTTGCGACCACATTTCAATTTCACTCTTGTTAGTTTAACTGCATTTTCTGTTTTAACATTGTATTGTGAATATTTTAAGACAGTGTATGCACATGTCCAATTATATCAGTGAACATTTTCAAAAACCGTCCAGGCCAACTCAACTTGACACCTCTTCGCTACCTTAATATCGCCTCGCCTATGCTTAAGGTTGAAAAGCAACAGCAGAAGAGAAGCAGTGCAGAACATTCGATTTGAAAAAAAAAAATTATATATTCGTTCTTATCTTCAGTCTTGCCAAATAGTGATCAAACATGACTCCATTTTGACCATCAGCAACAGCTGGAAACTAAATATTAGAAGACTTTTTCCAGCAAGTCCTGAGAAGAATTGATTGCATAGATTGTTTTAAAATAAAAACTGTGTTTCACTGCTTTACAACTTTGACAACAATTGGAAAGCCACACTAATCCGAGTAACTCTAAACCTACTGTGCTCTCTGCACATGAAACCAGATTGTTGCTCTCACCATCACCCAACTGAATGATATTAAATGAATTATTCTGGAGTTGAGGAAAAATGTTATAATCTTTATTCTCACACAGTATTTGGGTCATGTCAACAATAGCAGATCTTTTCAAGAGCATGCTTAAAAACTCCCCATATGGAGCGAAAAACGGACACTTTCATTCAACAAAAGCTATTAAATATAATTTACAAGGGAGTAAAATCTTCCACCGAAGACAATGATCAAAACACAAGTTGAAAACTTGTCTCTTCTTGATATGATATAGACAGTGAATTCAAACTCATGAGTTATAACTTCTCCATGGTCCCAAATTAACTTATGAAACTTCATACTGTATATTTATATACACCAAAAATGTTAAACTATTGTCAGGATGTTAAAAGTCAACTAACAAAATAAACTATAAAATGCAGCTCACTGTGGACTTGAACTAAGGTAGGACTGACTGACTGTATTGCACTAGTGATTTCTACTGTTTTCAAATGACTACAACGTGGGTTACAACATATTCCTCGTGTCCTCCCGTTTGACATGTTCGAGTGTCTTCGTGTCGTGACACTTGCTCTTTTTGTTCTGGTGAGTTTTGACGTGTTTGGCCAAGTGGTCACTCCTCATGAACCGCTTGCAGCAGTCCGGGCAAACAAAGCGCTTTTCCCCCGTGTGAGTCCTCAGGTGTCTCTGCAGCTCGTCCGACCGCGTGAAACTCTTGCCACAGAACAGCCAGTTGCACACAAACGGCCGCTCTCCAGAGTGCCAGCGCAGGTGCGCCTTGAGGTGAGAAGTTTTCCCGTAAACTTTCCCGCAGCCCGGTATGTGACAAATGTGCTGCTTCTTCTTGCCAGGCTCGTCGCTGGACGTGGACGACTGGCAGTTGGGACACCTGCACCGCCTACAACGCCGCGCGGTCGCGAGGGGGGACTTGGTGTGCAGCAGAGCCGCGATTTGCGTCTGGTATTGCGCAAAGTCCGAATGTCCCAGAACCAAGCCCCTCTGCAGCTGGAAGCGATGATGGGGACCCAGCGAGGAAGAGTGAGTGACGTGGTTGCCCTGCTGGAGGCTCCACCATGGAATATCCTCTCCAGGGTTCGGGGACAACTGTCTCTGCTGCTGGTGGTGGTGGTGCACGAG
The DNA here is from genome assembly GCA_949357725.1 of Hyperoplus immaculatus. Lineage (NCBI taxonomy): Eukaryota > Metazoa > Chordata > Actinopteri > Uranoscopiformes > Ammodytidae > Hyperoplus > Hyperoplus immaculatus. The sequence goes on along the minus strand of OX442361.1, from coordinate 18,200,405 downwards.
GCCGGAGTGTCCCGTGACAAAAGTTGGCATCGCGGGCGCAATGGGAGTTGGAGCTGCGTAACTGACGGCAGGGACGTAGGTGGGAGGGCAGCTGGACTGCAGAGACTGCATGGAGCAAGGTAGCATCTTGACCGGGGAGAAGTCATAGGGGTACGAGGGGTCCGCCGGAGGGGTGAGGGGCAGTTCGTGGTGCGAGCTGAACGAGCTCTGGATGTGCGCTGACAGCTGGGGCTTGGAGGATAGTCCGAAAGTGGAGTTGGCGGCGGCCAGGCTGCTCTGCGGGGTCCCCTCGTTAGTCCACGGGTGAAACAAACGCGAAGGGGAGCCCAGGGTCGGGTCGTAAGGGACCTGGAGGAAGTCTGTGGGGTTGGATCCGTGGTGGTGGTGTCCGATCCGGTTACAAGTGGCAGCCAGGAGAGCCAGCGGAGAGTGCTTACAGTTCTCTGGAGAGGAGTTTGGAGTACGATCCTGGATAAGAACCGAGACACACATTTTTTCTAGATTAAAAATCATTGTTTCACACACTTTACGAGGAGAAACCCACCCCAAAATAACGCGCCAGGCTTTTAATAATCAACCAAATAATGACAGTTTGCCCAAATAGTTTGAAATTCATCTGCTCTAAATCGCTCCATGCAGCCAGAATCGTGATGATGTGACATTAAAAAGTTCTCGTAATGTTGCAGCAGGAGTCATTAGCACGCGCACAATCAGCGTTAGCAATTAAACTATATGACACTTGACTACATATCAAATACTTTTTTATTTTATTTTTTATCTCTCACACTCGTCCGCCAAAACGTAAATCAACTCGGTTGAGTGAGTTGAGTTATTAAAAGTCGTAGCAAAGTGAACGTAAAAACTTGGCGCACCAACCTGGAGAAAAGCCTGGAGTGTTTCATTCCGCAGTACGGCCACCGCTGCCATGGTTAAAAACGTCCTCCTCCTCCTCCTCCTTGGCGACGAAAAAGCAAAAATAAAAAATAACAGCGCTAATTTAGACAAACGTGTGCATTCGCCGGTGCAAACGTCGCGCACGTCTTCACTCGTCGGTGGCTCCTCGCTCTGAGATCTCCACGGTCTATCTGGAGAGTGAGGGATCACTTCTTAGAATTTGATAAGGACTTTGGTGGGCCGCCAGCCAGTCAGAAATAAGATTTATTACTTTGAAGTTTGCCGCTGCCCAATCATCAAAGAATAGCGGCTCTTTGAGAGGGGAAAGCAAATCCTTTGAATCCACAAAGCTCCTATGGTGTGTTTGTTGGTCTGGATAAAGGAGCTGATTATTAGGGGGGATGGGAAGGGAGGAGATAAAGGCGGGACAATTAATGAAGTAATCACTATGTGGGAAATGTATATACACAAATAATTGGATTTTCTTGATCAAAGACCCCCATGCCGCCTGGAGACCCCGGTATTGGATGCTGTAGTCATCTGATCCTCTTTTTGTAATTAAGGATTTGTAGCAGAACCCCTATGTGACAATGTGACATTGTTATCTCTGGAGATCTCCAAGAGCGCTGCCTGGGCTGGCTGTTTGATGGAGTAAAAAGGAAAGACCAAATCAAGTGACTCAACACAAAGTTCTCATCTCAGAAGAATCTGCGTCTCTCTCTCTCTTTTTTTTATTAATACAGATTATTTTTCCAACTTGAATTACATTTTCTTTGTTGTTGCTTTGAACTACAACACAGCATTAAACACTTAATTATGCCCTCTCTGAATTATTTAAATACTTCTTTCGCCTTCACTCATTTAGTTTTAATCAGAACCTTACTCTTAATTTAGATCCCCCCCCCCCACACACACAAACCCACTCCACCACCTCTTTGTTGAGCATCAAAATGTAAGCTTCAAAAGCATTTAGGGTGAATTCTAATTCACATTATAACATGTTACTAAACATGACACAAAAAGGGGAGAAAACCTCTGTTTTAAATCAGGCGACAAAAGAAGCGCTTTAAAATGGTCCATGTCTCAATTATGTTTCCTTATAAACATGTCATGTCAATATATCTGAAGAGAGGAAGTTCACATTCAGAGAAAGGCACCCGGATCAGTTATGTCTAATGTATGACCATAAAAAAAGGCTTAGCTGGGCAGGTAATTTCATTGTCTGTCCCCCTATTTTGTTTCAAACCATCAAGTGAAGGCAAAAGCATGCGGTTTTCAGAAGAATATATCCAAAACATTTGGAGGCAGAGCAGTCAAAATGGAAGTTGTAGTTTTTCTATATCAAAACTCTCTGATCTTTATCTGGCTTCCCAGCAGAAACAATCACTGTCCTCTTGACTAGTTTGGAGCGGCAGATTTTGAATTAGATCTGTTCCTTTGAAGGGATTAATGTTCCCAGTCCTCTCCCACGGCTTTACACACAGTCATGAGGGAGAGGAGGAGTCCTGCTGGGCTGCATTGGAGCCATGTTAAAACTAAAAAACTGGCTACAGGAGCACTGTAGTCAAACTGTTGACTGATATAAAATGCATATAGTGGAGATTAAGCTTGTTTATGTATCAGGTTATGGCAGCAGTGGTTGATGAAGTTAACTGTATAAAGTTTATATATAAAAAAAAATATATGCAGAAAACAGGAACGTCACTGCTCTTTCATAAGTTACAGCTCGACGTTCCTGTTGAAAAATCATCTCACAGAAGTCACATTATGAACACAACTAATTGCTTAACTACTAGTTAGTAAATCAGTTAATGCTTTATAAATCAGTTATAAGCAACTAAAAGGAACTACTCTTTCCCAACCTGGCAACACACAAATGATAAAGCTTGATTGGTTACTACTTATTCAAGGGTTTTTGACACCAGTCATAACAGGTGAAAAAAGAGAATTGTAAAATTGCAATCCTTTGTACAGTAGATCAGTAGGAACAAGTTTTGTTTTGTCAGGTGGTAAAACATTCCTTCGCTGGTGCTTCTTTCTATTTGGGTAATAATTTAGCCATAAAGTAAGGTATATATTAATACATGCTCCTGGGTTTCTCTCTTTCTGCTAAGCAATCTAGTCGGCAGTATGTCAATAAATTATTGATACAGGTTTATTTTGCGAGAAGAGGACGAACAGCAAAAGGGTTTTCATAACCACAACCCAAAAGTTGTTCTTATTGATGACTTATAACTGATTTATCAATCTATAAAACTGTTAGTTACTACTTCTAAATCATTTATAAAAGATGCCATATTAAAAAGTGCTACACAGGTATTTGACACAGAATTGTACTGTGAAATGTACATTTGCAAATGAAGGATTTTGAAAAATCAGGTGAAAAGAGAATTATAAAAGTAAACATTTTTACAGTTGACTCATAAAGTTTGTGTTTGTGCAGGAAAGTTGCCGTCAGTTACTATTTGCTTCCAGGTTTAAATGTCAGATAAATGTCAAACATTGTAATCTGCTCTCTTATGTCAAACCAGACAACTGTGAAAGTAAAGGGAGAATCCACCTTAAAAACGTTTGCCTGTGATCCTTAACAGCGGCAGTGGTTTGAGGATATTAAAATAGCAGACGTTATTTCAGTTTGAGGGTGGATTTTCACATAAACCAGTTTTACATGTGAACTGCCACGGTATGCAAAGCAAGATTTCAGCCATATGTGACAACTTCTTGAATTTATGTGAACCATCAGCTTTATCAAATTATGGATATCTCCCTTTGAGATACTCGGTTCAGTCTTTAATGCGAGTTCTTACATTTTAATGCATCTCAATGGGACTCCGGTTGAGGGATGGACTTGGCTGAGCAGGACTTTGATATAGTTTGTAAGAAATTCATGACAGTGTGTGTGCTTGACACAATGTCCAGTCCCCTAGGCAATTTACTTGCTCCAAACCTTTATCGACTTGTGGCCATGCCTCAAGTTCTACGGGGTCACCTCAGCAGTTTGGCTAAAGAAATATTCCCTGCTGCATTTGAGGGGAAATTAACTTGGAGGAACCCCCACTGCAATAGTTTCCTGCCTAGTATATTCAAAGGATTGAACATGTCTGTACCATCCGTGTATTTCATTCAGTACTTTAAAGCATAACTCAGAGTCCATCAACAGAAATACTGTTATGAGCTGAAGACGTGTACGCGCAGAATATCTAAAAATGAGATTTAAAAAAAGAAAGTCAGTACCATAAGTCGGTTTCTCATGTTAGCTCACTTTCCTGTTTTGATCATAATTTAGAATTTCCTCAGTTTTAAAAGAGCATAACATTTTTCTATAAGGTCAATAGGTGTCATTCCTGTAAAGGTAACCTAAGGATGAATAGCATTACAGGCTCATTCATTTCATATTGGCATTACTTTTGATATAATAATGAGCAACTTAGCAATTTAAAGGGATGTTGCGTTATAACTGTATGCATTGTCTCAAAAAAAAGACAAAGATTTACAAAGGATGTATTTTTCTAATGATTCCTTAATTATTTGCACATGACATGAAAAAGGAATTACCAATAAAAAGATGAAAACCAAAGAATGCACCAATAGTAAAAGGTCAGTAGTTTAAACAGATTTATTTGACTGATATAAAACATCCGTTAACTAGAAATAAATAAAAATGTACAGTAGGTGTAGAAGCTGACTTTGTTTTGGTTCAGGTCCAGTTCAAGGTTGAAGAAGGCAATCTGCAGAAGAGACAGAGAATAGACCGCGTTATAGATTCCCATTGGGCAGCACACTCAAAATACTTTTCCCTCAGTTTTCAATTCATATAATTTTATTTGCACGATTTAGTACAGTAAGTGCACTGACCCCCTGATGGATCTGAGAAAAAGGAGAGCAGAGAGCTGAACGTGATCTTGGCAGTTTGAACATTTTGAGCGATTTGACAGTGAGAGCCGTGGATTTGACAGAGTCAGAGGGCAATGCCACAACACCAACCCTTTTTTAACTTTCCATATTCTCTGGACAGTTGGAGAGAAAACAAGTTCCACATCTGTCTCATACGAGAGATATCAGAGAGTTGGGGAAGGGGTGTGGGGGGATGGGTAGTGTGAGGAGGGTGCATGTGTGAGAGTGAGAGTGAGTTTGAGTGTGTGGGAGAGAGAGAGGGGGGGGGGGGGACGCTCGAGGCTACTGGGTACTTGAGCCGCTATAATGGTGTCTCGTATGAGAAAACATCTGTGAATTTCCTCAGTGATCTACAACAAAGTATAACTCAGATCAGTCACTCAGCAGACCTTTGAAGTTGCTGTCTGACAGAAAGCTGCCATTGTTCGCAGCCCCCAACACACAGAAACTCAAACTTTCGTCTCACTAATTTTCCCCCCTGCAATGTGATACATCTCTTTTTTTCTCTCTCTCCCTCTCTCTTCCGAGTGTATGAAGCTGGGGATCTCTGCATATTCAAGAGCAAAGAGCAAAGCCTTGGCAATGTGCAGTGTTGGCCCGGGGGTCATGTAAGGCGGGACAGGTCATTTCACCTTCTCTCAGCCCACCCTGGATGCTTAAATCTGGCCCTGAAGAGGGAAACTCTCCCCCTTTATGATGATGTACAAGGGTACGCCCTGAGGTGCTCTCCAAGGAAAAAAATCACAATATAAAGACCTCATTTCCAATCATCAAGCGTACTGCGATGCCATGAACAAAACCATTCTCAGATATTCAGATGTTATGCTATTATATTTACATTCTTGAATATTATTTGTGACTACTTTCCGGGTGTTTTTGCCTTAGAGAACTTTGGTCAAAACACAAAGAGCCTCTACATGATCCTGGTATGCAATTATTCAAGATATTGTCATCCATGAACGCTTTACCATACACAACAAGTTGTTGATTCTAAGCACTTTCAAAACAAAAGTAGGAGGGAAAAACAAGAAAACAAGCATTTATGTGTCACTAGAGACATCTATAAAAATAAGAAAAATTTAACAGTGGATATAAAATCATTTATACCAGAAACTACTTTATTGCAACCACAATTTAAACGCTGGTTTGGTTGAACACCGGGTGATACATCCCTGCTCCTGCTGGCAGTGGCAACGAAAAAGACAAGCTTTCTGTAATGCATCCCAAACTGAAACAAGGCCGTGGTAATTCTCACTGTTACCCGTCCAGCGTTTATTCAATGGCAGCTGGTCCAACCATCTGGGAAAGCAGCACCGGGGCAAAACAAAACAGGTTACACCTTTGGCCATGCCAAGTCTTCTAGCGCCCCCACCCCGTCTACAAACTGAGAGAGGCTAATCACAATTTCACGCTCTGATTTGTCAAATCCCATTCCAGCACCGGAGGCCCAGAGAAAAACTTTTAAGTCGATACATTTCATGGCGTACAGGATAACAGCTTTTCCATAGAGTTTTCTACTGTTCTAAAGTTAGCTCTCTAGCCCCTCCCTTAGCTTCACCTCTCCTCACACAAGGAAGCATCTGAATGGTTACATTTCTCTCTTTTACAAATGAAGAGGAAGCTGTAATTTGGCGCAAAACATTTGGTCACCACCAAGATTAGCAGCCCGGGAACAAACTCTTATCTCCTCATGCATGCATTTTATATTCATGCAAATGTTAACAACAAAACAGTGCATAAAAGGGCCCCTCTACAAACTGCAGGTGTGAGGAAGCTGAAACAAAGCCCACTGTAACCCTAATGGCATCCCTTGTCATTAAGAGACCTTTGATGTATGTACTCAACAGAGTCTTTTATCTCCTTCTTCCTCCTACTCTCTCTGTCTCCAGCCGGCCCAAACAGTTCCTTTATTAATGCCGTCTTTAGGGAACGTTCTTTTGCTCTGAGCACCTCAACGCACTTCTGACATCTGGTTGACGCTAATGTTTGTCGCCTTCTTTGGCATCAACCACCAGCCAGCCAAGAGCTTCACAATGCTAAGTGTGTGTGTGTGTGTGTGTGTGTGTGTGTGTGTGTGTGTGTGTGTGTGTGTGTGTGTGTGTGTGTGTGTAGCATCCTGCCCTTCAGTTGGTGGGAATCAAACAAGGCTCGCCGTTAATTCTGTACTTGTGAAACTGTGGTATGCAATCATACCATAATGAGACATTCTACTGTGGTGAAAATCCAACACATCTGGATAGCAACAGCACGTACACTGCATTAAAACGGTATTTGGAGAGGCTGCACATGAAATACAGGTATTCAAACTCTCCCTTTGAACTCAAAAAGGATATAGAAACAGGACAATGTTGGCCTAATCGTGTTCTCCCTTTGAAGTGAGACATCACTATTAGGTGAAAAGGTAAGTACGCTTCTTTAGAAAATAAAAGCTTTTGTTAAGGCTGCAGCTCGATGGGATTTTCATAAAGGTGCTTTAAAACTTTTGATAACAGTGTTTTGAGGCCGCCTTGGATGGAGCTGTAATGAAAGTGCTGTGCATGAAGCAAATAGCTAAAACGGCAAGAATAACACCGGCAGTAACGCTAGCCACATTAAAGCAGTCCTCCTCTCGCACGCCAGATGTTGTCAGATTTAATGAGGAAAAACAAGAGGGAGCTGGGTTTACGGAGACGTATTAAAGAAAACACAGGTGTCAAGTCTCCAAACACTGACTTTGGGGGCTTCATCCGTCCCACTGCATCCTGACCACATAGCCATAAGACAGGGGGGAGTGAGTCCAATAGAGCTTCAGTTCATTAGGTCAGAACATCTTTCAGGAGAGTGACGACAGCATTTCATAACATTTTCCTTTCTGCAACACATAATCAGCTCACCGAAAGCAATTACGTACACACCTCCGCTCACCTCCTCTCATATGCTAAAGCAGGCAATCAGCCAGGGAGTTAATTTGGCAGAGAAAAAGAGGGGAAGAAACACCCACTCTGGAAGCATTTGTCACCACAGTCCAACCTTGTTATTCAAACTAGAGAGCCTATTTGAAATTCCTCTCCTTAGTACAAAAAAAAACAGGGTCAAAATAATCAAGGGAGCACGAGCACACTTAATTGATTCAGTGTACTTTTAAGATGCACTACAGGGTGCTGGGGGTGACCTATTTCAGACTGCTCTTCAGAGAAGCCAACTATCCCAGCAAGGGAGTAATGCACAACGAGGATTTTAATTATTGCAGGATCTGTGGCTACGACCGGAGGTGAAATGCTTCTGAACTAACTGTGACACCACATTATAATACTGCCACCGGTCTGGGCTATTACTCTTTGAATTCTTTGAATTAAATATGACGATAAATTGAAAAAAAAGACATAGGATTTTATTAATGATGCAGTTTAATTGTGAGCTAGTTTGATCGTGAACAGCAGATTTCTACTTTGATATTTTCTTTTTTTTGGACAGTCAGACAATTATAGGATTTATACAAATGAAAGCATGAAATAAAAAACAAATCTTTTTACAAGTATTGTTTTCTAATCTTTTTCATAAGGGATGTTTTATTGTGTTTGTGTTGGGTTTGGATACATGACCTAAGTTTCTCCAAGATAGTACAGCTACTTAAAACTTCTACTTCAGTTCATAGGGTTATATCATACTTTGATTTGCAGTTTACATTGCTGAATGGTTGTGGCTGTACAACACAGCAAACAGCACAGTAATGGTTTGGAAATGACCAAGGGAACCATGTATCATCATAAAACATATTTGAATAACATAGGATGATTCTTCAAATGCTTCAAATAGGACAGATATAACACAAGTAAATAACCAGTGATGTTTATGTGATGAGTAAGTCCTTGGTGACTCAACCTGAGTCTGACCCTTACTGAGTACTGAGCCTTGGGATTTATTGAACATTTTGGGGCTCTATAAACCCACCAGGATTCCCATTGAACCTGAACCTAAGTGAAGTCAGTCTCGCTATCTAGGCAGAGCTCTAATGTTTTCCCCGCTGAGGATAAGGAGGATGAGATCCTCAGTCATACCACCCTACCCTTCCTATTAAGATCAAAATCTTCTCTCAGGCCCTCGGGTGTCAACAAAGGGAGATGCAGTAAATGATATGCAAATTGAAAAAAAAAAAAAAAAAAAAAAAAGCTCCACAAATCAACTCGCCAGCCCTGTATTTCCGACACTTTACATCTTTAAAAAGAAAAATTCCTGCATTTAGGGTGAAATTCAAAGTGAGGTCTAGCTCTGCCTCTGTGGGGATGTGTGTGGTGATTCCAGCACTCAGACAGCACAAAGCCCCTCTAACTACAGGCAGCTCGCTGTAGGAGAACTCGTGAAGGAGAGACTCTTAGGTTTCAAAAGGGATTTGTCTCTGGATCCTTCTTAGACAATAGACATAATGCTCAATAATAGGTTGATGTTTCCAAGTCAGGTTAACAGCACTGAGAAGCACGTTCCGTACGAGATGAAGGGGGCTCCTGAAAGTAAATGTGGAGCGAGGCTGAAACGATAACAGTGATCTGAATATTTAATTGACAGAAATGAACTGAACAAGCATCTCCTAGTAAGAGCTTTAAAAAAAAATTCTTCCGTTTATATCATTATAACTTGAATAGGATTTAACTTGTGACTGCTAGAAAAACACATGCTTAAAATAAATGAGAAGTTATCTCAGGTTGTCTTTGTTTTAACAATGTAATGGATTGAAGAATCAACCAATTAAATATTCAGAAGCTAAGTGGATTATAGAAAGTAATCATGTATTGCAGCACAGACATAATTTAGATCTTAAACATCCGACTTAACAATAAAACTGTGAATGGATGTGTGTTTCCTTGTGACTCTGCAGAATGTTTTTTATAACCAAAACCTCCCCGCCCTGTGAACAGCATTAAGACGTTATGTTAATTGTTTGTGATACATGTATTGTCATTCATTTAATTTAATTGACGCAACATCTGAATAATTTCATAGCAGTGTGTGAGGTGAATAATGTATTTGAGATCCCCCTCAAAAAAGGCTGTGGCCAAAAAACTCAAACAAAAAAACACCATATTGATAAGAGAGATTAGAGGAGTAGAAAAAAGTTTGATAAAATTCACTTGAAACATGTCTGGAGCCCCTTTTCTTTCAAGAAAGTATAATCAAGCAGCCTGGCTTTTTAAAATCTAAGGCAAAATGGAGAAGTTGTGTTGGTTTTCTACACAGAGAATGGCCTAATGCTCATGAAAAACTCCCTGACCACTTTGAATTGATAGTTGAGGGCATCATCCCCAGTACAGCTCACTCTACCCTGCTTCTACTTGCTCCACATACCACAGCACATCCAACACTAAGGATGGCCTTTGGAGTGTCTGTCTGCCTGTCTGCTGCTGTCTGTCTTACCGGTTGACATGGTTGTAAGGCTCAGCTCTGACTGACGAGACGCCCCGCTAGAAAGGATGGGAGGGAGGTGTGGTCGCGTACTCTTCCTCGGGGATGGAATCCACGGTTGACAGTAATTTGTAGTACTCGTCTTCACCGTCCAGCACTTTGATTTGACTGTGATGGGGAAAGAAGAACAAGACAGAGGTGAAAAGTAACCGCGTTATACGGAAATAGGCCACAGATGTGTAAAAAACTAGACATGTAGAATAAAGACAATATGTGCACACGCAGCGATGAGGCGTTTTCTTAAACACACTGATCTGAAGCAGACTGTCATTTTACAGTGCAAATACGAGTCAGACCTTCAACAATTAAATTAGCATGCTGACAAAGCCTCGATACGTAACCTTCCCACCCCCCCCCCCTCTCTAGGCTAATGACGTAGAGCAACTGGCTCACATAAAAGCCCCGTTATTTTCGGCTCTCCATTTACATTATAAGAAAACAACTCCATTTCTGGATTCTCCTATTCCACAAAGGGCCTGCTCTGTTTAGAGCTGCTGTAAGTAGGAAAGCAGTTATTTACCCAAGTTTTCTCGGCTTCCTCTTGCTCCCCTGGTAATCCAGAGTTCTCTGAGGAAAGGGCCAAGAGCACACAGTCAAAAGATGAGCAGAGAGTCATTAATTTTTAATTCAAAGTGATTTTGTGTTGAATGCGAGCAGATGCTGATAATATCAGAAGTCACAGCATAATTTTTTCTGATCAAAGGGCTCAAGTGAGTCTGATGAAGCATGCATCTTGCTCAGCTTTGATAAACCACATCAATTATTCACCGTGAAGGCAGACATCCTGACATGAAAGCAACAGATAAAGAGCATAAGCACATGTTCAAGACAAGAGGCAGAGAAGCGTGGGGGTGGGGCTCCAGGGTCTGGCACAGGTAGGTTTAATTGTATTATCATGTGGAACCAAAGTCAGACAAAGGCCTTTATCGGCACTTTGAACTCACATTTAGCTGGTTGTAGTACAGACTGTCTTCAGGGCTGTTGAGCAGCTTGGGCTGCTGGCCCCGCCGGCGAGGAGTTCTCTGCTGCAGCTTCATCACTGGACCTGCAACAGAGGAAAAATTAGGGCAGTGATCCAACCCAGCAAAAACAACAACAACAACAACAAGCACCAATATGATAGCCTACTAACTGATGGCAGCGGCAAAAGCAGGAGTAAACAGACTCTGCCCACCGGCTTTGTCAAATCTGCACCCTCGTGTGACAAAATTGGCAGAAACCTTTTAAAATTGACTTTGGTTTAGGTTTAAGATTATGTAACTTCATCGATTAGCTGACTCAATAACAGCTTAACGTTACATAAACCCGCACATGTGAACCACATCTAATTACATCGCTCCACTCAGGTGCACTGTGCACAGAAGACTACAGCTCAATTTGACAAGTAGTTACAATGGAAGAGGCAGAAACAGCAGAAGTGTATGTAGTACCAGTTACAATAAAGGCATGACAGCTGTCACCATCTGGGAAAATGATGTACCATGATTTAAGTGTATTTCTAGGACATAAGGCTAGACAATCTCTATTATTAAGAAGCAGCAAGTAGAAAGGCACTACAATCGTTTGCTAAAAAGTCATCAACATTAAGAAAAATGTCATTTGTTTTTCATCCAACTCATAGGAGTGATAATTATATATTTGTGTAAATGTATAATCATAAAGTATGTGGAGTCAAACACCGACATAGTGTCAATGCAAAGTTAAACAATGTTTTGCTGGATAATACTTGGACTGGTTCTACATTTTCTAGATTTCTGGGTCTAAAATGTTTGCTTTCACCATGGAATTGTATAGAATTTGATTTGTGGTGATTTTGATTAAATAACCCTATAAAGGAAAATGTCAATTATTAGTTGGGCCATTACATTTATACGATGAATACTTAATAAGAGACCTGATGAAGATCTTAAATGCTACTGACTCTGCAAATTTGCTTACTTACTTTTTATTCAACCAAATAACAGCAAGTGTGAACCATGAGTAATCTGTTAAACAGAATAAGAAGTAAATTGCAAATTCAGATTGCCATCCATTGAATGACTGCTTCTCTATTCACTGCTGCTGCTTCTCTTTCAGCAGATGACCAAACCTTTGGCAGCGTTATATTGTTTTCCTTGACGGTTTAAAAGTGCATAGGAAAGGGAAAATGTGAAATGTTATTGATGAATTACTAAACATAACCAGCTTTGTGATCATAACCTGATTATTCAAACATATTTCTAACATTCTTTTACCAGTGCACACGAAAAAGGATTTCAAAATTGATAGGTTACAAAAGTGTGTTTTAAAGCCGAGGCACCTTTACAAGGCAGCATCTATATTTAATGTCAGATAACGTTTCATCTTCTTTGCCTACGTTTCGGGTGAGACAGGACATTTCTTCATCATCTCTTGCTACCTTGGCTTCTCTACCTTGACTAAAGCTGCATTTGCTTTTTCCCATCTTAACACTACTTTGTACTCACTTTGAACAGACCTCATCACATCTCAATCCTTTACATCAAAGAGCAAGCCCCCTTACCCCCCATCCCCCATCTTTCCTCGGCTTTAGATGTTATTCAAACCAGCGCGGTTTTACTAAAGTTATATTTTGTAAATGCCCAGAAAGTTCATGTCAGTTTCGAGATATTAGCTAACTTTTACCGTGAATCTTATCTATCTGTGCCTCAGAGGTGCCAAATGTACTGTGTGGAACCTTGTCACCTCAGAGTATTTGAGGGTATTTGGATGGATGACATGTTCCAAGGAAAATAACTGAAAAACAGCTAGGTGCATGTCTTGAAAAAACAAGCTTGGTTTGGCTGCGTCAAAAGCTCTTCGGTTTATATATTGCATTGAGATCAATTGTACAACAATGCTAGTTGACTTCGTGAAAGTGTTTACTCGGAAATGCTGGTGAAAAGATGATAAACCTGCATAAATATGTGTTTGCACCTTATAGTTTAGTCAAACAATGTCTGTATGTAGGACATTGTTCTGCTAATGATGCTGAAATGGATTTGATAAGAAAATGTTTTATTCCCCTGGAGTTGCATCAAAGCATTCAATCACACATAATGAATCCTGAAGTCCTTGAACAAAGTTGAAAAATCCCATTGTAAAATAGATTGCATATGTTTGAGAAGAAATGGCTAATCCAGTCCCACTGCAGCTAAATGAAAAGATCTGCTGTAGGTAACCATTCTGTTTTTAAATCGAAATCATGATTGGAGAGAGAATAGCTATCAAACCGCTAGTTCCGCAATCTTAATCCTAACAAAATGTGTCTTTAAAACTTTAGGAAGTGGAAGTTAGCCTGCAGACTGTTGATTTTACCGTCTGCAATGAAAACTGTGGCGGGTACATTTACTCAGCTGCAGCAGCTAATAAGCATTAATTCAGTGAGTTGGACAAACAGCAAACAAGAAGGTTTGGCTGTTGCCAGATTAGAGTGTCCTCTCTCAAAGTAAAAGTCTGTATTGTTTAGGTAAAGTTTACAGACACCAAATATTTTTGTGGAAGAAACATGACATTTTTAGCCACACTTCTCACCAAAACATCTCCTGGTCAGGCGGTCTGTTCAGTACTTTGGTCCAAATATGTTCATGGCATGAAACTAAGTTTGAACACTCATGGTCATAAGAAGATGAATCCTACTAACCAATGTCTGTGGTTGTTTTGACACAATTAAACATTCATGCCCCTGTAAAGATGAATTGTAATCACCTTGGTGATACTTGGACTTTTCATCCGCGCCACCATCAGGTCATTTTTTTTGTATCTGTTCCTACTAATGTAAATGCAAGATTTGATATTGTGGTTTGTATCATATTTAGTTTAATACTTGCATTTTAAAATCAAATTTGCAATCAATTATTAGTTTTCCTAATATCGCTCAGCTGCTGAACCTACCACTGCAGATCTAGAGCCCAAAACATGACACATGGGGGGTTCAGCATTTATCCATTCTGATCTGCAGCGATTAGAGCTTGTAGCAGATCAGAGGATGGGTCAGGCCTCCCATCTCTTTGCCTCTGTTTGGGAAATCACTGCCATTTGATCCAGGCCAGCCCCAGAGGAATGCTGCTCCTGCAGATATATTACAGGCAGGGAGGCTGCCAAACTAACTTCTGGCATGAGAGTGAGGTTTGGACATGGGCAGCCAGGGCTGGGAAGGGGTCAGACAGTGGCTCACACAAGGGGTTTGCTAAATGATCGCGGGTAATGTGTGCTGTTTGGGGTGGGGAGAAATAATGGCCGACTGGGAATATAGAGCCAGCGCGCTTCATACAATATTGATTACTCTGTATCAAAAGAAAGCCAAGCAGAGTTTGCTCTTCATGGTGTGAGAGACTTGAACATTGTACATGTTTGCTTCTTGAGATAAAACGGGCTGGAGTTCTTTTTGAGATAGGTATTTCTTTATTTTTTTCAAAGAGCCGCAGATGACTCGCATTACATCTCTAAATACCACTTTGAAATCCCTTGAAAATCTGAACGCTTCTCAGAAACAACATAAAAGAGCAGCTAAAAGGGATTTCTTCAGTGGAATAAATTAAAGATGTATTGATTTACTTCCCAAATCACGTGCTGCAATCACCTGACTTCTGCTGGACCACAGAGAACCACTTGGGCTTTGTTTATTCAGATGCAGGGAGCAGAGGCACCAAAAGGCATGGATTATAAGGAAAAATCATCAGCAGGGGCCTTTGATGTCTAAATGAGGCATGTGCAACCCAGACCCCTCTCTTTACCTCACAGCCGCCTCTATACACACACACACACACACACACACACACACACACACACACACACACACACACACACACGCACACACACAAACATACACATGCATTCGTGCTCAATAACACAGACGTTAATCCTCAGTTGCAAAACAAAGACTCCAAAACAGAGATGTGTAGCCGAAGAGGATTTCCAGAACTTTTCATGGCTCCTGAGATTTATTACCGCCCTCGTCATTTCAGACATCATACTTAAATAGCCACTCATGTGCTTTAAATTATGAGACAAACTGGTCGAGTCGTGCAGATGATGCCGAAAAAGAGTAGTTCCTGCATCTGTTTTCACTAATGCAAGTGGAGGATGTTGTTACTTACAAGCAATTTTTCACACTAAAATCAATCATTTCCCCTGACAGCAGATTTGGAACTTTTGACTCCTGGAGAAATGTTTGTGTAGAGGAAAAAAAATTTCTGAACTTTGTGGAAGCCAATCATTTGTCAGACACATACACTCAACAAAAATATAAACGCAAAACTTTTGTTTTTGCTCCCATTTTTCATGAGATGGACTTAAAGATCTAAAATTCATTCCAGATACACAATATTACCATTTCTCTCAAACATTGTTCACAAATCTGTCTAAATGTGTGATAGTGAGCACTTCTGCTTTGCTGAGATAATCCATCCCACCTCACAGGTGTGCCACATCAAGATGCTGATCTGACATCATGATTAGTGCACAGGTGTGCCTTAGACTGTCCACAATAAAAGGCCACCCTGAAATGTGCAGTTTTGTCTCACAGCAAAATGCCACAGATGCCACAAGCATTGAGGGAGCGTGCAATTGGCATGCTGACAGCAGGAATGTCAACCAGATCTGTTGCTCGTGCATTGAATGTTCATTTCTCCACCATAAGCCGTCTCCAAAGGCGTTTCAGAGAATATGGCAGTACATCCAACCGGCCTCACAACCGCAGACCACGTGTAACCACACCAGCCCAGGACCTCCACATCCAGCAGGTTCACCTCCAAGATCGTCTGAGACCAGCCACTGAGACAGCTGCTGAAACAATTGGTTTGCATAACCAAACAATTTCTGCACAAACTGTCAGAAACCGTCTCAGGGAAGCTCAACTGCATGCTCGTCGTCCTCATCGGGGTCTTGACCTGACTCCAGCTCGTCACCGTAACAGACTTGAGTGGGCAAATGCTCACATTCGATGGCGTCTGGCACGTTGGAGAGGTGTTCTCTTCACGGATGAATCTCGGTTTACATTGTTCAGGGCAGATGGCAGACAGTGTGTGTGATGGCAGACAGTGTGTGTGGCGTCGTGTGGGTGAGCGCTTTGCTGATGTCAATGTTGTGGATCGAGTGGCCCATGGTGGTGGTGGGGTTATGGTATGGGCAGGCATCTGTTATGGACGAAGAACACAGGTGTATTTTATTGATGGCATTTTGAATGCACAGAGATACCGTGATGAGATCCTGAGGCCCATTGTTGTGCCATACATCCATGAACATCACCTCACGTTTCAGCAAGATAATGCACGGCCCCATGTTGCAAGGATCTGTACACAATTCTTGGAAGCTGAAAATGTCCCAGTTCTTGCATGGCCAGCATACTCACCGGACATGTCACCCATTGAGCATGTTTGGGATGTGCTTGACCGGCGTATACGACAGTGTGCACCACTTCCCACTAATATCCAGCAACTTCGCACAGCCATTGAAGAGGAGTGGACCAACATTCCACAGGCCACAATTGACAATCTGATAAACTCTATGCGAAGAAGATGTGTTGCACTGCATGAGGCAAATGGTGGTCACACCAGATACTGACTGGTTCCGAGTCCCCAGACCCCCAATAAAGCAAAAAAATGCACATTTCAGAGTGGCCTTTTATTGTGGACAGTCTAAGGCACACCTGTGCACTAATCATGATGTCAGATCAGCATCTTGATGTGGCACACCTGTGAGGTGGGATGGATTATCTCAGCAAAGCAGAAGTGCTCACTATCACACATTTAGACAGATTTGTGAACAATGTTTGAGAGAAATGGTAATATTGTGTATCTGGAATGAATATTAGATCTTTAAGTCCATCTCATGAAAAATGGGAGCAAAAACAAAAGTGTTGCGTTTATATTTTTGTTGAGTGTAATACCTGTCATTTATAACTGTGATGTAGCAGGACGGGTAAAAAGCAAATACATGAATGCCAAGAAAATCAGTCCAAAAAAACATTTAATATGCAAATAAAAGGCATTAAGCTTTTCAGTAGCATCAGTAGCATCACTAGAAATTCTATTAGATAAAATACAGGTTCATTGAACTATATCAAAACATATAATGTGGACAACAATAATAAACTGGTAAGGTTTTGGTGTTGAAAAACTTTGATTAACTACATCAAACGAGTCCAACCACAAAAATGACAGAGGAACTTTGGGAAGTATCATTTTTCCACCTTTGGGTTTTACGTCTGGGGAGATTATTCTGCTGGAATTGTGATGATGACTAGTTTGGAAGTACATCCTGTTAACTACTCCCACTGACATTAAGAGGATTACGTAGGTAGCGTCAGACAGAGGCGACTCCTTCCGTTAAGTTGAGTCTTTTCCTATCCCATCCTATCCTTTGCAAATCTCTGCTGCCGCTATACGCCGAGCCTGTAATTTGCCTTAAACTGAAGGCATCCGGTTGAGACGCTGCGATGTGTGGAGAGAGACACACGTATCAATCAGAAAGAGGGCTGAGGAAGACAGCGAGAGGGGTGGGACTGTATTTGTCTAGAGAACATGGAAGAGGGTGGATCATTTGTCTGGCAGATGCATGTTGATATTGAGATGCTGCTGCTGCTTCTGCTGCTGTGGTGGTGGTTGTGGTTGTAAGGGTTTTGTGGCTTGTGGAGCAGCACCTGGTGGCATGCTAAACCTCGTGGGAGGACATGTGGGGAAGACGTTTAGTTGAGTAGCTAAAGGGAAGGGAGCGGGGCAGAGAGGAAAGTGAGATGTACTGGTGAGTGTGTGGGTTTGACCTCAGTGCGGGTAAGAAAAGAGTACACATTTTCAATGAGCTCTCCCAGGCGGCTACAGCTATAAAGTGTGGAGAGAGCTCGGGGCGACAAAAGAAAATCAATCCTTATTGACTACACCATGTTAAGCAACCGAGGAGACATAACTATAACCAATAAGTTGATGTGAACTTTTCTTAGCACCTATTTTATTCTTCTTTTTCCTCTTTTTCATCCCTTCAAACGACCAGGTTAACTATCTTCCATGGCGGCACGGAGGTAATTGGGTCTGTTTTGTTGCTCCACTTTATCACTGTCTCTCTCTTGACATGTGTGTTTACCACAACTATAATCTTCAAAAAGCCTGTTAACATAAGTAGCTCAGCTTTCATAAACCATAAAGTCAGCTCTGACTGATCCTCGGCACCATCCTGTTTACCACGCTGTGGAGCATAAGCAGCACTCTGATCATATCTACTGCTTGCTAAGGCATTCTTTCGGGCGCACGCCTCAGTGACTCATTTCCAAACATGTTGTATTAATATTCAGGCTCGGAAGACAGGTGACGAGAGAGGTGACATTGTCTTGAGTGTGCGGCTTACATGGCTGCACTATGTGTGTGTGTGTGTGTGTGTGTGTGTGTGTGTGTGTGTGTGTGTGTTTCAGCGTCAAAAACATGGGAAATCAAAGGTTGGTTCAGCAGACATCTGAGAGTGCCTGGAGTATGAATTGCCTTAACACTCTCTTCCCACCATAACATGCAACACTGGGGGTATTTGGCTATTTAGAGTAGTTTCTAAGCCTGGTGGTGTCGGATACACAAATGATCTCCCTCCCCTGGCCTGCTTTGTTTCATGCATGAAAGAGAAAACTGGAGCACTGAGCACATCACTTTGCAACGCTAGGCTTTGTTAAATCACTTAGAAAAAAGGGCCCAACGTCCGTCAAACACATTGAGAGGTTCCAGGTCATGCCCCTGTGTTTCGGGAAATAATGGGAGCAGCGTGCGGAGTGTGAGCGAGCGTCTGGAGGGGTGGAGTAATTCAATTTCCATGGCTAATTTTTGTTTTTTCTCCATTGGTGTCCTGAAACAGCGCAGGGGTCGAGCACAAACACCCCCGCCCCCCCGGGAGAGAAACGGTGTGCGATCACCAGGGACGACAGCAGGATGAGACACAGGAAGGAGGTCTGGTCTCCAAACATCTGGCAGGGCAAGGCTTCCACCACTCGCTCAACCTCGGGATGAAAAAAAAAAGAAAAAGAAAAAAGGGCCCTCAGATCTGCGGGGATCAAAGTGTACCCTTAGTGCCTGAGCCACCGTGGCCTCCCTCTACATATTCAAATGGGGTTTCCTGAAAGAAGTCGGGAGCCACCAGCAGACCTGGGAACATAAACGAGGCAGGAAAAGGGGCCGACCACTGAATACCTGAAAATCTGTGTGCACTCCAGTTCAGAATACGACAAAAGCGAACAGCATTTATCTTTTTTTTTTGGTCAGGAAATTTAAATAGAAATAACTGAACTTTCAGGTATGGAACACTCTTCATGTGACCGAAGCTATATTAGTCAGTATAGAGATCCCTGAAATTGACATAATACAAAAAGGAAGTCTGACAGTGTTTGATGTGTTGCAATAAATTATTCAAATGAGCTTTCACAAAAAGAATGTAGGTTGATTTACGTTAGTGGTTCTCAACCTAGGGATCCCCAAGATAAGTTATTACTGCATAAATTAAATCGTAACAAGTCATTTTGGCTTTTAACTTGAGTCCTTTAACTCATTTGTCCTTAAAACAAGTGAAAAAACTTGTTATTGATATTTTCGAACAAAAAATTCAACAAGAATTCTTTAATTCCAGACTGAAATTCCACCAGGCTGGAGACTTTTAGCTATGACCATAGGGGTACAATAGAAAACATGAGAATTAGGTTTACTTTCCCTGAGTTTTTGTTATATGTCTTTTTACAGTTAAAACCAGATACTGTCCCCTCTTTATGCTTTTAAAAACAAAATCCAACTAAACAACCTGAGCAGCTCATGACTCATTTCCACACTGAATGATTTAGTGCGTTATGTGACAGAAAACAAAGGAGAACATTGTGCAACATTTCACGGTTCACGTTGTTACAATGAAGCCATTTCAATTCTGTGTATTTGAAATAGTTTTAAATTGAAAGGCGTCCTAAGTGCAAGGGAATGTGACTTTATACATCAATACAAACTTCCTCATCTTACGCAGCTCGGCTTCAAACTACAAGAAATCAATTCAGCTGTTATTCCAAGACTCTTTGTTTGAAAGCTCCAGTGACACAGACAGGACAAAACACACATTTGAGCAAAATGCCCTCATGCTGGCTTTCACTTTAACGTTTCCCTCTGTGATCACTCTTACATTATAAATTCATCAAACACTGGCTCCCTTCAGTGGCGGTGATGCCTGGGAGCGGGGGTCACCTGTATG
The DNA here is from genome assembly GCA_949357725.1 of Hyperoplus immaculatus. Classification (NCBI taxonomy): domain Eukaryota; kingdom Metazoa; phylum Chordata; class Actinopteri; order Uranoscopiformes; family Ammodytidae; genus Hyperoplus; species Hyperoplus immaculatus. Next base: position 18,179,984 of record OX442361.1, on the reverse strand, counting down.
CAGCATTAGCGAATTAGCCGCTATCTAACCCAGACCTGCTGTGGCGTGCTGACACTAATCCGGGGACCGCTGGAGAGCCCTGTCTGTGTTACATTATCATGTCTAATCCCCGTAATCTCTCAGCCACGCCGCTAAACGCTATTTCACCTCCGTCTCCTTACCTCATACACTCTTCTAATAATATTAATGAAGGGCCGGGCCCCCATTACCCAGGCTACCTCAGTGGTGACGGCCGTAATCAAAGGCCCCCTGTGCAGTCACCCACTCAGCCTTCCAGGCAGCAGGAATTAATGTAATTCACCGCCTGGGGCCAAAAAGCAAACCAAACATATGTTCAACAAATCAGGGTTTGTGTGTTTTCTTGTCACCGTTACTGTGCAGGTCTATTACAGTCATTGATGGGATCCTTAGTGAAGGGCCTCGCCGTGCGGGTGAATGAAAGCTTTGAAGTGCTCATGCCACTTCCAAAAGCCCCCCCCCCCCCCCCCCACTTGCCGTGAGACATTTATGACGAGCTGACCCGGGTTATTAAAATACCACAGGAATGATCACCCATAGTGCTCCTCTCTTCTTCGCTGTCAACAGAGAATGGCAGCAGGGGATTGGCTGGGATGAAAGGTTGAAAGAGGCCCCCGTATTAAAAATGGCACTTTATCCATTAAAGCAGGATTTCTGCTGTCTCTTTGTGTAATTACCTGCACCCGCCAGCTCCGTGCTCGGGCTTACCTTGTTTACACTGCGTGTCTCGCAGCCTGGCTGTCTCCCGGCAAGGCTTCGTCACACTGTCTTCTGCTCTGCCTTTGTCTCTCTTGACGTCTTTCACTTGTCTGTCGAGGCTGTCGAGGCCAACCTTGAAAGAGGAGGCATAAACACACCCAGAAGAGCAATGTCAATGAAAGCACACACAGGTTAAAGCAAGCCCTGTAATGTGTTGTTTGTTTAGTTTTTTTCAATTTAGTCATGTAGATGCTGTGTTCATTTATTTACAATTTGGCACTCATATAACTCAAACCCACTAATGTGCTTTGCAATGTTAATCAAATGCTAATGCAATTGCATATCCCCCTTTACTAGCCTTACCTCCTAGCAAACACCACCACACTGACTTAATTGTGGGGGTAAAAAAAACAGCTCATACAGACTTCCTCTCATATTTAATTTTATCTTTGAATAAAAGAGCTATAGGAAAGTATTAATCTGCTTAACATTTCTAAGTACATCCTCCAAAGGATTTTGCTTTTTTAATCTTACATATGCTCAGCAGAGTTACTGGCAAAAACTGTACATTTTCCTCATTTCATCCTTTCAACATCAAATGGTGAGCAGCAAAAATTGGATCAGACTTCAAAGACTGTGATGTGCTCCAAGTCACGGAGTGGCTCTTCTATTTCACATATTGAATCCGAGCAGGATATCAAAGTGCTACCAAAGAACCTCAGGTCTTTACTAAAAAAGGGGTCTAACATCTGTAGAAAGAGGAGCGCAAAGACAAATCACCTCGGGGAAGAGCGAGCATTTATTCTCAGCCGTGAATTTCCAGCCTTTTGATTCTCTGCTTGCCGTACCACCCTGTCTTCTCCGCTGAGATGGAGGTTGGAGCAAGAGAACTCTTTTGTCTCAAGGACTCAAAAAAAATGTTTTTCCCAAAGAATAATCTGGGTTAAAGCTGCTTTTGTAGAGGAGCAGCATTTTACATACACGTCTAAAGTCAGGCTTAAGGAAAAAGGCTCATTGACATTCTGTTACTTACATTTCCTCTATGTATGTGATCTGCATGTGCGTCATTGCTCTGTGTGCCTTTAGACCTGTGAAAGTAAGAAGCATTTTTTTTAGTGAAATGAACACAAACTGTCATAGGACAACGCACAAGTAGTACGTATCTGGTTACTGCATAGTAATACAGAGTTGAGGATGGTTTGTATTTGTCTCAACGTTTAATTGTAAATAAAAGCTGCCTTTTATGATAATGCAATTTGCAGAGAGCGAGTCAGAGATATGTTTCTGTGTAGGATCACTCACTGTTGCATTATTTAAAAGGAACAAACACCAACACCTGCAAACACAATGCTGCGTGCCAGGCGCAGTCATGCTTTGGAGCCTCTAAAAACAAAATCGCATCCAGTTTGGACTCGGTGATGCAATTTGAGGCTCTGCTGTTTTGGACGCAAACAAACCAAATTTGTGCGTGGCGGAGAGAGAGGAGGGTTATCAAAAGGGAAAAGAACAGCATGTAGGTGAGAGCATAGATCTTACAGGAGGAAAATGGGCCAGATCATGTCAAAATAAATCTATATGGAGAGATTCCAACGCTGATTAAACAGAATTGTTAAGTGGCGAGTTTGAAGTCTTTCTCACCAAGGAATATGATTGTAAACACGGAGAGAGAAAATCCCAGATGAGGATTTCACTCGGTTTCGGAGTATACAACAAGCACAACATTTTCAGATGTGTAAATCCAGTATTTTGGAGTTTGAGTCTGGGGGGAGAGATGTGTTTGGGTTGACCAGAAGTCACCCCAGATTTCTTTATGCGTGTGATGGGTTAAAGATAAGCAATGCAACTTTACGGTCACCGGTTTTCTTAGTATCGCAATTTTCTTGTGTTCTTTGTTTTATTTTAGAGCTTGTGCACAACATATTCTCATAACACCCAAATCCAAACAGGAATACTTTACTCCTTATTGTGTAATCTTAACATCAGGGAATCTGTAATAACTCATGTCTGGGAGTTCAGAGAGAAGCTGAGAACCCGCCATCAACACCACGTGTGCTGCTGTTCAGTCGGTGGCTGCAGCTCTCCTGCTTTAGCACATACTTTCTTAATGACTGGCCTGCCCATATGCTGAATAAACACAAAGTCTTCAGCTCGTACATCTGGACACCAGCGCAGCGCCCAACCCCATTTGTGGTCAGACAAGTGTGCTATCTTAGTGGAAAGATATTTATTACGTTTATAAAACTGAGAGAGGTGGTGCTCGGGGAGGAGTTCTCTTCTCTGCTTTAAAACAACAGCACACCACAGGGCCAGAGGAGCCTGTCCAGCAGTGCCTTCTCAGTATGAGTGACAGGCATGTGAAACCCCTCGCTCTAGATGAAGCCGTGTCTAATGGCGGTCTCCATTTTAAGGTCACACTGTCTGACTGCTGTTGGCAGAAACAATAAAGAAATCACAAAAAATCAAGCGGCAGGAAAATATTAATTCAATGAGAGCAGACCCTGAAGGACGAGAGGATGTCAAGGCTCACCCCATGTGTTCCTCCTTGGTGGTCTCTACTCCAGCCTCGGGGTGACATCTGTCCCTCTGGGATCCATGCTCCCGACGCACCTGATGGCCCCTGTAAGCTGCAAAGAATATTTCAATCAGACATGCTCCCACCATGGTCAGAAAACCATTTTTTATCCAGAAAACATACACACTTACTGAGAGAGCATCGGGTCGATTACCTAGTGCAATTGTTGTAGTTAACACAATTTATCAAAGCAAACTCCCGCATTTGCTCAGAGGGATGTGAGATGTGTTTAGCCTCCGCATAAGGAGTGTGGTGCAGCAGAGGGAAAACTCTGTGTGATCATTGAGCGTATGCCGGGCTCAGATGGACGGCAAAACGAGCCCGCTGACTAACTCCATCGACGCAGCTTTTGTGTTTTTTTTGGTAAATTGATATGCGTAGGAAAAAGAAAGCTCAAGTACAATGTCGGAGCCATGCTTCTATTTTGCATGGTCTAATCTGATCGATGCCGAGCATGTCCCCCGGGCCCCGCTGAGATCTGAGAAGCCACCAGGGCTCATGCATTTGAAAGGCATCTGTTTATTTTCAGAATGCAAATGCAGCCCACCTCAAAGGCTATAAGCTGCGGAGAACACACAATGTGAATGTGCTGGAGTGCTCTGCCGGGGGGCTGAGGCCCCACTTATGTCAGGTTCAGGCTCCCCCCCTTCTCTCCTGCCCACCCCCCTCCCCCAAATGAACCCCGGCGGCCACACACAAACACACTTCTCTAAAGAGACGGCGGTGACAGAAAAGGCTTTTCCTCACACCAAAAAGCATGTTTACCCATTCTACAGCGTTATTTACAAGGATTTTAATGGAGGACATTTACGCAAGGTGTGCAGGCGACTGAGATGCTCCATGTGCCAGATGAGGGCAGCCCCTCCGGAGAGCCGGGGGAAACAATGCCAAATCTCCTCCCCCTGCCCTCCTCTCCCCTGCCCCTTTTGGCACCCTCCCTTGTCCTCCAGTGAGAGGGAGGGAAGGAGGGGGGGCCGGGAAGGTTAATGTGCCCACTTTGATCTTCGTCAAGGCACACTGAGTAAGAATTAATTTACATTTCAGATGAAAAGGTTGACAGTATAAAAAGGCATCTTGTTTCTGGTATGTGAGAGCGGTGTAATAGGCCAGGAATTTGAGAGAGGAAGTCGTGAGGAAACAGAAGGGATAAGCCCCTCTCTTGCCTTTACTGGGAAAGAGATGAAAGGAAAAAAAGGATCTCAGTATGCACTGTTCTTCTGAAACATGGGGACCAAATGCTGCCCAAACTTTCAAAAGCTTTTTTCTTTATGCATTATTAATTAATTATTACTGTTTCGCGGGCCACTCGTTGAGATCAAAAAGGTGGTTCACAAAGATGTAAGGTTTTTCAGGCCTTTATCCTCTTTTCCCCCCACCGGACACGGGGACTACATGAGAAATCCCAGCGGTCTGCACTTGAATATATGAAGAACTTCAGAAGAGGAAGATGTAAACATTTCTTTACCTGACTGAATGCGTGTAGCGGCATGGTCCCGCTCTTTTTTGATTTGCTTGAGGTTCTGCCGGGCAACAAAGCCCCTCAAGGCTATAGAAAGAGAAAGAGACAGTTTGTGTGTGTGTGTGTGTGTGTGTGTGTGTGTGTGTGTGTGTGTGTGTGTGTGTACGCAGGAGATTGCTGACCTGCCTCTGTGAAACAAAGTAGACTCCACATACTACACAAGATCCCACTTCAAAACACTGCTAAACCAGGTGGCGGAGGGATGGATCCCTTTGAACTCTCTGTGGTCTTATTGTCTGCTCTGAAGCATTGCTCTTAACCCTTGTGGGTCAAGCTGTGGTTATCAAACTCATCTCTTTTATGAAGACTATTCAGCACATAATATACTACAGGTCATTAAGAAAACCAGCGGGTCACATTCACATCATATTTGCACCTGTTCTGATCACTATGCACTTAACTAATACATGATTTTCAGGTGTATTCGCATATTTTTTTTAAATTTAAGTTAGAATAATTCCATTTTTCTGTCTCCTGTTTAACTTAACAGACCGGTGTATACCTGACTGGATGATGACGGCTCCGTGGTTTCTCCTGTCCTTCACTCTTCGGTAACGTCGGGCGGCCAGCCAGCCTTTGGTGTAAGCTTGTATCACCACCACCCGCGCTATCAACTCCCTCAGCAGCAAGTTCAGCTGCTCCACATGGTGGTACCTGAGAAAAACCTGACACATGGATTAGCCCGGGTTAGAAAATCACGGTATCACAGTCGAGATCGCTGTCCTGCCGTTTACAGAATGCACAGTTTGGACTGTTTCTCTATACATCATTTTTTTTGCTAAGTTATAGTCCTTATACGTGGGATGCTGTAGGGTTGTGTGTAAATATTGCATTACCTTTGTTGTCCCCAGTACCCAGTTTTCCAGTTTGGCCTGCTTGAGTATGGCAATGGCATTCTCCTTGCTGGTCTCAGGCATCTGGTGAGCTCGAAACGCAAGGTAGTAATATCTATGAGATGGGAGGCAAAGGGGAAAACCAATAATATGTTGATCTGTGCACTTCAAGAGCAAAATGGAGTTGTATAGGGTATATGTTGTAATCAATATTAATTGATCAGATGAGATGATGTAATTATGAAAGATTTTCCATAGATGTCAGCACTGTTAAGGGATTAGGGGAAATTTGATATTTTGTAAAATGCACTTATACCTAGAGGGCAAAACCCCTTTTTTTTTTAAAACAGACATGGAGCGTTATAAAAGGTTGTTCACCAGAAATGATGTCCAGGATCTTCCAGGATCCAAACCTGGGTGGACAACATGGTCAACTAGCTGTTGGAAAGCTACAGCGGGCAGATAGAGCAAATCAGAACCACTGTTTAAGCGAATGGGGGTGGGCTAATAGGGAATTTTTTAAACTTATAGATATCATTATGAAACTTTGCAAGTTGATTACTGACATTAAAACAACAACTTTTTGTATTACAGTATTTTCCAAAATGTTTAAATAAATATGAAAAATCATCAATATCTTACTAATGATGCGAACATTTGCATATCTGCAAAGCCCCAAAATCTAGATGTTGGAAGAAAACAAAGTAAATTTGTTTTTAAATTTTGAAAACAAAACAAGTGTCCAACTGCCTGAAGCCTTTCCTAATCACAGTTCAAATTTGATCAATAACCCATAGAAAATAAATTTTTGACACAGTTTTTTCCAAGGGAATGTCTAGCCATTTCCTAAAATACCAGCTGGAGACTCCAAAAGGAAACTTTTGGTCCATGGCACATGAAATGTAACTGTGTAAAAAAAATATTTTCTATGGGTTATTGATCAAATTTGAACTGTGATTAGGAAAGGCTTCAGGCAGTTGGACACTTGTTTTGTTTTCAAAATTTAAAAACAAATTTACTTTGTTTTCTTCCAACATCTAGATTTTGGGGCTTTGCAGATATGCAAATGTTCGCATCATTAATAATAATAATAATGGATTGGATTTATATAGCGCTTTTCAAGGCACTCAAAGACGCTTTACAGGGTTCCAGGTTCCATTCATTCACACACAGTCATACTGGTGGTGGTAAACTATGATAGTAGCCACAGCTGCCCTGGGGCAGACTGACGGAAGCGTGGCTGCCATTCAGCGCCTACGGCCCCTCCGACCACCACCTCAAACATACAGCAGTCATACACATTCACACGAGGCAAAGTGGGTGAAGTGTCTTGCCCAGGGACACAACAACTATGACACTGGTGGCAGAGCGGGGATCGAACCGCCAACCCTTGGATCATTGGCCAACCCGCTCTACCACCTGAGCCACGGTTGCCACATTAGTAAGATATTGATGATTTTTCATATTTATTTAAACATTTTGGAAAATACTGTAATACAAAAAGTTGTTGTTTTAATGTCAGTAATCAACTGGCAAAGTTTCATAATGATATCTATAAGTTCAAAAAATTCCCCATTAGCCCATCCCCATTCACTTAAACAGTGGTTCTGATTTGCTATGTCGGCCCACTGTAGCTTTCCAGCAGCTTGTTGACAAGGTTGTCCACCCAGGTTGTGATCGTGGAAGGTCCTAGATGTCATTTTAGGTGAACAACCTTTTACAACGCTCCATGTCCATAAAATCACTTTGCCCCCTGGGTATTATTTACTTTCTTGTCTGGACTTAAGATGTGCAGAGCAATACCACTGTCATGTCTGTCAGGTATTAGACTACAGTTAAAATCATGTTAGCTAGTTTAGTTTAATCTAAGATAATCTTACCTGGCAAATGTAACACAATCTGTCAACCAGCACTTTCATATAAACATGTGGTATCTCGTTTGCTTGAAAAGAAAAAAACATATAGGAACCAAAGTTTAAAAAAAAACAGTGGATGTGTCTGTAGCTTCATATCTACAGAAACAACTTGAGAGGGGCATCAATCCTCTCATCAATAACAGTATTCATGTTCTTTTGAATTTGAATTGAACTGTCCAACAACTTCTGCATTTTGTTTGAGTAAACACTGGCATCCATTAGTTACATAACTGACAAACATGAAACTCCAATTTAACCCGTCATTGGTCAACTGTTCAGCTTTTGTCCCACACATCTACTGAAGGCATCTCCACACAGCTGGAAAATCGCCTTCTTCTCAGAAAAACCCCCCAGAAAAAAACATGAGCCTGACTGAGGCATGAGTCCTCAACAGAGGCCCTTTGTTGGAGCTCTTTTGAATGGATCTCGTCTCTTATTTCAGTTGGCCACAGAAAATGCCCATCAGGCCGGGCCTATCAGTGTTCATCAGCTCCACTGCGTGTTTATCGCCTCACATTGTCTGGATCCATCCACTGATCCTCTTGTTGTAGTTTTCAAAAATACCAGCATAGGACAAAGTGGCTCTAACTGTTTGCTCAGGGACATGAAGGCTCCCAAACCACTGGTTCATCTCTTTGTGTTCTGGCCATGGTCAAAAAGAAGAACAACAAGACAGAGAAAAAACTTCTTTTGAACTCCCCTTCAGCCCCAGACTACAGCCTTTCATTCTAATTCCTGTTGATACCTGTTATTTCTTTGATGGTAAATACAAAGCACTGCTTGGCAACATCAGACGAGCCTTTGATATGAGAGCACAAATTTAAATCAGTTTTCACTAAAGGTGCAGTTTAGCAGTTCAGGTCTGTCTGTATAGGACTTCTGCCAGGCTAAGGTCGGATGATATGAATTCAATGGCAAGCTTCAAAAGTAGCCTGAGGTGGGTTTACACTGTCAGTCACACACAGAATCTGTGCACAGGTGTCGCAGAGAAAACTGTGAGATCGTCCCCCAGGTTTTTTGATGGTCTCCTGATAATCAAATTTTAATATTTGGACCAAAACTAGGATGTGCAAGAAAAGAAAGATGGTCATTCAAAGTTTTAGGTCACCAAAATCAAGCACAATTTCTGAAGATTCCCTAAAGACTAACCAGCCATCTCAAAGAGTTTCCTTCCTACATGCCATAAGCCCCAGTTAATTAAAATTTGTATAATCTTTAAGTCTCCACATTAGAAGTGGCTGGAATATTTTTCAAAGGCAAAATGTATCAACCATAGGTTTTCTTGCCTTTACCCTGCACTTATATGTAGTAGTATGTGTATTCCTCCCTAAACATAGCTGTGGATGTGTTGGTATACACTTTACACATTTGGGGCTTGAATTTGAACAGAAGCGTGTAGCATCTATTAACAGTTGTCATATCATGTCCCATATTTTTTTTAACAAAAAACAACACCCTTGTATAAAGTCCCCCTAATGAGGAAATCTTGTTATAATTGTGTTTTAATGTAATACCAATGGGACGCAGGGACTTCATTTCAGCTTTTCCAGGTCATTGAGTTTAAGAACAAACTCTTTATGAATAGTCAAAGGAAGTCCATTAAAATGCATCACCCCCCGTAATCACAGTTCCTCCCTGTTAGAATTGTATCCCTATTTTTCCAGACTAGGGTTTCCTACCCACAGTTGAAAGAGCTGTAGGATTTAGCCTTGCACTATCACTAATGACAGCCAATTAGTCAGCCTCTTGCTCTGCTCAACTTGTACCCCTATCTAATTAAAGAACCTGTGTTTTTGTGTGATGCAGAACATGGCTCACTTGTTCAGCACTATCTCTGGGGTTGTGTCTGAGCTCAGCGTGTGTGTGTGTGTGTGTGTGTGTGTGTGTGTGTGTGTGTGCATGCTGCCTGTGTGTGCATGCTGCCTGTTTTGACGAAGCTCTCACCTTTTGACAAACTCTTCAAACATGATGCGGTGGGAGTAGCCCTGTCGGCGGATGTTCACCGTCTCCAGGATCCCTGTGTAGCGCAGCTGCACCAGCACCCTCTCCTTGCAGAAGCGCAGCGCCTGCCTGTCATCATTGGGTTTGATGCAGCGCACAAAGTGTGGCTGACCCACCACCATCTTAGACAGCAAGTCCATAAGGGAGTACTTCAGACACACAATGAGAAAACAATGAGCCGAGTGGCAGAAGACATGTTAACATATGAAGTTACATGATCAGTCTTGGTGGTGCCCGTTCAGTTATAAAGACTTTAATTTCAAGAATACTACATTACTGATATAAAAGTGCATGCTGATTAGTATTTGAGTATTGATCAGTCCCAACAGAATCCGACAGTACTTTTTCATTCTCTCATCACAGTCATACTGTAAATAAATGAATCAGAAGAAATTGCAACACTTTCTTTGTGGGTTGTTTTCATTTACAATTCAACTAAAAAGAAATGAAATTCATAAAAAAAAAAGCTTTTTGCTTTGGGAGCAGCAGAACACATCAGCATATCATTAGTTTATCAACAAATATTGTTAAGTTATTATGGTGAATGTGCAAACTATTTATTATTTATGTATCCACATTAACATTCATCAAGACTTTATGGCCACCTGTTAGTACAATATTTATTCTCTTTTTAGCTCTGTTTTAGTCTCCACCATCTACCAGTATTATGTTTATGGGTGGTAGGATGGCCTAGAGCAGGGGTTCTCAAACTTTTGATAGCTGAGTGCCAATTTAGGAACCCAACATTGGACCGGGGGCCGCCCAATGGCCAGCGTCTTTGCATTTTTAAAGTTTACATGTATTGGTCTGCATCCAATAATGTGTAATTAACACATTTTAATTAATAAATGAAGGGCTAGGTTTAATTTCAACATTGGGGGGGACACATTAAAAGTGGGGGTCTGGGGGTTGTCCCCCAGAAAAATTTGAGGTTCGAACACTTAATTTTGTGCATTTTGGTTAATTTTTATGCAGTAATTTGTGTCTTCTGTATTTATTTATGGTGGGCTAGTTAAGGAAAAGACAACTAGCTCCCATTGACACACATCTAATGGAATATAAATCAGTAAGGCACTGCGGCATTCTGTATTGCATTCAAATATTTATTCTACTTTATTGTTCAAAACTTTCTGCACATTAAAACGTATCACCTTTTGGAGTGTTTTTTTTGTAGGACTCACTACTCATGATGCAGCAGCAGTGTTAACTATTATGACACTATACATTGGAAATAAACCGGGTGGGCTATCAGCAGTCAACTAGGCAGATAGTTCCATGGCTATCAGCAGCTAGCTAACGTTAGCTTGTTAGCTAAACTTTAGGCAAAATAGTTAGAAACCAGATAATGTTAGCATCCATCCTTAGACACTTGACCTAATCTAATTCACCTTGAAGGTAAGAAAGTGCATCGTATTGGGCTTGACAAGCTCACTATCTAACAACTTACATTGGGACCACTACACTGCCTGCTGCACTGCGGCAGGCTGACCAGCCGTCTGCAAAGAGAGGCAGAGGCCAGCCGAACTTCGCAAGTTTAAGATGGTACGGTCCACTGTAGGGGTGTTATTATTAATAATTGGGGAATGAATATAAACAATTAGGAGGGATATTTAAGTATTTCGACCCCTGTACTGTTTTACTGTTACGGGGAACGCATCCCCTCCGTCTGTTTCAATTATTATTATTATTATTATTTTTTATTTTTTTTAATAATTCATAATTCATGCGGGCACTTTGAGAACCACTGGTCTAGAGGAAAGGTGGCCAACCAGTAACCATGAGGTCGCAGGTTCGATCCCCGGCACAGGACAGGAGGGTGTTAGTTGTAAAACTAGTAGTGGCTGGAATTACTTGAGCAAGACACTTATCCACAAACTGTTCCAGTGGCGCTGTACTATAGCTGTCCCTGCGCTCTGACCCCCTCCGAAGTGTGGTAACTTGAGAGGGGATATGCGGAAAGACAGATTTCGATGTAACTGTTGACTAATAACGTAACTTAATCTGTTACTGCTATTTGCCCTAAATGCAAACTCATCACATCTCCAGTGTGTTTCACATTAAAAGCCTTTGAGAGGTTTTGGTTACACCTACACGGAAATAGGAAGATACAGTCTGTCTCCTCATGCTGGTGGTTTCTTCTGGGTGACGCATCATCTCCATGGTGTCCACCTGAAAGCATACACGCACAACGAAGACACTGCATTGATAAAACAGGCTTGGACAGCACAGGAGCATCACAGCAAATGCACATTCAAATGAGTGCAGTTTATTTTCAACCTGATGTCCTCGTTGGGCTCTGTAGAGATAAAGGTATTATTACAGCAGGTCTTCTTCTTCTAAATGGGCCAATTGGGAATACACAGCTCTACTAACAGTCCCGTCTGTACAACACAGTCCCATAAACACTTAAAGCTAACAATCAAGAGAATAACTCTGCACTGCTGTGGGGCACGGGAAAAACTGCAGAGTGTTCTGAGTAATGAGACCAGCCGTCACCGACCAGACAGTATTAACGAGGACACAATATAAGCTTTCTAATGGCCCCTCGCCGTTTGTGGCTTCATCAAAGTTAATGATGCAATAGATATTTTATGGTAAATCTACGTAGCAAAGTGCATATCTTAAAACTTTATTTCATCCTGGTACGGAGAAAGGAAGGTAGGCCTACGTCAAATGTTCTCCGGAGGCGGGAATTAAGATGCTTTGCCGCGTTTAAAAGGCAGATCAAATAGAAGTACAAACTTATCTCGGACTCACTCTTACTATTTTAACATAAGTCATGCCACTTTAATCTGGTCGTCCTGGCACAACTTTTTTGTAAAGCGTCAGTTTTTTTCTACTTTCCCCCAACTGTGATTGAGAACATGATGGCATACATATTACATCAATCACATCGAGTTGTTATCACGAAGCCATTTCTTGTTCAAGAATAACTGAATAGGCGCTTAGTTCAAGTTCGACAGAGTTGTTTTTCCACAGTTACTCATTCCCACATTAAGTATTTCTTGAATCTAAAAAGATCACATCACGTTTACATTAATACCACTGAATTCTGTCGCTGTGTTAGAGAGAGAATTTCATTTTTTTACTTTTTCCAAAGCCAGACTGTGATTGATGTCATAAAAACGAAGCTGCGCTCAATTCAGAGTTAGTAAACATAGTTAAAACTTTTCAATTTGGATTACAATGATTTATCCAGTGAATTATGTTTTTTCAAAGACTATTCCCCATTTGGAACTGTGTCTGATTAAGATATTCAGATTTAGAAACTGGCATTATGTCTAACAGAAATCTTACCTTCAATAGGTATTTGGGAGACTTTGAGTGCGGCACGTAACGGCGAATGACATGGAAATAAAGAAAGGGAGAAGTCGACAGACAGGAAGTAAAGAAGGAGTTTCCCATTCCAAACCATAACTTGAAGACTTCAGTTTGTATATTTTATATTTGTCTTATAGACATTATGAGTTGACTAAATGCTTCCCCCTTAAATAAAGTAAGACCGTTGGAGTCCAGAAGAGAGAAAGTTAGAAAGTTCCTGCTATTAGGAAACATGTTTGGATAAGAGTGTTGTGGTGTTCAAATCAACATCAGTACATGCATAAACACGATATTTACGCTACATTTTCAGCGTTGCTAAATTATCATGGCCTCTTACTGAGGTATGCTGATACAGTTATTTGAACTGATGTTGTGAGGGCCTTACATGTTTTTTTTTTACAATACCTTATTGCCCATTAACAACTTAACAACAGCAAGTCTGAAAGACTACTTTTATGCCGTAGACACCGAATGCCAGATGGCGAGGCTGCATCACCACAAGCAAGACAGCAAACATAACAGGGTAGTCAATTAATGTGGCTATGCTTCACGGCACAAGTTTTTACTGGGTTTCTTATGGTGCAATGCCTCTGAGCAACTACTAAAAGCAAAAAACATCATGCTCTCAGGCTTAGGTGTGATGATTTGTGCTACAAGAAGCCCATAGTCTCACCTTGCTGCGTCCTGAGTTGAGCTGCGGTGGCAGAGATCTGGAGGCTGCCGTGATCCGTGCTCTAGACGTAGCCAGGTTTCCTGTTCAAAACCAAACCATAGACATAGCCATAAGTAGCTTATAGAATGTTTGAACAGGTGTGTGAAATAAAAAGGGGAAAAAAATTATAATTTATGGCAAACTATCAAACACAGAGGCATGGTAAACACATTGAGGGGGGGGGATTCTTTTGTCAACGTTAAAGACAAAAAAGTGAGAGGATACAGCACTCGGTTAACGGTAGTGTTTATGCACAGCATAAAAGACAGCTCAGAAAGGAGCCGGAATCCAAGCTGAATCCCACAGACTCAGGAGTGCAGCTGCGTGCACAGCAGTCCAACAGCCCCACACACAGCGGAGAGGATATGAACATAGCATATGCAAGACAGTCTGAACATTTCAAAGTTTTCTGCACAAGATGTCCAAATGTTTTCTCTGGCTATATCTTCAGAGGCTAAACTGTGATTAATAGCAGTGAAAGAAGCCTTTGAAGCAGGATTGGTGACATCAAAGTCCTAATCCATGGGTGGCAGGATTTTTATAATGAGTGGGAAGTATCTTAACACATTTCAAAGGGTTTACCCCATGAATAAACAATAGCTGCACAGATGTGCCACACACACCTTTAGAAAAATACGTCTGCAGACACAGGAGGCAGCCTTACCAGAGCAGCCCGTGTATGGCAAGGAGGAAAACCTTTGTAAGTTTTTTTTTAAATAAAGCTGAAGTGACAGGCCAACAATTGTTCTAGATTTTCATACCGCACACAGACCAACTTTGAGAAATGCAAATATGTAGCAGGCTACATATGATTTCAAGAAGCACGTCAGTTCTTGAGGATGTGGTTTGACAAGGAGCCAGAAAACTTAAACACTGGATCAGTGTCTGTCTTTCTCAGAGGACTCTGCGCTATCAAGTGTGCATTAAAAGTGTCAATCAAACACTGGAGAGATCAAAATCGATTAATGGCGGATTCATTAAGAGCCAGACCACTTCTAACTTTAGACAAAGAATGTTCTACTTGTGCCAAAGGTTTTAAAGTGAGCTGAAGAAATGTGGTGTCTCTGGGGACAAACACACGCATGCACACACACACACACACACACACACACACACACACACACACACACACACACACACACACACACACACACACACACACACACACACACACACAGACACACACACACAGACACACACTTCTGTAGTCAAAACAAGCCAAGACATATAATGTGAGAGCACTTCAAAAGGAATCAAACAGTCTTTTAAGCTAGTGGTGATACTGCTGCTTTATGTGTTATTTTTGTTAAACTTATTTATCTACTTGTTTATTCTTCCATTAATAAATATCTGCATTTTGGTAAATAAACTAAAATCCATATATTCTGTCACAAAAAAAAGTGCACTTTTATAAGTGTTAATAAGAAATTATCCCCGGGGTTCTGAATCCGAAACCTAAAAATAGAAGAAAGGAATAGTGTAAAATATGATAACGTGGAAATACAAGCAGTTAATTGCTCATTATGAGCACATGTTTGCAAACGGGGGCCTTGTGTTTAGGATCACAGGGACAGATTTGTACAAACTCAAACTCCCCTTTGGCGCAATCTGCACAAAAAAAACAAACACACAAAAAAAAGAAGGAAAAAATAAAGAAAGAAGTATGATCTTTGAGAAGCAGGAGCTGCTAAACTGTGTCGGGGTACATTAGCAGCACACAGGCAGGGAGGGCCCCACTCCAATTAGCCCAGAGTAAAGCTGGATGGATTAATTGGAGTGGGTCTTGTGCAAATGAAGTGTGCTCTCCCCTCTCCCCATTAGTGCTGCTGGGCCAGATCATCTGAGCACATTTGTCATGATGAATTAGCGGCTGCGAGTGGAACGAGCTCGCCGAGTGTCACTGGTGCTTTCACGCCTCTCACTTCCATGACACCATCAAGGGGAGATGAAGGGGCTGCGTCGCGATGAGAGAAACTATGACAGTTGTACCTAAGCCTTGCAAATGGACACTTGCTAGTTGCTTTTCTTCCATGTATTCCTTGGCGGGTCGTATTAATTCATTCTTCTGCCGGCTTTTCGTATCCTCTACTGACTAGATGATTAGAGCTACGGGTGAATAGTCAGTATCCTCAAAGATTGTTAACCCTCCTGAGACATGAAAACCAAGGGGAACACCTGTGATGTCCGGCCCTGAAAGGAGACTAGTCTCATTTAGATACAGTGGGGGAACTTGTCTAATGATGTGCTTTATAATTATTCAAACCACAGAGACGAGCAAGAAGCAAGAAAAAGGAAGATTTGTTCTTTGACAGTAGATTTGGTTAAAGAAAAGGGCCACGTATGTTTTAGTTACAGCCAGAGGAAGTTGTCACTTTTGACGCTGCTCTCTAACAGATGCATGATGACAGTGAAATAAGAGATAAGAAGATTTATAAATATACAAAGCTTAATAATTTAAAGAAAAAAGAGGAAAGCAGGTGAAGGGGAACTTTCCCATCAGGTCATTCAGTCTTGAGAAACAGGCTGGTGGAGGAGCTTCCCACTGATCGCTTCTGCTTCACGCATGTTGCTCTTGGCATTGACTTCCAGGACAAACACAGTCAGGCAGAGCAGAGTGTGTGGGGGAGAGGGGTGGGGTATGTGTGTGTGTGTGTGTGTGGGGAGGGGGTGGAGGGGGGGCAGAAAGAGAAAAAGCCTTCCTTGGCATCTGTGCGTTCACTTTGAAAATTAAGCCCAGCAAGAATCCTGCAGGAGAGAGAGAAAAAAAATCTCAAGCTGGCAGTTGTATTGGGGTTCTATTGACAAGAATAGTCAATGTGCTCTGGATTAAAAAGCAATCCCGCGTTCAATATGACACCTCCCTGCACGCTTTTATGAGTGCCAGTGTGCCCCTTGTACTTCAGAAGCTGGGGATCGAGCTGTCGACACGGGGGACAATCAAAGTTGTGAGGGAGAGAGAGCAGCCCTTTTTCTGCAGAGCTGAGTGAGCAGAGGCTTGCTGGATATCTCCGTCCGCTCTCTCCCGCTCTCTTTTTGAAAACATGCGATCTAGAAAGTCAACTCAGCAACCAAGCAAATGAGATTAAAGCACCCGTAACCCCGCGCCACCCTCCCCACACCCGCCATAACCATAACCGTTTATGCCTAGAGATGGCTCCGGGGGCTGTTGATTTAAATGCCATCCACTACTGTCAGAGCAGATCAATCATAAAAAAAGCATGGTGTAATTGGCTTTTAGTGACACAACATAGTGTTGCATTTATCAAAAGGATGTCGTACCATGTGACTTAAGGAGAGCTGGCTCCTCGCTATTGATGTGCTGCTGGGGCCTTCCAAATAAAAAAATCCCACTGCTGACTCAAACCCCTTCTTCTATACGGCGATTAGGAGAGAAATTGAACAAAAGTAATACTTGGGTGAGTATCTCTTTTGGGTATGGAGAGTGAGTGGAAGTCTAGCGAAAAAGACAGTGGTGTTTGCCCTCTGGGATGAAAAAGGCTTCTGCTGGGAGAGAACAAAGAGCCAAACGTGTCATATGGCTGGGAGAAGCCTGTCATTTCTACACAGGAGGATCTCCTAACATCAAGGCAGAGAGACGGAGGGAGATGCAAAGGCTGCTGCGGCTTCATGTGAAGATGTACTTATCAGCCCTGATATATCACAGGGTAATATTGTGGTATGGAGCTTGTTTCGTTAAGTCGCCCAGTTTTTACAATTGTAAAAATATATGAACAAGACAGAAAAATTCATGAAAATCTTGTCACTCACAAGTAATGTGAGACTTGAGAATGTGGACGCTGGGAAGGGGGTGGGGGGTTATTGAGTTTGTATTATAGAATACCATTACAAGCATTACAGTAACATCAAACCCTGATTTGGATTTAAATAAAGTAACATGGTTAAGAAAGTACTCGAATCCAATATCACAACATAAGAATATTCTTCAACTTACGGAAATGTAAAGCAGGAAATGTAAGAAAATGGCAGTGTTAAATTGCATCATATTAATTCATTATTATAACTGATGCATTACTTAGTAAATTATTGGGGTTGCAGATCATGGCAAACCAGAGATACTTTGTGTGCGCTCATTTTCAAACTGTAAAGTATGGTAAGTAGTAATACTGGTAAGTGACGGATAAATGTAGTAGGACAAGGTTTACCTCTGAAATGTAGTGAAGTACAGTAACCTGAAAGTAACTTGACGAAATGTGCAAATAAATACACAATAAACCAACATCCATTTACCAATTCACAAAATTCTCCTCTATGAAATAGAATAACGTTGAGGGGCTGACTGCCTTTTTATGGCTTTAGGGTTTTCTTTCAAAACAAAAGAACAGCCTAAACACATACAATCTCTGGGAAGATTTTTCAGCCTGAAAACTAAAATTTTTGCTAGTTGCTAAGGTGTTTAAAGAAGTCACCACAGAAAGCCATATTCTTACTAAAGTTTGAATTGCCAACATACAATGCTACATGCAGCCTTACATTTTGCCACTGCTAAAGTTAAATAAAATTAACATTTCAAATGCTCAACTGGTCTGCGTTCTCATAATGCAAAATGAGTTTTGCATGTTCCTTTTCCTCATAATGAGAATTTCTATTTCTATATATAGCATTCATAATAATGTGTTAAAACCCTTACATGTCAGCAGGAAGTATAAATATAAAGTACTGAGTGTGAACTTATAAACTTAACTGACTGTAAATAAGACCCACATCCCTCTGCACATCCTCCATTTTCATTGTGCTCTGACAAAGGACTGGCTGTCTTTGAGGTGCTGTGCATGCGCGCGCACACACACACACACACACACACACACACACACACACATACTGTGACCACAGGCTGCCCAGGCCTTGGCAGGTCCTACAGAGCCCAGCCAATTCAAACACTGTGATCACCCCGATCTAGGAAAGGCCCCGGCTCTGATGAATTTGTCCATGCAAATAAATCCCATTTCCTCTGACAAAACACCACCACATGTCCAAGCATGAAGGACCTACACTCTGCAGGGCTCAAGGATGGCCTCGCTATTCACCGCTCGGGAGATTTTTAGCTTTCTGGGGCCCTCCCAGTTTCCTACCATTCTCCAAACATAAACTGCATCAATACTCAGATCATCACATTCTCAATCTGGCATGTGAAACGCAAGGCTAGTCGACTGAATTATACATAAATGTGGACTGTGTGTCTGCTTTAAAAAGGAAAATCATCTGGTTTAGAGGCATTCTTCCTGTGTCACTGCAGTGAGATATGTGTACTCACAGACATTTTAACATTTACTGCATGAACGTGTGTAGTAGGACATCCCAGATCCATTATTTTACTCCCAATCCCAGTGTAAGGGTGCAGGTCTATGAAGGGTGTCCCCTAGTGGTGACACTGTGATGGGACAACCCAGAGTTTGAAACCACCCTGGTGTAAAACAGATTTCCATCAGATCCCCCAAGATAATGGTAATTTCACAGATAACAGTGAATTTATAATGTGAAGTAAAATGCAAATTAAATCCCCCCACAAAATTTTACCCTGAAGAATAGATTTATAATTTCCTTATGCTATACTGTATCTCCCTTTAAACGGCGCTCCATCTTTCCAGAATGATAAGCCGGAGCAGAGTGTTTCATAGCTTTTTATCTAAAGAGATGATCACAAACTGCAAGAAGAAAATTGGACCTCCGACTCCAACAAAGAATATACAGAGAGTTGGCTGTGAGCACATTGCAGTCATGCTGCCTTTAAAACAAACGTGCAGAAGAATCTATGATATTAATATGAGCTTTGGTGGTAGCTTTTTTTTTTTAGGATAAAAAGGTTCAAACGGTCACACATTGATTTCTACCACACATCGTCACATTAACTCCAGTCTGGATGTTAAGATAGACGATAGTGCAACGGAACAAGAAGGGAAATAAAGAGGCTTTTAGACCTCACTGACATTATGTCACCTGCAGTAAACATTACAGCCCATCTGAGCATCTATTCAGCGCCTTTGTGCACTAAAATGAAGTGTTGACTGAATTTGTTTTCATCGAGTGTAGTCCTGTGAAGCTGTTAATTGCAGAAAGGACGTGGCTGAAGGCTCCCTTGTGCACAACCTGCAATTGAAGTTTATAGACACAACGCACACATTTCTTCCGGAGTCCTTGGCTAAGTTGCCTTTTGTGAATTGAAGCCCCTTTTCTTTCTTTTTTTTTAATGCCACCGGGACTGAAAGCAGGCATTTACAGGTCCCTTAAAAAGGAAGTGAATCACATAATGTGGCTTAGCTGAAATAATGTAGGAAGTGGAAATCTGATAAATTGAACACATCTATTAGCATTCCGGCTAAGTCAAGTGACCAAGGAGGCCTCAGCCGCGGCTAATGACGAGCACATTTCTCCACCTTCATTTAACCAACAGAAAAGAGGTGGGGAGAGTTGCTTTTGTGTTCTCTAAATACTGTTTCTTCATCCCCCGGGTATTTAGGAACCTTATCATAAAAAAATATCCCACTGCACCCACAATCTGTAGATAGCATTCAGCAGTGGAGAAACCAAGAGGGACAGCTTAGTGAAAATAAAAACAGAGCGCCGTGCAAGAGAGTTGAGCCTCTCAAGAGATAATGGAGGCTGCAGATTTACCCGAGCGCGGCACACAGAGGCTTGAAACGAAGGGGGGACCAGGAGATGCCTGGGAGCCGCGCGTCTTTAAGAAACCCCACTTACCTGAACACTCATGGAAGCAGTAGACACCAGCACAATTCACAGGCTAATACAGTCAGAACCCGGCATTGTTAACAATAGTTAGCCTCAGAGAAAAGTTTCTTCCATTTCCATTGTGGTTAGCCGCGGTGGAATACTACTGTAGCCGTTAGTAGCGGATATGTTTTTTTAATTGAGGCCTACATCACAGCATACCTGTTTTAGTCAAAGGGCTGGAGAACAGCTGCTGCAAAAGTTTGTTTTCCGATGTCCTCAGAACCACAACGATGTCTGCAGGGAGAGTGTCTCGGTTCTTCTCCAGAAATCCATTCACGTTGTACATTACCTGTGGAGTGGGACACAGGAATACATCTTGTTGTGAGCCTGGAGAATTTGGCTAAAATGATGTCATGAAACGTAAAAAAATGCCTCCCTTTCTCCACAGAGGACATTTTAACATATCACAATAGGATGATCACAGGGTTAACAAATAAACTGAATGCTGGCTGAATTCCAGCTTCAGGGTCAGGGTATTGTTCATATATATTGCTATAAGTAGCACCTTTGGTTTGTCTACAATGACAAGTCAGCCGAACATTTGCTACAGACATGCAATTTTATAACGTGACTCATTTTCTTAAGTTTTTTATTCCATGCAACAACAGTATTCATTCATTTAAACAATTTAATTTTGTGTAAAACACATTAACAGTTATATTATAGCCCAGCCTAATTTTGAATATGCAAAACTTAAATCCAATTTGAACATGATATGCCTTAACCCTCGATTTCTTTAACTGCTACTTGACCTGAATATGTATTGTGGATCTAAAGAAATCCCATGCTCCACCTTGATTCTGTTTATCTAAATATTGAGCACTGAACTTTATAGAAAGACATACACAGTACAGCATGTATAATTTCACTTTATTTCACCTACCACAAGTGGCATTTTTTTGTTACCTTTCCTGCATAATGCTGAATCCCAAAACAGAGCTCCACACGTTTCGGTATCCAGAAGTACTTGCAGCGCAAATTGTCCTCAAATTTATCTGTGGGAAAGACAAATGAGAAAGGAGTAAAACATTTTGCTTAAAGCAGAGAAAGTTAGAAAGTATATAAACTGTGTGTTGAGAGCAGCAGAATCTACATTCAAAGAGTGACCCTCCTGACCTCTTTTTATCAATATTTCAGTATTTGTGTTTGTTTGATGTGTGAGCATGTTGTGTAGCTCCAGTCTTACCCACTAAGGTCTGGTCAGTGGCCTGAGGGAAGCGGCTCTCCTCGTCCATCAGGGACAGTAGACCCATGGGCTTCTGCAGGAACATGTCCAGGATCGGCCGGTTGTCCTCGTACTCCACCAGGCTGGCATCCACCCCCTCACTCTGGTATTCCAGCTAATTAGAACCATTGAATGCAGCATAATCTAGTTAATGATTTCTCATTAAACAATCTGGGTTAAATATGATTTGTGCGTGTGTGTGTGTGTGTGTGTGTGTGTGTGTGGGGGGGGGGGGGGTAGAGAGTTTCTAATCAACAAAACCAAACAGCTGCAGTTAGCTGTGTGTGTCTATGGCAGAAGTTTACAGCATAATAGAGTCTTTTTCTGAATGCATAAAAACAGAGCAGCACTGAACTAACAAATAGAGCCACTTACTTATTCATAATTTATTTCCACTTTGCAAATAACCCAGAGTCATACCATATTATTGCATCTACTTAATTTCCAGATCAAAAAGTTTTTGTTAAATATATATTTCCCTAATAAAGTGGAACCAATGAATCTAAACTGTCCTCATGTTTAAGTCATTAACTCGGAATAATCAGTGTCTGTGTACAGTGAGACTGAAGACATCTTCACCAAATAAAAAATATCTCCTCCACTGAGCGCTGTTTGCAGAATACAAACAGGTCCCAACACTTAACAGTTATCAATGTGTAAAAAGCTGAATATAGATTCAGATGATCGTTCTGGTTTCTTGAGAGTGCTGGAAAAGCGAGGAGTAGGCTACTATCCGTTTAAATGATCTTGCCGCAATAACTGATCTTGTGTGTTATTTATTTAGTGTATTCCTTTGCACATAAGTGGCTGTATGCATTCAAAAGAGCATATAGAGCAGGGGTGGCCAACCAGTCAGAGACTAAGAGCCACATTTTTTACTGTGTTACTTCAAAGAGCCACATCGTACACACGGGTACACATGAACATCCCCCCATCCCTTCCTCATACACGCACACACACACACACACACACACACACACACACACACACACACACACACAGACCTCTGATCAGTCAGATTTACTGTAAATGTCACAACCAAAATGATAATGCAGTAACGGCCTTAACTATGTTTCACCCGTTTCAGTTGAATTTTTTAAATAAATAATGCTTGTGCATGCTACCAGGCCCAGGGGCACAAGTGCTCAAGGGGGCCCTAAGCTAAGGTACTGATAACTTTACATGTCTTATAGTCAAAGAGCTCAGTCACTCATGTCAATAAAAGGTTCCAAAAAGGAATAGCCTAAATATAAGGAAATAAATCATCATGGGCCCCTCAACTAGTAGGGGAGAAATACAAAAGAAATTGTAAAGCAACAGCATTATTAGCTCTGTCTTAGGGGCTTCATGAGGGGCCTCTAAGGCCCCCACACATACAGGAATAAACTTTCTATGTGTAAATTCTATACTGTTCTTAAAAAGTAGCTATCCACCCTTTATCTGTTGAAATGGGTCTCTCCATCATATAACATGGGTCAGCAGACCAATTACACAAATTTTTTACACACATTTTCTTCCAGTGTGCAATGCCCCCTGACCCCCCAACAAGGACCAGGGTCCCTCCCACAGTGTCCAAAAATCATCTGGGAAACACTGACTTTCTTAATGTGTTTTTTGTCAATAATTGTATGTATCTGTGTGGAAAAGTCAGTGTAACTGACTGGATAGGTAGGAGTGGGGGGGCCCTTTGAGAGTCTTGGTCCAGGGGCCTATTATCTCATAATCCGTCGAAGAACCAACTGGATTCCACAATCTTTTTAATTTTCGCATTATTTATTAAAAAAAAAAAAAAAAAAAAAACGGGGGGCCCCACGCTAGGACTTGAACCGGGCCCCCAGATCGTTAAGGCCGCCCCTGTGATAATGACAGAACTGGACTCCTACAGTACTAAGACGACAGGCCAGTAATTTTCAACAATGAACATTGTGTGCACTGCCTCACACACAAACTCTCAGTTCAACCAAGTCCACAAACAAAAATATAACAATTTACAATAGCGTTTTTCTCTTACTATGCATGTTGCTTAGTGGGACTTACTTTTAGCATGGAGTGAGCTGAAGTGGCGCTGAAGATTTGAAGCCTTGAAATGCGCTAATGACGCCTGGCATATAAGGCAGAATGGCTTGGTATAACGTTCAACAAAAAATATAAACTCTCCCACTCTGTTTCGGAGCGAACTTGACACAAATTGTTTACTCACGGAAAACCTCCCTCCAAGCTGAGCGGGCAGTTTTAGGTTGCGTCCACACCAAACGCTTGCGAACGTTATGTTGCGTCCTCAATTAAACATTTGCAAACAGGCATACACATACACATTAACAAAATACAAAATGAAATAATAAACAACATGTAAAACGAACGTAAGAGCCGCATGAAACGTTTGCGAACATGCACACACATAGGCCCACACAAAAAAAAAAGTATATAAAAAAAAAAAAAAATTATAATCACAAAATTTGTTATGAACTGAAGAGCCGCACGAAGCAAGGCAAAGAGCAGGTTGGCCACCCCTGATATAGAGTATACTTGTAATAAAGCGTGACATGAATAAATAAAAACATTGCTGTACTTTGTTTCCTTTTAGAAGGAATGTTGCAAAATTACCGCCGACTAAAAGGCAAAACAGTTATGTCTATTCATTTCCATCAAGGAAAATAAAGACTTCTAGCACTGCAGGGTAAACAACTTCATTAAATCAATTTAGAGAATCATGTGGTGGTGCACAACAGTATAAACAAGCCTTCACACATCACAGCCCGGCTAAAAGCAAACCGTTGAGAGCATCTCCGCCCTGATGGATATGAAAACACACAAGCTATTTTAAAATGACTGATTTCCATAATAGTGTTTTCAGATTAATTTGCTTTGCTTAACACATTCTATGAGTGTGTCGTTTTGTAGACGCAATCCCTTCCAAGCACATTGCAGATGCATTATCACTGACCTCTATCTGTGTGTCAAAACTCACCTGTTCAAGGGCAAATATGTGCTGGTTGAAGTAAAACTGAATCTGCTCATTTGCGATGTTGATGCACAATTGTTCAAACGAGTTCTTCTTGAAGTTTTCAAATCCAAAGATGTCCAGGATTCCCACATTCATGCCGCTCTCTGCGGCACTTCAAAAGGAGGAAAAGGGGACAAACAAAGTTATTCTTTTATGTAGCGGCAACAAGCAAATCCCCAGCAGCCGTATTAATTGATAAAACTTTAATGATAATCCAAGTTCAACCCAATTACAGAGTCTGGTCTCGAAGTAGGCTGATGAGAAATCACAAACATCAGCTTTAGAAAAAAAGTCAGAGCTTCTTAAATGGTTTTATTTCGGTCTCTATTGATTTAACCCTTCAGTCATTTTCAATATGTGCACAAACAATACACTATTTTACAGCACAGCGTGAAGACTTAACTCCCTGCATTTTATAGTCAGTGCTAGGAGCAGCTACTTTCCATGATCAGCCATTGCCCACAGTATGTAGAGGTCACCTTAAGCCTGTGCTCCCGGGTTATTAATGGCAATAAAGAAGTGGCAAAGATGACTGGACTGCAGACAGGAACCCTGGCATTCGCATGACTCCTTGACAGTCCACGCTCATATTTATGAAGGAATTCTTTCGGATCAATGAGCGGCCTCTTTGCAGTCTCTCTGAAGTCTTTTTAATCATCTGAACATTATTTTCTCTGCACGCAACCCTGTATCAAACATTTATTACATTTCTTCTTTTTTTGTACTCTACTTGTCTTGTGCTTGCCCATTGATATTCTCCTCTGCGTGTTTGCATCTACCTCTACAGACTTCCATAAAGGTCATGCAGTAACTCAGCGTGTATAGCTTTGAGATAATGGAAGAAGAGGGAGTAACAGTCAAGTGTCCACCACACAGATGCTCGTCAGCAGCGCTCACACTCACCAGATATTGCTGTCGGGCTGCAGCAGGGTGTTGATGCGGTTGACAATCCAGCTGAACAGGCGTCCGTACAAGGCCTTGGACATGGCATCCCGCACGTCTGCCGCTTTGTCCACAGTGTTGTTGCGGATGATGGTCTCGCCCCTGGTCACAACGCATTGGGAGGTCAGCGCCTCCTGGAGCTCCTCAGGCCCGATGCTGAGGAGAGCAGCAGCTGACAGGAGAAGAAGAGAAGAGTTTATCAGTTTGATTGAAGTCAATTAGTGTGTATGCCTTAGCTTCTTTACATTAGTTATGTAAATGAAAAAGGGTTCGGCTCTTTTGTGTACATACTACTTTCAACTACTTTTCCCCAGTTTTTCTGGATCACCAAAAAATGTCACATTTATTGTTTATTTTATATGATGCACATTATGAGTTCATAGAGGCTTAAATTACACCCGATATAATGTTGCTGTAGTGAAACAACATGTGTCATAGAATAACTACTGACAGAGACCTTTAGGCAGGTTTATCTAAATGGTTTCGCTTTTTAAAGCAAAACTAAAGACTTTTTCAAATCTATCCAACCAGAAAAGAATTTACACAAAAAAGGAAAGGCATTCTACTACAGGGAGCAGTCCCTACATTCTCACACAAGGAGTCTTTGAACATAAAATAACTTCCTTTTTTATATTTATAAATCTTATCTAAACCACAAACTAAATCCTTCAGGGAGTCTTTTCCTAAGAGTTGTGCTTGGTGTTACAACCCACATTGCCTAATGCATTGTCTCTCACCATTCTCTAAGGCCTCTGCATTGGGCACTTCACTCTTATCAGTCTGGTGTTGCGATGTGATGGCAGCAAATTCAATGTTGCCCGTGTTCAAAATGGCTGAGAGAATACAGAACACAGAGTTGACCTCCTAAAAAATAGAGAAGAGAACATAGATATATCATAGCGCTGACCAAATACTCTACTATTAGGTATACTATTATACTGTATACTACTATCAAAGT
Source organism: Hyperoplus immaculatus (assembly GCA_949357725.1). Taxonomy (NCBI): domain Eukaryota; kingdom Metazoa; phylum Chordata; class Actinopteri; order Uranoscopiformes; family Ammodytidae; genus Hyperoplus; species Hyperoplus immaculatus. The sequence continues at coordinate 18,153,517 of OX442361.1, read as the reverse complement.
ATACCTCTTCAGTAAAGCCGATATTCCTGAAGCACTCCTGAATGGCATCAAACTGCTCCTTGTACAGTTTGCTGGAGACAATGTCTTGCATGACTTTACAGTGCTGACTGTCAATATACCTGCAGATGCACATTCAGACTATCATTTTCCATGATGGGAATGGGAGAGATTAGCAGAAATATTCAAACCGCTGTGCTGCTAACCTGGGAGGTGTCCTGTTTGTTAGCCTGTAAGTCTTCAGCTTGTCTTGGTGGTATAGCCCGGCGTATATGTAATAAAATATGTGGAAGTTTTTCTCCCCCCTGAAAAGAAAAGAAAGAGCAGTGGTCAGAATGGTGACAAAGGGAACTACCAATCTGACGGAGAGCCTTTGCAGCACATACATGGCCTGTTTGATGACCCTGGACTTCTCCAGCAGATACTCGGATATCTTGGCCCCAATGACCGCTCCGGTGGGCGTGAACTTCATCTCCAGGTATTTGCCAAAGCGGCTGGAGTTGTCGTTGATAGCTGTGCAGGCGTTTCCAAAGGCCTCCACGAGGGGGTTCACCTGCAAGATCTTCTCACGCAGTGTCCGATTGTTTGCCTGAGTGCACCAACATGATTTTTTTTAATAACATACTGTATGGCAGAATTTAAAAAAATACCTAGTGCATTGTTTGGCATGGGCATAACTAAGGTGTGTGGATGAGCAGGCCGCCCGCTGCTGTACCTTTCCCAAGAAGGTTAGATGTTGTACAATCAAATGAGCGCTCTCCGTTTTCCCCGCGCCGCTCTCCCCGCTTATTATGATGCACTGAATCAGAAAGGAAACAAACATAGTGAATATGACCTTAAACAAACTATTTTGTTGCAATTTTCATAATTTCATCATGTAAAACATTAAGCACATTTTTTAAATGATTGGATGATTCCACAGATCAAATTAATTCTTTGTAGAATACCTGGTCTTTGCAGAACGTCATCATGCCTTGGTAGGCTGCATCTGCAGTAGCAAAGATGTGTGGAGGGTTGTCACTCCGCTTCACTCCGTGGTACAGCTTAGAGAACTAAAAGGAGGCACATGCACAGACGAGGCACATATTATACATATTCTCCCTTTTAAAGAACAAAAGAAGAAATGAAAACAACTGAATTTAATAAAATTTCCCATGTTTTTTTGTTTTTTTTTAATACTAGCATGTTAGTACATTAATTTGGCAGGTATGTAGTCATAAAACAATGTATTGGAAAGGCTACAATTGTGACCTGGTTATGGTGCTGGATGAGGGATTACACTTCCTCAGGCAATCATGAATGATTGTACTAAATCTCAGGACAATCCATCAAACTGTTCTTGAGATATTTCAATAAAAAAACATATACCTTATAGTTGTACTAGAGAGGAAGTTACTTGATCACCAGTGTCGGTAGAATTCAAACTCGGGAGCATGGATGTACAGTATGTATAAAATGTCATGATAATCCTATTCATTAGTCACTGAGATATGTCAGTATTGGTAGACATTGCTAGCCCTAGAGACATGTAGCTAGCGTGGGGGGGAAAAAAATAATGGTAAACTGTTTCTGCCTAAAATTGCATTTTTGACATATGAATGAATGACATTTATGCCATTCATACAGTTTATATTTAACAAGGTCTTCAACTGTTTATAGTATTCAAAATAATCAATTAATTATTAACTGACTAAAAATGTATACAAAGCAAAAAATTACACCCTACAATATCGTATATGCTTGATGAGCGACCATTGATCATTTAAAATGCGTAACCAACCAACCTGGGGAGAGTAGATGCTGAGATTCTGGAAAGGATTGAGAGCAATGAGGATGTCGCCAACATAAGTGTAAACCTGCAGCTCGTCATACCTCTTCTGGAGATGGGCGATTATCATCTCCTGCAGAAGAAGAAAAAGAACACACACACACACACACATGGCATCAACAAAGATTGTAACCTCGGACCGATCAATGTGTGATGAGATAAACACATTCAATCTTACCTCATCTAAGAACTCCAGGTTTACCAGATCATCGTCGGGACAGCTCTCTATTATGAGGGTTTTACGAGTATTGATCCGCTCATGCCTGTAAGAAAAGCCCAGGACATGATAATGCTTCAGAAAACCATAAAGCGACCACCAAATGAGAAACAGTAGTGTCACCAGGCTGGATGTAAGACCCAGTCACATCCATTGGTTTGTGTGAAGCCCCTTAAAGCTCTCCCAGGGGACACATTCCCCATTATCACAGGCTCTGATTGCACTTCATCTGTGTTTTGACCTATCACTCCTTCCAATGAGCCCCAGCGGGCAGAGGTCAACACTGAGCCAGCCGCCTCCAGGGGACTGTGGTAAAAACCTCAGGGGACACTAGCAGTGATTATGTGAAAGAGAGCACGAAAGAGCTGTGGCTGTGAGTTCCTACTGATTTCTTTGTCTATTGCTGTACATGTGTACATTGCCACAGTAGGCTCCCAATGCGCAGTGGACAAACAGACATGTTTATGAAATCTACAGGATAAGGAAAGAGATATTCTATACTTGCCTAAGCATCATCAAATCTAATGAAAACACTGAAGCAAACACTCAATTGATCCGACCTACAAAAGCTGAAATAGCCTTCTCCTCATCATATATAGTCTTATAACTCCATTGTTGTCCAATCACTATCAAAAATAGATAAATGAGCCACAAAGTTGCACTAGGTGTCATTGCATTGTAGTGTACTTTGAGCCATTACCTATATTATATATCAGTGATTCATGAGAACTGGGACAAAAGGCCGTCTTGCATATGTAACTGCTGTTATGTTTAAAACTAAAGATATTTAAAATTGTAGATGTTATTAGGGATTAAGAATAGAATGTCTGGAGCACAATTATCCCCTTAAATTAAATGTTATCATTATTATGTCAAATATATGACACTTGTTATCTTCTCACGACGTCCAAAACAGTGTGTCCTCAGAGAAGGTTTCAGTCTTTCATATGCAATAAAACCTATTAAAAAAGTACTGTAATGATTAAAAATTGCTTTTTTCATCAAAAGCAACACTAAATAATCTCTCATATCAATAGAAACAGTTTTTCTTCAACACATTCATGTTTTATATGGTTTCTAAGTGGTGGTCATTAAAATGTAATAAAATCAGGCAAAATAAGGGGCAGCTGTCACTTTGAAGGACCTCTTGTCAAATTCTACCTCTGCAGAGTACATTAGAGTCAGACAGGCTGTGTTGTAGTTTTAGAATATTTTACATTCCGAATCTTGAAAGTCCTGTGTCACAACCATGATATGTCAACACCGACTTACAATTTCTGGAGAAGTTATTTGAATTTTTTTTATATATATTTTATTTTCCACAAGTAGTTCTTACTAGCACCTATCATCAACAGAAAAACCATGTCAACACCGTCAGACAGGAAATCTGACGGAATTGACATCTGACGGTGGTGATAGGCCAATGACGGTAAAAAAAACAAAAGCTGGGAGGTTGTGTCAAAGCTTAGCTCAGTACCTTAGTATATGTTGGATACATACTTGTAATTGTATTTGCCGAAAAATAGGGTTTGTATTTTTTCAACATTGCAAACTGTTTTGTCCCACTTCTCAAGAATCACTGATATATCAGAACTATAAATATAAGAAATCCCCAGCCTTGTTTGTTTCAATGAATGCTATTGAAAAGCCCTATAAACACTTCTGGTTACTTCTAAAACAAAACAAAACAAAACAAAAAAATATATATATAGATATATCCCACTCTCAAGATATTCATATATGCTATTATAAGAAATAATCAATCATATCATGAATGAAAATATTTAAGCTTCAGGTTAGGAAATGTTTCCTCCTCTGCCTTTGCGTTCATTCTGTATTCTGAATATAGTGTAAATGCAACATGCTCAATATGTGACCCCCCCATAAAGTGAATACTGATCATCATGTCCCTTTAGAGGAGGACGTGACACCGCCAGCCTTTACACCTCTCCTGCTTTGAAGTGAATCACACTATTCCACCTACGGCAGCTACTTTTAAGTTCCCTATGTCTTCATTCTTATCTGCAGTCATTGTGTGCTGATCTGTGGCATGAGAGCCTAAACCGGGCGAGCCCAGTTCTCGCCCTACAAGCTCCAAATCCCATTATCCACTTTCACTGTGGACAGGAATTCAGGATCAGGCTCAGGCACACTCGGGAGTAAACAGAGCTGGCACGACAACAAGTCTCTCAGTCAAGGGCAGGTTCAGCGAACTCCTTTATAATGAAGATTAAGCATCGCCCAAAGTCAGTATTTCTCCCATAAATAACAGGAGACTTTCTGATCTGCCATTCACTTCCATGAGAGTGTCGCAGTGGACTTTTTATCATGACATATTTAAGCGTTAGATTTCCTTAAACCTCTCGTGTCCATGTATCTATACATTTTTCATCTATACAAAACATATGGAAGTTGTACAGTAGCTGCTGTTACTATCTGTAAAGGCAAATTACCCTCATTAGCTTGTTCGAAACCAAGCTAAAAGAAGGCAGTGCAGTTTAAATATCACTTTTTTTAGCAGTAAATCAATCTTGAACAGAATATTAACTCCCATCATTGGTTTGGGGAGTGCTTTGTGCTAAAGACATGAATGAATGAATGGTTGCCACATCAATTGGCCTAAATGGCATTTATTAATCTTGGGTTAGTCAGCACAATCACTCCTCCCAAATTAGTCACACTACTCCCCTAATGTCCATTACTGGAGCTTAGCATCATTTCTGATTGTAAGAAGATGAGACCCTGCCCCCTACTGGACATAAAATATATCACCACTCAGTCAATGCCCATCTGCTGCGACAGAGATCTCCGGTGACATGCAGCACACAAATGAAGCAGCCAGCTTAGTCAGTGCAGCATAATATGTATTCTGCAGATGCATGCAATTTCGAAGGAAAACTCAAGTTACTTACTTGGTTTTGGTTTTGAGGCCCAATTCTAGCTGCTCCTGGACGAGAGCAGCTAACTGCTTTGGGAGTGCCACGTCTTTGCAGTGGGCCTGTTTGATGAAGGGATGCTCCAGTAGGTGGGTCACAGACGGCCGTGCCTCGAAATCCTTTATCAGGCACCTGTGAAATACAGAAACAGAGTCAACATTAAACATGTTTCCGAATGACGAAGCCCCCTCACGTTTAGAGTAAGTGAATAAAACAACTTAAAAAAACTGAGCCAGCACCTAAACATTTTAGAAAGGCTGATTTTGTCTGGATCAGTTCTGTCAGACGTGGGGACAGCACGGAGCTCCTTTGCGAGTGTTTTTGATTCTGGGTCACTAATCAGTCGTGTCTGTCTGAGTACCACATGGTCACTATCACCATGGCCCCGAGTCCAAACAAGCCCTGCTATGGCACAGCGCTGAGTCCTATCTGTGATGTGCAGTGTTTGCTGATAGGACAGGTCATGTCACTTTGTGATACAGGCCCGCTGGCCACAACTCAGCATCGGAGCGCTGCTGATACCAAATGGTTGCTAAGAATATTGACCGTTAAACAGCACACAGAAAGCTGAAAGCAGAAATAATTTGGCTTTCATTTCAGACAGGTTTCATATATCATGAGTGAAAAACTATAAAACTAGAAGGCTTGAAAATCCCCACCTGAACTGGACGATTCATCCATCAACACATTTGCACGGCTAAATGCTTTCAACGTCTGGACGTGTGTGTGTGTGTGTGTGTGTGTGTGTAAAATACAGGCAAGATAGGAGAAAAACAGCAATCTAATTCCCACCACTAATCTACACTGAAATTCTGTTTCTTCTCAGTTTGTTCAGCTCTGAAAGTTAATTCCATGAATTCATTAGCGTCAGGACATTAAGCAGAGGTTGCTGCTATTAGCAGGGCTGTGCTGCCGGGATGCTGAACGGCAGGCCACTTTGTCACAGGAGTCAGCTCTTTGGCTGCACAAGTGCAGACACTGGTGATGGATTTATTACCACACCACACACACACACACACACACACACACACACACACACACACACACACACACACACACACACACACACACACACACACCTGACAGGGCAGGGGCTGACAGAGCTTCACAAACAGCCTGTAAAGCTTGATAACATTGTCCAGCCTCCCCACATTGAAGTCTGTCAGCCAGATTACAGAGCTACAATCCCAAAAGCATCCGATGAAAACCACTGCATTTACACTTGTAAAAGAATAACACCTAACATCACTACAAAGCCTCTTGGCTGGTTTAAATGAGGAGCGAACATGCCTCGGCTTTGACCAATCAATAAAAAAAGCAGATTGTCTGTTTGTTTGTTTTCAATTACACCTTTTCAGTTTTTGCACTTCAATGCAAACCGTCCAACATAAACGTTAGCCAGAAACCATGCCTACACAAACAGTCCTCCAAACAAATTGAATTTTATTTTCTCATTATGGTTCAGACTCACAAACCTCTGCGTGGGTGGATATTAAGGTTGTATATTCTGAGCCACCATTACAAGCCACCCCTTGACGTTATTAGCTTTGCACAGTGGAGGAAATGATAAGTTATCTGGGCCTCAGATAGAACTGATAACTCAGGTGAATTAGTTTGTTCCTCTGTGGCAGATTTACACAAATGAAAGTCAATGAACAGAAAGACAAGAGGGTTGGGATTGAATCTGGCTATGAAATACCAATGTCAATTCCCTTCCATGTTTACAAGCACATTACCGCCTGCTGACAATCTGCTGTAGCTGATGTTTGGCTGATTAAAAAAATAAATCAAAGTGTTATGGCTATATTTTTACATAATAGTATATCCACAGCAGTGAGCTTGAATGTGCCCTCGAGATCATATGTAAACAGACATATGCTCAATTAATAGAAAAAAGGCTACTTCTGCCCATTAAAAAAAGGATAAATATCAGCCAATATATCTTTATCCTGAAATGTGGGAATAAGTAAGGAGTGTCTATTGAGTGCTTTCACAACCTTTTCCGGGAACAGAAAGAGGACAAACATTGACAGGTTAAAGTTAGAGGAGACTTACTGGCCGATGAAATGGCAAAAACTTCTGCACCACTCCTCTGGGTTCCGTAACGTAGGAGAGGGGTTTCTGAAACCAAAATCACACGTACAAAGGGTCAGCATGATATTTAAAAAACAATGACTTTATTAAATGCTTTATAATGACATCACAGTCGTCACTGAACATTAAAAAAGGGCTTTTGAGTCTCGTCTCCTGAGTTAGATGACAAATGGTTGCTGGCAGGCAGAGCGTGACCGTCAAGACTCCTGGGAGAGAGTTTTTTGGTCCGAGGACGAGCTGGTCTGGGTCCAGGTCTGTGGCATCCCAGGAAAAAGTGACAAATGATTACAGCCCCTCCACTGTCTGGCAGCAAGCATCTGCCATTGGGAGCCAAAAGTTATGGGAGCTAGTTATACCTCTGTCAGCAGCATTTACGGAGGCCATCTATAATGAGGGTAACACTTTTCATGTGCGCACGATGACAGGAGGCAGGTCTTTTTTTTAGGAGCCAAGGCTGGACGGGCCTGAGTACAGTCATCTTCAGAGGGAGCTGCTGCTCTGACAGCTGGAGGCTGAGCCTTTTGTCAGTGTCACCAAGAGCAGTGACAGACCTGGTCCAGACCATTATTAACTGCCTTCATTAGTTCACACGTGTTGTGTCACGGCGCCGTCAGACAAGAGGAATATGAGATTGCATGAGCAAAAAGGAAAAGGCATGAATGTGGGATTCAAAGTCGTTTCATTTAGTCTATCAGAAACCTGAGCTATATGCAGCTACACATTAAATGACAACATTGCACACATTTTTAAACATGTTCTTCTCTTTTTGTGGAATGCAGAGGAGGATGCTGGGATACAAAATCTGTCATTTTCCGCAGCACTAAGTTAGTCGAGTCTTTGATAAGGATTCAGACAGGCAATCCTTTCCAGAGTGCAGATCAAAGCCAGTTACTGACTGCTTCAATGCAACCTCTAATATGAGCCTGAAGACACGTTGGCGCCTTGATGTTTTACCACACTGCTTATACATTACCAAGTCAATATAGCAGCACACTGCTGATAACACTGTCAAGTGCGCTCATTGTGCTTAACAAATTCATGCAGTTTTTTTTCTTCCTTTCAGTATTTGTGAGAACGCTGGCTCATATTGTAAACACAAATGGCTTATTCAAATCTAGGTCCAGGCAAAGTGTGTACTGTCAGACGTTCGTCAGAGCGGATTGAGGCAAAATCACAGAGGTGTCGACAGCACTTGACAGCTGTAACTAAGCCATGAAGGAAGACAAAAATCAGGCCAAATGCAATATTTGAATAAGTCATTTCTCCTTTTCCCATATGGTGTCTCCTTCATATAGAGCCCGATATATCAGACATCACGAAGTCTTTAATGGTGATGAAATAGCCAAAACAATTGGCAGCAATGAGTTGGTTCTTTTTAGCAGAGTTATGAAACAAAAATTCTATTCTGACTTAATTTATCTTAATTTATTAATCAATTTGGAAGATATGCTTATGAAATCGGGGGGGAGGGAATAATAGACATAAGCAGTGGTGTGCTTTCTTGATAATTATTTTTATTTGGAAATGTTTATGAACACAGAATACACTGAGCATACATTTTAGCAGACATGTCCATGTTTTTTGTTGTTTTTTTACATACACATACGAACAACAGTATCCCACCCACCCCACCCACTTGAACATGTAGTACACACACATAGACTAACAAAAAGAAGAAAATAGATAAATAAATACAGTAAAAATAAATAAATAAAATAGTAAGCAAGGTCACCATATTTAGCCGTGCCAAATGTCGCCATGTACTTGTTCACATGCATACTCACAAACACTCTACATTATAGACTGACATGCCAGCATCAATCCACATCATAATTAAACAGACAATGAGTGGTGTGCTTTCTTACTTGTAAATGTAATGATTCTTTCATAAATGGTAAAAGATTCATGTATTTATAGATTGATAGACATAGTGTTGGCCTCTTTTCAGCAAAATATGGGAGTTTGTGCCCTAAAGTAGAAACACAGTGGCCAGGCTTCACAGAGGATGACTATGAGGATCCAAAATAAAGACTTCAGCGAATGGACCACCCTCGCTTAAATTTCAGCTCATCCATCACCGGCACCGGAGAAGCGGCACTTCTTAGTGCATACATGCATGAACACGGAGAACTACTGCTACATTTATCATGTCTTCGGATGCCACAAAGCCAAATGCAGCAGCCCTAGACCCCACAAAGAGCAGTAAAATTACAGCATCAGAGAAGAAAACTTTACCCAAAATTGGAAAATCATCCAACCAACCAGTGATCACTTGTCTAAGGTCAATTCTGCATCAGTCGAAAAACTGGGCAATCTTTAACATTAAGGTGCATGGTGACCTCAACTCTATTGAAGTCATTTGAGTTATTTTACGTGGTGGTTGGTTTTCCCAGAGAAACAGTTTCCAAATCTGCATTACTTCTAAAATTGCTTGCAAAATTGCGTGACAGATTGAAAAGCCGACTCAAGTTATCAATCAGAATCATCTAGAAGTAAAGTGTTTCACTATTCTTTAAGTTTTTTTTGTATTTGTTTTTGAGAAGACTTTGAGAGAAAGGATCCCGAAAATACAAGAAAAGCCATGCATACTAATCTACAATTGGTCCACCGCTTTGGTCCTGAACATACACAGTCTATAGTCCTGACTAAAATATCTATTAATCTAATCTAACATGTTGGTTTATGACCAAATATCTGCTAAACTAATGACATCCCAATCGACCTCAGCTGTACTTAATCGTTAGCAAAACAAAGATGGTGGATATGGTAAACATGATACTGTACACACAACAGCATGTTAGCATCGCTGTTTGGTAGCATTCACGTTTGAGCCTAAGGGGTTTGAACAACAATTGTTTTTCAGGAGGATCTAAAAATACATGTCAAGCAAATGTAAAAAATTCTGCTTTTACAGTTTGGTAATGCATGGATCGAAGATATTATGCAGCACACTTGAAAGACGATAACTTTAATTCAACCCAAAAGTAGATTTTTAAGATGGTGTCAGTAACACCAGAAACTGTGTTGATATCCCTCACCCTAGGCTGTTCTGCACCACAGACTTTAACTCTTGGCTTCTACCGTGAAGAGCTGTCTCTCACCGGCAAACTGCTCTGTATTTCTCTCCCTGAGCCTCATGATTTGATTAGCCTTTGTTGCCTTTGACAAGCCATCATTTACTTGGGCTCTTCCATCTCCCTCGTTCTGGTCTCCGCTCACACTGATACACGTACTGTTAAATATGTGGCTAATATCTACAGGGATCTGGCCGAATAAACACAACCTTGGACGTCTCTGCCAATTGCCTCTAACCTTTACAACGCAGTTTACACACACATACTTTGCTTCCACTTTACATGCACACTACTCTTCCTGCACAGCGTAGCGAAAGCATTGATGCAAGCAATTAACCTTCCCGCATGGTAAAAAAAAACACAGATCTTTGTCTTGAGTATCTAGTAATTCATTTTGCAGTTGATGATTTTTACAACTTTACCCTCTGACACGCTCCATTACATCCATACATTGTCACCATGGGTGTCACGTAATCTGTCCTTCGTTATGTTACATAGTCAATTACTTTTAATTATAACAAAGAGCAAATTCACCGGGATTGGGCTCGGAATTAAAACAACCGGACCTACAACAACAATGAAATAACAGAATGATACACCTGAGATTTAAATGTTTGTATGGATTGACAGTATAGTCACAACTCATCACGAGTCAGAAATTCCTGATGTGCAAACAGACCAGGTGCCAAGGTGACCCTAACTCATGGAGCTCATCAGTGTCCCCCCTTCGGACAGATATCAGAGTTCTTCTTATCGTTTAAAAAGCCTGAACTGAGAATGAGAATCATTTCTTCCTGGGCAGGTTTTTTTGTCCAAATCTGTGACATAAGGGCTATCTACTGCTGGACCCTGTGGTCAAAGTGGTGATAGCGCAGTGTTTATTTGGGTCTAAAAAGGAGCCATTCAATCTTAGCTCGACAAGAGCAACTGTCCAGAGGAAGCTTATAGTGGTATTCTGAGAAGCAGAGCATAGCATCACAACACAGCTCTGACTACACAAATATAAGAAAACGTATAACATGAACCACAGCTGTTTTTTTCTTCTTCTTGCATATTGAATATACCCTTGTATATTATATACTGTATATTCCTTGTTTAATATCTATGTACGTTTCAGGGAGGAGGACTGATAAGGTGAATGATACACACAAGATTAACTACATGACAGTGAACCCTTCATCCTGGAAACACATTACCGTGTGCAACTGTAAAAATATCAGAATGATGAAACTGCTTGGTTTCATAAAACATGTACTGGCCAAGGACAATACTTCAGAAAAAAAGGCTCCTTTGGTAAGGGTTTGTGATGTATTAAATAGAGAGAAGAAAAAAAAGAGAAACTTTGCAATGATCAAAACCAATGCGAAGATGAATCTCTCTGACTTCATCATGAATCACTCTTACAGCCAATAAAGACTCAAAATGTGAAACACATCTCCCTATTTAGGAAGTCATTCACACAAGAGTCATGATTTACGTCACGTTTCCTCGTGATTTTCGGTCTACCGTGCTGCAGAGATGGGGAAATATATCCGAGATAAATGACATGTTAACGGAATCATTTCATGGTTCAACACGTTTTCTGTGTTTCATGCAACAACCTCCGCGCCTTTAAGGTCCCACTTCATACCAAAAGGGCAAAATATCTATTTTGATTGGAACAGAGACAAGGGAATGTCAGTTAGAAAATATATGTCCACTTCTATCAACATCCTAGTTATCACCAAAGTCAAAGAGTCAGATCGGCTGTGGTAAACTATGTTTGGGTGCTGACAAGGGAAATGCGTATACCCTTTCTTATTACGGCTGCTGTTTGATAAGGAAATGTGCTTGATGTTCAACAGAATCCATCATCCAGTTCAAGGCTGCTCTTTCAAAAAATTCTAAAAACTTACAATCCAAAGACCAAAAGATGTGACATGTTATAAGGTGCACTTTTTAGCACATCATTTTGAATTTGCAGCATTTATTTAACCGGCGCATCCCACTACTAGCCGTGGTGGTTCGTGCTTATAATTATTTTAAATTCTGGTTGAATTTTGTGCTGATGAAATGATGCGCCATAATTCCTGCCCCACAAGCCATCTGTGTTCCTCCTCTGCCTTTGCAGGGAGGAGATAACATTGTGACAGGGAGGAGGTGACAACCTCATCTCAATGTGAATGGAGCTAATCACCAATGCAAATTGCAATCAGAAGGGCATATCTCCCTAACTGACAGATAATTGCACGATTGTGCCGATAACAAAAGGTCAACCGCTTGTAGACACTAAGCTCTCAAATGATCATCAGATGCACAACAGTCTCCAACAGTGAATATGTTTACAGATTGAATCCCTGCATTCATTTTAAGGCCAAATACTGCTACATTTTGTTGAAAAAATGCTGAACAAACACTGATTATTCAGCAGATGCTGCCTCAACATGGCAACAAGAAACATGGATCAAACCACAAATATCCTGAAGGACTCTTTCATGCCATAATACAAATCAACCAATTTTTCAAGAAAGCTACTGTAATTTTTTTTTCTTAAACCAACCCTACTGCCAAATTCAGTTTGCTACAGTCCTCCTGGCATAATGGAAAAGCAGCATTTGAGTGTACTTATGCGGGCAGCCCCCAGCTCTGTGGCAGGAGCGCCCTCCAGTGGACTCACCGTGGGATCTTAAAGAGGGCTTTGACTGGATGCATCTCGGAAAGCGGCGGATCTCCGTCTGCCAGCTCGATGGCTGTGATGCCAAGCGACCACACATCGCAGCGTGCATCGTACGAGTAGTCGTACTGTTGTTCACAGGCTATGACCTGGAAATACATAACACAGCAGTGACCATCTGAACCACCCATTTAGACTTCTACTGAGTACTAAAATCCAGTGTGAAAAGAAATCTGCTAAACAGATTAATTCACTTTTATTTTTTTTTGTTTTTACCTGAAATTCAATTCTTAAACATAAAGCACTTTATTATTTTTTTTTTTAAATTGAGGAAAATTATGTTCAAAAGGATCATGAAACTGTATTTGACTTCCTTGTTATAGGACTCACTTACTTACTGCCTAAAATCTGGCAGAGTTACAATAATCTACGGTATATTTATGGACTATTCACACAGTGAAAGGTAGGTCAATTCATGTGCCTGTGCTGTGAGCCTGTCTTTTCCACAGCCAATAATTATTACTGACACTACATTTTACAGCTGAGTTTATTCTAATTGCCCCTGAGGTCCCTCCCTTCCAGCCCAATCACCGCACCTCATTTCTGCCAGAGAGTGAGCCGAGTGGGGCCTCAGACTCCCAGCTATTAACCTTAAGGCGACCTCAAGAGCTGCGCCCGTGGAGGGGAATACACAATGTCACGGGGGAGAGTCACACAGAAATAACTCCCTCTCTCCTTGTGGCACATATAACATGACTTTGCTCATTGACACTGTTCCATCAGGCACTAAAACATGTGTGCTATTTTTACTGTGGCATTATCATAGATGAACATGTGTGTGTGCGTGTGTGTTTTAACTTAAGCGTAGACTGACCTCAGGGGCCATCCAAAACGGAGTCCCAACGGACGTGTTCCTTCGTAACCGTGCGCTGGTCAGTTGAGCTGAAACACCTGGAAAAATAAATAATAACGTTCAAACAGTGCGTATTATTACGATTTAGATATAAATATGTTTATCAGTGTGAATTTGCTGGGAATAAAAATATAATTTATGGAAGAGATCATCAATAAAGCCTAGCATATAATTTAGAGTGGCAACCTGCCAAGCGGTATTAATAATGGGCTATAATCATTTCAAATTATGTAGGACAGATTTTTATCAGCATGAGTCCACTTCATCTCCATGACACAGAGGACATAAACATGCCTAGGGGTGACTCGAAGTCATTTGCCATAACAGCTTTCTTTTAATATGCAAAGGATCAAATAATGCAATTTAAATGAGCAATAATAGCCTTGGGTTGAGGCTACGGTCCATGAAATAAAAAGATGTTATGGTGAGCAAGGGACTAAAGTAAATGGTTTATCCTGTGCTTGTGTTCATGTGCACAAACAACATTTGCGGGGATGTGCTGGTGAGGCTTCCCATAGCTGAGTTAAATACCAAAAATCACTCATTTATCTAACGCTGCACCTCAGAGAAGATATAAAGGCTGAGAGAAAAATCTCAGGCATCGATGCGGTTGTCTCTTTCTAGGAAATCATGAATTGGCTAAATTGCATCTTTCAAGGAGCATTACCAAAGTCAACCAGTTTGACTCCTCCCTCGGTTGTTAGGAGGATGTTGTTGCCTTTCACGTCACGGTGGATGATCCGGTTGTTGTGCAAATGTTGAAGACCCTTTGAAGTTGGAGGACAGAAAACACAAGGTGCTCAGCATGAATCACCATCTCCTTATTTGTCATTTGTCATTGAAATTAGGATACGATGCATCAAAAGTTACTATATGAAAGAACTCCCACAGATGTTCAGAAGGATAGATTTCCATTACCGCCCACCAGACTTCCAGCATGCTCTCTGCCTGTATCCCACCTCCTTCCTAACATTAGCAGTGGGTCGTCTTACCAAGAGCGCACTGTACAAGATGTATGAGATAACGGGCTCCTGCAGACGCTGGCCTCGGATGAGCAGGCCTTTGATGAGTTCTGTGACAGAGCCGCCGTTGCACAGCTGGGAGGGAGACAGAAAAACTCGAGTGACTCGTCCATCACTCACCAATCTAGATTATGATTCATTGGGGAAAGCTAGCCCACACAAACACACACGCACAAGTCAGAGGAAGCAATGCAGCATCGCACAGCAGCCGGATCAGCATTCATGAAGTTGGATTGCTGTGACAAACGAAGGCCCATTTAATACTACTTAAAGGGTCTCACTTAATCCAGAAAAGTTATATTGGTTAAACATTTTTGGGTTCATAGACACAAATGTGTAGTTAGATAGAGGTGAAGTCAAATAGTTTGACCCCTTTAGACATGGTCTTTGAAATAAACTGAAGTAGAGGCATAGAGAGGCAATGAGATTCACTGTGATCAAAAATAATATTCTCAAGACATTACCTAGTTCTTCTTCGCATCTTGTTTCATCTGTTACCTTTTCATCTTCCCCATGTGTGTAGTGAAACCTTTGTGCACTACACAGTTACACTACTGTGTGTACTAGTACAGCATGCGTTAGGGTGGTTTTATTCCATTCATTCAGCCTTGCATTGTGTCCATGTTAGCAAATGTGTTGTTGGTAGGGGGTGTTTTTGTGGCACAACCATAGATCTGTTTGATTATCTCAACAAATGAGAGATGTTGACAGAGTTCAGAGCTCTGGAACTAGGCTGCCGCTTGCGTTCAAAATCTCCACAGGAAATGTTTGAAATAATAGTTGGACATTTTGAGAAACAAGCTCATTCGATTGGCTCTGTATCTTACAGTCTTTACATTTCCGTTTGTGTGTGGCTGAACAGAGCTAGGATAGCGGTTGCCTCTGTTTTCTGTCTTTATATCAAGCTAAGCTAACTGGCTGCTAGCTGTAGCTTCATATTAACTGTAGGCATACGGACAGGAGAGTGGCATCGATACCTCATCTAACTCTCAGCAAGAAGCAGAAGTGCATTTTTCCGAAAATGTAAATAATAATGAAATACACCACTGTTAGCACTGGCACTCTGGTAACATTAAAATGATATACTGTGTGTAGGATGCTGGAAATAGATACATCTTGGAAAGTCAGTGCACTGTAGAAAATACCAGGTATGCACTGATTAAGGTGAGCTCACCTCAAGTACCAACCAAAGTTGTCCACCTGATAAGTTGTCTGACTTGTAGAACATTCCGAAAAACTTCACTACGTTCGGGTGGTTGGACAAGGACCTCAAGATGTTGTACTCGGCCTCAATCTCCTCATCCACATCCTTTAAACAACAACAGTAAAACAAGTCAAGTTTGAACAAATGAATCGGCAGAAAACGTTTCAATGCAAATGAGAAGCAAATAACGCTTCATTTAAATGACATTCCTTCACGTCGTTTTTGAAACACAGCAGGAAAGCAAGTGTTAGGATGACTATGATTAGACTTCTAAAGATAGGGTTAATAGAAACTTGGTAACAAAAAGAAGGGGCTGGACTGGACGGGACGGGACCGGGTGCTAAACTATTTCTGGAAGTGGCTTTTCTATCAAAGTAAATCACAGAGGAAGGGAAGAGCAGCAGTCAGAGAGGCAGAATTTCTCTTCCTGGATGTCTGAGTGATAGTGCCAGCAGTCTAATCAGGGAGAGGGATGAGAGAGCAGGCAGCTTCATCTTCATGGGGGGGGGGGTCATGGTGGATAGCACTGCCACGAAAGGGATTGTTCCATTGACACAATCACAGGCACGCCTCACAGACCAAAAGTCTAACAAAAAAAGCACAATACGGCACCAATGCAGAGTCTACAGCGTCCTACAGCTATACACTCTCTGGTAAGGGTGGTGTGGTTAGGACTTAATTTGACAGGAAATAAATGAAAAGGTGAGACGTTGATATGTATCACGGGAGCTATAGTACAACTGCATCAAGATGGAGAGGAGGGGAAAAAGGACTTACTCTGTTTGTATGGCTCGCATGCTGAGACAAGTCACATAGTTGCAAAGAAAAATACAATGGGTTTTTAGTCTTTGCTTTTATATGTCATGAAAAGCTGTCAGGAATGGAATGGTTATGGGATTCTAACTCATTGTTAGTGTTGGTGAGGGAGTTACAACCCGTTTTAATTCAATTCGATACAATTTTGCTCAGTCTTATATAGAAACATTTCATACACAATTCATCTATACTGTACATGAATGAGTTTTTGGATGCTATGATGGAATACATAAACTACAGAGGGTAACTTTAGAAAGATGCATAACATAATGAAGCCCTAGCTGGCTCTGCATCATCCATAGAGGCAGCTACATGATCCCACTGCAGTTAAGAGTTGCAAGGTGATGGTTATCGTGCTGTCAAGCATCAGATGCAGCTAATCCAAATCCACATTGCCTATCAGTACCAAGGCACAGCAGCGGCAGTATACTTCTGCACAATAAATCCCTCAGCTTCAGCAGATACCGCA
Source organism: Hyperoplus immaculatus (assembly GCA_949357725.1). Lineage (NCBI taxonomy): Eukaryota > Metazoa > Chordata > Actinopteri > Uranoscopiformes > Ammodytidae > Hyperoplus > Hyperoplus immaculatus. The sequence goes on along the minus strand of OX442361.1, from coordinate 18,136,294 downwards.
TGTGGACCCTAATGGTTTATATAACAGACGGAACAATAAAAAGTAGACGACATTCAGCGGCCACAGTGGTTTATGATTCTGCAATGGGTCGCCCAGTAAACTTGACTTACATTGATCGGGTCCAGCACTTTCACCGCCGCCTGACTCCCATCCTTCTTGCTGGTCACTCTGTAAACTTTGCCGTAAGTTCCTTTGCCAATGGTCTCCACTATCTCCCAGTTATTTGACGGATCGCCCAGATCCTCCAAACCAATCATGCTGGACTTGTAAGGATACAGTCCATACAGCGACCTCCTAGAGGATAAACCACAACGCCAGAAGCAAAATGTTTGGTGAGAAAAACTTTACACAAATATAGAAGGAGTGGGAACCCAATAGAAACAAAGATAACTGTTAATCTCTCTGCAATACCTTATACTTTGTCTAACAAAAAGCAAGTATGGACTATGTGAATGTACAGCACAGATTAGTGCATTTTATTCCCAAAGGCCTTCTCAACCAGCTCAGTGAAACTACTACAGTATATCCGCCAGGGGAGCCACTTAACAGGTTTAAAGCAGGAGAAACCAAAGCAAACAAAAAAAAACCCATAAAGCAGATAGCTCTAGGTGGAGATGACAGTAATCTACTTACATGGCAAGTGTTCTTTTCTTCTGACTCATCGGAGCTGAGAAATATTACAACTAAAGAGTCTCTTGTGATCATAATAGAACAGCAGCAATTTCCACAGCAATTGTTTTTCCTCAAGAGGACGAGCAACAAGTGGCGTTTCTCAGAGACACTGAATTAGCCTCTCTCCTCCGCGGGGACCTAGTCAGTGGCCACTAAGAAGCGCAATCTCCTCAAAATCAATTGGATTGGACAGAGAGATTAACTCGGGCACACGCACACGCGCACGCACACGCGCACGCACACACACACACACACACACACACACACACACACACACACACACACACACACACACACACACACACTGTCTGGTGAAAAGATTGTGAGTGCGAAGTATTTCATATAAAGTGATTTACATGTCTTCAGCCTACAAAGAGCAGTAAAGGGGACTAATGATGAACAGCAGGGCCGATACAAACCGTCCTTGAAGTCTACAAGTGATGTTTCTGTGGCCAAATACAACACGTAAAAGAACTGGTGCTAAGTAATCTGTGTCAAAACAGCTGGGATAGAATAATATGATGGATTGAGAAGGGATCTTGCCACGTGGGACACATGCATCGCACGCATCATCTTTTAGAAAAAAATAAATAAAAAATGAGTCAATGACACATATTCTAGATAAACAATGATGGAGAGGGATGTTTGTGCGAGATCTAACGACTGCTACACTTGTCATGAGTGTGTTATGCATCAAGGAAGGTGAGTGACCCTGAGGGAGGGGAGTCTGTTTGTTTAGTTGTTGTTTTTTTTCCATTGGAGTAGATCAGCAGATTGATGCGGGGGGGAAAAAAACATGAATGATGTTGAACCCTCAGGAGCTGTGGCAGCAACTTACATGTGAAGGCAGATTTATGGATTGTTGTGCATCGCAGCTTGAAGCAACGGCATCCAGGTAGATACTAGATGGATGTACCCGTTTCTGTGGAGACATTCAAATGCGCAGCACCAAGATCCATCTGATGTCCTTCACTGTGTCCTTCAGAGAGCCGCACATGATGCAAGAGCCATAGCCAAAGCACTGTTTGTAATGGTGCATCTTTATTAAACAGGTTTAAATACCAATTACTCAAGTTAACTGCTGAATCACTTAACCACGATGTATGGTTTCAGCTTCAGTCTAATAAGCCATCATCTATTGTTCAAGAGTTAATCGCCAGTCTTCAACTGCCAGTGAATAATGGAGCACACCTGCTTTGTTAAATCAACAAGATCCCAACCTGTTGACGTGCCATTTACTATATGTTGACTGTTTTTGCAGCATTCCTGTCACCTGCTCTGCACCTGCCCCAGGCTTTGAACGCAACAGTATTCACATGTTGCCAAGACATATGCACAGTAGCTTTTTTGTCTCCAATGACAGGCTGCTATTGACTCTTCTTAACTCTAAAATATCAACGATTTCACGGGACTACTAGAAAGACGATTAAGCATCAGACATGCAGCAGCAGATCACATATAATGTATAGCCTGCTTTTTAAGTGAGTTATTGTTAAGTGCACAATACATGTAATGGTTAATGTGGAATACTGTTCAAGCAAGAAAAAGGAAAGGAAAGAGTACAAGTTGTTAAAGCAAAATTCATTTTCTGGCAACTCAAATAACCTCACCCGTTTCTGATCATCAATCATAAAAAATCAAATCAAAAATTCACCTCATAGCAACAGTCTCCAACCATCACAAACAAAAAAAACACATGGCCGTTTACTCGGTGTGCATCAATTCATAACTCAAAAAAGAATTGTCAAAGATCAATAAAGCTTTAAGGATTATAAAGCCATAAATCTAACGTACCTGCTTCTGTTAAAAGTGTTCGTCTCTCCCTCACAGCAAAACGCTCTGCACTAATTCATGCTAATCTACGGGGGATTAATAATTCACCGTTAATCTGCAACCTGATCTGCAGCGGGTGTTAAATATTCAGGTGGCAGATGTATCCACTCATAATGGTGGCTGATATGAAGCATCTCAGGTTGCACACAGGTTACTAGGAAGTGCATGACGGTTGCTAAGTCATATACCGGCTGTATATGTCTCCCCCTACGCACATACTGTTCTTTACACATGCAGCAGTTTGTACGTCACCTGACAGCTTCGTTTTAGTTCCTAAAATGCCACTGACATCAATGTTAAAAGCATTTCTGCAGCCACTGTATGCCAGTGCAAGCTGTAGTAAGTGTCTTATGGCAAAAAGGGTATATCTTAAATACTCAAAGCAGAGCAGACATGCTGAGTGACAGTAACTAAACACAACATGTTATTATTCCACCTGACTATCCACAAAGCTGGATGTTGCTGTTGCCATGAGTTCAAAGCCCCAGGGATGTAATGAAGTAAAACATAGTCACACCAGCTAGAGCTTTAACAGCAGAAGATCTTAGAGAGCACAAATCTTCATATATGTGGTTCCTAAACATTTTCTATCATGCCCCTGTTTGGAAACCAAATAATTTGCAATCCTTCAGACATAGTATTTATTTGAAATAGCATGATTAGGAACACCTTTGCCTTTAGTGCCTTTTGTGCAAATACAACATAGATAGGATTTTACACGCAAAAGGCTCTCCTGCTATAATGTATACTGACTGTGAACTAAGGAAGTGGTAAACATGTAGGTCATGGCCACTTTACAGGGTCCCAAGTCCCAAGGTGCTTAACAAATGAAATCCTTGCACCTTGTTGCTCAATTTATAATTTGTATCATCAAGACTTTAAAAAGGGGGGGAAAAAGGACTCTACTGTGATTAAAATCTGTAAAGAAGGGGTAGCAAGTAGACATGGTGTTTTTTAAGGGTTCACAAGAAGACAACACGTCAGGCTACTCCTTCTTTTTCCCTTTGTCCCGTCTGTCACACGTTTGGTCCATGTCAGGAACTTTCCTTCAATCATAGACCTGCCGTATAAGGCATTATTGGTCTTACTTTCAAAAAGCAAATTGGAAAACACACGGGAGACGCATTGTTGCTGCTTTAGAACAGGACACCAATGGACGGAGATGGCAATGCTCAGGTTACCCTTTATTTAGCATCCTGTGTGCGCATATCTAGTGTGCTAACTGAAGGCCAGTGCTCATGTGTGACACTGAAATTGCTTCTCAAAAGAATCCAACGTCAACAAACTACACACAAAAATCACGTGTATAATGGAAAAACTGGGATTTGTTTTTTGTTATGTGTGGCTTTGTAATATTAGTATTTCAGAAGCTGCATAATATGACCCCCGCCCCAAACATTCACCTTTACGCCACATCTACCTGTACATAATTCCAGGTTTCAGTGATAGTTTGAGGTTGTATCAGCTTTAGATGATGTGAACAGCTGAAGCCCAAGGACCGCCATTGACACCAGAAACAGTGCAGAGTAAAAGTGGGTAATCTAATTTTCTGCTTCCAGCAAACTCGCACAATCCCACCCTCTCTGGTAAAAGCTGTTTGGGAACTCCACTGGGTAAACCCTTTGGTAAGTCTACAGCGAGCGAGCGAGCGAGCGAGCGAGAGAGAGAGAGAGAGAGAGAGAGAGAGAGAGAGAGAGAGAGAGAGAGAGAGAGAGAGAGAGAGAGAGAGAGAGAGAGAGAGAGAAAAAACTCTGAACTATAATCCCTTCTAAGGGGATTCTGAAGAGGCTTTGCTGTAAACCTCAACCAGCCACACGCCTGGCCAAAAGCACTGTGCCTTTGTTTTCACCCTGGACGAACAAATTCCACTAAAGCAGAAATAACATTATTATTTTAGTTTTATAACCCACTCAGCTCAGCAGTGCACCTGTATGATTAATAAACAACCTTAGATACAGAACACATCAACGTAATTAACAAGAAGCCAACATCATCATCAAAATAATCATTTTAAAACAAAACCACTGTCAGTTATGGCTGTCATCTAATCATAATGCTCACAGCTAACCCTAACCAGATGCAACACAACCAATTGGCAACTGTTGCCACTGTTAGAAATTAGAGGTGAATAATCAGCACAATCTCAATCACAGAGCTGTTATGTCATAGAGAGACTTTGTCGTCCATCTATAATATGCACTATAAAATAAATATAGATGAAAAAATATAGTAAGTTTAAAGTGTTAATGCAGCAGTTATGGGCTTGTTTCAGTAAAAAGGGTATGTAATATGGCAATGTCACTTCATTTTGTAGAATTGTATAAGCTCCTTAGCTCACTTTTTACCCACATTTTTAAAAATAAATATGTAAAAGGCTCTTCTTGAAGTTTAAAACTTTAACTGTAAAATTCTTCCCCTAAAACACGATATCACATGTTCAGTACACCTCATAAGCACAAGTTTTTTTTAGACTTCAATGCAATGGCCTACATTGTACTGTATAGTAAAGCTGCAGCCTAGTAGAAGGCTTAGAATAAGATTAAACTTTATTAATCCCCATTGGGGAAATTGACAAGCTAGCTGACAGAATATGAAGTAGCCTAGGCTAGGCCTAATAAATATGAGCCCAGCCTTTACTAGCAGCAAAATTAGGAGGATGTAGACAAGAATGCATCAATAATTATAGTCCAGTAGTGCAATTGCCTATTCATTAATAGGAGATAGCCCATTCTGGATAATGAGCACTTTTACGGTTGGTATTTTAAGGATATTAAATTTGTCAATACTCTTGTACTTGTATGTAAAACTTGAACATGAATTAAGTTCCAACAGAATTTAAGTCCTACCTTGACTTTGCGACCTCCGTATTTCCATCTCTAAAATAATCTGTAAAACAGGGGAAAGTGTTTGAGACATCATCTGATTATTGCTCGGGCTTTCGTCCTTCTCAGTCTCTCTGTGTGTGGATCAACACAGCCAAATAGCCTACAGCAGACACTAGGCCTACTACACAAACCCTACTGTATTGGCTTTTTCAACTAGCAATTTTCTGCGTGCAGCTTACCGTCCATAGCAAAAACACATCCGAACTGATTTCCCTGTTTACTCAGAGAAGCGTTTTAATTATTGACAATGACACCTGAGCGTGCTGTGCTGCGGACCAGAAGCTCTTTGCTGACCAATACCATCACCCCTACTGAGCCTTACAGTGGTCTTTTCAAGCACACTAGTGGACCTACCTGGACAGGTAGTGAACGACGGAATGTCCAGTGACGCTCTCCGCAGCACCAACATCTCTCTGTAGGAAACCTGTCGCACACTCTCGGTGGTTTTACACGTAAATAAATTCCTCCGCTGATCATTTTTTTTGGTCCAACTGGCAGAAAAAAAGAAAGTCTTTGTGCTGGCCACTGGTCATTAAGCAGAAGGCCTCCCTTGTTTGTGAAACTCCAACCCAATTATCCTCACATTGCTCAGTCACATGGCAGTGACATTTCGCTGTGGTTTTCCTGAACAGGGCAGCGCGGTAGATGGATAAACCTGATGAGTAGCGGTAGCCTATAACCTACACATAATTCACCAAAAGGCTACATGGGTGATTTAAAAAATAAATCATAAAAAGCGGATTTTCTTCAGCATTTTCAGGCGCAAACAAAGATGTCCACCAATGCACTTACAACTTGCACGTTTCACTGATCTCTGAAGTGGATACTGATGCATTTGCTCAGATGCATTTCAAATGATTCATTCAAAAAAGGTCACAGCATTTGTCTGTAGAGGTTATGATCTGATCAGCTCCAATGAACTGAGACACCTGGTGGACACAGTGTGAGGTGGATGTCTGTATCCTGCAAAGCGCATTTCATCACTGCGGCCCCACATGAGTGGATTCAGACTGGAGGAAAAAAGCCATTTTAGGAAAGTAATATTTGAGCTTTATGGAGCCGAGTCCAGAGCAGAGTGTAGAGACACAATTATATATTTTTCTGACAGCACAGAGAGATAAACAGGTTTGATATTTGACAAAAGCAACTATGTAATTGAGTGAATAGTTAAGAACCAATACAGTAGAGGTGCACATAAGCGTAGACGAGGTAATTCCCTGTACTTCATTAAGGACAGGGAAAAAATGGAAACTGAAAAACAAAAAACTAAATTTTTAAAAAATTACGCTGATCAGTGTGTTTATATTTTATTCACATATGTTACATTTTGCATCAAATGTCCAAGTCATACTTTCTGGTCAAACTCAGAAAGTTTGAGTCAGCACCTACAGTAATGTACTGTATTCTCGCTTCATTCATACAGGAGAACACACAAGAGCTTTCAGTAACAATTTACACCCTTTACTCATTGGCTATTTGGTTGCGGCCATTTACAAAGTGGGTACTGCGGAGGGGGGTAAAGAAGAGAGGAGAAACTCAATAAGCAGAAAAAGCAGCATGCATGAATTCAAATAGGAAGTTTTTCAAGTGTTGTTGACTTGTTCATTTAAAAGATCCTTCTCGATTGCAGCATGAGGCCCACATTCTCCAAACCACACAATCAGGGATATCAGCCGTTTACCATTCTGAAAAAAAATTAACATTAAACTTGCAGGCACGACTGGATACATTTCCTCTCTTCCAGCAAACAAAAATTAAAAGGATGATAATCAGCAAATTAAGTAGCTAAGACACTTAAATAAAAGGTGGCTTTAAGGATGTCATGCACCGTCTTTAACGGATTATACTCAGGTCTAATAATCTTGTAATTTTGGAATGCAACTATAAATCACAACTAGATGTGAGTAAGGGATATTCATCACAACAAATGTTCTATACTGCTTTAAGGACGCGACAATTAAAGCAGAAAGGAAAACAACTTTTTTTTTGCCAGCAAAGAAAGGTGAAGATTACTGGCATTTCTTCCACACAAAAAAAAGTCCTTACATTTCATTGAGTTTCATATCTTGAGGGAAAAACTTTGACAAAACCAATATAGTATTTCTGCTGTTTAGGCTGTTCCGTTTCTTTTTGCCAGTGCAGCAGGACACCACAGCTGTGCAATGACATTTCCTTTCCTTAAAAAAAATGTTGCTACTTAAATTCTCCTTTGTTTGACTTCAGGTATTTGTGGATACCTGAAGTCAATTCATCTTTATATATGCAATTGACCGGCTGTGGCTTTAGCCGTCTTGTAATTGTCCAAGACGTTGAGAGCTGTAGTGAGTGTGATGAGCTGACCGCACACCTCCTTTACCATTAAAGTGAGTTTGAGTCAACATTCCCCGCCATCTTCCATAAACTCAAAGCACAACCTTAGAGAAAAAAAAAATCTTCACAAAAGTTAAAATTACTTATTTGAACAATGAGCAGCAGCATTTATTTAAATATCTAAAACATATCTTTAAACAGCAAAAAACAAAACTAAATTAATAATTCCTGAGGATGGATTGTAACTAGACCCATAAAAAGAGCCTCTGCTTGTTTGCAAAGAAAGACTCTATAGTGTGTTGATGGGTGGGACTTGTCGAGCCTACCATCACATGTCAATGAGTGCACATTGCAATGACATCACTACACTCATCAGGAGCTTGAAACTCATGCCAGCACAGCAGAGCACATTTTCGATAAATAAAAAGGGATATGCATTAAACATCATCATAAATGGTGCAAAAATGTAATCATGGTGGAGGTTCAGCACTTGATATATATGTTTTTTCAACCCAAATAAATACAACAGGCTTTCCAAAGCCGGTTCTAAATCAATTGAATTTCTGGGCAAAGTTGTGCTTTTTCCTCTGATCTTACCAAACGGCGAATTCTGTCTTTTTTTCCTGTCGCAAACCACACAATAATTCACTTAAAAACGCACACACGTGTTAATCTTTAGGCATGATTGTACACCAAACTTCACATAAACCAATGCTTTTGCAGCAATTACCATCACTGTATATTTGTGTTTATCACATTAGGAGCTCCCAAATATTTTGATCGAGGCAGACACATAAGCCAGAAAAAGGAAAGAAAAAAAATCTTCTCCGTCAAGGGTTGTTGTTTTTCAGTGGACTTGGGAAGATCTTAGAGTCCATTATAGTGAGGCCCCCAACGCTTATTGATATGATCAAAGGTGTGCGAGACCCACTGTTGCTCCAACACTCGATACCTCTCCTCACATAAGAAGAGAGGCTTGCCACGGCTGGAGAAAAAGGCCAAAGGGGGAAAAAAAGAGTGAGTGTTGTTTGTTTTCTGTGCAGCAACTTCTTGCATGTTGTTAGATTTGAAAATGTATACGCATGCATAATAAAAAACCTGCTATAATGATAACCTATGTTATTTTTTAATTGTGTGCTGATGTACCATTGTTCCAAAATGCACTGTGAAAACTTTGCAATTTTGCTTATGCCTTGGTCAGTTCCATTTACAGTGTCTTTCCACATCTCCCTATTTGAATCTGTCAGCACACGCACCTTGTCAATTTGCATTAGTACAAAATAATAAAATGCATACATTTCTTCTAAACTACCTGCCGAACTGATAGTATAGGACAATTAGTATGGACACATACTGTGTAGAATAAGTATTTAAAATGGAACTGGGACAGAGCAAAAAAGTATTTGAATGTTTCAGCTGTATAAAGTTACAATGTACATTCCTGTGGCACCTTTAAGGGATGTGTGTGCGAGATGTCGTACCGTAAATCGCGGTCCTCCTCTCCGTGGGCATCAAGGTAAACAGAACCCCACAGGCAGAAACGATGTCCACGGATGATGATGATGACTGAGGCATTTATCAGTAGAAAGATGCCAGTAGCTGCGCCACAATGTTGGGAGTGCTACAGGTGACAAAACGATTACAAAAATATTGAAATATACCCCAACACTGTCAAACAGCTAAGTAACCTGGCTGCCACCAAACCAAAGATATCAAATTGTCATTATGTAACAAAAATAGGGTGTTGGTACCAAATTCGGATAAAAAAAAATAGAGACTCACCAAAACACATTCACAGATACCCTGTTGTTTGCAGCACACGCCCTTGAGACAGACAAAGGCGCCACAAACGAGGCAGAGTGCAGGGTCTTTTGGCACCTTTTTGCAGGCAGTGCAGGCCTTCCTGTGATAGTACTGGAAGATGATATTGTAGTTGTCAGGTAGCTGAAGAAGGCGGGGGGATGCCCATAGAGGTTCCTGGACAAGCAAGGTCTTCAGAAAAGAAGAAACAAAGAACTACGTCAAATATACAGTATTTAGGCTGTACATTTATCGTGCATTACAGTCAACTCTTCCTGACTCTTGATCATTAAACTCATCATCTTTAGGCCTAAAAAAATCATCTCAGTAAAAAAACTGCTAAGTGCAGACTAAACTTTAAGAACAGTTCTCAACCTCTGAAATATACAATACTCTTTCTTTGTTTATTTTTTTTTTAAATAAGCATAAAAGAGCAAAATAATCTGGCTTGATGTCCAAGGACACTGGATACAATTAAATCAACTCAACTTTAACTTCTAAAATACTATAATGACTGGCATCCTACTAGGAAACTAAACTGACTTGCAAAATGCGACCCCATTTTCCCAAATGATGGACAACATCCAACAAGGTTGCTGCAGTGTTGAATGACGAGGGGATAAGACACACGGCTACTTGTGCAGTCATTCTCCACTGAGCCACAAACAGCTTTGGACCTTGTCAACCAAGGCTGAAACTAATAAAAGTGTCACTAGAACTTGAGTTACCTGAATCGTTTATAAGACATCAATTTCAAAATACGTGATTTGAATAATAAATAAAATCAACTGGGAATAAGCTTCACAAATAGCTACTAAAGGCAATCTGAAGGGTAATTTATGATATAAAGCACTCTCATAACACACACACACACACACACACACAATTCAACATCACATTCAAATACATACCACTGATTGCTCAGTCTGCATCTTACGGAGCCCTGTGACCTCAGTGCACCACTGTGTCACCAAGTCAAAGGCGTTGACCGCCCACGTCAGACAGGAGGCACTGTGCACCATGCTGGAAGGCTGAGGGGCCGACGGTAAGAGCCCCAAACACACAGCCAACGACGAGAACTCCTCATCCTCCTGACAACACGCCAACAACAAGTAAAAACTAGTCAAGTCAAAGGATCTTAAAGCTACAAATGTGCTCATGTTTCATGAGAACAATAAAGCAACACTGACTTGCTTTAACAGGGTGCCCCCGGGGATATCCAAGTTAAATGTAAGACTAATACCTTTTAAACACAACTTAAGATGATATTTTAATGCCAACGCCAAGGCCATACTGGCAAAAGTAGGAAGGATAAAAGGAAATACTGACACATTTTAAGGTACTTTAAGGCAATCTGTTCAATAAAGAAAATGTAATATAAACTGACATTAATATACTTTACTATAGATTGATTGTGCGTATACTCTTAATAATGATTCAAATTTGATAACAGTCAAAAAGTGCCTATTTGTCACATAACGACCCCTCTCTAAGTATTTATTTTATCCTACAAAAGGGTATTAAAAAAAATGTAAGACCTTTGTAAAGGAAGATCAATACTTTGTCAGTAAAAGTCAGTACTTTTTAGGACTTATTTTGAGAATATTAAATGCAATGATTTTAAGACTCCTATGGTACTCAAAGATAAAAGGAGGTTGTGTGGTACAATCAGCTGGTTGGATGACTGTTTATGATAGAACGTACCGGGCAGCCTGTCAATGGGTCTCCGTAGAGATGATGCTGCAGAAGGCAGGAGAGGCGGAGATAGGGAAGGCAGAACTGCTGGAGGCTGAACTCGATGGACTGTGGGGACCACACACTGGAGATCAGCTAGAGAGGGGAAAACAACAGTGTAACCTGATCAATAACCCCGCCAACAGCTCACTGATGATATTGTGATGTATATCTCCCCTAGAGATTACTAAGATATTAGAACTACTGTCTCTCTGGGGAATGGCCAATTCATTGTTCAAGAGAACATGAAGAAGGGGGCGGAAGCAAAGAAGAAAAAGGGGAGGAGGGAGAGGGAGAGAGAGAGCACCATGTTCGTAAGTGCATACCAGTCATTTTAGGGCCTCACCATTGATGTCTCTTCAGTGTTCACATCGTAGACACTCTTATCCTTTGAGAGCTCGCTGATAACGTGACTGAGCACCGCTTCAGAAGATTTCTCTGCATTTGCAGCGTTCTGTGGCAGAAAAGTCAATCATTCCAGAGTCAGTTTTCAAGTATTTGAACGTCACAAATCAGAATAATATAAAACATAGGGCACAACGAGTCCTCCTTGTGAGCATAGAATGTGCTGCACGTGCAGAATATAATGACTTAAGCCAAATATAATTCTTTCCTTACAATATAACATCTGATAAGTGCTAGAGACATTACTGAATGTGTGTCCCGATAAAAATTCAACTGGTTTGGCTCGTATTTTATATAGAGCAAAAAAGCTGCGAGAATTTATCAAGCTCAAGGTGGGAGAATATAAAACAGCAGTCTTATCTCGTCGGCTGTCCTTTGTCATAGATTTATAGGGGAAGGAATTTCAAGACCATGGATTTCTTCTTGCAGGCTCTGGTCTTTTGTTCTGACTGCATCTTTTTTAACAACTTCCATTTAATTACGTTTTCTACCAAATATGGACGCGGTCCTCATTGTGGAGTTGAAATCCATCTTCACGGCAGCTTGTGAACGCCCGCACTTCTGTTCCTGACAATGTCACTAGGAAGATACTAATCCACCCTCGCATTATAGATGGAAACACACCAAAGCAAGGAGGGTTTTAGCTATTTGTCAAGCCATCCACTCACTAATACAGATTTAATAGACAGAAGATAGATTAATCCAACCACTCTCCAGCAATCACACTTTTCCAGATAATGAAGATCGATCCTGTCGACTGTGAAAATCATGTACATAAAAACGGAAAGGGCGCAATTCATCTCCCTAATAAATCACACACACAATGATTTACTGCTGTTGTGGAATTGTTTTAGCCAATAATCAGAAGATACAACTAGTTGTTAAATGAGCATAGTATACAAGTAAACACATGTTAAAACTGCACTGAAAACACTCCAGCCAAACATTTCATCTGTACTGAAAGGTTTTGTGTGGACATGCTGAGCCATTACTTTATTTACAGTATGACCGTAAATTTTTTAACCAATGTTAAAATAAAGTTTGACATTATGATTAACCCATTGATGACGGCTGCTGCGCGATGCCACATTGTATCTCCTGCCTGATGCTGCGTAGCGCAGCATCGTTACTTTATCTCATTTTCATGGTGCGCACAACATAGAATGCATCGTCATTGGTTCAAATACACACGAGGTGGGTTTTGTTGATTTTTTAAGACCACGTGACCACCCAAAAGTTGTGTGGTTTGCCGAAAATCACGCCAATCAAAAAATAATAATAAAAATGAAAAAAAAAATACGCCAGCTGTGTCGGCGATAGATTACAGAACAGTTAGTGGCGTTCGGAGCGCAGAATCAAGGTCTACTATAGGCTACTGACGAAAATCGCACAACACGTTGCATCTTTTTATTAACGATATTTATGAATTTAGGCTATATTTTGCCAATATATGGTGCCAGTGATAACTGAACTAAATTATAAAATAAAGCCATCTTCTCCTTCCTATATCTGTCTATCTTTATCCCTCCACTGCACACTCAGTCACTACTATCCACACTAAAAGGAAGCAGGATTATAAACCCATTTAGCACATTATTTTTAAATATTTTATATTATTTATTCTTTTTTTTCGATTTTTAGAAAAATTTGTTCGTTTATAAGCGCTAAGGGAGCATGTTTAAATAAAACCTGTGAACCTTACCTTTTAAATGTATTTTATTTCATGTTTCTATGTGCTACACAGGCTTAGATATTAAGGTTTTGGTAGACTTAACAATTCGTACTATTTTTTCAGAAAACCCTCAGGCATTAAGGACATGCATCCTAGATTGCCATAGTCATCAATGGGTTAACGACATACAGTGATGCATTGAATACAGAAAAAGTGCTAAAAAAAAAATAAGCAAGAACAAGATACGAGTAAAAGCCCAGAAAGCAAATAATCCATATAGTAGAATAAATATCAGTAGGAAAAATACAAATGCATGTTTCACATCACAAGGCCTTCATCATTAAAACTCCTGAGTATTATAGTAATGAAAGAAAAAAATATTCACTGTTTGATTGACACTGGAAAATAATGAATCAGATCTCAGGCAGCTCTAATGTGACTCCACCTTTACCTTCTTGAGGGCTCCAGATGTGCCCCAGGCCTGCCTTTCTTCTGGGCTGAACTTGGAGGAGAGTGCAGCAAGCGCCTGGGCGAACTGCAAGTTGTACAGCATCTTCACCACACAGCTAAAGTGCTCTACACAGAGGGGGCGAGAAGATAGCCGAGTGTAAAAAAAAAAAAACACGAATAGAAAGTGGAGAATAACAATTTACACTGCTGAATTATTCAAAAGGGTTGAATTCATAGAAGTTCTTCAATATGTGAGCGTGTGTTCTCTTGAATTAAAAAGATCTTCGCCAGCAGAGTGTTGGCAGCTATTCACACAGGCTTTTTATTTTGGTTTCTCAGTTCTGTGCAGAAAGCCTAAGTGAACAGTGTGCGGGATAATTAGCATTAGAGTGTTTCAGGTGGGAAATGTAGCCTGAAGGATGTTTCATTTGGTTTTAGAAGAACCACAAAGAGGGCCATTTGTTTTCCTCTACACAGAAAAAGGCTGTTGACAGCTCCACTGTCCTGGTCACTGTGACAAGTGTCAGCAGCACACAATTAAGGAGGAAGAACTAAAAGTAATCACTAAAAAACACATTCTGTCAAACGAACTGGAGAACAGCTATAATGCTATTTGTTTCAAACAAAAGCCTCATTTTACAATGTTTCAAAAGTCTCTTTTGCCCTGACAGTGGTCAAACCAATTTCGCTGCCCCGGTCGTGCTCTGCATGTCATTCCCCTCTCTACCCCATTTCAACTATGTCCCTCCAAACTATCATTATAGCATGAAAAATAAAAAGATGAATGCTTAGCATAGGGCCAGGTCTTTAGGTGGCAATTCTCCTTCTCCTACTTAAAGGCTAATATAGCGGTGATGCAGCGACAAGCCAAGGATGAAGGGCACGCGAAGGCAGTGCAGCCCTCCGATCTCCAGGGTTGCGTCTCTCCTCTGACCTCACAGGCAAATCTCGGCAACAGGAGCAGAGATAAGAGACGTGAAAATGCTTCTCTGCAGCAGCACTCAGACCTGATTACTGGGCGATAATGGGGCTGTCCTTGTGGAGCGGCCACTCAAGAGACTCTCAAGAGACTCAGCACTCTCTTGTTGTGTCGTGATGCAGACCTAGGAGCTACTGCTGTACCCTTTCGCAGTGGCTGTGGCATCGTAAGCACGAAGATAATCAGGAGGGATGGGACATCTCGGAACAGCATAGGCACCTCAGGACTCTCCTCCTCAAAGCCACTGCAAAGTGATGGAAGAAATATCATATAGACACGCGTGCATGCATTTCTCAACAAACAAAAAATACCTGTTTAAATTACGCTAAATACTGGCTGTAGTACTTTTTACATATGCCTTTTTCAGACATGTGCCTAGATTATTTTTTTATGGTAATTTAACACTTTGGTCTCAAGTCTGACTATGCACCCGGGTAACTTCTAAGTGAAAAACGGCAAGACCTTTCTCCGTAATGTTTCAGTAATAATTTCCGCACATGGTCAGACCTGCATAGCTTCTTGTTTATCATTTATTATCTTAATCATCATCTCTTAAGCAAATAGAACATTTATTTTGTTTTGCAAACCAGAAAACACTGTGCAAGAGACATGTTTAAGTCGTTGAGATAAAAAAGAAATGGCTCGTCCTCCCACAGTAATTCTCAAGCCAGCACTCCCTGTTCATATTTTCAGTTTTGATTCATGCCAACTGCATGGATGAATATATGAATATCTAGCAATACGCTTTACATGCATGAGCGGTCCCACTTAACGTCCTGTCATTCAATGTTTGTTTATGATGGAGGTTATGAATGGGGTAGCAGAATACGCTCGCTAATAACTCCAAATAATGCAAATATGTTTTCTTGAATTCTATGTGAGAAGAGGTGGTCAGTCATGTTGCTTATTAGGACTTCAAAGAGGTAACAGTGACGGATCGTCTAACAACAGAAATCCCTTCTTTTTCTTGCCATCATTATTTAACTCATCTCTGTCTCTTGTCACTAAAATGTGGCGTGAGCATCGTCGCCGCTTGTCAATGTTCCATCAAGTGTGGATAAAGCTATAAGGAATATAAATGCAAACGACACTGTTGTTTGAATGCCAAAAGGCCTTCACTGTAACAGCATGATGAAGGCAGCAATGTAATGCAGTGCATGTCTGAAAAGGACTGAGTCGAAAGAGTATAGGTCATGTTGTGTATTCATCTTGACATTTGCTTAACAAAATAGATGAAAAGGGGTCCGTTCCTTGTATTCCCCGACAAACATCCTTAATTTAGCCCTGGTTACACATTCAAATTGAGTGCCATCTCCATTTAAATGTCTACTGTTCTGTTGACAATTCAGCGAGGTTCCAATTTCCTCCATACTCTTGAAAGCCCTCAGGGAGGGGGGTTGAATGAGAGGAACTGCACTTAAAGAATAATACCTTCCATTACCAAAGCACTCACCAGTTATTTTCACACTGTGCATTGGAGTAACACCTTAAGACTAGAGGACCGAGCTTTCAGCCCTGCTAAGACCACTGCATATACTAACATATAGTGTAAAAACCTTATACAGTCATATTTGGTTTATCCGATAGAACAACGTTCTGCATCTGTGTCTAAACATCCCTCTCTGTCCTATTTAACTAGGCTAGATCAGGGTGACTGCCTAAGGGTGTCAATGACTCCCTCCAGAAACATTCACATCGTATTTTTAAAACACCAAATGGCCCCTCTGAGATTACCGAATCGCTGTGAGCACTTTAACAGTCACAGGTGTAAAAGGTGTCTTACAACACTAACAGGGAGGAAAGGTTGTTCTTGTATTGTTAAGCACCGCCAGTAGCATTTTCGTTGTTGTTTTTAAACCCATTTTAGAACATCAATCCTGACAACCAAACATATTTGCAGATATAAAATAGTAAGTTCTGACATAAAGCAGCCATGGAAGACAGCAAAAGATGTCGAGTGTGGCAGAAACTGATGTCTTTTCTATTCCGTTAAATGCGGGTTTCCGTTGAAGCTAGGTGGACAGTTGCGCGCCGAGACACTGTTGCTTGTGCGATGCTGGTGTGGTGCAGTTGTTCTCAGTACAGTGAGTTTGACAGGGTCGTTTTACTCTCTCTGTGGAGTGCGGTAATTTGCCAGATGCAGCAATTATTGGTATCTATGGAAACCACGCACGGACCCTTTTTTTTCTGTTTTTAGCTCCTCTTTGTGTGGAGGGGGGGGGAAAGCGTCAGGGGCAGGAGGAAATGGTGGCGTTAAGAGGGAGGACAAAGTGGCTGCTTTGATTGCATGTTTATGCGAGAGAGGAAGAGTGCGAGCGAGGTACGGAAATGGTAGAAGCAGATTTATATATTTTACTGACGGCGGAGGTAAGTGGGAGAGAAAGAGTCACTCACTCTGCCTCTTTACTCTGTGTGACCTGGGTCAGCTTCGTCCACGGGTTGTAGGCTGAATCAATGCTGTACAGACGCATGTGCATGGCCAGCACGTGAAACAGCTGATCTGAAAGGGGAAAAAAACACACACACACACACACACACACACACACACAAAAAACACATCATTGTTATGTTCCAACCAGGTTATACGAGAACAAAAGCAGCAAGTGTCTGTTTATCTCAGTGGCCATTGTCCACCCCCTCCCCCCAGCAGCAAACACAGTAGATACATTGATGGTAAAGCACTTGACTTGCGCTGACTGCAGGATAATGGTTTGGCTCAGATAAAAAAAACAGGCCAGGCCAGATGGATACATATTAGGTCTCGATAGCCTTGAGCAATTCTTTGTTCGGGTCACACCTGTTCGTTGTGAAACTAATGGAACATGAAGAGAGACCCCCCCCCCCCACCAACACACATGCACACCGTCTCATAAACACACGGGCTTTTATAGCAAGACACTTCACAACCTACATTGTCTTTGTCTCTAGAGTAGAACTGTAATAAGGAGCTATATTTATGACATAACTATATTTATGATATAACAACAAACCTTAAATCCATCAAGGACAGAAGTTGGCCCACTCACTTTAAATGTAATATATTCAAAAGGAGTGAAGAAAAAATTTCAGTTTTTCTTATTAGTTCATAATGTATGAACTCAATCAAAGTACACTTGATGCCAGAAATTCAAATTGCTAAAAAATTATTGATTTAACATATGAACACAACACCCTCCTGTAAGGAGTGAAACCTTTTCCAATGAGCAACACTAATCCCATTTGATTTTGTTTGACATGGAATTATGATGCATTGTAATGCAGCAAAGTGCTTCAAGATAATCAGCTCTGCAATTTGACTGGCATGAACCATCAATACTTAGAGCAACACTGCCATCCGCAGGTAAACAAAGACACAGCAGAAGAGAAGGCAAAGTGTCTGTGTCATTCCTTTGTTGCATCCCTCTCATCTTCACTAAGGTTTATTGTAGCTCAAGCCCGACAAACACTCAGCTCTTACCGGGAATTACCCTGGAAGAGGTGAAGAACAGGAAGGAAGAAAACCAAATAACAAATTTGGAATAGAATGAATAAAATTGGAGACGTTTCCTGCTGTTGTCGTTACATGTACACAGATGGAAAAGCTTCTATAACAAGCTCCAGGCCCAATATTTGATCACAGTTGTTTTTACTTTAGATTAAAATACCATTTTCATGTGTGATAGTAAACTGTACTACTAAAATATTGACAATACTGATAAACAAATTATAGAAATAAGAGTCATAATCATAGATAAATAAGAGCAGAAAAACAAAAAACTCAAAGTTATCTTATTGTTATTGTGTAAAGGGGAAAGGGAGAGAGAAAGGAAATGTTACTGGGTTGATATGTATTTTGTATTGAAGATGTTATTCGTGGTCGGGCGTGTGGTTAGTGAAGACAGAAGAGAAAATATCTAAATATATATGTGTATATATATAAATAAAAAAGAAAATATTAAATAATTAATAATAGTAGAAATATTACTTGAGACAAAAATAAATAAATATAGAGTAAATAGTCGACTCTCTAGCCTTCAATTCAGTCCCGCAGAAGACGAGGATATTTGAAGTTAAATAAACCGAGGACATGCTATTTGGAGGCTGGACTCTTTAGAGTTCATACAGCCCATTTCAAGGGGGATTGCAGGCAGGTTGCCTCCCTGGCCCATCGTTTCCTCATCACTTGAACAGAGAGAAGAGGCTTTTGGGAAACAGGCTTAGAAACCCCAAGGGCTCTCAGTTAGCACACGTCTGCCGTCTTCCTTCAAATCCATTACCCTAAGAAGAACCAACACTAATGTACTGCAACTCAGTAAATTTGGCCTGGTTAATGTAGCTCAAAAACGGCAAACCTCCAGTGTGAAATCTCTTTTCAGCCACTCAAGGATGACAGGCCATTTCACTGCGGCAGCCACAACTTTGACAGAATAATTAAACAAATAGAAAATGGGGCACAGTCTGTATACAAACCTCATTCTGACAACTTTATATACTGATATCATATTGAGGTATTTAAACAACTGATATAAATGTAAGACTTTAGATCAGTCATCAATACAATGATGACTCATTGTGGTTCAGCTTCTTTTTTTTTTGTGGTTCAAATGAGATCTGAGTTTTTATCCTCTGCTAGACGCATGTCCTAGTCAGCTGTGACAGTGACACAATCAACTTAAACAGCACTTGACCCATTTGTCTGCTTCATTTACCCCGGCGGCTCCTAACAGCTCAACTGGGACGGCATCTATCCTTGCCTGTCATTGCTAATCGACCCTTTGTTTTCGGTTTTTATGTGATAGCTTTGACTGTAACACAGGAGAATGGGTTTGATCTCAAGGCAGACACTTTATTACACAGAGGCTCATGGGAAATGCTTTTCGCAGTAATCGTCATCTTAAAACAGCTAAATACATCTGACAGAGCGCAACATAAACAGCAATTTTGTTCAAATAGCAGAGAAAACACTGCAGGTCACTCAAAATGCACACACAAAGCGCGGTTAAACAATTACAGATTAGAATAATAAAAAGCAAACAAAAAAATGTTGTGCAATTTTAACTGTGTGCCAAGTAATTCATATTGAGTTAATAGGCTTTACACTGTGCAAAAATAGAAGACTTAATCAATTGCATATAAGTGAACTAAACTAATACAAATTAGAGAAGATAATGTTGAAAGACTTAACAAGTGAAAAGGTAGAGGAGTGACTACTCACTGAGACATGAGCGTTTGGCAGCTGAAATGGCCCCTCCAGAGCACAAGTTTCCTCCCCGATGCACAAGCTCCAACTCCAGGTTGGTCCTGGGGATACAAAGTCATGATCATTAGTAGGTTAGGTAGCAGGTTTACACAAATGAAAACACTTAAGCAATTTCAAAACACGCGCACACACACAGACATAAACAGCCTAACATAATTCTTCATCATAAACCCCATCATAATTGCAGGTTACATGGGATGAGTCATGGGTACACCAATCAATTGTAGGTGCAGTGTTCCTTTAAAAACAGCCATTTCAGCAGAAAGTGTGAATGTGACAGAGTGAGGATGTTGGTATTGGTTTAACGGTTGAGCATCATCATATTCAGCTCTCAGTTACGCCTGCCTCTTTTACCAGTTTGATTAGGAAGATGAAAGATACTGCCTAGTCAAGCCATTCTCCATTTAATGTGCCTGTTTTGCAGCAGCAGCTCCATATCAAGTAAATGACAGATTTCCAAGACTGATTTTTGCACAAGCTATCCCATTAGCATAAACGCTGCTCCAAACCACAGTTCATGCATAATCCCCAATGTGCATTTTCCATGCATATCCAAACACGTTTCACTCCTGAATTTTAATTCCCCAATACCAAAACAGTGGAAAAATAAACTAGAACCTCGAACAAAAGTACATAGATGGTGAAAACAGATAGGCATTACTAAAATAAGACTGATCTTGGCCCGTTTTCATCCCGCCAATGGCCATTTCCTTCTATGGGCCAGGGAGGTGGGGGCAAATCCTTGGGTTTCCTGGGAGAAAAAAGCAATTTCACATAGATAATGCATCCACGGTGAAGCTCCATCTGGCTTTGGCTGATAAGAGTGCCCCTGTGACAAAGGAATTTTCCACTCCTCAGGCAATTTGCACTGTTCATTGAACTTCAGAGAGCCAACAGGCACCCAGACACACTCAGGGGATCTTTCTGTTTGGGCTGAAGGCTGAGGGAACCAGAGCACTAGGTGGGCAAGAGGGCTGGATGCTTACGCTCCAGGAAGGGCAGAGTTTTTTGATTGGGAATGGTGAGACAGAGACCCCAAACAGGGTGAGATAAATTCCCAACTGGCCTGCTTGGCCAGTGGATCAGGGTTCTACTGGTCCCTTGTATATGTTCACTGGGCCAGCAGCTTAAAAAAATGTCAGCGAATTACGATGTATTACAAAAAAAAAAGACAAACTGTGATCGGCCGTAACTCACCCGGGTCAATTAAATTTCCCTGCATATTACTTTACTGGCCCCGGGCCATTGGGCCTATGGTTAGGTTGAACCCTGACACAAGGTGAACTGAAAGCCAGAAATGTCTCTTACATGTGACCAGCTTTTCTAAAAAGGTGGAGTCAGCAATTTTGGAGAATGCTTATTTTCACCCAATTTACCCAAAATATTACTTTTGGTGAAATCAGTGAATATCTCATCCCGATCCGCTACCCGTCCCTACTGTGCCTGCACTGAAAAAAGTCTTGTGTTAAAACACAACAGGCCAGTGATCCTTAAATTCAGTCAGAGAAGGTGAAGATCCATACTTAGTTGGACTTAATAAATTAAGACAGAGCAAGAGACAAAGTACCATTTTACTGTGGCCTGAGGTGACAAAGCTTCAATGCTGTTTTATATAAGGGCACTTTTCTGGCAACACTTCCAGGAATAATGCAGAAGTATAATGACAAGTATGATGAAAACAAATCAACAACACCTTCACAGCTCCCTGAACAAATTTGAAAAAAAAAAATGCAAACCGATCCATATCTTTGGTGCAACTACTTTGCAACAACTGCAGTATTGAATTTCAGTTGCAGTTCAGTGTTTTGGAGTAATATGCGAACAAAGTCAGACTAACACCGAGAGTACACTACTGTCCTTTTGCATGAACAATCATTGTTATTCATGCTGAGTAGCTGGCATTAGGATAGCATTTATCTCACCAGTCTTAACTGTCAGTGGTGTGTGCGTGTTGGTGCAAATATGTAAAGTGGTGCAGAAGGAGGACCCCGAAGTTTTAGGCCTGCAGACAAACAGGTCAGCAGACACAAAAACTTGCAAAGAGATGGTCCGATATTACTAACATAGCTCTGACACATACATAAGAACGACTGGCGTAGTATTTTGCCAGGAACCTTGAAAGTGAACAAGGAAAAAGCAAAGCAGTTCTTCAGATTATGATATTATGTGCATAAACTTGTTTAAATGTCACTTAGTCTTTCAAAAAGGCATTCAGTATCGCAATCGTAAAGGGTTGAGGCCAAAGCCGTCTCAAACTCAAACAACATATCCACAGCCATCTCTGTTGTTTACTAACACGGCTTCGACGGCGCATGCACAGCACTGTCATCAACTGGTTACGTCCGCCCCAGAGCACCATACATAAGGCTCTGGCCCGCCCATATCAGATAAAACCAATTGAAACGTAGCTCAGAAATTTCCGACATATTTAATGAGCTTCAATGTTGAGTGTCCAGACCAACAGGCGCAGCAAATTTAATTTTCCAGCGGCAGGTCTGGATTTCCAGGCTAGTGCTAAAGGTCATGTTACGAAAAATCCAACAAGTCTCTCCAATGACACTTTGAGGTTGGGCAGTATTACAGTAGAGTTAATCCTTCAAGAAAACCAAAAAATCCATGAACAGTTTTCTTTGGGATACACTACCAGCAGCTTTTGTCCCTTTCAACACAACTAGACAAATTAACATACATCTCTGTAAAAAACAAACAAAAAAAAGGCTTGGTCTGCATCCCATCTAAACTCTGTGCTGACCTTGCTACGGAGTACATGAAGAGGAAATCATTGTCAGGGGAGCCAGGGTTCTTGCCGTAGTCCATGTACTTCTTCTGGGTGGTATTCTTGATGTCTTTAATAACCAGCTCCATCTCTTTACTCAAGTTGGATTCCGTCTTAAAAAAGTGAGGAATGCAATAAGGTCAGAATTATTTCTAGAATGGACATTTGTAACTCAACTACACAAAGAAAAATTATTTCACATTAAAATACATGTATCAAAATACACGGTAAAGCATTTTGCCAATCATGAGACTAAAGGGAAAAATATGACATCCATTTTTATGGATCATAGGTTCTGTGACAGAATTGTATTATTATTATTATTGACCATCCAAGGATCCAAGGATGTCTTGATGAAACAAGTGCTTGTCTCTGGATTCTCCAGAGAACAGAATCACCCGCTTTTGAACCTCCTTCAGGAAGCCGATTTTGTCTAGTAATTTTAATCACGGCTTATGTTACCGCCAGACAGTCATTTTTTTATTTATTTTATTAACCTTTATTTTTCCAGGAATATACTCATTGAGATTCAAAATCTCTTTTTCAAGAGAGTCCTGGCCAAGAAGGCAGCATAAAAACATAAAAGTTTCACATTAAAAAAACAAAATTTCACACTTAAAACAAGACACAAAACACAATAAAAAATAAAAATAAAATAAAAAGTCACAAAGCATCAATCTCATTGGCAGTAAGTCAGTGTTCAGTAACCGGGCATGTACAGTTTGCGGTTAAATAGTCCTTAATCCTGCTTTTGTAATTGTTCATGGTGATAAAGGATTCAAGTTTAAGGTGTTCCTGTAGCTTACACCATGATGAGGGGGCAAAAGATTTAAAGGCACTTTCACCAAACGCAGAGTAATGAGTTGACTGTGCGATTAAAACATTATGCATTTTTTTCATAAACTTCTGTTTCTTTAGTTATACTCTTCAGGAGTTATTTGAAACTTACTGGGAAACGGCCCATATTTTCCTGAAGATCTTCTACCTCCTTCACAAGCACACACGTCTTCTTGTTTGTGGGTGTGTGCCAGGTTATGGCCTCTGTGCCCCGCCCAGGGCGACATGGAAGGACACTATTGGCAAACTGTCGGCACAATGGGCACGTGAATTCACCCTTGTCAACAGAGAAACCCTGGAGGACTTGGTCATTCTTGGGGGGAAAAAAGAAAAAAGGGCCAGTTAAGTTAAATCTGACCTATACCATCTAAATAAAAAATGTGAAGGTGGCAACTGACACTGGACTTTGTTGATCTTTAGTTTTCACCAAGTCAAAAAAATAAAAAATAAAATGGCTGCAGGGCTCCAGTGATCTTCATCAATTTATAATGTTGTCTAAGTAATGTTAAAAAAAAAAGTGCCCACCTTAGGGACACCAGCGCTAAAATTATGCCCTTGTTATGCTGACATTGTGTCTAATCAAAAAAAATATATATATTTTTACAAATAAATTAAAAAAAAAAAATTCTCAGATTACAGCAGATTTAAAAAGAAAATGTTTGATATATTCACTTGCCTAGGTAATTATAAATTAATCGTCATTGTTTCATTTTCTGACAAGTATCTAATGACTAAACATTTCATAAGGCCAAGCTTTCTCTTACCCTCAAAGACTCCATGTATGACTTGTGGCAATCTATATGCAAAGTGTGTCCACAGGTCTGGACATAGACGCCCCCATCCCAACCTATTGACACAGACTGCAGACAAGAGCTCTGCAGAATTCACAAAGAAAAAATCACATCAATTAGAGTATGCAAATATTGCAAATATGTCAATAGGAATTCATCCTATTCAGAAGGTACTTTATATCCAGCATCTTATCACGGACAACTGCACTTCATCATAGATGATATCCAATTGATCTGTGTAACCATTTTTTGGTCTGGAGTTGTGTTGGAACCTAATTAATACACAGCATTGGCATGAGAAGCAAATGAAAGCTGTTAGGAAAAAGCCATTTTCAATAAAGCTTTTCAGTTTAGTTTTGAGTGATGACTTTGCATTTGTTTCTGGAAAACGCTCTCCACTGCTATATGCATTTTTGATTTTGACTTGTGTTTCACACTTTTGTGTTCTCAGCTGACGGCCGTTAGCTGGCCTATGTTGTGTCTACCACAAGCATTTAAGAAATTTATTCTTTGACAAATGCAGATACTCCTGTTGCTGACATGCATATAAATTAAAATGTAGCTGAAATTAAAACGGCAAGAGCTGTTACATAAAAAACACACAAGCCCATATCCCTAATAGAACTCAAAGTGCTTTCAGCCTATTTTCTCTCCTGTGCAAAAGCTGTCTGTACTGTCAGAGACACCTACATCTTTGAAGAACCGTTGCATTAGCGTGAGCCTGACGTCGTGAGCCACTCCACAGGTGTCTGCAGCGTAGATGTGCTCGTCGTCAGTAGTCGGTAGTTTCTTAGCCTCGCTGCTCTTGCAGCGGTGCCCGAGCACTAAAAGCCAAAGACAGAAGACAGTGATGAGCATAAATCTGTCTTACACAGTATTTACATAAAATGCCAAGGATTGTGATCAGAGTTCATACAAAATTAGGGCTACGACTAAAGATTAAGTTCACTTGATTCGTTGATAATTATTCGATGTATTATTTAAACTAAAAATTATTTAAAAAAACTTGAATGCCAAAATAAAAAAAATCCCAAATACCAAGGTACTGTCTTCAATAAAATAAATATTTTGCCTTTTAGTGACCAAACTCCGATTATCTTTTATATTCACAATAACGGATACATACAATAAATACAACCTGGCCTTCAACAACAATAAAATCGAAATTTAAATGATGATGTGTTGTGTTCTAGTCGCCAATAAGACAATATACTGTAATTATATGGTATTATGCATCCACTCTTCGTACATTTTACAAGATTTATTTTTTGCGGTTATTTAGGTAACAGTGATTGATCCTCAGTCCACAAAAATGGAAAATAAATGACCTACGAAAACGATAAGCTTCATGTACAAGTGAGCAGGAGCCTACATGAATGATGAATGAGCCAATTTGACAAACAGTTAAACCGCCTGGGGGCGCCTTTAGCTCAGTTGGTAAGGCGTCCCCCTCACGGGCCGGGCCCAGCAGCAGACCCGGGTTCGATTCCCACCCGCGGTCGTTCTCTGCATGTCACTCCCCTCTCTGCCCCATTTCACCTCTGTCTCTCTGCACTATCAATAAAGCATAAAAATGCCCGAAAAATATCAGAAAACAGAATAATGTGTCATGTGTGGTTGTTTCAATTGTACACCAAAACGAAGACCTGTGTGGTCTATAAGTCTGAGCTTCTGAGAATGGAAGGGGAGTATGGTAGGGGACATGCGGTACCTGAAGATGCTTGGAGGAGAACTACTAGGCCAGTGGGCCTGTCCTCAGTGGAAGGTCCACTCTGGCCACAGATCACGCAGTCGTAAAGAACCTCAGACTCCATTACCTCAGAGGCTCCCAGGTCCATGGCTGCATCACCGTCAGGCGGTTCTAGCACAAGGAAAGTAAGAATGTTAATAATTAAGTTTGCAAAATCTTCCCCGCGATAATTGTACAAAAAAATAATGTGTTACCATGCAACAGATGGCAACCGCTTAATCCAATTATAACTAAAACCTTGAAAAGCATTAAAAAAATGAATATCTGTTGTTTTCTTACTTCAGGGATAGGGAGCAAAATGGTTTGACTTGCCCAATGAAATGTAACATTCATATATCAAAACTGAAAACATAACCTAGGTTAATTCACTCTGTGCCACGGCGCAAGCAATTAATTACTGATGTGACATTAGTTTTAAATGTTAAGAACTGTGTTCAATTTGAGGAGTCAATATTGTGGAGAAATGTCAAGCCATGTAGGAAATTGATTTATTGCTTTATGTTCTCAGGAGAGGTCACCGTGTTCCTGGGGAAATGAAGGATGCATTAGATGTCAACGCCACAGCTTTTAGCCCCAGGCCACTTCAGTACATAGGCCATCGATGTGCGCGCGCACACACACACACACACACACACACACACACACACACACAGGACTGCTGTTTAATGCTTCAAATAGCATTTACTTATGAATAATCCTTAAAGTATTCTATCCACGCAATAGGTATCTTAAATCCTTTAAGAATGCTAGTTACAGCGACCACCAGTTAGGCTTGCTATAATTTGTTCAGGTTTTGACACATAGTCTTTGAGATATCAGTCTCCAAAACAATACAGGTGACTAGAAAATTGAGTGTGTGACACTTTGAAATCAGGACACACTGTCATCTTTCATAGGGACTATTTTGTTGAGTAGAAAGAAGTTACAATGAAAAGTCTTACCAAGTATTCAGATAAAACACAGAACTGTTGAAAAAAAAAGAAGGTACAACAAAAGAGATTCAATTCATCCCCTGTCTATTAGGAAGGAGGCAGAATGTCAGAGAAACACCTACAAAAAAAAATACCTGCATGACTAAATAATGACTGGGGCAAGCAAGACATCCTCCATTTAAAAAAATGTTTTCTTTCCATCAGCCACAGCGAGTGCAGGGAGATAAAAGCTACAGTATGGGAAGAACAAGGGTTCCTTCTTCCTATAATACAATATGTTTCATTTGTTTATTATGTGACAAAAACTTACTTAAAGACCAAACATCGGGGGCGCCCTTAGCTCAGTTGGTAAGGCGTCCCCCCCATGGGCCTCGGCCAGCAGCGGACCCGGGTTCGATTCCAGCCCGCGGTCGTACTCTGCATGTCACTCCCCTCTCTGCCCCATTTCAACTCTGTCTCTACACTATCAATAAAGCATAAAAAAATGCCCAAAAGAAATCTTAAAAAAAAAAAAAAAAGACCAAACATCAAGTGCAGCTGGCTTTAAATCGTTTGACCAGAAAATCTTCATCAACCTATTTGGATACATTTTTGAAAAACAATAATACCAAATGCCACATTTCTGGCAATGTAAAAAGATAAATAAGTAACTTTCCAAGGTAAAAGTAAAGCAAATACAGAAAGACATCAGAAAACAGTCCTGCTAAAATGGCCCGTCTGAACACAGTGTAGCCATTATTCATTCCCTAACCATGTTGTGTCAGGGTGGACCCTGGGAGTCCAGCCTACTATTAGTGCTATGATCCTTTTGTGCCCTCAGCCAGCACCACCCACACTCCCTCAGGAGCACTCTCCTCTCAATTTCCCCTAACAGGCCTGCAGAGACCACACGCTCGGGCATGCATATGTCCTATCAGATAGGTCACTGCAGCGGCACATTATACATCAGTGCCTAATTAGCCCTTGCTGAGGGCATTAATATTCAGCAGACCTTCAACAGGCTTTACGTTATGAACGTCTACCACCCAAACGCTGCAGCTATTTAACAATTAAACTTTTTTGCAAGTCTGACTGTGCGGGAGTGTACTTTCTTTATTTTTTAATTACTCTACCCTCTCCTACGCACATAGAATCGTAGATTATACAAAGGAAAAGCCTTTAGTGCATAAGACTGCCCATAGAAATGCATTTAAACAAAACACCAATTGGATAACTGGAATCATTAGAAAATGAGCACTCCCCCTCTACTTTTTTCAACACATAAGTAACATGTTCAGGTGAACTTCAACACACTGCATGTTTTCATGGCAGTCATTCAAAAAAATGGAAAATGTAATGCATAGGAGGAAAAACCCTTTGCAAACCGAACTGGGGCCTTGGCTGCTGCAACTTTCGTGTTAGTAATTTAAAGCTGTAAGACCATAAAACTGAGACAATACGTTTGGAAAAAAAAGAGAACTGGACTTTTCTTACCAACATCCATGGCCGTTTCCATGAAACTCTTCTGCCTGGAGGCAAATTCAGCAAGCAGCTTCTGCTGTCTCTCTCTAGCCCTCTGACGTCTGAAAGACAAAACGAGAATATACTCTTTTTAACTTGAGTTCAAAAATCAAATAATACTGTGTATATATTATCATTATGTGATTAATGAAATACTGAAATAACACTTTTTCATCATCATCATCATTTTTATTCTACCAGTGAGATTGTATGAAAAAAATCCAATCATTTCTATTAGAAAAATATACACTCAGTATGTGAGAACAAGGACCGCAAGCAGAGCTCCAGATAAGTACCTGGCAACCGCTTTTGAACACTAACCATTGCACTTCCACCTCAAAAATGCATTACAGTGTGCTGATATAAGCTTGGCTATTGTGCAGATCCTCTTTCCCTTGATCAATTTAATTTTTTTTTTTGCATTTTTGATTTAGAAATTGGCAAAGGTCGCTCATCCAGGTTAGCTCAACCACTGGTAGTCAAGGGGAGCAAGTCAGAAGATAAACTTTACAACATCACAAAACGCTTCTGTGTGCTTGTTGAGACTTGTTTATTTACCATGTTATGTTGTGCTCTATATTTTTACAAGTTATGTCATTTTCAAATCAAATACATACGTGACCGTCATGGGCACTTCCTGGTTTCCTTCCAGTATGTAATTTGTTTGTTACAAAACGTGTAAAAATATAGAACACAACATGGATGAGCGACCTTTGCCCATTTTTCTTTATCAAAAATGCATCCACAGTTACAGGAATGGTTTCTGTCACCTTCCTAGAGCCAGAGAGTGAAGCAAAAAGCTCAAAATAAAAACATGTTGAACTATTCTTTTAAACTAATATGGTGGGCTTTGACCCAGTCTGCAGACTTAAACAAAAAATGACAGGAGCTTCACAGCTCAATCATTTTCACTGACGGCTTCGGAGGTGCAGGCAACCATCATGAGGAATGGGCAGCGGCTCCTCACTTGTCATTTGCTACTGACCGCACTGCTGCCTGATGGTTGCCTTGGAAACAGCACTAGCTCTTCTGAATGGGAGATATGCTACCTTTACCTATATCTGTGGGATGAAGCCAACCCCAAAATCAGGTAATTATTAGATGGCTATAGCCCATTCCATCATCATTAGTGTGTGTGTGTGTGGGGGGGGGGGGGATTGGGAGACACAGACTTGTTGGTGAATGTAGTGAAAAGCCAAAACCAAGTTTGACTCGATTTGTTTGCTTTTTTTAAACAGCAAACATTTCTATAGCAGTTCAAAGATGCACTACAGTGTAAACGGTTAAATATGTGACAATTGTGTTGATTTTCTTTCCCCCAAATTGAAAAAAAAACTCATTCTCACTCACTCTTGACAAAAATGCAGTACATACAAATATTTAAGAAAAGTGTGATTGGATACTGTACACACTCATTGTCCTTACATACATGACCAAGCCTTGTGGGCCGTTGTTGCAATTGCACTGTAATACTGTCTATGATTATTTGTTTATGTCTTGATTATAGATTAAAATAAAACACATTGTGATACAACTCCTTTTTAGATAGCTATGGGGAGATAATATCGAGGTGCAACCATTGTTAACAGATGTTGAGCAGAAGTCCTATGCACCTGTGTAAATGTAAGTTCAAAAATAGTGAACATGTTATTTTTAAAAAAAAAAATCTGAACACCATTACATTACCTCTCTTCTTTATCCATGGCTTTCTTGTCAGAGGGACTGTTCTTCTTTGGTGGAACAGGAGGCGACACCTTCCCACAAATGTCCAGGATGCTACGCTTTATTTGGCAGCTGCGCGCGGCTGCCTTGGTGAGGATGCGCTCGATGGCCGTGATGCCATCTCCGTGAGCGTGGCGGCTCGTGTCCATGTCGTCCAGCCAGGATGCCGACAGAGAGTTCTGCTTGCCAGATAGCTTCTGGTGCAGTTTGATGAGGAGGGACAGCATGCTCTCCCTGATCTCCAGGATCTCCGTCACCAGCTGAGGCGGTGTGCCCGGTGGGACCCAGCGTGTGGACGAGCTCTTGGGCCTGACAACCTGAGCGGCCTCCGTGCTGCTGCGGTTGATTATCTCCTGGAACTTCCTCCTGCGCTCGGCTACGAGGCTGAACACCTGGGCTTCACGCAGGTTCTAAGTAAGCACAAAAAAGGAAAGGGAAAAATTAAACAATATGTTTATTTAGATGAAATGACTTGAGGTGAATATTTGTATGTGAAATACCGAATGTGGAAACCCCCTAGTCTGGCAGTGTAATTGCCATGCCCTATGATTTCGACTTTATGGACATACCGTAAACACACGGTACATAAATAAGTCACACACACATACAAAGTGTTCACACCAAAAACGAAAACCCTCGTTACCAATATTCCTTCAAATTGCACCTGCTCTGCTGTGCTTTGGCCGATTTGTCTTTAAGCGAAAACACCACGTCCTAAAAGGACATCAATAACAGTATGATGGATGCTTCATTACCATAGTCAGACAGGCACAATGCTCATAAAAGTCAAATTAAATGTTCATTATAAAATTTGAGCTGACGTTTCACGATTACCTTTGCTGATAGTTGTCAGAACAACCATATTGCTGAGGTATATTCAAATTATCCTGATGTTAAAGCACACACACCGTCTGAAAGATTGCTATGACACGGCCTGACAAAAAGGATCGGAGCTGCACTGTTAAATAAACATACATCATATAGTCCAGTAAGGCACCATCAATCATGTTGACATGCGGTTAAAAAGCATTTACCCAAACCTGCATTACACATGTAATTAGTTTCAGCAGTCAAGAGGGAGGGGAACTGCTGAAGCACAGCATTACACACACTCCATAACACACAGAGGCAGACGTCCTTTGAAAAGACCAAAACAAACACGTTCACAGAAAATCTGTCATAATAATAATAAAAAAAAAAAGTAGACAAATGCAGATGCTATTGGCATCAAAGCCATCTGCCTTTTTATATAAATGAGTGTAGATAGCTACCTCTCTCCAATTCCCTGTAAGACGCCTGGAGTTCTGTGGAGCAGGCACAGCAAAATGAACAAACAAAAATAATGATGATGATATGAAAGAGAAACATGAAAGTACCAACAAATAAAAAATAAAACGTTTAAAAAGAAAATGGCGTAATGGGCTTGTCATAGCATGCTAAGTGTAACATTTAGCATGGAAAAGTCAGGGGCGAACCAAAGTCACAAGGATTTATCCTTTGGGGACCATGCAATTATGTGGACGTAATGTCACGTCTTGATATGTAATTTTATGATCTTTATATGTATAAAGTACTTGTTCTAGAAATCCATGCATTTCAGGAACCATTATTTAATTAGTACTTGCTTTGTTGCTGGATTATTCAAAGCTCAACATTCTTAGAAATACGCTTATTCAATATCTAGTTGAAAGTTAGCTGAGAAGATTGATACCTCTCTTTGCCTTGGCCATAAGAATGAAGCTTAGCCAGCAGCACCATCCATGCAAAAACTGAAGATTTGTTTACACTACTTAGTTGTGGACTATTTCTTGGCCAGGAGCAGTGACTTTCTGTGCTTTACACTAGCTGCCTGGTTACCTCACACTGATGACAAGACCAAAGACCAAGAAAAGGCTGATAATCAAATATCAGCCGACATTTGATACACTTCAGAGCCTTTTTTCAGCCAGTGTTGCAGCCAGTACATGTCCTGTGAAATATGTTTTATAAATCCTATATTGTTTACGAGGCTGTTGGTACATGCTATATTTTGTCTACTCACACACAGTCTTTTCGTTTTTTAAATATAATTTTTTTGCCGTTTTTAATGTTTTATTGATAGTTCAGAGAGACAGAGATGAAATAGGGAAAAGAGGGGAATGGCATGCATAGGGATTCGAACTGGGTCTGCTGCGAAGAGGACTGAGCGTCATGGGGGGGGGGGGGCGCGCTCAAACCACTACACCACGAGCACCCCCCCACCCCACACAGTCTTGTGTGCTAAACTAAAGGATTGGAGACCACGCCTGACTGGTACTCTGCTGCTCCATTGACCACTGAAGGACAAAAAGGCACCAATTCAAAGTGACCGCAACCCAGGCCTAACATGCTCTACGCTTATCGATTATTTATGGTTAACCCTCTAAGCAGACATTGGACTCTGAATAAAATCCAACAGATTTACACAAGTCCAATAATAAATGGACTTTTAGCTTTGATCTCCTGACAAAAAAATATATATGAGTCTTGAGCATATAGAGGTTCAGTTTCCTTCCACGTCCACTGGTTTAATTCGCTGCCTTTTTGTAATGGCAGCAAGCCCTTCACTAAAAGGGATGGCAGGAAGCCAGTCACTAAAAGATTGACTTACTCTTTTAATTAGAGTGAAATAACACTGGTAATTAAATGGTACTGTTATCCAGTAACCTTTTACCTGGCCATAAGAAGAAGCTTCAGTGCTGGTGCTGGGAGGGGCCTCTCTCTTCACCTCCGGAGCCGTCTCAGGAACCCGAACCCGAACAAAGTTGATTACGTGGTGCAAGTTGGAGAGGAGGTTGGTGCCAGGGAACCAGCTGTCGTGGCAGTGCTCCTCAATGCAAGGCTCCTGGAAAAGAATGAAGTCAATGTAAGACCCTGCTGGACAATGGAAGTCTACATAGTGAGGAGAGCGGTTGGAATGTTCAACACACATTTCTAACCTCATCCTCCTTGTT
The DNA here is from genome assembly GCA_949357725.1 of Hyperoplus immaculatus. Taxonomy (NCBI): domain Eukaryota; kingdom Metazoa; phylum Chordata; class Actinopteri; order Uranoscopiformes; family Ammodytidae; genus Hyperoplus; species Hyperoplus immaculatus. The sequence continues at coordinate 18,103,035 of OX442361.1, read as the reverse complement.
GTCTTGAACCTGGTTGTCCAAGCCCAGCTCGATCAGGTACATCACCATGCACAGCACATGCTCCGACATGTTCTGATGATCCATCCATATCTAGATAACACACAATACGATTAGTTCACACTGAAGAACAAATAAAACCTTTAGATAAGGTAATTGCCATTTTGCATTTGATAAAAACAGTCCGAATTGTAATGTTACATACACATAGCATCCATCTCCAGTACTGATACCAACTATGCTAAGGCAATTAGTGTTAAACAATTGCTCACTTGTGAGAGATTTGAAAAGTGTCACTTTTGATTTAGCTCAAGGAGTAAATTGAGATGCAGGGGTAGCACTGCAGTCCTATTATACCACATGGACAGTCATTAAAAAGGCTCACCTTGTAAAGGAGGGTGAATATCACAATGTGGAGTGTCTTGCAGTGCAAGAGCTTGGTTAGACCTTTGTAACAAGGGTGCAGGTGTGTTCTCTCCTTGTAAGGTGGCCACGGGTTGCCGGTGTGCATACCAGCCTGTTTTAAACTAGGGGACATCATCATCAACAACAAAGAAAAAGACCAGAAGAACAATCAGTTACACATTGAAGAGTATTGATCGCACAGAAAGCATGACAATGAGAGAAAAGGGAGTGTGATGAAGTGACACCGTACGTTGTTCAGAATAATTCACTGCACAAAAGATTTGTCTATGCAATGGAAAAGCCGACGGGCAGCATGGTCGCTCACTCTATTAGTGATGATGGGATCATTGTTATAAAAATAACGGAGCCAGCCTGACAGGCAATCCATCATCTTCAAACAGTGTGAATGAGCAACATGAGGCTGTATTAGACTCTGAAGGTGGAAATGGCAGCTTCAATACGTTTCAAGGAGAAATATGCCCTAGTTTCTGTGGGTTTGTGTAACGACAAAACTGGCCTAGAGAAAACGTGTGGTGTACGTGGAAGAAGTACAATTAACTACTTCAGTGATCTATTCCTACTTTCAATTACAACTATATCAAAAAAGGCCACAGATCCCATTATATAAAAAGATAATCTAATCTTATACTATTTCAAACCTAGAAGCCCTCAGTGAGGGACCTTAGCTTTATCATTTGCGTCTTAAATCGTTCCAGCGACCCTCCAGAAAATGAACCCTTTGGTATCTCCTTCACCTCCACTGACACCTTCGTCCTGGGAGACGTCTGTACCACAATCAAACAAGCAAGATTTCCTCAATTCTATTACAATTAAGACTGAAATATTGATCTTTCTCGACAGCTATATAATTGGAACCAACTTGAGCACCCGGTAGACCTGACCTTTCTTATCATGCGCCTTAATGTGCAAGTGAGAGAGGTGACCCAATGACACTGAACAGAGCATGATGCAGGTGGCTTTCTGGGGAACTAAAGAGTACTGCCAAGCATAAACACACAAACCATTTGTAATACACCAAACAGCAATGTTTGATTAGATGTTTAAGCATCTAAATGATATAAACAAGCCATTGACTTTGGGAAAATGTATGTTAACAATGTACAACTTACAATGCTGAGTATCTGTCCATTGCTGACTGGACGTCACGCCGATAGACTGTTCTGAGAACGACCATGATGGGGTCAAACTCCTTCTCCCACACCTCCGCTAGGTGGGAAAAGAGGAAAGAAATGTATTTTTAACCTCTGGTACAAAAAGACTGATTCAATTTCATCCTGCTCTCACCTTCTCTACTTACAGTAAGTGGTCTAAGCCTGCCCCCTAGTGGTCCGCTGAGGACTTAGATCTAACGCCAAAAACTTTCAACCTATTTAGGCCTCGTAAGCAACATTTGAATATAAAGTATTTGGTCTAAATTACAATTCACTATATGTATTCCCTAGTAAGTCTGTAAGTGACCTATTACACAAGTAGGCGGCAGTAAGCATAAGTTTGTTTCTATTGCATACCATTCTATACAATACACTAAAGATGAACAATGCACCAAGGACGACCTTAAAATAAAGATTATGATACGTTAAAACATTTTCTTTACACCAGACAATATAAATACATTGCGCAAACACACACACAGATTATCTGTGTTGAGCTCTTCACCATAGAATACCTAATAAAATACTATAGATGTTGAGAAAATACTTCTATGAATTATCCATTGAATTGAAGCAGAAAAAAAACGCCCAGTCTTTTGTTTAACATGTCATACTTAACTGACCAGAAAAAGAAAATACATATTTTCTCTTGATTTGACCAAAAATCAGTTGTCAACTACTGTTGTCCAGTGGAGGGCAGCAGACCGACATATCTAGCTCGAAAGAAGCGTATCGATCTGTATCCCTCCTCCTTGTTACAATTGTCTAATTTGTAAACCATGCCTTCAACTTCACCACAGATATCCTACCTTTAGGTGTGTACATGCCCTGCTGCATAGAACCTCCGGGCTCAAACACCGGCGCTTTGAAGTCGGCAACGGCTGACAGCATCTCCTCAAAACTACAACTTCCAGGTACAATGCCACTCTTTGGGTTGGGATTCTCAGGAATCTTAAGAAAACACTGTTAAGGAAAGGGATTGTCATGGATGACTGCATATACATTGCCTTGCAAAAGTATTCATACCCTGTGAAATGTTCCACATTTTGTCACATTACAACCACACACGTACATTTAATTTATTGGGATTTCATGTGATAGACCAACACAAAGTGGTACATAATTGTGAAGTGGAATGAAAATTAAACGTGGTTTAAAAAAAATAATTATACATAAACTGAAAAGTGTGGGGTGCAAAAGTATTCAGTCAATGCTTTGTAGAACCATCTTTCGCTGTAATTACAGCTGCAAATCTATTGGGGTATGTCTACCAGCTGACTATGCTGCGTCCCCTGCATGGCTTGTAGCAAGGGTTGGAGGAAGGTGCTCTGTTCAGTTGAGGTTGCAACGTGACAAAATGTGGAAAATTTCAAAGGGTATGAATACTTTTGCAAGGCACTGTAGCTGGTGTTTAATGTATTTGCTAAGTTTTGAAAGGATACAAGGTCTAACAGGGCGCTGTGCGTACGGTCATTCATACACAGCTGCGACACCATCTCGGCCCGAAGGATCTCGTCATCTGTCATCCCTGTTAATGAGAGGGAGAAGAGGAACATAAAGCGGGCTGACAACTATGGCCCTCTGATAAATAGTAATTTGCAGAACTCAGAGTAGAGGCAATCATGTTCATGTGGAGTGTCTTTTAGTCAGTTTTAGATAAGTCTTTTCAAGTGCCCCCAGAAAGTCATGATACTGATACCAGGAGCCTGAAACTGAAGCAGCTAAATGAAAATCAGCCATCTGTGGTTTATTCAAATGTCTTCTGTGAAAAAAGTCTTATGGTAATGTGTGCTTTACAGTGTAATTGTAAGATTCAGACTACCAGCTGTCGGTAATTTAACCTAAAGAGTTGTCTGGTTAGTGCTACAGTGTGAAGATATGAGCTCAGAGAGAGAGAGCTCAGAGAGAGAGAGAGCTCAGAGAGAGAGAGAGAGAGAGAGAGAGAGAGAGAGAGAGAGAGAGAGAGAGAGAGAGAGAGAGAGAGAGAGAGAGAGAGAGAGAGAGAGAGAGAGAGAGAGAGAGAGAGAGAGAGAGAGAGAGAGAGAGAGAGAGAGAGAGAGAGAGAGAGAGAGAGAGAGAGAGAGAGAGAGAGATCACATCTTCTATATTTTCTTACATCATAAATAATTAGACGTTTCTGTGTGGCTGATTGTAAGGAGGAAAATATATTAACCAGAATACCACAGAGAATTAAGTTATGTATTTTGATCAACTCCAGAAATGAATAAGCTACACATGGCTAAATTGACCAGTCACAGAAGCGGCCAACACATAATTGCCCCTTTCTCCTTTAACCCATTGATGACGGCTGCTGCGCGATGCCACATTGGCTCTCCTGCCTGATGCTGCGTCGTGCAGCATTATTACTTTATCTAATTTTCATGGCATTCCCAGCATAGAATGCACTGTCATTGGTTCAAATACACATGAGGTGGGTTTTGTTGATTTTTTTAAGACCACGTGACCACCCAAAAGTTGTGTGGTTTGCCAAAAATCATGTCAATCAAAAAAATAAAAAATAAAACAAAATAATTAAAAAAATACGCCAGCTATGTCGGCGACAGAACAGTTAGTGGCATTTGGTGCGCAGAATCAAGGTCTACTATAGACTACTGACGAAAATCACACAACACATTGCATCTATTTATTAAGAATATTTAATAATTTTCTAATTCATCTCATTTTGACGATTTTTAGAAATATTTGTTGGTTTGTAAGCGCTACGGGAGCATGTTTAAATAAAACCTGTGAACCTTAACTTTTAAATGTATTTTATTTCATGTTTCTATGTGCTACACAGGCTTAGATATTAAGGTTTTGGTAGACTTGACAATTCCTACTATTTTTTCAGAAAACCCTCAGGCATTAAGGACATGCATCCTAGATTGCCATAGTCATCAATGGGTTAAAAGCTTGTTTAAGAAAAATAAATTTAAATTGTACCTTTGGTCAATTTTTTCCACACAGCATAGTATCCCATCCCCTTCTTACAATTCAAGTTGTCACTGCTATTTGAATACTTTTCATGGCATTTGATCATTTTGCAATGTCGCACATAATAAAATATAACAAAATAGCACTGCCCCATCATACCAAATTCAAATGTAGCATATTTTCTCAACACTCTGTGGCTTCAAAATGAGCACCAAAGTGTATCAACCCCTCATACAACAAATACATTATGAGTTTAATGGAAGTGAAATTAAACAATGACTAATTTTAGTATAAGATGGTCCTGTCTTACTCCCTGCAGACTGTGTTGCATTCTCTGTTGTACCACTTACCCAAATGAATGCGAAGGCTTGTCAATATGACCAGGAAGGTCAGCGCTCCTTCAAGCATGGGCCTCTCCTGCTCAGAATCCAACACAGCATTCTGATGCTGAGACGCCATGGTCAACAGGTCAACCACTTTGAACCTGTGTGAGTGAAGACAGCGGAATGCTTCTAATTGTCTGTGTTTAATGATAAATGAAGAAACGTTAAATGAATGTGTGGATAGGAGTTATGAACTTACCTCTCAAAAACACTGGAGATAAAGTAGTCAGGATCTAGTCTTGATGCACAAACCTGTAAAAGAAATTGAGATGGATTATTACTGTGTATACATAGTGTGTGAATGATACTGCTGGTGAGCACTGTCTGTGATGCAGCAATCCAAACCTGGAGCAGATAGATGTCTGGGTCTATCATAGAGTTGCAGAAGTGGGACTGCACATAGGTCATAGCCTGCCCCTTGATCTGTAGACCATTCCTGACCCACATGTTGCTGTGGATCTCTGACAGGCTTGCCTACAGCCATAACAAAAAGCTTACATTAACTACAGGCCAGAAGGACATGCATGAATACACAATTGCTTATTTTTTTGTATTTTTTCTTCTTTTTTTAAGTTATACCTGGATTTGGAGTGGATGCACCATGATCTTCATCAGCATCTCTTGGTCAGGCAGGAGGCTGTCCAGGTCCAGGCCTTGGCACTTTACAGCCTGGAACATTTCCAACCAAACAATTAACTCATGTGAAAACACACCATAATAATAATGAAGTACTGAGTCATTTCTTAACAAGGTGGAGTCAGTGATTCTTAAGAATAATTGTTGTCAAAATCTATTTTTTCTAAAAATCAGTGAATGTCAGTTTTGTCAGTGCGATGAAAGAAAATCCAGTGTTAATACACAGCCTAGGTTCTAAAAACTGCCATGTTGCTAGCTACAGTGGCCCCCCTTTGTTTACATACCCTTTGTGTACATACCAGTTTACAGAGACTAGGCTGTGTATTAGCACTGGATTTTTCCGAGCACATAAAGTACGGACAGGTAGCAGACCGTAAGGAGGTATTCACTGATTTTGACCAAAAGTGAGGATGACAATAAGCATTGTCCAGAATTGCCTTCAAGAGATGAGAGCCTCGGACATACCTTACTGAGGAACATGGCATAGTAGCGGTGCAGTGGCAGGTGAAATGTCACTTGATTTGGAGCAGGCTGTAAGGGATGCAAGAGCCATGAGAAACAGGAGGAGAATGGTTGCTTGTTAAAACAGTGGTTTGGCTTTTAAACTTACCTCGTCAATGAAGCCAATGGTGTCAAACCAGATCTGCAGGGTCTCCAAGCAGTAGCGTACCACAGTTTTGGTATATTCCTGTGTCTCCTGTTAACATACAATTTAACTTGTTAAAAACGAGTTACGCAGTAAGTACATGCAGAAGCACAGAAAGCTGGACTTGCATGTTCCATTTATCATTGGAGATAATCGGGAATGTACAGGCAGGACTTACTTTGACTTTGCAGTGTGTTAGGAGACCCCACATTGGCTGCGCACAAGCCTCAAGCTCCGCTGCGAATGCTGCATAGTATGTCTGAGATTCAAATTCCACGTGTTCACTCAACTCCCGCTTATTCAGGTTCATACCTTTAACAGCAGGAGATGGTTTGAAAAGATAGAAAGTCAACACAAGTCACATGGCTTCTTAATGTTCATGAGGGATCATTACTTTTTCTAATAATAATAATATAACAATAACTCCCAGAGTTGACCCTGTTGTTTTACAAATTGAGTATACAGTAAATCTTTTTCCCACCAAAATATTTTTTTTAATCATGCATGTACAATGGGTCATAGCATAAAAGCAAATTAATTTCTATTCTTATAAGTCTCTGAAGTCTAACAAAAGCCAAATAAATCTCTTTTAAAAATGAGAATTTAAAGCAAGAGTCTTGCAGTAGACATGCATACGACGTAGTAGTGACACTGTGCACATAACGTCAGAAAGAGGATACTCCCCCACTGTGCAGGGGTGAGTGTTATTTTTAGGGTGGTGGTAAACTACACATGTCAAGAGGAGTGCTAAACCACAAATCTAATTCAGTCATACATCCCACAACTCAGTTTTTCTGAGGCATTATTATCAGTGGAAGACCAATCCAATAGGTCCAACTTAGACTTATCACACCATTTGTATATAGTCTGAACTGAAAACCTGCATAGGCAAGACTCAATGTATTGTTAACATGCTTTCCATTTGTTTATGGGCAACACATTGCTTTGAATTCCAACTGTTAGTCATGTTAAAATGTGTTAGAGCAAGCATACTAAAGCCCAAAGTCTGCCTGAATGAGAGGCATAATAAAGCACTTTGTTCTGCTCAGGTAAAATAAAAAATCACTATATATGAGCAGTAGTTTCACACTTTACCTATCAAACTACTTACCTTGAAAAAATGACACGAAGCTCATCCACAGCATCAACAATGAATGGTCTTCCAGGAACTTTTTCGCTACACTTTGGTGTGAGAGGATGTTAATAAAATCACTGACTAACGGCCAGTAGGTGTTGTTCTTTAACAGAGCCTCACTGCAGTTCACCACAACATGGCGACTGTTTTCTTCATCTTAAAAAAAAAAAAGAGAGACAAGGACAAACACGTTAAATTATTGGCATTTTGGCTCACTCAACATCAACAAAATAAAATAGAAAGAAATATTTGCAAAGAAAAACAAATCTGGCTTATTTTACTCTGAAAAAAGGAATGAGATTCAAACTAATTACACAATAACAAAGCCCAGAGGGATGAAACATCTGTGAATATTTTTTCTTCACTGAGAATGGTTAAAAATACAAAGCAGTCTCCACCTTGACTGAGTTCTGGACATCAGTTTTTCAAACAATTTCTGAAGTAATTCAGCATCAAATTGAGCCGAACCCTTTCACTGCAATTTTTGGCATTGCTCCAAATCCGGGCTTGCCTAAAGTGAAGCTGAAGGTACTGGCCTTTACTTCATTACTTGCTCGTAGGGTTATCTTACTCAAGTGGAAAGATCCTGCTCCCCCTTCCCACTCACATTGGATTAGAGACATTATGGCATGTATGAATTTAGAGAAAATACGTTACACTACCCAGGGATCCGAGAATAAATTTGACAGAATTTGGCGCCCCTTCCTAAATTATTTTAAAAAACCAACAATAATTATAGAAGAGTAGCTACCCCATCCCCTCTTTTATTTAATTTAATTTAATTTCTTTTTTTTTTTTTTTTTTTTTTTCATATTGATTGTTTTTGTTTCTTGTGGTGTGTGTTTCGTGTTGTTGGGTGTGAGGGTGGGATGTGGGTGGGGTATGTTCGGGAGAAAAAGGGGAAAAAATTTGTACTTGCTGTGCTACAATTCCGTTGTTACTAACATTTAATAAAAAAACCTTGGAGAAAAAAAATACAAAGCAGTCTTACAGCTGCTATTCACTATATTGAAAGCAGTCCAGTTTTTCCTCATTGTGAAACTTTTCAAATGCTTCATGTACGTATTTTTGTAGTACTTTAATAGAGAAAGTGCGGTCTTTATGGTTATAGAGAGGTAATGATGAGCCACTAAAATTAAATATGGATCACCTCGTTAGGATATTAGCCATGCATTATGGTAAGTAGGTGAGTGTCATTTGACATGTTGAGTTGTGATTTAAAGATTGATCTTTTCAATTTGGAAAAAGCAACAGTTTCACCATGAAAAGCGCCAAAGAAATCAGTGATCTCAGCAATCCCTCCTAAAAAATCTAGTAGGAAAAGTCTCATGCCATCCTCTTGTGGTGCTCCAAACTAAGTATCACGTCAGCCACCTGCTTCGTTTCTTTTACAGAATATATTTGTGATGAGGTGTATTAAATCAAAATAACAGAGAACTTACCCTGCAGTTCACTTTTAATAAGGCAACTCTCCATCATGTAAAGGAGGACCGTGACCATGATGTCCAGGAGGTGACACTCGTCTGTCACGTGTCGAGCCAGCTCCTCGTTGCTGAACAGCTGCACACTAATATGTACAATGCGGTTGGACATGGTGTCCGACTCGTGGCTTTTCATCAGTGTTTTCATGATGAATGCATAATGCTGAACAAATGTTTTTGTAAAAGTGATCTGCAAGACAGGACGAAAAAGCACATAACACAATTAAGGCTTTCTGTCATGATGCTGTAGCAAGATGACCATTTCTTTAAAAACCGCAACACATATGACAAGCATCGTTTCAGTTACTCGAGAGGCAGTGCCATGAGTGCAGAGAAATTATATCACAACTAAAAGAAGAAGAAAAAAACACAAATCTAAATGTAGCTGTAGACTAGACCTTTGCATTTGTGCAAATTAGTGTTAACATGGAAGGGAAAATACCTTGTAATCTTGATCTGGCAACATGTTTAGTAAGAAGGTGACCATCTTCTGAGGAAACTCGTACTTTATTGTCCAAAACAGCAACTCCTCCAGAAAGCATTTATGCTTCAGAGATTCAATAATAAACGGGTCTGAGGGAGGAAAGGGCAAATGATAAGATGGGCTGTTCATGTAACGTTTACTTGTGCATTACATTTTATGCATATTTACCTTTGGTACTGCTGCTCAGCTTTACCCTCTTCCTCTGTCCAACAGACAGCCCTGCATCTTGGTCCTCCTGAGAGGTAAATAAAAAATAACACAGATTTGAACTAACAGGTCTACAAAATGTTTGACTGTAAATCTGTTTATATCAAATAAAACTGAAATGAATATCCAACCACTTTGGTAACTGATCATTTAATAATGTAATATGAAGTTTTTTTTAAATGTTAATAAACAAAATTAACTGTTCATGATATAAATGATGGAATAATTGTTGTAGCCTTTAGTGAGATATTCTTGGTGTGATGCTAACACATACCTCTTTATTAGACTCGTCTGGGCTACCTGGTGCAGTGGTTCCTAAGAGAACCAAGGGACACATTTAGCAAGTAGCATTTCTAGCCACTGGACACATCACAGAGACATCACAGTTTGCAAAACTGACAATTTGTCAGCAAAATTCAACATTGGTTAAAATAAGATGTGACAGACAAACTTTTTATAGTTTCAAAATCCTGTATTCAAAGTTACATCAATAGAAATATGAGCTAAGCTCTGTGCTTTTTTAGTGATTTGTTTCTTGATCAACATATATCATACATGAGAATTTTCTGGAAAAATAATCTAGGCATATCATGTATTCTGTATGCAAAAGTTGTTTGAGAAAATTGTTACTGCAAATTCAAAGGACTGCTGTGCTATGAAATAAAAGGCAAACATGTGATTTACAATCCATACTGTTTTTTTGTTATGTACTTACTCAGCATTTAGCATAATGTTGATAAGTTTTCACTGAACAGCCAACAGATAATGAATAAAATCATGCTTCATATAAAGTGTAATGATTCTCTTACCCAATAGGACTATTGCTCCTGCACCCCCTTCAGCACCAACAGTCAAATCAGCCGTAGCACCTTGTGCTTTTTCCTCCACGGTCACCAAACCTGAATTCTTCAAGGCTGACAAATACTTGTCATAGTTCTTTTTTGCATACAAATTCTCCTCTTGGCCTGCAACAGTGGAGCACAACACAAAATTGCAACGATTACTTCAAAGTCAAAAGCATTTAAAGTAAAAGACGTGGATTAGATTACAGAATGCATAGCTTGGGTGAACATGCAGATCAAAAGATTTTCCTCTTCCGATTTCAAGCTCAAGTGCAAGTAGTTTATTGTCATTATAATGAGCCAACAAACCAACAATACAACAACATTTAGGGAGCACTTCCAGAGACATGAAAGCTTATTTTCAAATCAAGTAGTTCCTTATATGTTAAGAGTGAAAGTTATACAATTCAGTAGGTGCATTTTTTATTTCATACCCAAGAAAGAATCCACTAAAATCCTGTGGTATGGGAGTGTTTATTAATTATCAACTTATGTTGTGCAAACAAAGCCTCTAGTGTAGATCTTTACCCATGCTCAACTCTTTGAATGTTTGCTGATTGGTCAAGATCTTAGTCAGTACAGTCCTCATTGCTCCTCCCATCTTGGTGAGTTCCTCCAGGAAGGAGATCTGAGGCTCCAGCTGCTGCAGGACTTTCTGTAGATCTCTCTCAGTTGAGGCGTCTGGTAAAGCAAGATAAGCCATCAGACTCAGTCAGCACATTATGTAACATAGTTTTGTAACATGTAAACTGTTGTATGACTATGACAATGATATCCAGCTTGCAAAGCAAGCCAAAAAGGTGTCAAAGAGGTTAATACGAGAATATGGAAACTTTCAATATAAGGTTTTTGGACGACAAATAAACATTTCAAATAAAGTAATTGTTCATAGTTACAGGTTCCATTCATGATTGTCACTGGCCAGTAGGTCAAAGTATACTATCACACGTCTTTGTAAAGAAAAGACAGTTTTCACAAGTGTTTTCACCTGGCTCAGTGTATCCATCTCTCAGATACTGTATGATACACAGGATGAACCGAGGAAGAACCATCTCGGACATCAGGAGAAGGTCTCGGGGTATTGAGGGAATGTTCTCCCCTGTTCTCAACCGATGCCGTCTGCAAAATCTGTCACAAACAAAATATAAAAACAAAAATAAGTGTTGATTGTGTGGACCGCAAATATCAAAGCAGATTATATCTCTTTTTTAATTAAATCACTTTTATGTTTGAACTCGTATGAAGGTTGCATCGTTTGAACAGGTGACACAAGAAACTGAGTGTAATTTGGGTTAAGGCTCCATACATTTATAGGGTTTACATATTCACATTATATTTAATGTTAAGATTTAAATGATGTAACACTCCTGATCAGATTAAGGTACAGGGTTAAATATTGGGTTAGGTTGAAGATAAACATGTTGGTATTAGGTGATCATTCCAGAGTATACATCTGGGAGTTTTTTTTGTTTTTCTTTGCCCATACACTCAGTGTGAGTCATAGTTCAAACTACTATGTCTCTTACTCATATTCCTCATAGACTGTATTTGAATGAGAGAAAATCAATCAGCAGCAAAGTCACTTCTAATAGAAGCCACTAATCTGTTAACTGTTGACTGCTTCACTCCAGCTACTAACGCTGCTTGATGAGGACAACATCTGGCATCAAGATCATTTGTCACTCAAGATTACAACTTTATGCCTGTGACAATAAAGACAATAAATTGAGTGCAAGTTTTGCAATATTTAATTTAAACTCTAGATGTACGGTTTCAGAGAGGAAAAACTTTCTTGAAGAATCGCATTTTTTTTTTAAATGTTTTGCTTTGCCACAAAATGTGAGGTAAAGTGACTCCAATGTTTGAGAGCCTTTTTTTAGAGTTTTAATGTTTTGATGATTATTGGGATATCAAATTTCATATCGCCCCATGCCTACCCCAGAGCAATGACATTAGCATGTTCATAGCTGTCACTTCACTGTACTTCAGTGTTTGACAGCTAGTGGACAAGAGGCCACGTTTATGCCACGATATCCAGACCATATCTAAGCAGTGAAATATCACTGATATATAAATATATAGAAACCACCAGCTACTGCTGCTTGTATGATAATTATAGTTATGGTTTGCAAAACTAGCTAACCCTCTGACCATAAATATATGACAGGAGCATCGTAATATTCAAAACTGTTGCTGAGTGGTTCATATCTCAGACAGACTTGTCTGAAGGCTGACGTTGACTACGCAGTTTAGGAAAATGTATTAGCTAACTGGGCTCATTGCCCACTGAGACCTGTCACAATAATATTAGCCAACCCGTCAGTTAGCATAGCCAGCTGAACCAGCAGCTAGCTCAGACTTACCCAGTCTCTCGCATGACATTACCGTCTCCACAGTCACAGGCCCCACCAGCCTGGCTCCTGAACATGTTGAAATCATGGCCCGTGTGGTCTCCGTTATTGAAACACTCGGCGCACAGTGACATGCACGGGGAGATGCCACAGGTCCGGCATCGATACGCAACGAAATTAGCCGTCCAGACCAAACCGCACAGAGTCGCGTTGTCATAGGAGCGGACCGTTTTGCAGAACTCCTCGAAACCTTCGCCCCCTGCGATCAGACATTTACACCAGTCCAAAGCCTCCGTGTCCGCTGCGGGTTTTTCGGGGTTAAGCACAGCGTCGAGTAGCTCCTGAAGTTGTCGGACCCCAGAGCCATTGTCAGTCCGATTTAAGTCAGTCTTCAAGTGGGCGGCAGTAGCTTTCTTGTCCCGGCGCAGCAGCGACGCCGCCATCATGCACTCTGCTTGTTGTCCACAAATGTATATTTGTTGTCTCAATTCCATGTTCTCGGACATTCTCGCGATACTACGTGTTAACGACGTTGTCGCGTTGTCGGCGGACAAGTTTCAGAATTAACGCTCAGTGTGCAATGAAAATAAATCTCCTATTTAAATCTAATTAAACCTTTCGTGCATAGTGATCACTTGGTTGTACGTGGATCAGTTTGTGATTATGTAAATTACTCATCAGCCAACACAGGGGATTTTATGTCACTCATGGTTTATCATGGTTAAACGTTGGAAAAAGTATGGGTTTCTTGTTTTGTTTAGGTAACTGATAGCTACGTTTGGACTCGTCTCTATCATAGAACTGATAAAGATAGCCTACAACATTTCACAATGCTGTGTGGACAGGGCCATATCATGCATGTTGAGTGTAGCACCTAGTAGGTCAAATAATCCACATTTGTTATTTTTTTCATGTTATGCATGACTTTTCTTTCACCCTATTTATTATCATTATAAATGTGTCTATATTCCACTTATATAGGCTATATTAACTTGTTTATTATTGTGAGATTTTTCTGGCAGTAAGGTTATCAGTTGTTTCGTAGTGAACAAACTCTTATTCAGATGTCTGTCTTAGACTGTATATACTATGAATTTCATAAAGCCTCTCCATACCTAGGGGGCAAAACCCCTTTTTTTTGAAAAACAGACATGGAGCGTTGTAAAAGGTTGTTCACCAAAAATGACATCCAGGACCTTCCAGGATCCCAATCTGGGTGGACAACCTTGTCAACAAGCTGCTGGAAAGCTACAGCGGGCCGACATAGAGCAAATCAGAACCACTGTTTAAGCGAATGGGGGGTGGGCTAATAGGGAATTTTTTAAACTTATATATATCATTATGAAACTTTGCAAGTTGATTACTGACATTATAACAACAACTTTTTGTATTACAGTATTTTCCAAAAGGTTTGAATAGATATGAAAAATCATCAATATCTTACCAATGATGCGAAAATTTGCATATCTGCAAAGCCCCAAAATCTAGATGTTGGAAGAAAACCAAGTCAATTTGTTTTTAAATTTTTAAAACAAAATAAGTGTCCAACTGCCTGAAGCCTTTCCTAATCACAGTTAAAATTTGATCAATAACCCATAGAAAATGAATTTTTTACACTGTTTTTTCCAAGGGAATGTCTAGCCGTTTCCTAAAATAGCAGCTGGAGACTCCAAAAGGACACTTTTGGTCCATGGCACATGAAATGTAACTGTGTAAAAAATTTATTTTCTATGGATTATTGATCAAATTTTAACTGTGATTAGGAAAGGCTTCAGGCAGTTGGACACTTGTTTTGTTTTAAACATTTAAAAACAAATTGACTTGGTTTTCTTCCAACATCTAGATTTTGGGGCTTTGCAGATATGCACATTTTCGCATCATTAGTAAGATATTGATGATTTTTCATATTTATTTAAACATTTTGGAAAATACTGTAATACAAAAAGTGTTTGTTTTAATGTCAGTAATCAACTGGCAAAGTCTCATAATGATATCTATAAGTTCAAAAAATTCCCCATTAGCCCATCCCCATTCACTTAAACAGTGGTTCTGATTTGCTATGTCGGCCCACTGTAGCTTTCCAGCAGCTTGTTGACAAGGTTGTCCACCCAGGTTGTGATCATGGAAGGTCCTAGATGTCATTTTTGGTGAACAACCTTTTACAACGCTCCATGTCCATAAAATCACTTTGCCCCCTGGGTACCAAACAAATAAAGTAAACGAAACAAAGTCAGGCGGAACTATTGTCGCTCGTTCCGTGATAACAGTCGGATTGTTTTGGTTGAAGCACGCTTTCTTACGGAAGTCATCTTCAACCATGCTCAAAGTAAACACCATGGATAACTGTTTGATTTTTGTTTATTAAATAATCGGGGTTGACCTACAGTAGGACACGTGGGGTTTGGGACATTACAGTAATGAAACTAAAAGAGTTGGAGAGCTGCCTCCAGCAAGTGGACGCGTTTGAAGAACCGAAAATCCTTCTGGAGCAATACCCAACTAGTCCTCACATTGCAGGTGAGGGTGTGTGATTATAAGATAGCTTGTTAATTGTGCACGTCAGTAACTCTTTGCTTTTTCCCCTCCCTCCCTCAGCATGTATGCTTTATACGATCCAGAACACGTTTGATGACATTGAGGGGAAACTAGTGGCTGATCTGGGATGTGGCTGCGGAGTCCTCAGCATTGGGGCTGCGATGCTGGATGCAGGGTGAGAGCCATAGATCAGTGACGTGCGGTCAGGGTAGGCAGGGTAGGCAGTGCCTACCCTGGCGCCGTGTGCAAAAAAATAAAATAAAAATAAAATATTTTTTTTATTTAATAAACTTATTATTTATTTGTATTATTACAGTTAATTATTTCGATCTTTACATGTAATCCGCGATTACTTTAAAAAAGTGTAGACGTTTTGATTCGAAACGTGGCAGTTAGTAAGTTACGTCAAAAAAATATTGTGCCTTTGCTGTTTCCCATTCATTGTGTACGGCAAAGAATCAGTGCCTTTACGCCTATTCATTGTGGATGGCAAGAAAAAAAAAGTTTTCGCGCATGCGCACTTGATTCTGTATTATTTAACATGTACGCAAATAAGCATAATTCTTTGTGCCTTTTTTACGTAAATGGTATGCCACATAAGCTTTTACATTACATATCATTCATGGACCAATTAAAATCGAGATATTACTAGACATTTACGCAGTTTAGGCCAACGTCATTACGTTGGCTATGCTCATTCACGTCGCGTTACCCCCGCGGATTTTTAAATCAACATTGCAGCTGCCGTGCCGTGCCCGCAGATATTTCAGACCGGAGGAATTTTAACAAATTGGATTATAATTTAAAAAGGAACAGAATGAATAGCAAGAGAAAGGCCTGCGCCAGCCTTGGACGGTGTACAGCAGCAACAGGGACCAACAATGTTCGAGCATTTCAAACGGACAGGTAGCCTACATGAACGGAAGGATGCTAGCTAGCTGTGCTGTCAGTCAGGCTGTCACTGGATTACTATCGTCTTCCTTATTTCTACAGCCAGGGAGTCAGATTGGTGAGTCAGAAACTTTGTTGGGGTTTATTTAATAATAAGGCTGGATGAATTGATACCAAGTGCAATCCATTCTGCATTTTATATTCAATTGAGCAGTTGTGTTTTCATTGTTACTGACGGACAAACCTAAGCTCTGCAATGTGGATAAATGGTTACATTCTGATGCTGGACAGGTCCATGGGGCATATGCTACTGGTACTTTATCTATTAAGATAAAGTTTATGGAGTGGAGTTGCCATCAGTTATGCTGTAGTCCTACATAATGATGAATGCTGTCTTTTATTTTTAAGTTGAATAGAAGTAGTACCGGTAGTTTGAATCGGCGAAGGTTTGACTTGTTGCCTTACGTTTTTTCGGCCCTCGGTGTGAGGGACGGGTCCGTTAAGTCGATGGATGCGATGTTTAATCATTTAGACCAAACTACAGTAGGCTACGGGCAAGCCTGAAGTCACCGTCGTGACATTTCATATACGTCCCGTCTCTGTGTGTGTGTGTGTGTGAGAGTGAGTGAGTGAGAGAGAAAGAAAGAAAGAAAGGGAGGAACTTATTTGAAATCGGCCGTGCGTGCCTGTTTGTTGTTTATTGTTTTTGATTTAACAATATATAGGTTTAGAGAAATCTGGCTTTCAGAACTCAGTGCCTACCCACTCACTGACCTCACCGCACGTCACTGCCATAGATAGTATATAAACGGGTGAGAGCACAGGGTTCCTACAGATCTAAGGCAGAGGCGTCGAATTCATTCTTCTATAAAAGTCCTTCATCGGTATTAAAATGTATTTATTTTAAGTCGTTAAAATTCTAAGACATGACTAGAAGGATTTTGTTAAAAAAAATTTAAAGGTAAAGACAATCTGACGCTGCATATTCAAACCTCAACATGGCATTTTATTTTTAAATAATATATGAAGGCATCTCGCAGCATGGCATGATCTAGCCTCAACAGACATTAAGGCCTCTGACACATTACAGTCATTATTATTATTGGCTTTTTGTTTCTGTATTATGACTTATCTGAGAAAAAAAAAGAAAAAAAATCCAAATTAGAAAAGCATGCGAAATGTCCATTAACCTTTAATGTTCTTTTTCTCTTCTTAAGTTTGTGCGTGGGCTTTGACATTGACAGCGACGCCCTTGACATATTCAGGAGAAATGCGGAGGAATTTGAGATTTCTAACGTGGATCTGGTCCAGTGTGACCTTTGTTCCCTAGGGGCAGAGGAATATGCCAAAAAGTTTGACACTGTAATAATGAATCCACCATTTGGGACGAAACACAATCAAGGTGAGCACACATTTAAAGGGATTTCTTAAAAAAAGCAATCCTAGCTTTTAGGCCAATCATGGGTTTAGATACAAACTATCTGGATCCTACAATCCCCGCAATGCATCACAACAGCATATTTGTGTCTTGTCTCCCCAACTCTTCACCCCCAAAATTGAACAGTCTATTTTTGTCTAAATTGGAAACCATAAATAACTTTTGTAATTCTAAAGGGCTATTTTCCTCATAATTTACACCACGTTCCGCTCATATGAAATGGATACTAAATTCAGAGCCTTCAGCCACACTTCATGCTTGTCCTTCAGTGTTTCATTTGAGTAAAAATACTTTCCTTGATAATCTGGCACAGTATCTGAGGCAACCATCTACATGTTTTCAATGAGGAATTTTGACATGAACTGTAGTGTATACATAAAGTCGGAAACCAGTAATCATGGTATCTCAATCTCACATGACAAGCTCTAGCTGAAGCCACATGATATACTGTATTTTCACAGGCTGAGTGGTGTGACGTGTATGTGACTTTCATGTGTGAAAATCAGTGAAGTACCCCTCTTCCTAAGTGTAGCACTAAAGAGTTACATGTAGTTTTACATTTGTTCTTTATTCAAGGCATGGACATGAAGTTCCTGCAGGCCGCTTTAACAATGGCACAGACAGCCGTGTATTCACTTCATAAAACATCAACACGAGAAGTAAGTTCAGTATCTATATCATTCATGTTTACAACACTGCTGTTGGAGCCCCGAGTCATAATGAAAAGGTTTAGTCTTTCATGTCTCTGATGACCATTAAAATAACATTTGAACATGTTCTGTTAAAAGCCGTTATTAGTAAAATGGTGATCTGACATAGCTGTAACCATGTTCTTTCAATGAAAAAGGTAAAAACCTTAGAAATAATTTCAAGTCACCTACGATCAAAAAGTGCTTTTTTTCAACATAATGGGTCCCCAGTGTGACTTAACTCCCAAAGTATGAGAAAAAAAACCTCTTTTTATCCACCTCCACCTTTCTGAAGAGCAGTGTTTAAAAACCTGTTAAATTTCTCTCCCCTCATGATGGGAAAAGGGGAGAAGCCAGGCCTCCAGATACCCCTGAATTTAATTGTGCATCCCAGACAAGTCGGATGTGGTAATTGTCCAGTTGAAATGGCTGATTCCCGACCTATATACCTTCCAGCTGCAGGGCGTTAAACCCTATATGTGACATCAGAAAACTGATTCTCTGTGAAGTCGGGGTAGATGGATATGCTCCGACTTATGAACGGCGTTCCAGTCACATTTTCCTAGTAGGAAGAACAAATACGACTTCCCAGTTGTCTGGAACACACCATGACTGGCAGGTAGATTCAGAGCAAATAAGGGCAGTCTACAGTGTGTTCCAAATTATTATGCAAATTATATTTTTCACAGATTTTCCTAAATAGTCGATGCAAATGACAGTCAGTATACTTTAAGTCATCAACCGTTAAAGTATGATTCACATTTTATTGAACAAACCTCCCAATGATAACAGTATTTTTTTTCAAAAATAAAAACTCAAAATGCACTGTTCCAAATTATGCACAACAGAGTTTCAAAACATTTTATAGGTTGTAAAGAAAAGAAAAGAAGGCATACTATTGGGACATACTTTACTCTCTTATTTCATCATAACATTGCACCTTGATCTTGCCTCTTGCTTTTATATCCGTCGCATCCCCATTTGTTTTCATATGGAGGCTTCGTCGATGTGACGTCACTTCACATGCGCACTGGATTGTGGGTCAGAATTGCCCAAATAGGATGCAGTTTTCAACACTAACAATCTTGGCCGCATGAAGTAGGACATCCGGGTACTTCTAACCATCCTAAATCTGGCCACAAGAATCGGGACATCCTAAATCTTCTTTCTACATACTATATAGTAGAAAGTATGCGATTCGGAACGCAACCTAGATTATTTTTATCGTCAGATGTAGTATGTAGAATAGAAAAAAGAAAGAGTATGCGATTTGGAACGCAACCAATATTATACATACGTTGTATTGAAAAACAAAAAATTAAATGTTTGACACTTCAATCCAATTTGCATAATAATTTGGAACACTGTTTTTAGAAAGCAGGGCTTAAATAGACAAGCTCATTGTTTCATACAGAGGCTGAAAAGAGGAAATTCAGCAATGTTACTGAGAAATGATAAGTTATTTTGGACATGATTGTACACCATGGAAACCCAAATTACAATTTTGAACCTTTGACCCATCTCTTGTATGAAGATTGCAATGCTTGACATGTTACCTTATCCGATTACAGCACATACAAAAGAAGGCTCATAGCTGGGGAGTGAAGATGGAAGTCCTAGCTGGTAAGAAGATTACAATATATCTTCTCTAATTTAAAATACTTCAGCACTGACTTTCATCTCT
The DNA here is from genome assembly GCA_949357725.1 of Hyperoplus immaculatus. Lineage (NCBI taxonomy): Eukaryota > Metazoa > Chordata > Actinopteri > Uranoscopiformes > Ammodytidae > Hyperoplus > Hyperoplus immaculatus. The sequence continues at coordinate 18,083,125 of OX442361.1, read as the reverse complement.
TTGCAGAGTTAAGATACGACTTGCCAGCATCTTACAAGTTCCACAAAAAGAAATCGGTAAGCTAAAATAGCATGTTGCACTACAGTCTTATAGGGCTGGCCCGAATGCCATTTTTCAGGCTTCGAATATTCGTTGGTTTTTCCAAGGGAATATTCGTTCCAGAAAAACACACCATCAAAAACAACATTAAAAAAACGTTAATAATCCCTATATACTCCCTGGAACCAATTTTGACAGTATCTGCATATTTTCTTGAAGATTTACACGCTCGGATGTGAAGTAATGGATGCGCTATGACACTTAGTGATGTAATATCTTCCTAAATGAGCAATACTACTACTACAATATTACTAACTTTTATATCCAAATATAAAATTATTTGATGACATTATATTGCAGTACTAGCTTCTTGCAAAAAAAATGTTGAAAAAAATAAAAAAACGAAGCTCCGAATACTAATTTTCTGAACGAGTTTTCGAATAATTCGGGCCAGCCCTACAGTCTTATGGAATACATGTTTTCCAGTTCAATTTATTAAGACACACACACAAACTTAAACAGCTCTTGATTTATTTTTATAAATGTTTTATTTGCTATTCACATATGCAAACTTAAAAAATAGCAAATCAGATGTTTGCAACAAAAAACAATGGCACACCGTTTCTAGATGTCACAGGTCTTACGAAACCAACTAATTGTCCAGGTGAAATTAAATTACTGTCAATGAGCAGATTTAGGTTGAATATGTTAAAATCGAAAAATAGATACACAAATCATAAGAGAGGCACAATAAACAGGGACTTAAAAGGCTGACAGCTGACGCCAAGCTTTGCAAATTCTTCTCTATAGGTTGACATCCAGGTGGACTTCATACGATTCTCCAAAGCCTGACGCTGGAATGGACTTAAGTTGCCTCTGCATTTTCACTGTTTATAATAAAGGTTTTCAAAAAGGAAATATTCTGGGTGTGATCCTGTGACTTAAGATCCGTTTTCAGTTTTGGCAACCTTCGCTGCAGGTGCTAGATGGAGAGCAGAAACGATATGATTAACAATCGCAGTCATTTATGTTTGACGCTAAATCAAATTTTGAAGCCTGTAAAGATGCTGAACTTACCATCGCCATCATCATCACTGTCAAATTTCGTCTTTTTGCCCTTGTAGTGAGATCTGCTGTGATCCCTGCCACCTCTTCCTCTACCGCGTCCCCTTCCTCTGCCGCCTGATCTTCCTCGGCCACCTTTTAAAAACAGATAAATACAGTAAATAAACCATTGATGATCTACAAATAGTTTTTGATAAGCTGCTAGCTTCAATTGTTTTTACCTCTTCCTCCTCTGCCCTTGTTGAAGGATTCTTGTTGAGATTCGACTATCTTTTTCAGCTCTTCTTTCTCCTCGTCTCCCTCCAGCACCAGCCATGTCACGTTGTTGTTCTTGATTTTAAGTTCCCCATCTTCCCCCTTCGCTTCTTTGGCCTTATCAAATGCTTCCTTTGCCTTCCCATCGAAAAGAAGGGTGCCCTATGTTGAAAGCAGGAATAGATTTTAACTACGACACATCTCTTTACCTTGCAAGACTGATTGGTTTGGAGTATACTCACCTCTTTAGCTCCTCTCGTGAAATCAACCCACTTTATCTTCCCATGCCCAGAGAACAAATCATGAAAGTCCTCTCGAGAGACATCTTCAAGCTCGCCTGAAAACTTCAACAAGCAACCTGTCTGTTCATCCAAAAGCCGACCCTGAAACACATTGACAAATTATTATTAGTGTGATCGGGGCTTATCTCAGAGAGAGAACTCCAGCCTGTAAGCACTCATGGGGCTCTTACCATTTCTGTGTCTTCAGCATTTTTCTGCTGCTTATCTTTATCCCTGAAGAATATTGTAAGGAAAGGTTAGTAACTTGAATAAATATATTTTCAGGAGATAGGTATTGCTTGTGTACTCACTGTCTAGATTTTGCTTTTGACTCTGCTTTGAACAATTTTCTCTCCTCGGCTTTCTTTGCATGGTAGTCTTCTCTGAAAACAAAACAGCAACACCATTGTATCAGACAGAGATATTAGTTTCTTAGGGAAAACACATCATTGGTCCATTGTAAACCTTACATCAACAAGAAGTAGAACATACCTTCTTAACACAAGCATCTCGTTGTCTTTGAATGATTTTATGTCTGAGCGTTCTAGGAACTGCTTTGATCCCTCTTCTGTGTCGAAACAGATGAACACTGAACCCTGTTATGAAATTAATGGAGATTTAAAATATCTACCTAAATACACTGGAAAAACAATTAGAATTGTTACATATAGTTTAAAAGATACCTTGAACTGCTTTTGCAGGTTTTTCCTCATCTGAATGTTTTCTATTTTGCCTTTCCCATTCAGCCACTCCTGGACCTCATCAAGGGTAGTTTCAAGAGGAAACCCTTTCTAGAGGAGAAATGATCATTGAACATGTTATATTATGTGAAAACAAGCAAAGTATACTGAAGGCAAAGAACTAAATCTGAATATGCACAATAGAAAAAGCATTTGTTTTTAAGTTGGCATAAATACCGCAGCTTGCAGGAGAGACTTTTTTTGGAACATCTAGCTGAAATGATTGCATTCTAATACAACAGTTCTACACTAAATAATTTCATCATGAATGTTATAATGTTCTTAATCACGTTAAAATATTTAGATTCAACTAGAGGTTTCAGTGCTGATGAATTGTATTGCATGATACCGACATGTTTACGCTACATAACAAAATTACAAACAGCAGGATTTACTGCAGGATTAAACAAGGTGTACCTAATGATCTGGCAAATGTTATAATATAAGATAAATGTAAATAAGAATTCAAAATCAGTCTGAAAGCAATGAAACTCACAATGTACACAGATTTGTGTTTGAGAGCGTCTTTGTAGTCCTCATCCTGTTCGGGTAAGGGTTTGGCTGGAACCCTTCTGACTTTAGTCTTGTCTTCGCTGATTTCCAAGAGGCCAATCTTTGACTTCTGGAGAGCTGCAACAATGACGCTTTCATCTGTAGTCAAAGTCTTCAGTCTGGGAAGAGAATACAGATGTTTCAACAAATACTCTGAACTCAAGGGAAGAGAAATTCAAGATCAGTCCTGCTGTAAGATTCACTTATGATTTACATTATCATTGTAGTGACAGTATAAAACTGACACACAGAAAGGCATGTAAAGTCTTCCTTTTAAATCAGGGTCTTTGAATGGTCTCACCAAGGCCAGATGATGTGTGTCACCACAATCTGCAGTTCTCTCTATATCTGCAGGGTTACATTTTTAAGAATATATTTTTTTAAATGACTGAATTACCACTACACTCATCTTTTAATTAAGTGCTGACTAAAACCGACTTCTGTCTGAATGAACTTTTTTAAATAGGATGTGATCTGAATCTACTAGCCCTATATGACGAGCTCTTAAATTCAGCTAAATTACTTTAGCCTGTTTCTAATGTGTGCATACGGTGGCCAGATAGATAAGTGTTGCTGGTATCAAGTGCACTTCAGGTACAGGGTAGGGGCCGGTGCTATATTTGCCCTGGTAGTAATGAGTCATACACTGGTTCTTCAAACTGATTAGTCATTGCAGTCTTTCTCTTCTTGTCACACTTCAATCAGCAACATGAAAAAGCTCTCCATGTCACCATCTTCAGTAGGGATGTAACGATATGAAATTTTGAGTACGATACGATACGATATTGCGATTGATATCACGATATCACAATACAATATTAAGCGCATAATTCATTTCTACCCCCTCAAATTAAATGTTGTACCGCTGATTTAAATAAAAAACAAACGAATAATTCTAATTTTTATATCTTATTATGAAGAGATTTCTGAGAGATTTAAATAACTTATCACCAAAACAAAGACACTGCTTCTCTACTATTGTTTTTAAAGAAGCATTACACCTATAATTTTAAAATTAAATAGGAATTTTAAATCTAAACTTTAGGCACTTGTCTGTAACTGTAAAAGTATGCATAAAATAAAATAATTTAACAATAGTGTGATAATTTTCCCATGTCTTATTTGCTTATCAACTCTATTTTATTCAACACTATTTTTGCAAGCCATGCTTTTACCTTAATAGGCCTACATTATGACAGGCACAATGAACTCAGTAAAATATTAAATTATGATTTTTATTTGTTATTAATTAAAACTGCAGTCTCAAAATCAATGTTTTTGCAGTGCACTCCTCTCCCTCCCTCACACTTTCGCAACGTCACCTATGCTTGACAGTAGTGTCACCTAAGTTTGACCTAGTAGGGATTCCATAGTATTGCGCAACATGCCGGTGTTACGCCGAAAGCTGTGACCTGCCAGAATGTGTGATATTCTGGCAGGTCACAGCTTTCGGCGCAACACCGGTATAGCTCGTATAGCTGAGTTCCTATGCTAGTTCACGTGAAGTTGTGATGAACATATAAAGGATCTTTGCACTTATTTCCTTCATCTGCCTTTCACCGAAGTTCGCCAACTTTACCTGGGATTTAACGCGCGGTGCGGTGGATGTTTTTTTTTTTTTTTTTTTTTTGTAGGCCTATCTCATTTCCTCACGTTCACCTGGATTCATAATGATATAACTCACCCGCGAGCAACTTTCTCTTCAGTCTGGTAAGCTACTATGCCGATCTTTTTCTCTATCTCTCCCTTTTCTCTTTCTCTCTCTTCTTCTTTGCTACTGCGTGACTCAATGTGGTGAAGCTGCCGGAAGCTGCACGCGTTGCTCTGCGTAGTGTAAACAACAGCCCACGTGAGACGTGACTGTTTAGTTTAAAGTTAGAAGTCATGTTTCAGTGATAAGATGTTGTGTCAATGTGTTATTGTTTGGTTTCCAAAGTTGGTGTGACCCATACAGTGTTAGATTGAGTGCTACGTTTATGACAACATTGCTTACCAGACTCTCCACAATGACGGAGCGCATTTACCATGCACGCTCGCCTCAATACCGTGACACGGTATAACAAGAAAAAACGTACGGTTGACATTCGTGGCCTTTTCATATCGCGAACGACCGTTTGGCGGTATATTGTTACATCCCTAATCTTCAGTAAACATTACTTTTAGTAGATTGTTGTCCCATCTTTCTTTCTTGTTAGTGAAGTTTCAACATCTGATTCAGTCCTGCCGTGCTAGTGAGACCCCAATAGTGATCAGTCTAACCAAATATTTCCTCAGCCGTTAGAAAAAAGCACACATGTGCCTTTTAGATGTTTACAATCATTTGAAACGATTTTAGGAGGTAAACCCCACTTCCCCATCTCCTGCACAAGAAAGAAAGAGACAAGTACAACCTCCAGAGGATGATAAAACATTGGCACTGAAGCAGAGGCTGTCACATATCATCACACAGCTACATTTCCTGTGTAAACAGGCTTAAATAACTGGATTCCTGTATTCAAATGTGAGGACTGTTCTAACAAAGAACAGTGTTTAATGAGGAATTTTTGGATGGACAAACATTGCTTGGTTTTGTCTTGTATGGCATATATATATATATATATATATATATATATATATATATATATATATATATATATATATATATATATATATATATATATATATATATATATATATATATATATATATATATATATATATATATATATATATATATATATATATATATATACACACACACACACACACACACACACACACACACACACACACACACACATACATATAAAAAATCATTGGTAAAGACACACGTCTTAATTTGACTGCAAACGACTTAAGATAAAATAAAACGTAACAAACCTGTTGAATTTGAGCATCGTCTCCAATGTCACCCAGCCGTCGTCGAGTTGCAGCTGTTCTTTGAGAAACTTGTCTCTCGGAAGATTGTGATCCCCAAAGTAATACTACAGGTGGGATTGAGAGACATTTTAGATGAAAAAAATTAACTGAGTGGTTCGTGGTGTAGTGGTTAGAGTGTCACCCCCATGAGGCTCAGTCCTCGCAGCAGCCCGGGTTCATATCTGACCCACGGTCAGTTCTCTGCATGTCATTCCCCTCTACACCCATGTCATCTCTGTTACTCTGCACTATAAATTAAGCATTGTAAATGCCGGAGAATAAAAAGGACTTTCACAAAATGTACATTTCAAATCAGAATTACCTCTATTTGTCGTGCCACTTTCTGCTCAATTGGAGACATCTCTTGATTTTCTGCCATGATTCTTCTGTAAAGACATTAAAGGGGCACTGTGTAATATGACATCATCAAGAAAGTTCTACAAAGTTCTAGAATGCAACGCTCCCTGGGTAACCCCACCCCTTTAGAATAATAACAGAAGCTACAGTGGCCTTCAAGGACAAGAACAATTCTAAATTTCAAAAAAATGCACCTAATGACATTCCAACCAACATGGACGCCTCCATAAGACCTGCCCGCTCAATGGACAAAATGTAATATTAATATTTGTAATTCTCCGCTCAGGAGGATAATTCAGATTATTGGCAGAGGTGATTTTACACCAATGAGGACATATTTATGAATGAGGATATTTATTTTAGCTAATAAATTACTTAAAATGTTACACAGTGCCCCTTTAAGGAAAATATTTTTATTATTACAAAAAAATGCTCTGACAACTCATTACATATTCATGTACATTTTAACATAGAAACATTTTGTTGAATAATAAAAAAAAATCCTCAACAATTTATATATATGGGTTAGACAAGACTAGGGAATATCATTTTTCATCCAAAATCGATCCGCATAATCAGTCACAAGTGATTTGAAAAAGCTGTCAGCTTGTCCTATACTGATTTATTTTGAATTGGTTAATTTTGAATAGGTTGAAGAGACAATCCTGGCAGGTATCAAGAGGAATTTGTCGAATTTCAAAACATTTTATATTTATAAAAATCTATGGATAATTTAGTGCAATCTCGATATTGTCAAGTAAAGATTGAAAGCACACTATCTTCAACTTCCTTTCACCTTTATTCAGCTGTTTTTTTTTTTTTTTTTTTTTTTTTACATTTCTGCAAACTATCTGCATGGTCACATTTTTGTTTTGTTGAGATTTGAGTGACGAAGCCTTTTATATAAAATCATGTCAATCTGCTCTGAACAGCTGCAGCAGAGTGTTAATCAGTTATGTGTGAATTAGTCATTTATAAACAGTTTATTATCAAGAAAAAAAGCCCAACAATCATTGGGCCGTATGGCTATATGTCTCAAACAGCTTGGCCCAGTAAGTAAAACCTTACCCATTTATAACCAACAAAATGTGTATATTTTGCGTGTAACTGACACGAACAGGAAACATTTCGTTAATGTCATGCTGTTGTTGCTGCTAGCTCGATAGCTAACCTGCTAGCTTATATTAGCTTACGTGCCGCAGCTAAACACCGGCCACGTTGTGTCCAAAACACTAAAACCCAACTCAGCCAGCGTGTTGAGTCCAGACCGACCTATGGTCCAGACTATAGACTGAATATACAAAGTCCCAGGCACGTTGCCATGGCATGTTTTATTTAGTGAGCCATGCATTACTTTCGTACGTAATGTTGAATTAGTCATAAACTCGAGCGTACTCGATTCTAGCAAACGCGTGCTTTTCAAACGCTCCACGAGATATCAACCCAGTTCCTTTGATAACCTACAGAACAATCCAAAGGAAGTATAAATACACCATAAAAGAGCTTAAACGCCGCGTTGAATCGTTAAACTTACGATACTTTGAGTTTTCGCTGTGCAGACGAAAAGTCCTCAATTCGTTTCTTGCACGTTGTGGGATTGCGTGCGTGCTACGGAGCGAGGCGAGGACCAAAAGCAGATCGCTCCGCGTTAAAGACGCCGAGCTTCAGCTCAGCTTCGGGGGGTCCACATGATAATAAAATAAAATATGGTTAGGTCACAGCGATACATGGGTCACAAATTTAACTGCAGGATGGTTATTTCACGGTTATTGTTTTCTACTTGTTTTATATAAATATTAAAAGCCCTAGATTCTTTGATAACGTATTATTTTCATATTTCCATGTGTTTCTTTCATATCTTGTTCATATATTGACTTATTTACATACATACTTCTTTATATGGAACTAAAATCGTAAGGGTGGTCTTTTTTGGATACATTGTTTGAAGCATAGTCTATACTTGAGCAAGTAGTATACATGTTCATACTGATAAGTAAATGCTTTTGACTCTTGTTTTCCTTTTCTTTATTTTTCCCCTCTTTTTTGTCCTTTTTCTATCAACACTAAATCTATCTATGTTCATTTATGTTTATTAACACGCCTTTTTTTACATTTTATTTAAAACATATTTAATTTTAATTACGATTTCTAAATTATTTTTTTATTTTCTCTCTCTTGAAATTTGAAAATATTAGGTGAAGATAATGTAAATATGTATGGGTGTGTGATGGCGCAAGCACATGTTGTATGAGAGTGACATATGCACTGACTTCAAGGCCCAGTCCAAGTTTTTTTTTGTGTATTAGTTTTACTTTTTTTGTAGACACATTAGTTAACGCATATATGAAATGTGTGAGTAAGCATTGTAAATGTTCATATCTTTGTAAGCTTGTTTTACTTTATTTATTAAAATTTTATTTTTTTCTCCTTACATTTTTTTCTTACCTTTTATTTCTACTCCATTATGAATATTTTTCTTTTTTTTTTAAATATTTTTCCCTCTTTTCTATCACACAAAATGTGTTCGTTTGTGGTTATGTCTTCAAAAACTGATAAATAAAACAGGGTTTTTTTAATCGTAAGGGTGGTGATTAATTGATCAAACAACAGTCTGGTGGTAAAGTTTATTTAAAAATTTTTAAAATTTTAAAATATTATTTGGCATGCCCTTGTAGTGCTTCAGTAGGCTAGTGTGAGTTGGATTTGAATAATGCTCAAATCATAATTTTTTCTCTTTTCAGTCTGTTCTATCAAACAGAAAATACCATGAGGAAACTAAAATGCCACATAAGAATGCCCTGAGTTTTTCAAAGAAAAGCTTGTTCTTCATTGTAGGCTATTCACAGTTTGGTTAACGTATATCAATATAAAGGCAGTTATCCAGTGCAAAACATGGACTTACAAGACATCCTGTGAATAGTGCACCTGATACTGACAGAAGAATAATTTAACTAAATACTGTTCATTTGCTTGATACAGAAATGGCAACAATCGTGATGAAGAGTTTGACACTAAACACTGAAAACACAAACGCATCCATGTGATCTGGCCGGGCTGGGAAGAGTCCCCACAATCTCCCATGAGTCCAGCTGAGGGTCGTACTTCTCAATACTCTGCAGGTAGGTCCCTTTAGAGTTGGAGTAGCCCCCTGTTACATAAATACAGCCGTTTATTACCACGGCCCCACACTCCATCCTCCTCTCCTTCATCATTGATATCGTCCTCCACTCGTCTCGCTCTGAGTCGTAGCAGTCCGCGATGGTTGTCTGTCCGCCAACCAAATAAAGCTTGTTGCCCAGAGACACAGAGCACAGCCCGTATTCTGAAAAAAATAAATAAAAAAACAGGTGTTTAAATCAAAACACAGCATTCAGCATATTCTCAATCCTATCTCTTCTTTTTCTTTTTCTCATACCTGGATGGGGACTTATTGTAAGAATACTCCAATCGTTGACATCCGGCCTGTAGACTTGGATTTTGTCATAGGTGCAGTTTCCTCTGTAGCCATAGTGACCTCCAGTCACATATATTTTGTCTCCCATTACACAAGCAGTGGCGTTTCCTACACCTTAAAAGAAAACAAAGGTTATAGGTATCACTGGACCAATCACTCACATCTATAATGTTAATGACTCAAACTTGCATTCATTGATTTCTTTGAAGCTGTAAACACTAACATACTATCATCACCCTATGCAGTTGATATAATACATTCTGCAGATCTGTTCATTTGGAGTTGTGTTTCTAGTCACATGGCAAATGTAAGTTAAATATTCAGAAAAGTTAACAGTTCTGTTTTGCTCTCCACCAACTACTGAGATAAGTATTCATTTGCTAGTATACCATATGGTTTTATCAGAGATTTCTTTCTGAACGTTCAAACTAGCTGCCAGTGCCTGGAAAAAAGGGTTGATGAAAGCATTTGACTACAACAATCCATCCAAGTATCACAAGTAAAGCAGTTGGGTCATAATTCTCTGTCGGCCAAAACTTTAGTCATGTGATCAAGTGTCAATTTGATAATATTGTAGAGTGCAGCTTATAATTATGAGAAAAGTGAAAACATTCATTATTTATAACTCATTTCCAAATTCCATGTGTGGTTTTCAGCTGTATCCAGGTTAAGGAAATTTAGTTTTTATGACAACTGAACTGTAGGCCTAGCCATCACAGCTGAACAAACTCCAATCTTCTGGTAATGGACCTAAGATGTTGCTGAAAGCTAAGAAAGATGACTAAAGTGGAGGTCAAGAATGTACCTTTAAGCTAAATTATGTTATTTGGTGTTCCCAATAAACTGATTGAAATCAAACCATAGGCTTCATGAATGAACATTGATTTTCAATCAGAAATCAACAGCTAACACATAAAGTATACAGTACTGTATATTCATTGGAAAGACGACAATGTAATGAGGTCCATTCTTGAACTTGGCAAACAATCTTTCTACCATTTAGAAAATATTCAGGAGTTTCTGTCACATCAACCGGATCTTCATCAGCAGATTGATACCTTTGAATGTACTTTGAATGAAACTCAGCTTTAAGCCAACATGAACAGGAATTCCTTTAAGTTCTCAGATCAGAAGAAAACGGTCTTTGGACATCAGCTATGCCATCAAAACTAGGCAAACCCCATCTGCTGATGAAGATCATGTGACATGATCCAACGCTCCAGAACAGCTACTAAACTAACCCTGTGGTGAGATTGTTTCCTCAACATTAGTTCATTCTGTCTTCATCCCTGCAGTTCATCAATCTATAGCCTATGGCAAATATCACTTCATATTTTGCTGTTTTGATGTACCTTGGACCATTTTCGCCACAGGGGACCATTTTTTTTTCAAAGGATCATAACACTCTGTCTCTTGCTCTGGAGCTCCTCCTCTGTAGCCTCCGATGGCGTAAATACAGCCATGCAAGGCCACAGAGCAATGGTAGTATCTAGCTGTGATCATGGGGCAGCCCTCGGTCCATTCATCATAGTCACAGTTATAAACAGAAACCGTGTCCAGGGCCTCAACAGTATTTGTCCTGTAACCGCCAGTCACGTAGATATTGGCTCCTAGTAAACTGACGCTGTAGCTCTCCACTGCGTGGTCCGGCATGTCTTTCCCTTGCACCCAGGTGTTGCTGGTTGGATCCCATATGTGAACTTCACATAGAGCGTGCCAGTAGTATCCACCTATGACATACATACTGGAAGACATCTTTCTGCTTGTGGACACCTCCTTGCCGCTGGACCTCAAAGCCTGAACGATCATAGACTTAAATTTCCCTTCGTTGTTCAGCAAGTATCGTCTGTGCACCTCAACAGTGGCCTTCAAGTAAACCTCATCCAGATCCAGCTGGATGGAGCGCAGCAGGTCTGCGGCACGGTGAACACGGTTATCCAAGTCGTGTGTTACCCATTTGGCTACAGCATCTAGCAACGTTTCATCCCGGTGCAAGGTGAGGTCCTGGTCTGCCAGCACTGAGGCCATCCTCTCATGGTCCAGCTCCAGGAACTCCTCTTGCAGAATGAGATCTGGGAACCTGCTCAGCGTGACTCTGCGGGCCTCCCTCTCCAGGTCTGGACACAGGTGCCGCTGAGCGAAAGCGTGCATCCCCAGGCAGTTGTCCACATCCAAGAGGCGGATTAGGAACTCCTCACAAGCTCCTTTGACCGAAAGGAACTGGAGGAGGTCTGCGGCCTCCAGCAGGCTCTGCACGTTGCACTTGGTGATGTGCACCTGGGCCGTGTACACGTAGTTGAGCAGAGCACCCAGCACAACACTGTCCACCCCGCTCAGTTTGATGAGGCTGTTGGACCTCTCCCTCATGTCAGCAGTGAACATGACTTTGAAGTAGGAGCTGCGGGCCGCCAGCAATGCCTTGTGGCAGTGGAACACCTGTCCCGACTCTCCACATTGTAAGGCAATGTCGGTAAAGAGGCCGCTTATGTAGAAATGCCTGAGTGCACCCAGGAGCTCTGCTGAATGGTCACCATCACAGAAGTCGTGTGTGTAGATTTCATCTGGCTGATGATGTGACATGGTACCTGGATAGTGGATACATGAGGTAGAATACATGAGAAAGAATAGAAGGCCTATATAGAAGGCTTTATCTGCCTGTCCCTGGGGGGACAGGCAGATAAAGCAAAGCTGTCACACGTAGCCTATGATTGATGGTGGTATAACAATGCAAACATTCCTTTATTTAATATTTGAATCACAAACAGGTGACATTAAAATCGTATAAGCTTACCTCAGTCTCATCCTATTTTCATGAATGAACCGCGTTGTTCTCAGCCATTCGACAGTGTCCGCGCTCTGGACGCTCCTCAACAAAACACATGAATCTCAATTTAGCTCCTGCGGGACGGTCGCAGGGCAAGCTCTATCCTATTTTGGTATTTGTGCGCAGTGGCCATCCCCCCCAACTCCCATCCCCGCCCCTCCTCTCAAACAGCACGCTCAATATCTCCACCGACGGGTCCTTGACAAAAACAAACCAAGCAACCATGGAGAGGAATCACCCAGCACCGCTATTATTTTTTTTCTCCACAGTAGCCTAAATATAGCCCCTAACCACGGTCTCGTGACGCGCTATCGGACGGCGCATTAGTGTAGGCTACCCAACAGGCGGAGAAGCATCAGTAGAATACAAATCTTATACAAATGAGTCAACGCAGCACAACAAGAAGCACTCTTATACCCTATTCATGTTTCCCGTCCCCCGCACCTCTCCCCCCACACACACACAATTCATGCTGTTGCCATGGCATTTTGAACCAAATTCGAGAGTGCATGGTCAAGGCTTTACCTAATCCTTACACGGATTAACCTAACAGCACAGGGCACAATATTCATTCCAGCACAAGATCCCAGAGAAAGTGTACTCAAGAGTTGGTTTGTAGATATTACAGAAAATATTAGTTACTTTAAAATAAATGTAAGCGCACTGTTCAAATCTTTGAATACATTTCAATTATTTTGAGTCACACAGTAAAAATTGGTAGGCCAAGTGGTATCGATAAGATGTATTGAAATGTCAAGCACACTCACGATAAGATGTATTGAAATGTCAAGCACACTCACATCAGAGAACGGCCCATTTCAGAGAGGGTTCTTTAGAACACAGTGGCCTACTTTGCAAATTGCTGTTGGTCTGTGTTGCATTAAGTGTTTGTGCTTCATGTTGTTAGGTAGATGTATCGAATTTTAGGAGCGTGTTTTGTAAGAATAACTTGCACAGTGATTTACAGTTGATAACACTGAGAAACTATGCACCTCTGCACATCACTAACTACTGTTAACTACTGCAATTAAAAACGATTAATACAAAAAGGTAATTATAGTGGCATTTTTAAACATTGCAATGTAGGATTTCTGTGCTATTGGGTTGACGAAGTTCACTGAATTAAAAACTCTCTACATCAAAAAGATCTTGTTTCTTTGTAAGTACTTTATTTTACATCTCTTCTGCAAAAAGCTCAAACAAAACACTGAACAGCACATGGCACTTAAACATTTCATGTAGTTGTTTTACTTCAACAAAGTGCACATTAAGCATCTAAACACTGGAATGTTATCAAAATGTAAGTGTTCAACTTCTAAACCAAGTTGTTAATTGTAAACAATGAGACTGAGGGGGATGAGTTACGTTAAGACACGACTCTTGAGGAAATTGAGATTTTAGAGTTTTTTCCTCTGCGGTCGTCTAAATGCTGATCTGCCCCACATCCTTCACCAGTGGCTTCAAGGCACTGAGGTCCTTCAGGAGAGAGGACAAACCCACACAATACCACACGTCCCCGCTGCGGTCTGCGGGGGCGCTGAAAGACTCGATCTCCACTCCCTCTGTGGCCAGCAGTCCTACGTGGAGAACAATCGAAGAGAGAAAATAGGGTTGATTTTAAAAGATGACAGAATGACAACAACTCTCATCTGAATGAAAATTCAAAATAAATAGCCTAACCACTCCAACCATAAGGACCACCTGAATCTTCCCTTGAGTTGCTTAATTTCCCTAAGTTGGATACATTTGGTCTCTTGATTCATAGGCTATATATACAGTGGCTTGAAAAAGTATTCATACCCCTTGAACTTTTCCACATTTTGTCACGTAACAACCACACACGTACATTTATTTTATTGGGATTTCATGTGATAGACCAACACAAAGTGGTGCATAATTGTGAAGTGGAATGAAAATGAAACATGGTTTTAATTTTTTTTTATAAATAAAAAACAGAAAAATGTGGCGTGCAAAAGTATTCAGCCCCCTGAGTCAATACGTTGTAGAACCACCTCTCGCTGCAATTACAGCTCCAAGTCTATTTGAGTATGTCTCTACCAGCTTTGTACATCTACATACTGACATTTTTGCCCATTCTTCTTTGCAAAATAGCTCAAGCTTCAGATTCAGTGTCAGATTGGATGGAAAGCGCCTGTGAACAGCAATTTTCAAGTCTTTCCAGATATTCTCAATTGTATTTAGGTCTGGACTTTGACTGGGCCATTCTAAGACATGACTATGCTTTTATCTAAACCATTCCATTGTAGATATGGCTGTATGTTTAGGGTAGTTGTCCTGCTGTAAGGTGAACTTTCACCCCACTCTCAAGTCAGTTGCAGACTCTAACAGGTTTTCTGCCCTGTATTTGGCTCCATCCATCTTCCCATCAACTCTAACAAGTTCCCCCTTCCCTGCTGAAGAACAGGACCCCCACAGCATGATGCTGCCACCACCATGTTTCACAGTGGGGATGGTGTGTATAGGGTGATGTGCAGTGTGAGTTTTCCACCACACATTGCATTTTGCATTATGGCCAACAACTTCAATTTTGGTCTCATCTGACCTGAGCACCTTCCTCCAACCCTTGCCACAAACCATTCGGGGGACGCAGCATATGCAGATAAGACCAAACTTGAAGTTTCTGGCCTAAATGCAATGTGTGGTGGAAAACTCACACTGCACAACACCCTGAAAACACCATCCCTGCCGTGAAACATGGTGGTGGCAGCATCATGCTGTGGGGGTCCTGTTCTTCAGCAGGGACAGGGTAACAGGACAGAGTTGATGGGAAGATGGATTGAGCCAAATACAGGGCAGAAAAACCTGTTAGAGTCTGCAAAAGACTTGCGACTGGGTGGAGGTTCACCTTCAATGAGGACAGCTACCCTAAACATACAGCCATATCTACAATGGAATGGTTTAGATCAAAGCATAGTCATGTGTTAGAATGGCCCAGTCAAAGTCCAGACCTAAATACAATTGAGAATATCTGGAAAGACTTGAAAATTGCTGTTCACAGACACTCTGCATCCAATCTGACACTGAATCTGAAGCTCGAGCTATTTTGCAAAGATGAACGGGCAAAAATGTCAGTCTGTAGATGTACAAAGCTGGTAGAGACGTACCCAGATAGACTTTGAGCTGTAATTGCAGCGATAGGTGGTTCCACAACGTATTTACTCAGGGGGGCTGAATACTTTTGCACGCCACACTTTTCAATTTTTTATATTTAATTTTCATTCCACTTCACAATTATGTACCACTTTGTGTTGGTCTATCACATGAAATCCCAATAAAATAAATGTACGTGTGTGGTTGTGACGTGACAAAATGTGGAAAAGTTCACAGTTTACAGTGTCTTGCAAATACTTTTTCAAGACACTGTAAATCTACAGGAATAATTTGTTTTTAATTATTAATGTATACAAAAAAACAAAACATACTAATATATTTCCAGCATAGGAGGAAAACAAAATGCTTTAGCTGTGCAAGTCCCATTATTTTCTTTTTTGTACAGCACATACCAGTACATATTGTGATCATTCAAGAGTCAATTTTCCACAAAATGGCTCAGGAAAAAAATATTCTGGGTGTACAGATGATCAGATAATAGGAACGGTTGAATGTTGATGCATGATTATAATTTTGGTTTCTTCAGTATGACAGAGCATGTATTTTGATACATGTGAATTTAGTAGATTTGAAAATAATTAGGATTATAATTGAATTAATTCTTGATACACTGTATGTTGGTTCTTATACCTCAAATGTCTCATATTTTACATTAATATTTTACATAACTAAAACCCTGTTTTAGTTGACATCAGTTATGGCCCTATTTCTATCTACTGATAGAGGACTGCTTTCCCCTAAACATTACGGGACAACTGCATCAAGTTTTTCTTACCAACCACCGAGGAGAGGAGCTGAGGATTTGCAGAGGCCTTGAAGAAGAGCAGATTTCCAGTGAGAGAGACGGGTTGTCTGAACACGCTGTCACTCAGCTCCAGCAGGACCGGCATGCCGCCTTGAACCGATCCCCTGGCTTTGTAGCTGCAGCCCTTGGCAGTGATCTCCACCTTACACACTCCAGCCCCGTCAGACGCTAAGTGCTTCTGGCTTACCTGTAGAGTCGTACACACATATTAGAAAAAGGAACAAAAGACAAGACTAGATACCGTCATGTGCAAGGAGTTGATGTTGTACCATGAGTCCAGACTCCTTGGCAAGGTTCAGTACGTTGACAAGGTTCGGGCAGCAGCCAGATCCCTTATTCAGCAGTCCAACTAGGACCGAAGAAGTCATATAACCAGTGGAGGACTTCATGCCATCCCCTGGTTTGAGGAAAACCGAACATAGTGTTAAATTCCACTACTAGCTTATTGTGATTTAGGGAACTTAAAAAAAAAAAGGTGGCGCCAGTGATTCTGGAGAATGCTTGTTGTCAAAATAACTTTGTCAAAATCAGTGAATATCTCCTCACAAACAATTCTGGTGTGTAAACAAAGGGTATGAAAACAATGAGGAGAAATTCACTGATTCTGACAAAAGTGATTTTGACGACAAGCATTCTCCAGAAACACTGAAACCAACTTTAACCCATTGATGACGGCTGCTGCGCGATGCCACATTGCCTCTCCTGCCTGATGCTGCATCGTGCAGCATTGTTACTTTATCTAATTTTCATGGCATGCACAGCATAGAATGCACTGTCATTGGTTCAAATACACATGAGGTGGGTTTTGTTGATTTTTTAAGACCACGTGATCACCCAAAAGTTGTGTGGTTTGGCGAAAATCACATCACTCAAAAAAATTAAAAATTAAAAATAAAACAAAATAATAAAAAAAAATAAGCCGGCTGTGTCAGCGATAGTGTATTACAGAACAGTTAGTGGCATTTGGTGCGCAGAATCAAGGTCCACTATAGGTTACTGACGAAAATCACACTAAATATTTTATATTATTTATTCTTTTTTTTCTCCCCCATCTAATTTTGACGATTTTTAGAAAAATTTGTTGGTGTGTAAGCGCTAAGGGAGCATGTTTAAATAAAACCTGTGAACCTTAACTTTTAAATGTATTTTATTTCATGTTTCTATGTGCTACACAGGCTTAGATATTAAGGTTTTGGTAGACTTGACAATTCGTACTATTTTTTCAGAAAACCCTCAGGCATTAAGGACATGCATCCTAGATTGCCATAGTCATCAATGGGTTAACTGCAGAAAATGCATCTTCATAAATTACTACAATAGCTTATTATACAACTGACTGGCTTCTATGAAATGCAGTTTCACAATCATACCACAAGAGGGCGGCAATGTTACATTATCTTCCTATGATAAAACCCTCACTCCCTGTATTCAAGCCAGGGTGTGACCACAAACTGGTTAGACCAGGGTGTGTTACCTTGAGTAGTGATTTGGACATGACTCAGCTGTTTGGTAGAGGATCCGGCACATGACTGCAGAATACCTCCGACTGCTTCTCCGAGTTTGATTAATTGGTGAGATTCCTGGGAGAACGTGCTGGCCAAAACCTGTGCATTTACCTGAGGGGGGAAAAAAAGGAGGTGACATGGCTACAAAAAATTCTTCTGTCAACTGAATGTGATCACAAGTTTTTAAAACCGATGCTCCACATTTCACCATCTCTGGGTGACTCACAATCATTTGAATGGAGGGCCAAGGCTTGATTCCCGATTCTTTGTGTCAAATTAAGCTTTTTCTTCATTCAGAACAAGCAAAACCTTATCTAACCACAAGGTCAAATTTAGTGGTCAAACTTTTTGATCATACCATTATTATAACATTACAATCTTGGAAGATAAAGTAAAGGTTCTTTCACCAAATGCTACTTCCAAGGGCAAGAATTTACTTTCAGTCAAACTCAAGCCAACATGGATGAGATATCCTTGGTCAACAAGCAGATGTTGATGTCAGAATGCCTCAATTGTGGCATTATTCCCAAAAGTGTGATCTGAAAAGATAATCAACTCCAAAGAGAACTAGGGAGTTTTTGATACTTTCCAATATTGTCAAGAGAGACAGCTCTACCATTAACTCATCCATAAGTGCATCTGTTAGTTCAGGAACTGAAATATCTTAGACCAAATGCCACCACGGGGACAGTTTGGCTGGTCAGTATAAAATTTGACTATAAAAGTATAGGCCTTTTTACAAGAAAGATTAGACTTTCCAAAAGGTCTCCAAACTGTTGTTTGAAACTACTGCATGTATAAAATATTCCAAAATGCTAAATTTAGTAAGCTTAATTTATTTCCATGAGATGGACTGAGTTGCAAATACATAAAGGGGTCTAATGAAAGATGCCATCCATTGGAAGTGTAGGATCAATAGAAACTCGAGGCTAGAATAGTTATACGCAGCCTAACTCATTTCTTTCGTGCACTCTCCCCCTCCCCCAAAAAAAACATTATGGAAGTGCAGTGCTACATAATACAGTGTTTAACATGTTTTGCAACAAAAACTTAAGCATCAGTAAGTAATTTGTTTAAGAAAGGTATAAGCACAGTTACACTGTGTATAACTTACTGCTCCAACCAACTTCTTGCCCTTCACCATGTCCACAATCTGCAGAGCGATGTCCTCCCCACAGCGAGCCTGAGCCTCCTTGGTGCTGGCTCCCAGGTGAGGACAGCTGATGGCGTTAGGATGGTCGATCAATGCGCGCTCCTGAGGAGGCTCCTGCAGACCAACATAAACACAATCAGTTGTAGTGACGTTTACATTAAGTTATCATTTCCACAATGAGGTTGTCTGTGTGTGGTGTCACGCTCCAAAATAATCTTGCCTCGACAAAGACGTCAAGCCCGGCTCCTCCACACTGTCCGGACTCCAGCGCTCTGAGCAGAGCAGCCTCATCGATGATGCCCCCTCGTGCACAGTTCACAACCTTCACTCCTTTCTTGCATTTAGCAAACGATTCATCATTAAGCAGACCTTGGGGAAAAAATGAAAACAAATTAAATTAAGAAATTCAAAAATTATTTTGATCAGCACATAATTATTGATCAGAATCTCAGTAAAACTGACCGACAGTAGAGGGCATGAGGGGAGTGTGCACTGTGATATAGTCACACTGGGGCCAAAGCTGCTCCAGAGACATCTGCTCCACCCCCCAGGTAGCGGTCACCTCAACAGGAGTGATCGGATCGTAGCCGATAGTCTGAGGACAGACAGAAGAGAGAGAGAGAGAATATTTAAATGGTTTGTTTCATCTCAGTATTGGAGTGCCATTAAACCTCTGTGTCATGTGGTTTCTCTTAAACCTTACCCTCATGCCAAATGATTGCATCCTGGAGGCCACTTCCTTTCCTATTCTGCCGAGTCCAACTATCCCCAGGACCTTGCCATACAGCTCTGCGCCCATGAACTGTAAGAATTAGAAAACAAAACAATGACCCCCAGTCTACCGAATGCCAAACTGCATATAGCCGTCGCATCTGTTTAGTGACAACGGGCTGGACAATGGAGCCGACCACGCAGCAGTAAATCGCCATGTGTGCCAACTGCAAACACGGCCGTTCAAACAGCAGACAGTGGAGGAGAAGGTGGACAGAGGGGTGGAGGGGTGACAGCTGGGTGACAAACTAAAAACTCTCACCTTTTTGCGATCCCATTTGCCCTGTTTCATGGACATTGCAGCTTGAGGCACGTGTCTGAAAACGGAAGGGCATAATACAAATAAATGGCATGTCTTTGAACAGAGTCTGGCCATTTTGACAATTTCCCATAAGGACATGTCTCATCTTGCCTTGAGAGGCTCATCACCAGGGCACACGTCAGCTCGGCCGCGCTGATCGTATTGCCGCTTGGAGTGCTGGAGAAAACAAAAACAGAATGCAGTCAATGTATGGCACGTTGTTTTTAAACCAAAATGTGTTTAAACAGGACTGGAGGCTCACTTCATGACGATGATGCCCTTCTTGGTGGCAGCATCAACGTCCACGTTGTCCACCCCTGTCCCAGCTCTGCCGATGATTTTCAAGTTGGTAGCAGCATCGATGACATCGGCCGTAACCTTGGTTGCTGATCTGACCACAAGGCCATCATAGTCCTGGTACGGTGGGAAAGGTACACGGTTGAGGTCCACTTTAAGTAATCACTAATAAAGGTCATATTAAGTTACTTTTCAGTAAGACGATAAATATACTCATAACATGCAGTAAAACAAAACTGTTAGCCTACCTGTCAATATGACTTCATGGTTACTCCTCTCGGGTTAATTATAAAAGAAGAGTGGACGTGAACTGGCAAAAACTAAAAAGGGTCCTGTAGTTCTATGTATATTTGTATATTGGTCTAGACAGAAATTAATCGAGATGTGAGACAGCAAACATTTGGCATTTAGAAAAACAACCTTGTCCTTTGAGAGACTAATAGCAACCAGGGATCTGTGGGCACAGCTCTCTTTGGCCTTACAGTGGTGTAGAGCAGCCTTGAATATGGGTTGAATGAGTAGGAAATACATTGTTTCTAAATCCGACACTAAAAGGAAAAAATATTTTTATTTTCCGAGCACACTGCACAGCCACTGCATGAAGCAGATATAGCCTACTATAGTATCAGACAACAAGCTGCCTGTTTCTCTGTCTGTCTGCTGCATGTGTTGGCTCAGAGAAAGTGATGGGAGCACCAGCAAAGTCTGGGCTGAATTGCATCAGCTTCCCAAGGGGGGCGGTACTCAAGGGAGGCGGTACTATACACTTCATTCAATGTCACACTCGCACATCATCCAGGCAGAAAAACGTGCCATGCTACAGGGGAAAGCCCGAAAAACAAAGTGCATTTCACTTTGTGTGCAAAAAAATATATAAAGAAAAACACACACCTAAATGCTATGTTGTGTTTTTTGTGTTGCTTTTTGTCGTTTCAGATTAGACCAAGTGTTGGCTATCCTTCTTCAAAGCACACGATGCTTTCAAAACGATGCTGGCTAATGTGACAACTTTTTTAACTGACTAAAAAAACGAATGCTTGCTGCGTCCGAAATTAACACACATGGCAACAGACATGTGATAGCAACTTTTGCAACCTCACCTTGATCTCTGCGATTAATTCATCCTTCTTCATGTTCTGCTTCTCCGTGACTCGGATGCCATTTTCCTCCAGGATCGCCTTGCAGCGGGGGTCTACGCTCTCACTAATTAAAACAGTCTTGATGGAGATAGGGGCCATCTTGTGGTGGTGGTGGAGGAGGGAGGTAGCTAGGTAGCTCAGTCGAGGTTGCTGTGCAACTAGCAGTGGGCCGGAATCGCGTATGCTTCTGTAGAGAGGGAAGCTCTTTTTTTTCTTCCTCTGCTAGTTTTTGAATGGTTGTCTCGGATTAAAGACGGCCCCCTTTCAAAGTAAACCCCGCCTCTGGTGCATCTGATGCTCTGACGTAACCTCCATGGATGTAACCACACACGGAGGAGGCAATCCGGACTGAAACTTTTGTCTATCTATTCAGCAACGCACGCGCACACACGTAGTCTACATTGTAGCAAGATTGTGTGCAGATTTAACCTGCATGATATGAGACTATTTGTGATTTAGAGTGTGTTCTTTGGTTTTGTTCATATGGCGTTATAATGCATGTCATAGCCTACATTTAGGCTAAAGAAAAGTTTTACATTCACAAATGTAAAATAGAAAGAAATTGAACTAGACAATAACCTCAAGAGGGAAAACAAACAATACAGCTATTAAAAAATGGACAAAAAGGCAGTTCTCCCATATGAACGTTTTCACACACTTAAGGCCTTTGCACACCGGGCGCGACGCGAATAAACGCAACGTAAAAGCGAATGTTTTGAAATGTGAATTTTGTCGCGTCCCACTTTAGAAGCGACGTCCCAGAAAAATCGAACTCAGTTCGAATAAATAAAAAACGCAAATTCGCGATGCGAAATGACGGTGCTGGTGTGGAAGCTTGTATTGACTCTGTATACGTTCGTTAATAA
The DNA here is from genome assembly GCA_949357725.1 of Hyperoplus immaculatus. Taxonomy (NCBI): domain Eukaryota; kingdom Metazoa; phylum Chordata; class Actinopteri; order Uranoscopiformes; family Ammodytidae; genus Hyperoplus; species Hyperoplus immaculatus. The sequence continues at coordinate 18,060,691 of OX442361.1, read as the reverse complement.
ACGGATTAATCGCACGAATAAAACGCGCCCGGTGTGCAAAGGCCTTTAGAAGATAAGGGGACCACTATAACTAGCAACATGACTGTTTACAGAGCCTATGGCTGTGTATCAATACTGGATTCTCAGAACGGACAGGCAGCGGATTGGGAGGAGATATTCACTAATTTTGACAAAAAAGGACTTTGACAACAAACATTCACTAGCATCGCGGACTCTACCTTTAATGTGTTCTTTTATTGTTGTATTTTGAGAAATAACTAGCCTATAACAAGGCTAATTAGAAGTAATACAGCCCACAAGTCCTATATTCAAAATCCTTGTAAACTAGAAGTAGGGTACCATCAACACAATGTTGTTGATATCTTCCCTCCTTTAGCAGCAGATCAGGTCAGGAGGAGAGCATTTCTTGAGTCTTATTTAACAGACACTGTGCATCACCTGACTCATTATGCTGCACATGACAGCCCCCTTAATCTAAGCATTAGCTCAGTCACCCATCTATATCAGCTTCTAACACTAGATTTGAAAGCGTATGTAGTTTGGTTGTACATACATAATCTATATGAATGTCCTTACTGTGAATCAGTCGGCTGTGAGGGGCAGTTTCCCCTCCACCATTATATAACCTGCAAGCGGGCCCCATTAACTCCACATTCTTGCCAGTCTCGTGCAATGTGTGTGCACATGTGTGTGCACATGTGCTGTAATAGAACCTGGCTCAGAACTCATTCAGGAATCAGCAACAAAAAAGCACAATACTTAAAATAATGAAGGTTGAAAAGACTAAAATTTGACAGTCTTTAAAATACGGTCAAGCCAGATCTCAATGAATTTAGCTTATGATGTCAATACTTTCGTGGTGCATGCACTGTCACATTGAGCTCAAATTAGCACATATTTAATTTAAGACACAGTAAGAATGGAGGCTTAGGCCTACTATTGTTTATGCCATTCTTTACACAATCAATCCTCAAACTCCAGTAGCCTATTATGGGCCAGCTTAATAACATTTAGGCCTTTTACACAGCAAACGTTTTGACTTTTCATAGTTTAGCAGAAGAACTAACATAATGATAAACGTTCTATTCAAGTGTCCCAGTCAGCCCTGAGAGTTTGCCTGTGAGCAAGCATGCACAATACCAAGACCCTGAAACTGAATCAGCTAAATGGAATTCAGCTAGTACCCAGGGGGCAAAACCCTCTTTTTTTGGAAAACAGACATGGGCTGTTGTAAAAGGTTGTTCACCAGAAATGATATCTAGGACCTTCAAGGATCACAACCTGGTTGGACAACCTGGTCAACTACCTGCTGGAAAGCTATGGGGCCAAAATAGAAAATCGGAACCATGGTTTAATGCAACGGTAAAACTTTTTTTTTTTAACTTATAGATATCATATTGAAATTTTGCCAGTTGATTACTGGCATTAAGACAATGATTTTTTGGAATTGAAGTTCTTTTCAAAAATTTTTGAATATATATGCAAATTTGGCATATTTCACAAATTATGCACAAATTTGCACATCTTTAAAAAACAAAAATCTAGATATTGGATAAAGCCAGAGTTAAAATCTTTATTGCATTTTGACATTATATGGTGTGATAATTCTGGTTTGATATTAGACATGATTTGAGTTTTTTTCATTACTCTGACCCGAAAATCTCAACTTATAAATCACTTACATCAACTAAACTTTCCATAATAATTCTTAGCACTATTCTGAATGTTATTAAAGAAGGATTTTTACACAGCCTTTTTTAATTTCATAAATCAAAAATACTATTTACAGGTCTTAAAAATGCATTACGGCATGTTTTGAAGAAGAAAATGACATGGGAAAAAATCCTTCTTCAATAACCTACAGAATAGTGCTAAGGATGCTGATTATGGAAAGTTTAGTTTATGTAAGTGATTTAGAAGTTGAGATTTCTGGGTCAGAGTAATGAAAAAAACTATCAAATCACGTTTATTTATAGACTATCAAACCAGAATTATCACACCATTTCTCACAAAGGAAGTTTGTTATGTAGAAACTTAACACACTTATATAAAGTCAAAATGCAATAAAGATTTCAACTCTTGCTTTAGCCAATATCTAGATTTTTGGTTTTTAAAGATAATTTGTGAAATATGCTAAATTTGCATATATATTCAAAAAAAATTTGAAAAAAACTTCAATACAAAAAATCATTGTTTTACTGCCAGTAATCAACTGGCAAAGTTTCATGATGATATCTATAAGTTAAAAAAATTAAATTTTACTCTCGCATTAAACCATGGTTCTGATTATCTATTTCCGCCCGCTGGAGCTTTCCAGCAGGTAGTTGACCAGGTTGTCCACCCAGGTTGTGATTCTTGAAGGTCCTAGATATCATTTCTGGTGAACAACCTTTTACAACAGCCCATGTCCAAAAAATCACTTTGCCCCCTAGGTATAGGCTATCATTGTTATCATTACACATGTTCCTTTCCTATTGTGATGGGTCTAAAAGTCCTCCTCGAAAAGGGCTTATCGCATAGGCCTAGCGCAAACGCATGAACACATGCTTTTCTTTCTCTTCTCCTTGATCAGAGTGATAGACACACAGACACAGCAGAATAAGACTCAGCGGTTCTCTATTTCAACCAGTTGAATAATATTTAGGCCTAGCCTATATAGCCTAGCGCACAGGCCTAGGCTACTGCAGACACTTACCTGAACATGGACTAAGTTAATTTACAAATTAAAGGAATTTTCTTTCGAAATCCAATAATGCCTTAAAATGTTGAAAATAAGCCAATATCAAAATCATCACTTGGCCTAGGCTACATTTTGAAGGCAAATATTTTACTTTTTACTGCATTATTTTTGTCTGACAAGTTTAAGGCGTAGTTAGCCTACTTTGCACATTCAATTAGGCCAACCAAAAATATTTATATAGGGCTAATCAATGCCAAAACAACTTTATTGGGCTGTGTAGGCTTTTGTCAAATGCCTAGGCTATAGCCTATAGCCTAGCCTAATCCCAGCAGTAGCCAGGACTAAAATAAATTAATCGTTCACTTTTAGGCACACTAGCCTATATAGGCCTACCTACTATGCATCAATAATTATAATCCAATAGCCTAATTGGCCAGCACAATCTTGATGTAATGTTAAATATCAGAGTAGGCAACTTCCTTCACCACTGATATTAAAACCTCATGTGACCTTGAAGCGGTGTTCAAACAGTGCCACCTGTCTTCTATCAGAGGAAAGGCTTCTGATTAGATCGACCGTTGCCTGGATACAAGGCAACAAATGCGAACCCAGGGCCCTGTCGATAGCTGTAGGTAATGTAGAAAGAGTTACCTCTTGCTTTTGAAAAAAGGTTTTATAGTCAGCTGTTTTATGTATTAATATATTCGTTCATTTAATTACAAAGTATTAGGCTATATAATAAAAATGGCGTCGATGGTTCAGTACGGCCGACGGATAGGCTCCAGTAAGAGAGGTGAGAGCTAAAGAGACAGAATTTGGGGTAAGCTAACCTTGTAGGTAAGTTAACTGTTATGGAAAATAGACAATAGGCTATATAGCTAAGTTTCTGGTGGTACAAGCTGTTTTTAAATGCTGTAACATTAATCATTATTCTGAACCATGAAAAAATGTGCTTTGAAAAACACCCAAGTTTTTAATTGTATGCATCTTTCCACTTTCAAATGAAAACAACTTCACGTACAGTGGTAATACAGTAGCCTAATGTATTGTCGTGTTATTTTTGCCTACATTTGTAATGCTCAAAGGTAGGGCCATTGCTAGGATTTTTTTAGAAATAGAAAGTGTCCTAATGCCCAATGAAGAAAACGCATTGGCCTTAATAGAGTCAAGGAAATTGTAATTATTTCCCCCCTCAGTTAGCCTAATCAAATCGTCTAGAAGTGCCCACTCAAATGTTCTGAAATCATTGTTTCAAAACTGTCTTCATTATCCGAAATTATAATTCTGTTGTAGAAAATAATTATTTTGTTAAAAACACAAATTAAAATGTAGGCCTATAGTGGAAGCAGAATTAGCCCTAAGCATTTTTTGTTTGCAGCTTTATATAAATGCAGTGCAGAACAAACATTTAGCACAAACTATAAAGTGATACAAACTTATTTTTTTATATTTTTTTGTTAAACATAATATGATTATCTCTGATAGTTATCATCTGACTGTAATCATCTAAGGTAGGTAGACTACCGAACAAAATAAAATCATTTATTATCGAGGACAATTTGTAACTTGATCCCAAATCCTTCATCGTGGACCATAAATAATATCACTTAACATATGTTCTGCTATGCAGAATTACAGAATGGAAACTGCTACTTTGTTAAGAATCCTCAAATATTCAGAAACAATACAAAAATCACATGTTTGTGATCAATGGTAGGCTATGGTCCTGCTCATAAACAGGGCCTATCTACCTTTGTCCAGCGAAAAGCAACTGTTGTCCTTTTCAGCATGGAAGACATTAAAGCTGGGGTATATGATTTCTGATTGGTCAAAGTTAACATGAGCTGTACACTTTGACCAATCAGAACGAGGCTCCGATTCTCTGTTCTTATTGGCTGTTGGGACTGTCCATTCACTTTGGCACGACTTTGTTGGTAGAGTGTGTCAGGGAGGGACCATAGGGGAGGGACCAAAGAGAACAAGTGGAGCGGTTGAGGTATTTGGATTCAAATATCTATCCCAACTGCCATTTTCTCCCCAAATCCTCCACCCCAGCTTAAATATGTGTCCCATTACAATCTGGACAAAAAGTGTCTTTTTTAAATTAATTTGGACAATCCAAAACTAACCAATGCATTTAGTCCCATTGAATATATTGTGTTCAAGATGTAGAATTTGACTTACAGAAGGTCTTCTTAGGATATTCTCCTTATTTATTTACTTTTTTTAAATAGCATCTTCAGCTGACGAAGCCAGCAGGATGTTCCAACCACCAGATCTCCGACAAGTCACCGTCTTAACCAAGGCAGAATGGCTGAGGATTCAAGATCAACTGAACAGGGTTAATAAAGACACTGAGAGTATGAGAGAGACAGCAAGGCGGAGAGAAGAGCTGCACTTGCAATCCAAAGAGGTGGTGAAACTGTGGTCCAATACCATCGCTGTAAGTCGTTTTTTTCCCCTCAGAATTAAGGTGTCCTCGTAAGGTTGCAATATGCTGCAGTATAGCAAAACTAGTTTAACATGCTACATGTTTACATTCACCAAAGGGTCAAAGGCAAAAAAAACTAGAGGCAAAGAAGATTCGGGAGGAGATTGAGGAGGAGAAAAGGAAAGTGATCGATAAAGAGGAGGCTGAATACAGGGAACAGAAGAGGAAAGAGGCCATTGAGAAAGCCAAGACTCAGCTGTATTATCAAACCGACCGCGTTAAAGGATTACATGTACGTTTCCTATGTACACATTTGGCTTTAATTTGCTGTTTCGGGATGATGACTGATTGTTACTTCTTCCACAGCGTGCGCTTTTGATGACGGAGGTGCTGAAGGAGAGGGAGGCACAGATTGAAATGAAGCACAGAATCAAAAGTGCCTCTAAAGACGTGGACAAAAAAATCTTGGATGTAGCAAAGACCAGAGACGACGAAGCCTTGAGACAGGAGCAGCAGAAAGCACTTGAGAAAAAGGCGGTGACACAGGCTGTTGCAGAGGATCTGAAAAACAAGTAAGCATAAGACTCAACAAGCAGCTTTGAATGTGTCTGTCTATTCACCTAAGTTTATTTCAAAGATGTGCATTGCTGTTGTATGTTGGCAATATCATGGTTAAACTGCATGAGAATGCTCATTTCACACTTGAGTGATGGTGCTAGAGCAAAGCACAATACTGCAGTTCAAATGTTCCTGGTTTTGACCTATTTTAAATAAGAAAATAATTTGTTTTGCATGAGAATATGATTAATTTGTCTTCAGGACCAAGGAAAACAAGCTGATGATAGAGCAACTGAAAATGGAGGACAAGAAGGAGGGAGAGGAAACCCAACGGCTTCTACAGCTCTATCAGCTGGAGCAAAGAAAGGAGGAAGAAAGACAAGCAAAGCAGATGAGAAGCCTCATGCAATCTTACCGGGTAGGGTCTTCACAGCACAGGTTCTGCTGTTTGTATCCTTATTTCATAACACATATGTTTACTGCTGTACACTATAGGAACATACCACCAATCAAGACCTCATTAGAACGACAGTTGCACAAAAACAAGAGGCTGAAGAGAAGCAAAGGAAACTATTTCTCTCTGCAAAACAAAAAATGTTGAAGTTACGGAAAGACAAAGAAAAAGAATTGTTACGGTAAGACCAACAGTAAACACATAAACAGCCATTCATCTGTCTTGACATCTGTAGAAAAAAACAAAAAAAACAACACCAGACTCTTGCTGATCATACTCCTGAATTCATTTTATCCTTCAGAGAGGCCCAGACGCGCAGAGAGAGGATAATGGACAGGCTGATAGTCACACAGCAAGAGCAAGGTGTCAGCGAGGAGCAGAGGATGGCAAAGGCTGTCGCCGAGCAGGAAGCAAGGCAGGCACAGCGGCAGAGGGACGAGCAGGAGAAGAGGGCTGCCACGTTGAAGTCCATCGCTACACACAGAGATTTGACGGTAACACAAGTTTAGATGTTGACCTGCAAAATACAGTTACTGTAGGATAAAGCTTTTGTTGAAACATAACTATGAATAGTCTTATTGGTCTTCTAACTCGTGTTAAAAAAAACTTTGATTTTTCTTTCATAACTTCTACGAAATCTGGTTTCACCTGTAATACAAACTGTGCTTCACCAGTTAAAAGAAAAGGAGCAGAGGGACAAAATGGCAAAACAGACCACCAGGGAGACACTGCAGGCCAAGCAAGAGGCAGACAGAATATTTTTTGAGAAACAGCTACTGAAGGCTCAGAGGATCAAAGACGATCGAAAAAAACTACGAGAGTTCAATGCCACTCAAATGGTAATGTCTAAACTACCTCCGCAACATTAATACAAAAAAAAATAACAGTTTTGGTTTGGTGGTAGTCATGGCTGTTGTCTGAATGAAAACTTGCTTGACATTTAATCTTTTGTCCATAAAATGTAGGCTGAAAAAAGCTCCAGGCATCAGCGGCTGAAAAGAGAAGAGCTGGAGATTGAAGTAAAGAAGGCGGAATTGGTTGACAAAGAGGAAAACCAGTTTCAACAGTACGCACAGCAAGTCATCACAGCGGCAGCAGAGGCTCAGCGAAATGTGTTTCCACTTTGCAAAGCTGCAAGGGAAGGAATCGGAGCAGGACGTGGACCTGTTTCTAGTGGATTTAGGCATAGCTACATTGTTCAGGATGGCACAGGCTCTCAGATGCCCAAATATGTTTCTGGTGCCACCCAGAACATTCAAAAGCTTAACCAGGCTAGAGATCTTCAAGAGGCAAAGAGAAGACTTGGGTTTACATGGTGAGAATCTCTCCCAGCTGGCCACATTGGTTCTAACGATGTTCCCCTATATTTATCGTCTTTGGACAAACAATGTTTTAGGAACATCCTTATTATTTTTAACAAAGGCTGAAACCATTGCCTCACTCCTCCATATATAATACTCAATAGTTTGCTCTATACTGGAGTGAAGTGGGATTTTGAAAACGTATTTCCATTATTACATCAAGGTGTAATGACGCACTAACTTCATTCTTAGAAAACACCATGCATTGTATTGTTGGATTTAAGTGTTCATGGGGCCTAATGGTGGGGGAGGTGTTTAGCCAGAGATCTGTCATTACTATATCTGTCTCTCCATGCCTTGGAGACTAGTTTTTCTTCGTCCCATTTGATTGCTCTATACAAGTGCATCATTGTCACTCTCATAAATACACTATAGTGTAAATAGGGAGGGATCTTGGACACTAAAACCTCTGCTGAAACTTTTTTCGGTGTTCATTATGAGGGAGCATTATATGCTTTAACAATGTTCACACAACTTGTGGTCAACATCCAAAACAAACCACTGAAAATGTTAGAGAGAGCTTTCATAGAAAAAATGTGTGTATATCAACTTCCCAATGCAGAGAAGATATGGACTGAACCAAGTGATTAATCACTTCAGTTATTTGAATATGCAACTGGTAGACAAAATGTTATTTCCTGTAATAACTATCACTTTTGATTACTGTATTTTTGAATGCTAATAATGTTTGGACTTCCGATGATTGTTTGTGACTGCTTTTACAGAATATTAAAACCATATGGTTTAAATCAAAGTTGAGCCTTTTAATTCATTTTACACTGCAATCAAGTTCTTAACTAAACCAACTTTTTATACATTCATACAAGTGGCACAAAACACAATTTATAAAAATTGATTTTATTTCGTACTATTTGCTGTTTACTTGCAGCAAGACAGACATTTCTTTCTATTTGAAAAACAAACAAACGAGGAATCTCAAAATCAGTTAACAAAAAGGATTACAGTCAATGGTTGTGGATTTACATAAAATCTAAATTACCAGGGTAAGCATGCAAGAATGATGAGTGTTCTCTTTCAGGTTGATTATTGCCGTAAAAATAAAACATCAGACATTTGCGAAACTTAGACTTTCTTCTTAGATCCACTACACAAAATGTGTTAAATAACATTAAAACTAATTTCAAGAAGAATTTTCCTCAGGTGGGAGAGGAGGACAATAAAAGAATGTTAGAGGAAAATCTTGAATCTGCTTTTTTACCAACAATATGAAATGTTTACTATTGTAAAGCCAAAGCATAATATATATTTTTTTTTTAAATAACTGCCTTCAAAATGGACTCCCCCTGGTCACGTTCAAATAAAAGATAACTGGTTCTTTTATTCTTGCTTCTAATGCAGTGTCCTTTTCTCTAAACTGGCCCTGCAGATTCAGCTTTCCATCAACAGCATAACACAACAACTGGGTGACTATTGCATGACTTCCATTCAGAGCCACAGTGACATCCATATTGCAGCCAGAGTCTGTAGTTGCAACCTTTTCTCCTTTCCAGCATTTACTTCTTATCGGTGTATCACAGGAATTGGCTCTGTCAGACTTTTGTACAATGTTTTAAGCTTTGGCTGAACCGTGGAGTTTTTTTTTGTGTGTGCGCGCACTTATTTGAATCTGTCCCACTGGAAAACTGACGCCGCATTGTACGTGTGTTGTTAGTATAAAATAGGGATGGAAAATCTATTCCTTTATCATGAGAGGGCTCAGTCGCTGTCAGAGCTCGACTTATTCCTCTTGCTGTTGTGTCTGTCTTTGCCTCTCGTACTATCAGGTCTTGACTTGGCCGGGCTTCTCCTGTCTTTGGATTTAGACTTACTATCTGCTCTGCTCTGTTTGGAATCTGGGCTCTTCTTATTCTTCCTTTTCTCGTCCGAATTGCTCCCGGAGCAGCTGCTGCGTCTTCTCCTTTGGTTGGCAGCGTCCCTGTCTCGGTCCTTTCTGCGAGACGAGCGCTCTTTGCTGTGGTCTCTCTTGTTGCTCTTGCTTCTGGAGCGCCTGGAGCTTCTATGAGAGTCTCTGGGCTTGTTTCTGTCTGGACTTCTCGCTCGCTGCTCCTTCTCCCGGGACGTTCCTCGCTTCTTATCTTCCCTTTCACTGTTGTGTCGCCGTTCCTGACTTCTGCTACGCTCTCTGCCTCTTTCCCGTTTTTCCTCTTTGTCCTTTGATACTGTGGGTCTACTCCTATCCTTATCCCTGCTCCTGGATCTGTGCCCATCTTTTGCAGTTGTTTTTTCCTTGCTCTGTGACTTTGTCCTAGTTCGATCACCGTTTCTTCCTTTGCTATCCTCTTTAAGCTTTTTATCGGACTTCTCGTGACCCTTATCTTTATTGTGATCAGATTCTGACTCTTTTTCTTTCTTGCTAGCATTCCGGTCTTTGCTCCTTGAGCGACCTTTTTTGTCATCACTCTTTTGCCTGTGACCCTTCTCTCGGCTCTTTGACCTCTTACTCTTTTCTTTGCTGTTACTGCGGCTTTGAGATTTCTCCCTTTTTGTTGCCCTGTGTTTGCTTTTCTTTTCGTCCTTGTCACCAGTGTCCTTCTCTTTACTTTTAGATCTATGCGAGCGGCTTTTCTTGCCTTTTTTGCCCTCGGGTGAGTCTTCATGTTTTGTGTTGGAGGTCCGTCGCTCTCTTCTCGGAGCTTTGGCAGCCTCATCCTTGCCCTCATTCATGTCGCCTCTGTAAGAAAGTGGAAAAAAAAATGTAATGATAGAACACTATAAAGTTCAGAAAACATAATTATCTGCTTACATAATTCATGATCTTGAAATATTATTAGAGTTTAATGGCATTAAAATATTTTAAAAACATCTGTGAAAATCTCACATATCCGCTACCTGTGCGTGCACTGAAAAAACCCTGCTGTTAATACAGCCTAGGCTCTGTAAACGGGTATTTAAACAAAGTTCATGCAAACAAAGGGACCTCCAACGTACCCATTTACAGAGTGTAGGCTACACCAGATTTCTTTCAGCGCACAAGCAGTACACACAGGTAGCAGATCATTTTACAAAACATTCTTTTGCTTTCTCCAAATGTGCTGTGTTCGCAGACAGCCTTATCTTATTGTTTTGTTTCTTACTTTCTAAATGATGTAGCTGTCCACACTCCGTTGCACTTTATGTTTGTAACTACAACCCACAATGTCTGTTATTTTTCCACCCGCTTGGAAAAATAACAGACATTGTGTTGTAGCAAATAATTGTGTTTTTGGCTCCGAGCACTGCACTATAAAGAGTGTGTTTAGTCTTTGATAAGTCAGAATGAGGTTCTTACCGGTCGCCCTTAATCCATCGCTCTCCAGTGATTGCCCTCATCCTCTGGCGGTTTAGCTCCTGACGCCAGTGTGGAGGGGTTTCACTGCGCCGGACACCATCTCTGGACCTTGAACGAGACGGAGTCCGATACCGCTGCATGAGAAAAATCAAATGAAACAAAAAAATTACTTCTGTGTCGCAAACTAAATCTGGCCAAGACATAAACCTTACAAAACTTTAGTTACAATGTTCATAAAAAGGTTGAACAATGTGTCACTGCCTAATAATAATCACTATGACATATTCCAATCTCATCAGAAACAATATAAATTGTGGCCAAAGATTTTAGGTGAGCTCTTCTCCTTGGACCAGTGCACCTACCCGTGGACCCCTGCCTTTTATCTTTCTCCCGGATCGTGTCATCACAAGTCTTCTGTGATGTGCTGCGGCAGAACTAAAGAGAGAAAAAAAAACAAGGCATTAAAGCAGCTACGAGTAACATTTAAATATCTTTTAAACAGCCTCAAGTTTCCTCTGATAATCATAAATTACCTTTAACAGCAAACGAGTCCATCAGTGCAAAGAAAGACGTTTTTATATAGTTTTTATTATTGCTTTTGGTCTGGTCGCACACCCAGTCCGATTTTCGGTTTGCTCGTGCAGGCTCTATGGTCACATATCCGTCCGTATTGGTCGCAGATTTCAGTGTGGCGCAGCAACGCGATTTGAGAAGCCTATCCCTCCAGGTGAGGGAAGGGGAGCCTTGTTTGAGACAGTTATTTGTCGTCATAATGACTGATAACGGGGCTGAACCATCAAAGGAAAAAAGAGAATCCAATGAAGAAAAAAGAGACAGTGATATAGGCTACGGGCGGGAAGAGGGCGTTGCCAAGCAACGTGTATACAATTTCACAGGAGCAAACTGAACTAGACTGCAGTGTTTACTCCTAAATGAATGAGCGGTTGGTACTAACACAAAGTTTACTTTGCTTCACCATCAGATAACCATTATCTGAAATAGTCATTATTTACATCAACAACACAAACACATTACCTCATCGTGATCCATACTAACTGCCGTCTCTCGTTCATTCGCTTTCTGTGAGGACACGTAATCTTTCAACTCCGTGAGAGACTAGTTAGGTGACACTGCTGCATCAACTCATTGCAATCAGGTGTGTGTGGCACTGACTGGCATTAGTTGATGCAGTGTCAAAACCACTCTCACCAAGCCAAAAAGACTCCGTGCCCTCACACTTTCAACACACGGACATGCACTATGTTGCACCCTTCTCAGTTCACACTCGCACGCCTGGCACGAGCTAGAAAACAGCTTTGCGACAGCGGGTGTTGTAAAAATACTACCGCTTTTGTCCAAAGGGGCCGCCAACGGACGATGTTACTCGTAGTGGCTTTAACATCAACAGATACAGACATTTTGTTTGGCTTAGTGAGGATTTATCGAGTGGACTAACCTCTCTCTCTGCCTGTCCACTCTATTTCGTGAATCCTTCTCCGGCTCCTCCTTTGGCTTCTGGACAGCCTGAGGACTCCTCCTCATGAGGAATCGATTCTCTGGAATGGTTGGGATATCCTCAGGACGTACAGTTGATGAAACCAGCTCTTCTTGATCTTTCTCTTCAGTAATGTCAGCCTCGGGCCTAGGGAAAGCATTGCAGCTTAGATCAATGACATTTGGTACGGTTTACACGGCAGACAGTAGAAATGTGAAAATAAAAATTGGGTACATTTTCTTGTCCTTCTTGTGTTTCTTCTTTTGCTTTTTTGCCTTCTTTTTCTTCTTCTTTGATTCTTTCTCTGATTCTTCTGAGTCAGAGGAGGATTCTGATGAGCTTTCAGAGTCACTGGAGCTACTGCTGGAGCTGGAAGAGGCTCGCTCGCTCTTTCTTTCTTCTTTCTTTGCTGCAAACATTTAAGAATCTGTTAGAAATACTGCTTTATATAAACTAAAAACTGTATCTGCTTGGAGCATCTGCAGCAGAAAAATCACACGTAGAAATGTATTTTGAAAAAGCTGAAAATGCTTCGCAAGAACAAACCTTTCGATTTAGGGACGAGCTCTCCACAGTTCAAAACCGTCACGTCAGCATACGGTTTGCTATTGGGATCCGTTTTCTGGCTCTCCATGGTTTGGACAACCTCTTGTCCAGAAATCACATGACCAAAAACCACGTGGACACTATAAGAATACAATTGTGTTGAGCTTTAGCAAGTTATGATGATCTCTGTCAAGCTAAACAGATTTTGTTTATTGAGCGCTATCCACTCAATCAAAGTTTCAGATGTAATCAAACAGCACTTACTTATCCAGATGTGGGGAGGGCTTTGTTGTTCTGAAGTGTCACAGCAGGCCAATGAAGAAAATAAAAAGGCATACATTCATTTTTAACAAACTGATAAGGTATCAAAATCTATGACATATAGGAACAGACATAGTGCTTACATGAAAAACTGTGAACCATTTGTATCTTTGCCCCGATTGGCCATAGACAGCATGTACCCCTTGTTGTGTTTAACAGCGAAGCTTTCATCTGGGGGAAAAGGACAAGATTGTACTGCCATCTTGAAGCCAACGTCTGTTTTGGTAACAACTGACAGCAGCCTCTTTACCTTCAAAAAAGCCTCCATAGATCGATTCGCCTCCTCTTCCATTGCCTACAATCAAAAAGCAAATATAATATAAGCAAAGGGGGCTGCTACAAAAAAAGAGATTTATAGTATTATAAAACTTATTTTGATGGCTGGTTATTCAGTTTGATGATACGCTGTTTAGATGCAGGCACTGATTGCATACTTGGGAGTAAAAGCTTGTTGATGCCATTCAGTCCTGCAGTCGGTAACAATATGCTCCCCCTTGTTGAATGGATCATATTTCCAGAAGCGTAAACCTTTATTTACTCACCTTCACTGAAGTCTCCTCCTTGAATCATGAAGTCTTTGACGATTCGATGGAAGAGACACCCTTTGTAGTGCAAGGATTTCTGAGTTCCTTTGCCTACGCCTTTTTCACCTGAAAAACAAAACAAAAACAAATCGCTTCTCAATATTAAAAACTGTGCCATGACGTTTTTCTATGGCATATTCTTGAGTAGAAAATTCATTATTCACCTGTGCAGAGGCATCGGAAGTTTTCACACGTTTTCGGACAGACTTCTGAAAACAATTCCACCACAACTCTACCGACTGGGGAAAGAGCATCAATACTTTGTTAGTTTATCGACGCTGAGCCATAACCTTCAGTCAGTTTCACTAGGCAGTCCAAAACATTAAATGAACATTATAGCATTAACAAGAGGTAAAACTATTATAAGGCTGTCATATTCTTTTATGATTTGATTTTCAAAACACTGACAAATGAGTGAATCAAGTAGACAGAAAGTTAAGGGTTTCTTTTCTCACCGAGCACATTGCTGATTCCGATGTCAAGGAAGCAACGAGTGCGCTGAACCTTGATCCCCATGATCACCTCTACTGATCGAACACCTGATGGGGAGAAACAAAGATAAGTGACAACATACATTATGTAGGCAAGCTGTATCGCTGAATTACTTGCCACTAAGATGTCCATATATAGTCGCTATTAGCTGGAATATTCTGCATAGCTAAAGTACTTATCTAATACTTCTCACAACAATGGAGTGCAAAGTAAATCACTCGGGTTGAATGTAAATCATTGTTGTATAGTCGCAAGATGTTAAATAGACAACATAATCTTGACTGACTCCGTAGACGCTGCGACAGATGGTTTATAAACAAAATCAGGCTAGCTTCGTTTGTTTTTGGCTTGCCAGCTAGCGTTAGCCAACTAGCAATGCGTTTACAGCATTACTTGCCATGTGGAGGCGACTGCAAGGGTACGTTTTCTTGCTTGTCAATCGCAAATGCCCCCTACTCACACACACATTCACATAAATGTATTCCTTCGTTATGGTTTCCCTCGGTCATACACAGTGTAAACCTTACGTTAGGCCTGATGGTGTTAGCATTAGCATGTTCACCTAGCATCTGGAGGGATTCTTCAATATGACGCGAACCACGCAGTATCGACAAGTTAACTTCAAAAATACATCGCGAAGTCGTGGTTAATGACAAATCACATCACCTGGAAACACAAAGATATCACTCCATATAGCGAGCAGTCCTCACAAACGACGGATATTAACTTTCATTCAGAGTCAGGCACAATGTTATCTGAAGATGGCGCGCGGCGCGGACGTCAATGTATTTCGAGACTCGTGCGCCACTCATGTCCCTGGAGTGCGTATCGGTGTCATTTATGCCCAGTGTATGACCTGACAGGTACACATTTCTCTCTCAAAATATTGACCATAACTTGTATCTGACCATACCTTGTATCTTCCCGTCCATTTTTAATGACTGAGTGTTTCTTTCTGTGTTTATTAGAACCAATCGAATGAGATAGCCAGGATCCATGGATTTGACCAACCACATTTCCGTTTCTGTTCGGTTTGGTTTATGTTAAGACCTGTTTATAATGTTAACACCTTCTTTAACTTGTAATTTACACCACATTATTGTCTATACATTTCATTTTCATTTTACAATATGTTTTATGTAATTTATATTCAATTTTATAATATTCTTTTTTATATCTAACTTTTATATCATCCTTACATCGTTACATTTGATTTGCACAATGTTTGAGGGTGTATGTAGGTCTCAGATTTCTCTCTCTTCATTGTGTGTTTCATAGTTTATTTTCTAATTTACAGTATGTTGCATTGTTTAAGGGAGCCTGGGAATTTCATTGCCAAAGACTCTTCCTGTTATTGTTGGGAACTTGTCAATATGACATGTCAGAATTTTTTTCGCACATTTATACTACATAGGATCTCAGAATTCAATACACCTTCATATTCAAACCGGTGAAGTAGGCCTTTAGGTATCCTGTACCCCCACATTGTACACTTGCTGCTGCCTGAAAGCCAAAACCCAGGGCGATAGGAATCACACTCTGCTTATGTCACTGCCTACGGAAGTGAAACATTGGAGTGCACATAATGGGTAATTTTGACTTTGAATTGGTGATTTTATTGACATTAATAGATGTGCGTAGGATATATAACACTTGAATCTCTATAATATGCATAAGTCTTGCTAAGAGTCGCATTGGCCGTTCAACTAAGTCCTTTTAGGTGGTTGTTTCTCCCTACACGTGAATGTCGCGTTAGGTTAGCACACTGAACTTAGCTTCTGGTAGCTCACTTCAGTGAAGGGACACACTAAAGCAAAGTCATAAGGAAATTTATGAAATGGGATGAAATGGTCTGAACTTGAAGTCAGCATGTCACACTGAAGATAACTTCACTGTCATGCAAGTGTTTTCTTCGTCAATAGTTCAATTTTTAACCAAACATGATTTAAGACATTGTGAAACTGGTTAAAAAATAATAATGTGTTTCTCTTTAAATGTGTGTTTTTTTATAGGTCCCCTAAAGGTGCACTTAACATCCACTACCTCTTTCAGACTCTAAAGTTTATGAATGTCATCCCAGTCATCTGAACTGGTCTATTTGGTTTGACATTGAAGACGGTTGAGACTGCTGAGGTGTGGTAAATACGATGAAGATACCAGTGCATACTTAATAACTTCAAGCCGAAAATTTGTGGAGATGTTTCGGCTCAGGACTGTGAACGGCTCTCTCCGGAGGCTCCTTCACGGTGGAACTGTGAACAGGGACCAGGTTCTGGAGCAGCTGCAGGTTTGCTCGGCTGAAGAGCAGGTGCTGGATGTGGTGGGCAAGAACAAGGCCAAGCTGACCGTGAGCCACGTCAGCCGGGCCGTGGGGATGCTATGGCAGTTCGAGAAAGAGAAACCTCAAATCCTCAGGACAGTGGAGCTCATCAAGAGCCACCCGCAGTTCCTGACTCTGCGGGTTTTGGCGGAGAACAAAATCGCCCTTATGGATGATTTTATGTTGGTCGACATGCTCTACAGTTTCCTCAGGTACTTTTATTAATGACAATCAAGTTTCATATTATTTATTTGAATGATAATAGTTATGATTGATAACATGCTTTATCGTTTCCATCTTCTAGGTTGAATGTGGATTCCCATGACTCTCTTGTTCAGCAACTGGTCTCAGAAGCATGGCTCAGAATAGATGGGTAATATGATGATCGCATTGCATAGTTTATTTTTTACGATGGTTCAACTTTTCTTTTTCCTTATTTTCTGTGAATTAACTGGTATCAACACAGTAATTACTTTATAATTAATCAAGTCATTTGAAAGTATATCAAATGTACAAAAAAAGCGAAAAATTACAACAATTGCTGTCTGTGACTGTCTTGTTCCAAGCAAAAGTCCAAATATTTGAATTTTACAATGATATGAAACCAGACCAACGC
Source organism: Hyperoplus immaculatus (assembly GCA_949357725.1). Taxonomy (NCBI): domain Eukaryota; kingdom Metazoa; phylum Chordata; class Actinopteri; order Uranoscopiformes; family Ammodytidae; genus Hyperoplus; species Hyperoplus immaculatus. The sequence goes on along the minus strand of OX442361.1, from coordinate 18,043,544 downwards.
ATCAAATCTCCACATTAGAAAAGTGGCATTTTTGCTCCGTAAATTCCTATACAGATTTTAAAAGTGTAATATTTTATGTCTAATAAGTTATGGATTAATAGTTGCACCACAATGAGATGATGCACTAATGTGAATTTCTTTTTGCAGATTTCAAATGGCCTCCCTATCCAAGTTTGCTATCTGTCTAAGTGATCAGCACCTTCAGCACAGTCCTCTAATGGGACACATCACCAGCATAGTGGATCAGAGGCTGTCATCTATTGATGATGCCAGGTTGGTAATGAGACGTTTTATAGATTAAATAACAGTTGTACTCTGAATTGTATGTGTTAAATATCTGCTTGGACTCTCAAGCTTGTGAAAAGACCTTTTGCACTAGTGTCCTGTAGCTAATTTAGAATAATAATAATATTGTAATATTATTATATTGTTACATTGTAGCAGACAGATTAATCTGCTCCCCTGCTTATCACTTCAAGGACAGATCACATTGTTCACGCCAAGAATGGACACAATTGTTATTTTGATTCTTTCAACTGGTTGAGGGGGGGTTCTGCTCTAAGGGTTGACTCTGTTTTTGCTTGAACTATTCTTTTCATTAAATATACAAAGACATCTTCGTGTCCGAACATTTTTTTATTGATTCTCACCTTAAATACATCTAACCACAACAGATACAATCAAATATCGACGAAATGTAATAACTTCATGTTATGTATTTACTCTCTGGCCATGTTTTCCCCCAGGATCCTAACTACGCTGATGATTAGCGTGTCGTCCCTGGCGTCTCCGCGGCTTCGGGACGCCCTTGTTAGCAGGGCAGACCAACTCTTAGACACCATGGATCCCTTGCACTACAACAACCCCCGCAGAGTAGTACAGTTCCTGCGCAACATCAAATACAGTCACCGGCCTCTGCTGGACAAGTGCAACAAGATCCTGCTGCGCAACATTCCAAGGCTGGACGCGGCGGATATCAGCATCATCATGGGGCTGTATCAGTCCCTGCAGTTCAACAACTGTGACTTCAGGCTGGCCGTCAAACAAAGACTAATAGAACTGATTGATTCAAGCACCGGCCCTTTCTCCTTCACCAAACTGTTTGTTGCTCTGGTTCCGATGGCCAGTCAGGCGGTTCGAGAAGGGTATGTGTCTTTATTGTTGTCAGAAGTGATTCATAAGTTGGAAAACTATCTCACAGTTTCTTCGATGTGGTTTCACCCTTCTTAGGTTGGAGAACACCGCCCTCCTGTTGGCGGATGAGTTCAGTGCACAGCAGGCTCTGGCTGTAGCCGAAGCTCTGGAGGAGATTCAGAGCAGGAATCTGAGCTTACTGAACAAGTGAGTTCCTATCTTTGCTTATATTGCACCTGCATATCTTAAGAAGTGGAGGCAATATCAACATATTGCAGATTTACCATGTATGTCAGATGAAACGTGGCAGGAGAACTGTCAGCACAGGCATGACAAAAAAAAGGAAAACTTGAATTTTTAGATGTTCACATTTCTTTATGGACACCACACCCATGTTCTGTTAAAGGTTTATATTGAAAACTAATTGTTGACTTTGGGAAGAGCAACTGAAAAAATCTCACTTTAGGGTCCATTCAATTAAAAAGAGTGTATTAATAATTCAAATTATTTTCCAGAATTGCATCTGTAATCCAAAGGAACCTACATGTCTATAAGCCAGTGGAGGTGGCCAGAATCACCCAAACCCTTTTCCTGTTGCAATACCAGAACCCTGAACTCTTCGCTAAACTAAGAAACATTTTGGTCAAGTAAGTTTATATTCAGTTAATTTTGCTTCGCACTTTGACTGAAAAAAAATATAAAAAAAATAAAAATAAAAGTAGACTGAGGACGGCCCTTTTTTTCTCCCGCAGCCTCTTGCAGCGCAGTGTCTTTCCCTACGAGGTGACCATGTTGACGCGCGTGCTGTCCATGCTGCCCAGCCCGCGACTGGACGAGGGTGTGATCTCTCGAGTGGACGCGGTGGTGACCCAGTGCAACCTCAACGACCTCAACACCATCTCCTTTGCCGTGGCCAAGTGGGTGCGCAACGACCCCTCCTACCGCCACAACACTCCCAGCAAGTACGTGCGCCTGCTGCAGACCCTGAACCGCTGCGGGCACCAGAGGCTGCGCACGGCCGACCGGCTGGACCTGGTGCTGGACGAGCTCAAGTACATATCGGGGGAGTGGTTTGAGGAGATGCTGGTGGAGGAAACCATGGTGACGCTGCAGAGGATGATGGACCAGATCAACTGGACCAATGTGCCCGAGTTGGCCCTCTTCCTAACCAGGATCAACCACTACTGCCCACCCCTGATGGACCGCATCGCCACTGTCGCCATTAAAGACATTGACAAGGTGCTCTAAGAGACATATCACACTGAATTTAATGTAGATTATAAATGTATTTATGATATTAAAGGTGGAGTCAGCGGTTCTGGAGAATTGTTGTTGTCAAAATCAATCTTTGTCAATATCAGTTAATTTCTCCTCACTGCTACCTTTCCGTACTTTGTGTGAATTGGAGGAAAACAAATAAATACCAGTAGGTACAGGTAGCGGATCGTGAGGAGATATTCACTGATTTTCACAAAAAGGGATTTTGACAACAAACACACAATTGCTGACTCCACCTTTTAAGTATATAAATTGTATTTTTCTTTTATCATTTTCAAGATTCACCACTCCGCAACATATGCCACCCTGCTGCCATTCTCTGTCCTGAATTATGATACTGCACAGGCAGAGGAATTGTTTGATGTTTGCATTCAGCGCATCATTCCTCATATCAGTAAGTGAATGAGTTTACACGTTTATTTTCAAATTTTATGCTTAAACTGACATCTTTCTCTGTGTTTCTCTGTGTTTGTAGGCTCTTTCGACCCACATCTGCTGGTTTTCCTGGCGTACTGTTTTGCCGTGGCTGACAGTTTTCCTGAGGAACTGGTCAGAGAAATCTTCACTATTGACTTTCTGGGAAAGCTGGACGCCCAACTGGAAAGTATGTCCCCGCTGTGCTTTGCAATGAAGTTTAAAATCAAATTTTTATTATGCAAAGTATTCATCTTGAGATGTAAGCACTTCAAATGTGTTCAATAGCTCACATCTAACTGTTCTCCTTACTACTTGCAGCCTTAGCCAATGCCCTCAACCTGCGCACCAGACTGCGCCTCATGGAGCTCAATCGCGCAGTGTGCCTCGAGTGCCCTGAGTTCCAGGTGCCGTGGTTTCATGAGAGCTACTGCCAGCATCTGCAGAAAAAAGGTAAAAAGATGCACCACTTAGAAATTATTTTCTGCTTCAGCTGGGTCTTCAAACATTTTCTTTTAAAATAATAAATGTATTCAATAAAAAGCCCATCTATGTTTTTCAGTGAATTGCAGCGTTAGTCCAGCGCAACAGCAAATCCACAAAATGCTGGGAGAAGTTCTTGGCGGCATTAACTGTGTTCGAGCAGCAGTTGTCACTCCATATTTTTACACCGTAGGTGAGTGATATTGGGTTGTTTTATTAATACACACCGATTTTATTATATTTTATCACTACTTTCTGGGAAAGTTTTTTCTAATCTACTTTGAAGAAGTCTTTTGCACCCAAGGAAAAAAGAAGCTCATACGATGCTAAGCCCCTACATTTAGTATTCATATTTCATGCCTGTATCAGTTCAATGTACTGTATATGTTCAAATTATATCTTATAAATACAAGTCTTGACACAAAAATGTATTAGAGCAAACTATAAACAACCACGTTACAGTTTGTCATATAATGCTTTTTTAATTTTTTATTATGGTAAAACATAATAATAACTTCTATTTTTGAAACCCAGTATGGCTGTTTTTATTGCCCTAGTTGAACTTGTCAATCATATAGGCTTCAACAGAAATTAATAGGGAAAAGGAGCGAGAGAATATTTGACAGAGGAGCATTTTGACTATATTTCTTTTGTCTTTTTTTTAGACTTTGAATGTATATTGGACAAAAACCTGAGGCCGTTGCCCTACAGCGAGCCCAGCACACTGCAGATCTCTGATGGAGGAAAGGCTTCCTGGGGAACGAGCACACTGGAGAACATCAGGGAAGAGCTGCCTCCTGGAGCGCAGCGGTACGGATGTGTCAGGAAAAAAAAAACACTGTAGAATGTACCGGTACTCAGGAATTTGAAATTTGTTTGACATCCTGTTTTTTTAATTTATCTCTCAGAGTTGCTGTCAACTTTCTTGATTCAAGGTCCTTCTGCAAGAGCTCGCATCACTTGAAAGGTGAAGCCTTGATGAGGAAAAGACACCTTGAAATTCTGGGATACCGTGTGGTTCAGGTGAGAAAACAGCATTTTAGGGTTACATTTTACTCTGATTCAGATAGGTTGTCACTCATATAGCAAAATACACCCGGATAGTGACATTTCTTTCTTTCTTTTTTTTCACAGATCCCTCACTTTGTATGGAATTCTATGGAGCTGTCAACACAGGATGCCTGGAAGGAATACCTGAAGGAGAAAATATTCAAAGATATTTCTTTTTGAAGGCCTTATTTATTGAATAACGAAGGATGTTACATTCAAAACCGAGCTTTGAGTTTGGTTTTGAGAATTTTCATGCTGCCAGACTGAACATTTTAGAAACATGTTAATATACATTAAGTGCTTCTCATTTTTTGTCATTATGCATTAAGTTGACATGAATCTACATAATTCATGTTACCTGAGATTGTGTTTTAAATGCTTTTTGTATTAAAATGAGTATTTAAATGAAATGCAAAACTTTAAAATTAGTATTTATTTTAAATTAAATTAAATGCAAAAATTGTATCTCTTTAAATTTGCATTGTTAATAATGGTGTATTGTCAGTGTTCCTTGTTTTTGATCATTTTTGACAACACAAGAGGTATGAACTTTCCAACACTCTTGGCTGTCATGCATTTAACTTAAAACAACTTTGCTGTGATGTTGAACATATGGTGAACAACAGTGGGAGACGAGGTTTAAAATGACCAGAATATGAGCTGGTAACATCTTTCCTCTGTGAGGATTATATACCAATTCACACATACCTAGTTTTCCAACACTAACATCAGCTGACGTGTCACCAAGATTAGATTGGATCCCCATGTCTTTTGGACTGCTGCCACAGTAAACAGTCTTACATGTGAAATCATATGAATTATGTAGGCTCTCATTCACCCAATAGAAAGATAAGGCCTTGCAAGTGTTGCTTCAAAGCGAACCTTAAATTCGCTTAATTAATTTAATTCTTAAATTCCCGCAGTGAGTCTGTGGAGAAAACATTTTAATACTTAAGTGACAACGTACATGTTGTAATTGACTGGAAGAGGAAATGTACAGAAATAAGTCATATTTATTTGAAGGAAGTTTGGTGTTGGGGAATTCTCAACAGATTATAAGCCATAATACATTTACATAAAAACACTCAGGCAAATAGGACGTGTGTTAAAGTGTTGAATGACAAGAAGAGCATTTACAAATTATTATTGCTGATAAAGCAAAAGAGTGATATTACAGTTTTGGCATTTTGGCTGCATTTAGACGCATGGACACACAGGAGGCTCCTGCTGCGTAACGCATCTCTTTGATCATCCCGGTCCACTCTTTCTTGTCCTCTTCATACCTGGTAAGACAAACATTAAAACATGTTACTTTAATGCACTGTGACTCATCAGTGTAAAAAGAAAGATGGAGTCTGCTACCACATATGCTGAAATGCACTAAATATCAACACATACTGCCAAATGTCGATGTTTTCGCTTGGTGCACACTCATTGTTGTCGTTCATCACCATGGCAAAGCCTCCTAGAGCGTACAGCAGCCCTCCACAGCTGACCAGGTTGACTGAACTCCTCTCCTGGGGAAAGTCTGTGAAGGGTGACCACCTGCAACAAGGTGAAAAAATAAACATCTTAAAACATATACACATCTTATACATATTCTTAATTTGCTCTTGTTCAGTATGCTTTACTGTTTTTAAGACTCAATCCAAAGTCTTCCTGTTTACATTTTCAACAAAGACAAGCATAACTAGAAATAACCAAATAAATCTTGGTAAAACAAAAAACAATAACCAGTCAACTAACACTTTTTAAGGGGCCAATACAAACTGTAATAATAAAGGTTCGTACTTGTTGGTTCCAAAGTCATAGGCTTCACATGCAGCAATGAGGCCTTCTTCGTTGACCCCCCCAGCGACAATAATCTTCCCGTTGTGGATTGTTGCGCCAAACATGGATCTCGGCGTCTTCATGGAGGCCACCTCCTTCCACTCTGACTTCTTGTGGTTGTATGCAAACATCTTATTGCTTACTTTACTTTAGCGGTGAGACAAAAAGGATTACCAAGAATGGTTAATTTAGTGTGGTGGAAATCATAATACAACTTAATATGAAAATGTTTTGGCATTGCAAGCTTACTTGTCATCTGTTTTTCCTCCAATGCAGTACACCAGCCCAAGCTCGGAGACCACACAATGGCCATGGATTTTCAAGGGCAACTTTTTTGTTTCGGACCACTTCATTTTCCTAAAAGAAGGGGCCAGATTATGTTGTGTTTATCAGTAAATAGCCTAAACATCCCTGCTTTAAAAAAAAAGAAAAAGTGGCTTGTGTACCACTTGTTAACTTGTAACTTACTCAGTGTCATAGCACAGAACAGTGTCATGAGACTCATTGGACTCTAAATCTTTTCCTGCCACAGCAAAGAGGAGGTTTTCAAACTCTCCCATTGCAAACAAACACCTGGGGGAAGGCATGGGCGGTAGAGCAGTCCATCCAGCAGCAAAGCTGTCCAACTGAAAGAAGCATTTCAAGATGATTTTGAAAACAAAATTAGGTATTTGCTTTTTGAGGAGTGTGGTATATCTTGCAATGTGCATATCTATTTTTATTACCTGGTAGAAGTAACACTGCAATGGGTTTTCTGTGTCATCTTCGTCTACAAACAGTCCCCCTAACACGTACATATTGTTCTTCTTTGAAATCAGACTGACGTGGTTCCGGGGGATCTGCTCTGCCATCGCAGCAAGGTAACATTCGTTCTCCTGGGCGTCGTAGGCCACGGCAGCTGTGTCGTTGATCATCAGAACCATGTCTTTGGCGTACATGCCATATCTGCGGGTATCGTTGAGGTAGCCAGGCAGCTTTCCCTCCTCTCCTTCCTCATCGTCTTTTCCCTTTTCCTTCTTGGGCAGCTTCCCAGAGAAGGCTTCCTTTATGACTTTGATTTTCTTGAGAATCTCTGGATCAGTCTTAATGAGGTCATTCGTCTCCACTTTGTCCTTGAAGTACTTCTCTGGGAGCAAACGGAAACGGATGCAATCGAAGGCCTCTTCCAAACACTTAACGCGCTTGTCTTTGTCTTTCCTGATCCACCTCACGAGGGTCTCGAACACTACCTCCTCCTTTTCCACGTTCAGTGCATCTGCTCCAATAATGGCAAAGAGTTCAGGTGGAGCAAGCTCCAAGAAATCCTCATCCACGGCTATGGCTTCAAACCGCTCTGCGATGCAATCTCTTGCTGCTATGGCCAGTCGGGCGCAGTTCAGCATCAGTGCCAGCCTGTAGATGGCCAAGCAGTTTTTCTTGGAGAGCTGCTTCTGGAGGTAATTCACACTGACTGTGAACACTGAGGGGATCTGGAAGCGATTGGCAACGGCCAAAATTTCCTGCACATTGTCATCATTGATGTCAATATCTGCGGAGTACATGTAATCTACAATCGCTGCCATAACACTGGGTTCCAGGTTCTCCAACTCAACCTCCTTTTTGTCCTCTTCCTTGCTGTCCTCCGAGAAGAAAAGCTCCCGGAAATAAGGGCTACAAGCTGACAGAATGAGCCGATGGCAAGGGATACTCCGGTCCCCAACCTTTAGGATGCAGTCAATCAGCTTGTTCTCATTCAGAAGCTCTTTGAGTCCATCCTGCAGCAGAGTGGTCTGAAACAGACGGAGGTCTTCCCTCAAGCCTTGGGGATCCATTTCTTTTTAGGAAGGGAAGGCAGATGGGAGCAGGAAAGTTTACGGCAGACTGTCCCAGTCGGTGAAGACAGAGAACTATAGGCAGCCAGGTTTGAAGCCACTTCAATATAACCATGCCCTTCTAAATATAACCAGGCACACAGTCCATGAAGAATTCAGGTTGGCCGGATCAGAGAGCTCACACAGCTGTCATAGAGTAAAAACAACTGTGGAGCCATGCCTTGTCACCTTAGTGATTAGTAATAACACTGTTGTGTGGCCATACAGAAATAACCTATGATCGTTTCATTTTATGTACTCATGTTATGAAATTTACAGTTTTGTAAGAAAAAATGGTAAATTTTAAAACAGCTAGGATTATGTTCCAGTATTCTGCTTTGTGTTCACCCAGAAGGCTGGCATTTACTACAGTTGTGTGTGTTCTAGGGACATCTACATTTGGATTGAATCATAACTCATTCATAGTAATGAGTGTGTCGCTACAGAGTGATTCAGTATTTGCGTACGAGACATCCACGGGGGAGTTATCTAACAAGCAGAAAGGGTCATTGAACAGCTGCTGCCAAAGGTGGTGACGGTTTGTCCTCTTTAAATATGTTTTAAATACTTTGAGGCCTTAAACTGGTATGTGTTTAGCCTGAGATCATTGTGTTCTTTCCACATACAAATTGTGTATGAGCACAAACTCCCTGAATTAGTGTTAAAAAAATTACTCTCCAGTTTCTATTTAAATACATTTATTTACTTTTAACAATACAAACGGCAATATATTTCACATTCTGTTTACTACAGGAAATATGTTACACATGTAATTAAGGATTTTCTTTTCATGAAAAAGTATCTACACATACACTGTACATCTTTTAACCTGGCCTGAAAATAAATATACCGTTGCCTTTATAATCACAATATGTACACAGGGTACATACATTATTTCTTATTATTTCAGCCCATGACTTCCCACAGTCCTTGAAGTGTGAAGCCATCCTTCAGCTTTTCAATGGCGAGGCCCAGCTCCTCAGAGAAAACTGGCTCACGGTCTTGTTGCTTTGGAACGACAGAAAAAAAAATTAAGAAATCCCAACAGATGTTATAACACAATTAAACAACAAATATATATTATAACATTATGTCTGGCAACACAATTAGTTGTGAGACTATTACCTTATTTCCATCTGCAAAATAAGCCTGTGGGCGAATGACACACACAAATCAGTCATTTTAATCAAAATAACAGGGACATGCTGTCTGTAACGAAGGCAACATAAAACCATGTTTTCTTTGTTACGCTGGAGGGCATTAGCTAATAGCTATTCTGAGAGTCTGAAAACTAAACCATTGACTCCCAGAGGAATGATGAGTGAAAGGGTGGCCAACAGGCACACTCACAGTGAACGCATCAGTCTGCTCATCCGGCTCAATTTCAACGTCATCAGGGGGCTGTTCCACTGTCAGTTCTTCCAACGGCTGGGGCTGAAATCATTGTTAGGACAAACATTGCTATGACAACATCATCAGCTCAAATATTGACAAAAGACAGTTACAATTGAGAACATTTATGGTAGTGTTGAAATGTAGAGTATATTAAAGTTGACTTCCAGTTTCAAAAGTTTATCCTTGCTGAGATGTTTTATTGTTATACTCTTCAGGTGTTCAGGGTAAATGATTCTAATATTGTGCCTACCTTTTCCTCCATTTCATAGTCCACTCCAAAGATGGGGTTGGCAGAGTACACCTTATGCAATGAGTTAATTTCTTTAAGAGCATCTTGAAGTTTATCCACAGGGTCAATCTTAAACCCGAGCACATAGCCACCACTCTATAAAACAAAAAGTATTTGTATGTATAATAACAGACAATGAAAACAAAGAAGGAGCTCGTATTAGTAGCATTACATCATATTGTGATCAGTTCAGGTGATTGTGACTCCTCAAACTGCAGAGAAACAGTTTACCTGGCGTGAGCTCTCGATCACCAAAGCCAAGCCAAACTTCGAGTCTCTTATTCTGATAGACCACTTTGGGATGAAAAAAAGGGACAGAAATAAAAATTAAATACATACACATCTGAAAAGGGAAACAGAATACGATTTTAAAATGACAATTATGTATATCATTAGTAGCAGCAAATTTTCCTATAATAATACTGTATAGATAGCAAATTCACCCACATCTCAACCCTAGATCTTTGTAGGATTGTTGCTCTGAGTAAACTGTCCAAGGTGCTGTGTTGACCATGTCCCTTCAACCCTCTTAGAATTTCAAAAGTATATCAATAACTTGGTCCAAGTACAACATTTTAAACTAGCTCAAAACTTACATTACTGGAAAAAATATTATGTCCGTCTTGGGGACTACGTATCAAGGGAGGTCAAGGGAGCTGCTTCATCCCTCGGTTGTTATCACAATATTTGCTTCCTCTCTCTGATATTATCGGACAACATAGTCAAATTCCATGGCTATGCTGATGATAAAGGTAAAATTATTTCCCCTCAGAAATATGCCTCCCTGACAGACTCCCTTTCATCTTCTGCTGCTAGATACTAAATATTTTCTAAACACTCAAAACCCCACCAAAAAGAAAATTGGAGATGGAGGATTTTTCAGCTTTTCTCCCAAACTGTACTTACAATCTGAAGGTAAGGAATGCTGACATTGAAGCTCTCGTTCATGTTGGCATGCCACACAATCCGAACATTTGTGATAAAGAAGGTTCCAAGGTTACCCTTAAAGACAGAAAAACATTGTCAAACAAGGAAGAGGATCTCAGTCGCTCATCCAATTCCTGTTTAATTTAATGTAATAGATGTGGACTTGTCTATTAAGTAAACTGAAAAAGGCTGAGTTGAATAATTTCAACAGGCATACTTCAAAAAGCAGTACCTGATCACTGGATAAATTCCAGACTCCGTTGATTTTATCATATACTTGCTCCCGGGGTAAAAGTCTTAGCTGCTTATTTTGAATGAGGGCGGCTCGTAATTTCAAGTCTCTGTACATTTTAGATGTCTCATAGGCCCTGTAAGCAAACAAAACATGTTACAATATTCAGCAGGACATAACAGTTTATTTAAAATGTAAAAAGAGAATTGAATATTCCCTCTGAGTTGTTTTACCTGTGTACAGCGATGACAGAAGTAAAGAGTCGTGGACTTCCTGGAACCACGTTTGTGAAAATGAACTCAAATCTTGTGTTGTTAGACTTTGTCAAGATGTAGAGTGCCTCAGTTTGGCCTCTCAATTTCTGGAAGAGGGCATACAATTCACAAATGTGTCTTAACATGTTTTTTTTTTAATTGATTATCTATTAATCATATACTCAATTTATTATTTACTTCAATAGGATGTCTGAACAATGTTGTCACTATCTGCTTTGTCCTTGCATAGATAAGATTGAAGCATTTTTCCAAAGGCAATACATTCATTTGAGAGGTGTGGAGGAAATGTATAAAGATTATGAACAAATACTCTGGAATTGAACAGGAAAAAAACAAAGGTTTGCTTACGGAATTAGCCGTCCTTGTTGTGATGTTAATGATGGAGTTGTAACCCACCGCTAAAACAACAACAACAAAAGCATTCAAGCAATCAGGTTGAATACATTTTTCATATGGTAAATGGTATCACACTTGATATCTTCCAGTCATCTTCAATTCGTATTATGTTGGCACACTTAACAATATGGCACTCAAAGCAAAGTCGATAATAGCTGGATTGCAGTTTGTCTTTCTTTATTTTCTTAGGCTATTCAATATTACTCTATCAATTGAACACAAGACTTGAAAAATAAAAAATATTGAACATATATAACGTCATGAAGTAATGAGCTTCCTATCATCAAATGGTAAAGACCTATTTTCTATTGTTTATTCTTTAATTGGTGGCTATGTCCACTCACAAAATCTTTAGATATCGTTTAGGTTTGAACAAAAAGGAAATCTAAATGCAGGTTACACAGACAAGTCATTAAACCTGCGATAAAACTTGTTTAAATGTTTATAATAGCATTTAATAGTGGAAATTAATGTCACATATGTCCAAGAGAGGGCAGAAACACTCAGCTGACAGGCTGCTGGTGGAAACAGAATCAAATCGTAAAAATTCAATTAATGTAATTTACCATGCAGATCTACTCACACAAATTAACTCTTGGCAGGGCCAAAGAATGCCAAATGATTCTCAGGTTTGTTACCAACAGTCGTCCTACGAAAAAAAGTGGATATTTTTTAGTTTTTTAGTTGACCAGATAGTCACACACAGTTTGATAGTTTTAACTTGCCAACAAAATTGCCAACAAGTAGTCACCTCGGTCTCCATTGTTTCCCTTTGTGTCTTCTATGGAGTCCAGGCAGTCGATGAGTACTTCTCCTGGACGAGTTTTCATCTGCCTGTGTGCAGGACAGATTGATAGGTTACATGGTGAAGATATGAGGCTTACTTCATTACTTCAAGTGTATCGTAAAGCATTGCTGCATCTATAACATCTCTACACTAAGACAAATTTGACATACAGCTACCGTAACATGTTTTGTTCCGCACAGACATATAATAGAAAGCAGAATCATTGTAGCCTCGTATAAGCAGTACGCGACATACTTTAGCTGGCATTACCTTTAGTTAGCCAGTTAACTTAACGTTAGCTTGTACGAAAGTAAAATAAACGATTTTCATGTAGGTAGCGTTGCCTTACTGTGCTGTTATATCGAATCTGACATCTCTGTCTTCCCAGAGTGCATCCAAAACAGATGCCATGACTGCAGAATATCGCTCCCTCGGGTAAATTTAGTTACGTTTACTAGCTGCTGTTGGTTCTAAATTAGCTAGCTGGCTAATCTGAACAAGCTTCTCCAGCGTCATAATCACCTTAGCAACAGACGGCAAGCTAAGAGGACAATATGTAGCGAATGTCAAACCATGTATTACTTATAAACATTATACTAACTATAACTATAAAATGAGATTTTTGCACAATATTATACCATTTGCTATTTTATTTTATTAACCAATATCCTACCATTGTTATTATATAATACAATAATATATTATATTACTATTACCAATAGTAACCAGGAAGAGCACATCATTATCAGGCAACATTTACATTTTCCGTAGGCTACTCTTGAAATTGAGTCCAATCAGTTGGCCTACATGGCCGACCTTTATTTTATATTCTTGTGAATTGTGATGTCATTGGGATACAGTATTTTATTTCTGTTTCCAAACCCCTGGCAGTAGCCAAATGTTCATTCAATAGTTGTTGACCTTCAAAAAATTGAAAATGGTCTAAAATCCTAAAAGAAATGCCTCCAGTCTGAGGGCTGGAGGCATTTTCTTTGACTAACATATGTCCTTGAACCAAAGTGCCTATAAAACTATGTTAATAAGACAAATTTTTCTCCACCATAATTGTAGGGCGGAATGCAAACCATTAAAACCCCAATGGGAGTCCTAATTAGTGCTTTATTAAAGGCAGGTGTGCTAGACAACAAACCTACCATTTTAAGATGTTAAAGTACATGGACAGAAAAAGACCAGTTCAATTTCTATTTCACAACTCATGGACGAGAGGAACACCCAGTGTGCTTGATATTAACAAGCTGATTTAAGTGATTTACATTTCATTATGAGCTCTAAACATCATACAACTGGGGCACTCCCAAGGAGTAGTGGGGTAGAGCGCGTAATAGGCTCAGTCCTTGTCGCAGCGGAGCGGACCCAGGTTTGAATTCGACGTGTCATCATCCCCCTCACTCTCCCTATTTTTTCCGCTCTGCATTCTCTACTCTTCAACTGTCAAATACATATTAGGCTAAAATACCTAAAAATATATTTAAAAAAAAAATATATAGACTTTGACAACTCTATCAGCTGTTACTAGAAGGACACAATGATGGTGGACACAGCTGATGATGGTTATAAATGGTAGTAGTGATACTGGTTATTTTACATACAAAACAGGCAAGCACCATTATTTTACAGTTTTTATTATTAAAAAAACATACAAAACATCTATTTAGATATACACACACTAAACAAATAGACAGGTCTCTAATGGATGGCAGAAAGCCTCAATCTTCATGACAATCATTCACAGTAGACCCCTGAAAGCAGGGCCCTCCATTACAGCTGCCAGTTATAACCTGAATCAACACAATGTACACAAACATCTTATTATTGCTGTCTTTATAGAAATACTATGTTCTGTATATTCAGTGTATCTAAAGCACATAGAGGTATAGAGGTATAAACATAATCTACAGGCTAATTTCAACACTCCTGTAGTCGTCTTTGCAAACCCAGAACTGTCAAACCCTGAATCAGCTGTGGTGTATAACACAATGTCTTTGAGGACAGAAAGTATTTGTTTTTTTGTAGAAGTGAATAGTTATTAAGTCAGTCATTTATTGGGTTGAAACAGCAACCTCTCAGCAGATCATCTGGATTTGATTCAATTGGCGTTGACCTTTTAGCAATATTGTTTTTATTGCCATTTGATTAAAATATGCATTTCTTTTTTAAATTTGATGTTATTCCCAACACAACTAATCAGTATTGTGGATTAGTAAGGTCCATGTTCTGATGGCTTCTTTTCCTTTTACCCTACAGGGGACAAAAGCTGTAGTTAGAATAGAAGAAAAAAGTGACACTTTGTACCTTTTACTAAGAATTCTTTAACAATTACCTCTTTTTAATTGAACACAAATCTTCTTGCAGTCATCCTCTGTTTCGTAACGGTTGTCATTTCCACCACAGCCTCCGTACCAAAACTGGGCACAGGCATCGGCCTGCTGGTCATAGTACCAGTAGATGCTGTAGTTGCGACAGGTGCCCTGGTCCAAGTGGAGGTTACAGCGAGGATCAATAGCAGTGGCATCTGAAGAAGAAAATTATGTGAGAAATGGAGTTTCCAATTAATATCTTTGTACTCAATGAGAATACAATGTATTCACAGCAGCTATTTAGACTTGTCATAGTTGGAAAAGCGCAGGTGTTACAGGAACCATTCCATCGTCTCTTTTTTCTATTCAAGTGTCCCCCAGGTAGCCATCAGTGTGTGATATAGAGCCAGCATGAACATGCCATGATATCAAAAAAGCTTGATTCATTCAGCCATCTATCATTTTATTATTCACAGCTTTGCTTTTCCTACTGTGAAAATGTCCTCTGTGAAGAAAGGGCCTGCATTACTCACCTTCGACTACAGGCTGTACTAGAGTCACCATGGTCTGAGACTGAATAGAGTTTAAAGATGGCGCTGAGTCCAGTGTTGACGAAGACGTTGCTGATGAGGATGAAGTCGTTGAAGATGAAGAAGGCGACAACACTGCCTCCTCGTATGCACTGCTTTCTCTAATAGGTGATGTTGTTTTGTTAACTACAGCCACAGTATTAATACTGCCACGCGTCTGGGCTCTCAGGTCCAAATCTTCACCATCGTCATCGTCTTCCGCCACCTGGAGTGAGACCACAGTTTGAAAATGTGCCAGTATTGCGAAGAATTCTGTTCCATCTGCAAAGAAAATTACAACAGTTTATTTTGATGGAAACAATACAGAATAAGTTTTGAGCAGGGACCTGGACAGGAAGAGGATCGGCACTGATGGGCAGCGTGAAAGTGTCTCCACGGCCTCGGCTGCTGGTGCGTTTTGGATGTGGTATCTCCTCTTGGGCATCGTAACCATTCCATGTGTTCCCACCATGTCCATTGTTCCCGTTACCATAACCATTATTGGCATTGCCGTTATATCCATTGGTATTATCTCCATGTCCATTGTTTCCATTAATACCATGCCCATGCCCGTTGTTGCCGTTCCAGTGTCCATTTGTCATGCGATTGTAAATCAGGGCGCCATTTTCATCCTCACAAAACTGGCTGACGAGTTTAGACTCCAGGGCTGAAAAAGGAAATGAAGACAAATCTGTTTAGTGCAATACCACTGTGTTTGCTATACCTTTTAAACAATTATACCAGAATGTCCGTTGGTTCACTTACCTCTGTACTGGTTACTTATTTAATGATCGGTTACTTATTTTCTATACATTTGTTATTTACTTTGTTTACTATTTTACTTTTCATTTATTAACTTACCGATACTTATTGTTTAGTATACACTTGTTTACTTATTTTAATTATTGATAATCAAATTTGTTCTAACTTCAGGGGCTTTTCAACCTCTCAGCTGAAAGCAATTATAGCCATGTATTTTAATGAGGCCACTGCTGAAGGCATGGTGTATACAACATCTGATCATCACCTGGTAGAGTATTGAAGTCATCAATAAGGTACATGTGTTCGTTGTCGGGGTCAGAGGCAATAAGGTTTAGCTCTCGCAGAAACTCCATCTGCGTAGGATCAGAAGAATTGACGATCCCCAGGGCGTACATCTCGATGTTGGCAGCATGAGCTTCCCTCACAGCTATGTCCAGTTTGACGGGCTCTCGTTCGTCAGTTTGACCATCGGTGATGACGATGGCTACTTTTCTGACTCCAGCCCGGGCACTGAAGAAAGCCTCCTGAGAGGCCTTTCTGATGGCGGTGCCGGTGTAGGTGCCCTCGCCCATATAAGTAATTTTTCTGATTGCCTGCTTCACATCCTGTTTGTTCGTGTAGCGAGCCAAGTTGAACTCCAAATGGACATCCAGACTGTAGAGGACAAGTCCGATTCTAGTGGTGTTGCGTCCGACCGTGGTGCGGTCGACCAACCTGGTGACAAAGTCCTTGATGATTTCAAAGTTCTCAGGTCCGACACTCTCTGAGCTGTCGATGACGAACACGAGTTCCATTGGACTTTCTTTGCACTTGATGCCACATCCTGAAAACCATGAAATATGGTCATCAGTTGAGTAAACTCTGGTTTACCTATAGATTTAAGCTCCAATAATCAATAATTGTATTGTAACAATGGATCAAATCTATAATATGAAAGGTGTAACAGTGAAAGTAAGAGGCTAAAGGAAGTCTTTAGAATCTCGAGATATTTCTTTCTGAAGTCTTAGACACCATAACGGAGACAAACGGAGAATGAATACTGGACTAACAATTGTCAGTTGGACAAAAAAATTAATCCAAATATAGGCTTGTGTTGTTACATGTCTGTTGGACTTGTACAACTATTTGCTAACATCAATTTTAAAGGTTGATAATACACAGTTTTTACAACTTCCCCGAAGTGGCCAAAATAAATAAATTATATAATTGTAACTTATATAAAAGGGTGCTGTCACAAGCTGGACCAAATTAATTACATTTTGACAGTAAAACCCCTCATACATTGGCTCTACATTCATGCCATTTGTCAGTGCTAAGAGATATTATATTGCATGATATACATTACCACATGCTCTCCCTTAAGATATCTGTTACTTAGTAAACTACACATGGCTTTTTAGCTTACCACAGATTTCTTTGATCAGCTTAATAATGTCTTCTCTCTGAAAAATACGAAAACATTATGTTAATCCAAACCACTGTAGTTTATTGAATAATCAAATATCAGTTGCATTGATGAACTTACTGTGAGGCCTTGTTCTCCTTTTGCTCCTGGCGTCCCCTGTTAATGGTGGAAAGTTGACAACAATATGACTGTTGCGTAGTGTGGAATTAAAAATAGATCTAATACGATTGTGATGTTTATTAAACAACTAATGTGTCTTGAACGTATACTTGTTCTCATAAACTGCAGAAATTTATTTGAACCTTGTTCTAGATTATAACGGTTGCAGTAGCCTATCTGGTGTGGCAGAGACTTTGTTACTCTTACTGTAATTGAGGAAGTGAATAATATTTGTTTCGCTTACCGCTTCCCCAGAGACTCCGTGATCTCCCAGGTCTCCCTTTGTACCTTTCGTTCCCCTCTCACCCTGCGATCCACGATCGCCCTGTTAGAAGGGTAGAGGAATTCATCAGTCAGAGACCTGCTGTTATCTCAAATATAAATATAACGTTTGAAAGATTTGTGTAAATCCATCACCTTAGCTCCTGGAAATCCCTCTCCTTGAGGCCCTCTGGGCCCAGTCAGTCCTTGAGATCCTGGCTCACCCTGAAATTAGATTTTAGTGAGTCATACAGCCGCTTGGTGGATCATAAATTATGTTTTGTTTTGTCATGCTGCCAGCAAGTTTATCTGACAGTTTTGTTGTATAACATGTCAGTGCAAATTAGGAACATCGTATTTCTTCAGTCTTGCTGTGGACAAGAAAATAAATATGTGAATTAAAGCCACTACGAGTCCGTTGGCGGCTCCTTTGGACAAAAGCGGTAGTATTTTTACGACGCCCGCTGTCGTAAAGCTGTTTTCTAGCTCGTGCCAGGCGTGCGAGTGTCAAATGGTTAGGGCGCCGCGCAACATAGTGCATGTCCGTTTGTTGAAAGTGTGAGAGTACTGACTCTTTTCGGCTCCGTGAGAGTGGTTAGTGACACCGCATCAACTAATGCCAGTCAGTGCCACACACACCTGATTGCAATGAGTTGATGCAGCAGTGTCACCTAACTAGTCTCACGGAGCTGAAAGACGTGTCCTCACAGAAAGCGAATGAACGAGAGACGGGAGTTAGTATGGATCACGATGAGGTAATGTGTTTATGTTGTTGTAAATAATGACTATTTCAGATGAATAATGGTAATCTGATGATGGTGAAGCAAAGCAAACTTTGTGTTAGTACCGCTCATTCATTTAGGAGTAAACACTGCAGTCTAGTTCGCTGCCGTGTCATTCTGTATACGTTGCTTGGCAACATCCTCCTCCCGCCCATACCCTATATCACTCTCCCCCTTTTTTTAAGGTATTCTTTGGGCATTTTTATGCTTTATTGATAGTGTAGAGACAGAGTTGAAATGGGGCAGAGAGGGGAGTGACGTGCAGAAAACGACCGCGGGCTGGAATCGAACCCGGGTCCGCTGCTGGCCGAGGCCCATAGGGGGGACGCCCTACCAACTGAGCTAAGGGCGCCCCCATCACTCTAACTTTTAGCTTTTCTTCATTGCATTCTCTTTTTTTATGATGGTTCAGCCTCGTTATCAGTCATTATGACGACAAATAACTGTCTCAAACAAGGCTCCCGCTCCCCTTCCCTCACCTGGAGGTATAGGCTTCTCAAATCGCGTGGCAGCGCCACACTGAAATCTGCGACCAATACGAATATGCGACCATAGTGCCTGCACGCGTAAACCGAAAATCGGACTGGGTGTGCGACCAGACCAAAAGCAGTAATAAAAACGATATAAAAACGTCTTTCTTTGCACTGATGGTCTCGTTTGCTGTTAAAGGTAATTTATGACTATCAGAGGAAACATGAGGCTGTTTTAAAGATATTTAAATGTTACTCGTAGCTGCTTTAATCCTGATAATAAAGAGCTTGGGAAATCACACAGCGCTTGAAAAACAGTGGTCACATCTACCTTTGGGCCTTGAATACCCTCTCCTGGAGGTCCAGTTATGCCAACAGGTCCTGGCCTTCCAGCATTACCCTTAAACAAATGTTTATTATTAATGTGCAGTTATTAGCTATGATTTGGATTTGATTATCAATCATAATTCGATCAAGACGTTCTTTAGATAATTTTTCTTACAGGTGGTCCTTGCAAGCCCTCTCCAGTTGGGCCGGGCAAACCTGGCAGTCCTCTAAAGCCAATGTCACCCTGAAACATAGATGAAATGATCAAACACACTATGAGCATCCGCATACATACACACACACACAAACAAACAAACAAACAAACAAACAAACAAACCAACAAACCTAAAAAACTCATAGACACAAACCTTAGGACCAGGAATTCCTATTCCTTCTTGGCCCGGCTCGCCCGATAAGCCTGGCATGCCTGGAGGACCCTAAAAGTAGTACACCAATTAGTTTGGATCATGGCAACTTGTGCAGGATTTATTGGTAATGGAATTTTTGTTGAAAATACAAACCACTGGGCCGGGGATGCCTTCGCCTTTAACACCAACCGAACCTGGTAAACCAATTTGACCACGATCGCCCTGGTTGAACAAAAATTAGTGAGGACGACTTTGTGCTCATTAGAACAATATGGATATTATATATCCTTCAATAAATAAATGAATAGATGGCAGTGTTTACCTTTGGACCAGGTAATCCATGGCCTGTTTCCCCAACATGACCAGGGGTACCAGCAGGGCCTACATCACCCTGGAGTGGAGACAACACAATAAAGTCACAGTGTCAGACGCAACCGACTATCTGGTATTTCTATATATCTCAGTGCCAAATTCTATGTTAAGTTTGATGATGGGGAGCTGTTTCTTTACCTTTGGACCTGATACAGAGCGTCCTGGCTGCCCTGGCATGCCCAGATGGCCAGGGATCCCACGTTCACCCTGAAAGGTGGGAATTAGTAAGAGACTTAAGATCCAATTTTTGCTCGTCTTCGTTTTAACAACCTTGGGTTATTGTGGCATACATATTCTGAAGCAACATTATGCTTATACTACTTCATTGAGGAAGAAAACCCCACCACAGTATATTACTTGTACCATTCATTCTTACCTTTGGTCCAGATGGTCCTGAGATCCCAGGAGGTCCATGTAGCCCGCGGATGCCCCTCAGACCCTGGTCCCCCTTGGATAGGTTACAGCACAGACCGTATGATTAATATTTGTTACCATTTAAATTCTGAACTACACAAGAATACACAATCCAAAGCATACCTTCTCCCCTTGGATGCCAATTCCTTGTGCTCCCTCAGGACCTCTTAAACCAGATAAACCAGGCTCCCCCTTAAAGAGGAAAGGTAAATGAGACATTTATTTTTGAAAAAATCAAATAATGGACAAAGGCAGGGAATGTAGGGTTCGAACACCTTTAGGAAACTGCGATACAAAGTGGAAGTTTTCCAGAGTTGGCATAATGTACCTTTTGCCCTGGAGCTCCATCCTCTCCTGGAAGACCGTGCACGCCACCCAGACCAGTTGATCCAGGCTCTCCCTGTGAGAGTGCGATATATGGTATTGTTTTATTTTTGATGGATTCATTGATACTCCCCATACGCTTGCATAGTTCATAATTAAATCAACTTGCTTAGTTGTCTTACCTTCGGACCTTGCTCACCAAGGCCTACCTCTCCTGTAGCTCCCTGCTCTCCTGGTAAACCTTGATCTCCCTAGAAAAAGAAACACATTAGCATGTCCACAAGGTTGATTTTATTAACTTAAACTATGTTAGTCCTGGACTTGTTTTGCAAGTTTGTTGTTTGACTGAAGATTTAGAGTTTGATATTGTACATAACTGTTGTATCTGGTTTTCCTTAACAAACGTCATTTTTAGCTATGTTATATAACAATAGCAAACCTAATGGATGATTGATGAATGGAGACTCACCCTGCTTCACAATGAAGCGAGGTGCCAGTATTGAATAGCAAAGCTAGACTGACCAAAAATCTCATTCAGAATGTATAGTCTGCGTGAGTTGGAGATATTGACTCTAGCTCCAGCCCTCTCTGACCATTCAAGTCCCTGCATGCATTTTTGCATTAACTACAGTAGATGCTTTAACAAACCTTGGATCCAGGTAAACCTTCTCCTGGAATTCCTCTGACTCCGGGTGGACCTCTTGGACCCTCGGTTCCCTGAGCAGTAATAAAGATTAAAAGGCTTTCTGTGCAAGGGGTCCTTTGACACTGTGTATTTATACATGTCAGTCTGACATTGTGAAAAATACAGATTAAGACATGTTGCCGACCTTCTCTCCCTGTATGCCCACTCCTGGGAGTCCAGTTGTCCCTGGAAGACCCGGAAAACCTAAATCACCCTGGAAGACAAGCAACATAGTCAGTTTAAAACCAAAGTGACTCCCATTGACAAAGGTGTGTTCTGGACTTGTTTTCTTTCACTGGCCAGCTGCTGACCTTGTTGATGAACAAACATCAACTAAATCACTCTTTTCCGCCCCTGTTTTGCCTCTGTATCTTGCGTTTGGATCCTCAAAACAATTTATACAAAGACTCTCAGTTCTCAAGAGTAACCTTGCTATCATGATTCATGAAAAACATAAATAGTAAATAAATGGTCCTTTCTGTGTACTCAATCCCTAAACCCTAGTAGAATCTTTAATACTTAGTTAACCTAGTAACAGGTAATCTGTGGAGTTTCTGACATAGCAAGCACTCCACAACAGGTAAGAGCAGAGAAATACAGGTATTGGACGGCAAAGGCATTGAAGAAAAAATACTGCAAGCTTATAAGCATAGATTAAACTATGTAGGTATGAAACATTTAAAAAAAATCAGCTTCCCAATATGCTATGAGAAACAAAATGTGTTTTAGTGAGAAACGTGAATTAAAACATAACTTTGTTAATTGACAAGAAAAGTCCATAGTGCACCTTAGATAAAAAAACTGCATCAATGACAAAAAAAATTAAACATATCTGTATATTGGCTGTACAGTCATTTATGGCACTTTTTCCTATCAAGCTTTCCTTTATTAATCAGCTTGTAATACTCTCCTCTCACCTGTCTCAGCCTATTGTTCCAAAAAGCCTATGGACATTTAGGCTCCCTTATGGATTTCTTTATTTGTGTGTTTGCAGTACATTGTCTTTTCTTGATGATGCTTTATAACCCACCCTTTCTCCTTTGATTCCTGCACCCTGCTGTCCCCTAGGCCCCCTTGGTCCAGCGAGCCCCCGATCCCCCTGTGGAACAGAATCAGATCATATCACTCGGTTACATCACTGCCACTCGCTATTGGGTCACAGCCAAGTCTGCATTGTTCTTCCATGCGTTCAACAGAATGCATGGAAGAAGAGCATGTTGGTTCCTGTTATCTTGTGATTGATAAAAAAACAGGAATTTTTAGGGAATGGAATCATTTACCCCTTTCTTCGTGGCACCTCTTCCTGACTACATGACCCTTAAAGTTGTTCCAGAGTCAGTAAATGATGAAGGGAAGCAGTGGCTGATGATGAAGTGTAATGAAAGACAGACATGCAGACCTGATCATACTAATTGTGTGTGTGTGTGTGTGTGTGTGTGTGTGTGTGTGTGTGTGTGTGTGTGTGTGTGTGTGTGTGTGTGTTTGTTGAGGAAGCGGTGAGGGTTGATCACCTCTAACAGACTCACTCTGATCCTTTTTTTTACAAGATGTCAGCGGAGGGGTCAAATCTATAACAGCCAGGAAGTCTGGCACAGGTCACACAGATGTGTAGTTGCTTGGGGATATTTCCATTTCTGCTCATTTTCCTTTAACAAATACAATTGCATTTACAGAGAGTCCTCAACACGTTAATATGCTCCTCCTGTCGTCAAATTTGCCAACAAGTTCTGTCTTGTGAGAGGGTGCTGTTGCAATCCTTTTACTCTTGCTGTTGTATACAGGTACATTAATCATGCTTCAATGTGTTTTTCCGCATATTTTTTCTTACAGTGAGCCATATCCCATTGCGCCAAATCTTGCGCATCTTTTTAAACCCCTTTGTTGAATCCCAAATATCTCTTTTGAATGTGCTGCAAAGAATCTCTGCAGGCCATGACTTTGTATTGACATCAGGTTGACATCACATTCAGCATGGCTGCAACACAGATGTAACTGGAAGATAAGCAGAGCTCATTGGTTAAGTTGGAGCTGTGGACCTTTGCTTGCATGTCCTCCCCACTGCTCTCTCCCAATGTTTTGAATTATCCATAATCTAAGAGTGTTTGGTTGCAGAAAGTTCTGGTTATTCAGACATTTACTGACTTCTTCATTCTAATTTCTTTCGACTTGGTCTTTGATTGCTTTGTAGATGATAGTGGGAGTCTATTCTATATTTGAATGTTTATCCATCTCCTCTATTGGAGTGAAATGGCCAATCCCAGCCAGTGTCCCAGTAGACTCCTGTTGAAAAGCTAAACTGGTATTGAGTTAATATATTAAACAATTATGAGGCTGCAAAACCCTGTACAAAGGAAGACACATTGTTGACTTATGCCATAAAAACCCCAACAGTGCAAGTAAAGTATATGACTTTGCAACAGTTCAACATTTATAAATAATGTTGATATATTCCTGTTTTGACCATGACAATGTTACTATTGTTTTGATAAATTCTCTGATGATAGACTTGAAATGATACCTTTGGTCCAGGAAATCCTTCGCCGAGAGGTCCTTTTTCCCCTTGAACACCTTGTGGTCCTTGAAGTCCCTGTAAACAAAGCCAGTGTACAATATGTCACCCATAATGTGCACTCTATTGAACACTATTATTATTATCTTTTTTACTTACAGGAAGGCCGGGTTCACCCACTCCGTGAGGTCCAGGAGGACCTGATTGACCCTGGAATCCCATGTCACCCTGCAAATGTATGTAGTAATTCAAATTAATAGGAGAAACCCAAAGTAATCCAGATAGCAAATACACAATCGACTAAGTACAAGAAAATGTTCAGAGGATAATCCATAACATCATTTACTTTTGGTCCAGGGAGTCCAATTCCAGTTTCACCCTGAATTCCTGAAGGGCCTGTTGCACCACGTTCACCCTTTAATAACAAACATAACAACACTTAACACCAGTGTATAATAGAGATTAACAAACAACAAATTGACATGAGCTGAACCATTAATTTAGCCTATTGTGTATTTTCTGTCGTTCAAGCTCTCTAATTAAACCTAGGATGTCTTTGATTAATTGTGTTAAAAACAATATGTTGCCCCACTGAAAAGTACTACCTAATTCATGACAAAAAAAATTGTATTATTACAAAAGCAGATAGAGGCTCTTTTTAAGCTGAAACTAATGTTGTATATCCTGTAACTGATGTGGGGTATTGCAAGACATTTGTTCTCTTCTTGCAGGTCAGGACAAATGAGAGCTAACCTTGAGTTCAAGACACTCAAACATATGTCTCAAAATAACCAAAAACAGCTGGAGGCTCATCACGACACAATTAACCTGAATGCTTAACCTGAATGCTGAATGCTGAAACTTAAGATAAGTTACCATTTTAAGTTCAATTAATACTATAATCTAGAAAGAGATTTATAAATGTAATGAATATGTGTAAAGGCTTGTCTTACAGGAATGTTTAGACACCTCACACAAATGATACTACATATGGTCAGGCCACCAAGAGTCTTGTTCATTTTTGCATGTGCCTTCTACATGTCCTCACATGGCAAGACACTGAGCACACACTGACTTCCCTTGATGTCATTGATTGCAGGCCTTGTTGGAGAAGCTGACAATGCTGTAGGCACTTCCAAGTATGTATTTAGAAACAGGATACAGGCCATTGGGAGACACTGTAGTAGAATGTTTACCCCCCTGATGGTTCATCCCCGTGCCAGTAAATGGGGAATAACAGTAATGATGGGGCAGACTTTGGCTCATTGACAAATGTTACAGGGGTTTATTACCAGACAAACAGGCCTCTGTGCAGAATGGCAAGGGATGTGGTGGTACATCTACAACCTCTTGTTTAAACTAATCATAAAAGGAAATGTAAAGGTCACAGCAGATGTTCACGATGAGGTATTTAAATGTAGTTCAGAAGGGGTCTGACCTGCTTCCCCTGATGGCCCTCTGGTCCGATGTCTCCATGTGGTCCCGGTAACCCCTGGGCAGAAACAACATTAAGCTTTTCATAAAGACATATCAAGAATCATTTGGATATGTGTGTGTGTTTTTGTCTTCATATACTTGTGTGGATCTACCCTTGGTGGACAACCCACCCTATGAGGACCATTATTTTTGTGAGGACAATTTGTGTGTTTGTTTGTTTTTTTGAATTTGTCGGGAACAACCTTTGGCGGACAACCCACCCTGTGAGGACAATTATCTTTGTGAGGACATTTTGGGTTTGTGCACGTGCGTTTGTGTTACTTACCTGCAAACCTCTGAGTCCTCTTGCCCCGATTAAACCCTCAGGACCCTGAATCACGTCAAATAGATCAAACATAGGTGCAATGAGTAGGAATTATCAAACTGAAAACATAATAATTCAAAATGTGTATATTGTCAATAACGCTGTCATACCCTGTCTCCTTTGATTCCTGGAGTTCCGCACTCACCCCTTTCACCCTGTGTAGGAATTATAAGTATTGCACAGGCTTGCAATGTCTCCAACTACATTGAATGTTGTCATCATCATTCATCTAAATTACATACCTGCTCTCCTTTGTAACCTGGTTTTCCCTGCAAATAATATGGATAAAATGTTATGTGTAAACATACAGAGACAATAATGAATATTGTATTTTTGCTCATGAATGGTGGCATCTACCTCCGCACCCTCTCGTCCGGGTAGACCGCTTAGTCCTGCTTCACCCTGGTTTGACAAAAAGTGCACTGACTCATTATATAAATGAAATGGTTTATCAAAGTGCCTGTAATGCAAATACCTTAACACAGAAGAAACTGTCTGTAAATGCAGGAATACACCTGTTTAGAGGAGTTACTATATATAATAAATAACACAACAAATACATTCTGTTTGAACTACTGTTTAATTATAAATATTCATTTTTTATAGTTTTACCAACTTCAATAAGATTTACAGATATTCAACGAACCACCTCAGGATACCTGACAATCCTTTCCAAACCTTGGACATAATTTAGGTGTGGAACAGTCAAGAAGTATTATATAACTCCCACAAAAGAGCTAAGAAACTCACAGTCCATATGTCCATGAAAAAGCACACACCTTTAGCCCTTTAAGCCCTGGGGCTCCGTCATCTCCGGAGCGACCTTTTTTCCCCTGGAAAATATTACAAAGTCAGGGTAAAGCTTTTTTTCATTATTTATTATTGACATTTTGCTCTCTTCTCAGCATGCTAAAGAAAAATCTTTTCCCCTTTCTTCTCTACACAGGCATTGTATACGAAAGACAAGAAGAGGGTAATTGGGCTGATGACTGAATTTATGTGCTTATGGATGTGAGGGCTGCATGACAGTTGAAGCCACGGGTGGGCATGAGGCATCTTGTCCAGGGTGCCAGGGGTCATGTCTTGAGTTACACCTGGACCATTTGTGTCAGTTGCTATCCGCCAGAAATCGCTAGTTTGTGACCATTAAACCAATGAGAGCAATTATGACTCTCCCTAGTCTAAGGTGTAAGAATTTGAAGAATCTCTCTGAGGAGAAAGCACCTGGTTAATAGCTACACAGCTGTCTGTTGGCAACCTGATTACCTGCCATGTCACAGGAAAGCTTGACATTGTCTGAGCTGTCTACTATCTAAGGAGGAGAGGGGCTTTGTTGGACACTTGCCTTTAAGTTAACATCTATGAGTGGTTGGCTAGAGTGTTTGGGATCATCTTCTTCTTGCTTCACCATAAAATTATGTTCAATACCTGGTCCTCCTTACTGCAGGCCCTCTTAGCACTGTGTAACTGACCATGGCATTAGAGCTTGTCTGTAAGATTTATGGTGTCAAAAGGTCCTGTTTTATAGGCAGTTGAGCTCTAAATGTGGTGCCTCTGGTTTCCATGGGGGACACATTATGTTAGATGAGAAATGCACAATAACTGGCCGAGACTCGTCACACAAGGTCGCAACAAACATAATTATTTTGGAATAGTGGACTACAACCTCTCTGCCTTTTTTCTTGTTTCCATAGATTTGCTTTTAGAATGTGGGACAGGACCACCATCTGTGTAAATGCCTGCAAGCTATAGTGAGGAGAGGGAAAGAGCAAGCAATTATCCTGATTGTTTCAAAACTGCCCAATTACCATTCCTAAAATATCAGGATCGTGATCAATTTCTCCATATACAATTTCAGGAATCACTCAGAGAAATCCACTTGTGACATTTCAAAAGAAATGGCTCTTTGGTTGTGGATATCTGTTAAACGTTTGAGGCTAAATACTCACCGCAGGCCCGCTCTGCCCCCTCTCTCCCTTCTCACAGGCACATCTCTGAGCCAGAGGGCACTTCAAAAAAAGAGACATGTTGTCAAGAATGTAATTCTATACAGGACCTTCACCTAATTAGACAGTATTGAATGTCAAAGGGTATTAGTTGTCAAACTGTAAAAATACTTACTCCCTCATCAGCCAAGGCAGTCTGAAGAGAAAACAAAAGCAGATTAACACCTGACCGGATTTTAATCATTGCAGTTTTGCAGTGCCTAATGAGATTTGTTCACTCATTGCTCTGTGATGTAGATTTCTTATAATCACTTAATGTAAAACGATAAAGGGCCTAAAAAGTTACTTCATGCAAACGGTAATTTGAGAAACGTCAATATGCAAGCCATGTGTTACTGTACAGAGAATATCTCCGCTAAACCCAGATGTTTTCTCCTTAAAGGAATGTAATGTAAAGTTGCTAAACAAAGAAATATCCTCAAAGAAACAAAAAGAGGGGATCCCAGTAAGTTCCAAGTGGATACGCTCGAGCAATATTTTTCTAAAGCTATGTAAAAAGCTTCAAATCCAGAGCTGTCATACACATTCTTCCATTTGTTTCCGCAGAGCATTGTCATCATTCCATCTCTATAGGAATACCTGAACAGGCATGTCCATGTGTCACCTCTGAATGGATCCTTATACCAAGCAAATACATGACTTTTTCTACTCAGTGCTGTCTGCTGAAAGACAGGGTATTATACTCACAATCTTAGTGATGATTTTTTCAACAATGTCCTCATCCTGTAAGTTATGGAGGAACTGGGAGGCCGGGGAACTGGCAAGAAGACGAAGTTGGGCTATGTTGGCTGGCTCGTTGCCTTCCCGGGTGATGCCCAAAGTGAAGAATTTGATGCCCTGGTTCTTGGCATCGGCAACGGCAGAGAAAATGTCAGGGTTTCTTGGGTGGGAAATACCATCTGTGAGCAGCACAGCTACTCTGATGCTGCCCTGGCTGGACTCCTCCAGGTAGATCTTGGTCATGTTGGTGATGGCGTAGGTTGTGTAGGTGCCGTGCCCGATGTAGATGATGGGAGCTATAAGGGTCTTGAAGTTCTCTGTGCCCTTCCAGTCTCTGAAGGTTTGCTCTGTGATAACATGACTGCTGTACTGCAGCAGAGCCACCCTCATGCTAAGGCTGCGGCCAGTCTGCAGCCGTACCCCTTGGAGTCTATCCACCATGTTCATGGCAAACTGCTTTTCCTGCTCGTGATTGTCCTTGGCACTCTCGGAGCTGTCCAGCAGGAATGAGAGCTCCAAGCTACAGTCCTCATCTAGGATGGCTGTGTACACGCATAACCATTAGCAACAGGCCTACAACATGCCATAAGAGTCATTACTTTCACTAAGTGACTAACTACATTTTCCAATGGCTTTTAAAGGTACAGTGTTATTATTAAATTACTGGATAGATAGTGGTGAACCATCATCTTTGAGGAAGAAATGTGGTTGTAAAAAAATCTGTATTAAACATGATGGGAGATCACTTAAAATAAATAAAATTATTTGGTGCAATCAAAATATCGACAGTAGAACTCCCTGCTATGTGTAATAGTGAAAGTAAAAGCCTTTCCATATGCACAATGCGACGAGAACATAAGGGATATGGACTATACAGATGTGTAGCCTTAAGACAACCACCATCAATGGGGCTTATCAGGATAAAATGCTTCAATTTGCTTGGGAGCATACAGATTGGACTCTGGAGCAATGGAAAAAGGTTGTGTGGTCTGATGAGACCAGATTGACCCTGTTCCAGAGTGATGGGTGCATTAGGGTAAGAATAGAGGTGGATGAAGTGATGCTCTTATCAGTGCCTAGTACTGTACAAGCCTGTGTGGCAGTGTGCAGTGGGATCTGGGATTGCTTCAGTTGGTCAGGTCTAGGTTCTAAGCAACCTTATGTGCCAAATAAAGCTTCAGGCAGTGTATATTAATTAAGCAAAATTAAGGAAAGGATACACACAAAATCTTCAAGGGAAAATATGTGACATGACATATAATACATTTATTTCTTACCTTGTTCATCATAAATATTCGCATCCAGAGATTTGGCCTTCAATTTCTTGTTGGTTCTCCGCTCTTCATAAAAGTCTTGGGCCCAGACACTGGTGAGTGTTGTGACCAGCAGCACCGATGTAAAGGAGGGGAACATCCTTGTCCCGACTATGGAGAAAAACAGCAACAGCTATTCAAAATCAATCAGCAATAGTGTCCACAAAAGACTTTTCTGTGCATCAAATCAGAGGTGAGCACTTTTTATCTCCAAATTTCAAGAAACATTTTAGACAACAGTTTGAGGTGAAAAGTCAAACTAAATTGCTGAATATTAGTTTTGCAAATAGGGTATATCCTTAAAATAAATGAGCAATGGTCTTCACGTCCACTCACATTCCAGCTTCCTTTGGAAATGCTTCAATTTCTTGTATTTCAGTGTCCTTTTTTGAGAGCCGCCCAAAATGAAAATTTGCAAAAATGAGTAGGAACAGCAACACAGTGAGCTCCGGTTAAGTCATTGATCCTGTAGCAGCAGCAGTGTCAGTCATTCTTCAGAAAGTGAGAGACCCTGAGACACTCACATCCCCTTTATAAGGAGGCACCAACAGACCGGATCCCATGGAGCCTTGCCAAAACTCCTGCTCTGCCCCTCAGGGCAGGGGAAGGCTGCTAGGGTATGTTTGCAACAGTGAAGTAATGTGTGTGTATTTTAATCACTACAAGAACAATACATTTTATATACGTTTACTACAGGGTAAATCATTGTTTAAGACCACAAAATTATAGTCATCATGTTGGCCTACTTTAATTGCATGTTAGTGGATTTGTCACACTTTGTCTTCAATGTCTTGAGACAAAACATTTTTTTACTGACTGCAGAAACAGATGATTGACACATCAGGACCTTTTTAAACTCACAATAGATAAGAGGTTAGATTAATTGAATTTCTCAATTCTGTTTATTATTTTAAAATGCTTTGCTTTTTGAGAGCATATAATGTCTGTGATGATTTGTGTGAGGTGAGCCTTGGATAACATTGATCATGGCAAGACGGGAAGAGTGGGATGAATATATTCTGTTCAACCAATCTGAAAATTTGGCATAAAAAATCTTTCAAAATCTCTTCAATCAAAAGAGCTAGAAAGATATTTTTGATAAACTACAATAATGTTATTATCAGAATAGAATAGCACGGAAGAATGCAATATATGAATACGGTTGCAAACATGTCTTAAGAGGGAAATATAAAAACTGGCATTGATGCCAGCATGCATTCCAAGTGTAGGGGTTTTTTAAAGTTTAAAGCCCTAATGGAAAAGGCCTGGTCACCTTTGGTCTCCACCCTGGACTCTGGAATGACCTTAATAGTCCTGCCTGAGGAAAAAGGGTTCAAAGGTTGAAGATTTTCTAAATGAATTATGAAGTTGCAACACAATGCCAGGTAGTGCAGTGTAGCTTTATCTCTGGGTTCAAGTCTGGGTTACAGGGGCGAACACCAGACATTTCCCCAAAAAGAGTAATCTCAGTTGGATGAACAATGAGGAGGACATTACTTGTCTCACTTCTGAATGTAAGTATGAAACATCTCTAAATTAAGAGTTAGCAAATGAGAGCCTTCACAGTAACATTGAACAATGGGTGTATTGTTTGTAAGTGCTTTAGATTTAGAATACCTTTTGTTAGCAGTGATTTTTTATTATTTTTAATATTTTATGAAATGGTGGATTGCAACCAGTAGGTAAGTGAAATGCAATATATCCTTCAGAAAATAAATGATTGGAAGCTATAGGTGGTAATTCACCTTTAAGACCCCCCAAAAAATGACCATCTGACTATTCATTAGATGTGACCTTTACTACTCCTGGTGTGGTGGTTAAACTATCGGGCTGGTTCTTGTGCAGACAAGGCTGAGGTTCCGCGGCGCTTTCTGCCTGCTGTGCTTGAGGTGAGGAGGCTTTGTTGTGCAAAGCTCCAGGCAAGTAATAATAAGACTTTCTGACAAAAAGGAATGCTGCACTGAATGATGCTTTGGCAAAATCCACCCTGTCCCTTTGCCCAATGATGAATGACAACCATTCATAGTGCTCAGATGTGCTGCATAAACATTTGTGGGTTTTGAAAATGATTGTTAGTTTAGGCTGTCTTGAATGTACCTCCATCACCGATTCAATGCCTTTGTTATTGTCCCCCATTATGTCTGCAAATGTGAGCGGAGTGCTACTTTCTTCTAGACTCTTCCCCACATGGGCTTTTAAATCTTATCTTATCTTTTCTTATATAAAAGGTTTAATTTAGCTACATGTATAAAATACAACAATTTGTAAATGGTGGACGAGTAATAGAGTAGTTTAGGTAAAGGCAAGATTAATAGAAAATTGTATTCAATTTTAGTTAGTTATATATAGGCTACACATTATTATTTTTATTAGTTTTGGAATTAAGGAATCCTGAATTGTATCACCAATGTCTTTGCACTAAAACACTAAACTATATTTTTACAGATCATGGACTTCTTACTGAAGGTTACCAAGTTTCTTATATAATGCTTGAAAGATTATTTACATGTTTGGGATATACTATTGACAGTTTTGGAATGTTTCTGCTTTGTGTTTGACATTCATTCTGATCACTATGGAGTTGTGTGACAATATTGCAATTAATCCACAAGAGAGAGGATAAGATCTGCACATTCTTGTCCTCTTTAACAGAAGCCAAACATGATCTATATGATGTTTGCACAATGGACGTATTTGTTTGTGCTGCCCTCTTTGGGTAAGTGTGAGGATAGAACAGCACTCATTCTCAGGCAGCCCCCTAGAATTCAGCAAAGCTCACAGCTGTTTGTGTGTGTCTTCACATACAGCAATCCTAACCAGGTTGGGTGCAGTGGGACAGTTCTGCAGGCCATTAAAGCAGCAATTTGGTCATTACCACCGTCTCTTCCACAATCCCGAACACCTGTGTGTGATTCTTCTCTACCCCTCATGCCAAAAGACACGATGGAGAGTCCCTGGGTATTTAGAGAGGCAGCGGGAGTTTTGGGTTACATCTTACATCTGTCGTTAAATCTCCAGTCATGTCCTGGTTTACTGTATCCAGTCAATGCCCTTTGAAGTAACAAGTACAAGTAAATGTTTCACATTCCTCTTAGAATGTTAAAAGCTTTCCGCCTGTGTGTGTCAGCAGTGGCAACAAAAAAATTAGCAATGCCATGCTGAACTACTGAAACCTGGAAATATAGTTTAGGTGTAGGTAGGTTTAAAAAAATATATGTTTAAAATATCACACACAGTTGCAGTATGATTTGGGTGAGTTTCCTGGCTTTATGCTGGGGTTTGAAGTTTGTTCAACAGGTCAATGTTTGGAGGCATGTAAACAGTGTCCATACCATCTCTCATAGAAGTAAACA
The DNA here is from genome assembly GCA_949357725.1 of Hyperoplus immaculatus. Classification (NCBI taxonomy): domain Eukaryota; kingdom Metazoa; phylum Chordata; class Actinopteri; order Uranoscopiformes; family Ammodytidae; genus Hyperoplus; species Hyperoplus immaculatus. The sequence goes on along the minus strand of OX442361.1, from coordinate 18,010,286 downwards.
AAATCAGGACAATCACCATGGATGACACTGGCACAGAAGGTCTGGTCTGCGGTCAGCAGGTTCTTGACAATAGAGCCCCTTCAGGACCACTGTGGGCCCTGAGCCAGATCATTAATGTAATTGGAGAAGATGATGATGACTTCACTTACCCTTCTCCTGTCACAGCATTTGCTCACTAAGATGCAACTTTGCGGTCCATCATCTACAGGTAGGCCTCATGTCGGATTCTAATGATTTCTGAATGCCTGCCAACAATATCTGCTCTCTTAAAACCTTGTCTATCAACCTAACTGGTCGTTTGTTTTAGTACTACAAGTCATTAACAATAATACCAATTAAAATATTTATATAGCCCTTTTTTAGACTTTCAAAGATGCTTTACATATGGATACAAAAAACAGAATACTCACTTAATATCCTGGTTATGGATATTTTCTACTATCTTCTGAGGAAAATAAGATGAATCTAGCTCGCACTCCTAAGATCCATGTGTGTGTGTGTGTGTGTGTTGCATTTGTTAATCGTAAGCAAAATCAGTGAGGAAACATTCTTGATGATAATTATTTGTTTTATTGAAAACACAACACTTTCAGTATACTAAAGTTTAGCCCATCATGTGGCGAAGTTTCTTATTTAACTCCCTTTCTTGTATAAGGAGACTGGTGCTGTGTTCTTTGAAGGCTTCAAAATCCTGTAAAATAATGTCAGACGAAATAAAAAATATGTTGAGCACATTCTCAGTCCTACATGGGGCTAGTGTCAGTTGAACTTTTCAATATTTTAGATATCTACAAACCTTTTTGAACTTCTTGTATTTTGTTTTGGAATCATCAAGAGCAGACTGAAGAGACTTCACCTTTACATCTGTATTCACTGCTTCTGCTTCCTGTACAAACCTGAGGCAAGACACAGACATACTTGTTATTCATAAAAGGTTTTTATTAAACCAGTAGTGTGTTGATGCACAATTTACCTGTTCTCTGCTTTGGCTCTGGCTTTTTTGTCTTCTTTACATTTTATCTCCAGCTGCTGGATTTCCTCTTGCTTCTCCTGTTTTTAAGACCAATGTGTGTGTAGGTGTAAATTAAATTACTTGTTTATATGTGTAAAGATATTGATTTCAGTGAGGAAAACAAATTTTCTTTTCAGTCACCTGTATAATTTTCCCTCTTTCCATAGACATATACAATAATTTATCCTTCTCTTTGGTGAGGCTCGTTATGGTTTCTCTCGTGTTGATTTCCTTCGAAGCATGCTCTTCTTCAGCCTTCTGTAGCTTCAGCTTAAGGTCTAGTCATGGAAATAAGGCCACACATTTTATAAGTGCTTGTATTTTGCAGCACTTCAGAGAATGATAGAATGTTGACTACCTACCTTGACACATCTTTACAGCGTCTCTTTGCTGTTGTTGAGCATCACGCAATTGATCAAGTAGCGATGCCTCATTGGCTTGATGGTGAGTTGCTTGTTCCAGGAGTTTTGACTGACATTCAGCTATTTCCACCCTTAAACACAGATGTAAAATTCATCTCAGTCATTAATATTATGTCCAATATACAGCTTTGTGCTGCAAATGTTAATGATTTCATCATGGGTTGATCTGTGGACCAATTTTTCAATCATATAGAATAAAACAATAAACCATGTAATAAGATGACAATTTTTAGGAACCAACAGTGAAATCTTCAACTTGCTTGTTTTGTTTTGCAAACATTCCCAATCATACACAAAACGTATTCAATTTAAAATAACGCAGAAAGAAAACATTTTAAAAAGGGAACTTGTAAAAGGTTGGCAGTTGAACTAGTTAAATTCATTACAACATAAAAAATATGAACACAATTGCTGTTCATTTTCTTGTTGCCAATCAGCCACTCAAGATTTTGCACACATTGATTCTCATTCATTTCTTACCTATATTCATTCTCCTTATTGGTGTATTTCTCAGTCAGCTGATTGATTTCTTGAATCTGTTTTTGAACTAACACTTCTTTATCCTGCAATTTTTGGGAGAACAGCGTATCATTCTCGGACTGAAGCTGTTCGTTTTCCATCTTCAACTGGGCATTGTGACTTTTGTGCTCATCCATGAATACAATAATCGCTTGGTTGTTAGCAGCTAAAACCATAAACCTCCTCTCCAATAGCTCTGTTTTCTTTCTCTCACTGCTCAGTTCTGTCTGGAAGTCTGTTACTCGGCCCTCCAGCTCCATGTTGATTCTTTGCAAGGCTTGACATCGAAGAAGCAGCTCGTCTGCTCTCTGTTTCAGCATGCAGATCAGATTTGACTGTTCACCTATCCTTGACCGAAGTGTCGCTGTCTCCGTTGTATCATCCACAAAAAGACTTTGGAATTTCACCAGTGCCTTCTGAATACTGTCCATATGCTGGAAACAAGGGGAAAAGCACACCAGGCATTTGTGGCTACTTCTTAGTAAAGTTGTCCTGTGCTTCAGGGGACACCAATCTGATAATAATGTTTATTGGTGGACCGAATTGAGATCAAGATATGAACCAAAGTTGATTTGAAGTGCTCTCAAGAGGCCAACCAATTAATGATGACCCAGTTTTTAAACTACCTCAAAGAAAATGTGGTCAATCTGTACCTTTTTGATTGACTTCAATGGTAGTCTGCATTTTAATCTGATAAATAAATAAATAAATAAATAAATAAATAAATAAATAAATAAATAAATAAATGGCATGCATAAAATATTCTAGTCACAAATGTTAGGGGATTTATTATTGTTTGAATATATGAAATATATTTACACTTTATTGTATTATCATAAATTGTGAATCTTCATGGAATCGGTCAAACTCTTCTGACCTTAGTCTTGTGTAAGATAAAGTCAGGTTGTTTTAACCAAGATAGTATGTACTGGAGTATAGTCAACTATGTTTGTTATTGCTCACTATTCCAACCCTGGAAATCTATTACGTAGGCTAAAGATCGTGCGTCAATAGATTTTGCTATAACTTCTCTGTAAGACTGCCTATTGGTGGTCATTTCATTTCAATCCCCTTGTTGCATTGTTTGTCTTGACCCTGTTTGCAAACAATAAAGATCTGTTCTATATTTGTATTTAAACATTGTGTCATCTGGTATTAATTGCCTAAATTCTCATCTGGTATTAATTGCCTACATTCTCATCTTTTAAAGGTTGATATCACAATTCCACGACACAACCATAACAAAAGAGTTGTAGTTTAAGCAATTCATTATATATACCAATATATGCTCATATTTTGAATAGAAAATGTTGTCAAATAAAACTTTTCGTATGTAGTGTAGTAGGCTATAAGGTGCATTGTTCTCCTGACTTTTAGTGGTGTAGTTAAGAGGATAAAGTGATTAATTTAAAATGGTAATAATAAGAAACTTAAAGTTAAGTAAAGCAGCACATTTCTCTTAAAATAGTGTATTTCCAAATAAGGCTAACGAAGTAAATGTTAAAGTGTACACTGTATTGAAACAATGTGTCACTTGTTTTATGCTGTGGAATAATCAAAGTCTCATTTTCTTGAAGCTCCTCTGTCTAATCTTAAATATCTGCTACCATAATTATCCAGATGATGGCGCTGTTGAATACCTGATTCATTTGATCATTGTAGATGCCAAGTTTGAACAGAAATGGGCTAAACCACTACCATACATCTTGCTTTTTCCCCTAAAACTTTCCTCTCACTCAACTTACTAAACAAGGACAAATTAACAAACTTTGGAAACTTTTCCCCCGAAACATTCTGACTATATGTCTAGGCCTACCCCTGTTTTTTAAGCCTATTTGTATAATAGCCTATTGTATAATTATCGTTTTATTCGCTTTATAGCCTAGGCCTATATTTAAGAAGATTGTTAATTATGCTATTTGCTGAACTTCAATGTTTGTATATTTACTGTTGTCAAAAAAAGTTTAGTTTAGTAACCAAAGAATTGTAGGCCTACTTTAATGAACTAGATAGGCTATCACAAAACAGATGAGTCTACTGTAGCCTACATTAGCCTGAATAACAGGTGAAGAAGAGCTATAGCGGACTGAACAGTTGCTAGCTTACTTTACTGTTCTGTAACTTTATTTTATCAAGCTAATTTCGCTCTAAATAATTTTTATACCACTTCAATAAGATAACGTAACATCAACTAAGAACGCTTGACATTTAGTTAGTTAATTCAAGCGAAGGGACGGTTAACCTAACTAGCTACTAGTTTAACAATAGCCTAACATGTAGGCCGACAGACTCTTACGACAGATTTATTGACGCCATCGATGAGTTTTTACTTACCTCCGTCGTGTTGCCCTCTAACTTCATACAATTTTCTTCATTTCTCTGTGGAGTTGCCATGATAAGTAAAAACTAAGAGGGATGGTAGTGCTTCCTCCCAGCTTTTACCTAATCAAACACTTTATGTTATTTTTTTTGCTCAAGGCTTAGCTTTACATTTCATAGAGAAAATCTCGAAGTCGTCTCAGTTGCTTGGTCGCTAATGGCAACCATCTTTACTCCGTCCTCTTGCTCTGGTTCAGCGAGCGGCAGCAGGTGAAATGTTGGTGCCAGTCTCGGCCGCACCGTGGAGGTGTTGGGCTTTTGACCAGGCAAGTCACCCAAGTCCTCTCATAGACGTCCATGGGCCAGCCGCTCGGTCCATGCTAGAACTGTGGTGGAGGTAGGCCTACAGGTCTCGAAAGAAACATGGTAGCAGTTGTAGTTTTCCTATTAATTCATTAGTTCATTATTGATCATTTCCGATCGATATAGGCCAATTGTTTTTGCTTATTTATATGTCACTTCAGCAAAGAAGGCTAGCCTAGAGACATTATTTTTTGCATTGGTGTAATAGCCTATTAACAAAACACTCAAAAGAACCTACTTCCAAATTTTACGTTAGGCTATAGCTGCTTTGTGTGTGTGTGTCCGGCAACATAGGGATTAGGCTACATGACTCATCTCCTTAAGGACACTTATTAGCCTATACATTTTTTTTTGTAGGCTATTAGCCTACTCCCATCATTATTTTCCTGGTACAAAGAGTAAGCTAAACACTCTCCTAATTCCCAAGTGCGGAGGAAATAAACAATGATGACAGCCTGCAGTGAGTAAAAAATCACTGGCACTCAGGACAAGTCGGACCTGAATGGCATTATGCAGATTCCAGGGATTTATCCGGAGGGCCGAGACTGGCTTGGGGGAGCGGCTGTCCTGGCCTTCGTGCACGCCCCTTTCATCAACTAACGGCAAGGGAGACAGAGGAAAGCTACAGCATCCCATCCAGCCCCAGTCCCTGCAGCTCCTCCATCTGCACAGTGGAGCTGGACGGACCAGCCAGAATGTGGAGAGCACCGCTACTTAAACTCTTTCTCGTCTTCATATGCTGTGTTCGATGGTGCCACTCTGAAGGTAAGTAGCCTAGGGAAGGTTTTCCTTTTAATTTTTTTTCTTTCTGGTCGCAAACTGTCAGCTGAAATATGCACTGAGGACCTGCAGAGTTGTTGTGCTAGTGAGTCAACAAGTGTAGGACTTGTTGCTCATCAAAACAAACCAGTTATTGTGCAGGGGAATTTAAGTGGAATAGTTTATTGTCTGATTCAATTACATTTTATTCTTTAGCTCAGAAGAACAAGTATATAGGCTATGTATAGCCTATTAAAATGTGTAAAAGTTCAAGGTTGACACGATTCAAAGTGACCACATAGTCTAAATCAACAAAACACATGGAAATGACCTTGTTGGTGAATCAAATAGCTGCTGTTATAATGAGTCATTTTGATGTGGCCACTATGTAAAGTAATTCTGGCTCTAGTGCTACATGTTTTGACCACATAGTATTACTTTAAAGGTTGAGCACAAAGCCTCCCTCAGACAGATTGGAAGTTCTGTTGAGGAACTTTTGCCTGAGCTTTACTGTTGCTAGGTAACAGAAAAGAGCATGTGACTTACAGACAATCTGCAAGGACTGAGAGCTACTGGTACAAATCTCATTCAGTGGAACAGATTATAGCCATAGCCTACACTGCAAACCACTGACTCAAACTTGATTCCTGCTTGGAGGAAGAGCTTTATCTTTTCAAATGTGAGACAGTGACGCCCCAAATGCTCAGATAGCGCTCTTTATACACGTCAGTCATGTGTGGTTCTGTCTCTTGTGTTTGTAGCCCAGCTAGATCCTACTGCTCAAATTGTAATCTGCTTTCTTTTTGCTCAACCCTTAGTATGTAAGCTCCTTAGTGTGAATCAAGCAACTAATTACACTGCAGCTGCTGCAGAATGGAACCATTTCTACCTAAGGAGCAGTTTGGAGCTCTGAAAAAAAGAACTGTACCAAGAATAAGGCCATGTTTACAGCTTCCTTATTTTATTAATTTTGAAATGTCATAGACCCATTTCCTCATTGGCCAACAGAAACATTAAAATAGAAAACGCATGTCCTTGCCAAACAGACACTGTAACAGAGAGACTGTAGCATTTAGAAAAATTCCTTGGCATTTCCTTTGAATTGCAGCAGTCAGCTGAAACTGCAGATGACAACTGAGGTGAACAAAATGATGACTTGACTCAAACCACACACTCTCAGCAGACTTTGTCAGCACGCTTGTGTTGATCATTATCTTAGATTTGTTGTGATTAACAGATAGTGATAAACTATTCTCAAATACGATTACTAGAGTCATTTATCTTTAACCCTGAATATTGAAAGTCCTTCCTGAAGGCTATTTGGCGTTGTGTGTATCCGATTGAAATATGTGTCTCTTAACAATACACTCAAGAGATTAGTAATGGTTTATTTATGTTGTTTTACTATGAGGGCGAAAGACGGATTTTTCTAATCTCTGATTAATCCCCCTAAAAAATCCTTTGGTTTGACAGTTGTTTCTCCCAAGATGTTCCGTAACACATTATCCAGCCCTTAAAGTTAAAGATGCTGCTGCAGAATGCTTACACTGGCACTAATAGCTAATGGTTTGTTAACTATCCTCTGCCATTTTGCTGTTCTAGACATGTTTTTGTCAGTAAATAGAGTTGTTTTCTACATTAATCATTGGCCAGTAAAATAACCTAATAAGATCGCAGTAAGAACTTTACAAGTATTCCTCTTTTCTTTACATAAGAGGAATTTTAGACAGCATAATGAAATCAGACAACATGTTGCCAGTGTAATTGTTGTCTGCTAGCATTTTGCTCAGACTGAACTGTCTTGATTCTGTTAAACTATTTCTTAATTTGAGCCTGTAATGACATTGTTAAAATGTCTTCTATGGTGGTCAAACTTTTCAATCCCAAACACAATCTTGGCCAGCACGTGCACGTTAAACCTCACTCATACCGGCTTCTTTCCGGCGTAGGAGCCTAAATCCTTGTGCAACAGTAACCCTGCGTTAGAAACAAGAACACAGTTGGCACACATGGAGCAAATCCTTTCTTTTCCTGAAGCTCACTTAGTCTAGGTAAAAAACACTCTAGATGGAGTTTAGTCTCTGATAAACAATGGTGTGCTATGACTACTCACTGTACAGAGAAAAAAAATTAGCTGTCCATTGGCTGTCTCATTGCATTGTAACAACTTCATGTACGGTTCTTTTTCACTCATGCTTTTGTTAAGGCACATACCAAAATAAACATGTAACGTATTCCTCGATACTAGCCACACCAAGGCTTTATTCCTCACTCTATTTATTCCTTAGGCCATGCCACTGCCAAAGCGCCCCTTGTTTTTTTCACTGTTTTGTTTGTAGCAGTAAGAGCCAAAGTCACTTGTTTGGCAATTGACTGCATTCTGCTGCATTGATTTCCATATGAAATAAGCAGCAGCACTTCTCTCTGACAGTGTGGACGGGTCCAGCGTTTCATGCTGCCAGCAGCCGTTTTATTCACTTTTCTTCGCACACATTCAGCGAGGCAACAGAGGGCTGGGCCAAAACAACATGGTATTGATGAAAGCTTCAAGACGCTTTTTATTCGCCTCACGTGACAAGAATGAGATGTTTGAGTGGTAGTAGACAGGTGTTTACATAATGGATGGGCATGAGAGGGAGGAGCGTAATGTTGAACTTGTTTTTCACCTTATCGCAGGCAGTAAGCCGTACTGTATTCTGCCTTCTGCCGTCCGTCTCCAAGGTGGCTTCGTTTTTTTGTTTTTGTTTTAGGGTGACACTTCCAGTTATGAGTTTGCATCCCTGCTGGCACCTCTTTTGTGCCATTGTAATTTCTCAGTGGGGTTTATAAGGAGTTTGGGGGGCTTCATTCTAATGAAAATTCCTCCACTGCTCTTCTTTGTTGGCCAATAGTAGGGCGTCCTTATCTTTCTGCGTGGATAGTGCAGTGCAGCTCTCTCCTGCTGTGGGTTTAAGTTGCTAATTAGAAAAGACAACACTAGAAAAGAAGGGAAAGGAAAACATTAAATTACACACAGAAAACAACAATGAAAAGGCCTGGCTCTTTAGACTCAATCTAAATTCTTAACTCACTCTTAATAGTTGATTTGAATGAAAAGCCTTTACCTTATGTGTCAATCTACTCATTGACGTAGTGAAATTGTTTTTTTGACTGTCAGGATGGAGACAGTAAAAAAGTTACAAAAAAACTTTCCTGATTGTAAGAAGAGCCCCTCACATAAGATAGTGCCGTTGAAAGGTTCAGCTTCAGTGTGTCTGTCACCTTTCCCAGAAGTAATACTGTCAGGATACACTGGCTGCATTGGAAAGCCTCCAGCAGATTGGTTTCTCATTTGGCATGCGTGGTTTTAAGTTCTCAACCTAGCTCTGAATGTATGGCAGCTATGAACATCTTGATCTTTTCCAAAGCAAATGGTGCTGTTAAAGTTGTTTGTATTGCTAATAGTTCATTTGTAGTAATCTTTTTTCTTTGTCTTTTCTTTTTTAAAACGTTGTGCCCCTGTACAACTAACATCTGAACATTACTTCATACTTAATATTTAAATGTATTGAATGTAGCCTTCATTGTCAAAGGGAAACATATATTTTTTTTAAATACCTAGAGTGTGTTTCTTATCCAGTTGTATACTTTATGCAACACCTGCTGCAATGCTATGGATGATGCTGAAACCTCTGGGATCACTGCCTCACAACAAAGGCCCCCTTTGAGCAGGTTGTGAGCAATTTTATCATTAGTAAACTGAGCAGGAAAAAGGTTATCCCATTGAATAGCTGCTGAAGGAGTTAAATATACAGCTTGTTTTACTGGGTTGGCCGTAAAGCAGTTTGGTGATTTCCTGGCTTATTCATCTGAGACTGAGAAGAATTGTTGATGGGAGCATTTCCATGGCTTTTAGTGCAGATGCATAGACAGTGACCCCTCAAATGTTGTGGAAGTGATCCATCATTATAAGATAACATTACATTAAGGAGAGGATAAACCTCTGACTTTAATATAATCAATGCCTCATTCACACAGAAGACATTACATTTTTTGCTCAGGTAGACGCAAAGGTTGGCAATGGCATAACATTTTATTTCATACCTTGTCTCAATTCCTTATAACTATTACAGTTGGAGTCATTGATTCTCGAAAACCTTTGGTGTCAAAATGACTTTTTCAGTGAATATCTCCTCACAATCCTTTACCTATCCGTACTGTTTGTGTGCTGAAAAAAAATCCTAGGCTCTGTAAACAGGCATTTTGCAATCTACAAAGGTCCCTTTTTTTACATACTACCTATTGTGTACCCGTTGGCATTTACAGAGCCTAGGCTGTCTCTTAACACTGGATTATTTTTTCAGTGCACACATTGTACGGGCAGGAAGCAGATCCTGAGGAGATACTGATTTTGGGTTCCGCATCCTCCAGAATAACTGAACCCATCTTTAACTTCAACACATTGAACTTGAATTGTAAAGCTATATACAGCTATGGGTGGTGGTGGGGGGGTAATCCAGTATTAGATTTTTAGTACCTTCATTATTTGGTCTTATTCTGAAGTATAGGAAGTTATTTAATCGAGAAGGAAGAATGTTTCCAAAATACTGGATAAGACATAAGACAGGACAGAGATAGACCACCGACCCTAAGTGTGTGCACCACCAATCACCACCTCACAGCTCCTCTCGCAAAGAATTTGGGTTGAAATGGTTGCGGTACCACCCAGTACCACTATTTATTCCAATTACATTTCAGACCGGACAGGAACAGCATGTAACATAAATCAGGCTGTCAAGAGAGACAATCAGAATTGCACATTCCTATTTGGACGGGTCTGATGGAGTGCTCTGCCACTGAACTATGCTGCCTGAATCAATCTCTCCTGGAAAACGTCAGGGAAGGTAGAGTGGTACTACCTTATCTCTACAGATGCCACTCAGTGAGAACATCAAAAGGAGGCTCGGGATGAGTGCAGTGAAGGTTGTGTAACTATTGAGGGGGGGATGGCTGGCACGCTTGTCTCCAAAGCTTGTCAATGATGTTAACAACATGCTTCATCAGTGGAACACATTCCTACCCCATTTTCCAATGCTTTTAATATATTACATATATTTGAAAATATTAAAGAATTGATCGCCTCTTATTTTTGTGACCATATTTGTTTTTAGCTTTTTGTCCTCGCAACTCATGACTCAGGATGGACAGGACGATTAGTTTTGGATATAATTAAATGATAATAATGTAATTAACATTAAAAATGGCAAACAAATAAATAAATAATGGATTGTTGGAAAGCAGTAGCGGGTCTTGTAGCATGTAAGTAAAAGCTTGACAATAACACACTGAATGGTGTCAAAATTTTAATTATGTTTAGGATGTGAGTTGGGGCAGTTCAGCTGTGGGACAGGCCGTTGTATACCCGGTGACTGGCACTGTGACGGCACATCAGACTGTGTGGATGACTCAGATGAACACGACTGCCGTGAGTAACTCTTTAAATCACACTCTCTTTTACAATGTAGTTTAGTACAAAGTGCAATTTTCTTCTTCAGTCTTTTAGATGGGCAAGAGAGAGTAGTACTCAAGTAAAGTACAAGTAACTCAAAATTGTAATTAAGAATTATACTTGAGCAAATGTACAAAGTAACTTTCCACCATTGTTGCTCTTTGTGTATCCCACAGCTCAGGTAACATGTGATGACAGTCATTTCCAGTGCTTGAGTGATGGAGAGTGTATCCCTGCTGCGTGGCTTTGTGATGATGAGGAGGACTGTGAAGATGGCTCAGATGAGAGGCACCACTGTCGTAAGTTAATTTGACATTAAAAGGCAATTTTGGGGGGGACCTTATAAATATGTCAAATGGAAAATATGAATTACTCCAGTTGCCCCTGAGTAGTTTATATATTTTATTCAAATATATTTAGTATCTGCTTGGTCCAGTGCTTCATTGAAACTGGTGTATACAACGGTTACTTGAATTTAATTTACTTGTTCAGATATTGGATGTTTATATTGTGGCTGATGAAAGTATTTGGTGTTTGAACAATAAGATCTTGAGGACGAAGAAAGTAAGGGAATAAGATAATAGGCTTCAGTACCTACAAATACAATCTAAATTATTTGAAGTTCATTGAAGAACAATGTAAATAAAAGGTTTTTGCTAAGTCACTCTCCAATCCTTCCCCAGCTGGAAGGACATGCACCAGTGGCCAGTTCAGCTGTAGAAATGGGGCGTGCATCCCAGGAGAATACCGATGTGACCGACTGGCAGACTGCTCAGATGGGTCTGATGAGAGAGATTGCCGTAAGTTTTCTCCAGTGTGGTTTCAATTTTTAAGATTTTTTTTTATCTCAGGTCTCTCCCTGTGGCATTTTAATCAATTTGTTAAGATTAAGAGGCTCGCTGACTGACAGAATGGGCCACAATATGCTTCTTGTTGTCAGCGGTTGATTGCAGATTCCTTGGTGGATTAGTCAAGCTGTAGTTCAGCTGCTATGCCATTCTTGTGCCGACATGGTAGACTCACAGCACTACATACTGTGGTAATCTCACAATTGCATGAAGAATGCTGTGGCGAGTGCTGTTGTTATGGTGGTGGTGTTACATTTTAGCCTCTTATCCTTTCCATTCGTCAAGCTTTTCACATGTTAAAAAGCTTAAAAGAGCACAGTTGTCAGGCTGATTTGAATAGCGTTGGCCTGATGATGATGATTTAATTTTACAGATTACCCAGAGTGCACAGAGCTGAGGTGTGCTAGTGGAGCCTGCTACAACCGGACCCAGCGGTGTGACCACTTACTCGACTGTCGCGACGGCTCTGATGAGGCAAATTGCAGTAAGAAAAACAATCAATTACTGTGACACATGTCTCAAGTTGTTCCTTGGTGTTCCTTTACAAAAAAAAGTGCCCATACCAGCATGACATCATCACCAAATAGATATTTTTTGTCTTTTTCTGATGTGTTTTCTTTAGCACAGCAATGCAATACGGGCCTGTTCCCGTGTCATAACGGAGTGTGTGTTCCTCAGCGCTATGTCTGTGACCACGACGATGACTGTGGAGACCGAAGTGATGAATTAAACTGCAGTATGTTGGCTAGCCTCGGCCTTTTTGCCCTTTTCGCCTTTTTGCCTTCTCTTAATTAAACCTTACTGTCTCTCTGAATGACTTTTCTTCATCCAGATAGAACCATTTGTAACTTAGTCTCTGATCTTTACTGGTTATTAATATTCTCTTATTCACTTGCAGCATATCCTTCATGTAGAGGGAACTACTTCACCTGCCCCAGTGGCCGCTGTATCCACCAAGTCTGGGTTTGTGATGGAGAGGACGACTGTGAGGACAATGCAGACGAAAAAGGCTGTGGTATGGATATACATATTAAAAATCCAGTTGTGGTAAATCTAGTTATTTTTTTACTTGTAGGACCAGAAAGTCAAAAGATATTTAGCTGGAATGCTTCAGTAATAACTGAAGCTCTCAGTGTGAACCTGATTCATCTCCAGTTCTCCATGGTTGCTTAAGGATAGCAAGACGCTCGGCCTGTGCTCCTTTAAGTGTGTTATTCAATGCCTCTTTGTGGCACAATATCGCGCAGCCCCCCCAAAGGGCTTTAGAATTCCTCCACACGGCGGTGAAGAGTGTGTGTTTTTAGGGGATAGGCTGCCAGAGCCCTCAGAACCCCCATGTCACCCCCTCAAAGCTCCACTCCCCTCCTGCATCCATTTAAAGTGACAGTAATTTCCCTGAAAAAAAAAAAGTCATAGTCACATTTTCTTCAAAATCTACAACACCACAATCCTGTGGAAATAAGACTGCCTATTCTTAAAGATATAGTGAGTAACTTTTTAATATAAATGAATGTTGGTTACATTCTAGTCATTGCCAAATTAGTTGAGACAAAGTTGAAAGTGTCCAATCTCTGTATTTCTCAGTATGGCAGCGTTTGCACTGTTGTCACCCCCTGACATTGGCGCAGGAGCTGAAGAAGAACCCAAGACATTTTTGAATTGTTGATTCTCCTGCTATGAATAAACCTGGAAGTACAACAGAAGGAATCAAATCCATGCGCCATCCCTAGTAAAGGCTTACCTCATGTAGATGCGCCGACAGCGTTGTTGTAATTACTCAGAATTTGTCATGGGGCTACAGAAGTTACGCAATATAGCTTTAATACACACACCACACACTTTATATCTTCTAATTCCCATTAATTAAGTCTTAACAAATGTCAAACTCTCTGCTGTCTCCAGAAAATGTAGCACGGGAGTGTTACCCAGGAGAATGGCCGTGTCCATCCTCTGGCCTATGTATCCCCATGGATCAGCTTTGTGATGGGACGCCTCAATGTCCAGAGGGCCAGGATGAAACTAACACCACTGCTGGGCGCAACTGCAGTAAGTACCAAAACAACTAGGGTCAAGTACACTTAAGGACATCTGATAACACAGACACTTTGCTACTGAACTACCACCATCCTCTAATCTGATTTCCATCCTTGTCAGGTATCTGGAGATGTGCCTCTCTGAGCTGTGAGCATCGTTGTCATGCCTCCCCTGAAGGAGGGACCTGTTCTTGTCCTTCTGGATACATTGTCAACAATAACAATAGTCGCTCATGTATAGGTATATTTTTCCTTTATTGACTTTACATGACCTTTGCCCTATGATTGAGATTCTTTCTTCACATAGACAATTTCAAGGATGAGTTGGGATGATTGATGAAGTTCCACAGTTTTGGTTTTGGTTTTTGGCCAGAGAGCGGGACGTCATTCTGTAAACAACAAAGATTCTCAATCACAGGACACCAGAAGTACACGGAAAAATCTTTATTTTACCAAGGCATTGACTTTGTGCAAGTAAAAAGTGACATTCTTATTCTGGCCAGGGCCCTAATCAACTCAAATAAGGTTTGCATGAGCTAGACATGTGCATAAAATCTGATGTTTTTGTTTGGACTCTACAGTACAGCTCACAAACAGTGAGGACACATGCATTAAAACTAAAAAAGGCAGAAGGAATGGAACTGAAGGATTAACACCTAATTAAAGCTTTATATTGTCTAAAAAAATTTAATAAAAGTGCATTTTTACTCTGACTAATCACATCTGTGCTAAAACCTCTGTTCTGTGATCTTGATTTTGTCGCTGAAGACTTTGATGACTGTTCGATGTGGGGCGTGTGTGACCAGCTGTGTGAGGACCGCGTAGGCTCTCACCGCTGCAGCTGTCGAGAGGGCTACGTCCTGGAGCAGCACAGACACTGCAGAGCTGACGTCTCAAGTGAGTGTCATTTCCTCTCCGCTCTGACAGATTGTCTTACATACAGTATGTCTCAGTTTTCAATGTGTGAATGATCCCATCCCAATGAGGCCCATTAGCATAGCGCCCCTTTAATCCAACCACTGCGGCTGCTGTACTGACCGTCTGCGCTTCTTTCCGGTTCATTGTTGCGTACTGAAGGTTGTTTTAGTTCATCTCTTGCCTTTGTGGAACATATAAATAGTGTTAACTGACAGGCTGACCTTTCTGCCTTGTTCTTTAGTTAAAACGAGTGTGTAATGATTGCAGCTAGGAAGAGCTCTACTTTAATCATTCTGAGTCAGATGTGAATTAATGAGATTCATTCTGTAAATTTCCACTGATGTTATAGTTGAGCAGGCACATTACAAAATTGATATCTGTTACGATACAAATCAGGCTCTGGTTCTTACCTGACATTTTCAAATGACTTATTATTCATGTTGTGTTCTGTAACTTGTTGAATTGTGTGTTCTTTGCAGCTGGTGTCCCTTCCCTGATATTTTCTAATGGCAGAGACCTGCTTATAAGTGACATCCACGGTGTTGGTCTTCGCACTTTGATTCGGTCACAGAACAGAGGGGTTGCAGTGGGAGTGGACTTTCATTATAATCTCCGTAGAATCTTCTGGACTGACACTATTCAGAATAAGGTATTTTTTTGTTTATCTAATCTCCATATACAGCTTTAGTTGTACCTATGTTCTATAATGTTTGTCTCCGTATTGTGTTATACTGTACTTGGGTAAGGGTTTACAGGGACTGGATTGGTTTCTTGTTTGAGGAAAGAGTCGCGTAAGACTGGAGCTGGCCAAAACAAATTCTTTCAGTTATCCTTTAAAATATCTGCAATGTTGATACTATAATAAGGGGTTATCTGTTGGCTCCTTGGCGGCTGGGTCATAATGAAGAGAGGTAGATGTGGAATGGAATCCAAATGGCCTAATCTTGAAACCTGTCTGATAGGCTAGTATGATGTTCACATACCAGGGTGCAATTTTTGTAACTCGATCTCGTTCAAAGTAATCATGCTGTAATTGTTTTCAGTGGCACCGTCCATCTATATAAATTCTTTGGCCAGCTAAAAAGTCTTTGTTCAGCCTATGCTTTGGCTCCTCAATGGTTTGAACTGCAGCCACTGGGCTGAAATACGAGGGAAAATCTGTGACTGTGCAACTGTGTATATCAGCCACTTACAAGGCAACATGTCAGAATCAAAGAAGGGAAAGCACAAATAGGGCATGTGAACGAAACCAGACACGTTAAACTACCAGTCTATTTCCACATCTTCAGTTTCTCTTTTAAACAGGTCAGTTGAAAATCCTGCTTTGTAGATGCTTGGATCTTGTTTCCAAAGAGGCAGAGTGGCTGAGGGCAGTAACTCTCTAACCAGCTCTGCAAAGTGCCAAGACTTCCAGTCTGAGAAACAATTGCCATCATAGTATCGCTAGAGAAGAAGGTTTAGAAAAGCACCCCTCGGGCTCCACAGAAATGTAACAAGGCAGAATCATCGGACAAGCAAACAAATACGCAAAGTAGCACTGTCAGTTACAGAACCAAGAGGGGTTTTTAAATATTTGGTCTAAATTACTGCCAAAGCCTAAAACCAGAAACCTACATTGATGTAGGAAGGTATCTCTTTATGATAGTATGGACAGCGGGAACCAATACATTGACCAATAACACTTTCAATGTACTTTTGGGAATTTTAGTATTATTGAGATACACATGAAAAAACACACTCTTTAATATCTTTACTTTGTTTCTGGATGCCGTGACCACCTTAGAGTTAATTTTCCTTTCAACAATGGTGTCTTTTGTGTACAGGTGTTTTCTGTGGATATGGACGGTTCCAACATACAGGTGGTTTTAAATGTATCAGTTGACTACCCTGAGAACCTGGCGGTGGATTGGGTGAACAATAAACTGTATGTGGTGGAGGCCAGCGTCAACAGGATTGACATGGTGGACTTCGATGGAAGTAACCGGGTCACACTCATCACCGAGAACCTCGGAAACCCTAGAGGACTGGCGGTGGACCCCACTGTCGGGTAAACAAGTCTCCAAGTCTCCATTCATTCATCTATCCAGCCAATTTCCTCCAACCCCACATACTGTATCTGTCGTGCTCTATTGGCATGGAATAATGTGTGGGTGTGTGTGAGATTAACAGATTGCCCTCGGTAGATTAGCGAGGGGAATGTAAGTGATGACCCTCATTGTAATCCAATAGTATAGTTAAAGTAGAGGGGCCGGGTGGGGGGGAGCCAGGTGGCCAAAGATAAATTGCTTATAGTAAATTAATGTACAGCTCTTTGGATAAATGCACAGCCACCCACTTGGAGACATTATGTGGATGCCAGACTTAATTAACAACAGGAAAGTCTCCTATATTTCTACTCGAGTTAATTCATGTAACATAATTACTGTGGTCCCAGTTTTAAGTAGCAGGTCTTCATTAAATAAGCCCACCTCAGAGAAAATTGTCAGATTAAACATTTAACCTCCTTTCACAGGTATATGTTTTTCTCAGATTGGGAGGCGCTGAATGGACAACCAGGCCTAGAGCGAGCCTTCATGGATGGCACTAACCGCTATGGGATCATTGGGACTAAACTTGGCTGGCCAGCTGGTATAACACTGGATATCGAGGCTAAGCGCGTTTACTGGGTTGACAGTCGATATGACTACATTGAAACTGCAACGTATGATGGCCTTCATAGGTAAATATGTCATGTGATATTCCCCCCTAAAAATATCACATCATTTTAGCAAAGTTTGGATTCACAGCAATAACATCAAAGCTAATCCTCAAGATTTCTGTGGATGTGATAAGAAAGGTCAATGGTTTTTATATCCTAATAAATTAATGTTGTCAACATTTTATTAATAGGAAAACAGTGGTCCATGGAGGTGCTGTGGTCCCACACCCTTTTGGCATCAGTCTGTTTGAGCACAATGTCTATTTCACGGACTGGACCAAGATGGCAGTGATGAAAGCTAACAAGTTCACTGACAGCAGTCCTCAAGTTGTTACCAATACATCTCAGACTCCTCACGGAGTAGCAGTGATACATCAGCTGAAACAGCCACATGGTAAGCCCTTCACTGAGCCTCACAGTTCATTCTGCAGTATAATGTCAAATTACAGTTTAATGGAACTGCTGGTGCTTCTACAATAATAGCAAAAAAGATCAAGTCCATAATTGAGTTAAAGAAAACAAATTTACCAGCTACTGGGAATGTTTTTGTTTCTGCCTCAAGTGCCAAACCCGTGTAGTGCGGACAGAGGTGGATGTGAGCAGATCTGTGTTCTGAGTCACAGGAGTGACAATGGAGGGCTGGGGTACCGCTGCAAATGTCGCATGGGTTACGACCTACATGCCGATGGCAAACGATGTTATGGTAAGAGAAAAAATGTTCTACAACTGTAATGATTTGTATTTTGAACAGATCTCATTATGTCTCCTACTTTGAAGCGTAAAAAAGTATTGCCTAACAATACAATTGTACTTAAAACGGCCTTTACGGGAATCCACAGTGGTTTCATCTTTTTTTAACCTTTCTTTTGTGTCACAATGTTTTTTGAGGCTGAATATCTTTGGTTTGAATTGCGATGTTGTTTCATACGGTCTCATAAATGTCCTCTCCTCAGCTGTGAGGCAGTTCCTGCTATTTTCCAGCCAGCTGGCAGTGAGAGGAATCCCCTTCAACCTGTCTTCTCAAGAAGACATCATCCTGCCCATCACTGGATCACCGTCCTACTTTGTCGGCGTGGATTTTAGTGCTGAAGAGGATGCTATTTTCTTCTCAGACACAGCCAAAGATATTATCTATAGACAAAAAGTGGATGGGAGTGGTAAGCATATTGTTGGTCGCTTTAGCTGAGTAATCAAAGGTGAAGAAAGCTTGTTAACTTGTCAAAATCACTTTTCGTCAAAATCAGTAAACATTTCTTCACGACCCGCTACCTGTCTGTACTGTGTGTGTGTGTGTGTGTTAATAAGAAATCAGGTGTTAATACACAGCCTAGGCTCTATAAGCCAGTATGTTTACAAGGGTATGTAAACAAAGGGGGCTTATCGTAGCTAACGACATGCCCATTTACAGAGCCTAGGCTGTGTATGAACACCAAAACATTACGGCCATCTTAAGGATTGTAAGGAGATATTCACTGATTTTGACAGAAATGTATTTCGACAATAAGCATTCTCCAGAATCGCTGATTCCACCTTTAAGAATATCCTTAATAAACAATCCCAGCATTGCAGTAGCACAGTGACACAAGGAATGTATGGTGTTTAAAAAACTATCTGCAGCCAATATGTTTTTGAGTGTTTTTTTTTTCTTCATGCTTACATCCTTGGATAATTTCTTTCCTAGCATGGGAGCTGTACCATGTGATTCAGACAGGCTTATACAGGGAGTTAAGGGAGTGCCTGATGGGGCCGACTGGTACTATGGGGGAGGGAGTGGACAGGAGTATGGACAGTGGAAAATGGATCATATAATCAAGTTATATCAATATCATCTCAAGTGAATGACCTTAGTATGAGTAGCATAGATAGAGTAATCAGAAATGTTTTACCAGGCATTATTGATATAATTAAGAATACAAAATGTCCCCTAAGCTATTGAAAGTAGTTACTTATGTGATGAACCACAAGCAGTCACAGCACAGAAAAAGAAACACCACTGCTCTGATCAGAGATGTTGTTTTTGGAGCCGCTCTAGTTTTTTCTGTCCGGTCCACACAGGGAAAATGCAAACTGACAGCCTATTTATTTAAATGTGTTCATTCTTTCATGTCTGTGTTAAACGGTGGTCTGACTGCTTTGATCTGCACAGGCAGGGAGGTGCTGGCAGCCAACAGAGTGGATGGAGTGGAGGACCTGGCTTACGACTGGATTTCAAAAAATCTCTACTGGACTGACCCGCGATACAGGAGCATATCTGTGATGAAAGTCGCTGATAAGTCAAGGAGAGCCATCATACGTAACCTCAACAACCCCAGGGCCATCGTGGTGCATCCTCTCATTGGGTAAAATAAAGATAAGACCCAAGAATGAATAGTGTTTTTTGTGCTGTCTGTGATTTCCTTGAGGCAAATATTGGTATTTGCTTTTATTCTCTGCGGAGAGGTTATGTTGCAGGGTCAACTATAAAAATATACTTTTAAGGTTTGGATATATTCATTCAGATTCAGACTGTGTAGGGAAATATTCCTACTCCACTTCTTAGAGAAACTGGAAGGCACTTTTTTAAATATCTTTTTTACTTTGTAAAAGAGGTCCAGGCAGGTGGTTTCTGCTTGCGTCAAGTATTTATGAGCCTGCATAACCTGTCTGTGCTGCCCCAATTTACTGTAAGAAAGAACTTTAGCCCATGTAGGGGAGAACGGGGTAAGTAGGCACACTTTTTACTCTAGTGAGAATTGCTTATCACCTAAACATCTTTCAATAGTCATTCCTACTTTAAATTGAAGCTTAAAGTGTTGGCTTGAAATGTGTACCCCTCACTTTTTCTATCTTATTGTAATAAAGAAGAAATTAATCATCAAAGACACCCTTACACATTGTGACAACCAATCCCATCAAGGGGTTGGTTGTCAAACACTATGGGATTGTTTGTCACAATGTTATCTTAATGGGAATAATCTTAAAAAGAAGGCAAGCAAGTAGAACTAAATTAGAAAGTTTAATTGCATTGTCAAGCTGACAAATAGGCCTACATAACTTACTGTAGCCTTGGCAACTGGTCTAGTTTGGTTTAGTTTTTTCTTTTGCATGGTAGCTGCCTTTTCCTGCTCTATTCTTTCCTTCTCTGGGGTGTCAGTGAGGATACAGCTTGACAATTTATTTCATTATTGGGTTCCTTTTCTAGCTGCAGCCTTGAGATAACATGTGACAACCAACCCCCCAAAAAATTTGACGACCAACCCCAACTTGAATTTCTTGCTAACATCAAGGCCAACAACCATCTGACAACTAATTAGCTTGCTAACCACAATCTAAACTATAGTTTACCCTTCACACTTTGTATAGGTAACAAGTGTTTTGTTATAAACCCATCGTGCAAAAGCCTAGTAGAAAAATACTGAGGAGCTAAATATTTTCAATTTGACATGAAAAACACAAACAGTTGTCTCACCTCAAATTCAGCAGTCTAACTCCAAGGAAGACTATGTAGGTGACCTCTGATCCCAATTCTGGATACACAGACAGCGCCTTCTGGTTCCTAGATATAACGATTGTGACAACCAACCCGTGCGACAAATTACCCCGTTCTCCCCTATACTAGATGTTCTGTATTGATCTATCAGTAAAGTGATTTAAAAAAATATTCAATTAGATTGATTGTGCTGACATTGTACATTAGTAAATCCTGTTGTGTGTGATGTTATCATTGGGTTTGTAGCTCTCTTTGCTTCTAAGGAGAAGGAAGTGTTTTCAAAACCAACCATGTCATAACACGCCTAAAGATGTTTACACGTCATTCAAAAATGCCCTCATATTAAGCCCCAACCTAATTATGGAAATCTTTATTTAGAACGAGTTGTTATTTCCAATAGTCTCAAAGTCATAAGGCTTCTGCGTCTAACAGCTGAGATTAGTTCAGTGTGAAGGGCAGTATTGTAGCTAACACTAAGAAGTTGGCTTAAACAGAAAAGCTCAACAATGTGGAAGTATACAAAATAATATCTAAAGAAATTGAGATTTTGTCACCAGGGTACAGTTCACCTTTCAAAGTATTCAAAGTATTCAAAGTAGGTACAATTTTGAATGAAATATGACATTGACTCTTATTGTTTATTAAACTTTTGACAGGTATATTTTTTGGACAGACTGGTACCGGCCAGCGAAGATTATGAGGGCTTGGGGTGACGGGTCACATGCCATGCCTATTGTAAACACTACTCTTGGCTGGCCAAATGGCCTAGCTATTGACTGGAGGTGAGTCAAAAGAAAAGTCACTGCATGCACATTTTCACCATCTTCATGACTCTAAGAATTATGTAATTATTCACTATTTTACCCATAAATTATAGTTGTGTTTTTTTCTGATTATTCCCCCTACACCATTTGTGACTGAGCTTGTTTTAAACTCTCTCTGCTTTGATCCCCACCCAGCTCAATGCGTCTTTACTGGGTGGATGCATTCTTTGACAAAATTGAGCACAGCAACTTTGATGGACGGAACCGGCTTTCTTTGGACCGCATAACCCAGATCTCCCATCCTTTTGGCCTCACCATTTTTGAAGGTAAAACCTTTAGACGTAAACAATAATTCTAGTACTGGATTGTGTACGTATTTCATCTAAATAAAGCGGGAGTTCATTTCATGGGCATCTACTGTGGTTTGCCGTTCTTGCTTCAATTAAGTATTATGCTCTGTTGGTCCTGTTCCTTCAAGGCTACGCATATTTTACTGACTGGCGCCTGGGTGGCATTGTACGTGTGCGCAAGACCGACGGTGGGGAGATGATGATTATCCGAAGGGGAATCAGTCACATCATGCATGTCAAGTCTTTCAACTCCAACTCTCAGATTGGTCAGTAGCTCAATCACTACTCTTCTCACTCCACTATTTGTGCATAGCTTGAACATCAGTCAGTCATATTCCTGTTAATTCCACTCCACTTTTCTTCTCAGGTTCCAACCTCTGCAGCAGGCAGACAAATCCTAATGGAGACTGCAGCCACTTCTGCTTCCCAGCCCCGGACTCACTGAGGGTGTGTGGATGTCCATATGGCATGAAGCTGTTGCCCAACCAGCAGACATGTGTGGAAGACCCTTCCAGTGAGCCCCCCACGCTGCAGTGTGGAGCCAACTCCTTCTCCTGTGGCAACGGCAAATGTGTCCCAAACAGCTACAGATGCGATGGTGTTGACGACTGCCATGACAACAGTGATGAAGTCAACTGTGGAATAAACAGTAATTAAGTTTTCCTTTTTTTTTCTTTGCAAATCCAGCTTATTCTACCTGCCTGAGCTGACCAGAGTGCCAGTTTCATGCCTTTGTTTTTTTTTAATTCAAATTAGAATGATAATAATTATTCAGGACCATATTTTCTTTTTCAGACACCACTTGCTCACCCACTGCATTCACCTGTGGCAATAAGCACTGCGTGCCTGCAGGATGGCGCTGCGACGGGCACAATGACTGTTTTGATGACAGCGATGAATACAACTGCCCTACGCGGCTGCCTGGAACATGCCCCGCCAATCAGTTTACCTGTGCCAATAACCGCTGCATCCCGAATACCTGGCGCTGTGACACAGATAATGACTGTGGGGACAGTTCAGATGAAGCTGACTGCCGTAAGTATCACCATAGAGGATGTCAATGTAAAATGTATATTTGGTCTTGCTCAGTGACACATTTTGTTCATTCTGGACACAAAATCAGATCAAGTGACCCTATTGCATGGCAATCAGTGGCAGAACTTTTAGTTCAAGTTGCAAACCACAGGCAAATATGTGGTGGACAATGCTACTACTAGTAGTTACAGATTTTCAGTTTATGGTCCTCTAAAAAGACTTGGTATATATAAGGGAAAGAAAGAAATGGCTCTGAGGTTAACTCATTGACTCATATTGTTGTAACAAATTGTGTTGACAGACCTGGGAAACACATGTCACGCAGGACAGTTTCAGTGTCCAGACCACCGCTGCATAGACCCCAATTATATATGTGATGGCGACAGAGACTGTGTGGATGGGGCGGACGAGCAGGGATGCAGTGAGTACCTTTCTGGATTATAGTTTCCCCTGGAGATACTGGTTTTATTGGGTGCTTACTTATAACACATCAAGTCGTTTTAGAACAGTGTGTGTTTGGTCAAATCGTCTTGTATTTAATAAAGTAATCAAATGAGATGCTTCTCTGCTTTGCATCAGGTTTTATGACCAAATAAACTTTCCTATAAGCTAATTGCAACTTGCTTCAGCCCAGCCTCTCCCTTTGAGATATTGTGTATTTGGAGCTTTAATGCCCCAATACATTTTTTTTCTTCATTTATTCAGTCATTCATGCATTCAGCGACACCCTGTTTGTACCAGTTAAACATGCTGAAAAAGTTGTTCAGGTCAATTGTAGGCCCCTAAATATTCAACAAGCATTTGTTAAGCCTCTTAGTTTATTGATCTCATTACTTGTGTTTCTCAACTATTGAGCTCAGCATACATGCAAAACTGCAGACATATTTAGTATCAGGTTTAACATACTCAACTGGATTTTCTTTCAGCCTATAACTGCACTGGGAACGAGTTCAAGTGCGTGAGTGGTCACCAGTGTATCAACTCCTACTACCGATGTGATGGCGTCTTTGATTGCAGTGATCGCTCAGATGAGCAAGGCTGTCGTAAGTGTTTCAATTCAACATTTTGACGTGGTTTATATATTACTAAAGCGTTTCTCAGTCTTGCATAACTATGTAGAATATGGCTTATATATTTTTTCCCCCCTTAAATATTTTTTTATTCATTCTTAACAAATACACAAATTGTACAGTGTCTGCATAATGTAGAAAAGATACCAATTACAGCCTACTCCTCTTATCCCTCCTCTAAACCTCTTCTAAAATTCAATACTTAAAATAACTTTACTTTAACACATCAGTCTTGGAATTAAAGGAGAAGTAAGTGATATGGTCCTCTTAGCTAACTTCCTCTCAGTGACTGCAGTTAGCAGTTCCCTTCCTCGACCCTACGTCACCACCACATGAATGTGCAGCCATCTTTGTCAGATAGTGCCGTGATGGAGAGTAGCGAGTCATCGTTCACGGGCACAGAGACACGCTTCTTTATAGCGCTCTGTTTCCTGATTGGATAACAACGCTCACTGTGTTATAAACTGCGCCTACTGTTTAAGTGATTGCTGTATTAATATAGAGTGTATATTTACTTCTCCTTTAAAAAAAAAAGTTTGCTTGAATATTTTAACTGTCTCCAATTTTAGAGTGTGCTAACATGCTGCATGTGGTTTTTCATCTAATGTATCTCAGCTACTAGGCCCCCAGGGATGTGCCACCATGAGAGTGAGTTCCAGTGTCAGTCGGACGGGAACTGTGTGCCGTCTACCTGGGAGTGTGACGGTCATCCGGACTGTGAGGACGGCAGTGATGAACACCACGCCTGTCCCCCTCGCACCTGCCCCTCTTCACTCTTCCGCTGCGACAACGGAAACTGTGTGCTGCGCAGCTGGCTCTGTGACGGGGACAACGACTGCAGGGACATGAGCGATGAAAGAGACTGTCCCACGCCGCCTTTCCACTGCCCGAGCTGGCAGTGGCAGTGCCCCGGCCACAGTGTGTGCATCAACCTCACCACAGTGTGCGACAACACTCCCGACTGCCCCAACGGCGCTGACGAGTCTCCACTCTGCAGTAAGTCTGATCCCAACTGCTACTCTTGGCCCTGGAACATGCTACTTTGTCTCTCAGAAAAAAAAAACTTGATTGCTTTATTAAATTTTCTAAGTTTGCTGGCCCTTAGTAAATTCAATTCAATTTTCCCATCACATGACAAAAAGGATCAAACTCTCTAGATTTTATTCAATTTCATACTCACGCAGCAAAGCCTGTATTCTTTCAACAGGAGGGACCTAATTCCACAGAAATTTTGTGCTGAATGCTATGTGTTTGTCTTTGGTTCCTTGTGTTAAAATCAAGCATGGGTGTGATTTGACCTGTATTAACTTGGAAATTATATGTGATTTTCCTTTTCTTGCCTTTGCCCACTACTTACAGATGAGCCCTTGCCAGGTAGGAACAAACTCTCAATCATTGGTAGAAATGCTGCAAGTAGTTTTGATTCATTTTCAACAAACTCAATTCAATATTTTGATATTTATATATCTGTTTCATAATATGATCAAAGATTTTGTCGTTGGTAGAGTGTGTGGAAACAGTGATTTGCCACATGTATACATAAAATAAGTCTTGTTCGAAGTAGCACTTCTTAAAACATTTACTGAAGTAGCTAGTGCTTTGTTGTTCATTAGTTACCGTTAGAGCATGTTCATTAATTGCATAATTTGATAGATTTTGTGTTTTGATTTCAGTTGTTGGGATCTAAAATGTTGCTTTCCCTGCTTCCAACTCAGATCAGGAGAGCTGTTCTGACAACAATGCTGGCTGCACCCATGGTTGTATCCAAGGGCCGTTTGGGGCAGAGTGCACATGCCCTGTGGGTTATCAACTGAGCAATGACTCCAAAACCTGTGAGGATGTAGATGAGTGTAACCCCCCTGGACTGTGTAGCCAGCACTGCTTTAATGAAAGAGGCTCCTTCCGCTGCCACTGCCAGGTTGGTTACACTCTCGAAGCAGACCAGCGTACCTGCAAGGCCTCAGGTGAGGAGGGATAAGGCTTTTAACCTTCTATGCGTGAAACATATTGCTACCCTGGTAGTTGTAAATAATAACCTTTAATTTCATAATGCTGCAAAAAAACGGAAATTGGTCCTATTATCTTCCCTGCAGTGATTTAGTTTTCAACATGATTTTCTTATCTCAGTTTTTCCCAATGGTGCTGGCTGCTGGGCAGAAGCAATGATAAAGGGGGAGCTTGGCCCCCGGACTGCGAGACTGACACACTGTCTTTCTTCTCCCTTGTCTCTACTTGCTGCTCTGATTTCTGTAGATAAGAGAAAAAACATATATGTCACTCACTGGCCATCCCTGGGGTTATTAGGACATAACCGCCAACAAAGGGCTGTTTATGGGGAGCGTGCCTGACATGAGCTCCTCTTCCACACACATAACCCACTGAAAGACTCTGTAATACAATGGGTCATTATTTGGACAAACGTGCATTCCCTAAGGATGGCCATTTGAGTAGGGTCTATGTAACAGTCCTGTTTTGGTAGACTTGCAAAATCCGATAAGTGCTCTTATTAGCATGAGAATGGACATGAAAAAGAGGTAACAGAGATTTGACATCTATTCACAGATTCTCGTCAGGCGTTTTTGCTGGTGGCAAGTCGTAATCAGATTGTCCAAGACGACATAACTACTCAGCCAAATGTGGTCCGCTCATTGGTTCGAGACGGACGCAACATTGTGGCCCTAGATTTTGACTCGGTCACTGACCGTGTGTACTGGTCCGACACAAGCCAGGACAGAATCTGGAGTGCCAACAAAAATGGCAGTGACAGAACTGTGGTGAGTTGGCTTGCTCCTTTTTGTCACCTCAGAACATATGGTTTGGATTTCATCCGTAAACACAATGAATGATTCTCCCGTGGACAGATATTTGACAGTGGAGTGACTGTAACAGAGAGCCTCACAGTGGACTGGGTGGGCAGGAACCTGTACTGGACCGACTTTGTCTTGGAGACTATTGAAGTGTCTAAACTGGATGGCACCCACCGCACTGTGTTAGTCAGTGAAAATGTCACCAACCCCAGAGCCCTTGTGCTGGACCCAAGGGAAAGGTCAGTGATTTACAGAGAAACAAAACTCTTTAAACCTGTTCGTCTTGGAATAAAATGCATGCTATGGTCCCTGCTTTTCATTATTATTATTATTATTATTATTAAAGCAGTTGGTGTTAAAAGATGAGCATTTGTTTTGCAGCGCTCACCTGATTTTCTGGACCGACTGGGGGAGGAACCCCCGCATTGAGAGGGCCAGCATGGATGGGAAATTGAGGACTGTGATCATAAACAAGAAGCTGTACTGGCCCAACGGTCTAACCATAGACTATCCAAACAATATGCTGTACTTTGCTGATGCCTACTTGGATTTCATCGACTACTGCGATTACAACGGCAACAACAGGAAGCAAGTGCTTGCCAGTGACCTGGTGAGTTTATGAGATGGAAGACTTTATTATGATGACACATTTTCTGAATGATACTTAGAAATGTTATTTATATCAATAGTCTTAAAGTGAACAGATTCACATTCAAATTCCCTCTGAATAGTATGTGTAAGACACTTTTTTTTTCTTTTGCTACTCTCTATGAAAAGGTACTGCAACATCCCCACGCAATTACCATTTTTGAGGATTTTGTGTATTGGACCGACAGATACATCAACCGTGTGATGCGAGCCCATAAGTGGCACGGGGAGAACCAGACAGTGATGCTGTTCAACCTCCCTCAGCCCATGGGTCTGGTGGCAGTACACCCAGCCAGGCAGCCGGCAGGTATGGCAAAGATAATCTTCATCGACCAATCCCTTTCTCCGTATTAGCTAATTTTGACCACTTTGTGGGCCAACTGATAAGGTTTGGTAGTTCTTGTATATTGGTAATGATGCCAATACGCAGCAACTTTGTTGACTCTTTGTCGGTATGCATGTGTTTGTATGTGTATGGGTGGCTTGACAATGTTTTAGGTGAGAATCACTGCTTGCGGAGTCCCTGTTCTCATATCTGCCTGCTTTCTGCTGTGGGACCAAGGTACTACTCGTGTGCTTGCCCCTCAGGCTGGATGCTGTCAGCAGACCAAATCACCTGCACTAGAGGTATGCCAATGGAGGGGAAACACTCATCACTCAGTTTGATGAAAAAGGAAGTCGGGTCAGATGCAGTTGATATTTACATGGTATTCATCTTAGTTGTGGTTAAAGTTGTAAAAGAGAAAACCTATTTATGTGGAAATGGTGGTTTCTGCATGCTTTATTTGCAGCAATCTCAACATTGATAGAAAAAAGAAAAAGAGAAATCTTTGAAAACACAAAACCTGTATTATAAATCAATCCAGGTACTTGTCAGCAGTCTCCCATTTACTCTCACCTGTAAACTGCTCTTCCAGTCATGAATATTTAGAATCATATAAGCACATCATTCAAGGTCTTAAGAAGACAATGGGCCTTTAATTCAAAGTCCAAGGAGTCCCTCTTAGGTCAGCAGCTTAACTCATCTCAGGTTTCAAGCCCATTCAAGCCAAGCAGAACACAGTCTCCCCCTGAGGCCAAGAATGAAAATACCCCTCAACCATTCATCAATTCTAATCTCTGATGACAAAGCAAATCAGGTTGTGGAAACAACTTTCACCGGTCAATCCTCTATTAAGATAAAGGATCTTTTAGCTCGGGATTCCTATTTTCCACCAGGTAACACTGATAGAAACTTTTAGGATTGATGGATTACTATCTGCTAAATCTGTATCCAGGAGGAAACATTATTTCCTAGCTGATACAGCATCTGATTCATAGCTTTTTATTTGTTTATTTTTAAATATTGTGTATTCAATCATTTACAGCTTTGAGAACATTTGTACTTTTTTTTCTTTTTTTTTTTTATTAAACCTAGGAAGAGCCATATTGAGAGCATGTATTCATAGTCAATGTTTATTGACTGCTTTTGCATAATCGTTTTTACTTGCAGTTGAAGATCCTTTCCTGGTGATAGTGAGAGACAGCATCATCTATGGCATTTCCTTGAACCCAGAGGACAAGAGTAATGATGCTATGGTCCCTGTTGCTGGGCTTCAGAATGGCTATGATGTGGACTTTGATGACAGCGAAGATGCCATCTACTGGGTGGAGCACCCGGTAATCTAAGACAATATTTCCAGTTTTAAAGTTAACTAGATTGGCCACAGTGAACAGGGTACTCGGGAACTCATTGACATTCACCAGTGGCTGAAACCAATCTGTGATACTTTGTCCACCAGGGTGAGATCCACCGGGTGAAGTCAGATGGTACTAATAGGACAGAGTTTGCCCCTGCAGCCATCCTTGGCTCCCCTGTTGGCCTGGCCTTAGACTGGATAACAGAGAACCTGTACTACACCAATCCTACCACACAGTCTATAGAGGTAAGGCAAATACTACTGTTGTGTTTTTATTTAATTTTTTACTTTTTTTAAAATGATTACTAACATTAACTCTTAACTAACTTTAAACTGTATATGTTCTATTTGATTGCACTTGTAATAGAAAACAGGAAACAAGAGCAAATTAAAAGGCAGGGACACAACAACGCGACTACGCTGTACAATAAACACACCTGTTTGCATTTGCCCTCTGACAGGTTTTGAAGTTGAAAGGGGAGGTACAGTACCGGAAAACTCTGATCACAAACAACGGCTCTCCAACTGGCGCTGGTAGTCCCGTTGGCATCGCGGTGGACCCAGCACGTGGGTAAGCCCCATTTAACTCAGTCCTGGCACGGTCACTCATCCCCACAGCTACTGAGCCCTAACAGCCATCGCCATCTGCTCTGCCTCTAGAGAGAACTCAACCAGTGTTACTGAACACCACCGTGCACGCTCAGACCACAGCAATGTACAATACAGTGCAATCAAAAAGAAGCAAGAAAGGCATTACTTAGCCATCCGTTCCTACCCCAACGTGATTTTGTTTCTGGTCTTGCGTTTGTCCAAAATTTGCTTAAGACAATTAGAAAGTAATAAGCTTAGAGATCAATTACTACGATATAAATGTCTTAGACCCAAACACTAACCTCCTTTCTTAAATGTCTTCTTAGCAAACTCTATTGGACGGACCAGGGGACAGAGAGTGGCATCCCTGCCAAGGTGGCTTGTGCAGACATGGATGGCTTAAACCCTGTCATCTTGTTCATGAACAATCTGGATCACGTTGAGTTCCTCACTGTGGACATTCACGAGAACAAGCTCTACTGGGCTGTTACAAGCACTGGCATGGTGGGTCTTACTTTTTGTTCATTCTATAAAGTTCTGAATTTTCAGTCCTACTGTTACTCTTAATGATCTTACCATGTCTGACTGCCTGTCTGGCATGATGTGACTCTCCACAGATTGAGCGTGGAGATCCAGATGGGAGTAACCGCATCACCATAGTGACAGGCCTGTCTCACCCCTGGGGCGTGGCCGTGTATGAAAGCTACCTCTACTTCACTGACCGCAACTTTGAGGTCATAGAGCGTGTTGACAAGTCCACGGGCGCTAACAAGGTTGTGCTGCGAGACAATGTTTCTGGACTCAGAGTTCTGAAAATCCACTACAGAGATAGTAAGTCACACAAAGAGGCATTATCATCATCATTCATTGTTGTCTGTTAGTGGCTTGCTGTTGGCTTTTTCTTGTGTTTGTTTTAATGTATTGTCTCTACGAACACAGCTTCTGCAGGTACATCTAATGGCTGCACCAACAATTTGGGAGCATGTGAGCAGCTGTGCCTGCCGCGGACGCAGGGCCTGTTCACCTGTGCATGTGCCACTGGTTTTAAACTTAATGCTGACAACAGGACCTGCGCTCCATACCAGTCCTATGTGGTCATCTCCACTCTGTCTGCCATCAAAGGCTTTAGTCTGGAAGGAGCAGACCACTCTGAGGCCATGGTGCCTGTGGCTGGGAGAGGTTAGTGACTCACATACATCTAAACCATTACCTTCTTCTGTATACTGTAGAATACATTCATTTGAAAACATTTCTATAAATATTAAAATCCAAAAATAAATACAAGTTCAAGTGGCGTAATGAACTGAATTACCAGATATCAAATGTTCATTGAAGTGATTATTTGTGTGTGAAGTAACACTAATGGCCTCAAATGACTGGGTTATCCTCCTGCAGGGCGTAATGCGTTACACATTGATGTACATATGGCTTCTGGTTTCATCTACTGGTGCGACTTCAGCAGCACTGTGGCGACACAGAACGGGGTCAGACGGATCAAGCCAGATGGCTCTGGATTACGTAGCGTTGTAACATCTGGAATAGGACGCAACGGGATACGAGGAATCGCTGTGGACTGGGCTGCAGGTATGTATGTTGCTGTGTTCATCTGAGCATCTGTTATGTTAATCCAGTCTGAAGGAGTGAACATGAAGTCAAAGCAGCAAACCAAACGGTTTTAGGAGCTTTATTATACCTCCATCCAGTTCCCTCCTGGTTTAATCTCTGCTGTGTTTCACAGAAGTCATACATATTCATCCAAGTCAAGTGCTTCCACAACACTAACACTTAAGTTGCAGGTTAAAGAGTATCTCAGTCACTTGTTATGTAGCTGTTGGTTCTGAAATTGATAGATTAGGTTCGCCACCATCAAAGCATCTAATTTATATATTGTAGACAGTCTACCCCTGTAGCTTTGACATCCCAACTGTATTGGTCAAATTCAGCCATATAAGCATATTTCTAAATAGAGCTAGAGAATGTTAATTGTACCACAGTTTTACTACATCTTGTATTTTTTGTTTTTACATTTATATTTTTGCAATTATTTTTACTACATCGACTCATATTACTTTGATGTCTTAAACAATCTATTTTTCCTACATTGATGAACAGTTTTATTTAGGTTTTAGAAAATAAAAAATACTAAATTTAACTGGCTGTATGACACATGAATCAGGCAGCAGATGACTCATGTCCTAAACCATTACTTACAAATATATGATGACACCTTCAACACTGAGCTAACTGGTTTCTTCCCTCAGGGAACCTGTATTTCACCAATGCCTTCCTAACTGAGACATATGTGGAGGTGCTACGCCTGAACACCACTTTCCGCAGGGTGTTGCTGAAGACCCAGGTAGATATGCCACGCCATATCGTGGTGGACCCCAAAAACAGATACTTGTTCTGGGCTGATTACGGTCAGAACCCCAAAATTGAGCGAGCACGCTTGGATGGGAGTAACCGCACAATTTTAGTGTCATCTGGGATTATCACTCCAAGAGGTCTCGCTGTGGACTGGCAATCTGGCTACGTCTACTGGGTAGATGACTCCCTGGATATGATTGCCCGAGTCAGCCCTCAAGGAGGGGAGACAGAGATAGTCAGGTATGGCAGTCGCTATCCAACTCCCTATGGAATTACAGTGTTTGGCAGTAGCATCATTTGGGTGGACAGAAACCTCAAGAAGGTGTTTCAAGCAAGCAAAGAGCCTGGCAGTGCAGAGCAGCCAGCTGTCATTAGAGACAACGTTAACATGCTGAGGGACGTTACCATCTTTGACCAGAGTACCCAGCCTACCTCTATCCAGGAGCTTAACTACAACCCCTGTTTAGAAGCAAATGGAGGCTGTGCCCACTTCTGCTTTGCCCTCCCGGGGTCTGACACAGGTAACCAGAACAAACAATGCAGCTGCGCATTTGGGAATCTTGCAGCAGATAACGAGAGCTGTGTGGTGTCAAGGGATGATTATCTCATCTATACGACTGAGAGTACTGTGCGCAGCCTGCGCCTTGACCCCGAGGACCATGCATTGCCCTTCCCTGTTGTCAATGTGCCGCGTACCTCTGTGGCCCTGGATTTTGACCTCACAGACAGGAGGATCTACTTTACACAGAGCTCAGGTGCAGGAGCAAGCAAGATCAGCTACATCAGCATGTCATCACCCACCACAGCTCCCGTGGCGGTGGCTTCAGGTAGGTTACACTGCAACTTACACACTTTTATTTGTTCTCTGAGGTTTTTTTGTGGATGTAGGAATTGATACCAGTGACATTTCTGATGTTGCTTTGGTCCTGTGTTTGGACAGATCTTGGGGCTCCAGATGGCATTGCTTATGATTGGATAAACAAAAGAATTTACTATAGTGACTATGTCAACCAGAGCATCAGTTCCATGTCTGTAGATGGCTCTCAAAGGACTATTATTGCGCATGTGACCAGGCCCAGGGCTATAATGTTGGATCCCTGCAGAGGGTAAGAACTAGCACAACACACACTTCCTCTGGTTATTGGTAGTCTATAAACTAAAGATTGAAATGTTAATCAAACTTTGTTCCATAGATACATGTATTGGACCGACTGGGGAACCCATGCAAAGATCGAGCGTGCTACCTTAGGCGGAAACTTCAGAACAGAAATTGTGAACAGCAGTCTGGTGTGGCCCAATGGACTGTCTCTGGACTATGAAGAAGAGAGACTCTACTGGGCAGATGCCAGCTTGTAAGATCTGAAAAATTCCAGAGTTAAAATATACACTCAAGTTTGTCCATTACACTGTCAAACTACCACTATCATCGTTATTTTGCTATGCCATCAGACAGAAGATTGAGCGATCCTCTCTGACGGGGGCCAATCGGGAGGTCATCGTCAGCACAGCCATCTACCCGTTTGCTATGGCCATGTTTGGTCAGTTCATCTACTGGACAGACTGGAACACACGCAGCATCTATCGGGCCAACAAGCACGACGGGTCTGACCAGAGGGTAATGGTTCAGAACCTGCCATCTCGACCAATGGACATCCATGTCCTGGCCAGCAGGAAGCAGCAGCAGTGTGGTAGTCCCTGTCTGCAGTTTAACGGAGGCTGCAGCCACATCTGTACACCAGGTACAACCAGTTTCTTACTGTTTTTCAGCCTCAATTTGTTTATATTACATTAAATGAAAACAAAAACAAACAAAACAACGATTGAATTAACTGTTGTATTACATTTTTATCTCATTAGGCCCTAATGGAGCTGAGTGCCAGTGTCCATCAGAGGGCCGCTGGTACCTAGCTGAGAACAAGCTCTGTATCCCCGACAACGGGACTCGCTGCCAGCCGGGCCAGTTCACCTGTATGAATGGCCGCTGTATCCGTGCCCAGTGGAAATGTGACAACGACAACGACTGTGGAGATGGCAGCGACGAACTGGAGAGAGTCTGTGGTAGGGCTTTCTTTAATGAGCTTGAATGAATGTTTTTCCTCGTCTGCACATCTTCTTTATCTTGTATTATATTGAATTATCTAAAATCTCACTGTTGATCTTTAGTTATTGCTGCCCACCATAGTCCCCCTGCATGAATTGGAAGGACTCTCCTCTCCTCTCTATTAAATGCCATTCTATATCTTTAATCCTCGTTAACACTAACCATTTCTGTTTTAACAAATTTCTTGCTCAGGACCTAAACCTGTCTTCAACTATGTCGGTGTGTATACTTGCACTTCATGATTAAATTTCCCATTAACATGCATCTAATTGCTAACCATTAATCACCACTAACAAATCAACAACAAATCAATGTACTTCCTTCTATCTTTGCATGCAGTCCCACAGTTGCTGTCATCCTTTATTGCCTTGTCAGGTAACGTAAGCTTCCACTGCAGGTGTATATCAGCCACTTTTCTCTAAAGCTTACTCTCTATTGGCCAGAATTCTGACTCTGTTTTTTTTTTGATTGGCAGCCTTTCACACCTGTGAGCCTACAGTCTTTACGTGTGGCAATGGGCGTTGTGTGCCCTACCACTACCGCTGTGACCACTATGACGACTGTGGAGACAATAGCGACGAGGTGGGCTGTCTGTTCAGACCGTGTGACCTCAACACGGAGTTCACCTGCAACAACGGGCGCTGCATCGCAAAGGACTATGTTTGCAACGGCATCAACAACTGCTATGACAACGGCACCTCTGATGAACAAAACTGCCGTGAGTAACCTAATGTCTACTGCAGACATCGAACGAGAGGTAAATGAAAGTGGTTATTGCATATCGTAAATATGTTTCCAATTCATGATTATCTCAGCGGAGAGAACCTGTCAGCCAGAGCAAACAAAGTGTCAGTCGACCAACATCTGCATCCCTCGTTCCTACCTGTGTGATGGAGACAACGACTGTGGGGATATGAGTGACGAGAGTCCCACACACTGTGGTGAGTTATACAGTTTAAGCCCTCTGTATTATAGCAAGAACAGAGTTCCAGTATCCTGGTCTGGTGAACACTGGCTGACACTTCGCATGGCTTACACTTAAATGGGATAGAGCTATCATAAATATTATAAGTAACACATGCTAAACTCAGACATCCCAAACCTAAGTCACAACCCTGGCTTGATGACACAACCCGCTCTCTCAGGCAGGCTTGTCGTAGAGCTGAGCGGAAATGGAACAAGGATAGACTTACCATCTCTCTTGACATTTTCAGAAATTCATTAGCAGCCTTCCAGATAGCGGCTAAGAAAGCCAGAGCCAAACATTTCTCAGATATTATTAACAAACACTCCAACAGACCGAAAATCCTTTTTAGTACCATCAACTCAATTATTAACCCCAAAGTCTCCCCAGAGGTCGAGTCATCCACAGGCATTTGTGAAACTTTTTTAAAGTTTTTTATTGATAAAATAAAAAACATAAAACTGTCTTTTACCCCCTCTGCTTCCAGCACTTCACCGTGTCCCCCAGCTGTTACAGCTATATTTGAACAATTTTCACCAGTGACCCTTGATGATCTGAGAGATATTATCAAGCACATGAAACCCTCTACGTCCCCCAATGATGCTATGCCCTCTCAGATCATCAAAGACGCCTTTGAAACCATCGGTTCAAGCATTCTAATCATTATAAACACATGCCTTGTCTCTGCTACTGTTCCCTCATGTTTCAAGCATGCGGTTGTCCAGCCGTTGCTTAAAAAACATAACCTGGATGTTAATTGCCCAAATAACTTCCGTCCAATATCGAAACTACCATTCATTTCAAAAATTCTGGAAAAAACAGTCCTCTCTCAAGTATTGCCATTTCTCAACTCTGCCAATGTCTTGGAGCCCTTTCAGTCTGGCTTTAAGGCACGCCACAGCACTGAAACGGCTTTGCTAAAAGTGTCTAATGACTTACTCCTCACGCTAGACACAGGTGAGAACGCCATCTTAGTCTTATTAGACCTTAGTGCTGCCTTCGATACAGTCGACCACCCCACTCTTCTAGCCCGTCTCCATCAGTGGGTTGGTATAAGGGGCTCAGCTCTGCAGTGGTTCTCCTCCTACCTCTCCCATAGATCATTTTCAGTGTCCATAGGTCAGCACTCCTCCTCCTCTGCTCCTCTGTCTTGTGGGGTCCCCCAGGGGTCCATCCTGGGTCCAATCCTGTTTTGTTTATATATGCTCCCACTGGGGAATATAATCCGAAAATATAACCTGTCATTCCACTTCTATGCCGACGACTCACAATTATATCTCCCTCTGAGATCCGGGGACTGCCTTCAGACGCTCCAAGAGTGTCTCAAGGAGATAAATGACTGGATGGGGGATAATTTCCTCCAGCTTAACAATAGCAAAACAGAAGTCATTATCTTTAGCCCCTCCAAATTCAAAAAACCCATCGTCACTGACCTAGGTAGTCTAACCCCATTCATTAAACCATCCGCTAGAAATCTGGGCGTCATTTTTGATTCTGAGTTATGCTTTAAAAAGCAAATTTCATCCGTAGTGAAGAACAGCTTCTACCAGCTCAGAACCATCATTAAAATAAAGCACTCCCTATCATATCACAACCTTGAAATAATTATCCATGCTTTCATTACATCACGGCTGGATTATTGTAACTCCCTCTACCTTGGTCTCAGTCCCTCATATCACGCCTCCAAATAGTCCAGAATGCAGCAGCAAGACTGTTGACTGGGTCAAAAAAGTGGGAACACATCACACCCGTTCTTGCTTCCCTTCACTGGCTGCCTGTACAACATAGGATCATTTTCAAAACAGTTCTTATGGTATTCAAAGCCCTCAATGGTCAGGCCCCATCTTATATAGCGGACCTTGTACACCCCCACTCAGCCCCTAGGACCCTAAGATCCTCCAATAAGGGTCTTCTCCACATCCCCCGATCCAGACTAAAACAAAAAGGTGACCGGGCCTTTTCAGTAGCTGCCCCACGCTTGTGGAACCAACTGCCACCTGACATACGTGATGCCCCCTCCATTACTGCCTTTAAATCAAGGCTCAAAACCCATCTGTACACCCTGGCTTTCCCTCCCCATTAGCTATCTGACTTCTACACTACTGTATATGTTTGTGTGTGGAAGTCCGGGTTATATGTATTTTGTACTTTTATCTTTATTTTTTCTATTGTTGTTGTTGTTATTTTACCTTCATGTTGGCCCATGTTGGCCTACTGACTGCACTATGTACAGCACTTTGGTCAGTGAAAACTGTTATAAATGTGCTTTTATAAATAAATTTTACTTACTTTACTTTTACTAACACATGTTAAGTCAAAATGCCAACTCCTCAGTTAGGTCCAAAATCTCTCCCTCCATTCACTATCCTTTACAAAATAAAACAAAATGTGCTTATTTAAATTGAACTGAGAAGTATATTTAGACACATATAAATCACCATAATTTTGTGTCATCATAGGTAAAATATTGCATTGTGAGTTTTTTTTAAACATTATAGATAGTTTCTGTTCCATTTTTTTTTAAAGGCACTGCATCGTGAATACATAACACACTGATATTTTGGACACTCAATTTAAATAATAAATATAGTGCATTAGCATTGATTATTTAGCCCCTCACAATGACCAGAAGACGATCCCTTGCTAAATTTAAAGATGATTTTACAGATAAACATTTAATTGTAAAAGGAAAACAAACGGGCACAAAACAAAGCTTTGACTTTTTTTTCTTGTCACATTTGGACAAATGGACCATCCATGTTGCAAATGATGATCCCTCATTTGCTAAAGTAACCTTATCCGGGTCAAACAATCTAAAGCTATAGACAAAGAGACTATATAACTGTGTCCACCAGACCTGGGATTATCCCACCCCCTCATTTGCATGTTAAAATTCCCACAGCGACTTGTCCA
Organism: Hyperoplus immaculatus; assembly: GCA_949357725.1. Classification (NCBI taxonomy): domain Eukaryota; kingdom Metazoa; phylum Chordata; class Actinopteri; order Uranoscopiformes; family Ammodytidae; genus Hyperoplus; species Hyperoplus immaculatus. Next base: position 17,972,149 of record OX442361.1, on the reverse strand, counting down.
TCAAGTGATTTCATGCCTTTTTTATATAATCTACGTAGAGGCATCCACGTGTTCCCAGAGCGAGTTCCGTTGCTCCAGCGGTCGCTGCATCCCCGCCCACTGGTACTGTGACGGAGGGGCTGACTGCGCAGACGGCTCTGATGAACCTCTCTCCTGCAGTGAGTGTCGCACAACTCTCTCACACCCCCAAAAAAACTGACCTGTTGGCTTTGTGTGTGTGTCTGCCCCCAACCCCGCCCCATTATCAGCTGCTCGGTTATAGTGGGTTTGCGTCTGTCCGCCAATCTGCATCTGTTTAGCTTGTGGTGAGAGAGTGCTGTGAGTGATGTAGCGGAGAGTGCGAGTCAGTGGTGTATTTCTTTGTTGATGATGTGGTCAGCCAGGCCTCCTATTGTGTGCTGCATTCCTCTGTAGTGACGCCCCCTCAGTGTCCTCTGACAAACAGCACCTCCCCCTCCCTTTTGTCCGCCAGGGGTTACAGAGCCTCACTTTGGCTTTTGTTTAGATAGCTCTCCATGCATGGGAATGTGGAGTTGCCATGACTATTTTGAAAAAGCTTTGCCAGTGTTGAATTGTGCCTTGCTTAATAGTAAGACAAGTAGCGGGGGAGGTACCTGAGATAATTGGCAAAATAAATGTATAATAGTAATATATATTGAATTAAAATGCTTTGGTAGAAGATTAAACAGCACAGCAGCACTGTTCTTGGTTATCCACAGTTTAACATTATATATGTATATATTTATATATGGTTCGTCTCTGCAGCCACACTGGTCAGAACCTGCACCACAGATCAGTTTCGCTGTGATGACGGCAGGTGCATTGCTTCATCCTGGATCTGTGACGGGGACAATGACTGTGGCGACATGAGCGACGAAGATCAGAGGCATGATTGTGGTATGCCTCCTTTCATTATGCTTTCTAACTGTCTAACACTTTTGTTTTCTCTTTGTCCTCTTCCTCATCCTTTTTCTGCATCTCCCCTTCACTTCTTCATCTCCTCCCTTGTAAGTCCATCCTTTCCTTCCCCATCACTTCTCTTCACTTTAGCCCCCCTCCTGCTTCCATCTTCCTGTTGTTATTCAGGAAGCTGATGGATTAGGATACAAACCACTGGGGCTGTGTTGTTGTGTGGGAGACAACTGGCAGTCAGTGTCTGGTAGTCTCCTGTAGAAGGTCTCCATCCCAAGGAGCTGACATTCCTGATTTCTCCTGCCTCACTTGTTACTTTGTGCATGTCTCCTTTCTCTCTGGCTTCCTGGCTCAGGGTGGATCAAGACTCTTATGTCTCACCAATGCTGGCTCCAACAGTAAGGTGCCCCGAAGCTAAAGTCTTCAGCACTGCCAGAGAGCCTCTGTAGGAGACTCACTTCAAAACAATGTGGATCAATCACGTTAGATGAATAAAGAATTTGAAGTCACGGCGGATTCATGTTGTTTAGAAATACAGTTTGGAATGTTTGGATTGCCAAAAATGCAGGTTGACGATGGGTCATCAGCATCGTTGTTTACCTCTCTGTCAATCCCTGTGCCTTATTTTGTTTTGTCAATCCCTGTGCCTTATTTTGTTTTGTTTACCCCCCCCCCCCCCCCCACACACACACACACACCAGCCAATCGCACATGTTCAAGAGCAGAGTTCACCTGTGTGAACAACCAACCACCTCAGCGGAAATGTATCCCACGTGACTGGGTGTGTGATGGCGATGCAGACTGTGCAGACGGATTAGATGAACATCAAAACTGCACCCGCAGATCCTGTGGGGTCAATGAGTTCACATGTAGCAATGGCCTCTGTATACGCAGCTCCTACAGGTTAGAACATAATATCATAACTAACATCTGTAACTTTTATTTTAATGCTATTATTAATTTAAAAAACATTTTAGCGCCATTTATCGAATGTAAATCATTGTCTATAAATTCAATTTATTTATTATATAATTTTTATATTGTTTTTCTTAATGCCTTTGTCATGGGTGCGCTCACCCAGGAACAGCAGCTGACGTAGTGAAAACACTACTGCTTTTGTTTAAAGGGGGTGCAAGAATGAACACAAACTGAAAGTTCTTCGGAGCACCTTCTAAAAAAAAAAAAAAATTAAAAATTATGTTTACATGCTGAGCTGTATAATAAACATCTGTAAATCATGTGTCCTCCTTTCTTTTCTCGTCCTTTTTAAAATCAGGTGTGATCGGCGTAATGACTGCGGGGACAGCAGTGACGAGCAGGGCTGCACCTACCAGCCGTGCCAGCAGCATCAGTTCACCTGCCAGAATGGCCGTTGCGTCTCCCACGACTTTGTCTGCGACGGGGACAACGACTGTGGGGACGAGTCTGACGAGCTGGAGAACACGTGCCACACGCCGGCGCCCACCTGTCCCCCTGCACTGTTCAGATGTGACAACGGACACTGTATACCTAGCAGCCAGGTGTGTGACAGGAGCGACGACTGCTCCGACAACAGCGATGAGAAGGGATGTGGTGAGTGTGAGGAAATGTTCAGAATAAAGTCAGAGAAGTGCTAGAGATGGTTTGCACAAAGACTTACGGAAATACAACAACAAATTGACATTACGAAATAATTTAATGAAAATGTAGATGACAAACAAATTACAGGAGAATTGTTCTTCATGCGATATTGATATCATATTGCAAACATAACTGTCAGAGTAGTCCAATTATCAGTAGATCAAGTGAAATACCTGGTTTTGTAAAAGATGGGAGCAGTCCATAAGAACCAGTCGCACCTAGTGATACCACACTTTTTATACAGTACATTAAAAAAGAGGGGCACAATGCCTTAACGAGGGGACTTTGTGTGCCTCAAAGTTTAAAACAGACCATCAGTGCATCATCTCAATCTCTTTAAGTTTCCTGGCCTCCTCAGCCTGTACTATTCTCAATACACAGAATCGGGACTGGAACCACCAAATTAAATTAAAGTGATATATTTTTGAATGACTTTGATAATAATTCATCTTGAACTGTAGGTGTCAACGAATGCACAGACCCCTCCGTCCACCACTGTGATCACAACTGCACCGACACGCCCACCAGCTTTATCTGCACCTGTCGCCATGGCCACCGCCTCATGTCCGACGGCAAATCGTGTGACGACATCGACGAGTGTGCGGAGACGCCGAGCGTGTGCAGCCAGGTCTGTGAGAACATCCTGGGCTCCTACATGTGCAAGTGTGCGCCGGGATTTCTCCGAGAGCCGGACGGCCACAGCTGCCGTCAGAACAGCAATATAGTGCCCTACCTCATCTTCAGCAACCGCTACTACCTCAGGAACCTGTCGGCGGACGGGCAGGCCTACTCTCTGATCCTGCAGGGCCTGACCAGCGTGGTCGCCCTGGACTTCGATCGCGTGGACAAGCGTCTGTATTGGATCGACGTGAGCCGCAGAGTGATCGAGAGGATGTCCTTCAACGGCAGTAACAGAGAGGTGGTGGTCAATGGAGTTCTGCATGGGGAAGGACTTGCTGTTGATTGGATAGCCAGGAAGCTGTACTGGGTGGACAGCTTCCTGGATTGTCTCAAAGTGTCCGAGCTGGATGGTCGATTTGTAAGGAAACTGGCCGAACACTGCGTCGACGGCAATAATTCTTATTGCTTTGAAAACCCCAGAGCCATTGTGTTGCATCCCACATATGGGTAAGTCAGACGCAAATGATGAATTAGGTTCTTAGATAGAGCTGATCAATTTATCTAAGCAATATCATTGCCTGTGCTGCTATCACCAATGTTGGCTTATCACAAAGTACAGGATGTTGAATAATCAAAAATATAAGTTGTAGAAATAAATGTTTTGTTGGCAGAAATGTTCTGCATGTTTGATCTTTATTTTTCTTATTGTAATATAATTAGATTTATTGGTGACGGTTTATTTGTATGGGACTAGGCACATTCCGGAAAGATTGATTTGGTACTAATTATGAGAAGAAAAGAGGCACAACTCTTTGAGATTTTGTTTTGTCTGGTTTATTGAATTAATTGTTGAATACCTGTAGACAAATTTGACATCTTTGGATAATTTGTTTTGGGATAAGCACTTCGAGCTGCAAGGTAATATAAAAATAAAGTTGAATAGCCTATAATGTTTATTATTTTCAGATGACTCTTCAGGTTATTCTAGCAGTTCATTGGAATTAATTTCCTAAAATAGTGTCAACTGAATAATTATGATAATTGTTACCTAATCACATATTTTTTTCTAGGAAATTATAAGGAAATTATTGACTGGTGAAATAATGAGGTTACTTTGGTATTTGTTCATGACATCCTTTATAATTGAGTTTACTTTTTTGAAATGTACTTCAACCTTATTGCCTCTTTAGTGAAAATCAAGCGCTATCTCAATATTACTTAAAAGATTTGTTCAAAATAATTAATTATCTGGTCTTTAGATATTTGTAATTATCATCTGATCTTAAGTAATTTTCTATGTTCCCTTTCAGATATGTATACTGGACTGATTGGGGAGACAAAGCCTTTATAGGTCGTGTTGGAATGGATGGAACCAACAAAGCAGCTATCATCACCACCAAGATAGAGTGGCCCAACGGGATCACCATTGACTACACTAATGACAAACTCTACTGGTCCGATGCTCATCTTAGTTACATCGAGTGAGTCCATTTGTCAGTAAAGGGATCACAGAGTTTTTTTTGCCTTCTGTAGATGCAGTGAGACTTATGACTCTTTGACTTGAATCTCTTTTGTCAGATACTCAGACTTGGATGGTCACCACAGACACTCTGTCTATGACGGAGATCTGCCTCACCCGTTTGCCCTGACCGTGTTCGAGGACTATGTTTACTGGACTGACTGGAACACACGCACAGTGGAGAAAGGCAACAAATACGATGGCTCTGGTCGCCAGGCCCTGGTCAACACCACTCACAGACCATTCGACATCCATGTTTATCATCCTTACAGACAACCTATCGGTGAGTTTGAAATCTCAGAAGCTCAGGGGGCCTTTGTCACAAAACCTTTGTTGACAAAACCGTTGATTCTTCTGTCGACAAGTCCAGCTTAAGTCGATTTAAATACAGGTATAGACCACAAGCGGAACAAAGCCTGGCCTGTGTTTTTTTCCAGTTGTTGTCAATTGAGCTGGTTTGACCGTGTGTGGCTCTTACAATGACAGGAAACAACCCTTGTGCCGTGAACAATGGAGGCTGCTCTCACCTGTGCCTTATCCGTCATGGCGGGCGGGGACACACCTGTGAGTGTCCCGACCATTTCCTGACTGTTGAAATCGGAGGTGCGACCAGATGCCTTCCGATGTGCACCAGCACCCAATACAGATGTGCTAACAATGAACGGTTTGTCAAGTTTTTTTATTGTGAAAGTGGTATATATTGTGATCTATTTGTATGATTGCAGCAGCTTAAACATCAGTTTTTCATTGTTGTACTGACTGATTGCCATCAACAAATAACACCACTTTTAGGCTTACTGCTAGTTGTTGGGATTTTGGTAGCATCAAAATTTAAAACTGAGACCAGCTTTTCTATAATTACTCTTCTATCACAAAAATGTCTTTCATCCTGGCATAGTATTTTTTTAAATCTTTATTCTCTGTTTCATAACTGAGAGGCAATACAGTCCCTGAATCAGTATTCACATAGGCTGTTCAACTGCTCCATCCATTATCTGTACTATCAGAACACTGAAATATACTGGATAGTAAATCTCTGTTTGCTCTCTTTGCAATGGAAAAACACCGCCCCCTGCTATTTGGGTCATAATATAATCCACCAGTCCCCCCCCCCCCCAAATCTAGCTTTCTTGGCCCAAAATATAAACAAACAGTGCAGAGAGGTCAGCAGATCATCTTTTATATAATTACACTAGCAATGTTAAATTAGTGTAGTGATGAGTTTTGATGTTAAATGCCATCACAAACATACCACATTCAATTTTTATGCCCAGTTAACTTTTCGTACCCTTTCACAGAGTTGTAATTAGATAATAGGTGGTATAATTATCCTGTGCTGCATTAATCAACACAATTCTCTCCTCCCTTACTCAAATAGCTGTATTCCTATCTGGTGGAAATGTGATGGTCAGAGTGACTGCAGAGACGGCTCAGACGAGCCCTCCACCTGCCCGGCTCGCCACTGCAGACTCGGCCAGTTTCAGTGCAACGATGGAAACTGCACCAGTCCCCACTTCCTGTGCAACAGCAACCAGGACTGCCACGATGGCTCAGATGAAGACCCTGTGCTATGTGGTGTGTTCTGTTCTCTTAGCTGACTCATCTAATAGCTATTATATCATTTCTCCAAAACTGTAATTTTTACTTTAAGCTAACTTTAAGTGCTTTTACTTTATTTTTGTTAAAGAGGACCTATGATGCTTTTTGACTTTTATGACCTATAAACGTTGTTATGATGATTTATAGTCATGCTTACCCATACTAAATTATCAAATAATGACTTACATGCATTTCGACGTATTCCCTGCTGACCGTCTGGGGTGTCTGTGCAGAGCACTAGACACTATTCTAGCCAGTCGAGAAGTCACGTGTTCAAAGCGGTTTGAGGCTTTGTAACTTCGTGACGTCGCATGTAACTTGGTGTCGTCACCACGCGTCGTCACCACCATGTATAGTAATGCTGTCACTTCCCTTTTCGCGTCTGCCTCGCGCCCTTATAGGTCCATGCTCGCGCTTCCCGCCACTGAAAGTGTTCCGGAAGGAAGGTAACCAATCACAACGGAGTGGGGTTTGCAGGAGGGGGGGGAGGGGAGCGGAGATGGCCGAAGCACAGGCGGAGGGAGCGGAGATGGCCGAAGCACACACACTCAAGTGTTGATAGGACGTGCTGGATCGCCAAAATAAGAGAAAGAGCTTCCCGAAAATCTACATAGTTTTTTGTGATGTGATTCGTGTCAGGTTGCTCTATAGCAGTGTAAAACAAGAAATTAAGACCAGAAAAGTAGTATAATAGGTCCTCTTTAACATATCTCTGTTTGTTTGTCTTACTGCACGAAAGCAAAAACGTCAGCTCAAGTTCACCGGTTGACATGTCTTCCCTCCAGCCAACCACCAGTGTGAAAACCACCAGTGGCAGTGTGCAAATAAGCGGTGTATCCCTGAGTCATGGCAGTGCGACGGTGAGGACGACTGTGGTGATCAGTCTGACGAGGACCCTGCCCACTGCTCCGCCAGGACCTGCCGCCCTGGACAGTTCAAGTGCCGCAACGGACGCTGCATCATCCAGAGCTGGAAATGTGACGTGGATGACGATTGCGGAGACAACTCAGATGAACCGTTAGAGGAGTGCAGTAAGTTTTGTTTCTTTTTAATCTATTGTACAAGTAATCTCAATCGCAGTTCCTTAGTGAAGAAACTTTGATTTGTATCAAGGCACATGTCAAACCTTAAGGACTGACTCCATTTGGCATTAAATACCCATGTTTTTTGTTTTTTATAAAAAAAAATATTTTGCGTCTCTCAACAGTGGGACCAGCATATCGATGTGACAACCACACTGAGTTTGTCTGCAAGACTAACTACCGCTGTGTGCCACTGTGGTCTGTTTGCAATGGCCACAACGACTGCAGAGACAACAGTGATGAGCAGGGATGTGGTGAGTCTGCAGCAACAGTCATCCTTTAGACAGAACTGAGGTCCTGTTCACATCCAAACCTCATGTTCAAGCAGGTTGATGGAGTCACATTTATTCACTTATCAGATGATTCCATAGATTTCAGAAGGTTTAAAAAAAATGTACGCCATGGCAACTAAATGATGTGTTCAAGTAGTGAGTGAAGGGGCAATTAGGCAACACCTCAGCCTCCCGTGGAACGTTACACAGTGAGGTAGTTGTAGGTGCTGATGGAGAGGGTCTCACCACTCACCCTCCCCCACCATTTGCCTCTCCCTGAGAGCAACACAGATTTATGAGCTGTCCGGTGGTATGGGGCTACACATACTATATGCGTAGGTGTGTGTGTGTGTGTGTCTGTGTGTGTGTGTGTTGTTGCTCTGTCCTTGCGTGGGGGCAGGGTTCACACGAGCGTCTTTGTACTTTAGCTACGATCCAAACACACTCGCAGCGGGCCCTCCCGTCTCTTATCGGAGGCCCTCACTCCATTAGTGCCATGCCCGCGCAGGACGGGAGATCTGCGCTAATCTTCAATGTAAGAATGCGGCAGATGGGCCAGGTGGAGGGCTAGGAGGGCCGGACTAGCTAGCACGGCGCTATCTCCTGCGGCCTTATCCTCGACAGAAACATAGTGGATAGAGGTCACCCTTCTGTCCTAGGCGTGCTGCTCTCCTCCCTCCATCACTATTGCAGTTTAATTAAAAAACAAGATGCCTTTCATTTCAAACTGACACAAGCCTAAGACGTAACAGTCATAGCATGCTGTTGTTGCATGTTATTGACCGAACTAAATACTGGAGAGTCATAATTTTTTTCTCATCTGGGACTGCTGCATGTAGAAAAAAAGTTGGGACAGTGAGAGTTTTCCGTTTTCATTGTGACATCATGTCATCATTTATTATACAGAAAAATGTTGATAACAAACTGATGAAGGATGAGCTGAAATCTGTAAAACTAATTTTCAGCCATTTTAAGGCTGCAGTTTGTGGACTGCGCTTTTAATTATTTTGTTTGTCACTTACCCATACACTCAAACATCTGTGTCAGCAGCTTCCTACCACACAGGGTGCAAACTAACCATCGGTAGAAATTTGGGGTTAAGTGTCTTGTCCAGGGACAATTTGACATGTGGTAGGAGGAAAGGATCGAACCGTCAACCCTGTGATCAGTGGAAAAACGCTCTACCTGCTTAGGCACAGTCGCCCTTTATACTGATATTTTGTTGACTGCCAAGTTTAATCAACACTTCTATAAAAACATTTCAATATTAACTGAAAATTAAATTTTTTTTGGAGGATTTATTGTATTGATTTTAGCTAGAAAACTGGCCAAAGAACTGTTCATCGATCCAGCCTAATTCCACTGTTTTCATTACATTATTTTGTTCATGTGTATAAAGCACATTGCGTTTTCCCGTTGGGTGTGACATGCCATATAAATACAGCTTTACTGTTATACATTGCATATTTATACACACAAATCTCCCCTCATCCTCCGATTTCAAAGTGAATACAGAAGCCAAGTGTTCGATTGAAAACTTGGCCTCTGCGTTCACTTTGTAGTACTCACCTGCGGTAAGTCCAGAGAAAAAGAAAAAAAAAGTTTACAGAAAAGGATGCTGTATAGGCAGATTCCAGTGTGTGTACCTGTGTTATTTATGTAAATACTTATTTTCCAGATGAAATGACCTGTGACCCTAACGGAGACTTCCGCTGTGACAACCACCGCTGCATCCCGCTGAGATGGCGCTGTGATGGGGACGACGACTGCGGGGACAACTCTGACGAACGCAGCTGCAGTGAGTGCTGTTCAAATGACATCATCAATCATTCGGTTGTGTTTGGGGTTGAAGTTGAGTACTGACTATAGAGGGGCAACAGTGATCATCCGTTTTTACATTGTTTTAATATCATCTAAGTGTCTCTTAAGAAGGTTAACTATGGGATTTTTACCTCGGCTCCTGTGAATTGTCCGAATGAAAAAGCAGTGGTCATTGCAAAGCATAGCCCTCCGCTATCATTTTATCAGACAGCAGGGAGGTTTTGTAAAGAGGCTCGACACTTCTTCCGACAGCTGAGTGCCGAGAGGGGTAACCTTATCAGTTGCTAGAGAAACAGGCTGTCCTCAGCGTGTCAGACACAGGGAGGGAAGGAGTCCGTCACCCTTTTGCCCTGGAGAATTTAGACACATCTGAGAACATGCCCGGTAATAGCGATAATTTAGCTTCTCAAAGGAGAAAGGGAGACACAGGGGTTAAATCACGGCGGTACCCGATGCAAGGAGAGTTTGTCTCCAGTGAACTCATGAGCTCACTGCAGAGTAACGGCTGCACTTGTTTTAGTCCGGGTGTTAGGTGTAGTATATCATAACAAGCTGAAATATAACAGACAACATTTAAAAACCTTAAGTTAAGTTCAAGACACACAAGAGCTTTTGATGTCCCGCTGATTAATGTTTGACGAAAAATCTGCATATTTTTTTGACTGAGCACACTGTTTTGATTCTTTTTTTAAAAATGTGTTCCCCCTAAGCTCCACGCACGTGCACAGAGAGCGAGTTTCGTTGTGACAATCTGCGCTGCATTCCTGACCGTTGGGTATGTGACCATGACAACGACTGTGAGGACAACTCAGATGAAAGGGACTGTGGTAAGTGGAGGTCTCTTTGTTGGGCGGACTGTTTGTGAGTAACGGAGGGCTGCACTAAACAAAGAAGCAATAAAACTTTACGTTTTGAAGCGTAGCATTGACAGACAGGACCACCAGTAGTCATCTATTCAAAAATCTGCTGCACTCTGCTTCTTCTTCACAATGCTGGAAGTGTGAAGGATAGATCGTTGTTTTTAAGTTTCACTGGCCATCACATACTTTTTTTTACATGTTATTCTAGATGAGATGCATGAAATAGAAAGAGTATATTCCCTGTAGGAATAAAAAAGAATGTGTTTTTTCTAACTTGTTAAATGTGGCTTTACTATGGTCATTATAAAGCCAAAGCTAGTCCTCCCCTTTTCCATGAGTGGAGTACACCTTAACAAGCTAAATTCTGTTCGCTGTGTTGCAGAGTTGCGGACTTGTCATCCTGGTTACTTCCAGTGCAGCAGCGGACACTGTATCGCTGAACGCTTCAAGTGTGATGGCAACCCTGACTGTCTGGACTTTACAGATGAGACGGCTTGTCGTAAGTGTATCGCAGTGAATGGTTTTCCATGAACGCCCTTTGATGATAATTATTGTTGCAAACCAAACATAAAGAAAATATACATTATTTCACTCATGTACTGTTTTAAAAAAAATTCTACATGCATAATCAGTTTATTTTGGCCTCATTTGGATTGACAGTTGTGAGTTTGGTTACAACCTTGAGTTTTACTGACGGTTCTGATTTTCCAGCTACCCGCTATCCCAACGGCACATACTGCCCCCCCTTCCTGTTTGAGTGCAAGAACCACGTGTGTGTCCAGCCTCATTGGAAATGTGATGGAGACAATGACTGTGGAGATGATTCAGACGAGGAGCTTCATCTATGCTGTAAGAAGTCACATGAACACTGTTTAAAACTTGAATATTGGCCAACTGCTTGCAAGTTAATGTATTTCTTTTTCTGTTCATCCACAGTGGAGATCCAGTGTGAGGCGCCATTCCGTTTTCGCTGTGACAACAACCGCTGCATCTACAGCCACGAGCTGTGTAACTCTGTGGATGATTGCGGTGATGGCTCTGATGAGAGACAGGATAACTGTAAGAACATCATTCACCTATTAAAACCTTTTTTTAACATAACTATAATTATCTACTGCATTTCTTGAACTGATATGTTGCTCACCCTCTAGGCCAAACCCCCACTCACGGACCTTGTACAGACGATGAGTACAAATGCAGTAACGGACAGTGCATCCCTCTACAATACGCCTGTGATGATTACGATGACTGCGGAGACCAGTCGGATGAGCTCGGCTGCCGTGAGTACATTAGCAAAGTGAACATTTGTAATGATGTGAATTCAATATTTGAACTTGATTGCACCTGACTGGCTGCAAGAACAAATACAAATAGACCTACAAAATGTCCTACTGTAAGTTAATACAGTAACCATGATCGTCTAGCTTGACGTTCAGTGTGCGCTTGTATTTTCCCCCTGACAGACCATGGCAGTGGGCACACATGCAGTGACAACATCTGCGAACACAACTGTACCAACTTGACGACAGGCGGCTTACTCTGTTCGTGCAGGCCCGGCTACAAGCCCAGAACGACAGAAAAGCACACCTGTGAAGGTAAACGACTCTGCAATTAGAAGGGGGTGTACACAATGTTATTAAAAACTGAGTTTTTTTGTTTGTTTTTTTACATTCAATTCATGCTTTGTTTTGGAAACAGACGTGAACGAGTGTGAGTTGTACTCCACGTGTCCTCAGGAGTGCAAGAACACAAAGGGCAGCTACGAGTGTTTTTGTGCTGAAGGCTTTCGGTCTTTAGGAGAGCCGCATGGGACAGAGTGCGCTGCCCAGGGTAAGAGCTCGCTATTTACAAACAGAGAAGACAATTCTTAGGTCAAACTCTAAAATGAAAATGTCTAATAGCGTTTACAACCCCCTTTACTTCTGTACAGGGAACCCTCCAGTGCTGCTCTTGCCAGACAACGTTCGTATCCGTCGCTTCAACCTGTCCTCCGAGCAGTATTCAGATTATGTGGACAATGCTGAGCACATCCAAGCGCTGGACTATGTGTGGGATCCAGAGGGACAAGGACTCAGTAAGACTTCAAAACCTTTTTAACGTTGTTGTTGTTGTTGTTGCAATGTAAAAGAAACAAGATGTAGGAAATTATTATTATTATAGTTTACTACATGCTGGCTTTATTCAAAGGTATTCAACTCTATCGAAATGTTGTCTGTATGTGTTTTTTTGTATTTTTACAAAACTGTCAATAAAAATGTAAGTGACAAAGAAAACCAAAAGAAAAACAAGATGTCTAAGTTAGGGTAACCTTTCTCCTGATGTGACTTAGGTATTGTGTACTGGACAGTTCTGGGTCGGGGTTCTCAGTTTGGTTCCATCAAACGCGCCTATATGACCACGTTTAACGATCACGGCAACAACCCAGCAAAAGAGGTGGATCTGAACCTGAGATACATCGCTAATCCTGACGGCATCGCTTTGGACTGGGTTGGCGGGTAATTCGCCAAGATTCTTTCTGAACCATTGCACCAAGTTCCACCAGACTTTGCTTCAGTCGCTCAGTTTGTACGTCTCGCTCTTACAGGCACATGTACTGGACGGATTCAGGAACCAATCGGATCGAGGTGGCCAAACTGGATGGGCGGTACAGGAAGTGGTTGATCCACACAGACCTAGACCAGCCCGCTGCTATTGTTGTCAATCCATCACTCGGGTATGACGCTTCAGAGCTTAAGTTTAAGAACTATGTTGTTTAAATCCGTAAAAGGCACAGTGTGTAAAGGGTTTTGGTGTCTTTCAGAACAGACTGGCTAGAAACGTAATATAATATTCATGAGTATGTTTTAATTAGTGTATAATCGCTTTAAAATAAAAGTTGTTGTACATTTTAACACCTTAGATTAGAATGATTGTTTATATCTACATAGGAGCACCCTCCACTTAGGCCGCTTTGTTTCACCACCTGTTTCTACAGAAGCACAGAACGGACAAACTGAACAGCCTTAAGCTTTTTTATAAAGGCCTATAGTGGGTCCCGGAAATGCACCGTTGAGAGACAAAGATTAAGTTCAATAGAATCAATAACTAAATACATCTTCACCTCATCATTTGATATTGTAGAAAGGCTTGAGTCAGTGGTGGTTGATATCATATTTCGAAACTAGCTTTTTGTCTTTGAAGGCCATGGTAGCCGCTGTAATTTCTCCAAACAGGATGGGTAGAGATGGAGTGTTGCGATCTCGATTTTTCACCACTAGATGATACACAAATACAGCTTAATAACACACTGCACCTTCAATTCCTATGTACAGTATGAACAGGCCTTGTATCCAGAGCGAATAAAATATTTGTTTTATGATTATTTCTGTGTTGGCAGAATGATGTACTGGACAGACTGGGGCAGGAAACCCAGAATAGAATCAGCGTGGATGGACGGTCAGCACCGAGAGGTTCTGGTGAAGGAGGAAGACCTGGGCTGGCCCACTGGACTGGCTCTGGACTATCTGAATGGAAACCGGATCTACTGGTGCGACTCCAAAGAAAACATCATTGAGTCCATGAAGCCCGATGGCACAGACAGGAAGATAGTCATATCAGGAGGTCAGAACACCGAGATGCATTTCTACTGATGGAGGTGATTCAAGATTGACTATAATGTGCATTTAAAGGATTGTGTTTCCCTCTGTTTCAGACATTGGACATCCGTATAGTCTGGATGTGTTTGAGGGGCACGTGTACTGGACAACGAAAGACAAAGGCGAGGTGTGGAGGACTAACAAATTCGGGAATGGACATAAGGTCAAAGTTCTGACCATCAACCCCTGGCTGACTCAAGTCCGCATTTACCAGGAGCACCGGCACAACCAGTCAGGTCAGAAACGCAGAGGGGATTCGTGTATTGGCTGTTTAGAATGAGAGAGAAAATATGATAGTGTCAGTCATTTTTAAGATGTGTTAAAATTCTCATGATGTCATGCCACCCAATTATTTACTAGTTTTATTTTTTTCTTAGGCAACTTTTATTAAATTTAGTAGTGCAAACCAAAAAGTACAGCTCTGTGTAAAATCTAACAATCTTTTTTTTATGTTGTTGCTCTTTTCTCTTCAGTACCTAACCCTTGTAAGAATGTGTGCAGTCACCTCTGTCTGCTGCGACCTGGTGGATACACCTGCACCTGCCCTCAAGGCTCCTCTCCGGTGCATTTTGACTCCAACGAGTGTGATGCAGGTAAACTGCCTAGCACTCTTGTGTTGGCTGTTGCATCTCATTTTGCATTCATAAATCCACCCTTTCACGTGTGCCTGGCTGCCCCTCTGTGACATTGTTATTGTTGTTGTTGTTGTTGTTGTTGTTGCTGTTGTTGTTGATTCTGTGTGTGCCTGGCTTTTGCTCCTTGCAGCCATTGAGGCACCTGTTGCAATGCCTCTTGCATGTAGATGCATGAATGGTGGAACCTGCTACACTGATGAAGGCGATCTGCCCAAATGCAAGTGAGTTTAGTAGTAGGTGCCATTTACAGCTGCCACTGATTGATTCTCCATCAGTCATATCCATAATACCTGATACTTTTGGTAGTCCACCTTTTAAAAGAAATACACTTCAAGATGTTGTTTTCCCATGCATGAAAATTCCTCATCATTATAATTGTTTTCTTCAGATGTCCATACGGTTACTTGGGCAGCTATTGCGAGATGGGGAAGTCGAGGGGCGCTCCAGCAGGAACAGGTACTGTTCAGACTAGAGTTTAACAACTCTTGCTGCTATCTATACCTTGTCTCACTCTTTAACTTAAAGATTCAAATAAACAAATTCTTCCCACCGAAGCTTGGTGGTCCTTTACACATGCACTGGTTGACATGTGGGAGCTGCCGGTTTTACTGGAGATAATCAGGGCCAAACGATGAAGTCACGCTTCTTGCTTATCTCCTTAAAAGCTCCAACAAAACAGCTTAGAAAACTGTGCGGCTCAGCAATTGCTGAAGATGTTGACTTGGCATAATCCCACATTTCATTAATAAATAGCTGTGTAATACTTTAATTTATCACTGTTTAACTTCTCTAATGGTTCAACAAACTAATGGGTCATCCAAATCACATGAACAGTTTAGGACTAGTCAGCGAACATGTTATAACACTTTGAACGAACAGCACCTTATTACAAATGTCTAATATGCATATAATACATACAGTATGCTGTGCTTTTTCCTTTAGCTGTAGCTGTTCTCCTTGCAGTCATTATCATCCTGATCACTGGAGCTCTGGCTGTTGGGGTTTTCCTCAACTACAAACGAACAGGATCCTTCATCCCATCGATGCCCAAACTACCCAGGTATCTTGACTTTTGTTTTTTAACTATGTCACCTCCATACACTGCATGTGCTAATGAATGAAAACTGTTCTAAAGATGCCACTTGTAGAAATTTGATCAAGGGTCTTTTTGTTGTTGTTTTTTTTGTCAAGCCTCAGCAGCCTGGTGAAGTCCGGTGACACGGGGAATGGGGTGATGTTTCGCTCGGGTGATAATGTTGACCTCGGACCATCACATATCGGAGTGTCATTCATTGACACCACCATGCGCATGGTGAGTCCTGCAAGGATGTTTGTTACAAGTTAATATTTGTCCAAGTCACTGAAAGTGTAATATCAGCAGCTCTCTATGTGGCTTTTATTGGCAACTTTCATGTTAGCATTCCCTCTAGAACCGCTGTATCAGCAGTAGTTGAGAAGCAACAGAATTATATCTCTTAATTGAATGTAAAAAACAATATAATATGAATATAATTTCCTTATAGGATGATCATTTTGCCATGGAAGCTGCGAGTCAGCCAATCACATTTGAGAATCCGTTATACGCGTCTGCTCCTGGAGTGTCCGGTGATGCTGCTGTCATTCATGCCACACAGGTAGAGTAATGAATTATTATTTGAATTAACCCATCCCACCATTTAAATGTTCCATTCCACATTGACGCCACTTAAAAACCCATGCAATTAGTTTGGAGGAAATGTGACATGACAACCTTATTTCTCAACAGGTGACTGTGAATGTGAGTGGTGAACAGCTGGAGAACAACTTTGTGAACCCGGCGTATCGCAGTGATCAGAATGTTGTGAACACATCTTCTGTCAGCACAAAACCTGTGCAGGTAAGTCTCTTCTTTTTAATTAAATACATCTTCATTTAACCTTTATTTATAGTCGAGAGATCATCTAGGGGTAACCCATGAGTGGAAGCGTGATGCTAACTCACTGTATATTTTCTTGGCAGGAGTCAAAGTGGAGCTTATTCAAGAGGAAATTAAAGCCAAGCACCACATTTGAAAACCCTTCATATTCAGAGGTAAGTTTGGACTGAATAGTTGTAATAGAAATCCCTTTTTTCAAACAAAGAAATTCAGGTTTTGATTTTGGATGGTTTACCCGGTGGATTGTTTTATAGATGAAGGACGAAAAGCCTGCAGGAAGTGGCAGGGACTCTTCCGGCCCTGACCCCTCACCGTTTGTGCCCCCCACCAAACCTCAGAGGAGGGATCGTCCGGGCGCCTTCTCGCCGACAGAGGACACTTTCAAAGACACAGCCAACCTGGTGAAAGAGGACAGCGACGTATAACCCGCCTCTAGCAGACGGGATTCGAGAGAAAAAAAGAAACACACTTTGCACAGAATTTATTTTTTTAATGCAGCCTGTGTACAAAAAAGTCAAGTTGTTGTAGGGAAGAGAAAACACATTTCTATAGAATGAAGAAAAAAAAGGTCTCCTGCGACTATGCCTTCTGACATTTCTTATGCCAATTCTTATGTTAATGTTTTTTCTTTCTTCTGATGTACAATATGTATATCTTTGCACTGAAGCTGCTGATAGAAATGTTAATAAATAAGTTGTATATTTGTAAATTTGAACAGTAAGATTTTGTTGGAAAATATCTTTTGAAATAGATCCTATGAATAGAAACAACATAAACACAATAACACATGTGTAATAAGTGAGCTGCATTATGTATGTACAGTACTTATATGAGTGGAGGTTAATGGAGAAATGTGTTGCAAAATTATTATTTTTTATTTTATTGCCACTGAACAAAACTGAAGATGCATTCACTTCATCTTTCACGTTTATATACCTCATTTCAGGGCTGGATACTAAAAGCGAGACAAAAGAAATTGGATTTTAACTTGTGCAAATCATTTTTTTAAAGGTATAAACAGATGCATGAGTGAAAACATGTTGTTGTGTTCAAAGCATACTTATTGTACCTAATCAGACTAATTGTTCCCACCAAACGTTATGACTTTGAATCAACATGATCATTTGTGTCGTAATGATGATGGAACTATGGCCAAAATTGTTTGGAAAGATACTTGAAACGTGCTCATGTTTGTGGCACGGAAATGAATTTATGCAGTTGATAATGTTGAGAGAGCAACACATGACCGGAAGAACAACGGCAAATTGATTTTTAAACTTTACAGATATGATTTATTTTGTATCATAATGAGGACAAATAAAAAAACTGTACCTGTGATCATCCACAAAATTCCCTTTATGGTTAAAATCGCTGCTGCTGAGACATGAATGAATAAATTTCTTATTTTGTAAAACAGTCTTGACACTTTTATTTTTAACCTAATTGTCACAACATAAAAAAAACATCTCTGTTTCTCTTTTGTACACACGTCACAGTGGCTATCAGTTTATTTTTCCTTTGGGCGAGGGCAGAAGCACGTTAATAACAAAGT
This sequence comes from Hyperoplus immaculatus, assembly GCA_949357725.1. Classification (NCBI taxonomy): domain Eukaryota; kingdom Metazoa; phylum Chordata; class Actinopteri; order Uranoscopiformes; family Ammodytidae; genus Hyperoplus; species Hyperoplus immaculatus. The sequence goes on along the minus strand of OX442361.1, from coordinate 17,954,106 downwards.
CCGACACAAACGCTGGGAAGTAGGACAGAGGAATCCAAAAAAGCTTGGCATCCCAGCCCGCGGCGTAACGCGTGCGCGGATGAAAGGCTGTCAGCGCGTGCTCCATGCACCTGGTCACCTTGGAGATATCTGGACTGCAAAGAATGCCCATGGAGAAATCCTGACATTTCACATCTGGGGAGAAAAAACAAACAGAGAGAGAAGCCATTTAGAATATATTTTTGTCCTATGATGAATATGAGAATATCTGCACTCCCACTCACATTCATCAAAGTATGTTGGTCCGTAGGAGTCTCTGACGTCTTGAGGTAGGCGCATCCACAGCCTCCTAAGGTCGCCTTCAATCAGATCCAGCCGGGTGACAGCTGTCTTGAAGAAACCGGGTTCGATGATGCTCACTTTGATGCCAAAGGGTCGCATGTCCTTCCTGGAAAGATGAAGCAGACCATATTTTAAAATTTTAAAAACATTTTTCCCCCATTCCTTTAAAAGTAGAGACTAGTTTTCTTTTGCAACTAAATGCAGGGGTGGAAATAAAACAAACATATGTTACTCAAGTACTGTTCCAAAGTACAATTTTGAGGTAGCTTGCTTGTTACTTGACTTTATACTTCTACTTCATTACATTTCAGACGACATCTATCTGAAGGGTATAGTTAAGTTATCATTTTAAAGCTACATAATATTAAAACAAGCAATGAAGTTGAAAACTTATGGACTTTACACCTTAACTGTATATAAAAGATGTTAATAGAAGCTCCACCTCAATCTGCTCAGTAACTGTAAAATGCATCTGTACCAACAATCTCATAAATCCATAAATAGTAATGATACAGTTCTTCTACTTTTGATACTTTGCGAAATATATTTTTGTTCTACAGTATATGACTTGCTGACCCAGACAGGAAGGGCGCACAATTTAAAAACAATTGCACCAAAGTTAGCTAGTAGCTCATTTGCATCTGTAGTTGAATTTGAGGACGACGTGTGACAGATCTGTGGTCTCTCCCCACTACCTGAGGCTGTCGGAGAAGGCCTCCACTCCAAACTTAGACAGGCAGTAGCCACCACCAGTGAAGGACAGTCTACCCAGGATACTGGCCACGTTCACCACCCTGCCCTGAGCCTTTTTCAGCAGTGGCAGAAACAGGAGGGTCACCCCGATAACTCCATTGAGATTCACATCCAAAACCTTGGTGAAATCCTCCAACTGCATCCACTCTGTTGGGCCGATGGGTACGGACCTACCAGCGTTATTCACAAGACCCCACAGACCTGCAGGGAAAGGATGGCAGGGTCATTACCAGTACCATATACAATGTTTTTAATAAGTCATTTAACCTATCAATGATCAGAAATGATCTGGGCAGTTACCAACTAGTCTGATTATAAATGTGCCACCATCTATAAAATACAGAGAAGTACTTCACTGTCCTCATTTGACCAGCTACAAACAGGCAAATGTCTGTGCGTTTGAAAAGGCAATTTGTAAGAACCATGGTTATTCATTAATGTATTTGTTTATTGTTTATCTCATTAATAATTCATTTTTAACATTAGGCCTACAACCAATGATACTTTTACTTTGAATGGATTCATTGTTTCATCTATAAAAAAGAGAAACATGTCAATTATGATTTCCCACAACAACACAAGGTGACCAATTGCTTGTTTTATAGAACCTATCCTAAACTCTTCAAGATCAACCAAATACAGTCATATGAAAAAGTTTGGGAACCCCTCTCAGCCGGCATTATAATTAACTCTGCTTGCACACAAAAAAGATAAAAGTGGTATGTCTTTCATTTACCAGGAACAGCTAAGTACTGGGATGTTTTCCAAACAAAGATTTTTTGAAAAGCAGTATTTAGTTTTATGAAATTAAATAAAATGTGAAAAACTGGCTGTGCAAAAATATGGGAACCCTTGTGGTCTTGCTGATAATAATGCATGTAACAGCTTGTAAAACTGATGACTTTAAACACAAAATTGGTTGGATTATGTTGTTAAGCCTTGAACCTCATATAAAGGTCTGTTTAATCATGATAAAAGGTATTTTAGGTGCCTAAATACAAGTTCCACTTCTCTTTGACTCTCTGCAGAAGTGAGACAGAATGCGATCATCAAAACAGCTCCCAAAAGATCTGAAAAACAAAGATTATTCATTGTCATGATTTAGGGGAAGGCTACAAGAAGCTTTCCCAAAGGTTTCAATTGTCAATTTCTACTGTAAGGAACGTTGTCAGGGAATGGAAGGACACAGGCACAGTTGCAGTTAAACCCAGGTCTAGCAGACCAAGAAAAGTACAAGACCTGCAAGAACATCTGGCTGCAGATTGTGTATCTGTACATGGTTCTACAATTCAGTGCAATTTGCACCAAAACATCTGTCTGGCCGGGTGATGAGAAGGAAGCCTTTTCTGCGCCCACGCCACAGATACAGTTGCATGGAGTATGCAAAAGCTCATTTAGACAAGCCATTGGAAGAAAATGCTTTGGACTGATGAGACAAAAATTAAGTTATTTGGTCATTATAAAAAGCAGATGTTTTGGTGCAAATTGTGCTGAATTGTTGAACGATGTATAGATACACAATCTGCAGCCAGATGTTCTTGCAGGCCTTTGGAGGTGATCTGTGGGTTGTGTGCAACCATTCTCACAATCCTCCACCTATGCCGCTCTTGTTTTTTTCTTGGTCTGCCATGCCTGGGTTTAACTGCCACTATGCCTGTGTCCTTCCATTTCCTGACAACGTTCCCTACAGTCGAAATTGACAATTGAAACTTTTGGGAAAGCTTCTTGTAGCCTTCCCCTAAACCATGACAATGAACAATCTTTGTTTTTCAGATCTTTTGGGAGCTGTTTTGATGATCCCATTCTGTCTCACTTCAGCAGAGAGTCAAAGAGAAGTGCAACTTGCATTTAGGCACCTAAAATATATTTTCTCATGATTAAACAGACATTTCTATGAGGTTTAAGGCTTAACAACATAATCCAACCAACTTTGTGTTTAAAGTCATCAGTTTTACATGCTGTTACAGGCATTAAAATCAACAAAACCACAAGGGTTCCTATATTTTTGCACAGCCAGTTTTTCACATTTTATTTTATTTCATACAACCAAATACTGCTTTTCAAAAAATCTTTGTTTGGAAAACATCCCAGTACTTAGCTGTTCCTGGTAAATTAAAGACATAACACTTTTATATTTTTTTTTGTGAAAGCAGAGTCAATTATAATGCCGGCTGAGAGGGGTTCCCAAACTTTTTCATATGACTGTATACCATTATGTCTGCTGATGACCTTGGGTTACAGAAGCTGGAACCAGGAAACTTTTGACAATAATTGTCAGATGGCTAGATATGTAGATGAATCGAATATCAAAGAATGAACTATCTGTCTAACCAATTAACTGTTTCATCTCTACACATACAGTTCATGTGCATGTGTTTCTTTCTATGACACATTTTCATGTTAATCTGAAACAATTGACTTATTCTGATTCATTTTCATTTGTACTGACACCAGCGCAAAGATGAACTTAAAAAAAGCTGACTCTTTAAAGGTTATCATGATAAGCAGAATGAGAGTCTGATATTGCTGCAGCCAAATAACCAATGAAGCATTTCTATGAAATATGGCTGATTTTCCCCCCAGTGTAAATGATGATGGTAGGCCTACCTATCTAATAAATATTGAAATGCCAAAATATCACGAAATACTATGGAGATTAGTATTTAGTGCGTACTGTATAGTGTCAGTGTGGTTTTAAAGTAATTACCACTTCTCAACCCAGCCCACACAGACATGGCTAGCATGTTCACTAAATCAAGTTGACCCCATGGTCAGAATTTATTTCAACTTCTTCAGTTCAGATCTATGTTTAAAGAAGCGTTACTGTTCTCCTGGCTGTTGGATTGCAGCCTATGAGGTAGCCTAAGTATTTTTCAGTAGGAGGATGATGAGTTGATGATGGGACGGTCCAGGTTCGCCTCTTTATCTCCTCCAGTGCCTCACTCTGACTGGCACCCTATCTTGGTGGTGTTGCCCCCTTAAGCTCACCTCGCTCTCCGACCTCTTCGCTCACAAACTTCACGGCCCTCCCTATGCTCGCGCTGTCTGTCACGTCCAGCAGAAGGGTCTTGAGTCTGGTGGAGGCCGCCGCTGCCAGATCCGCTGCACCTTTCTCCGTGAGACACGCAGCGATCACGTGGAAACCTTTCAGGTCCAGCTGACGGGCCAGAAGGTTCCCAAAGCCGCTGTCACAGCCCGTGATCAACACGTGCTTAGTGTTGAAGCCGGAGACCTTGTAGGAATCTCTGATGTGCCATCGGACGGCGGCGAAAGCGACCACAAGCAAAACGAAGGTGAAGGCTGGGTGTGACAGAATCACCTGAAACACACACACACGCGCACACGCGCGCACACACACACACACACACACACACACACACACACACACACACACACACACACACACACACACACACACACACACACGTCTTTGACCTCTGACCTAGAAACTGATAGGCTATACAATTTCTCTCTGCATCTTTTTTCTTCTCAATATTCTGCACAAGTGATTTGTAAAAATTCAACAACTAAAAATGGGAAAACAGATGATAATGTATGAAAATAGTGCAAACATTATGTTACCTCTGATACATATGTAGTTAGATTGTCAGTCAATACCTGAGTGGAAAAACAGGGGAATCATTTCTTCAGTTCAAAACACACAAACATTAAATAGCCTACACATAATGCAACCGACTACAGTAACTCAAATATTAGGCCTACCTACTGTACCAACTGTATCAGCTTGAGTAACTCTTTGGATAATATTACATTAAACATGTTCATTAAAAAAAACATTGTTAAATAATTAACTAGTGGTTTTCAACCTTTTTGACCTGTGACCTGAAAAAATCATCAGTAGGTGAGGCTCCTTGTTACATCAGGGTCAAGGTCAAGGTTCAACTTTATTGTCCCTGTGGGAAAATCTGTCTTGGGCACAGTGCATCATTGCTTTCTTAACATACACAGAGTACAACAGAACAAAAACACAACCACAGACACAAGCACAACCAGACAACCCAACATTTAAACATCGAGAACATGGGGCTTGATAGACTTAAATTGCACGGATGTCTTTGAGTTGTTAGCACCAGTTTCACCCAAAATACTAGGGGTGTAATAAATACATATATTCGTATTCGTACTGAACCGCACCGTACCGCAATACGTAATTTTGGCGTAAATAGCGTCAAGATAATGTAAATATGCCAAATTTAACAGACATGCACTTTAATTTGAGAAGCATTTTATTTATTGGAGACCTTGGTTGTTTGCTAGCCTGGTTCTACCAGACCATCGTACTTCATTTCATTTGTACAGATGGTCTGGAACTGCTCAATTGACAAACGTTCACTCACTTGGAGTCGGGTGTCTGTTGAGGTTTAAAATGATTGGATCTGCCCAGTGCCACTCCGGATCTGCCATAACCAATCGCATAGCGTTTGGTCGTGACGTATGTCTTGCGCCGGGACCGGCCGGAAACCAACAAAACTCAGCAAAGCTTGTTCTTGCTCCGGCTTTAATTTATCGATATTTGGCAGCGTTGCCACAACAGACTGAATAGCTTCTCTCGTATCCTTATCCATTTTCTTCCTGTGACTACAACTGAAAATGGCGCACAACCTCGATGTCATCGTTCTCAGCCACTCCCTCTGTTCGCTGATTGGACCGGTAGAAATCTGTTCGAGCAGGAACACATGAATATACCGCAGACCCAGACTGACTACTGAAGGGAAAATGAAATTTGAGCGGAAGTAGGTAGGCAGGCGGAGCCATAGTTGTTTGCAGAAGTAATGTCTTTTCTATTCTGAAAAATGCCTGTATGCTGCAATTGTAGTTAATGCTTCACACCGTTATTTTTGCATTATTCCTTTTAACTGAGAACTGTACTGTACCGAACCAAACCATGACTTCAAAACCGTGACTTTTGTGTACCGTTACACCCCTACAAAATATCCTGATTTCGCCTCCAAACTTCTCAAATGGATTTCAATAACAGTGTGAGGCTAGAAGAGGTACAATTATCAAATATTTCACATAGAAATTATAGATAAACTTCTCATGTCCTCTCCTAGGTCATCAATTGCTTCACGACCCCTCAGATTGATCTTGTGACCCTTTGGTGGAACTCGACCCTCAGGTTGGGACGCAACTGCTCAAAACTGGTTGTACTGTAAGAAAAGCTGTTTAAACGAGCCCCAACTCCACCAGCTCCACCAGTAAAATGCTGCTTAAATACTGATACAGCTGTATTAATGAAGCACTCTAGTACATCAATTACAAAGGCCTGTCAGGATGTCCATCTTGCAAATTCCTCAATATCTGCTACCAAAATTTCCTCTTGCTCTGGGGCCCCCTAATGGGTTAATTTGGTCATGGCAGTACACATACTAGACATGAGGCTTCCAATATTCTTCTCATAGCAAGGGTTTGTATAATTATGTTGTAGGCCCAAATTTATTCCTGGAATATATTCATTTTAAAGCTATGTTATCCATTCAATTGGCTTAAATGGGATGAAAAGGGACTATTCCAAATACTGGGTCTGTTCACCCAAATAACAAGAGTAAACACTATTTACATTTACTCAGCTACTATACTTCAGCACAATTTGGAGGTACCCGAGAGTGTGCCAATTTTATGGCCTCATCAAATTCCCTAGGAAACATTGTACTTTGGATAACATGTATCCACCAGCTGTGGTAACCAGTTTTCAGATTATAACTTTATTATATACAAAACACAAGTTCAGTTTTTAAAATATGTTATATTAATCTATTACATTAAACTACGCAACCGTTGCTATAACACCTCTTACATATATATGCATTGAACAACACAGAGGTTAGATTTCCCTACATTATGACTACATTCTATTTTGATACTTAAAGTAATTTATCTGATATATCTGCAGTTAAAACAATGATTGCCAGAGTATCACTTTGTTAATTTCGCAACTTTTACTTAATAAAGGTTGAAAACTTCCTCCACCACTGTACTATACCCAAACATAATAAACTCAACGTTGTTTGTCATGCACACATCATCTCTAGACAAAAACAAAACCTATTTGCATGTCTACACAGTACACTACAAAAGGAAAAAAGGATACATTTGTTCAGTTTTGGTGAACTAATTCTTTAATGCAACATTTTCCCATCAACCATTAGATGGCATCAGATTTCATTATGCTGGTTTGTGCAAAAACAACAAAAAACTAAAACAAAAACGTAATAGTTTTATCAGTCCAATCTTCTTGTCTAAAATGTAATAACTAAATATATTTAGGCTAACATTCACTAAATGCTATGTAGGTGCTCTGAATGTGCCTCAAGTTCAATTTAAGATAGGTAAAATGTATAATAATGCAAACGTACCATGGCTACAGTTCTGTCTTCCTCATCGGATTATGTGAGTTTACTGAAACACTCGTCTCCGTCAACACTGGAAGCGAGACAAAATGTTTCACCACCACGGGGGAGGGGAGGGGGGATTGTGTAATAGACTACACCAGATTACATGACCCCTGCTTTTGGTAACCGTTGTCACCCTTTACCTGAGATCCACTCTGACAACAAAACATCTAAGCTCAAAGGTTACTGCATGTGACAACAACTAGTTACAATCTTAACTACACATAATCAGAAACAGAGGAGCCTAAGTCCACCAAGAACAATAGCTTTACAAGTGTGACAAGATGTGGAGCTGTGTTTAAGATACATATAGTTGGACTTAAAATGTAGTCAGAGATTCTGGAAAATGTTTGTTTACAAAATCACTTTGTCAAAAATCAGTGAATGTCTCCCCATTATCCACTACCTGTCCGTACTGTGTGTGTGTGCGCTGAAAAGAAATCCAGTGTTAATACGCAGCCTAGGTCCTTTTATTGGGCGTGTTGCTAGATACGGTGCATCCCCTTTGTTTACAAACCCGTTTACAAAGCCTAGGCTGTGTTTTTCAGGCCACACACAGTACGGACAATAAGTGGATCGCGAGGAGATATTCACTGATTTTGACAAAATGTGATTTTGTCAACAAACATCACCCAGGATCGCTGAAGCAAATACCATTGTCTGTTTTCAAAGGCTTTATCTGAGATGAATGCCCTTTCAATAGGGGAGACTAGGACATAATAAAGCGGCCAACATGTTATTCAATTTAGAAAATGTTTATATGACACTGTATAAAACTTTTTATGTAACAATTTACTGCAGGGACATTTTTTTTACAGAAACACAAGCCATCATCAAAGTAGCACCAAAAAAATGTTCTTCAGTAACCAATTGGACATAGATTTAATAACTACAGCACGGACATTTCAGGTCTGGGCGCGTCTTTGAGGAGTATTGTGTCGGCGATGCAGGTGGGCATGTAGGACAGGGGCAGCCAGCAGAGCTTGGCGTCCCAGCCGGGAGAGTAGCGTGTGCGGGGGTGGACGGCAGAGATGGCGTGCTCCATGCAGCCCACCACCTTCATAAGGTCCCCGTCTGTCAGCCGCTTGAAACGGTCGTCCAACTTCTTATGACCTGAAAGAGGCAAAAACATTTCTAAGCGTGTGGTTTGCGTACAGGGCGTCACTTTATGCTGGTCCTACTATTTCCTAATGAGTTCCTAATAATTTCCTGGGAAAGAGTAATGTCATATGGCACCAATTATAGACAAAGATGGATTGATTGATTCTCTACCAAATAATAATTCAGAGGCTCAGTGGATCAGCTCAACTGGCAAAAATGTGAAAATGATCTGAAAAAAAGGTAAGCATAAAATCACCACAAAATAAACATTTTACTTCTAAAATTAATACCAAATTGCATTGTTCTTCCCAAAAAACATTTACATTCTTTAATTCTGAGAAATTGAGGGACAACACTGAACGCTAATATTGTCAAGATGAATGACGCATATAAAAGAGTACATAAATATCGAGAAATAAAAAAGAAATATTGAGAAATAAAAATATAATTGAAAATCTATTAGGAACTAAAATAAAAGAGTAGACAGTTGCTTAAAAATTCAATGACTTCTTCACTTAAGAAGAGAAGGTGAATATTTTTTTCTGTGCCACCAGTGGGCATCAGACACTTAAAGATGAAAGGACAGAATTCAGCACATAAGGGTTATATTTTTTATCTGCTCAAAAAAACCCTCTCTGCTTATAATCTGGATATGGCAAACAGCCAAAACAAATGCCCATAATGATTAAATGTTTTGATCTGGGGTGTATGTGGACTGGAAGTTGCCTGATGAAAAAGTTGATGATTGAAACATGCAACATTCTGTGTGTGTATTATTTCCATTAAAACATCACATCTCTAGGTATCCTGCCTGGAAACAGACAGCACAATATCCAAGTTAATAACACTTATATTTCACGTATTTTGTATTCTTTGTTTTTGTTTCTGTAATTTTGAAGCAACCTGGCAAAAGAATTTCATCGGAGGTGCTACAGCCATGAAAACAAAGCAGAAGAAAGTTTATTATATATATAATTTTCTTTAAGAAAAAAAAAAAAAAAAAAAAAAAAAGAGCAGTAACTCACATATCCCCAAGAAACCAGATCCATATTCCTCCTTCAAATCTTGAGGTAACCTGTGCCAGAGCTGCGTCACGTTATTTTTAATCAGCGCTGTATCAGTCACATTTGTTTTGAAGAAGCCTGGCTCAATGCACACCACCTTGACTCCAAACTGTGCCATGTTTAGACTGAAACACAAAGCAGGGGGGATTGCTGTTAAGTCAAGAAGACACTCAGGGATATTACCGTTCACATACAAGCATCTCGTCGAGGGATGGGGCCGATCAGATCCAATATTGGTATCAGGTCCGATGAGGCTCCAATCTACGTATCGGATATCGGTTTTTTATTTTTTATTTATTTTTTTATTATATATCTAAAATATGTTAACTATCAAAAAAATTAACATTTCAGGAACATATCTATGTGATGTAACACACATTAATATTAGAACTTAGCAATTCAAAAGTTGAGTTCTGAGGTTCTCTGCATTCAAACAGTTCAAAGCAGTTAAGATAAAACTATATGCATTTGTGTATAACTTTTGCTTTTTAAATTAGAATTGCTGTGTTGCTTCCTAACCTTACACATATCATCGCCACCAACAAAGAAATGTATAATAATCATGATATCGGACAGTATCGGTATCGGCCGATATCCAAAAGCCAGATGTCGGAATCGGATCGCACTTGAAAAATAATGGATCGGTGCATCTCTAATCTCATCTCACCGCAGGTTATCGTTGAAGCCCTCCACACCGTACTTTGACACGCAGTAGGGTCCACCGAACGGGCTGATTCTCCCAAACACACTGGCCACGTTCACCACTCTACCTCTGGCCTTCTTGATGAAGGGCAGGACGCTCAGAGTGACGTCGATCACGCCACAGAGGTTGACGGCCAGCATGCCTTTGTAATCTTCTATGGTCAGCCAGTCAGTGGGAGCTGACGGCACCGACACTCCTGCATTGTTCACCACCGCCCATAGGCCTGGGGAGAAAAAGATAGAATCACAAAGAGATAAGAATGATCACAATATCACAGGGTTCCTACAGCTTAAGGCATCTTAGATAGAAGGCGTTTAAGACTTTTTCTTAAAAAGCCACTCAGAAGAAGAAGATGAAACTCGAAAAAGACCAATTTTATGATAACCAAAAATGTAAGAGAAAAATAGTCATGAATTACTTTGGGTTTGGGAACAATTTTGCATGTGTGGTCAAGTAAAATTTGACGATCTACTTCAAATGGAGAGATACATTTTTTTGTTTTTACTTGGCAAGTTATTATTTTATTTCAGGTCATTCAAAATAGAAAACTAAAATGCCAGTAATATTAAAAATGTGTCACTTAAATCACCAAGAGCCATTTAGAAACAAAAATACATTTTAGCAATTATTTTGAGATTTTTGCATTGTCAGAAAAAGAAAATAATTTATAAAAGTCATTCTCTATTTCTAAGCAATTTCAAGACTTTTGAAAGATTGATTTAAGACTTATTTTTAGATTATATAATTCAATGCCTTTTTAAGGATCTGCAGGAACCATGCATCAAATGCTCACCTCACCATCACCTAGAAGTGAAATGCCTACAGCTATCTCTTGTGTGTGAGATTAATTTAAACACCCTCTAACCCAATGTAATGTGAATGTGCCAAGCCACTCACCCTTCTCTCCCACCAGAGTCTTGATGAAAGCTGCTGCTTTGCTGACGCTTTCCGAGTTGGAAACGTCCAGGTGTGTGGTGGTGAGTCTGTCGGAGGCTTGCTTACTCAGCTCCTCCTCTCCCCTCTCTGTGTAACACGCGGCGATCACCCGGTAGCCCAGCTTGTCCAGGTGTTTGGCCAGGAGGTTCCCAAAGCCGCTGTCACAGCCCGTCACGTAGACATACTTTTCGTCCCTGTTGGCCACCTTCTTGCTCTCCTTGTACCAGCGATAGGCGAACCACGAACCACAGACGGCCACAAGTCCAGACATATACAGGTACATTTTTTCTGCGCGAAAAGAAGAAGAAGAAGAAGAAGAAGAAGAAGAAGAAGAAGAAGAAGAAACCACCTCATTATACTGTTTGCGTGACCTTTGACAGCCTTTGGTGATGATGAATGGTTAAGTGAAAACCAGTCCGTCAGAGCTGCTGACAAAACAATGTCACCGCACACCACACGGTTTAGTTGCTGTTCTTCTTGAGCTTTCGTTTTGCAACACGTCTTCATCAAATGGAAAATTACATTGATTTTTTAAATATATTTTTATAAACGTATAATTACGACTTTTAAAGCAACTTGGATGACAAATTGGAAATGTGAACTACAACATGAACCTCAAGGGGATCTTAGCCACTTAACATGGTCAATAACAAACTTTCAATCTCCTAATACTTTTATACACCTCCACCTACCTACCTACCTACCTACCTACCTACCTATATATTTTCTTCAAACTGATGACAATAATACAAACCACATCCATGGTATAACAATTGCTGTTTGTGTAAATTTGTATATTAGGCCTACCTATGAAAGCTGCTGGAAATACAGGTATAGGCTATAGTTTCTCATCAAATCAAAAGGTAGGCCTAATTAATGCGAAATTATTTTCATAATTAATTTTGTTTAAGCCATGCCAAAAGAAAATTCTGATTCAAGCCTCTTCCAAGTCATTCTTCAATCATCTTTTGAACATTTCATGCCCCATGTGATAGCGGACTGTTGGATGGACAAAACAAAAATCTAAAAAGGTATTACCTTACGCTCGGGGAAACTGTGACGGCCACATTTCACGTTTTATAGGCTAGAGAAAAAAAGAGAAACATGTCTTATTCATCTCATCCACCAAATCCGGCGACTACATGATTTATTGCTTACATGTTTATTGTTTGTAAGGTATATGATTGAATATGTGGAGAATGTGCCCGAGGTTGTGCCCGAGGTTTCTGTGTAACAAGTTCAGCCAGTCCTCAAAGAATTGCATGCATGCACCTCGGTGGAACCTTCCGGAACCTTCCGTATAAATCATAGATAGTAAGGTATAAATCAATAGCCTATAGGTCTAGCCAATGTTTTTTTTTTTTTTTTTTTTTTTTTTTTTTTAGGAAAAATAACGTTTCAAAACGTAATCATATTCCTCCTGGGGTTCTTAAATTATAAACCAAAGGAAGTTTAGGACAAAACACACAAACATGCTCACGCGCCAAACTTTAACCAGACCAGTGACCGACATAATCTCAAACACATTACTACCACACGAGACATGATTCAGACAATAATACTGATACAAACTCTGCACACGATATTCAAATGATACAGAAGCGAATCAAGTCGCGTCAATGTGTTCATTATTAGCTTGACATTCAGACTAAATGGCCCTTTCGTCAACATTTACAAGCAGGATCATTTACTAACATCCATTTTGCAGGAGGAGGACTAGAACGAGCTTGGGAAAATCTGTCTAAAAAAAAAAGATGAGATAAGATAAGATAAGATAAGATAAGATAAACTTACATGTAAATTTCCTGCGCGAAGCAGAGCGCGACCGTCCAGGTGAGACACCTTTACAAGGAGAAAGTTTGACTGTTTCCCTTTCCAACTTCATTTGAAAGCTAGGCCTACTGACACTTCCGGGAACTGAGCTGATCTCCTTTGGACTCTTTCCCACAGGAAGGATGTGTGAGGAAAGAGTGCCCCCTGCCTGACACTACACCATAATGACAGACATGAATGAATGGATGGATGATTGGATAGGTAGTTAGATAGATAGATAGATAGATAGATAGATAGATAGATAGATAGATAGATAGATAGTGCCCTCTTGGGAGCTGGGGGTCCACAATCAGTAGCATCCGTGGGTAGGAGGTTCTCTAAGGAGGTCTTCAACTTCGCAAAACCACGTGGGTCCCCTTTGCTGAAGTCTGGGATGGTTGGTTTGGGGCCACGATAGATAAACTCCATGGCCAGAAAACCCTCAGCAGCTGCACAGTGTTTTATCACACAGCTGCACGCTCACACACACACACACACACACACACACACACACACACACACACACACACACACACACACACACACACACAGACACAGACACACACACACACACACACACACGCACACACACGCACAGACACACACACACACACACACACACACACACACACACACACACACACACACACACACACACACACACACACACACACACACACACACACACACACACACACCGGTCCCTCTCTCCTGTGGTATTATCAATCCCCTGTGTTGTAAATAATAGTCGGCTGTAAAGAAGTGCAAATTCCGAACCATGAGACCTCCACTGTTTGTCCTAGAGGGCATTACCCCCTGAGGATAATCTTAATATCGATCAATATGTCTTCATTTCCACTGTAATAAACCACATATTTTATTACAGTTTTTTTCGATTGCTAACCCACAGTGGGAACAACTGTAGCTCAATGTGCAAAACTCTAACTACAGTCTGCACTACCAAAAGTCACTGGAGCACTGCAAAATAGGCTCAGTGCAGCACACACTATGAAACAGCTTCTTTGAGATAACACACACTGTCACTCAGTACACACTCAGAGTACAAACACTAGCATCAAACCCCAATACACAAACTACACACTTTTAATGTTTACAGTTTTGAATAATTTGAGTTACTTCACACGGATAAAGTAATATTTTCTTTGAGGAAAGAGTGAAATGAGTTCACATGAAATTGTTTATCTTATAACATACCAGTTATGTTTAGGTAAACAAAAATAAATGACGATTAGAAGTTGGCATCAATAGATACATATTTTTATTTTATATTTTATTGATAACGTTTCCAAATGTAGCATTTATCTGTGTAAATATTCTATAATTGTAATACAGAAATCAATTCCTGTAATGTTGTCATTTACTGTAAGGGTGCAACTCTTACATTTTTGTTTGCTTGAAAATTCGTATTACAGATGCAACTTTAGATCTTTGCAGATTGCGTTGCACCCTCAACCCTGCCTCTCTCAATGAGAGACCATGATTCACAACAGGGTCTATCAGTGTTGAATGTGTGGTCTACAGTTGTGACAGCAGTGTGTTAGCATTTGAACAAAGTGCTATAAATCCACAGTGTTGTGCAGGCTGTGGTTAAGCCATGAGATAAGTGTGTAAAGTTTTGAAAATTGTGTTTAAACAATGAAAAACGATCTAGAGTTTGGTCCACATGAACCGCTGCTGTGCATAGTGTAGTTAGAGTTTTGCACTTGTCGTTCCAGTTGTGCCCAATGTGGTTTAGCGATCGAAAAAAACTGTAATCCCTGTTTTATGTAGCCTACTAGTACTGTCAACCCGGGAAATAACTCTACCATGCTAAAAACGTAGGGTGATTGAAAGTCAGAAATTGATGATAGATCTGCCACACAAAATTAAAAACGGATCCTAAAACAGATGAAATGTGAATATAAAGAGTTGCCAGGTTAATAAGTGATGATATAATTTTGATGTGCCTAGACCAGCAACTAATTACTGTATTTAGCCTTGTCAAACTGAATAATGTTGGATAAAATGTGACATTTTTTGAAGTTTCATGAGGCTGTATTGCATTTTAATGACACATAGCGACCAAGTTTTCATTTCAAATGGATTTTGTCTGTATTACTGTAAGGCTGCACCAGACCAAAACTAATGGCCCTGCGGTCATTAACCCCATTTTACAATCACTCTGGATAACAACAAAACACAATTATACCAAGGGATGCTTTTTTCTGTTACCAAAATATGGTTCACAATTATATATAGCTACATTTAAATTATAATAAAAAATCTCCTGCTGGGTTTGTTTTTGGAGAAGCAGCCCCATAGCTAACAGCTGTCAGGAGTACAAAAGATGGTGTAATGATTTAAAGTTTAGTAAAGGTCATAATGCTGACACGGC
The DNA here is from genome assembly GCA_949357725.1 of Hyperoplus immaculatus. NCBI lineage: Eukaryota > Metazoa > Chordata > Actinopteri > Uranoscopiformes > Ammodytidae > Hyperoplus > Hyperoplus immaculatus. The sequence continues at coordinate 17,938,608 of OX442361.1, read as the reverse complement.
CTTATCAGTCTAATGGAGTTGTAGATAATGGGAAAGGAGAGGCATAGCTTGACTGAAAATATAATAGTTAAGCTAGGAATTTATCATGATGAGCCTCAGTTGTGTTGGTGTATTTCTGAAGAAAGCAGAAAGTCAGTGAGAGTCCAGGTTCAGTATATTTTTGATTTATTCCACTACAAACTGCTGTACTGTTTATAATTCTGAGGCAGGATTCTGGTTATTGCTGTTTTTATCAGGGGCTACATCATTTTCACGTGAATACAATAGTTTATACTCAAATACACCTACTTTTTCTAAAATAATGTAAAAGAGAGATGTGTCAACAGAAGGTGTCTTTCTGGTCAGTCAAGGTGTTTCAATGCCCAGTGTCAGGCATTATTAACTTAACCATTAGATAAGTATTACCTCAAGTTTTCCAAGTTGTATGCTTAGGTTTTACTTAAACTTTGTTTACGTCGTGGACTGTAATGACTCAAAAACTAGATTCTTTTGATCTCATTTGAAAATGTTATTTTTTTTTTATTTATTTATTATTATTCTTCCGGACAATTACACACAATACATAATTTTCTCATTGCATATTCATACATATTACTTTGTGTTATCGTCCGAAGGGAAGCAGGAGAAGCCAAAGGCTTATCGGGTCCCGCCCCCACTAAATCCAATTGAACTGTGTTGAACCAGTGATTTACATCCAAAATATAATGTTATTTTACTCTCTGTCAATCCACAGTTCGCCAGCAGGACACGTGCCTGAGTCAGGGCAGTAAACATGAAGAAATCATGCAAGCCAGGTGAAGATAGAAAAGGTAAGTGATGCAATACATACATAGAAAGGCAAGTATTACAGGTTATTCAAAATATATTTTTCACTCACTCTCTCTCTTTTTTTAACAGACATTAAGAATGGGTAAGTTTGTATTGCAAGATTGACATATCCCACAAAAAACTTTGTTTCAGATCACAACATGTTTAACAATTCCCTACGTGTCTTACAGACATGAGAAGGAAAAAGGAACCATGCTGAGTGTTGGATACTTTCAGCTGGTAAATACTGTGTCTTTGCTCATGTCACTAACTGTACTGTTGGAAAGTAAATTTCCCATTGCATCATTTGGCACAGACCTTTGTCAAAAGTGACTTTCAATAAGTGCATTCAAACCAGGTTGAAGCAGGAACTAAAACATGATCAGTGCAGAAGTAGAGATTTACTCTTTACATTTCAGCTTCTACCGAAGAGTTCTTTCCATACTAACGTTGTCAGATGGTTTTATTTGAACTCTTTGTAGCCCAAGAAGGTGAAGTAATCCATTATTTTACAGAAAAAGGATAAAGAAAAGTACATAATATGAATACGAAGCATGGAAATAGAACTTTTGTTACAATATTTCTGCCAAATTACTACTTTTACTCTTGGAACTGTTGGAAAAGTAAATTTTGCTTTTTGCACCTCGCAGTTTCGATTTGCCACTGGCAAGGACACTGCTATGATGGTTGTGGGGGGTTTATGTGCCCTTATCCACGGTGCAGCTGCCCCACTCATGCTACTGGTGTACGGCATGATGACAAACACGTTTGTGGCTTTTGAGCTTGAGGTTCAAGAACTGCAAGACGAAAACAAAGAATGCAACAACAACACCATCTATTGGAAAAATGGCTCCATTTATGAAACTGCTGAAAACAGCACTGTGGTCTGTGGGTAAGTCTTTAGTTAATGGTTGATGTGATCGTTGTTGTTGAACATCTGCTGTTGCTCATTTGAATTCTCAATGCAGGGTGGATATTGAAGCAGAGATGACCATGTTTGCATATTATTATTTTGGAATTGGATTAGTAGTTCTGGTCGTAAGTTATTTTCAGGTAAGTTTTTAATGTTTGCCATATTCAAACCCTCATGAGTATTTCTGGCTTTTGATGGTGTAGCACATTATTTCAAGATTATTTTTTGGGCATGATGCTTGTACTGATAGTGCAGAGAGACAGAGATGAAGTGGGGCATAGAAGGGTATGACATGTACCGCTCTGATTGTTCACACTGTAGATTGTCTTCTGGGTGTCTGCGGCTGCAAGACAAATTCAGAGAATGAGGAAGACCTATTTCAGAAAGGTAATGCAAATGGAGATTGGATGGTTTGACTGCAACTCTGTCGGTGAACTGAACACAAGGATATCAGAGTGAGTCTGGGCATTTGATCTGGGGAACAGGTGGTTATGACTGTATAGTGTATTATGTTACTAAACATTCTATATTAAGTGTGTTTTTTTATTATTATAGGCCAATAGGCCTTCTGTGATGCGATAACCAATAATTAATTAATGTTATTATTAGTCTACTTGCTTGATTTCTTTTTAAATAGCCTACAGAGACACATGTGGACATTTATTTTCTGCAAATCGCGGCCTTTTGCGTGGATATGACCATACACAAGCACACATCGCGCTTGCTAGCACCTAAAAAAAAAAAAAAAAAATGTTTTGGTCAGTTTGAAATCAAGGCAGCCCGCGCCCACATGACAGCTCACGGCGCCCCCCCCCTCCCACCCCAACTCATTACTGTCTCAGCAGACTCATTTCTATTCTTCAAACTAACACCTTTTGTGAATGGACCCCAGAAAATATACTGCAACTGCAAGCTGGGGGAAGAGTTTTAAACAGAAGAGTGTTTATGTTCCTTCTGCAGTGATATCAACAAGATCAACAATGCCATCGCTGACCAGGTGTCTATCTTCATCGAGAGGATCTCTACGTTCGTGTTTGGCTTCATGGTCGGATTCATTGGCGGATGGAAACTGACTTTGGTGGTCATAGCAGTGAGCCCGCTGATAGGTTTAGCTGCCGGACTCATGGCCATGGTAAGGGGTCAGTTGTGAATCAAACTGAAAGATTTCTTTACTTTCAAAAGAGAGGACATTGCTACTGTAGTGGCTTTTTGAAGGTCACGTATAGCTATAAAGCTCATTTTCAGGTTACATTTTTTGAATATGGGTTTCAACTACAAAATATTTATCATAGTGCCATTGCTTAATCTCCTCTTTTCGGCCTCTGTCTGAGACGCTCTGTTTTTTTAAAGCTTGTCTCCTTAAGCCCCGCCTTCCAAAATACAAGTCTACTTTGATTGCCCCCCTAATCTAACTGCCAGTTAGAGTCAGGGGTATCTGGGGGTGTGCTTAGGTGGATGTAGTGCTAAGTAAGGTTGGCAATGTGACGTCATAAGGGGAGATAAATCTGACCGGGCTTTTTAAACACAGGTTTTCAGAAAGGTGGGGGTGGGGAAAAAGGGAGAGGCTTGTTTTTTCTAATACCTTGGGCGATTCTAGTCACACCGGGGACCTATATTAATGTTGAAAAACCATGAAAAATAGAATTTTGCACAATATGTGACATTTAATTTGTTTGTCTCTGAAGGCTGTGGCCAGACTGACAGGACGGGAGTTAAAGGCCTATGCAAAGGCAGGGGCAGTTGCTGACGAGGTGCTGTCGTCCATCAGAACAGTAGCGGCGTTTGGCGGAGAGGAAAAAGAAGCAGAGAGGTATTTGGTCATTTTCTGAGCCCACAAGAAGCGTTTTCTGCTTTTGCAAATAATGATGAGCCATGACTCCATGATTTGAAATCACAGATATGACAGAAACCTCGAGGAAGCACAGCAATGGGGTCTGAAAAAGGGCACGATAATCGGCATTTTCCAAGGATACCTGTGGTGCATAATTTTCCTCTGTTTCGCTTTGGCCTTTTGGTACGGATCTAAATTAGTCATCGAAACCAAGGAGCTGTCTCCTGGTACTCTTATTCAGGTAAGTAAGATTATATCATTCAACCTCTGATTATCTAAAGTAAAAGTATTTGAAAGACAGTGACTTTTTTTCCCCCAGGTATTCTTTGGAGTACTCATGGCAGCTATGAACCTGGGCCAGGCTTCACCCTGCCTGGAGGCCTTCGCTTCTGGTCGTGCTGCAGCAAAGACCATCTTTGACACAATCGACCGGGTAAAATAAGGATGCAACCTATGGCTCTTGCATTGCAAATACAGCCCAGATTTGGAATAAAAAAATCTTGGTTATAAAATAAAGGTCTATGCTGTTGTTTCCACAGGAGCCAGAAATTGATTGTTTCTCAGAAGACGGTCACAAATTAGACAAAGTGAAAGGTGACATTGAGTTCCATAAGGTCACTTTTTTCTACCCATCCCGACCTGAAGTCAAGGTACATTTCTTCAATTACATTTTATTAGGTGTCCATTTCCCAGTTTTCAAAATTCAACTCTGCCATAACTACTTTTTTTCAGATTTTAAACGATCTGAGCATGCACATCAAAGCAGGAGAAACCACTGCCCTTGTGGGACCGAGCGGAACTGGAAAGAGCACCACTATCCAGCTCATTCAACGGTTTTATGACCCAAAGGAAGGAATGGTAACAATCTGCCCAACTGCACTAAAGACATCAGCTGAAAGTCTGAAGTTTAGTGAAAATGTAACATTTGTTATTGTCATTCTCAGGTGACTCTGGACGGCCACGACATTCGTACTTTAAACATCCAGTGGCTCCGATCTCTCATTGGTGTTGTAGAGCAGGAGCCAGTGCTGTTTGCTACAACCATTGCAGAAAACATCCGTTTTGGTCGACCTGCAGTAACTATGGAAGACATTATCCAGGCAACAAAAGAGGCTAATGCTTATAATTTTATTATGGAACTGCCACAGGTACATATACACACATTTAAGTGGGACAATACAGAAGAATAACAGTGCAGTGCACACAACAGTTTCACAGACACATATGTGAATTTGTGTTGCTTTCTGCTTCTTATCAACCAGACATTTGATACTTTGGTGGGAGAAGGTGGAGGACAGATGAGTGGAGGACAGAAGCAGAGGATTGCTATCGCTCGAGCTCTCATTCGAAACCCCAAGATCCTGCTGCTGGATATGGCCACATCTGCCTTAGACAATGAGAGTGAGGCTGTTGTCCAGGAGGCACTGGATAAGGTGAACCACTCTCTGCCCATAGACAAAATATACAAGTGCACTATGACCATTACCTTCAGCAACACATCATGTCTTGTGGAACTACTAATTACTGGTCTATGTGCAGGTGCGCATGGGCAGGACAACAATATCTATAGCCCACCGTCTTTCCACAATTAGAAACGCAGATGTCATCATTGGTTTTGAGCATGGACAAGCGGTGGAGACGGGAACACACAGTGAACTTTTAGAAAGGCAAGGTGTCTACTTCACCCTGGTCACCCTGCAGAACCAAGACACATCCAAAACAACATATGGTAGGATTAACGTCGGGCTGCTCATCCCCACAGTAGAGCTGCAAAAATGATCATAGTCATTACAGATTAATCTTATCAAAAAATATATTTTTTTAAAGTTTTAACATTGAATATTTATAACATAACACGTTCAATTTCACCATTTATACCATATTGGCAAAATGTACAGTTGCATAGCCTACAGTACTCGGTCAACCAAACAGGACAACCATTCAGCTCACAGCTATTATATTAAATAATATTCTGAAAGAGCAGATTTCAAAGCACTCAGCAGGAGTCAGCGGGAAGTCATATCCTGTGTCAGTGAAAGTGCGACGGAAGCTTTATTTCTTTCAGTTAAGCTGTATTGATTTATGTTTTTTTCTCGGCCAGATGCGATCAGTGAAGACTTTGATCCAAGAGCGAGGAGTTTTAGTCGTGGAAGCTGCAGATCCAGCAAACGGTAGAGCAAAATCTGTCTCAAAAAGACCAATGAACAGGTATAATGATGCCACAATGAATAACTTGATGTTTCTCAATATTACTCCTGTAGGAGCTTCGTTCGACTGCGATCTCATAGCAAATTATCAAGTGATTTTGACCCTTCATCAGGCAGCCTCAAGATCCTTTCGGACATAGCTCCAACGCATATTCTTTCACAGACATGTGAGGACGATGAAGATGAAGATGAACATGTGGAGCCTGCCCCAGTAGCACGTATCCTTAAGTACAACCAACCAGAATGGCCCTACATGCTGGTGGGCTCGCTAGGAGCTGCTCTCAATGGCTCTGTCAACCCCATCTATGCCATCCTGTTCAGCCAGATTCTTGGGGTGAGGGTTGTTTATTTCTTTGTCTTCCATTGCTTGCCAGGGATTATGCTCACAAGCTGTGTCACAGGCTGATGTCATTTTTAGGGAATGCAAATGACTTATATAAACGCTGTATTTGTTTGCAGACGTTTGCCATTCGCGACTTGAACGAACAGAGGGAGCAGATCAACGAGATATGTGTTCTGTTTTGCGTTGTGGCTGTGACCAGTTTCTTTTCCCAGTTTTTACAGGTTTGCATCAGAATTTAAAACAAAATTAAGACATTTAGAGCGAACATCTCTTTGTCAACTTGTTAAAAAAAAAGCAGAAAAGAATAACCAAGGATTTGTACATTGAATCCCGCTTAATGTACCAGGGATATGCTTTCGCTAAGTCTGGAGAGCTGCTGACTCGCCGCCTAAGGAAAGTGGGCTTCCAGGCCATGTTAAGGCAGGAGATTGGCTGGTTTGATGACCCCATAAACAGCCCTGGAGCTCTTACAACAAGACTGGCCACGGATGCTTCCATGGTCCAGGGGGTAAGCAATGGATTAAAAGGCCTGTATCCATATTTCACATTATTTCTATAAAATACACTGACAAGGATATTTTGCATGTTGCTGGTATGGTTTCCCTAGGCAACAGGATCTCAGATTGGCATGATCGTTAACTCTTTCACCAACATTGGAGCGTCCTTTATCATTGCTTTCTACTTCAGCTGGAAGTTAACTTTGGTAATTATGTGCTTCCTGCCACTCATTGGGCTGTCTGGGGTGTTCCAAGCCAAAATGCTGACAGGTTTTGCAAATGAAGATAAAAAAGCAATGGAAGAAGCAGGTCAGGTAAGCTCAGCAGAAAAATGGCCATATTGGCCCAATGACATACGTACATTACCCGTAGAAACCAAAGGCTGCACTATAAGATCTTAACTTCCCTACCACAGGTATCCAGCGAGGCTCTTGCCAACATCCGCACGATTGCTGGCTTGGCCAAAGAGAGCTCATTTGTGGAATCCTATGAGCAGAAACTCGAGCTTCCGTATAAATCGGCCAAGAAGAAGGCCAACATCTATGGGCTCTGTTTTGGTTTTGCTCAGTGTGTCATCTTCATGGCGTATGCTGCCTCCTTTAGATACGGAGGTTATCTGGTTAGCTCTGAGGGGTTACCATACATGTTGGTTTTCAGGTTGGTAAAACGATTTTCTTCCAATGGAGAAACTTTTCTTTTTCACATCCTGTATTAAAATGTACTTTGTTACGCGATAACTAAAACATCAACCCAGCGCTCATGTGGTGTTTCTCCAGGGTGATTTCAGCTGTGGTTATCAGTGGGACAGCATTGGGCAGGGCTTCCTCCTTCACTCCAGATTACGCCAAAGCCAAAACCGCTGCTGCTCAGTTTTTCAAGATATTGGACCGAGTTCCTAAAATCAGCATAAGCCAAACAGAAGGAGAGAAATGGGTTTGTGAATTCAGCAAATAGGATGTATCAGACATGCCAGGATAACATTTTGTCATAGTGTTAATGTCAAATGATAAAGCCTAATGATAGTTATCCATCTTTAGGATAACTTCAAAGGTGAAATAGAGTTCCTCAATTGCAAGTTCACCTACCCTACGCGGCCAGATATGCAGGTGTTGAACGGCCTGGTCGCGTCTGTAAAGCCTGGTCAGACGTTGGCGTTTGTTGGGAGCAGCGGCTGTGGGAAAAGCACCAGCGTTCAACTGTTGCAAAGGTTCTATGACCCTGATGAGGGTCGAGTGGTATGTGAACTTTTGTAGACGTCCATTTTGTATGATCACAAAAGGAGTTTTAATCCCTTGGAACTCTGTCGTATAATTATGCCCCTTATATTTTCAGTTGATTGATGGCCGCCCATCTCATACAGTCAATGTGCCCTTCCTGAGATCTCAGATTGGCATAGTGTCCCAGGAGCCGGTGTTGTTTGACTGCAGCATAGCGGAGAATATTCAGTATGGACATACCACATGCAGCGTGGAGGAGATTGTTGAGTCCGCTAAGAAAGCCTTCCTTCATGAGTTTGTAATGACTCTGCCCGATGTAAGTGGAAACAATTTACTTAAAGATAACATTTTAAGTTAGTGTGACATTACTCAACATAATTTACCTATTAAACTGCATAAAAAAGAGAGAGCACTGTCATTGTACGTTTCTCTGAAAACTGTCAGCTTTATTGTATAGAAGAAAATGCAGTATGGTCTTAGTTTATATCTGATATAGTTTGATCTTGGTGTGTGTGACAGATTATTTACACCTCAATGATAGTGTAACACTTGGACTTTATATTGTGATGATAAAAAGCTTTGTATTGTAGCGGTTCAGGTTAACACAATTCTTTCTTTCTTTTAAACTTAAACTTGCCTTGCCTTGCCTTTTAACCTCGTGTCCCCTTGCTTTCTCCACTTCTCCCAATAAATGTGCAAATTTTAAGAAATATGAGACACAGGTTGGTGCCCAGGGATCCCAGCTGTCAAGAGGACAGAAACAACGCATCGCCATTGCCCGAGCCATCATCAGAAACCCCAAGATCCTACTACTAGATGAAGCTACCTCTGCCCTGGACACAGAGAGTGAAAAGGTAATAGATACTGTAGGTTATTGCTCTCTTGTTATAAGTAGCCTATATCTTTTCATGGTATACATCTCAAAATATTTACATTAGATATAAAGAGAAAGTACTTAACCCTCATCCATACCGAGAACATCTTTTAATATATCAATGTTTTTTTATTCTATTTAGTTTCTGATTCTCTTCTAATTTCTGCTTTTTTAAAACACAAATGTATTGGGGTTATTTTGACCCCAGTCAATTCTGCCTATGTAGTTTTAATAGAAATAACTATTTATTGAGTTTATCTTTGCCATAGTTCCTTACTTTAAAGTTGACAGACAGCAAAACTATTATCTTATCTCAGAATACATTATTTACATTACATAACTAATAATGTTTACAGAAGACACATTTTCCTTTGATGGTGGCTTCTTCAAGTATTTTTTCCTTGGGGTCTCTAGTGCCCCCGTCGGTATTCCATGTATGTTAAATACGTCGGTAGGATGAGGGTTAAGGAGATGGTTACTGACAAAGCTTTGTTTGTTTTCTTGAAGACCGTCCAGTCCGCTCTGGATGAGGCGAGAAAAGGACGAACCTGCATTGTCATCGCTCACCGGCTGTCCACCATCCAGACTGCAGACAACATAGCTGTGATGTCTCAAGGAGCTGTCATAGAACAAGGCACACATGACAAACTCATGGCCAACAAGGGGGCCTATTATAAACTGGTCACAACAGGTGCTCCTATTAGCTAGGCACCTGCAGCAGCATATGAAAAGCATATGATGAAAATCATTTTGTAAAGGTCTTATTGTGCGTGAATTTGTCTCCGTCTTGTGGAATCACATTGACAAAATGTTTGGTGAGGTATACTTACATTAGATTTATCCAACGCCCATAGAGAATGTACATCAACGCTAGGAAGACTTTTATGATTTAGTATTAACAGTGTAGAAATTGTTCTCATCTTCTGATTTAAAGAATCAGGTTTTATTAATTATGTTGTCTATTATTAATTATGTGGTGGAGACTGAGCTGTATTTTATATTTATTTGTTTTGCAATTCCTTTTGTAACTAATTCATGTTCTGAATTTGTGTAATTTACAGTTGGTCTACTTATACTGTTCCACTTAGAATGGAAATGTTTAAATGTTAATAGTTTCATAATGTGACCCAGATTTAAAGTGTAACTTATCATGTTTTCTTGCACAATGGATCACCGTAGGGGGCCCTTTTTTAATGTTATTTTTTAAAATATATGACAGGAGTCCAGCAGTGAGCCTGGTTTTATAGTTGCCCTTGTCTTGAGAAGTCCCAGTTGTGTAACATTTCATACATCCCTGAGAGTTTAGATGTAGTTTTTTTAATTGTTGAATTTGAAATCTCAATATTTCTTAATCTTAGTTTCCATTTGGGCTCTTCCTGTATTTAGTTTTTGTTTTGATGTTTAGCTTTAATTGGAGTGAGGTAGGTTGCTGAGTAGTCTCACACAGGCAGACCACACCACAGCTAGTAGCTGCTAAGTGACTCCATGGCTGTGTCTTGATTCAGGGGTTGCGGTCTTGGAACCGGCCTCGTAGGCTGCATTTGAAGACCGATTGCGTCATAGCGGCGCGCAAAGGCTGTCCCATTTGCAAGGCTCCTCATATGCGGTCGTGAAATGCCGCCTTCGTTTCACGGTTTTGAAGCAGTTTTGAAGGCTGCATCAGATGTATCCTTCGTGGCCCAACATATCCCATGATTCATTGCGTTTTTTTCAGAGATGGCATACAATAAAATAAAAATTAACAAAACAGCAACGTGTTGCTCCATCTTCTTAACTTTTATATTCCTTTCTTTTTTTCTTGTACTTTTTTTTCTTTTCGTCTGGTAGGCAACTTATTTTTCTTTTTTCCTCCATTGACAGGGCTGTCTCCGTTGGCAGCAATCAGGGTTGCTAGGCAGCACAGGAGCGGCGAGTCGTCACGCAAGGTAACGGCTTGTTACGTAAACCGGAAATGCTCGTAAACGGAGACCTGCGGAGACCGTCCCGTTTAACAAGGCTCGTTGGCCTCAAAACCGGCCTTAAAATCGGCCTTCATAGGCTATAGCCTTCATAGACCGCGAGACTGCGTCCTACCAAGGCTGCAACCCCTGAATCAAGACACAGCCACAGCCAAAGTCATGTTCCCCTCAGCACCAAGGCATAATAAAGTACGCAGACACACAGATGTTTCATCAAGCTTGGCTTAGCAAGTACCCTTTGCACTTAGGACGGTTACATCATGAAGTGCCAGGCCTCTGGTGCCACTGGATGCTTAGCAACCGCAGACAAGATGGGTTCTGCTGGTGAGTTTAACTAATCTGACTAATCAAGTTACATCACAGACTCTCTTCTACCTCATTAATGTTTGGCTAATTTAAAATCTGAAAGTTGACTGAAGAAACTAAACGACCCTTAAGATGTTGTGAAATTCACAAAGAGACGGCTGATGTTGGCGCTGTTTAAACAGTATGTGCATGTTCATTTTTTGGTTGGTTTATGGTTTCTATATTGCAACATAAGGTACACTTTGAGAAAAACCCAAAAATCTCTGATATGATATGATCGTTACTTTGCTTATTTTTTTCAGCTGAGCTGGAATGCATATTCTAATAAATATACAGTCCTACCATATCTTAACTTCATGTTTTGTCACCAATATGCTTGACTGATGGGGAAAGGGAGTATTGATAAGAAAGAGGCAATTTTGTCTTCTAAAGATATTTGATTGGTAAAGTATGACTTAAGTCAGTCTTCAGATCAGTGGCAAACTAAGGGAATGGTACACAGACACACGCAAACAAAACACATGGCCATATGTAACAATACTAATGTCTTTATTTTAATCTGATGATTAAAGTGGATCAGCTTCCAAAACCTATTGTGTTCTGCAACATGTGTTTGGCCTTTATGGCAATTGTAGGCTACACATTGTCCTTGAAAAAGACACCAAACCCTACTTTGCACCTAGTGTGTATTTGTAGAAAAAAGAGTTTGCCAAATGAGAGTAATGCAAAACAATTTTCCAAATGAACTTTTAATAAGAGAACAATGAATTCCAAATTGATACAAACGTTTTATTTACAACAATATTTCATAAGATTCCATTACTGCTTCAAATACACTGTACACTCTACAGTTTGTTATACTGTACATGTAAAACAAACAACACAAATAAAAGACAAAATCTTGAATAAGCTGCACGTCAAATTCTGTTATGTTTGTCACATAAAATTAGCCCACATAAAAATACTATTCCAACAAAGCAAAATAACTTATTTCAACATACATTGCAGTTTCAGTGCTTATGCGAAAGACAGTCTGACAGTTGGTATTGTGTATCCACTTGACTGTGGACAAGACAGACCAATAATTTCAAATCCTTTATTGTTAATTAAAAGGGATGAGAACAAAGTTACAGAACTAAACAAGTCCTCCATAATCTAAAATAGCTTCCTGTCCTCCTCTCCAATCAGCAAATGGACACCGTAAGGAATAACAGCGACCACGCCCAGTGGAACTGAAGCACTCTTACAAAAGGATAAACCGTAAAACAGAAACTCAGTGTGCGTAGGCACTTTGATAAGGTCATACAGTTGCAGAGAAGTGAGAGTTGCCGTCACGCACATGAGTTTGAATCTGGTTTTGTAGCCGTTCTTCCCCTTACAGCTCTGAATGAACAGCTGTGAGTTCACTGCCACGCCTAGACCAAACAAAGCTCCCAGGTTTCTCACCAGACCAGCAAAAGGTGTGGTGTCAAAATGGATCCAATCCGGATTAGCACACCACTTCTTTGCTTTACTAACAGACCACAAAAGGTCAACGTCTATCGATTTGAGGATCAGATAGAAGCAAACAGCAAAGGAGAAAAGGAAAACATTGGTCTGGAGGTAGACTTTCAAGCTTGCATTGTAGACTGAGGGGATGTGATCAAATGCCTCGGCAACCAGGATACCTATGCATGGTAGAAAAAAAAACATAATAAATAATTATGGCATTTACCGTGTTGGCAAAACAACACAGCGGCAGCAAGAAGAAGACTCACCAGCCAAAAGGCCAAGGATGACCTGATGTGGGAAATGTGTTGCAATGAAAACCCTGGAGATGCAAACACTTATCTGAATGACCCAAAAAGCCAACCACAGACAGGACTTCAGAACACGAAACCTGCAAGGACGGAAATATTTAGACACGGCCACAACAAAGGACCTACAAAGATATTATGTAATGACACAAAAAAATGCCTACCTTTGGAAACTCTGCATTGCAGCGACAGTTGACTTAGACCTGGTGAAGTTGAGGGCCGAGGTGATCATCACATACCACACACATGATGAGCCCATGGCATGGCCAGATGGATTTCCTGCATAGACCCATTAAAGAAAGTGTTTGACAGTGTCTATAGACAGTATTACTTTAATGGTTTTAGTTCAAATATCCTGCATGGACGCTAACCTGGACCTGTTTCACAGGTGATGTGAAATTGCTCCAAATGTGGGAATGAATAGTTGCGGTATAAGTGAGTTTCATGTACCCACCAGTAAGGTCGCTGCCCAAACATAATCCTGAAAAACAAGTATCGGATTAAAGTCAACGCATATGCAAAAATGATATTGAAGATTAAATATGAACCCCAGAGTTGGCTTACCATTTGAAAATGAGATTGAACCAGTCTCCAATAACAGCCACCCATATCATCTTGGTGCCCACGTTATGATTGAGATGAAACCACAGTGGGAAATATATAGAGAAAATATTGCGAGGGTCTCCAACGGCTGACATGAAGTTGAGGAAGTCTTGGCATTCCCTGTAGTTGTTCTGGAGGTGCTGTATAAACAGCACCCCGCTGCCATAGACCAAATCCATCTGAGGTTCCTTTTCTGTGTGCCAACGGTGCAACAGCTGCTTCTTCAGCACCAGTCAAAGCAACATGAACCCCTATCCACACCAAAGATAGCTTTATATCTCCACCTGGCATCATAAATCATTAAATGGAGCCATGGCAACAACTGCCGGATCTTCAGATTGAACCGACAAGGAATAAAACAATGTGTTCCCAAGTCTTGAGTGCTCAGCGTTTTTAAGAGACGTTACACTAACTGTTTGCACTCCGACAGTGCCATTAGGCCTAGATGTTTTACAGACCATTGCTTTCTTTTACAGTTGTTACATATTAGCCATTGTACACAGAGAGACAGCGCCCCATGTAATCCTCTGGATCCCTTCAGCCTCATTAATATTCTCATTCTCAGTGAACGTAGCAACTTATAATTGGCTTCCTACAACACACTACTAGGCCTAGGCTTTACAGAAAAACACAGTCCATCTGGCATCGTTATACAATGGATTAATCACCACCATGTTTTTTTCTTTCCATTTGTATGTTAAGAATGGCCATTAACAGTTAAAATACTCTATTTTTGGAACTTGATGTTTGGTAGATTGGGCCCATTTGAACCTACTCAGAGTCACCACAAGGTGGCATGAAATCACCATACAGTAGAATCCGAGTTAAATTGTGTTTAGCAGGAAATTTCTGAATCTAATGGTAACACGGTTTATGTTCAAGTTACGCAATATAAAACACAATAAAAAAGAAAAAGGCAAAAATTACAAAAAGTGATATTTCAATGATTTGTAAACGGAAGAAAAATAAACATAACGTAATTTCCGGTGTTTATTCCCCGCCTCCAGAGAGCCAAAGAAGAGCCCGCCTCCTCAAAAGAGCGCGGATTTTTGAAAATAACGTCTGGCTCAGCAGCAGCAACAACAACAACAACAACAACACTTTATTCAGAAAGAGGTAAGCAACAGCCTTTCATTAACACACGTGAGCATTGCGCCAACATTAAAACGAACAAACTAATCCAATGTCAATTTGCAAACAAGTCAGTTGTTTTAATTTCCGTGCGTAAGCAACGCTCGTTTTGGGCAAGCTGTGGCTAACTAACCGCAAATGTTTCCCAGCTAACGTTAGCTTTGCCCATAGGCTTTAGCCTGCTTATGTTGCCGGTTGGGCTGAAAGGCTTACGTTTACCACTTTTGTACACCCTTTACAAGGACACGGAAGCATTCTTTGTACGTTAACGTGTTTCGTCATTTGGAGATATGTACAGTATTTTATCAGTACTAAGTTCGAACTACGTAGGCTATGTCAAACTTACTGTGAAGATGAAGAACTAGCTGCTAGCTTGTCATGGAAGTGCAGGCTGTAAAAAACAATCCCAACTCGGACTATTTCCTGAGATGTATTGCATGGTCTTCGGCGGATGGAGTTAGCTCGGCTCTCGTGAGATGGGTCTGTTGACAGTGCATCTAACTTGCTGTTATGCTTTCATCCATATGACCTTTTGATCTTGAACATAACATAACCTCATGTCATCTTTTTTTTTTACGTCTTCGAGCTTTCAATTTAAAGTTAGGAAGGTTGATTATGTTAGTTAAACATGGTAAGCACTATAACAGTTTAACAAACCCTATTCACTCTCTAACCGCAGTCACATTAGACAGCAGTTTGCCCAAATAAGAATTGCTTCTGCTTGATGTAGGGTGAGAATAACGTTCTCTTTAGTGCACAACATGAACATTGTGCACATTGTTTTATTTTTTTTTATTGCAGATTATTTGACATCCAATCATCATGACGTCCATCACTGATCCAAAAATCGGTGACGAGTTTGACAATGCAATGAAGGAGATCCACAACAAACATCTCAAAACAGTTGGGGAGACAACTGACGCAATTGCAGGGTCCTGCCAGTCCCAAAGACAATTTCTGAAGTCTGCCAGGGGTATGTTTGAAATAGTCTTGTGTTTTTTATGCTCCACATTAGTTGTTGCATTGCAAATAGCTCCTTTCAACAATATGTGCTCTTCTTACACTTCACTTAAAGGTTCAGTAAGCGAAATGGTACTTTTAGCTAACTTCCTGTTAGTGACTGCAGACAGTTAGCAGTCCCCTCCCTCGTCCCTACGTCATCACATTAATGCACTGTATTCTTCAAGCAGCGAGTCATCTAGCATCATCATCTCAGATCTGTTAGTGCGATAAAACATGATAAAAACTATCAAAACAGAGATTTGGAAGGATTTTTACCTGCTCCGCCATTGTAGGCGCATAAACACCCTCTGTCGCTCTCTGCATGCGCACCGGCATTGAGACTTGTTGGTTTGTAGCGGTCTCTCTTCTGATTGGATATCAGGTTGTGGGATACTCCAAAAATGTATTTGCCGATTACCTGCAGAACGGGTGACTGAGAGACTTGTGTTATTATGAAGCTTGCACACTATATAAGTGATCACTGTATAAATATAGACGATTTAACATGTATATTAACATAAATATATCGCTCACTTCACCTTAACAATAAAGTTACAACATTAAACATTGTCAAAAATTACTTTCAGTCCGTTTTTTCCAACAGCCCTTTTTAGCTGCTTCTTAAAACCTTTTCTTTTGTATTTTTGACATATAGAGCACGTCAAACTGTTCAACTGAGAAATTACTGTTATTTCATCATAGCATAAGACTTTGTTTGGGGTATAGCGTAATGTCTCTAAATTGGTTAAATTTAAAAGAATCATACTGCATAGTATAGTACTGTGTAATAACTTACTGAATGACCTGTGTGGTTTTACACAGCCATTACTTTTTCAAAACACTAACGATTAGTTAGGCTTTAAAGATAATGAAACCCTTCTCTTATGAATGGCCAGACCATGTTTTACAGCTAAATTGTGGATACTTGATGTATGTGTGATGCTTTTTATGAACAAAGCTCTCTTGCAGTTTGTTGTGAAGCCACAATAGGCTCTGCTTCAGATTATTGTTATTTGTAATAACCTCCGGATATTATTCAGTTACACGCACAACTAGGGCTGCAACTAACGATTATTTTGATAATCGATTAATCTGTTGATTATTTTCTCGATTAATCGATTTGTGTTTTGGCCCGTAAAATGTCAGAAAATGGTGAAAAATTTTGATAAATTTTCCAAAGCCCATGTTGACTTCCTCAAATGTATTTTTATGTCCAAAACGCAAAGAAATTTCAGTTTACTGTCATAATAGGATTAAAGAAACCAGAAAATATTCACATTTGAGAAGCTGAAATCAGAAAATTCAGAATTTTTTTATTAAAAAATTACTTGAAACGATTAATCGATTATCAAAATAGTTGGTGATTATTTTAATAATCGATTTGTCAATTAATCGTTGCAGCTCTATTTCAGCTGAGAGCTGAATTCCAAGCCACACTTTTTGTACAATGTGTTGAAATGACATAGAAAATAATAGAATAGAAATCCTATAGAAACGTGATCAGAAAGAAAAGAAAACTGAATCTGTTTAGTTTACATACTTCCATATTGTGTTGAAATGCAAGCTGCATTGATTATTGCACTGTTCATAGAGAGTCATATTTGTGATAAGAAAAGCTTTTTCTCTAATACAATATTAGAAAAGTTAATTCATCTGTTTGTCTTTAATGATCATCACAAAAATAGGAAGTGAGTAGCAAACTCAGATGTGTATATAAATATATTTTTGAAAATCACACATGGATATGTGTACGTAAAACATTTTTTTTGCATCAAGATGCATTGAGAATCGATTTTGAATGGAATCGTTGACCTCTGAATCGGAATCGAATCGTGAGGTGCCAAGAGATTCCCACCCCTACATTGTTATAGTAATTATCATGAGAGTTGATGTTGTCTTTTCCACTGGCGCAGATACATGTTTGAAGAAACAAAAGGACGATGAGATGCTATTTGAGTCGATAAAGACATTCGAAAGAGGTGAGTTTATGCACAAAGGCTACAAACCATCACAACCGTGCCTTTTACACATGTCACAAACACGCTGCTGTAGTTGTGTGTGTTCTTGTATCACCACTTAAACTGTTTCCATGTGCTGAATATTTCCAAATGTTCTCATGCAAACTATATATGTAGGTATACAGGTGAAACTCGAAAAATTAGAATATCGTGCAAAAGTTAATTTATTTCAGTAATTCAACTTTAAAGGTGAAAATAATATCTTATACAGACTCATTACATGCAAAGTGAGATATGTGAAGCCTTTATTTGTTATAATTGTGATTATTATGGCATACAGTTTGTAAAAACCCCAAATTCAAAATCTCAGAAAATTAGAATATTACATAAAATCAATAAAAAAAGGTTTTTAAATACAGAAATGTCGGCCCTCTAGAAAGTATAATCATGCATACGTACTAAGTACTTTGTTTGGGCCCCTTTTGCACGAATTCTTGCCTCAATGCGGCATGGCATGGATGCTATCAGTCTGTGGCACTGCTGAGGTGTTATGGAAGCCCATGTTGCTTTGATAGTGGCCTTCAGCTCGTCTGTATTGTTGGGTCTGGTGTGTATCATCTTCCTCTTGACAATAGTCCATAGTTTCTCTATGGAGTTCAGGTCAGGAGAGTTGTCTGGCCATTCATGCACAGTAATACCATTGTCAGTCAACCAGTTACCAGTGGTTTATGGTACTGTGGGCAGGTGCCAAGTCTAGCTGGAAATGGAAATTGTCATCACCATAAAGCTTGTCAACAGACAGAAGCATGAAGTGCTCAGAAAATCTTCTGGTTGCTGGCTGTGGTGACTTTGGACTTGATAACACAGTGCAGTGTTTCCCGCAGGATTTTTTCTGCAGCGGTGGCGTGGTCCCCGAACCTCGTAGGGGGGTTTGGGGGCATGCCCCCCCGGCCAATTTTTTTTGTACCCTTTACATTTGAATGCATTGATCTAGTGCACTTTGAGAGGAGAATATGCACTAATTACTATTCAGATAGATAGGATTATTGGTGTTGCAACTTTGCCTGTTGTGTCTTTATTTACAGATTTTGACATTTTTGTATAGAAATTAATATTTAAACACAAAATGCCACAACACAGAAAATGATTTGCACAATTTATTTACAGTTCTTGCTTAATGCTTAAACCAAACCTGCAAACTCATAAGAGGTGAAAAAGGTGACAAACACCCGACCCCTCTAGACGACATGGTAAATTGGGGGGGGGTTTCCTTTATTTGATTTTTTGGGGACATGGAACTAGACAGGGACATTGGGTGCTGTAAATGGGAAGAGGTTCAGTAATGTCCAACACAGTAGTAGGCCTACTGGTTATTATGAGCAATTGATAAGCAGGACCTAAGACTTTAATTTAAAATAATGTGATAAAAATTACAAAGTATCCTTATACAAAGGCCTATAGATACAAATAAAATAAAACAATTCATGAATTTCAAGGGTGTAGGTTGTGATTAAACCTTGGTTTGGGACACATTTTAATGTGGGGGTCTGGTAGCCTGGCTCCGCCCGCCGGCCTACTTCCGGCCAAATTTTATTTTCCCTTCAGTAGTCAGTCTGGGTGTACAGCCCATTTCCCAGTTTTGCCGGAGATTCGACAGCCGGACCAATCAGCGAACAGAGCGAGTGGCTGAGAACGATGACGTCGAAGTCGCGCTCCAGTTTCAGTTGCCAGAAGCCGGCTCATGACACACGTGACGACCAAACGTTATGCGATTGGTTGGCTAATCCAGAGTGGCACTGGGCAGATCCAATAGTTTTAAACTTTTAACAGACACCCGCCTCCATGAGTGAACGTTTGCCAATTACAGCACTGCCAGACCTTCTGTACAAATGAAATGAAGTAAGATGGTCTGGTAGCACCAGGCTAGGGGTCTGGGGGTGTCCCCCCATAAATGTGAGCATTCAACACTTCATTTCCTGCATTCTGGTGAATTTCTATGCACCAAATGTATGTAAAGTAGGCTAATTGACAACATTTAGGTTCCTGGTGACAAAAATAGATTTAAACTGTAAAAACAAAAGGTAATTATTTGTCTCTATCATTGAGAATGTAGTGGCTGGTGGTATATTACTTGCCTGCAATCTTCTAATATTTAAAAATAATAAAGTGCAAAATGAGGGTATAATCCTCCTTCTGCTTCCTTAAAACTAGTGGTAGTGACTTAGTGTGCAGTGGAGAGAGAAAGATAGGCCCTATACAGACAGATAGAGGGAGGAAGAGATAGCTTTATTTTATAATTTAGCTTTTTGATTTGTGAGAGTGATCATCGCTGACTTTAGACTGACTCCCGCTGTCTGCTCCTTGAGGCTCGAGCCCATCAGCTGAGCCAACAGCTGTCCGACACGGAGATGAAAAACGAAACTGAAACTTAACTATCCTGTCCTGCCTGGACTGGTGGAGCAGCCAAATATAAATTAATACATATTGTACTAAACTGTAACACAGGTAATGAGTTGTGGAATTTGCACCAGTAGCCTACAGTAGTCCACATTCTTCGCTCAGCCACTAACTGTTTCGTTAGTGAATGTTCCGTGATCTGTTATGTCTCTATATATATATATGTATGTATGTATGTATATATATATATATGTGTGTGTGTGTGTGTGTGTGTGTGTGTGTGTGTGTGTGTGTGTGTGTATGTGTGTGTATTTATTTTTGTGACATATTTTGCACTGATGCCATGCGTGTCCCCCAGACTTGGAGCAAAAGAAAGCTTTATTTAAAGAGAAACATCAGGCCTTTTCTGAAGTGATGACTCAGATCCGGCAGATGGACATGCAGAAAGAAGACCTCATCCAGAAGATAGAGAAACTCAAAGAGGAACAAGCCAAGAGAAAAGAATGTAAGTTGTTGTGAAAATAAAACAAATGGAGGAAATCAACTAATTTTATTTGGGACAGGTGTTGTAGAAACTGATCTCTGCCCGTTCTTCTCTTTTCAGTAATTGACTCTAAATATAAAGCTAACAAAGAAAGACTGAGGAATCTTCAGAAATCCAGAGTGGTCTTTCAGGATAGTTTGGGGTTGGAGATACGCACAATCCAAACACAATCAGTAAAAGGTATGCCAAACTAAACCAAATAATATGGACATTTTCAGAGAGTCATTTTTTGCTTTTAATATTTCTCTAGCAAAACACAAGCACATGTTTAGAAATAACTAACAGTTAAGTCTGGTGAAAATAAGTGGTATAACGAGGATAGTTGCTTTACAGCCACAATAATTACTGTGAAAAACAGTGATGGCTGAAGCATATTTACAGATTTTTTTTTTTTGTTGTCCTTTTTAAAGGTGAACAACTGCAGTTTATTTTCCGGAACATCAACCCTTCAAATGAGGACAGCATTTACGTTGTCACAATGAGGCTTAAAGATTATTCCTCGTACCAAAGTAAGTCACTCACACACACACACACACACACACACACACACACACACACACACACACACACACACACACACACACACACACACACTTACACAGAAATAATGAGTACCAAACTGACTAACCAATATTCATTTTATAGACAAAGCTACAGTTTAAATATTTCCTATTGTCACAAATCGCCATAGCCACTAAATTGAGGGGGGAGGGGTATTTTATTTTAAAGATATTTTTTTATCGGAAAAAGTCTTTTATTTTCAGATACAGGCTAATGCACTGCTGGGTTTGGTCTTTTTGTAGAATTTAATGACAAGGATAAAAAGTATATGATGTCACCAATTTTATCCTAAAACTGCGATTGTAAATGATTTCTCTAAGATTGACCTAAATCTTTCATTTCTACAGTTGTGTCGAGTGACCCCGTGCTCGAGTGTTTGCCATCCTTGGAAAGTCGGCTTCAGGAGACCAATAACCTAGCAGCATTCCTGGCGAACGTCAGGAAGGAGTTTATTTCTCTTTCACGCCGTTAAAATTGGAACATTAAAAAAAATGTCAACAAGCAATGAGTTTCTTGCTGCATTTGGACTAATGTAAGGAAGAAGCACCTCTCTCAGCATGTAAATCACTTTTAACTTAATAAATACTAATACATTATTTGCGACCACAGTCAACTTCTGGTTTACTGTAAATCGAATATTTGGCAACGTTAAAAAACCCTCCCTTGAGAGAACAGGTGTTCTGGTGAAAATTGTGACAGGGACTCTCTGCCTTTCTGTCTTTTTAAATCCTAAAAAATTAATTGGGTTGTTAATGTTTTTAAAAAGTCAGGAAAAAGTAATTGATCATTGATTCTCATATGTAAAAAGTCTACTTTTATTTTTTTGTGTCATTCAGTTTATAGGAGTTGTCAATGTGTATATACAGTTTTATTTTCCTGCCTTTGTGAATCATTAAACTATTAAAATAATTTTTATTAAATGCTCACTTGTTATATAATAATTTGCATGTAAAACTCCACATGCAGTATACATCCAAACAATAAAATCCATCACAAAACATGACGACAAAGTAATAGATTGCCAGTAAAGGATAATTTTGACAGGGAATTTCATTCAGAACAAATGTAGTATCTGTATTTCTACTTGGTTTGAGGCTTCCAGTTGTTGCCATTTTTATGTTAATGTCTTTTTGCTTTGGGGTGAGTTTTGTATTTCAGTCAGTCAGGCATCAGATGATTTGACGGTGCTCAACAAAGGCAGCTCCTCCACGTAGGTCGATGGGAAATGGCCTGTCTTCCCGTTAAGTTCCCCAAACCACCAACCATTCTCTTCCTTTCTGTGAAGTTCCAGAAGATCTCCTGTGAAATACAAATCCAGTAATTTTATTATACAAGCTGCAAGCCTCTACTGTTTTAGATTATCTGCTGAGTGGAAGTGTACCTTCTTTCAAAGTTAATTCATCATCCTGTTCAGGTGTGAAATCGTAAAGGGCCTTGCATTTTCCTATGCTGCACAACCCTGGTGTTGTTTGACCTGTTCAATGTTGATATTTTGTTATTTGCTTTTTTTCATGATTCATTTTCGAAATGTGATGCGTGGTAATAAATCTTTTTGTTGACACTCTGCTCTGGAAATGTGTTACCTTCTTTGTCGCGAGGCAGGGCTCCATTGACAGAGCTGTGGCTGCACTCTACAGCTATAGTTTCATCCGTTGTAGCTGTTGAATTGACTTGGTCCTCGGCACTTGGTAAGGGCTCCATAGACTGCTGCGTTAGAAACTGCGCAGGTCCTTTGTAAATGATGGAAGCTCTCAGCGCTTGTCGGGATCGGAACGGTGTCCTCCGGAGTTTGACCGGACGAGTCAGTTGAACAACACTGTGCTCACAGTCCTTAGACAGATACATACATTTGGTTGTCTTTGATGATTTGGAAATCATATCTTGAGATTTACAACCACAGGCGTGTCTGCAGGAGCAAAGTTGTTCATGGAAAGACTGTGGAGTAGCTCAGTAATTATAATTAGAAAGAAATCCACCAACCTGAAACACCACATAATTTGATTGAGCACACTTAAAAAAACAGTAAGCACCCAGGGGTGGAAGTCAAAATTTAAATGTAAAACTTTTTGACAAGTTTTTTCCTTTACACAAAAAGCCAAAACATTGTCACTCAAGACAATTTACTACAATTCAAGCTATCCATATTGGATAATTAAGTATTATATAACATTCAGTTTGGAATCAATTCAAGGACAAATTTGAAACACAACAGGTGGCTATAGATGTAGGGGCACTTGAGCTCAAACAGTTGGGGAATCAATGTATGAGACCAGCTGTTCCTTGACATTATGTAAACTAAAAGGCTGTTTCAAAACACTGTTCTTTTATCCAGGGAAATAACTTCTCACACCATCTGTCCAGTATAACCACTCCATATCCCACTGTGGTTGCAATGTCTCTGCTTTCAAGCTGAGATGCACCTTTTTATATATGTAGAACAAATACATTCTTTTCTTTTTTCTAATTTTCTTTTTTTTAACCCATGAAGAGGTTTCGCATACTCTCAATCAACCAATAGGCTACCTCTATACCTCTAAAGTTTTTCTTCTTCTCTCCCCTTTTTGAACGAGTAAAGTAAGTGTTTGACAGTTTATTTCATTTGTGGTTTTCATTGTGTGTATATTATTGTTGTAACTGTCCACTTGCTCCATCATTTCATTTTATTGTTTATTATTGTTTTTTTTTCTTTTTCTTTACTTGTTCGAAATAAAAACATTTTCAATTCAATTCAATACCCCGGAATGTACCTGAAGTCCTAAAGACGATACATGTAGACTTACTTTATCTTTCCATTTCACAATGCTGTCTCTAAATCGGTGAAAGGACTTGGGTTTCCCTTCTAATTCAGACAGCGATACAGAGAGTTTGTAGTGCGTGGCCTCGAGGAGATCCAGTTTTAGAGTACTCTGCAGGTAACGACAAGATATGAACACTTTAGGAAATCTACTTTTATGATTGGTTTACAGTAAATATCCATGACCCAACAATATACACAGTGCATTGGTTACCTCATCAAGCTGCTGTTCAGTTTCTTCAAGGTTCTTTTGGTTTGAAAAGGAAGGATTTTCAGTGTAAGTTTTCATCAGTTTTTCAATTCCTGCAACAAGATTGTCAAAGATGGCTTAGAAACAAAATGAAAAAAAAACCATTGTGTCCATTGTAAGTCACAGATTTATACTGACAGACAGTTTCTTCTTCTTACTCCGTCACATTGTTTTGTTATTTTAATGCATTACTTCACAGACAATGCAGATAACTCACCTTCGTGGTCTTTCTTTGTCTTTGTAACGCTGTCCTCCAGACGCTGGAGTTTGAGTTTGATTGCCTCTTTTCTTCGGTCTTTGGCCATCAGTGATTTGCTATCTTCCTCCTGATGTATTCAAATATAACATGGATTTATGGAATCACATCAGTAACTATTATGGTTTTGGTTCAAATCTACAATCAATGCTGTATGCGCCAAAGCTAACAATGTCTTTTGTGCCGAGTATTTTAAGGGGCTAAAAGTAACACTTCTAGAGGAGTATTTTACAGTATGTAACCTTTATTAAATCAGGTAAATCTCA
This sequence comes from Hyperoplus immaculatus, assembly GCA_949357725.1. NCBI lineage: Eukaryota > Metazoa > Chordata > Actinopteri > Uranoscopiformes > Ammodytidae > Hyperoplus > Hyperoplus immaculatus. Next base: position 17,914,097 of record OX442361.1, on the reverse strand, counting down.
TGATGACTATCAATTTTTCAAAGTAGAGCCTTCAACTTAATACAGTAGTTAGAAAGGTACATATAACATAAGCACAAAAAAAGTCTTTCAGGCCCTGTCACAAGATGACAAGTACATCTACACACAGCTTCCACACTTCCATCAAACAGACACCCCCTGAAGAGAGGACTGGATGACTCACTGAATGAGCCTTCTCTCCCAAATGTAAAAACGGATTTTTCAGAGCAGAAAAAATTGCACACTTACGAAATAGTCGACCATTAGAAACTCAGCCTTGTTGTCTAGAGTTGTGATACTGTTTTCCGCCTGCAGGGTTTGTATGTCTTTATCCATGTCCACTCTTTGGACTGCCTGTTCTATCTGTGTCTGGCCCTATAGAGGTGGCAGAAATATATGGAAAGTTATAATATCGATCAAAGGGGTTTTGTGCATTCATTGTTTCATTAGCAGGATGGAGGTCAAGAATGTCTTACGTGTTTTAGGGTCTGCCCAAAGCTGGACATGTGGAGGTTGTATCTGCTCAAAATGTTGCACAGGACTTCAATACGCTGCTTCTCCAGCTCTTGTATGATCTAGAACAAGTACAAAGTGGAATTGTGATACTTTCTAAAAAGAAAATCAATTCCATATTTAGCCCTCTGTCCATTGAAATAAATTCACTAAGGAAAACAAAGTCATAGAGACTGTAAAGATTCTACAAAATAGCATGGATTTGAGCCAGCAGGTCCGTCTTCCCACTGTGCTGCCATTCCTTGCTGCACACTGATAAAAAAGTGCAAAAAACACTTGTTGGACTGTGGTGATTTGGAGCATTTTCTGCAACCAAAAGCTCCCTGGTTAAACTTTTATCACAAAGAAGAGACAACCAACCCATCTTTTCATTTATAATAAACCACTCTGGATTAGAGGAGCAGCTATGAGAAGAAGGAAAGCATTTTCCCGCACCTGGTAGCAGTTTTTCAGTGTGTTTTCCCACTTGAGTCTCATCTGATGACCCTCCATGTTGATTTGAAAGTACTCCTCATCCACCCGGGCCTGCAGCTCTGCCGACTTAGTCAGCCTGTTCAGCATCTATAGTCAAGAACAGAAATCTTTAGAGGATGCGTCAGCAGCCTTTCTATCCACTATTCACTCCCACCTGATGAAAACACATGTAGTGTTGAAAAAATAGTCTCATATTGTACCTTTTGTTTTTCTTTTTCTGTGCAAATGTGTTTGTTGTTCTCAACAAAGTTGAACAAAGCCTCGTGCTCTCTTGTGAGTCCAATCAATTTCTTCTTTATCTGTTAAGAAACGCAAGAACTGTTGGTAAACTTTTAATAATCAGATATTCACTTTTGCTAGGTTGAGTAAAGGAGGGTGAATCTCCTTAAAGCAACTTTAAACAGCAAGATTTTGAATGTGGGCTGGTGTAACGCACAAGAAAAAAGAAAATAGGCTACAAATAAGAGTTACAATTCTCTTTTTTTTGTATTAAATTCATATTTGAGGGTGTCTATGTTTGTTTTGCCATTAAAATTTCAGTTATTCAGTTATTGTATGTTAAATATTTAATATAAATTTAGGTAAATCAGTTTTTTTGCAAAAATACTACATGTGCCTCATCTGTAACAGTTACAAAATGCATTATAACACACAGACGTTGCTGTAAACCTTACGATATACGGTGATTTGCATGAAAGGACATAGAGTCGTAGGAACATTTTGTTGCTTTCCATCACCTCAGGGAGCAAAGACTGCTGTTATGGCTAGTCATTGTACTTTCTTAGCAGTACTAGTATATGTTTATGAGACTTCATAACCTGTAGGCTGGCCATAAACTATTATAATTCTTGAATGTGTTATTTTGTGATTGCACTTTTAATGGTTTGTTCAATTTTTAATACATTATTAAAGCTAATATCAACTCAATAATGCATTGTAATGCATTATGCAGGTACCTTTAATACATTAAATGTACTCTAAGGGTTTCACTACAAAGTTCACTGTAATGCAATAGTTGAAAACATGCATTTGCTTAGATTATTTTTTCCTGTTTGGAACACGATTGATTACCTTGAGTTGCTCATTCCAATTAGCCGTAACAAGTTTTCCATTTCTTTCAATGGCACTGTCAAGCTATTAAAGCAAAAAACAGGTTAGAGACAGATCATGACGGGAAACCAGAACAGACATACACAGTAACAAAAATAAAGAATATATTTCATACAGGTCTCTTCCTCTTGATGTGCTCATCAAAGACTTGGCGTATCTCAAGGATTGCCTCTTGTTGAAAAGCATTACCTAATGATCTGCAATGAGAAAAACACTCAAATATCTTAAAATCTGTTTCAATCTGTGAACAGGAACATTTATGGAGTTTACTGCTACTGTACCTGTGGGTGTCTGCTCTTGAGTACATCTCATCTGACACATGACACCAGGCACTGTAGGTGGAACTGAGCAGGGGGAGCCAACATGAAAAGGTTAGAGCTGAGGGATAATTAGCCTGACACTTATGCATATGCTTTGATCACATCTAACTTGCTGGGCGCATTTTATTTCCCATGATACTGTTATTTCTGTAAACCACTTTTAGCAGTTGATCCCCAGGAAGAGATAATGTTAAACACACAACAGATCAAAGACAGAGCTACTTCTAAACATCAGCGCTGTGCCTCTTACTTGTTTGACATTCCTTTAGAGGCCCTGATAAGTTTGCCGGCAAGTTTTTGTAGTCCTTTAGCATAAGTGAGTTCCAGCTCAGCCCTAAAACAGGAAAAAGGGTTTCAGCAAAAGACAGTCAAACAACAACTCCTGTCGCCATTCAAGTCCAGTCAAAACTGCTTCGGACCTACCTTTGCTGAAAAACTGTCATAAGTTCTTTGCAGAAGTACTCCCCAGTTTTTGAAAACACTTTCACATTTTGATAGAGTTTGTTGTACTGAAATACAGACAATAAAGTTTTCATGAGATCTTTTCCATGAGGCAACGACAGCCTGAGTTCAAAACTGATTTAATGTCAGTCGTGAGATCTGTCTGTAACCATAAAATGCATGTTAAAATACTTTCTGTGTTTTGAAAGACAACAATCAACTGGATTTGTACTACTCACAGAGCAGGTGCTGATAGCGTCCCTCATCTTGAGACTATGGCTGTTTGTTGACTTCGGACCTGGAACTTTGACCACCTTCCTTCTAAAGTCACTCATGCGGAAATCACCTGAGCTTTTTGTAAGGGCACTACTCAAAGGAAAATTCCAGTGAGAGGGAAAAAAGAAAAAGGAACTAGAAATGTAAACAAACGTGAGTGGGATGGCATATAGGTCTGCCACAGATAGAAAGGAATAGATAAAAATACAAAACAAAGGTCCATTCAAGCCCTCATCTGTAATTCATTAGTGGTCACTGAAACAAGGCTGTGACAAAATGATTACTGTTCTATCATTTGATGTTGAAAATAAGTCCCCTAACTTTATAATAGATCCCAAATTGTAAATGGTTTGTGAGTTGTAACTACTGGCAAACAGAGTGACATCACAATTCCTGTTTTTGTCCACCAGCGGAATTGAATTAAAAAGATGCAAACTGTGTCTCAATTAAAACTGTAAAAACTCTCTCTGTGATCGTCACTATGAGTGAGCCCATTCCACAGCAACATAGTATTAACAATTGGTCAGTTCTATTACAGTGTCCCTATATGGCTGTCCTTGTGTGAATCGTCACACATTCACAGCATTTTTTCTTAATGTTTTTGCATAATACTGTACATGATTGTGATTCTATCTTGAGTCATTATTCATTGCAAAATATATATATTTAAAAAAATTAGAATTCACCACCAGGGTTTGATAAATAGTAGCTCCTTGCTTGATTATGCCCAGTGAACAGACCCACACATATTTGCAATCTTCATGTTTTTTTTATGAATAATTCAAACAACCCAAGTCTGCCTCGTACGATGACAAATGGCCTTTAATGAAATGCTCACCAGAAACGTACCAGAATACTTAACAAAATGCTTTAATAGGAAATACAGCATCGAGCCATATTTGTTGCACAGAGGGAATACTGTTATTGACATCTCATATGCAGTTTGAGTGGAGAATGTGTGCGTTTCTTTTTAAACGTGAGTAAACTTTGCACATTTTGGCATATCTTTGGGGGTGTAGCATTTAAAAGAAAACCCAGGTCTTCAGCATTTTGACAATACTTGTTATCATGGTGTTTGTTGTGGAAAAAAAAACAGCTGCAACATCACATTAGAATTGATGTTCCACTGCCATCTGCGAAACATATTTATAAAAAAAATAAATAACATAGAAAGAGACAAACGTAAGAAGAAACCAAACACGCCCCCAGTATGCCAGACTACTGTATGTTAAAGTAGCATGCTTACACCATAAAGGGGAATGCTTTCATTCATTGGCTAAACAGAGAGTGGGTTGTACCGATAGAGGAGTGCTCCGATATTTCAATGAGTGCAGTTGGATGCAAATATAGAAATGGAGAATAAATTGCGTGAGGAAATTAGTAAAGAATGAAATTGTTAACCAAACGGCATTCACATACATTTATTAAGAACTTCCAGTCACTCGGCAGGCGATGTTGTTCATGTCTCCACCATACACTCAAATACACACACGCGCACACACACACACACACACACACAAATATTGATGGATGGTGTCTTTAGCATGGCTCTAGTGTCACGATATATCAGCTTAAGTCAGTGTTCGTCTGGGTACAGGGACGCTGTCAGATAGCCGTTGGTTCCATGATTTTTGTTGGTCCCATTGGTGGTACTGCTGCTGCTGCTGTTGTGGTGCTTCTGATTGGATGGGGGGCTGTCGTCCTCATCAGAACTGGACTCTATGTCGCTGCGGTCGTCTTTAGACACCTGCACAAAGTGAGAGCGATGGTTGAAAATAACATTCTTCTCATTAAAGTTCTTATCTGTGTCAGTGTCTGTGGCAGCCATGCATGGCGGCCCTGCAAATAGGCCTTTTTTTTGCGTGTCAAACCGGCAGGTGTTGTGTCAATAAATGTCAGGCAACAAGCTGTAAGAGCCATACAATCTAATTGCAAGCGAGACATTCGTAGTCCTCGAAACATAACATAATTTGAGCTGCAGCAGATGATCATTCTCCATTATCGACTTGCAGATATTTTTTCCCTGATTGCCCTCTTAATTATATGGTCAGTAAATGTCAGAAAATAATGGAAAATGTTATTTCCCAGAGGCTGACTTTGTTTTGTCCTACTAACAGAGGAACAGAGCAGCAGTGAGCAATCCTTAGGCCTGAGAAACTAAAACCAGCGAATGGATTTTTGCCCGATAAATTATTCATCAATTACCAAAATAGTTGGCATTTCATTTTGTGACTATGAAATACACATTCAAATATTCAACATGCCTTTTGTATGTGTATCCAATATAATAACCGTAGTCCAGATTTCAAAGGCAATTGACAATACAATTAAAGGAATGCCAACAAAACATGAAATTAAACTAAGCATACCATTTTGATTAAGATGTTCCCATTTAACCTTCCTCTCGTGTTAGGGTCGCCACCGACCCGTTTTGGTTTTCAAATAAATAAAAGAACCACTTACATTTTGTTTATTGCATCAAAATTTCTTGACTTTGTCAGGAACCTCTATTTCAACAAAATAAAAAAATAAAAAATGTTTCACTTAATTATAAAATGCTCTGGTGGAAATTATAACAAATTATAATGAAATTATAATGGTGGTGTTAGGGTCGTTTTCGACCCGGTTATAGAATAAGATGTAAAAAACAATAACTAGAGCCAAAACTGAAATCATAAGTGCACTGTCAGCCAACACAATGACAGTCAGCTCCTCTCCCAATCATGTGAGCTCTGGGGGGGGGTTCTACTTTTTTTGCCCTTATACCTGCATAAAAGCGAAACAAACAGACGGGCATATCCAGACATGTGAGGTCTATTCAGTATAGAGTTGGTGACTTGCAGAGTGCACATCTCCAATTTGCAGTATTCAAAAATGAGGAGATATACAGTGAGCCAAGTTCTGGATCATGTTTTTGGTGAAAATGGCCACCTGATTCTAAAAATAAGAGGTGTCAGGTCTGCCGAAGCACTAAGGACAGAAAGATAAACGGATTGTGCTTTACCTGCAATAAATATCTCTGCAAGGAACACTAAAAGTGTTGCTTTTTGTCACACATCTGTACACACACATACACATGCACACAGAGACTTTTACTCTTTTTCTTTTTGTTTCTTTTTACTAGTTTTGGAGCTAGTAATTGATTTCGATTGGTTTGATTTGTTGATTGGTTGTTGTTTATTTGACCTTACAAATCTAGATTTTGTGTTGTGACTTGTTCTGGTTTTCATTGTGTGTTTGTATAATGCTGAAATAAAAGTTTTTTTGCTCTTTTCTGAAATAAATATTTATGGGTCGTAATTGACCGGTAACACCATAGATGTTAAAAAGGTCAATAATATTAATATGAAAAAATAAATAAAACAAATTTTGTTAAGAAATGTGTTCTCATACCCCTCAGTAATAATCAGGTAACACAACAACCAAATATTCATATATATGATTCTCTTAAGGTTAATTTTACCATTTTTTAAACTGAAATTGAGGCGCATACTGACAAAAAAAAAGGCCCAGCCGCCTACACCAAAAATATTAAAAACAATATTTTCATGGATAAGGAAGCCTAACAATGTAACCAAGAGATGAGAAACAAAAAGGATGATAGATAATTGGTTTTAGTGTTTTTTACAGCTGATTTCAGACACGGGTCGAAACCGACCCGCTAACACCATGGATGGTAGCAGAAAGTTAACACAGGATTAAGGCTACTTACATGTAAGGGATTCCATTTTCCCACCTCGAAGGTTGCACGTTGGCAGAGAGAAAAGAAAGTGAAAAGAACACAGTGTTATTACATGCACCTGTTACCCAAAACAGGTAGAAATGGAAATATTATGCAAAAGGGGACCGTGAGGGGAGCTGAGTGCAGTGACTCACCTTTCCTTTGAAGATGGATCGACACGCTGTCTTCACTATGAGATAGGACCAGAAGGAGTGAAGGAGCTGCAGCAGTATCAGGAGCAGGTTGAAGACCCACCACGATGGGTAAGGCCCCACAATCTCCCAACTCTCCAACAAGGTGGTATTTAAAATCCTTCCATTAAGGCAAAGGGAAAAGGAACTTATTAAGTTTACATGGTTCATTAAAAGAGAAAAAACAAAGTTTAAAAGCTCTCTCTCTATGGGGGGGCTCCTAGTGTAGTGGTCAGAGCGCCCCCCCTCCTTCTCTGCCCCATTTCATATCTGTTTCTCCGCACTATCAATAAAGCATATAATTTTTTTTTTATTTCTTTATTTAGAATGGACAGCACACATTGATAAACATGAGCACCAAAGTTCCACATGTAAATGTGCCAGATTTAGCCATGCAGGCTCATTTTCACCTGTAAAATGCTCAAATTAAAAAAAAATCTTCAAAGTTCTCTCTTAGAAAATGATCATATCTGTCCCGAGCACAACAGAAGCCGTTGAAAAGCAACGAGGCTGGCTCTGCGCCAACTCTCCGTCTTTCATGCAACACCTGGTTTTTAATGACGTACTTGTAGCGTAAACAGATGTGTGTCTTTGAAACAGCATTTTGTTTATAGTTCAATATATGCACACACAGCAATACATCTCGAAGTCATTGCAATTGCTAATGGAGAGGAAAAGGCGGAGTCTCATCTGGCTTCAGTCGATCAACATTTTCAAGCATGTGTTAAATTTATCCCCGAGGCTGTCTGTGAATCATCAGCCTCCAGATACCAAAGCCATGGCAACAGCTGTACAGTAATGGCAACTTCACAATTGGCGTGGTGGTGGTGGCTGACTAAAATGTACTATTGGATCATCATATTACAGTGTAGAGACAAAGGCAGAGAACTGTAGTGTGTGTGTGGTCCCGAAAATGCAATTTAAAAATCCTCTGTGTTTCGCAAATGCTTTTTTCAGAGGAGCCCTTATCATCAACGATAGCAAACTTGAATCCTGATGCCAGTGCATGTTTTGATGATCGAGAACCAATGATATCCCAGAGGACAACGCAACTGCAGCTGCACACTGTCAATGACTAAAACTGATTAGTCAAAGTCAGTAAATATCAGAGAGGCCCGTTGTAATTTGCTTTCACCGTCTACTGTAATTAGCCTTTAAATGTCTTTGTAAAACAAAGCCACGAGGAACTGATTTAAACTTGCCTTTATTTTGTCAAAAAATAAAGCAAAAAAAGCATAATGTTCTGTTTTTCATTTGTTGATCAGTTTGGCTTTCTTTGAGAGGTTGAATCTGCTGTATCCATAGTAACTATTACTTAGCAACACAGTTCACAGAGATGTGACTGAACTGCAAGCCGATGTTGACAAAGTAGTAAAAAAAGTCCTTCATGGTACTGAAATGAAATGATGATCTGAACAAATAGTGCAGAGCAACTGCACAAGCATTTTAAAGGTTGGTTGCAAGCGACCCACTAAGACAACTTCGGTAAAGTAAGCCATAAGAAGAATGCTATCTATGGCTACACAGGAAGGAGAATAACACTTACCAGACAGGATAAACTCCCAGCCTGGAACTTATGAAGAGTATTGCAAACATTGCAAACAGGAGGTTGCACAGTATCTGACATTTGGCATAGTTGGCCATCTTGGCAGCCTTGGTAGGAAAAGAAAATCAATCATTAATCTCACCATGTAAACAACTGCTTGACAATATAAGACTTACAAAGCTCTAGCTTTTCTACATTGTTGATGCTTTAACTAAACCATCATAACCTAAAGAGCATGTTTGAAATGCCTGTCAGATGAAGTCTGACATAATATAAGGACTGTACTTACATTTAAATAAAAGACAGAGAGCTGAGCATGTAAACTCTGGACACTTCTCCCACATATCCAAACCATCCTTTCCATGCCTTGGGCCATCTGTCCACCCACAGCCTTTCATTTTCTCAGCCATCCTCACCTCTATCAGCACGTCGGCAGCGTCGTGGAGACACATGACCAGAGTTCCCACTCGTGCCATGTTGTTCACATAGGAAAAGGTGATGAGGGAGATAGTTGCAACATGGTGCAGGAACATGATCAGGAAATCCTGGTGAGACAGTTGCCAAGGAAACATCTAACCATTAAAAAGTGCTCTTGTAGCTGTCTCACGGCTGCTTGAGCCACAGCATGCGCACATGCCTGGAGCATCTAGTGCAGGGGTGTCAAACATACGACCCGCGACTTGTAGAGAGCATACATTTCTGTCAAAAAAAAGTAAGTGTCTAGCCCATTCCTGTAAGGAGTTATGATTATGAAAAATAAATAAAAAATAATTTATTTTTATTTTTAGTGCTGCACAATTAATTTACTAGCGAGCACGATTTATGCTTGTGCATGGTCATAACTGCGCGAAAGGCCACACTTTGCGGTAAATAAATGTGCACATGAGTCTCCAAGTGTTTCTCTATCAGCTGCTCTGTGTGTGTATGTGTGTGTGCGGCACTGCGCGTGTGACCGCGACGCACATGACTACGTCAGGCACTCAGGTGAGTAAACGAGCAGGAGCAAGCCGACATTGAACTGGTGGCTACAATAAACCCAGAGCTGCTCTATGGGGATATTTAAGATTCAGGTACAGGAAAGTTTGAGACTCCACATCACTGTGGCAACACAACCTATCTGTATTAAACAGCAGAGACAGAACAGGAAAGTCTGATGAATGCATGAGTGATGACCCAGGCACTTTTCAGTAAGTTTATAGAAGTGCCACACTGTTACTGTCTTTGACATTTGGAGATATACATTCAGTTATTTTCAAGGGGAAAACACATTGTATTTATTATTTCAACTATTAAGTTATTTTGGAAGCAGCATGCTAGTGTAGGCCTACATTTTCAATGCTGCTTTATTTTTATGTTTTATATTGGGAAATACATATTCCAAAACGACCAATAACCTTTGAGCAAAATACCCCCCAAATTTTCGCTGCGCCGATGCGTGCCGCGCCCCCCTACTCCCGTGGGTAGCGGCCACCTTTATTAAGACATTTCCTGGTGGGAACACTGAATCCCTTGTGTTCCGTGATAATGTAGGCTACACATGTTGGCTAAATGATAAAGCACAGTACTGAAAAACCAAGCTAAAGATTTGGAGTTGACGTTAACATACGTATGTTAACGTACGTACGTTAACGTAACGTATGTGGCCCCTAAACCAAAAGGAGTTTGACACACCTGATCTAGTGCAATACAGACATGTGATAAAGTGAAAGGGACGTGACTGCTGCGCGCACATACAATAGCTTTGCGTGTTTCCGGTAATGCATAACAATTTGTAAACAAAAAATTATGTATTTGGAAAATGACATGGCTCTCAATGCTGCCAATCATAAACTGACAATGTGGAACTATTGTGGTGCCTATTTGCAAGAAACACTACATGTTTTTTGTTTTGTTGACCTTGAAGTGTGCTTTGCCCAAGATAGCAGCTGCGCATGTGGTTAATGTGTGGGTCGACTTCTTTTCAAAATAAACCTCTATTTTGGTGAGCCGTGTTCGTCATGAGCGGCTGTGATTGCCACAGCTATTGAAAAGATATAAAAAAGTTATGACAAGACGATGACTTATCACCACTTACTAACAAATGTAGCATACAAAGTCCGCCCTCTGTGTCAGAGCAATTATGTACACTCTGTGCTATTGAAACTGTGTTGTTGAAATACATGTTCATCTGAGCGCCTTTGTCATTGTGTCAAACTGCAATATAGACATTTCTAAATAAGCTTGAAAGCAGTGTTTGAGGAAGAAGAATAAACATAAAACGTGAGTATATTCCTTAAAAAGTAAAACAATCTGCACGGAAATGTCAGGAAAAACATAATTATTATCAACTAAATGTACTAATCAGAATAGATGTACTCACTTAATGGTAAAAGCTGTAATTTAGTTGGTTGTATCTGTAGTTGGTCAAAGTAGAGCTACTTTCTAATGAGTTTATTCACTGTTGGCTATTTTAATCAATAACAATGCATCACGTTTTATGAGCTGAAGACATGTTTTTGTATTCAAAATCTTAAATCGTTTAAAGCTTACATGTAGTTCAAGTCAAATGAAAGTAGTGTATGAAAAATACAATATTTCCCTCTAAACTGTCGTGGAATAGTAGCATAAAGTGGCATCAAATAGAAATAGGTTTTGAACTAAGATACAGTGCCTGAGTCAATGTAATTAGTTACATTTCACCACTGTTTGAAAGTGAGCCACAATGTAAGTTTCTGCATGGGAAATCAAACACCAACAGAGAAGAGGATCACCTAAGTATAGGGGTTAAGATAGAGCCTTTGATGGGGCATTCCTGCACCAAATCCACCCAAACATCTCAGCTCAAAGCAAATCAGAACCAAAGTCCGAAATGGGCAACAGAATGAGGAGGGAGGATGAGAAGGAACAAGTCATGATGCAAGGTACAGAATGAAAGCAAGGCAAGAGTGTGCGGGGAGAACATACTGGAATTGGCAGGGGATGCAGAGTACCTCCTCAGTGTAGTGATGTGCATGAAAAAACTGAAAGGAGAAACAAAAACAGACAACATGCCAACAGTCAACAGAGAGATGACAGAGTGAAGGCAAACACAGCATGGCATAATGGGGGGTGGGGGTGAGTGAGTGAGTGAGTGAGTGAGTGAGTGAATGAGTGAGTGAGTGAGTGAGTGAGTGAGGTGTGTTGTGCAAAGTGAAGAGCTGGGGATGGACTGGAGACAGAATTAAGATCATGGCTGGAAGGCATGCAAATTGATGCTTAATGAACCAAAAGAGGAGCCAAAAAAGGAAAAAATTAAAAAGGGGGTTGAAGTTGGCCATTGCTCATTGACAGTGTTTGTACAAACTGATACTGAATCACAGTTCTTACAGACACTGACCAAGCTAGACATTTAAAACTTTATTCATAGAACAACAATATGCATAAAGTTAATATTGTATGACCTGGTGTTCTGCATGGTTTGTAAATGTGAATGCACAAGTGAATGACTCCTGCAGAAGCTTGGTGGAAGTAGATGTGATTGTTTTCTGGTTAATATAACACATAACGTTGAGTGACACATAAATAATTCTGATATGGTTTTTGTGTCGATTGTATATTACTTGCGTACGAATGGTTAAAAAAAAATACTCAATTCCTACCAGGATAAAACCCTGTCAGGTTTTCATTTGATGAGTGAACATAGTTGAGGAAAGCCTGAGGAAGTTTTTTTTTGTGAAGTTTGAGAGTGAAACCAATTTGGGAATGTTCGAAAAAGAGTCAATCCATTTTAGCCTTGCAACGCTTTCGTTATTTCACACATCAGTGAGAATAAACTTAGGGGGGAAAACATGTTTTCACAGACATACCATGACAGGACGAAAAGAGAACGACACTCAGGCAAAGGTAATTATGTCTCTGCAGTGACAGCACTATGCAAAATGGCAGAGGCTGAACAGAAATTTCTTTCAACACAAAAAAAATAAAGGTGTCACTTTTTCTGTCATTACCCTAAGTCTTTTGACACACTCTCCTGATTCATGATATTGGAGATGCATGATTAGTACTGCGGTAATCGCATTCACTCTTACCTTCCTCCTGATGTCTGTGAATTGGGAAAAAAGTAAGGACAGGTAGAAAGACAGCTCCAGTATATAGTAATAATGGATGTCCACAGTCAGCGGCTGCATAAACACAAAAGCCAACACAATTTAAATATATATTTGATAAAAAAGATAATGAAAAGTCATCTTGCCATCGTGACATCATGCTGCATTTAAAGACTTTTACCTGGTAGGGGTAGTTGTACCAGCACTCTTTAGTGTTCCAAAGCCAGGGAGTCTGCAGAAAATGAAAAAGAGTTACTTAAAAATCGATACTATTTAACCTTAATAAAACAAATAAAATCCATTACATTTTGAAATGTAGAAATGCCATAAAACTGTTATTAAGTGGCTGAGGCTGAGACAGCCCTGCAATACAATTCACTGTCTAGACTCCAGGGACAACTATATAAACGAGTCCAGGACCTTGTCATTCTTTCCCAGCAAAAGTTACTTGTGTTTTATAAATATAATATAATTATGTCAATTAAGTAAGTAAAATATTTACACTTAGAGGTTTAAAGACTTGCATTAAATCTAGAAAGGGCAGGCCCCCTCGATGTTAATGCACTGTTACAGTATGATGTTCAATTCAATTGTTAAATTGTCATATACGATCTAAAACATGAATGTCAATGTATTCCCTTTATGGATTCTAAATGAAATCAAAGTGGTTTATAAAATACTGAATGAATGTTATTACATTCTTTTATATGGCATACTTTTGACATAGAAGGCAGGTGGAGAGGGGAACCAAAGGGGCTGAGTCCTGAGTAATGGCATCAGGACGACAAGACAAACGGTAACTGTCATACATAAGAATGTGTAAGCAAACAGTGACCCATCGCTGAGACTGAGTTTACATCTCCTGCACTTCTCTCCAGACCTGCTCTATTAATAAGTCCTGCGGAGGCTTCAGGCTGCAGCAGGGATTTCCAAGGAATGAACTATTTTCACAAAGTGCTTTGTCATACAACTTAAGAGAGTATTCTTCTATACCCTGCCAACTCAACTACTGCTCGGTTGATAATATAATTGTTTATGAATAAACAGTGGGGTCCAAACGTCTGAGAACACATTGAAATTAATATTTTCAAGTTAACCCTGAACAAATCCAAAACTTAGAGGACTTATGTAATAAAATATAAAAGGAAGAACAATATTTAAGATTCTACGCTATTTTCTGCAGTCAAATTAGGCAAATCTTTTGCACTGACTACCTTAGCTCCTTAGCTGTACAAATAACAACTCTCAGGAAACTATACCAACTTAGGCATAGAAATGGAAGCATTTTCAAAGTGGCAGATTTGAGAAAAACAATGATAAATCAAAGTTAGAGATTTATGGCAGCCAGCAACATAAAGCAGGGGAGAGAGGATAAGACTGCAATGTGTCAAACCCACAAAAATGAAAAACACATTTCTATGTTCCTGCTGGAGTTTCAAACAAAAGGACACTGTGAGTACTGGAAAACTCCAATATCCTAGATCCAGTGAACTATACATGGTAGCGCAGTGCATGGTGATGTTAGATTATCAATTTTCTGAAACAAAATTAACTCTGGTAAACGGCAGCACTGCAGTTGGTTAATTGGTATTTTGGAAAGATTATTATTTTTTTTAAACTGTACATGTCAATGTGTCTTCTCTTGGTGGCTGTTTATTTATGAAACGCATAGATAAAACATCAAATTTAAAACATTGCAAACTTAAACTCTGAAACAGTAGTTATTATGGAGGCATCTATATAGCGATAGCCACTTCATACGACAATAGCTGCCATTTTAGTGTATTTAAAATGAACAAAGTAGCTGCTAACAGGTAACTGTAATTATCCCAACTGTTACCATAGTCATAGTGCAAGCAGGCAATTAAACACAATGTAAAAATAGATTGCCTATTTAATGGATGGCCTTATTGACTTTTATGTTTTTTTTATTTGTCAGCTGACTCCCTACCTTGCCAGATCCATTATTAATTAACTTGTTTGTAGAAGACTTTATTACAAATTGAATCTTCTAACATTAGTCTCCAACACCGAAGCATCCATTTCATTTGCCAGTCTCACAAGGCACCAACTTTTCAGAAGAAAAAAAAATAAGATAGTCATGCTAGCCATGTACCTCCAAATGTGCTGTAGAGAATTTATTCAAGTCTAACTTAAACCAGTCCTGACTGGAGGCTTAAAGCAAACTCACCTTTTTTAGGAAACGCACTCCATAGGTAAATATGTATAGATAGAATGTAAATCTCCACCTGAAAAAGAGAGAGCGAGAGAGAGAAAGAAAATAATGAATATAAAGAGGAGACTCATGCTCAACATTTAACTTGTTTGCATGTGTTTAGGCAACAGACATATCAGTACTTTTTGCAATGTTAAGCTTTTAGTTTTGGGCTTAACCTCAAACATGTTGAGTAACAGCTAATAGTTTTTTGTGTAATAAGCCTTGGGCTAACTGTGAAGAACCTCTACCTCAAAATTGCAAGTGTGCCAGACAGTGGATGTCATGCTCCAACACTGAAGTGGTTTGAAGTCCTCTTCCCCACATTTGCAGTCTAGGATGAGTCACTGAAAATGGGACATCACTGACTTCTCATTGGTGAGGCCCAGTCCAAGCCCATCCTGCTCTGTACTTTATATAATCTGGCACATAATTAACATCAACTTCAACTTACACTACAACTACAACCACACAATGGTAGGGAAAGTGATCATGGAGGTATGAGCTAGAAGAAACTGCTTCAGCTAACACTTCAGTGATCAAAGCCCCGCTGAGCAAGGACTTGTGCATACTGTATATACCCAACTCGTAACAGTCAGCCAACAGTAGACCCTACCGTCTATTAAGATATATATACTTCTGATATACAGTTTCATGGAGTAAAACAAACAGAAGGAGGAACAACAAAACAAAGCAGTGTTTTCTGCGACAAAGAAAAGAGCCACAGATGACTCCCATTGTGAGAGAAGTTTTGTGCGCTGTCACATGAGATGCGGTTTGCATACTTTAAAGAGCATTCCGAGTGGTTGTTCCAGCTGACCTTAAATCAAACACAGCCACAGCCCCGAAACACAACAATGACATGACATCGAAGCTAAAAAAGTGAACATGGTAAAACCCATATCTGCTTCCATATCAGTCCTTTTGACAGAAATGTTTGTGCAAGATAGGCAGCTTAAACTCTTTAATGAATACAGTGGCTACACCATTAACACATGGTCCGTGGAGGCCATGATTAACTGCCTTTATGCTTGATCAGTAGTATTGTTAAACCAAACTAACTGGACAAATCTACCTGGCACACAGTTAAGAGTGTTGCATGGCAACCGGTTCATCAAGCCCTACAGGAGTTTTTTATATATGTAAAATCACAATGAGTCACAACTGCTTCCTGTGAAAAGTTTATTTTGTCGAGGTCGGGCATAGTAGTCTTTTTTTTCTTTATGATTTACCTCCCCCCCAGGTACTGTGTTGATAATTATTATTGGTGGAAAATCTAGAATTTAGCTATACGTATGCAGCACATGATGTAGCAGCAACTAGCCAGTTACACTTTAAATTCATTGGTGCTGGGTAGTAACTGTGGCTAACAGACTTATGCGTCATCATGAACTTGTCCTTTAAACAACCTCACAAAAATCAATAGGATCAGGCTTATATAATGTGTTATCATACACAGAGAACCACCATCTTGTCATAATAACTAGCTTGATTGCACATTAAGGAATCATTCATGCTATCTGACAGATTCACTGATCACTATTACGGTCAATCAAATGTACCTGTTTGGAAGAAAAAGCATCACCTGGGGGAGGAAAGAAACTTTTGGAGGGCAACTTTGATTAAACAAAAAGTCAGTAATGGGGTTGGCTTTATTCTGAGAGCAGCACCTAGCTTTGTCATTTCCCAAGGTGGGTAGTCCGGGCACCAGCTGTCTGAAACTGTTTTCTTTGGGATGCCTAAACATAACAATTAGTCATGAGGACCTTAACGTGATCAAAATTCAGCTGTGCCCTTGGTTAGTCTTCCAGAAATTTGGTTATTTGGTGATTATGATTTCAAATTGCCCAGATAAAAAAGCTTGTTAATAACTAAGTATTTTAATTTTACGCTAAAAGACTGCAACTAATTTAAGAAAAGAACGGTATTGGCTGCCCTTTCTCAAGAACACATGTAAAGGGCTAATCTCACTCTAACTATAAGGATATTGGTATCCCAAACAGCTATTAATAGTATGTTTCTCCAGGCGGTTTAAGTCCTACATTGTTTTTTGAGAATCAACTTCAGACTTTTATTTTGTATCTATTATATGAGAGCCAAGAGAAGGAATTTTACATAAAAAATATCACAGTAATAGGGCAATAATTGTGATATAGTGTCAATGTGTAGGTATTTGACAGAACTATGAGGTAAGGCATTATACCTAGCAAACAAAAAGGAATAGTTCCACATTTTGGGAAATACGTTCAATTGCTTCTCTCATATGTAAAGCTACAGCTGGAGGGTGACCTCTGAAGTTCATCGACGATTAACACTTAATATCTATTTTTTTTCCACCGTACTAAAAATTATTTGTAGAAACATTTAATTGTGCTGGATTATTTCTTGGCCAGGGCGCAGTGACTACCGTTGCGTAGCAACCTCAGATTGATGTCAACGATTGCAGGAAGTGACTGCGCCCTTCCAAGAAGTCTCCTGCCATGTAGTGAGATATGCAGTGTTAATTAGCTTTAGAGGTGCTTGGAGGTGAATTATGCTAGCTTTACCAGAGCCAAGCTTGCCAATTTACCCTGTCTACAGTTTTTGTGTGAAGCTAAGCTAACAGGCTAATGGTGGTGCAATTTTCAATCTTTGCATCTAACTCTGCGCATAGAAGGGAATGAATGTATATTTAAAGGTCCATCATTCATGTACCCTGTCTCTTTTTCTGAAAAAGACTCTGAATTGAATTTTTGTATTGATAATTTCTTTGTTGTCAGAGAAGAGAAAGGATGGACTAAGATTAGATGAAATCAGAGGCCATTGATGACATCAAAGCATGCTCCTTCTTTAGCCTGCACTAACTGAGCAGATCTGATGAGAGGATGCACTGTCTGGTAAAGCTACACACTAAATGAAACACTCATCTTAATTCCACATTTAGTCTCACATTGAGGCGTAACATGCAACTCATTTTTTCTTAACATAAATTACTTCTATAATACTAGATTTAAGTGCAAAATATTGGAAAGACTTAAGTTTCTGCTGTGAAAAACAGAGGTTACTGTATTGCAAAATAAAGTTTTTGCAGCTTTTGTGCTGTATATCTTGAAAAAAAAAGAGGCGTCAACAATAGATGGTATGAAAAGAAATAAAAACTCACGTCGAGTCCTCCAGACCAAATGTGTCTGCAACATACTCTCTGTTTGTATAATGAAAATAATAGACAACAGGTCAGCTGTCCTGCAAAGAATGCTATCAGTCTGCAACAGCTGTGCATGAGGGCCTAATTAGAGCGCAATCCCTGCTGCAAGGGGACCGAAGCCAGCCCGGCTTCATAAACTGCACCGTTAGCAACTTAAGACGGACAACCTGGCCAAGTTCTTGCAAAGCCCAACAACGTCTGCAGTCCATTATTCTGTATGCAGATAACAGCTTCAGTACAGTTGCTTAATCAGCCAAGCATGTTCAAAAGGCTCCCACGTGTTCACACAGAGCAGCACAAACTTGGTCTCCTCTAGTTTAAAGTTTGCCTTTTCAGAATCCTTCTCTGAGGGATTTTAATAAGTGTCCAGCGGTCTAATGAGCCAGCAGTGTTCTCCTGAGCTAACATCAGCCTAAGGGCGGATCAGTGGATGTTAGGCTCCCTGTGTCGCTAACTGCCAGAGCGGCTCTCCTGGTGACAGACATGACTCTGCTCCGACAGTCACACTCCACACACTGGCCTTTAACATAACACTGCTAAGTAACGGCAATCTCCCTGGTGGCAAATGCTCTGCTGCAGATTAGCCACTTCTCTATTACAGGCTGAGTGGTGTTTTGTTGGTTCACACTGGATCACATTTGAATATTATCCCACAGCAGCAGCATTCATACTGCAGTCTTTATGTAGCACGTACATGTAGTCTTTTATGTAAGATACAGCGACGGTTAACCGACAATTAAATGCCATCATCATGGCTGTTAAAGGACCATACCAGCATTCCTGCCTCTGTTAGTCCACAGAGATGAAACGATTTGTAGATGAATTGATATTGTCACGGTAAATACAAATTAATTGGCCACTTTTATGATAATTGATTCCCCATTTCAGTAATTTTTCATGCATGAATGCCAAACACTTGCCAGTTACAACTTCTGAAATGTGAGGATTACCTGCCTTTTTTTCTTTGTTGACATTTTTCATTTCATATCTTTCGACTGTTGGTCAGACAAAACAAGCAACATGAAGACATAACTTTGGGTGATTTTATGAGGAAGTGTCAAATTTTTTCCTCTAATTTTCAAAATGTTGAAGACTGAATTAATAATTGATGAATGGAGGAAACAATCAGCTGATTAATCAGTTATGGAAATAATGCTGTTATGGCCATAAACATCACCTTTACATGGCTGCCAAGTTTACATAAGTAAAAGCACGCTGCTTCAGGTGAAGGTGTGCTTTTCAACAGCCACACAGTGTCCCCTCATTTCCATAGAATATGAAAATGAACTTGCAGAAACAGGAATCATGCCAGCTTTTACTGCTGTAACTGGTGTATCATTGAGGAGCTGTAATGCAGTGCAGCGTAACCAACAATGAACTAAAAATACACAAAGCAATTGTGCTATTCACTGTGGTGGATGACCTGCCTCGGGCAAGTTCAAAGTCTGCAAGTTCAGTTTCACAAACTTGGTGGATATTACATGCAGATAAAAATGGCGTTCAGTTGTTAAGTCTGTTATGCTGTGTCGTGTGGTGTCAAAAGAGATTTAGCCTTACATGCTTTCACAGAATCGAGCGAGAGTGCTGGGCTTCTCCTGGTTGCGTCGTTGTCTGAACCAGCGCTGGATGGTCCGCACGTCCCAGTCGAGCTGCTTGGACAGGCCCTCCAACCGCTTCTCGTCTGGGTGCTGGGTGCAAAAGAAAAACAAGATAAACATGCCATTAGCTTCCATTGTGGCGCTAATGTAACAAGATGAAACACTGCATTACAGATAATGAAGAGCAACACTTGGACCACCTTGGTTATAGCGGTGAAAACCTTCTCCAGGATAGCGTTGGGTTGTGCTTTCTGAGGCCCGTTGGCTTGGATCTTCAGGCCCATGGCACATGGTCTTGCGATAAACCTGCAATTAATAATATATACATATATATATATATATATATATATATATATATATATATATATATATATATATATATATATAATGTAATGATGCTAGATTCTAATTGCCACAGAGACAGTATATGTTTTAGGTGAATTGAAAAGTGAATTTATGTTTTAGGTGCTGGGACACAAGAGGTTAATAATATGCAGATCCAGAAATGTTTTGCATATGATGAGCAGCAGTTATATACGCCTGAACATGTGCGTCTGATTGTCCCCAGTTCCTCTTTTATTCTACCAGGAGAGGACATGACAATGTTTTGACCATAAACGTTCCACAGTTCATCTTGAGGATAAGCATTTTTGCCAGAAAGGTTGACATTTCCATGTAGAATAAACACACACCAGATTTTTGATCTCTGTTGTTGTTTTGATCTTTTGACTAAAAGGCCTTTGGTATTATGAAACACATCAAAGGTCACATACAATATGACTAGGTCTGATCACTTTTTGTAAAGCACTTTCATTTAACACTATTGGCGAGCAGTAGTGGTGGGTTCATCCACTCAAGTTAAAGTGACAAAAAAATAAACAATTTAGCCTACAATTAATACATTCATGATATATGCGCAGCATCTCATTGAGTAAACTACTATTAGTCAAACTTTAGGGCTGTTGCAGTCTTTGTTTCAGGTCATCTTCTGTTTATTATTCAACATAGGCTACTATATTTTGAGGGGTTTGGGTACGAGTGAAGGGTTCAGGGGGAAATTTAAGGCCTCACTCACTACTCCTTAAAGAGATCCCTGACCCACATTTGCATGACAAGCAATGCTGAGAGCATAATAGATCTGTGCTTTACTTTTGATGAGTTTACAATAATAGTCACAGTAAAAATGATGCAACATGCACCAAAGCACAAGTGGAATTAACAAAACACACCCGGATTAGTAATAAGAGCCTGTTCTCAGCATGGTGCTATCCTGAAATTCAGGTTTGAAGCTGTGATGAGGACAATCACTTGATTTTCGGCAGGTATGGCAACTTGGCTGCACTGTATGTGCGTGCACTGACAGCATCAAATGCTAGGCCTGTAGAAAGAAGGATGATCAACCGTGGTTGATTTGTGGACTAACCTACCAGATAAGATGCCATTGTTTAGGTAACAGACACAGACAAACGTGCACAGCCCGACCGGCGTGCGCTGCATCATTCACAAACACATGAATATTTCGTCGACATAGCCTAGCAAACCGCATCGCAGCCACCTGGATCATCGCATGAGATTAGAGACCTACCTCTCGAAAACAAGCCGTATCATAAAGATGCAGAATGCTAAAGGACACGCCAGATAGAGATCCTCGGCTTGCGGGAACGTAGCCTCATCTGTGTTTTTTAAGTCAGCCCAGGTTACATTGTGGGGGAGCCAGAACCGCTCGTTCCAAAACCACGCAAGAATACCGGCCATCTCCCTGCAGCAGACACTGAGACCGGGTCGAAGGAGAAATCGATGGCCCGCTGTAGCTCGGAGCTCTCTCACAGGCGATCTGAGCCTGCACACTCGGCGGATGATGAGATATCCGACCGTGCGAGATCTCCGTCCGTCCGTGGTTTCCCCTCAGCTATCCCATTGTAGGGAAGTAGAGTCAATCAGCTCCTCCACGAGTGATTGGTGCGTTGAAATGTCAAACAAAACCCGGCTGTACCACGGCGTAATCGAGGTAAACCACCAAGTTAACACTAACACTTCATATCCGTAGGCCTAAAGGTGGGTTTATTTATGCACTGAGACTGAATGGCTTTTTGTTTTGTTTATTTCGTTTGTTTTAGGCTACATTTCTCGCTGTTAAAGGCTAAGCAGTTCCACAATAATCTAGCCAAGGCCTATAAGGAGTCGCCGTATGTAGGCTAGGCCTATTATAATTTCAGAATCAAAATAATATTTAGGCAATTTTAGTAAAATAGTGGCATTTTAAGGACAATGCATATGGCAGCACCATAGGGGCAGCACTGAATGGTGGTCTCTCATACTACACATTGGTAAACTACGCCATCTACTGTCAGTTTTGATCATAGATAGTATAATAAGGTTTTGATCCAGTAGGCTTAGCCAATCAGTGGATAACTGTCCTGAGTGAATAGGCTACATACCATTCTTGTTTTTGTTTTTTGTCGAGAAGCATATGAAACACGATTGAGATTTTAGTGTGTAGTGCTCTTGAAGCTTATTGTAGCCTAATAGGCTATTGGCTACAGTGTAACCTAATAATTGCCCTTGTAGATCGACACTATTAAGAAATACATCATAAGACAATACAGAACCACAAATACCTTAAAGTTCAATTAAATAACCTTTAAAACAGTTTTGACAAAGATTGAAACCATAACATTCAATAGGCATATTAGTACTCTGCTATAGGGGACAACAGGGTAGCATGAGACAATTTTTATTTAATTTTTTACTTTTAATGCTTTTACAGAACATTGTAAGTGTATTTTAGTAGTAGTTACATTGTTGTTTATCCACAGAAATAAAAACAAGTTCTATTGTTATGTGAACTACAGCTTCTTAATTTGTGGTCACATGATCAAATATTTTTAAAGGTTACCTATAGCCAACATGAAGGTAGCTCATCTTACCCACTGGCTCAACTTAGCCTTACTGCAATGAGTGCAGTACAAAATATGAACTGAATAAGTGTTACACTTTACTATATGCCTATTACAATAAGGCCTACAATATTTGTTATTGTATTGACATACACATATAATTATATCGCCCTGTCAGGTGGTATATTTAAGGAGTATGTTTTAGACACACATACAAAATATAACAAATAATTCAGAAACACATTTTAATATATCTGATGATTTCTTGATTATCGATTGACCTGTAAGAAAATAGTAAAAATGTCCAACCAACATCAGCATCACAATGTCATCTTTTTTGTTGTCCCATAGGCTGTCCAAAGCCCAATATACCCTAGGCTTATGGACAGTAATGGTGCCATCTGTTGGCCATTGCAAACAAAGCACACTTGCAGTTGGCTGCATGTGACATATTACATCGACACACTTGACTTATACGGGTTATAGCCATGGACATATAAAGAGGTTATAGCCTACAGTGTCAGACGTAGCCTACACAAAGCGGATGCCAAGTCGTTTTACCAGATAATAATAAATACACCTCCAGACTGTAGCCACTTTTAATAAGGTAGTCACTCAATACATTTAGTAAAACTAAACTTTAATTTAAGGTCCGAGTTGCAGCCTCTAAAGCCGCCTGGTCGTCTTATAAGATGAGTAATAGTTTTTATATGTCTTCCTGCATGTGTTGAACCCTTGTGTAGTCATGTCACTCGTATGGTATAGTGAGCGCGCGCGTGTGTATGTGCGCGCGCACGCGTGGGGCCCGTTATTTTCCGGGTTGTGCTCATCGCTAGCGATAGTTGCTCCGCTTCAGCCGCCAGCTGACACTTGTGCTGAGGAGGAGAGGTCAAATTAGACTTTCTCTCCCTCTCTCCCCCTCTCTCTCTCGGTGTCTGTGTGTATGCCTGTGAGGGAGGCTGCTAAACCAGCGCAGAATCATCACCATCATCATCATGGCGGATCAAGGCGAATCTCCGGCTCCCGTCCAGGTCCACCACTCGCAACCAGCGCTGACAACCAGCTGGCCAATTAGCAGGGAGTCGTACGAGCTGCAGGAAGTCATAGGTTAGTACCGGGAGATGCTATGGACACTGTATATTATCATGGAAAGGCACGCCGCGCTGGGTTATCAGCTGTGAATGACGATGAGGGCCTACCGGCTTTTTTTACAGCAGTAGCCTCCTGCGATGCTTTGCAATGCGGATGTTAACCGGCACATTTAGAGACCGTGTTCTTGACTATTCAGCTGAAATGCAAGTTTACTGCACGGGGTTAAAACATAAATGTCTCACAGCCCATCCCAAGTGCGATTTTACCGGCTCGGATAATAGACCTACTCCAGCTATATCAGTGTTCGGCACGTGTGTAGTTTATTAGCTGTCGTTACTCAAATCACAGCTGCTGTGACTGTGTAATACCTGCAATATGTTTATTTTTTTATCTGTTTTTTTTATTATTTTTTTACTTCGGTTGTATGCGATGGATAGCATTTAAACGGAATTAACAGCCGATCACATTATTTCAGCTGGGCAGTGTTTCAAATGTGCAATGTGCTTAACATGATATAATAGCCTAATACAACTAGGCCTTATAATAATAGGCTTTAGTAAATACAATGATAATATGCTATTCATAGTAGCTATGTAGTCCTTGTTGAATTGTTAATTTAAGTAAAAGTGAGAGCTAGAGTTCATAGGAAGTTAGAGTTGGCTAGCAGCTGCAACTAACTGTAATTTTTGTTCTTGATTCATTTGAAGATTATATGCTTTAACCTGTAGTTTGTTAAATGTCAGCAAAGCTGAAGATTCCAATCATATTTTCTCAGATAAGAGCCATGTTTTTAAAATACAGGTTGACTCTAATTGGAGAAGCTGTAACGCATTTTTGAACTTTCCTGAAAATTATATAGGCGATTATATTGGTGATTACCTTTCGGTCTGCTTCAGCACTTTTGTCACACACCAGCCATTGGCCTCTTGTTCAGTCTTGTTTATATAGCTAGAATATTAATATACAATTAATATAACTATATAATAATCAACGGTATCCTTTATGTGTTTTATGAATGTTGTTATTTAGTTAACCCTTGGTAGGCCTACATCTGTTCTTGCACTATTATTTGGAAGACTGTAATTATGCCTGTTGATTTATAAACTAATTGTGTGTACTGTAGAATTCCATTTGGATTTACCTCCTCTAGTTCTACTTGCTCAGTCACATAATGCTGAACATCAGTGTTGTACTGAATCATATCATTTTAGAAAAATTAAAAAGCTACTAAATGTCAACAACAACAACCACAATCAAAACCACAAATGTACTGAAAAAGCACAAAAGGAAGTTGCGAGAATATTTTTGGCAAATGCGCGAACTGTGCAGATGAACTGACAAGTCATATCATCACTGATAAGAAATAACACCACAGCTGTGCGCTGCTGACTGTGAGGAGTTGGGGAGACCCCCTCTCTGTGTTCTCATAATCAGCTGGGAACAAGCCAGATCTCATGTGTTTTCTCCTGCTCCTTATCTGCCGCTAACAGTGGGCAAGCAACACGCTTTGTGTCACAGCTTCTCGGTGTAAAAAACTGTACTACTCCAGCGTGGCCTGATTTGTAACAAACCAAGTAAACAACCCATACTATTAGAGGAAAAAAGGTGGTGTAATCGAAGTCAGCCTATGTCATTGTGTTCGTCTAGTGTTTCAGCCAGCACAAATGAAATATGAATACAATAACATAACAACACAAAAGCGCAGGAGTATAAGGCAAGACAGATAGGACGCAGTCGCAAAGTGACCCTGAGTTTAAGAGTGGTCTTCCAACTGTGTGTGCTGTGAGCCCCACTTAGCCTCTGTCCACTTTGTCATCACTCTGTTCTGTTGTGATTCCAGGTAGCGGGGCCACTGCTGTGGTACAGGCAGCCCTCTGTACCCCCAGACAGGAACGAGTCGCCATAAAGAGAATAAACCTGGAAAAATGCCAGACCAGCATGGATGAGCTTTTAGTAAGTACAATAAATATGGGCTTATTTCCTCAGTGTGTGCGCAGACAGTGGTTTTGTGGCACTCTTCAATGCCATACTACTAGTTTCCCTCTGATCCATACACTCACTGTTCTAATTAAGTCTGCAATGATATTCATTATTGCACTTGAGAGTTTGTAATACTGAATACATTCCTTTAAGGTGGTATACAGTCAGATGTTAGTCAATTTACTTATAACTGTTAATATGGTTCTAAGTTGATTAATGCTTAAAGAACAATGCATGAACATCTTTCCATTTAAACATTGTTTGACTCGTCCTGTTTTTCTCTTTAACAATAGAAAGAAATCCAAGCAATGAGCCAGTGTTACCATCCCAACGTTGTGACTTATTACACCTCCTTTGTAGTGAAGGATGAACTTTGGTTAGTCATGAAGCTTCTGAGTGGAGGTAAGCCTCAGATGCCAGGGTGCATGGAACTAAATCCTACCTCTTACTTGATATTATGGTAATGTGTTGAGAATGTATTGATGCAAATGTGCTCTCATTTGCTAACTAGGTAACAGCTACTCAGGCTATAACTCACTCAAACAGTTGTTGTCTAAAAGGAGAAATAGGTCATACAGAATATACTAATGGTCTGTTAGCTACACTCATTACCCATCATATCATTACTTTGTATTTATCTCGTTTGTAAAAGCGACTAAAGCAGAGATCCTGTTTTAGCATTTCAGCCATTGTTCCCTTTAATTCTAAAAAACATCAAATCTAAATCATAACAAAGTATTTTTCAGCACCCAGTAACACACGCTTGGTTGCATGCTATAGTAAATACCATCTGTGGTGTTATGATGTCCCTTTGCACATCCTTATGGCCCTCTCTTGGGAAGGAATAACAGCAGTGATGTTACTCACTATAATGTACGACCCATTGTGTTTATTTTAAATGTTTTATTTTTTTATACAGTTAAAAGGATAACCAGCAATTAACAGAGACTGGAATAATTTACGCCTGGTCGTAGACATTGATCACGTGTGTCTCATTAATATTTAAAAAAGCAACTGAATCGTTTTGTTTGCTGTGGTGTTTTTTTAGGCTCCATGCTGGATATAATTAAGCACACAAACAAAGAAGAGGACAAGAATCGAGTGCTGGATGAGCCAATTATCGCAACTATATTAAAAGAAGTCCTAGAGGGCCTGGACTATCTGCATAGAAATGGACAGATTCACAGGTAACACAATATAAACTGTTTCTTTTTATTTCAATGTTTGCTTTATTTTTATTTACGTTCAAGACAAGAGTTAGGAAAGTAATTGTAATTCAACCTAGCAATACAAATGCCTATTAAAAATGCGTTTGTGGAAGATAAAACATTGTCACTGCATTTTAGTTAAACAAATGGCTAAAATTTGGACACAAATGCCTTATTGAAAGTAATTGGGTCATCGTATTTATTGACAAGCAGTGCAGTTGTTGTTAACTCTCTGTATTTCAAGGTCACAGAGAGGTGGGCTTAGACCTCTGGCAGCCCCTTGGGCACAGTTCCAACTAGTGGTGGTGGGCTGTGGAACCCGTTTGAACAAACGGATGAATCAATGCCGAGCCACATGGTGTATGTAATTTGACTGTGTTTGTGTTTTGTTGACCTCAGGGATGTGAAAGCTGGGAACATACTACTGGGAGAAGACGGATCTGTTCAGATTGCAGGTGTGTTCATTGAATAACTGTTGACTTAACATGTATGCGGCTTGACCACTATATGTTTTGGAAGCCAAAGGCGAACCAGTGTTAGAATTTTTCTACAAACCATTTGAATCCTGATGGTTCAGATCTTTCTCTTTGAACAGCACATCCAAGCTCACTTTAAAAGTTCTGGTGACTGAGTTTAGTTTAAGTTGTAAAAAATATGATTATAAAATACTAATTAATTAAAAAGATATATATTTACAAATACAAATATTGAGAAAATAACTAACAACTAGCTACAGGTATTCTTCTTCTTACTATCCACTGACTTCTTTACCTGGCTGAGGTGGTCTAAAACAGAGTTTCTTTTTTTCACTAGCGAGTGACTGAGAGATCGGCTTTATGAAACGTGCACACTATATAAGTGATCACTGTATGAATAAAGAGCGATTAAACACTTATATTAACATAAATAAATCGCTTCACCTTTACGAAAAAAAGAAAAGGTGTAATCAATGTTATATTATTATCTGTATTTTTAGATTTTGGAGTAAGCGCATTCCTAGCCACAGGAGGGGATATGACTAGAAACAAAGTTCGAAAAACCTTTGTCGGCACGCCATGCTGGATGGCGCCAGAGGTGATGGAACAGGTGAGTCTATCCATTAAAAAGGCAGCTGCTGATGACATAATGTTCACCATATCTCACTCTAAATGCGTTTTGCCTGCGCATAATGCCATTCATTTGTAGATGTAAAGCTTCTGTGTGACTTAAATCAGGACATTACCATAAAGCCCCAGATGCAGGTGCATTACATTTTACAGATCACTGTTATCTTTATACCAACAGGTTCGAGGTTATGATTTCAAAGCAGATATATGGAGTTTTGGAATTACAGCCATAGAGTTAGCAACAGGCTCTGCACCCTATCACCGCTACCCTCCCATGAAGGTGAGTCTTAATGGTTCTTATTAAATCAGTGACTAATACAATCCTAAGTGTTCTTTCAGCTTTTACCAAAAATATTCTGCTAAACCTTAAAAATAGAATCAATAGTAAGAAAAAATGTGTAGAGAAAACATTTTGACCCGCTGCTTTTGCTAACTATTAAAGAGGGAATCTTTCATCCAAAGGAACTTTTTGCTTTTAATTATCACAACATTTCAGTTTCTCGCTTTGAGTTTCTTTAGTCATCTGCAAAACTTTTTTTGCTAGCTGAAATGTGAGTGCGTTTTTTTTTTTTTTTTAAAGATATTTTTTGGGCATTTTTATGCTTTATTTGATAGTGCAGAGAGACAGAGGTGAAATGGGGCAGAGAGGGGAGTGACATGCAGAGAACGACCGCGGGTGGGAATCTAACCCGGGTCTGCTGCTGGGCCCGGCCCGGGAGGGGGACGCCTTACCAACTGAGCTAAAGGCGCCCCCATGTGAGTGTGGTTTTGACCTTTTTTCCTCTTGTGTTTTTTTTAGGTTTTAATGCTTACCCTACAGAATGATCCACCAAATCTAGAGACAGGTGTTGAAGACAAAGAAGCACTAAAGAAATATGGCAAATCGTTCAGGAAGCTAATAACTATGTGCCTTCAGAAGGATCCTGCCAAAAGGTATGCAACACAGGACATATAACAACAAAAGATGTCAGTGAGGAGAGCTGATGCTGATGCAATTTGAGATTAATACAAATATCCCAATTAACATTCTGACAGGGTTGTGGTGTGATGTTTTTCCAACCATTTTTACTTTTCTTTATCTCTAGGCCGACAGCCGCAGAGCTTCTGAAGTGTAAACTCTTCCAAAAGGCCAAGGTATTTGTTTAATCTCAATATACCTTTAAAATTTTTGTTATTTCTGTTATAAATTATTTTTTTTAATTATATCATACTGGTAACACACACTTTGCCGGATACAGCATAAAAAGTCCATAATCACACTGTATTTATCATAATATGTTGTTGTAATAGTAATGACAGCAGGGAAAATAAAACTTCCTTGTTGTGTCATTTATTCTTTTCTTACATCTTATCTGATTACACTTTTAGAAAAGGCAGTTCAAAACTGTAGCACTAAGAAAGTTATTAGAAGTTCTGTGGCATTTCCAATATTTTTACATAATGATGATATACAAGTGTGTCCTGATGTTAAGCTTCAGAGGGAGGTAAAGCTGTTAAACTATCTCCAATTCAAATTGCATTAGTTAGTTGTATAATCAGTCAGCATTAGTTTGTATAATGTTAATTTGATTCAATGGATTCAGCAGGATCAAGTACTGGAACCTCACCATATTGTTTCCATTTAAATTGATTTTGTCACTTGTCTAACTCTCGTAACAACCTTTAAAACTTTCATGCACCTTTCGTTCTACAACTAACCCAGTACATTTCTGAGGGCTACCATTAAAAAAACACATAGTTGAGATTTTCTTTTCGTGACTCATTATTCTATGTCACTGAATGCATCAGTTCGTTATGTTTATTGATTATGTTTTGGTTCAATGTTTTGATGTTTCTCTTGCAGAACAGAGAGTATTTGGTTGAAAAGCTTTTGTGTCGTGCACCAAAGATTTCCCAGCGAGCGAAGAAGGTATGTTTACACAAAACATGAACAAATTATGTGTGAGTGCTGGTATTGACTGAAGTCTCTCTCTCCACCAGAGTGTTGCATTTACAGTCAAAACAAGCTACGCGCGCTCACACCCTCAAACACGCCACATATGCTCAAACTGTTGTGCCGATTATGGATACATACGGGCCACTGTAGCATTGGAGAAAAACTTCACTCATGTATGGACATGGAACTGTGGTCAGTGGCTCTCGGCTTAGCTCCCTGCACGTGGCACACTAAAGACAAACAGGAGGAAATTAATTGTTAACATTTGATTGTTGAGCAGATTATTGTGCAGTCTGCTGCTCGCTCAGTCGCCCACTGCTCACAGCTTATTGGGAGGAAGTGCAGTTTTCAGCCACAGCTGATATTGGCTTCACATTATTCTACGCCTGGATGGCCTGTACAGACATGGGGAAACATAGGGCCATTGCCGGAAGGCAGAGTGGCTCAGTGGGGGGCTGGAAATTCACTGACTGGTAGGGAGTAAATGGAGGGCATAGTGGATAGCAGGGCTGTCACTGTGTATGACGCGTACACTACGCACGGACAAGGCAGGGTGTCAATAAAGAGGCAGGCCACTGTTGTGGTGGTGTTGGCATTATAATGTTGTTGAGGGTTCACGTGGTAACCACAGCCATCTAGCAGTATTAACCATGTTTGGAAAGGTACTTATTGCTACTTAGGGCATTCAGATTTGTTATATTAGGCTTTGCAATACAGTGTATTACAGCCAGCACCTTTCCAATTTAATATGTATTAACAGTCTACACTGAGGCAAATTATGCTAGATTGAATGTAAACCATTGGCACTTTCGGAATCTACTTTAACAGCCTAGAACCTCCCTGCCCTGGAGCCATTTCATCCCAAAATTGAAATGCACAATTACAGAAGGCTCACTGTAATTAATACACTTTGTTTATATGTGTCCTTTTAATGGTGTTAAATAGACAGCATGCCCATTATATATGGCCAGGCAGTGTCTGATTCACACGATAGCTTCGATGGATGAAATGTAGGAGCCACACAAACATTGTCCTTGATATTTTCTGCTGATTCAACTTACTGAGTCATCTGCATTATACATTCAGCCAACATCACCCAATGCTTGCAGAGACAAGCAATACTGCAGAAAACTTGTCATCTGCGGATGCTGTGTGAAATCTTTATATCAAGACCGCAGTGGCCTCGCTCTCCCGAGATCTTGTCCAGTTACTCCCCAACCTCTCGGTACACTACCACCTGAAACCTATGTACCTGTACACATGCAAGATCTACTCTCAGAAAACAAGCACTATGTCGAGCTAGACAGCATGAAACCTCACTCTTAAATGGACTCCTTACTTCACCTTGAACATACCCCGCTGAATGAAAAGGAGATGGCAGATCCTCCGGTCAGCTGTCAACAACAGTCATTTAAAATGAATGCTTCATCTAATGAAAGGAGGGAGTATCTCAGAAATTATTTCCTTATATAAAAAAACGGGCATGAGGACTAGAGGAAATTACCTCTTACAGACAAGACCACACTCAGGGTCGTTCAGTGTGAATTTGTAGATGTGAGTTGAGCAACCAGCAGAGGGCACCCTCAATACAGCTTCCAATTGAGAAAAATATAAGGCTAACAACCAATGTGGGCTTCAGTCATTGATTTTTTACATTATTTAAAATAGAGAAGGATTGATATTGGTTTCAAATATACGGTCCAGGGCACAGATGATGATAGAATAATGATCTAGTTTGGCACAGATGCTTTCTGAAACCTAAATTTGACCAAGCTGCGCATCGGTTTTATCCCGTGAGCCCTGGTATCTGTCATTACCAGCACTTCCACAGTCCGATCCTGTTTCTTCCCATATGTGAATATACCTTCATACATTTAAAGTGGGGTGAGCTTGTTAACTGAATCTGTGTGTGAATGTCAGTGGTGCGATCATGTAGGGCTGCTGAGTGCATTGATTTGTGTCTGTTTTGCTCAAGGACCCCGAGCAGAACTGGGGGAGCCTTGGTTGTGTGTCAGGTTTGGAAAAACAACCCAACACCACCACAGGGGTAGTGCTTCTTTCCAAAACCTTCAACCTTGTCTAAAGCTCCGGGTCTTTATATAATCCCAGCACTAGTAGCTTACAGTTTTGTGTGCCGTCTCTCCTGTAACGCTGTGGCGCTCACACTGCTAGACCAGTAGTCTAGTAGACTATTGTTGCTTGCTTTACACACTCCTTTTGGATTGTAGAACTGCAATAATTCCCTGGCTGCCTTGTAATGCTGGCTATATTTGCATTTATATAACCATATAACTGGTGTTTAACCAAAATTCTCTTATTTTGCCTCCTCGTATCATTAAACAGTTTTCCATTGTACTGTGCTGTACATGTTGTGCTGAACTAAAGCTGTTTACTACAACTTTATGGTTTCCATTGGGGTCCTGTAAGTCAGTGTACTTTACATCAGTGTACTGTACATCACCAATGCTGTGTTGACATTGACACCAGTAACCTTTGAAAATGAGACAACCCAATACATGACCTGCACCAGAGGTCTGTGAAAGACTTTTAAATATACAGTATGTATTTGTTACATTGCTGAGAAAGGTTTCAAAATAAATTAAGTTTATTATTATTATTATTATTATTATTATTATTATTATTATTATTATTATTATTATTATTATTATTATTATTATTATTATTATTATTATCAAACATAGGCTAATATAATTTGTCTCCTTTGCATTTATCATTATTAGATTATAACCGATTATAACCACAACTAGCCCGCATGATTAGTTTAGACTGATTTAGTTCCAGACTATGGTGTTGTATTGCTGCCACCATTACTAAAAGGAAACTTGGTTGTTATGAAATAATTTTTATGAAAAAGATATGACATACTTGCTCATAGTAACAACATTATCCAGTTTCTACAAGACACTTATAGCAACACATCTCTTTGCTTTTTACTGATGTAGGCTACAGTGTTGCATTAATTGTCGCAAACTTACAGCCCTGTAAAACCTGACCTAACCTGGGTGAACCACAATGTACATACATACAATAAACCTATGAAGGACATTGTTTAATCGAATACATGCTGGCTGTGTGTGTGTCATGGTCAAGGTGAGGAGAGTCCCAGGCTCCAGCGGTCACCTGCACAAGACAGAAGACGGAGACTGGGAGTGGAGCGACGATGAGCTGGACGAGGGCAGTGAGGAAGGCAAGGCAGCAGTCAATCAGGGCAGGGTAGGTGAGATGCCACAAAGGCCAGCCTCAGCACAGCAGTGTGTATTCTTTCATATTAACTCAGGATTCTTTATAAATATATATCTTTTTAAAGCTGCTTTTGTGGTCTCTTTATTTACTGATCTGCCCATGTCTAAATAATTAGCTGAAGAGTTATCCAAAGCATTTTTTTTTAAATATTTCTGTAGCTAGAAATACATTTCCGATTTCACGGTACTTCACCAAGTGCCTGTGTGATTCTGGCGAAAATGTAAGGGGCAGACAGTAGAGACTTAAATAAGTATTGAAGAATTCTAGAATAGTCACATTTTAAGTTGAAAAGTTATTGTGTACAATATGCCAGTGGAAAATTATGGAAAAACATTTTTTTTTATCAATCTTACATAGTACAGCTTTAAATGCAGATCAGTGTGTCAGTAAGACCTTATTATAAGTCATAATGAAGGTTATCTTTTAGACTCAGCTTTGCGTTTAATTACAATAAAAACTACATTTTGTGAATGGAATTTAGGTATTTACTAAGGTGTTGGTCATTATTGTTGCATGTCAATTTTCACCTGTTTTACAAGACCTTTATGTAACTTTCCCTGTGTCTTTGACCATGCACATTCCTTCCCTCCCTGATGAGTCAGTGCGTTTTGGGTTTTGGAGAGCAGATGGTTCTTCTCGGAAAAAGCCTGTCGTGAGATCACTGTAATTAGCTGGAAGATAGCAGCAAGGATTTGAGTGCAGGAGGAAGTACACAGCTACGATGAAAGAGCCCTTTGATAAAGACTTTAAGCTTTAATTTATGATGCAATAAATAATATCTTACCAAAAGTAATGATTTAACAAAAGAAGCTGTTGCCGATACTACTTGTTCAAGGATGTGTTTTTAGCTCCCTTCAACGATCTCTTTCTTGTTACTGTTGTTAACAATGAAAATACAGGTTTGACCTGAGAGACAGATGGGCAGGTGGCAAAACAGATGCAGATACATTTGATGAACACTAAGAAATGCATTAAGAGTCTTCATTACAAGTTTTTGTTGCTCTTTGAGAAACTATAAAAAAGGAAATCATTCATTAGTATTGCTGTGAACCTGTGAATATGTAAATGTGTGTCTGATTTTTCCCTCCAGTCACGAAGGGTCAGAGACGAGGCCAAAGATGTAAGTCAACGCCTCCTCTCATGC
Organism: Hyperoplus immaculatus; assembly: GCA_949357725.1. NCBI lineage: Eukaryota > Metazoa > Chordata > Actinopteri > Uranoscopiformes > Ammodytidae > Hyperoplus > Hyperoplus immaculatus. Next base: position 17,879,820 of record OX442361.1, on the reverse strand, counting down.
AACAACATGCAATTAAAATGATAAATATATTTTTCTGTTCTGGTGAAGAGACAAGTTGTGCTTGGCAGAGTAGGCAGTAGAATTGAAATCATTTTGCCGACTTGGCATGCTTGTGTAAGAATCGTGAACTAAATTATTAATGTTTTTTTTTCACCACACACATTTGTAATGCAAAACAGCACTTGTTTTAAACCACAAACTGCTCTTAGTGATTGTTTTAAATGGACTTCGTTGTGTTGACTTTAATGAGATGAGCTCTGACTTTATATTTACCAAGGACGTAAAAGCTTTTGCACAATTCTGCCTCTCATTTTGTTGCTCCTAGAATGAGGAGAATGCCAACAATATCCCAATTGACGGGTTGTCTATTCAGCATCCCCAGGTGAGGGGTTCAGCAGCAGCACTAATTTGTGATGATTCAAGGACCTAGATGCTACTATGATTACCTGTGTGTGTTTGTGTACATCTATGCTGCGCATACCATCCATGTGTACTACTGCTAGACCAAGTGCATTAGTTGGCGTGTGTGTGTGTGTGTGTGTGTGTGTGTGTGTGTGTGTGTGTGTGTGTGTGTGTGTGTATGTGTGTATGTGTATGTGTATGTGTATGACTGCTGTCGGCCTCCTGGAGGGATGCTCTCAGCAGTAATAAGCAGTAAATGGCTGTCTGCCTGACAGTGCCAGCTCAATGCACGGTTGTATTTCATTTAAAGGACTGGCTACCATTGCAACCCATTTTTTAAAAAGGCTATTGTCATTTTGAAAATAAGCCAAAGCAATTTGAAGTGTAGTCTTGTGCTCTAGTAAGAAATTGACTCCGAAAGCTACAAAGCAGTTATTTCTTATCCCTAATATCCATTATTTGCTAGACAAAAACAGGAATCCATCCTTACACAATACACCTATATTGTCCCCTTTTCTTTTCCCAAACAACTTTCCCCGCAGCTTCAATAAATGGGAGACATTTTTCAGAAATAATAAACCGTTGGAGCCGACTGTGCGGTTACACACTTGAGGTTTATATTTTCTGAATTTATGTTACCAGAATATCTTACTCTGCAGTACAAGCTGCTCACAAAATTGCTTCTTCCTCTTTCCCCGCATAAAAGCATTTTTGTTTGTCTGATCTCCAGGTCCATTAGTTTACTATGTAAACTGATGTTTTCTCATGCAGGTTGAACCTTTGGAGGATACACCCTACATTCCAGGTGCTGTGAACATGGTACTACGGCTAAGGTGAGACAGAAGTTTCCGCATTTAAAAAAAAAGCAAAAATTTAAAAACCGCTATGCTGCTGTGAAGTAAAAGTGTTCTCACTTAATTTTGTCCTAAACATGCAGACGATTATTGGGTTGAATGATCTTTGCCTGCTTTGGAGGGGATGTGGCTTTGTCTCAGCGGTCGTGTCATAGGGAGGGGGATCGTTGCACTCCATTGGTTCTTTGACTCTGTTCCATAATGTGCTTTCCTCCCATCCCACCTTTGCTTCTTGCTGTATTGTTGCCGACATGACTTGATGAACACATTTAAATGGCAAACTAGAGGTTTGTGAGTCAGAAGTAGATAATATACAATATTCCAACTAGATGTAGTGCCCTTTCACTTGAACGTGGTCAATAAGCAAGGCCGATTTTTACAATATAAATACATTATCTCATGTGCATCATATAAACCCTCTATATCTTACTCGGTGAGAAAACACACAGATAGAGAAAGGGAGACGATATTTGTAAGGGATGCAGCAACAGACAGACAGTGGTGCATCTTTTGGACAGTGTAAAGACTGCCTTTAGCTCCCTGGTGTGTTGGTTGCACCGTTTACTCTTGGTGGAACAGACATCTGAAGGTTCCTCCCCAGGCGTCCAACATGGCACAGAACACTGCTTTTATCCCGTGCTAACAAAAAAACAGTGTCCTGGATGCGCCAGGACACGGTTTACTGTTTGAAGGGCTGGTGAAGGGTCGTTATTCTAACCTGGTGATTCAAAATAATTGGCAGTTTTGATGGTTCCCCCTACTTTTTTTTGTACCTTAGCCTTCCAATGTATCCATGGACTGTATGATGCCATTGAATCTGTTGAATGTAGGTCTCAAACACAGGAGGCATAGATGTCGTAATCAAAAGTACAATTACAACATGAACTTTCTCTGTAGCTTTTATTAAATGTAAAGATGCTGTTATGCTGATAACTTCAGAATAAGCTTGTACCGTGCTAACAAATGTATTCATTTCTACAGAGAAATGCATTCACTGTGTTCAAAACATCCTTGGTATTAGGCTGTCAGGTCATCTCTCTGGCTTGTCAGCCATAATATTCATTATTACAGATGCAGACATTTGATTGATGCCTTCATAGACGGAATCTCATGAAGCTTGTGGATATTTCTCCCCTAGCTATATATATGTGCTCTGGTGGAAATCTTTCACTATACTCTCTTCTTTTACATGCTCACAAGTAGATACAAGGAGAGTGTTCGCGAATGGAATTTTTTGTATTATGCTTTATATTCCCTGAACTGGAAAATACTTTAGAGAACATCACATTATATTTGAAACCTTTTGAAAGGGTGTGTTCACTTTATCCTTCTAAAGCTATTTCTGATTCTTTCTGTTATTTTGGGAGCTTCTTGCTTTATTCTAAATGCGATAAGACCACGAGAACGGGTACTGTTTTTTTTTCTCCAGACTAAGGAAATTTTCCTTAAAGAGAAACTAGGCTTTTTATTTGAACTGTTTTATGGTTGAGAGGAATTTGACTTATATGTTCTTAAAGTGAATCAGCACAGAAGGTATTATAAGATGAGAGACTGCATGATATTTTGGGATTCTCTCTGGCTGTGTTCTTATATGTTGGTGTCAGAACAAGACATATTTATTGCCACAAACTGCTTGGGGCTTCATAATGAGTGTTGTCTATAGGTTGGATGATTAACTGAAAGGTTTATCTGGATTCCGGACACATCTTTCCTTGTCTCATATACAGTACGTTGATATATAAGAGAATAGCTTTTTTAATTTAACTTTTTTTTTGACAGTGGCCAGGTAAAATATTATGAAAACTTATGTGTATGCAGGAACAAACAACAACAATGATACCAAGCTATATATATATTTTTTTTTGCAGCACATTATGGCCCTTGAGAATTTGTTAAAAAATGTAGGCTAAATGGTGAATCCATGAAAGTAACTGCATTTGAGCGATCCAAATAAACAGCTAATTGGCCTTCTCTCTCAAGATGATCAGCATGAGGTTATGGTAATACGATCCCCTCAGTAGCAGAGACAGTGAAGCAGCAACAGCATGATTGGATTGTTGTCAACATTTTGCCTGGAACTCATTCAATAATTTTTTTTTTTACAAAGGCACTGAGGCCTCCTGAGAACAGCGTTGTCAGCAGTTTCAAGGGGGAAGTTAGGACTTGCGTAATATGCTTGCTGTTGGTGCAATGTCATTGGAGCTTAAATAGCTAAAATAGCACAGATGCAAATTGATCTCCCTGAGCGGTTCGGTCTGGAGGTAACATTTCCATGTTCATCTATATAAAGGTTAACGGGAAGTCGACAAATGTCTGGGGTAACTTCTGAAATATCTTCTTCATGCATTTTAGAGGCCAGAAAATGCCTGTTAATGTCCATTATTAGCCTGAGGTTGGGTGCACAGTTGCTGCCATCTTGTTGTCAGTTGTTTTGAGCTGAATGAATCCCATCAACCTCTGCACAGGCTCTCACTAGGTGTCGCTAGCACAACTGAGGACATGATCCCTCATTGGTTATCCCTCTGTTGGCTTATTATACGCTATATTTTGGGGTTTTAGACCACTTTGTTGGACAAAACAAGATACTTGTAGATCAGGCTCTGGGGAAACTTAGGAAGTTGTTTATTCCCATTTTTCTTTTGACATTTATGAAGACTATAGGAATAATCTATAAACCACAAAAATACTGTTATCCACATGTTGACCAATCCTAGAAATAATCAGGTAATGCTTTCATACCGATCTCATAGTTCCCGGGAAGTTTCCTTTAAAGAACTATGTAATTCTAGGGAACATGAATGAATTCCTTGAAAAAAATAATATATATTTTACTTTTAAGGTTTTTCTTGGAAACTTTTCGAATTAATTAAATGAATAAATCTGGAGACTAAACACTGTAATTTTTTAAAGCGGATAAAATGAAATGCCTTCTAAGTGGATACAATGAATAGCCTGAACTGTTTTTCATGTGCATTCAGCCATGTGATATGCTTTTAAGATATGAACTTTGGGTAGCCTACTTTTTATACTCATTATTGTGGATTAACATTTTTTCTTTTCTTTGTTGGCAGAGCTGTAACACGTTGACTGACAAATTTGACCTTGGCATAAAAGGGGGAGCATTTTAACAAAATTGGTCCCACTTCAAAATCATGCATAAAAAAGCCTTTGTTCAATGGGACAACACATTTATCACACATACGGCCCAAGTTAGTTTGTAATGTATAAAGAAAAGTGGGTTGGCGGGTTAAATGCTAATATTACCACTGTTGAAGTGAGAGAACATTAAATCTCCAGATGGCATTTAGATGGTGCTGTAACTCTCACTCGTCTTGACAGCGTTCAGTCCACGCTATACAGCTAATCCCAAATGGTCCTGACATAATCTGACAGAATACTGTCTCAACACTGTGGGTTTCCGACAGAGGAGGCCGGTTTTAGGCAGGATTTATTTTGGCAGGGTTATGATCCTCTGACACACATGTTGCCTCACGTCTGCAGCATGTCACCTCTGATTCCACTGCTGTGAATAGAGATCGTGTTTAAGTCCATCTACTCCAACCAAGTTTTGTAAATCTAAAACCAAAAAGCCACATTTACACACAGCTAAACTAATAGTAAATCCTGACACACGACATTCTGTATATATTTGCAACTCTAGCAAACTGACTGCAGATATGCCTTTGGTCATGTGTATGTGTTGAATTATGGCTCTATCTTATCTGAAAGGAGGGTCATGGCCCGGCCGTGTGATTTATTTAACTAGACTAAAAACCCAGTGAATCTTCTTCCACCACACTTCTTTTTGACGGCACTGACGTGTGCAGCTTTTATCAGCAACTGGCTACTCCTTTTCCACAGACATTTTTAATAAAGAAAAACGATGCCGATTAATGCAAGATAATGCTGCAATAAGTCTGGAGGGCACATTTTATTACTGTAATCAAACAAGCTGGATGAATACATGCCAGTTTATTTATACATTTTTCTACATTTTACAGCATTCCAAGGTTAAGGAAACATACCACCTCAAAGTTACAGTTACATCACATCACTGTGTGAACACTAAAAACACATTTAGCCTAATGTTAGTGCCCGGTCAGACAGAATCTGAACAGATACATGCAGTGGGATACATTTCCATCCATAAAGTCTGACAGGAATTGAGGAGAAGCTGTTCAACAGCTGTAACCCTTGTGTTGCCCAATATGTGAACAAATGCCCCATCAGTTTTGTCAAATTTTGACAGCATCTTTTAAAAATGAGGGAAAATTCGGTAACACTTTATTTGAAGGCATATACATAACGGTGTCATAAGACTGTCATTAGACTGTCATTACACTGTCATGACACATGTCATGAACATTATGAATGGTTATGAATGGTTATGACTGTTGTCATAAAGTGTCATTCGGAAAATTATGTCACGTTTAATGACACATTGACATTGTATGAGATGTCTTTTTTATGACAACCTGACATAAGCTAAGACAGAATAACTTGTCGATGTCTTGGTAATGACAACCTGACATAAGCTAAGACAAAATAACTTGGTAATGACAACCTGACATAAGCTAAGACAAAATAACTTGGTAATGACAACCTGACATAAGCTAAGACAAAATAATTTGTCCATGTCTTTGTAATGACAACCTGACATTAATAAAGACAAAATATCTTGGTTATGTCGACGTGACATTAACCAATAACATGACCTGTCATAAACATGTAATAGTAAGCCTAATAATCAAATGTAAAAAAACTATTTTGATTTATGTTGTAAGATTACATTGAACTGTCATATGTGGAAGGTTTTGATATTGACTGTCATGAGACCTTTATTATATTGTCATGAATGTTTCTGTTGGCCTGAAGTAAAGTGAAACAATTTGGACAGTTCATTAACATGTCATGAAGCGTTATTACACTGTCTAATGCCTTTATAACAGGCTCATGAATGATTATTTTGACCTCAGGTAAAGTGAAACAATTTGGACAGTTCATTAACATGTCATGAAGCGTTATTACACTGTCTAATGCCGTTATAACATGCTCATGAATGATTCTGTTAGCCTAAAGTAAAGTGAAACAATTTGGACAGTTCATTAACATGTCATGAAGCGTTATTACACTGTCTAATGCCGTTATAACATGCTCATGAATGATTATTTTGGCCTAAAGTAAAGTGAAACAATTTGTACATTTCATTAACATGTCATGAAGCGTTATTACACTGTCTAATTTTGACATTGACTGTCATGAAACCTTTATTATACTGTCATGAAGTATTGACTTTACCTCAAAGTGAAACAATTTGGACTTTTCAGTAAATATTATTACACTTAATTATACACACAACAGTGTTAACTGCAGTAGTATCCCCTTTATAGATGTAACATGAAGCATATCAGTATTACATGTGGAAAATACCTTAACAAAAGCAATATAAGTCAAGACAGTCTGTTTTATTTGCATTGAGACACTAAACAAAAAATATATACATACACTTAAAACAGAAATAAGAACTACTTTAAAATCAAATGCACTTTCCAGTCCTTAAATTAACAATCCAGAGATTGTATGTTATATAATATATGTTATAATGGCTGCTAAAAATCACCAGGAAGAGATCAGCTTAAACACAAAAGGAGGGCAAATGGCACTCAGCCTTCAAACTTTGTAGGCATGTTAGCTTCAGCATATAACTAGTGCAAACTTGTAAGTGAATACGGTGCTTAAACAGGCAGATTGCAGATCAGCAAATCATAGAGCTATTAGCACACACAATAATAACAGAAATATACATTAGATCAGGTTGAAGTAAATAAAAGATACATAAAATAAAAGAGACTGTGTAGGCCTACTGCCCTGGCAGTGCGTAGTATGGAGCATGACAGCCAGCTAACATTTAAAAGCCCAATAAAGAATAAAAGCCACAATGCTTGACTTCTCTTGTTTCTTTGTGAATCTTGTATTGGTAGGTTTTTCTTTGTAAAACTGTAGCATAGACATGAAAAAATAAATCAATATACACAAAGTACCAGACCTATACAGACAGTAGACAATACACACTAAGTAGTATATGGTAAGTATACACACAGCTATGCTATTCCTATCTAAGTATTAAACAACACATGACTGTAAAAACACAGCTTAGCATGTATGACAAAGTATAGTGAGCTAACAAACAATTAGCTTCTGTAGTAGTGTACCTGCTAGCTAACAGGGCCACATGTGCAATCAAATAAACATACAAGTAGCTTACTTTACATTCTTACACCTGAAAGCTAATGTTAACATTACAAACTATCAACACTTACAGACAAATAGTCTCCAAGGCAAAGGCGTTATAAAGAAATACTCAGCAGCATGTATAGGCTATGATGTCCCGGTAGACTGCATACAACTGTGAAAAAAATTGTAAGCTAGGCAACTACCGGAGATTTGGCGCTAGATCCTGTATGCAACACGTGAGGGCTCACTCTGACGCTTTTTCCAAAAATGAAAATATTAAAACTTCATATTTACTTTGAAAAACTGCTATACAACAATAATTACTGACTTATAGTTAAGGCAGCACAGACTGTCTTGACATATTGCAATTGCAAGTATTGTTATAGCAGTTTTCCTAAGTGAATATTGAAGTGTTAATATTTTTTATTTTATCTTGGTTTTTGGAAAAAGTGTCAGAGTGAGCCCTCACGTGTTTCATACAGGATCTAGCGCCACATCTCCGGTGTTTCATGTAGCCTACATTTTGTTCACAGTTGTATGCAGACTATAGGACCAGCATAGCCTACAGATAAATGCTGCAGGGTATTTCTTTATAACGCCTTTGCCTTGGAGACTATTTGTCTGTAAGTGTTGATAGTTTGTAATGTTAACATTAGCTTTCAGGTGTAAGAATGTAAAGTAAGCTACTTGTATGTTTATTTGATTGCATATGTGGCCCTGTTAGCTAGCAGGTACACTACTACAGAAGCTAATTGTTTGTTAGCTCACTATACTTTGTCATACATGCTAAGCTGTGTTTTTACAGTCATGTGTTGTTTAATACTTAGATAGGAATAGCATAGCTTTGTGTATACTTACCATATACTACTTAGTGTGTATTGTCTACTGTCTGTATAGGTCTGGTACTGTGTGTATATTGATTTATTTTTTCATGTCTATGTTACAGTTTTACAAAGAAAAACCTACCAATACAAGATTCACGAAGAAACAAGAGAAGTCAAGCATTGTGTCTTTTATTCTTTATTGGGCTTTTAAATGTTAGCTGGCTGTCATGCTCCATACTACGCACTGCCAGGGCAGTAGGCCTACACAGTCTCTTTTATTTTATGTATCTTTTATTTACTTCAACCTGATCTAATGTATATTTCTGTTATTATTGTGTGTGCTAATAGCTCTATGATTTGCTGATCTGCAATCTGCCTGTTTAAGCACCGTATTCACTTACAAGTTTGCACTAGTTGTATGCTGAAGCTAACATGCCTACAAAGTTTGAAGGCTGAGTGCCATTTGCCCTCCTTTTGTGTTTAAGCTGATCTCTTCCTGGTGATTTTTAGCAGCCATTATAACATATATTATATAACATACAATCTCTGGATTGTTAATTTAAGGACTGGAAAGTGCATTTGATTTTAAAGTAGTTCTTATTTCTGTTTTAAGTGTATGTATATTTTTTTGTTTAGTGTCTCAATGCAAATAAAACAGACTGTCTTGACTTATATTGCTTTTGTTAAGGTATTTTCCACATGTAATACTGATATGCTTCATGTTACATCTATAAAGGGGATACTACTGCAGTTAACACTGTTGTGTGTATAATTAAGTGTAATAATATTTACTGAAAAGTCCAAATTGTTTCACTTTGAGGTAAAGTCAATACTTCATGACAGTATAATAAAGGTTTCATGACAGTCAATGTCAAAATTAGACATGTTAATGAAATGTACAAATTGTTTCACTTTACTTTAGGCCAAAATAATCATTCATGAGCATGTTATAACGGCATTAGACAGTGTAATAATGCTTCATGACATGTTAATGAACTGTCCAAATTGTTTCACTTTACTTTAGGCCAACAGAATCATTCATGGGCCTGTTATAAAGGCATTAGACAGTGTAATAACGCTTCATGACATGTTAATGAACTGTCCAAATTGTTTCACTTTACCTGAGGCCAAAATAATCATTCATGAGCCTGTTATAAAGGCATTAGACAGTGTAATAACGCTTCATGACATGTTAATGAACTGTCCAAATTGTTTCACTTTACTTCAGGCCAACAGAAACATTCATGACAGTATAATAAAGGTCTCATGACAGTCAATATCAAAACCTTCCACATATGACAGTTTAATGTAATCTTACAACATAAATCAAAATAGTTTTTTTACATTTGATTATTAGGCTTACTATTACATGTTTATGACAGGTCATGTTATTGGTTAATGTCAAGTCGACATAACCAAGATATTTTGTCTTTATTAATGTCAGGTTGTCATTACAAAGACACGGACAAGTTATTTTGTCTTAGCTTATGTCAGGTTGTCATTACCAAGTTATTTTGTCTTAGCTTATGTCAGGTTGTCATTACCAAGTTATTTTGTCTTAGCTTATGTCAGGTTGTCATTACCAAGACATCGACAAGTTATTTTGTCTTAGCTTATGTCAGGTTGTCATAAAAAAGACATCTCATACAATGTCAATGTGTCATTAAACGTGACATAATTTTCCGAATGACACTTTATGACAACAGTCATAACCATTCATAACCATTCATAATGTTCATGACATGTGTCATGACAGTGTAATGACAGTCTTATGACAGTCTTATGACAGCGTTATGTATATGCCTTCAAATAAAGTGTTACCGAAAATTCTCATTCAATATAATGTCCATTATTTTTTAGCTAATCATCATGTTTATTTCTTGGGGAAAAGGTACACTTTTGTTAAACAATAGACCAAAATGTAAAGCATTTTACCGCCTTTCAGCTCACTGTTTTGGTTATTGTTGCTTGCCACTTTACTGTTTTAGGTCGCTTTCACTGCCTCTTCTTATCGGTGCCGTTTTCAGTTAAATAGCTCTAAATAAACCCACTGAATGCTACCTGCCCAACATTTAATGACACACATGTTAAGTTAGTGACTGACTAGTTGGGAGAGACAAAAATAAATTATTTTAAGGAGAGTGAATGATGGACATCAAATGCTTGCAAGTTAATGTTTTTGCCACATCACGTATATCCATTATGTGTTTAGAGCTTGTTTCTACTTCCCCCAAGTGGCCCAAAAAAATCAATCAATGTCCTTTTAAAGAAAACGGTCCCGTTTTTTTTTTTTTTTTTTACCAAACTCATTGATGTGGCTCTACAGTGTTAGTCTGCCAGCTTTGCTGCTTGTTCTCCTTATCATCCCTTATTGTAGTTCACATAAGCACCACATTAATGTTTAAACACACCAGCCCTTGGTTCGTGCTGTGTTATTGATGTTCTGCAGGTCAGTCCTGGAAGCGCTTCCTTTGGATGTTGCCCCACCCTCTCTGTTAGAGGAGACCCATAGAAACACAACTGTAAACTAAACAGCGCTCCAACAAATCTGAATATGAGATTTCAGACATTACTGCAATCACACGCTCTGTTCTCTTCTCACAGGAACTCTAGAAAGGAGCTGAATGACATCCGGTTTGAATTCACTCCTGGGCGAGGTAAGAGCTCTGCATGGATATGAAGGTGATAACATCTTCAGGCACTGTGAATTGTTTTGTGTGTGTGTGTGTTTGTGAGAGAGAGAGTTAATAGCAGTGTTAATATCTAATACAATTACCTGCTAAGTGGAAAGTTGCAGGCTTTAACATTTGTTATGTTAATCCCTCACAAGACACGGCTGATGGTGTTTCTCAGGAACTGTTCTCAGCCGGCCTGGTCCACGGGCTTGATGTTGTTATTGGTAATGTTCCACCACTTTTTTGTAATCAATTGTGTCTGAAGTGAATACATTCTTATCCTAGCACGTGTAATATAAAACATCACTTTAAGAGTTTCACACTCGAAATGCTATTATCAGAGATGGACATTGAGTTCATTTGGAGAATCCAAAGAAACTGACATAACTACAGTTGATAGAAAAATTATTTTGAAACTATACAATAACCATAATAAAAAAGAAATACGGAAAGTGATAACATTAAATATCTTGTTTTTCTAGTGTTGACATTTACACCAGACATGTCTTCTACTGTTCTGACGTTTGAATATGGTAAATATGATTTGATATTTATCGTACATTATGTTCTTCTGTGTCCTCTGCATTGCAGTTGCTGCTAACCTTCAGAAGATTGTAGATGACCCAACTACCTACAAAGTATTGACCTTTAAGCTGGTGAGTTTTCAGGTGATTGATGGATGATGTCACCCTGCCAGGTTTATCCTGGCCGACAATGTCGAGACGTAGACAGCTTGTCGATGAAAAGTTCAGTGAAGAATGTAAGAGCTTGAGTTATTAGAAAGGCCACAAAGAAAACAAATACCTCCAGCATCAAGATAATGTTTGGTCTGTGAAGGAGATCAGACATGCTAGGAGACAGGGGTGAGGGATTCAAGTAGTATTATGCACAGCAATTACAGAAGCAGTCATTAACACTGAAAATATTACTGTCCAACAACGCAACATACCAATCTGAATCAATTCTAAATGGCTTCACAAATTCCAATAATCAATTTTGTATGCTTCAAAATAACTTACGGTATGTGATAGGGGGAAGAAAGCAAAGTGTATCGCAATCAGACAGAAGCACCCGGACAATGTAAAGCATACTTGCGCTAGTTATCTTGTAGTTTGTCTTCCAAAAATACTTTTTCACAGTAAGTGGTTTTTTCTTCTTCAGAAAAGTTACCAAATTTTTTATTTTAGTTTTTGCAAATATTGAACCAGTGATGTTGGTCACTTAATTAAACTTTAATTCCACTATTATCATGCTGATAGAAGTCTGTAAAATGCGTTAAATTTTTTCACCCCAGTCGTTCAGAAAGTGAACTTCAAAACTTGGCTGATCTGCTTGTTATGTTTAATTTTGCCTTTAAGTGGAGTAAGAGCCTGGCAATAGTCAACTTTAACAATACTTTTTTTTTTTATAATCATTTATCTTTTCACTTCTAAACTTACATTACATATATAGTATGTGCAGTTAAGTATCTATTAATCTATCAGCTACCATATCAATACACAATAAAATAAGATACACACTCAATGAATTATTATTTTATTTAAAATAAACATTGCTTGTTTTAAAACAAGGTGTAGTTGCAAATTTTGATATTTGGCTAGTCACTCGTATTTTGTGGCAAAATTTTGCTTCAGTGTTTCGAAGAGTTTTAAGTATCTTCCAAACTGAGTGTGATCTAATATCTATATTTGTTATGTTTGTCTGGTCCAGCTGCACAATGCTTGTTCACATTAAGCATGTTTTTTCACTTCACTCATTTTGAGTATAGTAATGGCAATGTGTCACATCTACGCATGATCCAAAATGACCTTGTTATTTCCATGTATATAATTACAGCAGAAGAGAAGACTGATGAAGACTTAAGTGCATGTTGCGTATGCGCCACTTTAAGGAGTCATTTGTCAGAAGTGATAATGTCAGCCCTTATGAATTGGACAAAAGTATGTAAATGATGTTTTAATGACCCTTTCTCCGTCGTTGTGGGTAAACAACATCTGTTCTCCGGGTCCCAGTGCTTTACAAAGTGACCTCTCTGTCATGGTTGCCTTATGTGAGTGTTGCAGGTGGACCAGTCTCTGGAGAGTCATAGAGTGAGGGCAGTGCAGGGTGCACCACTTATATTAATGGACTGGCTTCCATTTCCATATGTTTACTCTGCTCCATTGCAGCCAGTGTAAAAATCCTCTGTCTCCAGCTCTGCACTGCTTTTTTTCAAAACAAAGAGTTACGAATGTGGTGTCACAACACACACAGCGAGTGAGAATAATGACCCTCACTGCTAGTGAAACACCTAATGCAGACAATTTACGGTGTGGGTGCCACTTTATGACTTAACTGAACAAGAGGTCACTGTAGACTCAGAAAGAGTGACTTGTTTCCATAACAGTGGCTCCATGTTCATCAGGCAAGTGCAGAGCTCCAGAGACATGGTGCGTCTCTCCCCCTTGATCGGGTGTGAATTGCTCGAGGCCGGCAGGTGTTAGGCCACCCATTCACACAGGATGAGAGTGGAATGAAAGAGAACAAGTCTCTGGTTTTCAGGGAACACTCAGAGACAAACTGAAATGCACAAAACATTTGGGTGAGATGAGGGGCTTAAAGTAGCCTGGCTCCGCCCGCCCGCCTACTTCCGGCCAAATTTCATTTTCCCTTCAGTAGTCAAATGAAATGAAGTACGATGGTCTGGTTGGACCAGGCTAGGCTTGAAGAAGGTTCAACTACAAAATAAATGTTGTGCTTTGTTACCGGGAGAGGTTCAGTTAAAGGATGATGGACTGTATTGCCAAAAGCATGTGGACACCCAAATAGAGTATGATCATGCCTGAACTATTGCATCATTCTATAGTCTCTACCAAAATACATATTGTGTATATGATACAGTTTAAAGGAATATGATATATATGTATGTTTCAATCTGTGCAAATTACATGGGAAGAAAAGCCAATAAGACCTTAAAGTTTGGTTTATTTTCAAATTTGATCGAACTGCACAATTGACATACTGCAGGTGAAATGACGCCAACACTGACCTTATTAGTGTCAACATATGACTCACCCACATTAAAATACTGTTTCCAAGTCAATGTAATTTTAGAATTATAGGAGTGCAATTGGAAAAACCTTCTGCAACAATATAACTAACATTTGCGAAGGCTTAAAATAACATTGATGTCAGTGTCTTTACTTATAGTTCAAAAATTGAGGCTGGTGATTTTCTATATTTTTCTCATTGGCAACAAATCCCATTAAAAGACCAAAACCAACAATACATTTGTCACTTTTTCACTAAATTGTGCAATTGTTGGGGCTTATCTTCAGATGAGGATTAATATGATGCATATGATGCTCTTATGAGTATCAACAGCTGTGTAATTACAGACTTACTTAATCAAGATAGATACAGTGTCTGAGCTCATCAGCTCATCAGAACATGTTCGGATTTGAAATGTTTCTGCACAGTGAAGGTGTCCATAGCATAGAGGAATAGTGTAGATCAGGCGACATAGGCAACTCTTTTAGACGGTAAGATCAACTAATAGTTGCTCCTGAATTTAATTACAAACCATATCATAGAGTTTTTGAAAAGCAGGTAATGAAATAAAAGACTCTATAACTTGCAGTTGTTTCAGTAGCCTAAATAATCTGTGCTGCTATTTTACAGAAAATGTAAAAAAACAAAACAATAACTTTACACCTGCTCTGCCTCCTCACGCAGGGGTCCGGCTGCGACGACTCGGAGATCCCGGACGAGGTGAAGCTGATTGGCTTTGCACAGCTGAGTGTGCAGAGCTGATGATGCCCTCTTCATGTAACTGAAGCAGGTGAGACAGTTCAGGGGCAGACAGACAGACAGACTGAGGAACACACCGCCACCACCACCACCACCTCCTGCAACATCTATCCCCTACCCTACACCCTTCCTGAAGACTCCCCCTCCCCACTCTTCCACCCTTACTTTTCCCATTCCCCGAGGCCAAGCTCTGCCACACTCTCCTTCGCGCTTGCGACCCTGCTCACTGTCCCCTGCCCTGACCGTTTAACCTTTTACAACATTCCACCGCCCAGCGCACAGACCGGGATCGGGATACAGCCCAGGAAACCTAAATATGTTACTCAGGTGGTGACGTACGTTTATTAATAAGATGTAGCTTTGAATGTTTTTAATTTATTCGTTCATTATTCTCACCTTTGTTTTACACCGCATTACCTACGTGAGTGCAGAAAAGGTCTCATTATTTATTGAAATTAAGTTTATTTGTCTTGTTTCTCACGCTGTTTCTTCGCCTCAGTGAAACTCAAATTTGCTTTGACTGGCATGTCAAAAATCAACTCATTTGTGATGTATCCTTGGGTGGGGTGGGGGGCTGACATTTCAGAAAAAAAGCACATTTTTTCCTAATAACGTACAGTAATGAATGTCATAAAAAGAGAATGGATTGTATATCTGTGTCATGACATTACATTGACCAGAAGCAGGGGAACGATTAGCTTGAGTGTGCAGAAAACATAATGAGACCTGGATGCTACTGTGTATGATTTGCTGCTCTCAACAGTGCGAATGCTTCAAAATGTTAGAGGTGCCTTGTTAATTTTTCTGTGCCTAAGAAAGTTGTTGATGAGTGAGACCACGGGAAGAGCAGAACCCCACTGATTCCCATTTCACAGATGTATTAATCCAGCAATGACACAATTCAACTCAAGTATCTTAACTTAATGAGACAAGCTTTAATGCACTTTTGGGCTGAGCGTGTGCACCCGACAAGCAGATGCTTAGCCCCTGGAGACAAGTTAACTTGTGTGCTTTTGTCGTCAAGACAAATAAAACATAACTGAACGTGTAGTTGTGTTATCTGCTCATAGACAGAAACCACAAGTTTAAATTTCTTTGCTCTGTCCTGCTGCACTACAAAACCTTTTATTCCCAAAAATATAGCCGTTTCTAAAATGTACTGTATGACAATGCATCTGTGGATGAAACCAAAAGGCAACTATTGAGAGGGTGATGAGCCATTTCTTTGTCCAAACAAGTCCAGTAGCTCTTAATTATTTTAAAGTATTGAGGTGGTAAATATTAACTCCTACTAAATTCTTTATTATGAAGTAATTTATTGCTTTTTTATGTACAGTATGTGAACCATTTCAGCATATAACCCCTGTTCCCTCTCTGTAATCGGCTGATGTCAAATTTCTGATGAAAAGCAACAATAAAGACTTGCTATTATTTAAAAATTGTGGAGTGGAGTATTCATTATTTAGCCTGGCTGTCGCCAGACAGCTCAATCATCGCCGGAAGCCTCGGCTGGGTTCACCCAGGCTATTCATTATTAGCTGACGTGCCAATCATGACTTGATAGCACACAACTTATAATATCTGACATATACAGTATCTCTCTTAAATGTGTGATTTAGCAGATGCGCTACAAAAGGCCCACTCACAACTGTAATTTTGCCTCATGGAGGCATTTAATACATTTACAGCATGGACTTAAAGTCAATTCATGTTCATTTTATGTAATCACAAATCATAAATTTGCCTCAATTGGTTTAACAATCTGAACAGCATATGGCACCCTCTGTCTTCAGAACCTAGATTCAGTTAGGATATCCCTCTACCAGGATGAACAGACATTCAACAGATGTTTTGTGGTAAAAAATAATCTAACGAATCATGAGCCATAAAGGGTGAGCAGCTAACAAACAGTTGCATTTTGGTTGCAGTGTCGAATTAAATCTAGGATTGTATTTATTGTGGCTTTAAAGTGAGACTGCACATTTTATGAGAAGGGATGAAATATTCTTCCATATAAAGTTGAATTCATGAGCAATACATTGTACTGTTGCTTTATTTAAACACTCCATGGTTTTGTTTGGTTTGGTCTGATTTGACCAATAGTTCTAGTAGCTAATGTTATTCAATACTAGCAGACTTTAGATCAATGTAACTGACTCTTGTTATACAACGTTTACCCCTATCCTGTCATTTCAGATTTGTAGGCCAATCCGACGTAGTTGGGGAAGTTACATAGACATGCTTTAAAAGGCTAAATCATTTAAAATAAGCCCTCATGGGATCAATGTACAACTTCCTAATTTTAATTAAACTCAAGTAACCCCCTGCAAGTCTAGAACAGGGAACTTGAAACGGACAACAAATAGACGCAGTGATATAACTTTAATTATTCAAGTATTTGTTTTTTAATATAAAAAACATATAACATATAACAACAACCCCTTGCGAGATAGATGCTTTCACAGTAAATGTCACATTAGCTTAATACTACAAAACCTTTGAAAAAATCACATAGTTTTTCCATTATGCCAGTAGCAGTGCTTCAGTAATCACTGATATGCAGGATACGTATGACAGTACATCCAGTCTGTGATGGTCTTAGCTACAGTAAAACTCATACTTACACAATATGATGCTGTATTTCTCTTGATTTGTGGAGGAGCTGATGGGCTGATATAGCTGCTGACGTATAACCAAGAGCAGTGAGTGGAGTAATGAGGAGCTGGTTGCTGAGACACAATTACCTCAAGCATTGATATGGCAAAGAGGGGGGAAAATCATATATGCATCTGGCTTTTTTTTAAAAAAAGAATAGGCAGTGAAATCATAACAATATGTAAACAAAAACATCAGGCAGATTTATACAAAAAATTAGTGGTTTTCATTATTATCAACGTTTAAGAAAAATGATTGCTTTGTCGTGGGATAAGATTAACATTTGCATTTTCACTGTTTTCAAAGTCCCCTTTCCCTTTTTAATAATATCTTTTAAATATAACTATAATAGATTGTTAAATATTAATTGAATACTTTAGTGTTGGTGGCATAGAAACTCTCTTTTGGAGTACACCCCTGCAGGAAGATCAGGGTGCTAAGTCAGCAGCCATGCAGTGGACATAGCAAGGCAGAAGGTTGTCAGTGTGGGGGCTTGAACCAGGTGTAATGCCATCTTCACCCCCTAGTACTTAATGCCTACCTCTGATTGACTTAATGCTTATAAAGAATATTCTGCATAAAATGGACCTGGAATACATGATCAAAACTACCTTCAGACAGTAACAACACCATCTAAATGTCTTAATTATGCATGAGAATATGCGCTTTACAAGCCTCATGCATTCATTAACAATCGTGAGGTGTAATCAGCAGAAATAGACATAGATGGGTGATGATGAAAACAGTTGTCAGGATATGGAGACATGCAAAAGCCCCCAATGTTTTTACAATACTCAAGTGTGATGCATTTTAAAAAGGAGAAAGGAAAAAGAAAAAGAAAAAGAAAAAAATGCTTCTGTTTTGTTCAGCGGTCATCGTTGCCCCCCTAACATCTCAGGTGCTTCTTGCTGGACATGTCATTCCAAATCAGATGCATCTCCTCCGGGGAGATCTGGTGCACGGTGATTACCCGTCGGTACCTGCACAGACTGTAGGCCATTTTCCAGTGATTAAAGCCACTGTTCTGATAAGGGTGTACGCCCATCTTACGCAAACACAGTCCCACATACACATCCTCCAGGTGCAACAGTCTTGTGTGTAATGACGTCTTGTAGATCAGCTCGGCTATGTCCGACGAGAACACGTAGCCGGTGCCCGAGCAGAAAGGCGGATATTTACTGTCGGGGTACAAGTCTCTGGACATGTACCACTTACTGCGCATATCCCTAATAGGACCACCGTTAATGACGTAGCCGGTGAAATATCTCCTGCGTGGCTTGGTACTGGGCTTCAGCAGCTTGTAGATCAGATTGTCCATGTTGACGAAGATGTCACTATCCGTCTTCAGGACGTACTGCGCCTGGGGGCAGAAGGTGGACACCCAGCGCATGCCCATCATGGTCTTGAGGGTGAGGTTGTGGTAAGAATCGATGAAGTTCTCCACCACAATGTCATGGAAGATCTGGCTCTCCTGCTCCACCATCTGGTTGAGGACGGGGTCCGTGTTCCTGCCCAGCAGAAAGATGGTGAGGATGCGCACGTCGCTGTAGGTGCTCTCATCCCCCCAGGTCTCCCGGATGGCCTGCCGCGCGTCAAACTCCTTGTGCGTGGAGCTGATGAGAATGACCAGGAAGGGAGTGACACTTTCGCACTTCTTCGGCTCGCTGATGACAAACTCAAAGGCATGTGGGTTGAGGGAGCGGGCGTGGATGTTGGTGAAGGTGAGGTTCTTCGGGGATTTGGGAATCTTACGTATAGGAATAGACATGTGGCCGACATACGTGGACGTCGGGCGAGAGATACTCAAATACCACAGAGCACTCGCCCAGCAGACCACTGTCAACAGGTACAAACATGACACTTTTGAAGGCATTATGCAGCATGTAGGTGTATTTTGATGAGATGGATCTTATAAGGCCTTCTTTGCATGAGCAATGTTTCACCCAGCGAGGCAGCACTAAGCTGCTCCAGCGGGCACTCTGACATTAATTGTCAGTAATGGATTACTTTCCAGAGAAGCGATGCAGTTTGCGTTTTAATGCAAAGCACTTTAAAATCTTATAGACGTCCAATTTCTCTTGGTGACACTTCTGCTTCTCCATTTACATCTGAAAGAGAGAGAGAGACAGAGAGAGAGACAGAGAAAGACAGAGAGGGAGAAATGGTACATTAATATAAAATAAATAGATCAAACAGGCCCTAGAAAAGTATTTTTAATAAATCATGACAGAAACCATATATTTCCCACCAAATCCAATATACTCTGCAATTACATTTTAAATATACAAAAGGAACATCGTAGATTTAGCTATCAGCAACTATAGCCAAAACAAGACAAACAAATGAGGAAATACTGCATTTGATAATAATACTGGCTCCATGAATTTATACCATAAATAAGCCCAATTACTGTAGAACCAATGCAAACACACGTCACGTCGTTAGTTGTTGGGAGTCAAAATTCATCACAACACAAAAATGAATTTGTTTCCTTTGAGTAAATCTAGTTGAATGAAAGGAAAAGACTCAGGTGAGATCAATATCTAGAAAACGTGTTGGGAGAGAATGTAGTGAAATCAGCCTTCTAACAAAATGTATTAATTTTTGAAGTTTAAATATCATTCAGTGGCAGCATCTATTGAGACGTTAGGGTTTTCTGTATACAGCGTTACAGCTTTGGGGGCAAATTTGCTTTGTGACTATTACTGCGATTTTCAATTTCATTTTTTCTGTTCTCTTCCATTCAATGAAAAACAAAACAGAACACTTAATGGCTATGCTCATGTAGACCTACTAATGAAGCATATATGTTTCAAAGGGCAATAGGAAGCAGAGTCTCAACACAATGACATCTCGTTGATGTCCTGGAGCGCTGAAAATGCATCAGACTGCATCATATTATTCTGGTAATATTGTTTTCTTCATTGGTGAAAGCAGCAGTAGCACATTGTTAAAAATATTCAAGTCATGCACTACATCGTTTTCCTTTAGAAAAAAGTACAAAAGGTTGGTTAGTTGCTGTTGAGCTAAACAAAGAGATGAAACTCGCTATGAAGCTTGCTGAAGCCAAAAAGAGCTGCAATGCTAATTCTCTGCAATAAGCAATAAGTGACCATTTTCACAACACATTGGCTCACAAGGTCAATTGATACTATTTCATCATACAAATAACCACTACAGCTGCTTTAAGTACAGTATGCATGTCAAATGTACTTGGTAACTTTATTTTTTATTTTTTTATAAGTCATGTATTTTGTGAAAGAAAGTAACAAGAAATGCAACAATATTTTCAACGTTCAGCAGATGATTCTGGTGCCCGGGTTGACATTTCACAAGAGCAGACAAATGCCCCTTTACATTTAAACAGAAGTCAAAAAAGAAAAAGAACAAGAAAAATAAAATTAAATAAAAAGGTTTACAAGCTCTCTTGTTCTGTGGTTCAAAAGAGCTGAGGGGCTGGTGGCATTCTGTATGACAGCTTGACACAGTGGCACAAAGGTAACACCGTGCCATGATAAGACTTTCCCCTGAGGTAGTTCTTTCCCTCTGGTTTGTTCAATACTGCTGCTATACTGTCTGCCTGTTACTGCGCTGACAGAAATCTGACATGTCTATTTTTTTGGCATGGAGCCTACATTTGGTTGAGCGTTTGCGCAGGTAGCTGAGTAGCTATAGTATGTGATAGTCTGTGTTCACATATCCTATCTTTGAAACTCCACTTTAGTTCTGTGAAGGCAGATCTGACATTGTACCACACGACCATAATGTACTTCAACTCTCTGATTCCATCTTCAAAGCATGGAGAATAGCAAAACCTGGTCTGAAATGTAGCCATGGTGACTTGAAGTCCATTTAAAAATAGACTGCCATTGCATGCACTTTGCACCCTGAGCTATCCTGAGAGACATTACATTAACAACAAATGATACATACATTCTTTAACAATGCCTTTTTCTTTGAAGAAGGTAAACTGTCACACAAATTTGTTCTGCACTTTTATGCCAGTTGATAAGAAATCAACCTTGTAATCTTGCATCCGCACGCTTTAGTTGATGTTGGTTTAAGAATAGTTTATAGAGCTGCAGATTATCAGACTGAGACATAAACTGTTACTTCTCAGTTTATTTTGTACTCAAACATTTCCCCGGGAGTCTTTCAGCAAAACTCTTTACGCTGAGAATATTTGCTCACAAAATCAGACTCCCCCCTTGCCAAATTATATCTTATATGATTTAGAGAAGCAAACAAGCGCTCTCTTTAACAACAGCTTGATGAGGTGTAGGGATTACACAGTGACGCCAATATTTTCTAATACCAGAGGTGGGATAAGGGGGTCAGGTAGAGTGAAGACAGAACAACAGGTGAAGCCCAAGCAAGGCCAAGTACACTTTCGATTTCTTCAGTTTACTGCATATTACACATACTGTAAATAATGTTCCTCATTTTGCACATTTCAATCTATTTACTTATTATTTTATACTGTTTTTTTACTTACCTTTGCATTATTTGGAATAATAAATTGTATATCAGTGATTCTTGAGAACCGGGACAAAAGGCCGTCTTCCATATGTAACTGCTGTTATGTTTAAAACTAAAAATATAAAAAATTGTAGATGTTATTAGGGATTACGAATAGAATGTCTGGAGCACAATTATCCCCTTAAATTTTATTTTATCATTATTATTGTCAAATATGACACTTGTTATCTTCTCACGACGTCCAAAACAGTGTGTCCTCAGAGAAGGTTTCAATCTTTCATATGCAATAAAACCTATTAAAAATGTACTTTAATGATTAAAAATAGCTTTTTTCATCAAAAGCAACACTAAATAATCTCTCATATCAATAGAAACTGTTTTTCTACAAAACATTCATGTTTTATATGGTTTCTAAGTGGTGGGACAACTTAACTGTAAATCAACACCGTCAGACATTTCATTATGTAAAATGTAATAAAATCAGGTGAAATAAGGGGCAGCTGTCACTTTGAAGGACCTCTTGTCAAATTCTACCTCTTCAGAGTACATTAGAGTCAGACAGGCTCTGATAAGTGTTGTAGTTTTAAAATATTTTACATTCCGAATCTTGAAAGTTCTGTGTCACAACCATAATATGTCAACACCGACTTACAATTTCTGAAGAAGTTATTTAACATTTTTTTATCATTTTATTTTCCTGATGTAGTTCATACTAGCACCTATCATCAACAGAAAAAACAAATGGCTACTAGATACATTCCATTTGTTATGTTTAAGAAACGTTAAATATGTCAACACCGTCAGACAGGAAATCTGACGGAGTTGACATCTGACGGTGGTGATAGACCAATGACGGTAACAAAAAAAAAAGCTGGGAGGTTGTGTCAAAGCTTAGCTCAGTAGCTTAGTATATGTTGGATACATACATGTAATTTAATTTGACGAAACATAGGGTTTGTATTTTTTCAACATTGCACCCTGTTTTGTCCCACTTCTCAAGAATCACTGAGCTATTACATATTTCATCTTATCTAATTTTATCCTTCTGTTCTTATTGCACCGTGGGTCGGGGAAAAACGTAATTTCGATTCCTCTGTATGTCTGGCACAAATTGAGGAAATTGACAATAAAACTGACTTTGACTTTTGACTTTGATGGATGTTTACTCGAAGGTTAATACATTAGTGAAAACAGAAACCCAAAAAACAAACTAATGGCTGTATGGTTTACAGAAACAAAGACTGGGGCCAGCTTGTAGCAAGCATTCACTGTGTCCCACATTTTCACAGCAAAATCTCCCTCTCCAGACTGAACAAAATATTTATGAGGCAGAACTGAGGCAATGTTAGCCTGGTTCTACCAGACCATCATACTTAATTTCATTTGTACAGAAGACTACTGAAGGGAAAATGAAATTTGAGCGGAAGTAGGTAGGCGGGCAGAGCCAGACTAAGGCAATGTTTGTTTGACAGTTCATTTGCAGGGGGTGTGTTAAACAGAACTCTCCAGTGGCTATTCAGAACAAGCATTTCTACGTAAGCTGATCTGGGTCTCCCTAGTGCACAGACAACACCAGGTCAACTTGACGACTCCAAATTGTCCCTCAATGACTGATGTGGAATAAAGTACATTTCAGTCCTGCTGAATTCCATGCATGTCATGCATTAGTTCTGAATGAACTGAAGGTGATCTAGGCGTGAGCAAAACAGAAAAGTGAGAGCTATTACATAACGTGTTATTTTGCAACAGAGCCTCTTCTTCATCTGTAAATATTGCATATGCAATTTATTTTCCTATATTTATATCTACATTATTCCTTGAATTTACTTGTACTCTAAATGTCTGTTGCCATTTTGAAGAGTGTCCGAGATCAAAGAAATTAATTGCCAACAAAACTGTCTGTGAAGAGTGATGAGGGACTCAGCGACAGACTCAGTGGTGTCCCGTATTATTACCGTCACACAGTCAAACCAAATGCTAAATCACTAGGCTGTGTGGTTATAATGTTCACGAGGACCGTGCATCATTCAGTGCATCACTTAAGATTCAACATCAGACATTAAGAGTTTGTGTGTTTACATCTGCGGGTGAAATGGAGGAATATAAATGGACTACTTGCCATGGAATGAGTGGAAGCATATATGAGTTTAGAAAATAGATTAGTTATGAGCTAGGGGAGAGAAGGGGCATAGGAGCAAGGTGGGTAGGACAACTGACAGAAAGATATAGAACAAGGCCATGAGAGGTGGAGTAGATATGCCTAATTCACACTTTGTCCAATTGTTCAATTAATGAACAAATACTTGTACCAAGTTTTGACAGATATACTGTGTTCATTGCAAATCAGCAAATGGCAGCATACTATGCTGAACTGAGAAGGTAATTAGCATTATCGCTGTGTGCATTTTAGAAGCTAGCATGGCAAGCTGACTCTTAGTCTTGTTGGTTTTATAGTTTTTCACAGAGCATTTTAGTCCAGCCTGGTTACCTGCATGCGTGGAGGAAGAGATGTGGCTGCTGCTCTCACCTGTGTTTAGAGGACTGCAGGCCTGCAGACCTTTGCAGAGCTATCATTCCAATCAGCCCTCATAATACTGGGTGTCACACTGAGAGTAAGTCATACAAATCTCCTCACACTCTCTGTCGTACTATATTGGGTTGTACTGGACTGGCAAAAAGGACAGTTAAACATGAAAGAGTCTATAGGCCTATGGGGAGGAACATGACCTTCTTCAGGACATGAAACACGCACAAGAAACACAACATGGAGGCAAAATAATTAGCCTATACTACCAGGAGAGACCCAATTTAGCATGATTTATTATATAGCAAGAAAGTAAACTTGTATAGACAGCACAACACAAAGACAGCCATTCATTAAGACATACAATTTCTTTCTCTGAGCCTCTGGGTTGTCTGTTTTGGCGGTCCGACTTCTAAAAAGAGCTATTACACTCTCCTCTGTACGCCACAAAAATGTTTTGATTCATGGGCCCCAGGACATCTATAGACAGGTCTTTTAAAGTGTTTTCCCAATAACAACGTTTTAGAGTGAATAGATTGTCAGATTTAATTAACTGCGGTCTACGAAAACTGGAGTATTGAGGAGAGCCAGCATGCGCCGATGAAAATGCATAACCTTTTGCCTTTCATTTGACACAACACTTTTTGAATATTGCTGGTCAAAATCACAAAGCACACTATAGCAGAACTTTAGAGATAACAATGCTGTATGCCCTGCATTTTAACATGTCCCTGACAGTATGTCTACACCTCACTGTTTTAATACAAACCACTGCAGCGTTTGTATTTGGTGTTTTGTAATGTGTGGGTGAAATTACACTCAACAAAAATATAAACGCAACACTTTTGTTTTTGCTCCCATTTTTCATGAGATGGACTTAAAGATCTAAAATTCATTCCAGATACACAATATTACCATTTCTCTCAAACAGTGTTCACAAATCTGTCTAAATGTGTGATAGTGAGCACTTCTGCTTTGCTGAGATAATCCATCCCACCTCACAGGTGTGCCACATCAAGATGCTGATCTGACATCATGATTAGTGCACAGGTGTGCCTTAGACTGTCCACAATAAAAGGCCACCCTGAAATGTGCAGTTTTGTCTCACAGCAAAATGCCACAGATGCCACAAGCATTGAGGGAGCGTGCAATTGGCATGCTGACAGCAGGATTGTCAACCAGATCTGTTGCACGTGCATTGAATGTTCATTTCTCCACCATAAGCCGTCTCCAAAGGTGTTTCAGAGAATATGGCAGTACATCCAACCGGCCTCACAACCGCAGACCACGTGTAACCACACCAGCCCAGGACCTCCACATCCAGCAGGTTCACCTCCAAGATCGTCTGTGACCAGCCACTGAGACAGCTGCTGAAACAATTGGTTTGCATAACCAAACAATTTCTGCACAAACTGTCAGAAACCGTCTCAGGGAAGCTCAACTGCATGCTCGTCGTCCTCATCGGTGTCTTGACCTGACTCCCGCTCGTCGCCGTAACAGACTTGAGTGGGCAAATGCTCACATTCGATGGCGTCTCGCACGTTGGAGAGGTGTTCTCTTCACGGATGAATCTCGGTTTACATTGTTCAGGGCAGATGGCAGACAGCGTGTGTGTCGTCGTGTGGGTGAGCGCTTTGCTGATGTCAATGTTGTGGATCGAGTGGCCCATGGTGGTGGTGGGGTTATGGTATGGGCAGGCATCTGTTATGGACGAAGAACACAGGTGCATTTTATTGATGGCATTTTGAATGCACAGAGATACCGTGATGAGATCCTGAGGCCCATTGTTGTGCCGTACATCCATGAACATCACCTCACGTTTCAGCAAGATAATGCACAGCCCCATGTTGCAAGGATCTGTACACAATTCTTTGAAGCTGAAAATGTCCCAGTTCTTGCATGGCCACCATACTCACTGGACATGTCACCCATTGAGCATGTTTAGGATGTGCTTGACCGGCGTATACAACAGCGTCCACCACTTCCCACTAATATCCAGCAACTTCGCACAGCCATTGAAGAGGAGTGGACCAACATTCCACAGGCCACAATTGACAATCTGATAAACTCTATGCGAAGAAGATGTGTTGCACTGCATGAGGCAAATGGGGGTCACACCAGATACTGACTGGTTCTGAGTCCCCAGACCCCCAATAAAGCAAAAAAATGCACATTTCAGAGTGGCCTTTTATTGTGGACAGTCTAAGGCACACCTGTGCACTAATCATGATGTCAGATCAGCATCTTGATGTGGCACACCTGTGAGGTGGGATGGATTATCTCAGCAAAGCAGAAGTGCTCACTATCACACATTTAGACAGATTTGTGAACAATGTTTGAGAGAAATGGTAATATTGTATCTGGAATGAATTTTAGTCCATCTCATGAAAAATGGGAGCAAAAACAAAAGTGTTGCGTTTATATTTTTGTTGAGTGTATGAAGCTTGGATTCCTCCTTTTGTTTCACTCCTCCACTCAGACCTTTCATTTTACGAGCCTTTGTGTGTATTTCTCTCTCTTCACAATAACACATAATTGAATGATATATGAAGCACTGTTGACAGCACTAATGGAGCAGAGGTGTGTGAAAAATGATATGAAAATGGAAGCAAAGCGAGCGGTAAAGTCTTAAATCTCCCTTCCCCAGCATTATGTTGCTGAAAATCACATTTGTAAGCTTATGCCTAAGATTTCATCGACCTTGAAAAACAAAGAGAGATTGACCGTGCGCACATTTTCAAAACCATTTAAGATTGTTTTTCACAACATTAAATCGATCCACTCTATATTTCATGAGCGGTTTTTATTTTCTGCTATTCAAATCGGAGGAAAAGCAATGTTGAAAAGCCAATTTTTCAACTATCGCACACGTCCCCTGAACAAGAGTAAGCCTGCAAAGCTTTTTCATCAGCCTTTATCTATAAACCTGCATTTCAGAAAGACTGTTGTGTGGGCTACTGTTGGATCGGTTGTTCCGGAAACACAGATGGTTTGAGTATATGAACTGAGAAAACCCACTTCTTTAAATGAAGTGGCATCGCTTTCATCTACAGCCCTGGTAGATAACTCATGTATTAGTAGCTATATGTGGTGACATATATATCATTATTTATTTTACTGTGCAGCGCCTATTACTGTTTGCTAAGTCTAGTTCCCTAAGTTGCTATGGTGACCCAAAGTGTAGTAAAGCAGTAATTGGAAAAATGGCATTATGAAATGTAAACTTGGAGTTTGGGCAAAAGATATATTGCGATTAAAAGGCTGATGGAATTAAATACAAATTATCCACTTTGTGTTTTTATTTCATAATGTCTTCTGTTATTCAAGATCCCTAACAGACAAGTTATCATAGGCATACATTTTAAATTGCTACAATGAGAATTTTACATGCGTCTGATGTGGTTTTTATTTTTGAACAACACACTTACTCAAGTGTAATTTTCTTGAAATCACATTAATTTTTAATCTCCCTCAATTAAAAGTCAAGAATATATGAGTTTGCAAGTTTTTTTCTTTTAAAGAACTTCCAGATGTTAAAGGTCTCCTAAATCACTGAAAAGATTATGCTCAATGTATGGCCACTGGAGGGTTCCAAATCACACTTGTTTAAGTTTCATATTGAACTATGATTGGCTCACAAACTAGTTTTGATGTCACAACGCGATCACTCGTAGGTACATGTCTTGAACTGAGATTTAAGATGAAACTTTTCCCTTCAGCAGATGAGTGTGAAAACACTCATCTGGTGACAAAGTGTGGACACATCAATCTGCACTGAAGCTCAAAAATTAAAGTGAAGCAAAAATAAGCAAAACAATTTTTTTTAGAAAAGAGGGACTTTGGGTCTCCGGTCTCCTACTTTTGTCTTGACTTACATGTTCAGCCTTGTAATATCAAAGTGATTCTTGAAATAACAAAACAAGTAAAAGTTTAAAAAAAAAGAGTAAAAGTATAATTTTCTGATCAAAGGGTAACATCACGTATATCCAGTCTCATCACTGTATCAGTCTCATCTGATATGATTTCATAACAGATTAACAAAAGCATCCAATTCTCTATTTTCCCTCTTTATTGCTCCCTGACTGGAACATTAGGCCTATATTGTCATTTACATATTTTACGCTTAGGGCTAGGTAATTGAATAAGTGAAACTACGTTAAGCTGAACGAAAAACTTTTGATAGATTGAACATAAAGACAGAAACATAAAGCTGGCATCACAGTTCCTTTACTCTGCCGTGAGAGCTGATTTCCCTTGAGTATGTGCATGGCTTGGAGAAAATAAAAATCAGCTAATAAATGGTGATTCTCTTAATTACAGATTTTTCCTGGGTGGAGCACTGTGTTCTACATACAGTAATTCTAGTTGGATGCAGAATTGTTATTTATATGTTCACGACATTAAGGAAGTGAAGGAACTATTCTACTCAGGGGGATGTTGTTGAGCCGTTCAGGTTTCGTTATCATATGGACCTTACTTCACTACATTTTAAATCAAAAGGGAACGGCAGTAGTGCCAGAGCAGTGCATGGCTAATTTTAATTATTGTCTTGATGAATTGGCACAGCAGGGCATGCGAGCTGTAGTGTGTGGTGTGCATGGGGCTTAAGCAATTTACAACATCTAACGAGTTTCTTTTTATGGCCTTTGCAAGAACCAAAAACGCAAGAGCAAAAATGTAAGAAGTGGATTGAACAGTGTTCTTGCTTGCTTAAACGTAAAACTTAAAACGTAACCGTAACTAGCTTATTACATGAAATTACTATAACTCCATATTGTAAAACAATAACAATGTCATATCTACTCTTAACATGTATTTTTACATGAATCATGAACTGTTGAGGATGCTGAGTTACTGCCTCGACCTGCAGCTTCAACGTTTTTAGGACAATATCAACTATCCAGTCATCCGCTGCGTTTCAATTGTCGTTCAACATGCCCTCGTTCACTTGTCCTCGGTGGAATCCCAAATAAATCAAGAGCTGTGTCTGAAACAATAAGATTCATTCCCAGGTTCCACATGAAGATGACAGGCGGTCCCTGTCGGAGGAGTTATAACGGGGACAGGGGAACTAGAGGAGGGATAAAGAGCACATAAATATCCTGAATTAATGGTTACCACGGGGACTGCTTGCAGCGTTCGGCCATCAGGTGTTGACGGAAAACACTAGCGATGATGCAGGGTGAATTGGAGGCTTTCAAAGGCATTCAGACGGGAATCTGGCGTCCTGCTCATCCCAGCAGGACGCCAGCTTCCCGTTTGAGTGCAGCATTCTTTATCCCTGAACAGATGCTGCCCAGTGTCCACTATTCTTTGTTCCATTCTCCAAATGGACGTGAATAGAAATGCTCGCCTTGATGCCTGTAAAGTAAAATGAGGTATTTACACAAGAAAACTAAAGCTCTGTCCAAGTTTTTAAATCAACTACATCCTCCATATTTTGATGAGCTACTTACCATGGTGACTTACAGGGAACAACACGTCTTAATATTGCTATTTACATTCATGGCTGAGTGAGTTTGAACCCAGTAATGTATCTCAGGGATGTGTTATTGTTACACCCAGCTGGCTCAGTGGGTTCTAAATGCCACAGGACTGAATAGAGGCAATGAGAAAATGTTGAAAAATGAACTACAATGAAACCTTTCTCTTCATTATCAGCGTTAAAGTGTAACCTTCTGCCCTGTGACAAAATGAGCGAGTTACCAATAACCAATACATTGCTCAATTTATGACAGACAGTCTGAAGGGAATGAAAATGGATAATACAGTGTATTGCACATTGCTGATTCTAGAGGAACACCATATATATTAACAACACAATGAATGGACATGCTTCAATTTGGAATGCCTCATGACACTAGTACATCAACAGGGTCCACTGCCCTGCATCAATCAGATTAAGTGCTCTGTGGACTGACATCTTATTCCCTGTCACTGTACTACTGAAAACAGCAAGTGGATAATGTATCTGCTCTCAGGCTGCTGATCAGTAGCCACGTAGTAAAGACTAATGAGCACAAAAAAAGTGAATTCAGCATATACTGTAGATATAATATGAATGCTGATCTGATTGTATTAATAATTACTAGAAAGTTGGTAGAACTTTTCTTGTAGAAACACGTAAGTCTTAAGACATGAATCGTGTAGTTTACCATTAAAAAAGACTGATTCATTAATGAAGGGATATCTCTGGCTTCAGTTGTTTTGCTGCAAGCGACGCAGAACAAATAAGTGTATGTGGGTAAGGAGAGGAAAGAACAAAAAAGCTGATCAATTCCTCGAGGATCAGATGTTATTCAGTGAGGCGCATGTTATTTCATTTGCACAATGCAACTGAAATCTGCGTGAATTTTACTTTCACAACTACATATCACCGCTATGCCTGATAAAGTTTGATGCACAGTTTCTTATAATTATCCATGAGCTCTGAAGTCTTACAGAAAAAACACAGACATTTTTATATAGGTGTGATTTTCTATTTGAAGTTACCTGTTGTGGCCATTTTATGTGTGGGCCTTGAGGCGTATTTCTTTTAGTTGGTCCGACAAGTGATTCCTTGCAGAAAAAACACTACTCTACAGGAGGAGTTGACAATTGATAATCAAAAAACTACAATGTCTCTAGCATAAACAGCCTTTACTTTGCTTGAAAAATGTTAAGTGAAATCATTTCTCATTGGGTGACTTTTCTCGATGCGTGTAGCACATTTATTTGTACCATTATTCTTGTACTATTGTTATTATTGCTATTATTGTTAAAACACTGATATGAGCAAATTATTTATGATCACAAATTTTAGGTAGTGAAGCATTACCTTTGTTGAACTTTGAACAAAAATCCTCCCTTTGAGACACTGTGGAATACACAAGTGACTCCCCACTGAAGAAATTACTGTCAGTGGCTCTACTGTGTCACATTTTATCCTGCATGCTCTCGATGGAGTCCTGTCCTTCTGTATCTGTATCTCATCCCAAGAAATACGATGTGATGGACCCTCAACACTAGCCTGGCTCCGCCCGCCCGCCTACTTCCGGCCAAATTTTATTTTCCCTTCAGTAGTCAGTCTGGGTGTACAGCCCATTTCCCAGTTTTGCTGGAGATTCGACAGCCGGTCCAATCAGCGAACAGAGCGAGTGGCTGAGAACGATGACGTCGAAGTCGCGCTCCAGTTTCAGTTGCCAGAAGCCGGCTCATGACACACGTGACGACCAAACGTTATGCGATTGGTTGGCTAATCCAGAGTGGCACTGGGCAGATCCAATAGTTTTAAACTTTAACAGACACCCGCCTCCATGAGTTAACGTTTGCCAATTAAAGCACTGCCAGACCTTCTGTACAAATGAAATGAAGTACGATGGTCTGGTAGCACCAGGCTACCTCAACACTGAGGCAAGGAACTAAATTAAACAGGATGTGACATTGCAAAAAACCTCTGATTCCTCTCAAAATCAGTGACTGTCTTCAGTCTACAGAAAACAGACATGACTATGATAATGCAATGTTATCGTTTAATATATACTCCCAGGACTCTACATGCTTTTTTTGTAATAGACATTGAAATGTGCAGTGTCATCATCATTATCATCTTCAGCCTCTTATCTGGAGTGCAGGGGCAGCAGCTCAAGCTGGGTTCCCTAAACCTCTCTTTCCTGGGCCACATTAACCTGCTCTGCCTGGGGGATCCTTATGTGTTCCCAGGCCATCTTGGAGATATAATCAGTGGTGTAGTGGGGGGTATACGCAGGTATACGGCGTATACCCACTTATTTTTCAGGCGACATTGCGTATACCCACTTCTGACGGCCGCGACTGCGGTCCGCCTCCATTCGTTTCCACTCTTGTCGATGTGTGTACTTATTGCCACCCGTTCCGTTTTTCCCGAAATTGTTCTCTTTTTTTCACCAGCTGTCCCGGGAAAAGAAAAATCTCTCCCGGGACACAATTTGTCCCGTTTTTTGGGGAAAATGCCAGAACCTCATTTGATTTCCTTCGTTCAGTAGTTAAGGCCGTTTCACACGGGCCGAGGCGTTTGTTTCGCCCACTAATGCATTCTCAATAGAGAGGCGAGCGGGCAGAGAGAAGGGCGTTTCGTCAGGCGGCACGACAAGCGTGCAGGGACGGTCTTAACGATCTCGGG
The DNA here is from genome assembly GCA_949357725.1 of Hyperoplus immaculatus. Taxonomy (NCBI): domain Eukaryota; kingdom Metazoa; phylum Chordata; class Actinopteri; order Uranoscopiformes; family Ammodytidae; genus Hyperoplus; species Hyperoplus immaculatus. The sequence continues at coordinate 17,847,244 of OX442361.1, read as the reverse complement.
GCCCGTTTCAAGACCCTGTGGGGGCCCCCCACATTTTTTTTTTGTATGAAAAATGCTTTTGCATGCTCCCCGCAAAAATAAAAAAGATTGTGGAAACCAGTTGGTTCATAGACGGATTATGAGATTTAAAGTAAAATGCATCAATCTGATGCACTTTCAGAGGAAAATTTAGATTTAAATCAAATCTTGAGCTGCAGAAGGAACATTATTTTTCTTAAACAGGCAGCACTCTTTACTCTGCAACTGTAAAAACATATCAGTAGATTGGTCTGCAGACCCATGTTATAAGATGGAGGGGCCCATTGCAACAGATACAGGGTGGAACGCTACTTTTTATGAACAGTATAGAATTTACACATATAAAGCTTATTCCTGTATGTGTGTGGGGGCCTTAGAGGCCCCTTATGAAGCCCATAAGACATATCTAATAATGCTTTTGTTTTGCACTTGCTTTTCTATTTTTCACCTGCTAGGGGCCATGATGATTTATTTCCTATTCCTTTTTGGACCCTAGGCTGTTATTGACATGAGTGACTGAGCTCTTTGACAATGCGACATGTAAAGTTACTATCAGTATCTCTGGCTTAAGGCCCCCCTGAGCCCTTGGGCCCCTGGGCCTGGTTGCATGCAGTTTTCTTCTCAAAGTGCACCAGATTGAGGAATTTTACCTTAAAAGGTTGCATTTTTTTCTACCCCCCTAGAAGGTCCAGGGTCCCCACCTCAGTCTCCCTATTTAGCCTACTGTGCAAACAGTGATGGTCCGGTTAGAACTGTAACCAACTCCAGTTGGGACGCTCATAGTGCTCCGTTATTTCTAAGTCTGAAGTTGTTAAGCATATATGATGTGAATACTCTTCAGATCGGCACTTTTGTTTTCCAGTTTCTCAATAATTTACTTCCTTCTTCTTTCAACAGTTTTTTTATAACCAGGTCACATATCCATAGTCATCAGACCAGATCTGTAGATCTCCTTCACTGTCAGTTTTACAGAACAAATCTTGGACAGTTTTCAATTAGGGATAGAGGTCCAGTCATTTGGAACAGTTTTCCTGTTACTCTACGTAAACACTCATCTTTAGTTACTTTCAAAAACATCTTATAATGTACCTAATTTTAAAAGCTAACGATAATGTGTTAAACTGAATGTACGTTATATTGTCTTTTTGCTTGTTAGTTACATCTTTACATTGCTTTGTTACATGTACTTAGATGTATTTTCATTTTTGTAACATGACTTTGTAGTTTTATCTCTTTAATTTTATTTTTGTTTGTCTTTTCTTTTTCTTATTTATTTTATTTTTTTTTACTTCATTTCTTTATTGTATTTTAATGTCAGGTGGACATCCTTCATAAGCCCTTCGGGGTTTCTTTTGTCCCACCCGTGCATTTATGTATGTCTATGCGCACCTTCTTGCCATTTTTTAATCTTGTTTATTTGCACAAATAAAACTAAACTAAACTAAACCGTAGCGGCAGTCAGCTGTAAGGACAGTGAACGCCCCCCCCCCCCCCCCTCGCACTAATGGCTGTAAATGGAGCGGACACGGAGGCTAAACATATAGCCGTTCTGCCAGCTACGCTCTCTATATCTTATATTCATGCATTAGGCCTGTGTTGGACCACTACTCGCGAGTGGCCGTGTGAGGCAGCACAATTATGGGAAATATAGGACCGGCAAAAGCGGATGCGCGCAGTACAACTTAGAGCAGGGGTTTTCAAAGTGTGAGAGAGTGAGCCCCCCCTCAGAGAACAAATTTCAGAGGAGCCCCCCCCCCAATTTTTTTTTCTAAATCCCTGTATTTTGAAAGATCTTTTAATTATTTTACAAATTTAAACATATTTTTGAAACATTCTAAACATTTTTAAGCACATTTTTTAATACATTTTAACATCTAAATCCAGTGTTTTAATCCTGCTTCCTTTAAGCATGGATAGCAGTGACTGAGTGTGCAGCGGAGTGAGAAGGATAGACAGACAGACTTGCCCAAATTATTGACTATAAATGTCATTCACACATCCAGTGTTTTTTCGCTAGTGCCTCCAATGTCCTGCTGGAGGAAAATAGTAGCCAGTGGAGAACCAGACCCTCCTAGCGGGGTCCCCGGCAGATTTTTTTTTCACCTTTTTAAAGTGAAATGCATGAATCTGGTGCATTTTGAGAGGAAAATTAAGAGGCTAAATATGAGGAATTTTGTGTGAGCACATAATTTGGAGAAACTGGGTCTGATGAATTAGAAGCTATTGAAGAAGGACACATGGATTTTCCATAAAAATATTAATTTAAAATTAAAAAAATTGTGCAGGGTCCTCTGGGTTGGGCTTGGCGGTCTTTTTCTTTAACAAGATCTATTTCTCTGTAATATAATGAATGCATTTAAATGCAGTAAGAGGAACGAAGCAGAAGAACTCTTGTCCAGCTACGCCGTGATCTTAATATAAAAACACAAACTCAAAAAAAATTTTTTTTAGGTTTTTTTTTTCACATATTCATCTGCGCCCACCCTGCCATAACCCAGGGGGGCGCGCCCCACAGTTTGAAAACCACTGACTTAGAGCATACCCACTTCTCCAGGCACCACTACACCACTGGATATAATCTCTACATAGTCCTGGGTCTTCCCAGAGCCCTTCTCCCAGCTGGACGTTTCTGAAACACCTTCCTAGGTACGCGCCTAGGGGGCATCCTTACCAGATGCCCGAACCACCTCAACTGGCTCCTTTCGATGCAAAGGAGTGGCGGCTCTGCCCCGAGTTCCTCACAAATTACTGAGCTTCTCACCCTATTGCTAAGGGAGACGGCAGCAAACCTCCTTAGAAAACAGATTTTAGCTGCTTATACCCGCTATTTCGTTCTTTCGGTCATTATCCACAGGTGAATTTGGAAACGCACATCGACCGGTATATTGAAAGCTTTGCCTTCCGACTCAGCTCTCTTTTCGTCACGTTGGTGCAGTACAGCGAGTGTAAAACCGGACTCGCTGCCGGACTCGATTCTCTGGCCATTCTCACGCTCCATTGTTCCCTTACTCGAAAACAAGACCCCGAGGTACTTGAACTCCTACACTTGGGGTTAGGCCTCATTTTGTTGTGATAGCTTGAAGTTGGACCCAAAAGCAGAACAGATACCAGGTAGTCAGTTTAGAACAATGTTTATTTGACAGGCAGGCAGGCAGGACACTGGACGGCTGAATGGCGTGGCGATCAGAGGCAAGTGGATATCCGGAAACCCGCAGGCAGACGAGCAGGAAAAGTGAACAGCGGAGGCAACTGGCACGGAAGGAAAACAAGGAGCGGAGTTAAAACTCACTCCAACTGGAGACATGAAGAAAACAATAGCAAAAGATATTCCTGATCTCGGGTAAGTTACCGCTCTGGTACGTAGTAGACTCTGGCACTGAATGACTGGAGTCCACAGGTTTAAATAGGGATCCCTGATTAGCCCAACGATCCACACCTGGAAACAGCCTGCCCAGATTAGCCCAACGATCCACACCTGGAACAGCCTGCCCTGGAGTGCCACCACGCCCACATGCCAACAGGGAGGTAGACACATACACAACACAACACAACAAGGAGAGACAGACAAGGGAAATCAATGAGACGGCGACGGTAGGCGGGCACAACTCACTGGCAGCACTGGCTTAAGCTGGGAGACGTGAAACGTAGGGTGTATCCTGAGAGACTGGGGAAGCTTAAGGCGAATGGCAGCAGGATTAATGACCCTATCGACCTCAAATGGTCCAATATACCGGGGAGACAGCTTCTTGGACTCGACACAAAGGGGAATGTCCCTGGAGCTAAGCCAAACCCTTTGGCCAGGTACGTACACGGGAGCAGGAATCCGCCGCCGATCAGCCAACCTCTGATTCTGTTCCCTAGTATGCAGGAGGGCCGCTCTGGAATCCCTCCAGATCCTGCGGATCCTACGCACGTTGTGCTGAACAGAGGGCACGGCGATCTCGATCTCCTGATCGGGAAAGAGAGGTGGTAAGTAGCCCAGAGATGCTTCAAACGGTGTCATACCTGTAGCAGCCGACGTCAGGGAGTTGTGAGAGTATTCAACCCAGGTGAGATGTGAGCTCCACGACGGGTTGTGAGCGCAGATGCATCTCAGAACCGTCTCCAGGTCCTGATTAGCCCTCTCGGTCTGGCCATTGGACTGGGGATGATGACCGGAGGAAAGATTGACGGAGGCCCCCAACGCCTGGCAAAACGCCTTCCACACTTGAGAGGTGAACTGAGGCCCTCGATCCGAGACAATGTCCAAGGGAATCCCATAGATCCGGAACACATGGTTAATCACCAGCTCAGCAGTCTCTGCAGCCGAGGGCAGTTTTGGAAGGGCCACGAAATGCACCGCCTTGGAGAAACGATCCACAATAGTCAGGATTGTGTCATTACCTTCAGACGGTGGTAATCCAGTAACAAAGTCCAGAGCTATGTGCGACCATGGGCGACCAGGCACAGGGAGCGGATGCAGGAGCCTGGCTGGGGGGCGTTGAGTCGACTTGCTACGAGCGCAGATGGTACACGCCTTCACATACTCGCGCGTGTCGGCAGCAATGGACGGCCACCAGAAATGGCGTTGGATCAGGGCCAGGGTACGGGAAACTCCAGGATGACAGGCGAAACGTGAAGTGTGACCCCACTTCAGCACCTGAGGACGAACAGAAACGGGTACAAACAGACAACCCGGAGGCCCACCCCCAGGACCGGGGTCCCATTGGAGAGCCCCCTTAACCACGGACTCAATCTCCCACGTCAGAGAGCCCACCTGGCAGGACTGGGGAAGAATAGTATCCGGAACTGAGGAACTGCCGTTATCGGGGTTAAACTGTCTGGAGAGGGCATCAGGTTAAACATTCTTGCTACCAGGTCTAAACGTGAGGTTAAAGTTAAACCGACCAAAAAACAGAGCCCAACGTGCTTGGCGGGAGTTTAACCGTTTAGCAGTCTGAATGTAAGCCAGGTTCTTGTGATCCGTCCATACCGTAAACGGAGACGCCGCACCCTCCAGCCAGTGACGCCACTCCTCCAGAGCCAGCTTAACGGCTAGCAACTCTCTGTTGCCGACGTCGTAGTTCCTCTCTGCAGGAGACAGCTTCTTGGAGAAGAAGGCACAGGGATGAAGCTTGTTGTCTCCTTCGGCTCTCTGCAACAACACAGCTCCCACTCCAAGATCCGAAGCGTCGACGACGAACTGACGAGCTGGGTCGGGCTGCACCAGGATGGGAGCTGAGGAGAAGCGTCTCTTCAGCTCGCAGAATGCATCCTCGGCTGCAGGCGACCAGACAAATGGAACAGACGGAGAGGTTAGTTTAGTGAGTGGTGCTACTACCTGGCTGTAGTTTCTCACGAACCGTCTGTAGAAGTTGGCGAAGCCCAAGAATCTCTGGAGCTGCTTCCGTGAGCCAGGCTGCGGCCATTCCGTAACTGCCTGGACCTTGGCTGGGTCGGCCCGCACCTGTCCGCACTCCAGGATGTACCCCAGGAACGACACTGAGGAAACATGGAACTCACACTTCTCTTGTTTAACAAACAGTTTATTCTCCAACAACCTCTGGAGGACCTGGCGCACGTGTACAACGTGCTCCTCAATGTTGTGGGAAAAAATCAGGATATCATCAAGGTAGACAAACACAGAGTGGTTCAAGTAGTCCCTAAGCACGTCGTTTATCAGGGCTTGGAAAACTGCTGGGGCATTGGTAAGACCAAACGGCATGACTAGGTACTCAAAGTGACCTAAAGGGGTGTTAAACGCAGTCTTCCACTCATCCCCCTCCCTGATGCGGACCAAATGGTAGGCGTTGCGTAAATCCAACTTAGAAAAAACAGTAGCCCCATGGAGTGGTTTAAAAGCAGAGTTAATCAGTGGCAGGGGATATTTGCTCTTTACCGTAATATTGTTCAAACCCCGAAAGTCAGAGTCTTATCCTTCTTAGCCACAAAGAAAAAACCAGCTCCTAATGGAGAGGAAGAGGAGCGGATAACACCTGAGTCCAGTGAATCTGTGATGTATTTCTCCATGGACTCGCGTTCCAGAGCTGAGATATTGTAGAGCCGGCTGGTGGGAAAGGAGGCGCCAGGCAGCAGGTCGATGGCGCAGTCGTAAGGTCTGTGAGGAGGTAAGGATAAGGCCCGGTGCTTGCTGAACACCTCGGCCAGGTCGTGATACTCCCGAGGAACAGAGGACAAGTCCGGAGGTTCAGATGAGGCAACACACTCCTTAACGGAACATGGGGGCTGAGCTGATCTGAGACATGTAGCATGGCAGAAAGAGCTCCAACTAGCTATCTTCCCAGTGGCCCAGTCAATCACAGGGTTATGTACCTGTAGCCACGGAAGCCCGAGCACTAAGGGAGCATGTGTGGAGGGCATAACATGGAACGTTATCCTTTCTCTGTGGTTGCCTGCCAACAGGAGAGGCAACTGCTGCGTTTGTTCGGAAATAAGGGCCAAAACATCACCATTGAGTGCATTAACTTTGAGCGGTGGGTCAATGGGATTGGTGACTATCTGACAGTGCTTCACAAAATTTGAGTCAAGAATATTAGAGTCAGAACCTGAATCGACTAGGGCCATAAGTTGATAAGTATTCCCGTTAAGGAAAATACTAGCTTCAATGTTAATGCTCTCCACAGTAGAGGCATAATCCACCCTCGAATCTCCTATTCCGTTCGGAAGGCGCGAGTCGGTTCCGACCCAACTGCATGGGCTCCTCTGTAGACGATGGAGGAAGATCAGGAAACCCAGGCGACTCACTGGATGCGATGGCTGGAGGCATATCCAGCGTCAGCTGAAGAGGAATGAAAAGGTCCAAGAGAGCGACCGGTCCTTTCCCTACGACGCTCTCGGAGGCGATTGTCCAGTCTAATAGCTAGAGCTATGAGTTCATCTAAATCAGATGACTCATCTCGCACAGCTAACTCGTCCTTAACGGAATCAACTAATCCGTTGAGAAAAACCCCCTGTAACGCCTCGTTGTTCCACCCCGTCTCCACTGCTAATGCCCTGAACTCCACCGAATATTCTGCAACACTGCGAACCCCCTGTCGTAGTTGGAGTCGGCACTTAGTAGCGTCCCTACCCCGGACCGGGTGGTCAAAAACCTTCTTCATTTCAGCTACAAAGCTAGGAAACGAAAAACATACGGCGGACTGCCTCTCTCACACTGAAGACGCCCAAGTCAAAGCATGTCCAGAGAGTAAGCCTATGACGTAACTAATCTTGGCTCGGTCCGAGGCATACGAGCTGGGTTGTTGTCGTTTCTCCTCCAGTGCTAAAGAGCACTGGAGGAGAAACGATTTGCATACCCCAAAACTCCCGGCATAGCGCTCAGGTGCGGGGACACGAGGCTCTCGGGCAGGCGGAAGGTCAGGTGCTGGATCTGGGTCGCGTTGAGCAGGAGCTAGATGCGTGATGACTCCGTGGAGCTGTCCTCCCAACGCCGCCATGTTCGTGGTGAGTTCCCCCAGCGAGGAGATAACGTCTCGGAGGGCCATTTCATGTTGTCCCACAAGAGTGCCTTGTGCTACCACCGCTTGGCGTAGCCTGTCTGTATCCGCTGGGTCCATGTTGGCCAGAGTCTTCTGTTGTGATAGCTTGAAGTTGGACCCAAAAGCAGAACAGATACCAGGTAGTCAGTTTAGAACAATGTTTATTAGGCAGGCAGGCAGGCAGGACACAGGACGGCTGAATGGCATGGCGATCAGAGGCAAGTGGATATCCGGAAACCCGCAGGCAGGCGAGCAGGAAAAGTGAACAGCAGAGGCAACTGGCACGGAAGGAAAACAAGGAGCGGAGTTAAAACTCACTCCAACTGGAGACATGAAGAAAACAATAGCAAAAGATATTCCTGAAATCCTATTTAATTCCTTAAATAGGGATCCCTGATTAGCCCAACGATCCACACCTGGAAACAGCCTGCCCAGATTAGCCCAACGATCCACACCTGGAACAGCCTGCCCTGGAGTGCCACCACGCCCACATGCCAACAGGGAGGTAGACACATAGAACACAACAAGGAGAGACAGACAAGGGAAAACATATAGAGGGGAAGGAGAATGTCATAGCCGTGAGTCATGACACATTTCCTACCATGAGTAGACAGAAAAGTGCATTGTGAATAAGAAAAATATAAAATAAAAGCAACATTTCCTTGCAACGTACAGCAAAGATGTCCCAAATAAAGACGTTTTACGAACGTATATATCCCAAATGTGATTGACACCCTTTGATAAAGATCAGGTATTAACTCCACGCTCTAAATACTGAAAATAATGACTCAGTCAAGGATTTTCAGAGCTTCCAGATAGACATTATTATGCAGGAGATTATCTTACTCCAAATGCCAACAAGACATATAAGACGCCGTTCTCAAATGTCAAACAAGCACAACTTTGAGTGATGTGTCCAACGTTACAGAGAGTGCCCTGGATTTTTGGCATTATTACATACCTCGGGATAAATTGGATCTGGGCTATCCAAGCATGGGCCCTGGCACACCAGCACCCAGACATCATCAGTCTCTAATAGGCCCTGACATATCTGCCATCACCAGCAAAATTATTCAATCAGACTTGTTCTGCAGTAGAAACAAGGAAGTATTGTGCATGCTAGTTATTAAAATTAACTAAACTTGGTTTCAAGTGCAATGTTTCCCATCCTCTAGGCACTGTGTCAGCACTGACATGATTAATTTGTGTGGACGACCGAAACAGCAGTACCAGTCAGTCACAAACATGCAGCTGAGGTATAAAGTTACTGCGCAAGTCTTCCTCATCTAAAGCCCCTTTTACACAGAGATTGCGGCATATTGACGGAACAACATCACTCCAATATGACGGCTTTGCTTGCTTCTGTGTTATTTACACAGAACCAAGCAACGCCGGCCTGCTGGCGCATCAGCAGCTCCTTTTACACAGCGTTCCGGAATGAAAGAGGTGCTTGTAAACAGCGTCAAGTGTGACGTAAACATTTAGCGCCGCGCCGGTCAGCTGCTTTACAACAACAACACTGGCTGGTGAATTGAGAGCAGAAGTGCTGGAGCTTGCAGTAGGAGGGCCGTATTGACAAACCGCTGTCAAGGGTATAATGACCGTTGCTAAGGATCTACGTCATAGTTTTGATGGATAGATGTCTACAAACAGGGCTACTACTCGTTCAGAAAACAATGGAATACTTTTTCAACAAGACTTTGCATGTATCAGGAGAGCAGGGAACACAGGAGTCATGGTTAATGTCCGACAGGAATCCAGTCAAGACGACGTGAGTATGTTTGGCTGCATATTGACAGTTAGACAGTAACTTCAGGCTGCAGCCCGCAATGTAAATGTTCCGCAGTAATTTTCTCCGTGAATTGTGTTATTTATGTTGGGGGATAATGCTCTGTTAGCTAGATGGAGCTCTTGTTAAACATATTGGCCGATTAGAATTATTATTTGTAGAGTGTGCGAGTCTTGAGTTGTGTTAGCAAAACAGTAGCTCTGTGGCCCGTTTGCTATACTTTATCCCTTACTTAGCCTAGCCTAGCTTTCCCATTGTACAACTTCTCCTGGGCAGAAATAGACTCATACTCTCTGCAAAATGAAGCGCGGGGGTTTGGATTGAGCAGCGGACCTTATGATCAGATAGATTATACGCCGTTCCTTTTATTTGGTGATTTTTACGGGACATCAGGCTGCCGTGATTAATGTTAAACACACGTTCTTCAACTGCTAACATGGTCGCATGTTTAGAACGTAGGCTATGGAACGTCAAACGCCCCCCTGTTCCGCAGCAACAAGCTGGAGCATTTAAGCAGAGAGGAGGAACTGATTGTGTCGGGGATCTTACTACCCCCCGAGGTAGTAAAATTCCCGGAACAATCTCTCGCACCTTTCTTCCCTCGTTCCGCAACTGTCGCATTTAAACAGCAGGGCGGAGGGCAGAAAGGCCGGCATATTCCCGGCTTTCACTGGCTGTGTAAAAGGGGCTTAAGGTAGATCTTCTATTCTTGTGATCATTACATCACTGTGACTGAGAACTAGTAAACTGTTTCCTCCACATTCCTGCTAATAGGCATGATTGGTGGTGTTGTGGCTGCTGGCGAATTCTGGGAATATGTCTCACTCTGATTGCAAGAAGTGGTATCGTTGTAGTATCAGGTAGTTTAACATCTCTGGGATCAACTGGGTGTATTGAATTAATAAATAAATTGGCACGGTACGTCATTAGGCACAGTACCTCATTAGGTTAAAGTTTATTCTTGAGCCAGGATTCATTTTCTACAATCTTAATTTCAGAGCAGTGGTTAGCCACAACGCAAATTTTAAGCATTGCAAATTATGTATTCCTTTATGATGTACAGTATATGGGCAACTTAACGTACTGTTCTTCATGGGCAATAAAGATAGGTATCAGCAAGAATAAAAAACACTTTTTAGTCTTGTAGCACATGTAAATAGATTGTGGTGGACTCAGGCTGTCTTAGGGGCATGGGAGAAAAAAAGGGCCCCAGCTGCATGCAGTGTGAAGAAAGATGATGTATTTGGTGATACAGTTCCAAATCTTTTCCTAGAACATAGGCATTCTATATGGCACTGCATCGTGTTTTCTCCAATTTAAAAGGCCCTTATTCACGTTTTCTTGCGCGTTAGGTGGGGGGGGGGGGGGGGCAGTGTATCACATTTTATGGCATAGCCTACAAGACAGGACTTTTGTGTTTTTATTTTAATTTTGGAAAAGGGGGGAATCAGGGGGTCGACTGGTCCACTACCTTTAATACACTGCCCTATGTGTCATAAAAAGTGAATCTGGTGTTGTGCCTGTATAGAGCAATAACTCTATAAATTGAAGTCTGTTAAAGTTGGAGTCCGCAATTCTGGAAGACATTTGTTGTCAAAATCACTTTTTGTCAAAGCAAGTGAATATTCACTCATGATCCGCTACCTGTCCGTACTGTGTTGCTGAAAAAATCTGGTGTTAGTATACAGCCTATGTAAACTGGTATGTGAACAATGGGTACTGTATGTAAACAAATAGGGCCCACCGTAGCTAGCAACATGTCCGTTTACAGAGCATAGGCTGTGTAATAACATTGGATTTTCTTTTGTTCAGCGCACACACAGTTCAGACAGGTAGCAGATCGTGAGGAAATATTCACTGCTATAGTGCAGAGAAGTATTCTAATATTAATGGCCAAATTAATTGCTGCCACTCTTCACCACTATGTAAATGTTTCAATTGTTTTTTTCTCTTAACCTATTGTTGTGTATTTGATGTTTTTGCATTGAATATTGTTTATGTATTGTTGTTTTTCCTTTGAATTTGTTTTGAACTCGACGTCATTGTAAATGAGGGTCACCCCTCAATTGGTCTCTCGGGGATAAATAAAAGTAAATGAAAAAAAATTAAAATGAGAACAAAGGAAGCTGCTGCTAACTTTATACAAACTGAAAGAAAATCTACCTCCTCCCCCGGGCATGTTATGTAAGTATGTATTTGCCTGTTTTGACATGAGACAGCCGTGATCATATGTCTTCAGTTGTGCAGAGTTGGGTAGAAATGGAGAGACTTAATGAGAAGATGTCTGTTATAGAGCCTCTCCAGCCAACCGTGTCACATCACAAAGCAACCAGGTAGTCATTAGAGGGACAGATGGTGCTGCGGATGATTGTGCTCTCTGCTGACCTATTTGGAGGTGTTTTTCCTCCTGCTCATGCCTCTCCTTAGAAGTAGTGCAATGTTAGAGTCTCCAATAAAGACAAAAATGCCTTTTGCAGCTTTGATGTGTGGGAGACCATAAGGGACTAGCCTGTGAATTACTCGTGAATAAAAGTGAAAACACGTATTTCCATGACATGACGCCATATAACTGGGGATTATGCATATAAACAATGTTGCTGAGGGTGGGAAAACAGGTAAGACCAAACTGAAGAACATCTCTCAAAACACCTGTCAAGGAACATTGAGACTGTTAGAATGAATTAGCACACTCTCCCCTCAATATTAACATTATTGGGTTCAAGACTAACATTTCCCCTGGTCGTACTGGCAACTTTCTTAGTTGGTTGCACCAGAAAATTATCTTTTTCTATCTTATTAAGTTTTTTGGACATAGACGTTGATTATCATAATTACTGTGCTACTGAATTTATTTTCGGTTATTTTTCAGTGATAACTATGTTCTATTTTAACAATCTAGTAAACCATTGATGAACTGCAACTGTGAACATAAGAACTTCATTGTATGTGACAGCACACAGCCACAGAAATGTGTATGCCATTAGTGGTAGTTACGTAAATTAATTAATTTGTCCTTGGGTTTCTTGAAAGGCGCTATATAAAACAAAAATATTAAGAGTGTAGATAAGCTCAGGTTGCAGTTAAAAAGCTGCCATTACTAAAAGGCTGTTAGAAGCAGGAAACAATGATCTCGTGTTGGGTCTACCACGTCACTTGCCTCCTCCTCTCTCTAGCCTCATTTTGTTTTGTGAGATAATCAGCCATAGACACTTCCTCTTTGGAACTGGATAGCTAAATGGATTGTTTTTGCACATTCCATCATCAGTGCGGCATTAATTTGTACAAAATTTTAGCTCACACACTCTCAAATAAGGGTATAAAATCATACAAATATGAAACCATTTTTGTAGCATTCTAGTGCCCTGACCCTGTTTCTAGACTTCAGGGAGAACTGGTTATATGTACACAACTTTGTTCCCTTTGATTCGGAACACTAGCACATCAGACAATAGGCAGTGGTAGACAATGTAGTAATACATACTGAGACCCCCCTGCAGATAGACTGAGATGATCTTGCCCTGGCACAGCAAATACTGATGTTGACTGTGGAGCAGACACCCTAGGAAACACTTGTAAAAAGTGACCAAGCTGCAGCTATGCCCCTGATGGAGATAAAAGATCGCCTGTACAACCCTATTTACACTCTGACCGTTAACATGCCTCTATTTCTTCAAATCTGCACAAGGACACAACATGTATGACACTCTCTGGCCTGGTGAGGGGAGAGTGAGTGTAAGGGCCTTAGGTGTAACTGTTAGGCACCTATGCATACATTAATCAAGGTTTCTTAAACCTGAGAGACCTCTCGATTTATCCTTGTGGGTCAACTGCCCCCACCTTGTCCGTCTCCCCTGCTGTCCCAGGAAGAGAAGGTGGAAGGTTTGAGGACTATTTAGGACACTTGTTTCAGAACAAAACAATGTTCAACCCATCCACACTGTTTAGGCTGAGCCTGGGGGTGTGCATGGATGTCAAAGGATGATGCTTCAAATGGGGAGGGTCTCTTCTCAGCCATATGGTTACTGGGAAACTTCAATTTTCCATTAAAAAAGCAAATAGCGTCTCAAAAGCAGCTTCTCTTCTTGCTTCTTCCTCTGATCGTGCAGCATGCAGCTATGAGAGCAATATCCATGGATGATGTTGGGCTACTGCTGCCATGGCCATGCGTTTCCCGAAAGCTATGCACACTGCATTCCACAACGACTTCTACCAACTTCATCAAACAACATGGTGGGATTCTTTCCTCTGACACCGGGCCTTGTTTAGATCCAAGCTGTGAGCTGCTGAGCTCCCTAACATCTTCGACTGGAATGCCACACTCTCTCCAGGGTCACCATTGAGAGTCGGGGACATTGTGTACAAGTGTCTAGCAAATGTATGTATCTGTCTCAGAGAGAAAAGGCCTTGAGATTGGATACTCCACCTTACAGCTTTGCTAGCCTTACCATTCCGGCAAGGAGAGCTTTTCTTTTTCTCTGAGCCATTCGACTTTGCAAGTACATGTAGGTGTGTTGAACAAGTTAGTGGTTAGCCAAACATGTGTGGAGATAGCAGGTTTGTTAGCAAGGCAAAATAAACCTCCATTAGTGAATCTAAACAGACAATGATTTCCCTATCAACAACATCCGCATTGACCTTGATCAGGATTTTGAGATAGGGTTTTGAGAGAGAAACTCTGTGCAACCCAGCGTCAGTTATCCCTCTTGATGACACCTCTAATGTTCTGTATTTACATTTATACTTAAACTAGAAAATAACACAGCAACCAGGAGACAGAAAACAGGACTTTCATGTTCCTACAGAACGGCTTCATTTCAGAAAAGGATGAAGGACCCGCAAGCCTTGCAAGGAATAATCAGGGCTTGATGGGAGAGATATAAATTATGGTTGCTGTCACTGCATGTCTGGCATCAAAAGATGAAGCAAAGGGTGTGGAAGAGCCCTTCTCTCAAAGCAATGTTCTTCACAGTCAGTGAAAGAAGAGATCTATAATTTGACTGTCTCCTTTAAAAAACACATAATAAACACCATGTTGTGAGAAGGAAAACAAGGTATTGCAGTGCTTAACAATTATCCATATATAGTGTGGATTTTGTTTAAAATCTGGGGAATTTCATAGATATATTCAAAAATGTTGTGAATGAATATAAAACTCAATACATTATTAGACAAGCTATCCAGCATGCAACATGTATGCTATAACATTCGCTTGAGGCTGTCAATGTTCATGACAGAAATGGGCTAATGTAAGGCAGTTATATGCAGTGGGTGAAACAGAGGTTTGCCTGCAACACCAGGGTGCATACTGGAGGATTTAAAATGTTTGGCTCTCTTTGAGAGGGGTTCTCTCACTTCTCCTAAAGTACAGCTATATTTTTAAGATGCAGGGAAACAAGTTTGTTTTACTAGATACATATATTGGTTCAAAAGCAAAAAGGTGGTGATGATTCAATCTTTTCCTATCTTGTCACAATGACAAAGGCAAACAATAAAAAAATAGTCTTTCAAAATAATCATTCCTGTATAAATGGAGTAAAGCCTTGGAGTTATTTGAAGCATACAGCTTGAGTGTGCTGCTGTATTCACATGTGACAAACTATTCGCTATAATAAGGCACCCTTTTCAAAAAGGCTGTCAGTGCTCTGCAAACAGTTTTACTTTGTTGCCAATGCTGCCTGTCATGAGTAGTATGCCACTAGTATAATTACATTTTCCAGTAGCGTTTGCATAGCAACTTATATAATGGTATAATGTATCAAGAGGTATGATATTTCTTTCCGTTAAGTTGATTGGTATAGAATAAATTAATGAGCACATTTCTTTATCGTTACTTTACAGTAGATGCTTCTGTTTTTGCTCACAGTGAAATATATTGCATGCATTGAGCATTTATGAGTTGCTTCTAGTGGAGATTTCTAATTCTAAAGTTTAGTGTTACTGTAGTTTAACTACTAATTAAGAGTAAAATGTAGCTTCAGTAGCTACAGTTTTAAAGTAGCTTCCCTAATACTGACTGCCATTAACGTAACAGGGTCACCTGCCAATAGCAAAACTTGTGTCAGCTCAGGAGGGCATTGTGGGGGAAATATTAGTAGACATTTTGTGGTGCGCTCCCTGCTGCAAGTAATTGGTTGCCATTTTTAATGTCAACTGCCAACCTTTAACCTCCAATTCAAGACAATAGCATGTTAGCAGCCTGTGGTTAATGCAACTAACTTCACAAAGCCAAAGCTAAGGATTGTTAATAAGCCACAACATTATCTCTGCTCTGTTTGTGGTTTTCCTGTAAGAGAAAATAGTGTGTGTGTGTGTGTGTGTGTGTGTGTGTGTGTGTGTGTGTGTGTGTGTGTGTGTGTGTTTGTCCTTTGACTATGAACCCATCCCTATTTATCTGTCAAATTACAAAAAGCAATATACTGAAGGTAGTTCTTTTGCTTTACAGCTTTGCCGCACAACCTGGACACGAGTATAAAAAAATAAAAATAAAATAAAGGTGTTGAGGGTGAGCTAATTTTTCTGTTGGTTATTAGCAGGTGCATTATGATGCTGTCATTCCCCTTCATGCTGAATTAATTTTGCTGCAATGCACCTATGGTTGTTGTTGTTTTGGAGGGGTCTCCAATGAGCTTACTGCAGACCAGTTCTCTGATAGAGGGCTACATTGTGTAGTGGCTTAAGGAACATAATATATATTCACACAATAAAATTCGGTTCCACGTGAATTGACTGACTGAGCTTTTCTTAGAGAGGAATAACTGGACACTTTACATCATTAATAACTGTATCCTGTGTCTGTGATGCAATACAGTATTGACCTAGGCTACCACAAAAAAAAAAAAACACAACACAGCAAATCACCAGAACTTGATCGTATAGCAGGACTACTACGCCATACTTGAAAACTTGACACGGACTGACCTCTGCTCTGACTGACCCTGATTTCACATTTACATATACTTGCATATCATTTAGGAACCTCTTGAAACCAATCCTGAATGCTAATGATGCAGTGGGCAGGAAAGTGGTGGAAGTGGAAGAAAAGCAGCAGGTTACCCATAATAACTGTACAGATGCGCGCACTGGAGTACTAAGAATAAACAAGGGCCCAACATAGACTGTCTTATTGTATGAGATAGCTTGAGTTCATATGTTTGTTTTTTTTTTTTTTTTTGGGGGGGTGGATTAATTGACCCTTTGTAAACCTAGTCAGTTTCCTTCAAAGTGCAAACATCTGGAGCGAAACATAACGGGAGAGATAAACTGGTCAAAAGAAGCACACAGGAACGTTTAGTCATGTTGTAAAGTGTATCTTCTGGATGTGAAATTAATGGTTTCTGTCGCCTTATCTTGAACCCGAGAGTGAGGCAACAAGCTAAAAATTGAAAAAAAGTTGAATTTGTTTTTGAAGCTGGCAAACAAAACAGCTTCAAGCCAATAGAAGGGGATACGATACAGAATGTAAAGCCTTATGTTCACTAAAGCAATGCCAGGATAAAACAAATTAGTTTCACCAAAGAGTTTTCTCCTTCTGACATATAGTTTTTATATTTAATTCTCAAGCTGGAGCCTAACTTCTTGATATAGCATTTGTGTAACAACTCCTTGGTTGCTGGAGTTGGTGGATTATCTGTCCAGATGGTTGCCGAAACGCTGAGGCACCTGCATCATCTCAGCTCAGGTGGCAAAATTAATCATTTTGCTGAATTATTTTATTTGACTGTGTAATGGATGCCATCCCAGTGGTCAAATGGTAGAATCAGCAACAGATCATTTATTCTAGAGCTGGCAGTGATTTCTCCAGACACACTTCCACAAAGCAGATGCTTCCTGATATTAACCTAATAAGCTTTCCCTCAGATACTCATCTGGTACACCAAATATATTGAAAGATCCAGAAACAGTACATTGATGCAACAACAAAGGAAAATACTGACCGCATCAGTATAAAGTCACAGCACAGTTTTGAGGCTGTGAAGCAGCAGTATAATGTTTCCTTTTAACGTGAAACTGAATTAATTATTGATTAAAAATACTCTACTTTGCTTGGCTGATTGCATTTCATCTTATAACCTATTGCTGATAATAGTGAAATTAAAAAGGTAGTTGGCCGACAAATGACTAACAAATGGGTACACCAAACATGCTCCAGAGAGGTTATCGTCCCCAGGTTATAGGGTCTGTAGTTTATGAAGCCAGTCATTGACGTATCGACAGAGTAAAAGCAGCAGTGGAACCTGCACATGTAATAGGAAGTTATGAAGCTTCCAGTACACTCTGCACACCATTAATGCATTCCAAAGATTTTCCTCTTGCAAATTCCAAATCCACGTTCACAGTTAATGTAAATTGTCGGGGACGACCCCTCCTGTCTTCCACAGCCTTTCCCTTCTGCGGTAGCATCAGGATTAATGGTGAATCATTATGCAGGGCAATCTGGCATTCCTGACAGGCAGTAGGTCCCCTGTCAACTCCAAAGATACCTCAGTCTGAATCCCATTATCCTCCTTTAGCCCAGTGGCAATTAAAGGGGATCTCCCAACCTTCTTATGAAGCAATTCACCATGACACATGTTGTTGACCACATTAAAAACTGCAATGTGATGAAGAAATGCATCGCAAATAGAGAATCTGATGCTGTACACCCACACAAGCACACCCAGGCCACAGTAAAGTGTTTTTCACCATATGCAACCACAACCAGACACAATTACACAGAACACAAAATGCGAGCAACAAGTTTCTTTCATCATAACACAGCTGGGGCTCTGTTTTCTAAAAGCACAAGTCCGTTTCGATGCACTGGCGTTCTCTCTTTCACTCTCCTTCGCTCCCAAAGCTCTGCCATGAAATATGCATTCAAATCCAATATTTTGGGATCTAGAGTCAACTCACAGAACCAAAGGAATAACCTTCTTATTTTGCCAATGCCAGCAGTGAGACCTGCTTCGTTGAGCTTCAAGCCACTTTTCATCAGTGCAGTGATATGGATAATGTATGATACGAGTTGAAGCTGTGAGGCTAACACAATTACAGCTGGCCACCATGAGTCACTCTGTCACAGATCCAGGTCTTGTGTCTCCGTTGCTCATCAAATGAAATGTTTTTTAATTCTCAAATTCCATACAGCAGTGAATGTTATGTTGTTACACATCTTTGAACTGTTGCATCATGCAACATGGCTGTGTGTTTGTGTAATTGTGAAGCACAGAGCTAGCAAGCACATTTGAGAGACTCAACAGGAAGGAAAGCAGGGCACAGGGAAGGATGGTGGGAAGCATACAGCTCTAGGGCGACCATTACAGTTTCACAGTTTGGAAAGATAACAGGACATAAGAATCTCTGAGAGAAACTGTCAAAAGAAAGTTTAGCCTACTCTAAGTGAAATGAAAGAGACTATTATAAAAACCAAGCAACTTAGAAATAAAATGGATTCAGTGTGAATCAGTATTAGATTGCAGAGGTGGAACTCGTTTGACTTTTTACTGCAATTAAATATTTGTCCCCACAAAAAAAGCACTATTAGCGACAAAACAAAGTCCACTGATTACAAATGCAATATATTGCCAGACAGAATTTATGCTATAAATTGCTATACTCATACATCTCTTTCGTCTAGATGTTTGCAGCAGAGATGCTAATTCAAGCCCTGCCCCAGAAAATCATGCACTGAAAACAGTTGGCTGTTCTGGACATCAGTTTTTCAAACAATTTCTGAAGTAATTCAGCATCAAATTGAGCCGAACCCTTTCACTGCAATTTTTGGCATTGCTCCAAATCCGGGCTTGCCTAAAGTGAAGCTGAAGGTACTGGCCTTTACTTCATTACTTGCTCGTAGGGTTATCTTACTCAAGTGGAAAGATCCTGCTCCTCCTTCCCACTCACATTGGATTAAAGACATTATGGCATGTATGAATTTAGAGAAAATACGTTACACTACCCAGGGATCCGAGAATAAATTTGACAGAATTTGGCGCCCCTTCCTAAATTATTTTAAAAAACCAACAATAATTATAGAAGAGTAGCTACCCCATCCCCTCTTTTATTTGATTTAATTTTATTTCTTTATGTGTTTTTTTTTTTTGTTTTTTTTTTTTTTCATATTGATTGTTTGTTTTTGTTTCTTGTGGTGTGTGTTTTGTGTTGTTGGGTGTGAGGGTGGGATGTGGGTGGGGTATGTTCGGGAGAAAAAGGGGAAAAAATTTGTACTCGCTGTGCTACAATTCCGTTGTTATTAACATTTAATAAAAAAACCTTTGAAAGAAAGAAAACAGTTGGCTGTGTGTCCACACAGCTCCCCTGAAGAGACAGGAATATATTCAAACAAATTCACAATGACATTTTGACAAACAACATAGTCATAAGACAGATGTGACTTCTGATTTTCTAGGTTATCAATGAAATGCAGTGTGTCTCCTCCATCATGAAAATGACACAGCAAAGCTACACAACGTAATGTAAAATCAATACTACCTTCATTCTGTGTGATGCAGGGACAAAGTGATTCATGTCCACATCGTCAGAGAAAAAGCTTGCACAATCTGAAGTGTTGTTCAAGGCGATGTATTCAGTTCAAATGGACACAGTAGCCTAAGATGATGAATGAGAAGATAAGTGCAGGAAGACATGAGAAATGTTGCACCAAATCCACCTGAAATATCAAGGCACAATTGTGCACAAAGCGTTTGCCACAAATTGAAAGTGACAAAAACGATTAATGTATCTGGGCGATTCTTTTGTGCGTTTGTTGATTTATGTAAACCTTATGCTGCTGTTATTTGTCGCTTCCAGCTGTTAGAGATCGTGGTAATCGAGCTTTAAGTCAAAAGTGCATACACAGTGATAATATGCGTACACTAAGCCATTTTGGCTGTGAGCCTCAGTCTGCTAAGTGATGTGCAAATAAAGAAAGTAAATTACCATAAAACCACGTTTCTGGCTGTGGTAAAAAAAACAAACATTAAAAAGATGCTGCAAAAATGGAATACATGCTCATGTGCTGTTCTAAAATGCTATTCACATTATATTGTGTGTATGACACATGGATGCCCTTTATGACGACTGTACACTTTGGCCAACTGCCACATCGAGAAGCAAAAGGGAGTTAGTTTCAAGGAGCTGTGGTTAAGACAAGGCCTTATTCAGCATACTATACACATGGCAGATACCTATTCAATTAAACACATTGTTAAACTTCCAATCATTTATTTTTTTGGTCACTCTGGGGCAGCAGTTAAAAGCTTTGGACAAAGCCAAGTTGGCTCCTTCCTTCCCCTTTTCCACTCTTTATCTTAAGCTAAATTAACCATATCCTGGCTGTATAGCTTCATATTTAACAGATATGTACCTAGGTAGCTATCTCATCCAACTCCAAAATGTAAACGATTCCTTTTATGCACAGATTAATTCATATTAACACATCTTAGAGTTTATTTTTATACGTGAAAGGTTAAAAAATCTGGGTGTGATGGGTATCTGACTCGACAGAGGAAACCTATATCTATCACAGCAGGGCAACAAAAGCCTCATGCTTTTTCAAAAGGGGAGAGGCTCCAGAAAAACTGCCAAGGGGAAAAACATGCAGAGCACAACAACAACCTGTCATTCATCAAATGCCAATGCTTCAGCTGCAGGGAAATATGGGTTTATGTCGGGAATGAAAGTCAGACACTGCTGCTGGTTTGTGTGGTTTCAAGAGAGAGCAAACAAAACAGAGTTTCTTGCAGAGAATACATCATCTTGGCCATATGAGAGGTAAGCATGTTTTCCAAATAAAACTTTTCATATTACAGTAGCATACTCTATACACCTTTTTGAAAAGCATGCACAAACTCCCCTTGTTACTCTGCATGACTTTGTGTACTCTGTCAAGTGCAATTGAAACAGCCTTTGTACTTTCATTCATCAACAGGAGTTGGTAGAGACTAGAAACAGAGCTAAAAGAGAGTAAGTAGACTATTGGACATATATTCATCAGGTGAACACAAAGTTCTTCCAGCTGCCACCAAAGTGGCCATATGAAAAAACAAGTTACTGCCTGTTTAAAGCCCTTATTTGTAAGATTTAGAAATGTTTTGAATCCATCAACTCCAAATAGTATCAAAGGTACAGTGGCAGTCAGCAATGCATGGATTCTTATATAATATATATAAAAGTTAGATGTTTAAATACTTTTGTTATATTCAGGGGACATATACAACTCTTTTTTTATCCGTTTCATTGACTTCCTAGAGCCTCTGCTCACAGTACTGCTCCTGGCCAAGATATAGTGTAACAGTATCTAACTATGTAACAAGTGAGCTTAAGAGGGGCTGACGGCTGGATTTGTTATCCTTGGACATAGCCAGGCTAGCTGGTTATGCAACAGTGCCATGTAGGTGGGTGGGTGGGTAGATGATAGATACTGTATATAGATAGATAGATAGATAGATAGATAGATAGATAGATAGATAGATAGATAGATAGATAGATAGATAGATAGATAGATAGATAGATAGATAGATAGATAGATAGTAGGGGTGTAACGGTACACTAAAGTCACGGTTCAGTACGTACCTCGGTTTTGAAGTCACGGTACGGTACAGTACGGTACGGTTCATAGTTAAGGGAGAATGAACAGTTTTAGCTGTCAGTAACTAGCTGACATAAACATAAAATGCATAACAAATCTAAAAAGAATACTGCTGCAATTCTCCAATAAATAAAATACTTATTAAATACTATGTAAATGTGCAGCATAAACTAAAATTGCAGTGAAAAAAAGCCAGTGTTAATGCTCAGCAGGCTCTGTAAGCTGGTATGTAAAAAAAGGGTATGTCATCTTTAAGGGTATTTTTGACTTTAAAAAAATAAAACATTACTGCAGCTCTCTGAAGCTCTGAAGTGCTCTTATAAATATAACAATTATCAAATAAAAGTACAACTGCAGCATTAATTAAATGACAGCTTATGTATTTTCAGTATAAAAAAGAAAATACTGTCTGTGTTTGCACAGCTCGATTTTTCTTCACAGTAACGGTGATAGTATGACCTGGATGATGCCTTTTCAAATGCATATACATGTTCGACGTGTTGGCTCCCTTTATATGTCCATGGTTGGCTCCTACATAGGCGATCGCAGTGAAACAATAACCTGTGTGCCGACATTGTTCCATACGTCTATCACTGTTTTCATAATTCTACTGAAATCCAAAGTCATCCCTCAAACGGGATTTGAATGACAGGGGGACGCCTGCAAGCTCTGGTTTCCTGTTGTCTTTCGCCATGCAGTTCGCTCTCTGTTCGATAGCACTGTATAACATTTTTATTTGCACTACTCATAGACTGTAAAAACTAGGGATGCACCGAAATGAAAATTCTTGGCCGAAACGGAATAAAATTAAACAGTTGGCCGAAAGGCCGAAACCGAATACCGAAAGAGGCTTTTGCAGTTTTGTTTATTATTTAGTCAATTCTTTCAACATTGCATACATGAACTCCCAAATGTTCTCCTCAAACATAGCCTACAACTAAAAAGCAACCCTAAATAAATAAATAAACAGTAAAACCTTCAAATCTAAGAGTAAAATTAACATTTTACTAGGAATTCATTTGTGAACCACTCACTGATTTCTACCTTGACTTATATGAGGATGAATCTACAAAAAGATCGACTTATTGCCTTTTTTAATTTTTTGCAGTGCAGGTTGAGTTGCTTAAAAAAAACTGCACCACAGCTCCCACCGTAATGTTCAGACTTCAGAATTTGCATCAAAGCCCTGATCATAACAATGAGAGGCTTTAAACGATGTCCATGCTTAGGAGGTGATTCTAACTTTTTTGTCTGTAGACTGAAACTAACGGGGGGAGGCGGCTCGCTGGACATATATTTAGTCTGGCTGTCAATTTGCCAACATGGCTCTGTGTATTCAGGCTCGAAAAATGCAATCAGATCATAGGAGCCTTTTCCCCCAACAGCGCTAACGGACAGGATATCTTCGGTTATCATTTTAGCTGTCAAACTAAAGTTTTTTTTGCGCGGCGGCCCTCAACTGTCACACTGTCACAGAGTTTCACCGGGTGAATCGCTGCTTCGCTCGCACAAGGCTTTTGTGTTTCTAAGGTGATTTAACAACAGTCTTGGACGAGTGTTTTAACTTTATGCTGCATAAAGTATTGCACTGTCTGCGCCGTGTTTCATCCAGTTTGAAAAAATGCTCCTACACTGGACATTTTCATGCACGCCTTACAAACTGCTCCTGCTGCGCGCTCACAAAGAGACGTGGACTCGCATACACAGTTACGTCTCTCTTTACTGCCATTTCCTGGTTTACAAGCGTGCAGCTCTTTTAAAAACATATTTCCTTAGTGTCAAGGGCGGATCTAGAAAAATATTCATGGGGTGGCAAGAGGGTGGCAGGAGATTTTAAGGGGTGGCAACCTGTGGCGGATGTAAATACAGTATGCCGATTTAATTAAAGCCATATAAATAAATATGTACTTGGGAAAGCCCCCACATTTAGATATGTTGACTAAATAACATAATACTTAATGTATTGTAGCACAAGTGAAGCCTTACATTTAAACATAAAAGGTGTCAGACAATTTTAAAGATTATTATTACTGAATAATTACTACATTACCTGCCTCACAACAAACACCTGCACTAATACACCAGCATGGGGCTCAAAAGCTATGCAAATAGGGCTGCAATAAGTACTTAGTTAACAGTGAGTCTTTGGTATTTGTCTGTGTTAATATGAGATACTCCCATCAGATGTCAATCATCAGTCTAACTTGAGTGCAAATATCAAGTTATTCAAATATTCTAGTAATTTACATACAATACAGATAAAATCATTCATAAAAATATTGTGTGGCATTTTCCTATGTTTGGTCACAAACAGTGACCTATTAAACACACTGTAAATGGGAAGAGGTTCAGTAATGTCCAACACAGAAATAGGCCTACTGGTTATTATGAGCAATTGATAAGCACAACCTAAGACTTTAATTTAAAACAGTGTGATAAGAATTAGGAAGTATATCCTTATACAAAGGCCTATAGATAAAATTAAACAAAATAATTAATGAATTTCAAGGGTATAGGTTATGATTAAACCTTGGTTTAGGACACCTTTTAAATGGGGGGTCTGGGGGTGCCCCCCCAGAAATTTTTGAGCATTCATCACTTCATTTCCTGCATTCTGGTGAATTTGTTTGCATCAAGTTTATGTAAAGTAATTGACAACATTTAGGTTCCCAGTGACAACAATAGAATAGAATACAATGCAGTAATATCATGCATTCTGTATTGCTTTCAAATATTTATTCTCCTCTATTGTTAAAAACAAATTGGTTTAGAAAATAAGAAGAAGTGATTATTCACGTCTATCATTGAGAATGTAGGCTAGTGGCTGGTGGTATTTTACTTGCATGCAATCTTCAAATATTCAAAAATAATAAAGTGCAAAATGAGGTTTTAATCCTCATGTATTTCCTTTAAGCTACTAGTGACTAAGTGTGCAGTGGACAGAGGGAGTAAGAGATAGCTTTATTTTATAATTTAGGTTTTTGATTTCTGACCGCTGACTTTAGACTGACTCGCGCTGTCTGCTCCGTGAGGCTCGAGCCCATCAGCTGAGCGAACAGCTGTCCAACACGGAGATGAAAAACGAAACTTAACTATCCTGTTTTGCCTGGGCTGACTTAAGGTGGAGCAACCAACTATAAATGAATAAATATTGTAGCCTACTAAACTGTAACACAAGTAATGAGTTGTGGAATTTGGATCAGTAGCCTACAGTAGTGCACAATCTTCGCTGATGTGAACGTTATTGTAGTTTTTCCGAGGCATTCACGAGTTCCTAACGTTATTATTAACCTCTAGTCATTGTCACCACACAGCAGCATATTAACTTTATAGGAAAACTACAACTCCATTAGCCCTGCTCTTTTCTCATTATTGTAATTTCTTCATAGATAGACAGTTGATCAGTAATACCTGGAGAGTGTAGTCCCTCCTGTGCTGCTTGCTTTGTTAGTCTAGAGAGGTTTGGATCCGTCTCTCGCACGCCTTCCTTGTATTCAAAATCAGTGCCGTTAGGAGCGGTTAGGAGTCTCGGGAGTGGGTCGCGGGGGATCGGGGTGGGGCAATATTACCTGGCTACATTCACTTGCAGTCGGACATTTGAAACTCGCGCTCGTAAATGTCTCTTAACAGCCAAAAATAAACGTTTAATTTGGCGCTGCCAACTGGGGTGGCAGCTGGGGTGGCAAGGCTTTTTTTTAGGGTGGCAGTTGCCACCCCATGCCACCCCGGTAGATCCGCCCCTGCTTAGTGTCATTTAGTTCGTCTATTTTCGGTAATGTTGTTCGGCTTTTTAAATGTTTCGGGCCGAAACCGAAAATGACTTATTTTGACTTTTTCGGTGGCCGAATGTTCAGTGCATCCCTAGTAAAAACTGAGGGGTAGCCTACTACAACTGTTAATAGTGATGCAAACGGAACACTTGAGCGAAGCGGAGAGGTGTATATCTCCTGCTCTGACCGCAGCTGGGAGGGGCTGCTGCGGGAGGACCTGTCCGTCGGTCAGTGCTCTGGGACGGGGCAGGAGCCTCGGGAGGCAGCCGCTGCTCATTTAGAAGTAAAGAGCGATACATTCAGTCTCCAAAAGTCACCAATAACACCAGAAAAGTAGCTAGATTTGTCGCTAGTCGCTTTTTGGAAAAAAAAGTCGCCAGAGGGGTCTGAAAAGTTGCTAAGTTAGCAACACTGCACCCTCATGCTGTGCTCACCATGGAGATAACAGACTCTAAATCGCTGGCTGCTACTGCGCACGTGCGAGCGAGCCGGAGGCTAAATGGTCCGGGGGGAACTCCGACGACAAGTTTTAAGTTCCACACCGCAAAACAAGCCTGTACATTCGCCATATTAACGCTATGTAGGCTACGCCACAAACGGACCGCGGTCCACCTCTGTAACACCAAATAGGTGCCTGTACCGTTACGGTACGGTACAAATTACGGTTACACCCCTAATAGATAGATAGATAGATAGATAGATAGATAGATAGATAGATAGATAGATAGATAGATAGATAGATAGATAGATAGATAGATAAATAGATAGATAGATAGATAGATAGATAGATAGATAGATAGATAGATAGATAGATAGATAGATAGATAGATAGATAGATAGATAGAATGAAGTCTGTCAACATTACAAATGGTTTACCACGCTTACTTTTTATTAGTTTAAAAAAATCTAATCTCTGTAAATGGGAATTTTACTGTGGTAGAGGCTTTATTAAACAAGGACAATCGCTTAAAAGGCAAATGGAGATGCCAAAGGCAACAAAAGAATCGTGCAGCTATTTGTTATAGTCAGACAGATGACTTAAAAATGTACTAACTTACTCTCGAAAGCATTTTACAATTTCACCTACACTAAATCTCTGGCCAAATGACCATCTCTCTGACCATAAGTAACATAAATTGACAAAAAATTTCCAGGGTAAGTCATTACTCTGATTCCCTAAAGCATGGCTCTACATCGTCCAAAAAAGTGTCTCTTTATGCAGATAATAATTGGTGCTGCCAGTCAATGATGAGTAAAATGGAACTGCAGAGTAATTACAGAAGTAGATTCATCATAGTAATTACGTCCTGGAAGTTTTACTGTAATTCAGTGATGAGACAGATAACAGAGTATCGGGATGTGAAAGAGGCTATAGGAAGAAAAAAAGAGGAAATAATCAAAAAATTCCCAACGCATTCTCAGTTGGCCAAGTGTTATATTGTAAGCATCTTTTCATATGTTGTGTGAAAAATAGGAAATATAGACATAGGCTCATCTGGGAATGCGGCAATGTGTTAAGTTTCAAAACAACTAGCTTATCTAGCACTTCTCAACATCAAAATCAGACTGATGGCTGGCACCTTTACTTTAAGCTACTTCCCTTAGTTGCTATAATGGATGCTTTCACTTGACAATATCTCACATAATATTGTAATACAACTGTACGTCCACACTGCAAAATAAAAGTTAGAAGAAGAAAAAAAGAGGCAAATACAAAAAAACATCTTGTGTTTTTGGTGAATGTTAAACACATGTCTTTGAGGCCAAGGCGCAATTATGACGACAGCAGACACAATATATTATTATTATATTATTGTATTCACACATCCCCAAAATCAAAAGCATTTTCAGGAGTACTTTACTATGTTTTTAACACTGGGTTAGGAAGATAATGAACAACTCGGCACAAATTAATACAAACATATATGTTTACCGATAAAAAATCCAGCCACCTTGGCCAAATAAAAAAAAACCCTGATAGAGACTAACCAAGTTTCTAAAAAGCAGAGATGGCACAGCCGTGGGTGGTTCATCTCAACCCCACAGTGTGGGTGAGAGGCCTGATGCTGGCAGGTGGCACAGCGCCAGCGGTTTCATGCTATCTACGACGAGGCTTCAACATACTGGTGGTAAATTCAGTTTTGATGCCTCCAAAAATGAAGTACATCCAAACCCTCAAGGCAAAGAACTTTCTTAGTGCTGCTGAACTGGTGCTTTGATGTGGACATTCTTCATTTTACTTCTACACTCTCTTCTTTATACTAAGAAATAGGAAAATTTACCAAACTGAGGCTTATATTTCTAAGTTATAAGGTGTTTAGCAAATTAAGAACAACTCCTTATCAATGGATGTTGAAATTGAACCGACTGCACTGAATAACCACTGCCACTGGAGACTATAGAGCGTGGGTGTTATTGCTCAATATGTAACTACTGTATACATTACACTTTTAGCATATTAAGAGACTGTAGAAGTTATATAATTATCTGGGAGATCAATCATAAATAATAAGCAGCTGGGCTCTGAACCTGTTTAGGTATATGGTATATTTAGTGTTGCACTGAATTATATAAAACAGTGTGGACTAGCAATAGACTGAATTTATTACTTAACTGAAGACAGCTGGAAACTGCTATGAATGGCGATAGATTCCCTCAATGACACGCATACAAACGCCGATGCGACAAAGTACATTTTCAGTGAATCATTGAACTGCACTGAACTGAAGAGATTTTAATCAACAAATTCCTCTACCTAAGCCTGTGCTTTTTGTTTTGTTCTAATGTCCCACAAAAACAGGGATATTCACCGATATTTGCCATTGTGTTTTGCAATGAAAAAACGTAGAGGAGAGATGTATGTAGTGTTTGTTTCAGTGGATTTCCAATATCTTTCTTGTTTTACATCATTACTCCCTTGGTTGTTGCTCACATAATGTTTTTCAATACATCCTCAACATTTATAGCACTGAATGGTAACAATTATATTTTTTCAACCTCAGTTCTTCACAAGACAGGGCACTTGGGAAAAAAAAGTTTACTTATTTGTAGTTGTGCTGAAATTATTTGTTGTTTATGGATTGAAAAGTCAATCAACCGATAATTAACTTGAAGGCAGTATTTTATAGTTTAATTGTGAATTGCTGAATCCTCCTTCCCCCAAGAAAAAATAGAGGAGGAGCAACCTATTCATGATACTAGTGACAGGAATGAAGGCCTATGTAGGCAAATTAATGAATTTGCATGAGAAATTACTTTAAATTAGGGCTGTCAAATTAACGGGTTGGGGGCACTGCAGCGCTGTCTGTTGTGGAAGATAGACAGTCTTCATTTAGCCTGCTTGTTTTTTTGTGGTTTTAAACAGAAAATTCGGCGAAGAACCTAATTTTATTTCATGTAGAAACCTGGCTGAGGGGAGGAGACAGAAGTTACGAGAGAGAGAGAGAGAGAGAGAGAGAGAGAGAGAGAGAGAGAGAGAGAGAGAGAGAAACAAACTGTAGGCTATACAGCTATTTATAAACAGGTATAAAAGTGTCATATAAGCATGCGATTAATTTAGATTAATTAATCAGAGCCTGTAATTAATTAAATTAATTTTTTTAATCGCTTGACAGCCCTACTTTAAATACTTGAGAGAACGCTGAGGCCATTACCACCACCTCAAAATATAATTTATCTTTTACTTTGTCCTGAAACGTTGCCCTTCTACAAAGCAATTACAGAGGCAAACGAGGAACCGCAGCTACTTTTTTCTTTAGCACACAAAGGACAGCACTTCAGAAAGGATTTGAGTCTCTGAGCGCTTCGACACAGAGTGATTAACCTTTATCTTTCAAACCTGTCCCTGTCAGACATCATTAAAGAGAGGAAGCTCACACGAAAAGATGGCAAGAAACAACGAGGCATGTTATATGTAGCCTACATGTACGTACATAACCTGTTATTATTTTTTTTTACATGGTTTCAACTTCAAACCGAGTGATGTATCTGCTATGACATATACAACATCAAAATGATAGCCTCGCACCACGCTGCTAGAAAAAATTGTCATAAATTATAGATAAGTAACTGAACCGACATTAAGTTAATTTCTTTATGTACATTGCTGGGGTGCTTCCACTTAAATAAAGTATAGTTGTAGTATTTTATTAGGGGTTTTATTAGTGCGCCTATGGTTTTTAATTGTTATTTTAACTCTCACTCCGCCTTAAGGCAGAAGCACAAAGCCATTTTGGGAAAGCATTCATTTCCTCACTGCTTTTCCTTCCCAGACATCAATTCAACATCAACATCTCATGGTGCGGTCATGTCATGACTTGCAATATGACTCAGCCCTCATGGGCAGACAGAACCAGGCTAATGAGGAAGCTGTAGCAGGTGAATGCAGTTTTCTCTCCACCACATTCTCCTAGAGCTGTGCTCAATATAAACGAGATGGGCAAACACAACCTTAAGGCCAGGACACACCAGTCCGACTACCCGAAAATGGAGACTGCCGATTCAGGGAGCTCAAGTCTTCCCGTCGTGGCTGAAAAAGTGCAAAGAACACACCAAACCGACTGCTGACTTTCCGTACGCTCTGCGCTTGCGCGGGACGTAATGTCTCCATAACAGCAGGCGGTGCTAATCTGTATTGTGGCTCGAAAAAATACGGAAGCCAGAAATTATGGGACGGCTCTCTAGACCATAAACATAGATAGAAATACGTATTTATATTTATGGACCATAAAGAGCACCATTTTTAGCAGAGAGTGTCGAGCATGGTGTCGAGCAGTCAACAAGGGTTGATGCATGTGAGTACTCGCTGAACGAAACAAACAAACACATTAAAACGATGGCTAACTGTTGTTAGCTGTTTGTGCTACCCGCCTCACTTCCGGGCTTCACTGATTCGCTAGCCCTCCACAAATCAAATTGCTCCAACTGAAAGACTGCCCGCCGCCGATTGAACATGTTCAATCAGCTCAAAAGAAGCCCGACGACATCTACGACGACCGATTTCACAACACACACCAAACAGATTCGTGTCCCCGCCCCCTCCCGACTCTACGACGGCGATTATCGGGCCGGTGTGTCCTGGCCTTTAGATGGTCTGGTTGGACCTACAAAGGTATTAAATTAGATTAGATTGCTACTCTTTGGCTATTATTACTACTCCTCCCATATATGTATTACTATCTGTATAAACCATCTTGCAGTGCAGTTTCTATTATAAGACAGAAACCAGGCTCCAAAAGGAAGACAACATGCATACGTGGTACAGTATATTTTTATACAGCTACATATCAAAGTAGCCTGGTTGATACGGCATGCTGTGATAAAAGTGTCCTGCATTTGCTAGGGATCTAATTTTTTTCTAGTCACAGGAATACACATAAATCGACCTCCATGCAACATGGTAACTGAGCACCGTATGACATTTCCTTTTCACTGAAAATCAATTTTCAGTCAAACCTTTCACTGCAGATTCTCCTCCTTATCAAAACTGCACAAAGTAAAATCAGGGCCAACACACAGGAAACACCACACCAATGGGATTCAGTGTTTTTGCTGCTGGTTATGAATTATCATCATAACATTTTACACAGATTTATTCACCATGAGAGAAAGGTCCCTCGCTAAAAACCTGCAAAATCTGCAACTCAATTAAACTGCTGACCTCTATTGTTGCAAAGGGATAGCTGGTGATTTAATGTGTGATGCTGATAAAACATAAACAAAGGTGAAAAAAATCACCAGATTCTCTTACATACATACTTTACAATCACAGAGGGACCCACTCAGAGTAATACGTTTTACCAGTTAAAGGGGCTTAAGGAATACAGCTGCAACAATTAGAGCACCCTGATTGGCTGCATCCCCGCCCAATATGGCAATTGCACTTGTCTTCAGCAGCACCCATAAGGCAAGATGGTGAAAACTGCACAGCATATCATCAGGGCAGGGCTGCCATCCATAGAGCACCTCTGCTCCCAGCGGTGTTGGAAGAAGGCCAACAGGAGCATCAGAGAGCTCAGCCACCCCAACAACAAACTGTTCTGTCAGCTGCCATCTGGCAGGCGGTAGCACAGCATCCAGGCCTACTTTGCCACAGTCAGGAACAGCTTCAAAATATAGGTAAAACGAATGCTGAACTGTGTCATTCAAAGGGTCAGACCTTTGTTTTTAACTTGTAATGGGTAGAATTGTATAGCTTGATTATCAATTGGTGAATAAAAAATAAATAAAAAAATAGAGGAGGAGCATCACTTTCCTGACATTAACCTTGGAGGTTCTTGAATGTTTTGGTTGCCGGCTTACCTCACAAGATATCACATGTCATTTGAGCAACTTCCTTTGGAGGGGTTTAAATGTTTATTTTTTCTCTCTGCTCTAAGTTTCCTTTGTGCTCCAATTGTACTTGGAAAGGCTCAATGCATTCTGGAACTATTTCACTACTGCACAAACAGAGATGAAACAAGCACATTGGATAATTGACTGCAGCGTTATTAAGGGTTTGTTTTCGAGAATTGAATCTTGTTGAACAAAAATGGGGACTGAGAAAGATAGTTACATTCAAATGTGGTGCCATAATATTGAGCATTGAGCATAAAGGCTTGCATATTGACTTGCTATTTTCTTCTTATTAAAGTTGTTGTTGTTGTGGGTCTTGTTTCCTAAACTTTCAGAGATAAGGTTAATATCACCAGTGATCTACTGGAAATGCATGCTTTTATTTGTACACTAATCTAGACAGTCCTCTAATTTCTGAAAGAATCCTGCAGCACAATCTCCTGAACTCATCTGTGCAGAGAAAGAGAAGGAAATGCAATGTTTGTTTCCATGACAATTTTTTTTACTTTTTTCTTAATTTATTTTCCCTGTCAAAATAGCTCTTAACATAATTTCCCCCAGTGGCCTCAGACTTCTGCAGCTTTTTATTCTTTTTACATTTTAATTTGCTGAATATGTTAATGAATAATTCTTTGATCTGTCAGAGTAACTTCTCTGCTGTCGACAATAAATGGCTAGCCTGTAGGAATGGCTTTTAATACAACACCCCAAGCTGGTCTTGACTGGTGTTTGCACTCATGCCCCACAATAGCTGCAAAGCTAGATTGGAATAAAAAAAGAGAAGAAAATCCTGTTTGCAAAATATATTCTCTTTGGATAGAGCCCCCTGTAGCAAGAAAAAGCCAATACTTCAAGACAAGGACTTACTGCAAATGGACATATGAAACCATGTGTATGTATCTTCCTTTGTCAGATTCCAGCATCATCTCTCTCTCATTAAAATCTTGTTAGGTTCTTTTGTGTTGTCTTTATCATAATTAATTGATACAAGTATTGGCTGTTGATGTACACCACCGGAAAACAAAATAAGCAAAATACTTGTTTCAATGAAATGGTCTGATTTAGTTCAGTTTGCTGTGTGCTTTGCCCTTCCACACTGGAGAGCACACACTGTATAATTATCTCAGACACCTAACATCACAATACCCCATCTCTCGTATTCTCATTAGGCGTGTCTCTAACTGGAGGGTGATTTTGTCTTTCACAAAGAAAATACTGGTGGAGGACTTTGTGAGCTCTCATATCACTCAGCAGATGTTGCTACACAGAGGAGGTGACCTTTTCTTTCCACTCCCCAAATAGGGGATTTGAGGGGTATCATTACCTCTTGAATAAAATGAATAATCCACAATTAAGTTGTAGAATAGGTTTTTATGTAGCAATATTAACTTCCCTAAAGTTCTCCACATGCACGACATAATAACTTACCTAGATTTCCTTCCTCGCTAAAATGTTTCTATTTAATTCAGCTTTCCACTAATAACTTTTTTAGAGAATCCCTTGCAGTGACAGCTCCCGTGCTTTTGGACATACAGATTCAGGAAACTCATCCACTTATACAACAAAAGACAAGTCAGAGTTGATGTTTGCGCTTAAAGACCATCATACTGTATATTGCAGGACTGAAGTACTTGTCATCCCCCCTTGAGCTATGCCTCATACATTTTCTGCAGTCACGACCAAGGATCCACTTCAGTAATTGGCTGGGGATTTTGAGGAATATCAATTCCAGGCAGGCTGTGCGGTGCTTTTGTCCTAGGTGCCGGGACAGTGTCACCTTCACAGGCTGTCCCGTTAGTCTGCGCCCCAAAGAGAGAGAGAGGGGAATAGAACTGAGATCTCAGGCACTGTCTCATATTTTTCTGCAATAACCGGATCAAGTGGAAGGGATTCAAACAACGTCTTTGACTCCCCCGGGTCATAGTGCAGGGTGTTGACGTTAACGTTGTTCTAGAGCACATGTGTCAAACTCAAGGCCTGCGGGCCACATCGTTTTGATCTGGCCCGCAAATCAATTCGGCCGATTTAAATCAATTCTGAAAAAATAATAAAAAAAAGGCTATATATTCATGGAGCCTGTGCCATATCCGCACGTTAAGTACGCTCCCAACTGTTAGGAAACTTACTTGGCTTACAGCTAGGAATGCTAGGAATGTCTGCTGAAAGTTCCACAGCTCAGGATTTTAAACCATGAATTGATGAACTTGCATCTAAGAAGAGCTGTCAGTTTTCTGAGAGCTGTAAATAGGCCAATATATGTGGCTAAATAGCATGCTAATATTGATGATTGATTGTGTCAAGTGTATAAGGATTAATGCCAAAATTATCTGGATTCTAACTTTTGCTTTAAGTTACAATATAGCCAACTAGCTAACGTTAGCTAGCTGCTGATAGCCCACCCCTTTCGTTTCCAATGGCTTGGCATTTCATTACCAATGTAAAGTTTCATAATTAGCTAACACTGGTGCTGCGTCATGATTCCTAAAAAAACAAAACATGTGATATGTTTTGAATGTGCAGAAAGTTTTGAAAAATCCAGGAGAATAAATATTGTGGTTCAATCCAGAATGCCTGAGAGCCTTACTGCATTATAGTCCTTTATAATAGTTTCACCAGGAACCTGAATGTTGTCTTTTCCTTTACAAAAATTAAGACATTTCCACCATAAATTGATGCCGAAAAGGCACAGATTGGTGGATAAAAATCCACCAGAATGCAGGAAATTAAGTGTTTGACATTCAAAAATTTCGGGGGGAGCACCCCCATACCCCCCACCTATAATTTGTCCCCCGAAAATGTTGAAGCGAAAACTAGCCATTGTACGCAGTTTATATACTTACTTAGATATGTTCTTTTTATTTTTCGATTAAAAAGAAGGTATGTCAGTCTGGCCCTTAGTGTGCTTATCATATCGTAGAGTGGCCCTTTGTGAAAATCAGTTTGACACCCCTGTTCTAGAGACTGTGTCAGCAGCACTTTACCACACATATACAAAGAGAAAATGAATTCACTTTTTAATGCCAACGGGAAACTCTTACTTTCCCTCTGAAAGGCTCTACTCTGGTACTTATGGGCATTTTTTATATATAGGATAATATGACAAGGCTATACATATGGGTTTAGAAAGGCACCAGCTCTCTGTTTTCAGTGTAAATGCATGTTTTTAAAGACACAAATAATCTTGACCTGAGACAGAGAAAAAGAACCACACAGATGTTTGAACCACCAGTGCCTAATGGATTCTCTAAAGCGACTATTTTATTTCAACCCAATCATTGCTGTACCTCAAATGACCTATAATCTGAAAGCTACTGTAGCATTTTCTGCTAAATCAGAACATTAACTTGGCTGGGAAGTGATTGTTCTGCCATTTGAATAACTCTGTTTTGTCCTACATTTCGTATTGTACCCCACTCCTTCATGTGTAACCCCTTTGTAATATCTCACTGCTGGTAAAGCAAGTAAAAATCGCTTCGCACCTGTTTTATAATTAGCATGTTTAGCGCAAGCTCCTTAACACTGTAGCTGTTAACACTTTTTTTCTGCACGGATGGCCAGCTTTAAGTTTTTCCTAAATGTTCAAACAAATGAAGGGATGTAAAAACAGTATATTGTATTCATCTAGTGTATGTGGATGGAAGTGAGGCTCAAATACCTCGAGTCGATCCAAGCATTTCAAAATTATACTTTGGCGCAAGCCAATAGTTTACCACTTCTTCTTAAACATTTTGGCACTGAATAGAAGGACAGGCTTTTGATCGGGGTAAATAGTAGTTCTGCCAACACTTTGCAATCAGGATGAGCAGGGACC
The DNA here is from genome assembly GCA_949357725.1 of Hyperoplus immaculatus. Classification (NCBI taxonomy): domain Eukaryota; kingdom Metazoa; phylum Chordata; class Actinopteri; order Uranoscopiformes; family Ammodytidae; genus Hyperoplus; species Hyperoplus immaculatus. Next base: position 17,811,477 of record OX442361.1, on the reverse strand, counting down.
ACGTTATAAATGAAATTGTCTAATTGGCTGATTTGACATCAGTGTAACATATTTCATATTCAACTGCGTACTGCGTGAGTCCCCAGAGTGGTCAAAGCATTGGGACTTCGGTGGGACTTTAAATCAGGGGACTCAGCTCCCCAGAGACTAGTTACTGCCGGCATACAGAGAGCTAATTTACTCCATGACTTCACAAGTCCCATACTGCATCAGATTACATTTTTTCTTTATCACTGTCTAATCTGTAATTACAGTATATGATTTTTTAAACCTTAAGTGTTGAACCAATACAATCTGCACATGTACATGCTTATGTCAATTCAAATAGTGCATCAATTTAATCACTTCACATATGTATAATTGATCTTTGGTATAGAACAACCTAATTGCCAGACACTATGAACAAAATCCCTAGACAGGAAGCATGTGATAGTATAAAAACACCTATGTAAAAGAGGTTGTGTGTCACATCAAAATCCCTACGGAGTCTCAGACAGCTCTAGATGGCAGCTTGGTACAGTTTAGATTGTTTGTTTGATGGAGATAACCTTTACTTATTTTGGCGGATTTCCCCCCCAAAAGACAGCCATTTGTTTCCTCTCAATGTACAAGTCGGTCTTTGAGGCATTCCGGAACATAGACACGTGAGCAAAAAAATAAATCAGATTTGGGCTGAGCTCTGAGACATTTTTAAGAATATGAAGTTGCTCGGCTGACTGAGCAGGCTGTCAGCCGGAGAGCATTGACAGTATATGTTAAAGGATTACAACAAAGCTCTGTCATGGTAGACTATGAAATATCTTACTGCAGAACCTTGACTTCCGCAAAGGAGTCAAACATGCAAAAAAATACCATCTGTTATCCTCCTGAAACCTACAACAATGGATCCTTTAACTGCTGCTTCTTGTATAACAAATAACGATTCAATTTAAATGACATGTTGGCTCAGGCTGGGAGCAGCACCATGGTCAATGCTGCTATGCCATATGAGGGTCATGGCTCCTGCAGAACTGGCCAAGGGCCCTTTTTGTCACGGCAATAAAAATGGTTTGGGCTGCTGGTCACTGGGGAAATCAAGTCAAACTTCAACAGGCCCCAGTTCAGACTCGTTCCTCTAATAAGGTAGTTGGAAACCAGTCACTGGCTGGAATTGTTCCTCAATGCCTCTGTAAAATACATTTCTTCATCTCACTATTTCTTACCACGAAACAGATTGAACACAGATGAATGCTGCACACCAATCTGCACGGTGATGATGTTTTCTATCAGTTCTTGAATGACTCTGTCGGCAATTTTTTGGTATGCTTAAAAACCCCAGCAGAATCCTATGTGGGAAAGTAAATTGCGAACAATTGTCATTAGACAAGGCGATATTTCATATTTCTTATTTAGAAAAAGCTTCCAAAAATATTCAGTTTCTATTATTATAAGGCTTTATTAAAAAAATATTGAAGAGCAGGAGGAATGAAAGATGTAATGTATCTTTCCTATGTAACTGTTTCTTAGCAAGACCACACTGTCAATGGTAGCTGAAAGAAAAGGCCATTACAGACAAAATGCAATCAGAAGAAAATGTACAGAATTGCATTTCAAAGCACGTAGTTACCGATCTAATCAAGGTAATGTTTTAGATAGTTCTCACTGCATTCTCTTAGGTGAGAAGACCTGCATTAATGAGAAGTAAAAGAAAACTACAGCTGAGAGGCTGCTCCAGACTCATTAAAAGACTGAACACAAAAAGTAATTACAGTGTATGCGTGTAGGAGGATTGTGATGGTTATAGCTGGGAACATATTTGGATGCACACAAACGCACTACAAAAAAAACAGTGTTGATGATCTGTGATAAAAGGTTGAAAATGGAATAAAGGACTGCAGCAGAGGAAGGACAGTGACAATATTTTAAGTTTTATATTTAGAACCAAAATTGCTCAGATATATTTGGAACACAATTATTTGGTTTGGTTGCGTTTCTTTGATTTTGGTAATAATGCTGTTACTGCTGTAATCCCGGAGTAAATAAGACAGAAGAATTGGACTTTTAACATGTCATACTATCACAATAAAGGGAATCTTAAAACCCTTTTCACCCTTCACTTTCCTTTATTTTCTTAGCTTTGCACCATCTCCTTTCATCCAGTCATCATCTTATCCCTTCTCCTCCCCTCCCTTCTCCCTCCCTCTTCTCACTTAATATTTTTTGGCCTCATATTAAGTGAAATTAAATTTGTATTTGTCTGAATGTTGCATTTTCAGATTAGAATCTATACAAACTACACAGTCTCGTTGGGCCTCTCACTGCACATTTAATGATTCTCTTTCTAAAGTTGGTAATATAAGGACAATTACTGGACTGGTACACCTGGTAATACGTTTTGAGAATGTACCCTGAGATTGGAGCAGTTTATCCAAGATGTACCTTATGCATATACTTTGACGTACTAAATGAGCATATTAACATCAACTTTTGTTTGTATGTGTGAAGAATTAGTAGTCAACATATTTGACAACATATAAAAGCCTTGTGCTCATCACAGCCCATACAATAAAAGTGTTTTTAATCAGCCTGACTTTGGCTTAAAGGAAAACGCAGAGTATTCAGTATTATGCATTAAAAATATACAGTATAGCTAATTTCAGTTTGAAAAATTTATTTTCAATACGCCAGGAGATGGCTGCGTTATTTATATGCTTGTGTGTGATAAGTAACTTGCATTTTGCCATTCTCAAATAGGTCAGGAGATGTTACACATTTCTTAGTAAATAATATGTCAAGCTGTGCTTTTAGATAACAGAAAGAGCTGCCAGAAACACAGCATGAAAAGGAGCTGTGAACATTTAAACCCATTATTAGTTAGCCAGGCTGTTGATGACAAATAAATACCATACTATTGAAAACCATTACATTACTATTAAAAACCATTACAGACCTAAATGGATGGGATGCATTTTGTAACATAATGCCAGAAATATATATCACTTAATAGCCTACAAAGATTTGCAAGAAATTATGTTATTTATAATTTACTTTGCACATACAAGATGTCTTTATGACATATATCTTATGCTTTTAAAGTATCCAATATCTTCAAAGATAGCACAGAGCATTAGGCATTGAATCAATTATCTCTAGCAATTGCCTTATTCTGTTGGATAATATTATAACTGTTTTCTTTTCCATCAACTTCACACAGCCCTGAGACAATAGGCATTTTTTCAAAACAAAAGCTAAGTACAAACATACACTGACAGCATATGAATAAATGCTGGACATAAGCCCAGAGTAACAAGGGACACTGACTAAGCAAAGATACAGTACAGGGATTAAGGCTTTAAACTCTCCAGACAGATTACACTTTACAGCAATGTGATTAGTGTCTCAGTAAGCTGGTCACAGACACGTGGAGTGAGACTATGAGCACAAGCTCTGACTGCAGCAAACAAATGAACCAAAAAGATGCCTCAGACACACAGGCAGGCCTGGCACAGGGCGTCATTTACTCCACTAGCAGATGGACATGTAATGGAAACCATCATGTGGTTGAATAAAGAAGATGATTAGCGTGCGATCCAGATAATGACCTAAAATGTCCTGCTAATGGCAGGCAGCAAGAAGAAATTGCAGCTTGTTCCAGAGCCTTCTCGCACTCATGACTTTGAACACTTTAAAGCTGTTCTCATTAATTTCATCCCATTATTTGCTGCATGGTTGGTAGTAGATAGGTGGAGGGCTGGAGTCAGAAATAGATTAAGATTGTAACCAAGCTCTATACCTCAAAGGGTCAAAGATAAAGTAAAACGAATAACATGCACCTTTATAATTACTCATTTAATAGATGCACAAAGGGATTTTCTTAGGATTATGTTTTTTTCTGAGATGCTTTTTAACAGCAAAAACTGCATCTAGATTGTGTGTACTTTTTTATGGAGATTTCCACGACCTCCTCATGCATGCAAAAACACTTTCCCACTGAGCTTGATCTCACCCAAAACTTCATCGGACCACACAAAACATCACCAGAGATTCTCTTTGACTCAGAAGTGTACAAAAAACGTCAGAGCTTTTCCATTTTCAATTTCTTAGTGTTGCAAGCGAACATTAACATCAAGTCTGACACACCGAGCATCAGTGACCTAAGATAAATAATAATAATCAGAATTTAAAAAATATTTTTACGAACTAACCCCCATAGAAAGAAGGAACCTAAAGCAACATTTAATCTATCCTTGACGGAATAAGTCTTAAGTTAATCGGTCAGGTCCAAAATCAGCATACATTTTTAATTTAGGCATTTTTTTTAAAGAGGCATTAGCACTATGCAATATGATGTATGAAAGGAAAGGAAGATGATAGGGAAAGCCTTTCAGAGAATTAGAATTGGTCAATCCACCGGTGTAAAGTTTGATTGGCTGCTGCTGTGTAACTTGGGCGCCTGCACCTCTCAACCTCCTGCTCAACCTACGCATTTCTGAGAACAGAGGTGACAGCCCTCATAGACCAGGACTGGAGATCAGTTTGTGCTAAAAGGGGATCGAGCCAAAGTAGCTGCATCACTGAAAACCCACGCGGGTAGCCTAAAGCTGAAATGGACCGAGGTAGGCAGCGGTCAGAGCTGCCCAAAACATTACCCGGGAGTCGGGACACCCGGAAACCTGCTGATGATGATCGGCGCTGAGATGAGATCCCGGAAGGACAGATGTTATCTGCGGGTAGGCGAAATCTGCTAACAATGCAGAAATGACCAAAAATAAAAAGAATAAGTAGAACCACCACATCGCACTGCACAACGTTAATATAGGTGCAGCTCAACACGCAGCCATGTACGACAGAGAAAAGCAAAAAGCGTCCTTGTTATTCCTACCTCACTCAGTGTCTCCATCCCACTCAGACTTGCTGGTCCTGATGATACGCTACTGCTTCGCTCGAGCATCCCCCTAAAGCACTGTTATTCGACTGGGAAGAGGGGTGGAGGACGGGATGCCACCGGGGCTGACGTGCCGCCTGACGAGACACAGCTGACCAATCAGAGGGTAGTGCGATGGATTCCTCACCAATCCGCTCAAAGGGAGAAAGTTAGGAGTACGTGCAGGCAGTAGCAGCAAGGTAGATAGAGGCTGTGAGAGAATTTTCGCGCAAACTGTGAACTGTTATACACACGATACGAACACAGAATCCGGTGCAGCTGGTAAAGCATCCACACGCTAAATAGTTGTATGGGCGTATAGGCTAGTGTTTATTGTTTACTATACTATACCTGCAGACGTAGGCTATCTCTCCACTAGGCCTATTTATTTTAGGCTACAATTATATTATTATCTAGGCCTATATTATATATATATTTTAGTCAAATATGATTGTGCTCAAATGTAGCCAACGTTTCTTAACAAAGAAAAGTAATGAGAATAATATTAAAAATAATGAGAAAAACCTGAAAAGATAAAAAAAAATCATAAAATGCAATTTTTCAGTATAGGCCTCAACAGAATGTTGTAATATGTAGGCCCTAGGCTACATATGTTGCAGCTGTAGGTCTATAAGGTAAACTGCACCATAATAAGTTTGTTGCTAGCTCTCCAAATTCAAATAATTGTATAGGCTACTGATTCACATGCTAAGACTATAGCCTTTGACATAAAAACTCAAATACATCTTGTGTCTTGTGTTTTGAGGTAAAAGTCCCCTAACGGTGTGCTATGCTCGTGGATGTACACATTGAGGAGCGGTAAGAGGATGAGTAACCACATTTACACAAATCCCAAATGTATTTTAGACTGTTTATTTCCTCTGCTGTTGACATTGACACTGCATGTGTTAAAGCTTGCCCCTCATCTGCTTTTGTTCAAATGCTGAATTGGTTTCATGGTCTACTGTCTGTATACCTGCGGTTTGAGCTTCAAAATCCCCTCCACGGTGGGGATAGCCTGTAAAGGAGATTATACTGGGATCTGCTAACCTGTTCTGGTCTCCTGTAGACTGCTTCAACCTGACAAGCTCTGTGACAGTACTTCTTCTGTGAGTTTGAAATTGATGAAATTTGCGTTCATCAATTTAATTTAAGGTTACATACACTTTCAATGAGACAAATGCAACAGTTAAATTCAATATTTATTGCCCATAGATCAGCAATAAAGTAAGTGAACTAGCCTGACAGAATGACAGAATCAGGAATTTTATTGTACAAAGCGAAGTATAACTGTCTAATCTAAACAATCATATTTTTCAATCAAAAATATGTGTGTTTCAAAATAGGATACAAATGTCCAAAACAAACATGGTTATCACCAATTCACTAGTTTATATTATATACTTTCAATATTATAAATAAAATAATTCCAAGATGATTTTAGTGGTAGGCACACCAGGTGCTAAAAAAAGGTAAATGCAAAAAATGTTGATATGTTGAAAGAAAAAAGCCCTGACAAAATAATAAAACAGCAGAATCCACAGACTGAAACTATTTCCATGAACCAGCATACTGTACAGTAGCAAAAAAGGAGTGGATTGTACAACCAATTCAATTCAGAATAAAATGAAAAGGATAAAAAAAAAAATTAAAATGTCAAGAAGCCAACCCTGAAAAACTGATTAATACCATAAACATGATTTGTCATTATGCTGCTTCTAACCACAATGTGATTATGGCAGTTGCTTTAGCAGTTAAAGTCTTATTTTTTAGAGTCACATTTGATTTGATCCTGGAGCATCAAATATCAAAATATAAAATCGGTGTGACCTTCTGAAAATCAATAAAAATAAAAATGTAATTGAATAAATGACAAAATGAACACAATTTACATCTACTTTCCATACTTTGTCCACATCTATTTCTCCACTTCCTTTTACAGTTCCAACTGACTCCTTCAACCTGTACACAATTTACAAGTGTGTATACACTTTCCTTTCCTTTCTTACTTTTCATGTTCCCCTTTAAATCACTTAACCGCATGACCTTCAGCCAAACACTCCCTTCTTCTTTGCTAGTATCTTATTTTACCACTTGTTCCTTCATGCTTCTCTTTTGATGTACTTGACTTATCTTTGTAGTTGGGTCACTTTATTTCAAAGGACACTTCTGGGAATAGCCTTTCTGTGTTGGTGTATGAGGGAGTTGGGGGAGTTATCTGGAGGGGGCCACTGTGGTTTGGTTAGCTGAATGTCTTCTTCTATTTTAAAGGCTTTCTTTGGGGGATCGGTCTGTGGGGGCCATACGACAGAAATTCTGCTGCAGTGTGGTTTGCCTTCATTACACGTTTTTATAATTTCGTTTTCACCACTGTGGTTTTTTTCTACTGAACTTAAGCTGCTCATGGAATATCTCCATTCAAGTGTCTCGTCTGGGGGGATGGCTCCACCACTTTCTGTAGGAGGTTTCTGCCCAAGTCCATAATTGTAATTCCCTTTTGACTTGAGGAGTTGTTTGTAATGGTGTAAACAGTAGAAATGTCCATGGAAAGAGACATAGTTTCCCAGGCTATGAGAAAAAAAAAATTCAGCACATCAAAACCATAAAATAGTTCCTTCTTTATGTAATTGAAATTCCAAGATATGTACTTATTAATAATGAAATGTACAGTGGTGCCCATGGTGACCATTGTTTTGAATGAATGTCATGTTTACCTTAATTTATTTCTGCAGTGCTCACAGCAGAAACAGGATTTATGGTACTTTTTTTTGTCCACTATCAGAGCATCCATCGGATAAGCCCTCCTCCGACATAACGTACAGAGCTCCGACTTCGGAACATGAACCTGTTTAAGGAGATAAAATGTAAATTATCAGATGTTTTCCTCCATGTGAAGAGTATTTCCTTTGGGATGCCTCACAATGCAAAAAGCATAGCATTTCTTATGTATTTTCTTACATTTATTATTACATTTAAACTTGCAAATAGCTTATGATTGTATTCATAAAAAGGATGCGGCATGCTTATTCGTTCCAATAACAAATGTACGAATGGTTGAGGGGATTTTTCCTCTGGATTTAATTTTTCACTCATCTACCTACCTACACACTTCCGTGCACAGATATCCACGCATCTCTCAACTGCTCTTTGGAAGTGTTTGTGAACAATACAAATAAGCTTTAATTTGCCCTCCTGCCCTCAGGAAGCATATATTATAATATTTGTGTTGAAAAGGTACATTAGGGGGCACCCTTAGCTCAGTTGGTAGGGCGTAATAAAGCATGAAAAATATCATAAAAAAAGAAAAAAAGGAAAGAAAAGAAAAGATAAGGTATATTGTGTGCTGGCTTCATTCTGGTCCGCTGATGTGTACAGCCTTTTGAAAATGTATTAGGCCTGCAGTGCTTATCAGGATGAAATAAACCAAGTATGTTAAGAATGACATAAGCCTTATTACAAGCATTGCACAAAAAGTTCAACAAACTAATTTGATTCAAGGCTGTCCCGCACCACCCCCGCCCCTGGTTGGAAGCTTAAAAAAGCTAGTTATAAGTAATAAAGATTTGAGATTTGTTTTGTCAAATTGTTCCCAATGTCAACAATGAACTTTTCAAATTCAAGTATGCAAAGCTATGCTGTAAACACTGTGTTCAGAAATAGAGTAAGCTAAAAACCTAAGCCACGCTAGCAGGGTGGATCTTTCGATGCTGATGTCAGTTGATCAGTGGGTCCGGACTTTGGTAATATCTCGACTACTTGGTTGGTTGATGTTCAAACCCCCACAAAATGAATGACAATCCCATCAGCCTATATGGGCAAATTAGTAAATGATATCATGCTAAAACCCCTAAACCTCCACAATTCACACAATGCAGTATTTAACACAGCTCAGATATTCAAAGGAAACCCATCCATCCATTGCCCATGCCATTAGTTTCTGTTGTTTCATGCTCTATAGGTCTTTACCAGACGAGACAATCTTCATCTGTTGTGACACCACTTGCGACGTTGACTCCTCCGAAAGAGTGTAGCCAAGACTCTTGAAAACTGTCTCGCTCTCTGTCCATGTTTCGTGGAAATTCTTCAGCAACTTCTCAGTGGCATCATCATCATAGTTTTCTGTTTGTCTCGCAGCAGCAGCAGCTTTAGTTCTAACGGCATCAGCATAGGAGAAAGGAGCCTGTTGGATTGACACACTCTCAGAGTGCTCAGTGACAGCTGTCCTTGTTCCGGTGACCTTGTTACCGAACTCATCAACATTTGAGAAATGTTCTGTGATAGATTTGCTTACAGAGAGTGGTTCTGCTGGCACAGTTTCTTTCTCATTTTTCTGCAGAGGGAGGGGCGTGCTTTGCCGTGAGCCTCTCTTTGTCTCTTGAGGACTTTCCCTCTTTGAAGTGTCTGATGTTGTTTCACTCAGGCTTGAGACAGGCTCCTCCTGTTCCCTCTTCTCTTCCCCGAGTAAGAAACTTTGCTCACCCAGTTCAAAAACATTTTTTATAGCATGTATGTCAAAAGATGGCATTTCCTGTCCCAGGATGTTCGATATCTCTTTGCAATCGGGGCCTTCAGTGTCAGTAATCTCCTTTTTGACATATAATTTTTCTTCGGGTGACTCAAATTTGTTTACAAGACCAGACAAGTCTGCCCTGGGAAGCTCCTCCTTTTCTTCGTTTTTATTTTCTGCCTCGCACTCCTCCATGTCTGGGCCCAGTCGTTCTGGAATAGCAATCTGCTCCTTTCGCATATATGTCTTATTCATTTCAGCCTTCCGAGCTTCTTCAAAAAAGTATCTCTTTTCTTTGACAGATGCAGATGATGCCTCTGAAATATCTGCATCTTCCAGAAGATCTGGGTCATTTTGACACAATGGCATGCAGGAGTCAGACTTACTTTGTGTTTCATTTGCTTTCAAACCCTCATACATAACAGCTTGATCTTGTTCCACATGTGCAGTATTTATATAAGCCTGCTGAGCGTCTCCAGATAAACTATTTTTGGGCTTTTCTGTTGCAATCCATGTCCCTGAAGCTTCCACAAATTGCGACTCTATTTTGATTTGCCGATGGAATGATGCAGGTGATTCAACAATCTCTGATTTTTTATCTGAGATTTGTTGAGGAAATTGTGGTGGTGGGGTGACCCCACGAGAGAGCTTTGCCGTTGTGTCTTTGAGTCGAGCCAAATTTTCAGCTTTGTCAAAAGTTGGTGAAGGTGTGATTCTAGTGAGACGTGAGTTTGGAGTGTCACACCTTCGGGGTGGCGGTGTGGGAGGCGTTGGTGGCCTGTGCAACAGGGTAGGTGATGGAGTAACTCTCTGGGGGGAATCAGTTCTTCGCGTGGATTCGATGGTAATAAATGTTGGGGAGGGAGAACGCATCCTCAGCGATGGCGAGGGAGGTCGAAGGTCAACAGACTTGCACTGGCTCACTTCTTCCTTCCTTCTTTCGTGGGATGTCTTTTTCCTGGTTTGTTTCTCAATTTTGGCAGAACCAATATTTATCTTGGATATTGTTTGCGTTACCCCTCCAGATTTCTCAGAAACTGACTCACATTCATGCTTCTCCACTGTCTCATTATCTTCTACACACATTTGTTTAGACTCTGCTAGTGTCTTCACATTTGAAATAATTTCATTTTGTTCTGACTTGCCTGTCACTGTAATTGGGACAACCCTACTTTCTTCTGGTGGTTCCTCTGCACTCTGCTGGATACCTGTCACTCCTTTCTTTTTTTGCTTTTGAACTGCTTTTTGTTGGTGGGAATTTTGATCGTCTTTGCTCTCGGTGGTAATGACTTCTTTCTTAACTTGAATGTGCTCTTCTTTAATACTTTTGTGAATTTGGGCGACTGAAATTGTTTCCTTAGTTTGGTGAGATATTTCAGATGATTCTGTCTTGGTTTCTGTAATGCCTATCTTGGATTCTGTGGAAACATTTTTAGTTTTGGATTTTTTGTTTTTCTTTTTCCTCTTTGCTGGGGTTGGAGTTTGTGGTTGGCTGTCAGTTATGCTTACAGTAACAGCAGGCATAGAGGAAATCACTTGCTTTATCTCTGTCTTTGCTTCTTTAGGTTCACTGATCACTTTCACCTCAGTCACTTCCTTCAGTTTTGTATCAACACTCACATTGGTCATTTTTGTCTCTACTTGCTTTTCCTGCTTCTTCTTATTCTTAACCTTTTGGTTTTGTTTGCCTGATTCCCCATTTGAATTGACACCTGGCATTTCTGTTTGCATTGGCTGTACAGAAACATTCTCTTTGCTCTGGGTAGAAGAATGATCAGTTTTCTTCTTATTATCGCGCTGTGGTGATTTGGCCTTGATTACATTTTTGTCTGTGGTGACATTTTCTTTTTTCAGGGACTGGTTGCAAAGGTTATTGGCTAATTCTGGTGTACTGTCGTCTTTTGCCTTATTGTTCTCAGATTGTACTTTGCTTGATTTTACATTCTCCTCAGGGGTGACAGCAGGTTCAGGCTTTAACATTTCAACAGGGATTTTTACAGAACACATTTCATCTGCCTCCTTTTTCTCTAAAGATTTTTTCGAGCCCTTTGTTTTCAGATTTTTTGGATCTTTCTTTCCTTCAGCCATCAAATTTTTAATTTTTTCAACATCAGTGATTGAGGTCTGGAATTTGTCAACCATGACGGACTGAGCAGATTGCATGGAGGAAACAGACACTGTTTTCTGTGTAGTCGTATGCATCTGCTGTCTTACAGCTGAGACAGATGAGGTCTTTTGAACGGAGACAACCTTGGATGTCTCATTAGAGACAATTTCCTTTTTAGCAGATGATATAATGTTTGAATCTGTGAACATTTTTTCATGATTAACTCTGACATTGCTCTGGTTGGTATTTGAGACCACAGCATTTTTGGATAAATCAAAGGATCGGGAGTCGGAATGAACAATAAGTGATTTCTTTTCAGCCCTCTCCTGTTCGTTGTCTGCTGTGTTGTTAATTGACTGTTCTGTATCTTTGTTGGAAAGCATTTCAAGAGCAGCAGTAACTGATTCATGTGTGTAAGTGGGTGTTGGAGTGGTTGGGGGAGTGCTTTCCTCCTTCAGCTTCCGGAAATTTCCTTCTGCTTTCATTAATGGAGTGTTAAATTTACTCATTTGTGTTCTCATGAAAGATGTAGGAGATGGGGGAGGGGTGAATCTGACAGGAGAGATGTAAACTTTCTTCAATGGCTGTGGTGATGCAGGCAGTGGGGGGATTTCACTGAAAACAGTTCTTGATGTGTGTGCTGTTGTTTTCGATTGGTTTTGGCTCATTTTGACCACTTTCTCTGATGTAATCTCCACCTGTTGTGTTTTACTGAATTCCATTTTAGGCTCCAGCTTCGGGACCGGGCATAAAGCAGGAGCTTTCACCTTTTTTATCTTTTTTGCTTTGGCTGTTGAAGGAATAATGGTCTGTGCAGGCATCCTCTCCAGTTCTTGTTGAGATGGAGGAGGTGGGAGGAAGTCCTGCTCACTGGTGAGAGGTGGTGGTGGAGGAGGAAGGTGATCAATGTCAGAATCAACTGAGGGAGGAGGAGGAGGAAGGTCACTGTCTAGCAATGGTGGAGGAGGGAGAGGCAGATCCGGCTCTGGTGTTTGTGGTTTTTGGATGAAAACATTAGTTTTTACTTTGATTTTATCTACTTTTATCATTCCCTTAGGATTAGATTTAAGATTACGAAACTCTGTCTTTAGTGTTTTGATACCGTGGTTTTGGGTAATTGTTTTATGTTCCACCACAGTTTTTGATTGCTGTGAAGACTGCTCCACGGACCTAGCCGTTGTTGCTATTTCAGTTTCATTAGAAATAGAGTGATTTTCTGTTGATGTTTCAACTAATTTAGCGGTCTTTATCTTCTGTATGTTCCTCTTTGCATCAGCATCTAGGTTTTTAACTGGAGGGCTCTGCTTAACTCTAACTCTTCTGTATGCTCCAAGTCGGACTTTGGGAGTTTCACGTTGGGCTGTTTCCAACAAAGATTTAATGGTGCCTTTAACGTCACCCTTTATCACTTCTTCTTTCTCCAGCTGGGTTTGATCCTGTGTTTCATATAAAGACTTGATTGACATCTTGACATCACCTTTAAATTCACCCTCAAGGCTTAGGTTCCTTTGCATACTCGGCGAAGGTGGATGCTCCATTAAGAGCTGAATCGTTCCTTTGACATCTCCCTGAACATATGATTCCTGTTGACAAATTCTCCTCTCACAGGAGGCATCTTGTAAACTTTGCATTGCTATGCGAATATCCCCCCTCACAACTTCCTCCTTTTCAACTTCCTTGATCGTTTGCTTTGCTAGCTCCAGAGATTTCAGGGTGGCCTTCACATCCCCAGGAACTAAATCCTCAATGGAAGCTTCAACTATGCTTTTTGTTGATTTCTCAAGAGATCTTAGAGTCCCTCTGATATTTCCTCGTACGATATCTGGCTTCTCCACCTCCTTGTACTGCCGTTGAGCCCTCTCAAGGCACTGCAGAGCTTTTGGTATATTGCCTTTAACCACCTCTTCTTTCTCTACAACCACTGTCTGATTTGTTGATTCAGACAATGAATTTAAAGTAGCTCTCAAATTACCTTTGACAATCTCCTCTGTCTGGATTCTCTCCTGAGAGAATGTTGGCTCTGACATGAAAACTTTCACTGTATTGTGAACATCACCGGGTATAACATCCTCCACTGTACGCTCAATTTGCATTTGATTGCGACCTAGGATCCATTTTGTGCCTTTGATGTCGCCGCCAATTATTTTCTCTTTTTCTTCTGTGCCAGACGGGGTGTCATCAGGTTCTACATGGAGTTGTTTGAGATAGTCGAGAGCCCCAGATTCAATGCAAGTTGAGAAGAAGTTCACATGTCCTTTTTCTGATTCGTCAACCTTTATCTTCACTGCCTGATCTGAATTGTCTAAACTCGACAATTTTTGAAGAGTGCTACTTATATCCCCTCTTATGATGTCCTCTTTTTCAATATTAATACCCTCTTGTTTATTGAGAAGGGAATATAATGTCATCTGTACATCTCCTTTCTCGTCCTCCTGGATGAGTATTCCATGTTTTGCTGACCCACCCTCATCAAATAGGTTGTTTATGGCTTCCCGAATGTCCCCTCGTAATATCTCCTCCTTCTCAATATTGCTGTCTCTCTCTTGGTTGAATAGTTGATGCACTGTTGAACTGATATGACCCTTTTCTTCTGAATCTATTACTATCTGCTGCTCATTCGTTTCCGTTCTGTTCAGTAGGTTCATCATAATAGTCTGCAGATCTCCTCTGATGACATCCTCTCGTTGAATCTCCGGAGCCTGTTTATTCATTAGCTGGTATTTTGCCATCCTAACGTCACCAATTTCATCCGTTTCAATGAGAATTCCCTTTGACTTCACCATTTTCTGACTATAAAGTTCCTCAAGAGTTCCCTTGACACTCTTTCCCAGGATTTCAGTCTTCTCCATTTTTGTCTCATTAAAGTTGTTGAATGGCGTTGTTTCAAAGAGCCATCTTGTTGTCCTTACGTCCGCTTTAGAAATCTCCTCTGGAGTGGTGATTGGACGATCATCATCCTCATCTACCTCTTTAATGTGGTCAAGAGGATTTTTCTCAAAGAGCCAGACTGATTGTTTGACATCTCCCTTTACAACCTCCTCCTGTTTAACTGTTTCAATAAGATCTTCAGAGCTCATGCTTCTTATTTTGTCAATGGACTGGGTTTCAAATCTCCATTTCGCACTCCTGACGTCACCTTTTTGTATTTCACTGACATTAACAGTTCGAATAGATTCCTCTGAAATGTCAGACTCAAACCGATCTTTGTTCATCCTAACATTGCCTCCTTGAATATCATCCACAGTTTTTATCAGAGCTTTCTTTTCTTCAGCAATCCTGTCAAGGGGTTGTGTCTCGAATTTCCACTTGGCAGAGGTAACATCTCCTTTTTGCACATCCTGTTGTGTGACAGATTTAATTATATAAACCTCCTCTGTATCCTTGATAGCATCAAGCGGCTTGGTTTCAAACAACCAGCGGGTTCCAATGACATCTCCTCGTGCAACCTCTTCACTTGTGACGGTGGTGACCTCGTGGTAGAGGCCCTCTGTGTCTTGAATGGCATAAAGAGGCTGATTTTCAAACATCATGGTGTAATTGCTCACATCGCCCTTCTCATCTTCATCGCGGATAATTTTTTGCATTTTCATTATCTCTGTGTCCTCCCGAATTTTATCTAAGCAGGTGGTCTCAAAAATGAAACGGCCCTTATCTACATCTCCTCCTTGTACATCATCCACTGTGCGGCTGCTCAAAGATTCCTCTTGGCTATCATGTATTGTATCTATGGATTGGTTTTCAAAGAGCCATTTGCAGTTCACCACGTTTCCTCTTTGTATGTCTTCACTCTGATCTCTCTTGAGCTTTTCCATTACTTCTTCAGTTGTAGAAGTCATGATATCTGATGTTTGGTTTTCAAAAATGTGCTTCTTCCTTGACACATCTCCAGATGCAATGTCTATCTCAGTGACACACTTAAAAGAGCCCATTTCGCCCCCAGTGATGTTCTCCATTTTCTCTGTCTCATAGAAAAAACAAGCTGTTCTTACATCTTTTCCTCTAATGTCCTCTTGATTCACAGTGCATGTTTTCAGGATGGTCTCTGTCTCATCGTGGATAGTATCAAGTGCTTGTGTCTCAAAAAGCCATGTGCAGGTTTTGACATCACCCTTTTGCATTTCTTCAGATTCATTTTCACTCTTCACCTCCACTCTGTCATAAAGGATGTCCATTGGTTTTGTCTCAAATAGCCACTTGCAGGTTTTAACATCACCCTTCATGACCTCAAGATTTGTATTTGTTTCCACAACCTCTTCATCTTCAACATTGCTGAAGTACTTAATACCATCAAGAGGCTGTGTTTCGAACAACCACTTTGCAGTTTTAACATCACCAGACTCTATTTCTTGTTTTGATATCCCCTTGATAATTTGGTATTTATCAATACTTTCCCCAAACTGGTCAATTGGACGTGTTTCAAACATCCACTTACATGATGTGACATCCCCTTTCACCACCTCTTCACGGCGCACTGTTTTCACCTCATGGAAGTGCCCTGAGCTATCTTGCATGGCATAGAGTGGAGTAGACTCAAATAGGTTTTTATTTGTTTTTACAGATCCAGATGTTACACCCTCTATGAAAATCCTTTGAGATTCATCCCTCCAGTTAAATTCTGTGTTCTCAAATATTTGCTTGTAGTTTGAGACATCCACCTTATCAATTTCTTCCATGTCGATCGTTCTGATGACTTCCTTTTTTTCCTCTCTAATCTGCTCCAGTGGCTGGCTTTCAAACCGCCATTTCTGATGTCTAACATCACCCCTTTCCTCATTAAGTGCTTCTAACTTTCTCAATTTGCCCACCTCTGCAAGCTCTTTCAACTCCTCAGTTGGATTCATTTCAAAGAAATGTCTGGCTGACCTCACGTTACCTGCAATGATTTCCTCTTTTGCCAAGGGCAGATCATTTGAATCGTCTTTTAGAGTATCCATTGACTGGGTCTCAAATGCCCAGCAGTTCTTGCGAACATTCGCCCTGCAGCTTGTGCCGTCTTCCTGTGTGAGGTCATCTTCAATATTCACAGTGCGAGTAACTTCTTTCTTTTCCTGTCTTATGTGCTCTAGAGGTTGACTTTCAAAGCGCCACTTTTGGTGCCTCACATCCCCTGAAATTTCTTCATTTACTCTTGCCTTTTGAAGTTTTCCGACTTCAGGTCCAGTTTTCCTCTCTGCTTGAGGGCTGCTTTCAAAATAGTGCCTCGCAGATCTAACATTGCCCCCGATAACTTGTTCAAGTGACTGGGCTCTCACATTTGAGTCATCCTTTAGAGAATCCATTGGCTGGGTTTCAAATACTAAGCAGTGCTTGCGGACATCAGCTCCAGTGACCTCTTTATTCTCCATTGTTGAGCTTTCCCACTCAACGAGAGAATTTATTGTTTTTATCTCAAACAACCACCTGCCCCAGTCTCCCTTATTGCTGTCCTCCATGGAAAGACTACACACAAGTTTCAAAGATGTAGGCTCTCTGTTGGTCATGTCCAGGGGTTGGGTATCGAAAAGCCATCGTGATGCAATGGAGTTCTCTAATTCAGTTTCAATTTTACGCACAGACTTAATCTCCAGCATTTGGCTTGATTGTCCCATAATGATGCATTTAAACTGAGTGTCAAAGGTGCTTGTTACAGTTTTCACTTCATCATTAATTTCCTCTAACACTGACCTTAGACTCAACAGGTGGCTCTCATCAATAGTCTCGGTATGCCCAAGACTTTCCATGTATTTATTGTCAATCATGTAAATGGTTGCATTTCCATCCTCCTCTGTGAACACAATCTCTTTTGTTAAATCCTCCTCCTTATGCATTTTATTTAGAGTGTCCATTGTTTGGGTTTCAAACAACCATGCTGCACCACGGACATCTCCTTTATCGAATTTGTTGAATTTGTTTTTATATTCTGTCGAGTTGATATTGTGTGAACCCATCTCATCCATTTTCTTGGTCTCAAACATCCATGCTGTGCGTCTCACATCTTTTCCAACAATGATCTCCTGTTGAGCTATTTTGTTGGTGTCATCTTCCTCTTCAGGAATTTCATCTTTAATAGTGTCCAATGGCTTATTTTCAAACATCCAACGCATCGCTTGCACCTCCCCGGGAAGAATTTCTTCCCATTCCCCATTTTCTTCATCAGCGATGTCATCGGGACTACAATCTTCATCCTCATACATGTATTCATATCTCTCTTGCTGGTTGTTCTCAATTTCACTGTAATCATTGTAGTACTCCTGCTCAATATTCTTACGAACCTCAGGATGAATATGCTTGTAAAGACGTTTGAGCTCGTTCATACTCTTCTGCTTGAAGTAATCCTCTTTCTTGACTTTGTATCTGGAGGCGTTTGCTGGTTCTGGAGGCTCAGGTGAGTAATAGCACGCTGGCATAGTTTCAATGTCTGATGGCATTTGTAATAAGTCCGGAGGCGGGGGTGGAAGATAGTCAGAATCTTCAGCTGGAGGGGGTGGGAAGTCTTCATAATCCATCACTGCAGCCGATAGGTCTTCTGTGGCCTCAGTAGCGAATGATTCATTCACCTCAGTAGTCACTGTGTTGTTTTGTGTCACATTTGAGGACCACTTAGATCGATTGATGTCACGTTCAATCTTTTTAAGGAACAAAAATTATATTTGTGGGTAAATAACCAAAAATCCACCTCAAGGCACAGCTATTTATACATTACATTTTACCTTGTTGTGAAACTTTCAGATATGTTGTAAACAATTAGATCATAAAACATAAATAATCTTATATAGCAGAACCCCTGTCAGTCAAAGGTAAATGTTACTGTATAAGTTGCCACCACAAATCATTTATAACCCTTTAGATCCTCATGAAATCAAATCCAGTGGTTGATACAATTCATGGGCAGCATTTTTTATGTATCAATTCAAAATATTGAACTAATGTACCTCTCTATATAGAAATATATTTGTGTAATAAATAGGTTTACAGACGAGAGGTTCACAGTGACTGCCTGTAACAACAGATTTCGCCAAATGAACCAGGACTAAAATCATGCAGACTTATAGACTACACATACTGTATTCACCATCTCAAATTCCACTTTATAGATTCTTAAATGCCCTTAAATTGAGTTTTCTTCATCTTAATTCTTTTTAAATACACAAGTGAAACTGAAATGCTTACCTTCACTGTTTTCTGTGCAGCAGCTTCCTCTATTGATCTTTCAAAGCGATCCCTCAGTTCTTTTGTTGTATACCTGGGACAGTCCTCTTCTAAAAATATATTAGTATAAAGGCAGGCCGTACATTAGTTAGGCAGTGACAGTGTATATGGCAGAGAAAATATCTGAAAAATATCATACCTGTTTCATTTTGATTGTTTTCATTACTGGATTCCACGTGGTTGTCGCTGTATGACACCTGAGTATTTTCAAGATGAAATGGCAAACACATTTTGATAATGAATGAATGAAGGCATGAATGAATGAATGAATGGATTCAGTAATTCAAACCAATATTTTTTCCATGAATGCTACATGTTTCCATTGAATAAAATGTTTTAGTCTTAGCCATACTGCCAGGGACTACTTACCAAGACAATGATTACACAAATCTAAGTGATCTCAAATCACATCAAACTTTTAATCAACAATGCAATTGCAATCCCTCCTGAAAAGAAACTAAATCACCAAAAATGTTAAGTACCATATTTTGTTGGTTGAAATGTAGCTGCTGACTGCCTGAGATGACGTGCCTGCTGCCACTGGACATTGCCACCTCAGAGTTTGACATTTCCTGTGAAGATGATGACAGTAGCTGTCAAAAACAGCGACAAATGTGTGTGATTGCTAAACAAACACGTACGCAGAGATAACACTCTCGGTCTCATTAATCCATATGGTAGCCTCAGATATGAGTTTACTCCAGTTTACTTTAAGGTCAATAGTAAAAAGTAAATAGTATATCATGCAGAGAAGATGCTCAACCAGATTGCTCACCTCAGTCGTAAATTACTTATTACAGATAAAGGCAAGATGATAAAGAATGTGTCAAGCTGTTCACTCACTGTACCATAGTTAAACAAGAAAATGTATTATTTTCCATTGCATTTTTGATTATTTTCTATCTACTGAATGGACCGAACACGAGTGTTATGAAAGCACTTGAGGTTTTCATGAGAGTTGTTAGAAGTCTCAAGTCACATCTGCAACTAAAACCCACACGTTCTTCTATTAGTTAAATGGGAAGAAGGACCCTCACTGTTATATATATTCAGCCTCAATGTATTCATTTTACTTGCATATCTAATGCAGTAATGGAATGCTAAGTTAAAGGGTGAAAACAGAAAAAGTTACCATCCTTTGACAACAGTCAGCGCTTTCATGCTCTTAGCCTGATTAAATGTATGTATATTTTGTGTTTTACATACCTGCACAGTTCTGTGATGGAAATGGAACTGGGTTACATTGTGTGACGTTGCAGTTTCCTGGCTCTCAAATTGTCTCCTCACACTGGCAAGTCCACCGGGCAGAGAACAGACCTCCGACTCCTCCATGACCTATTGAAGCAGGAAATATCATTAGCTGCCTCCACTTCTACATGACCTGAAATCAAACGAATGCGTATTAGGGCTATTCTGTCTGTTATGTATGCAGTACAGGCCACTGTTCAACTAGTTGTGCTCTCGCTCTCTCTATACAGACACATACAGTACATACACAAACTCACATTCATATGAGGGGAGTCTCATGTTTCCCCTCTATTTATATATGTACTTTATGTAGCACTGCTGACCCCCTTACCAAGCAGCAAAGCTTTCATCATCCCCACTAAGACTGCATGATAACACCAACAACAATTGTGACAATATCACCTCAGTGCAACTCAGCTACTGTGCAACCCTGTGCAGCAACAGGGAAACAAGCAAAGCAATATAATTGACCATAGAAAGGTTTTCTAATTACGCACATGTTCTATTTAATGCATGCAGGTCTGGCAGGTGCTTTAACTGCATGCTGTACTTTAAACAATACATGTCCATGTACATGTCCACACACTAAAGTACCACGCTGGGGATGGTGTTGTCGGCTTGCATGGAGACAGCTGCCTGGTACATGGCCTAACGTTCAGTGGGATGACCTCTGAGTCCACAGAGTGAATCCGGTTCCTCTGGTTCAAATCTTTCTCAGGAAGTCCTGTCCTGGTTAAACCTGCGCTGCCAGCAGCTACGACACAAATAGCCAATAAACTGTTAAAAATCATGCTGATGTCATCTTAATATTAAGAAGATCACACAATACTAAAATACAATAGCACTGCTGAGGTTGTCATATTTCCTCTATGTTTGTACAGAGAAAGGCCACAGATGGTTTTAAAGTTGCTACCAACTTTTTTTTTCTTTTTAAGTTTCTTGACTTGTCAACATATAAATGCCTAATGGGGTTAATATGATCATCAAAGAGTTGGTAAGAGTAGTCATCAACATGTTTCCCTTTCATTTAAGACATAATTACACTTTAATGTCTGGAATTGCATTAATCAACAGTCCAGAACAAAAGGAGCATTACCGTTGACCTGCAGTGAATTGCAATGTGCTTAAAGAGGCAGTCAATGAGACAATAAACCCCTCCAACGGTTAACATTCACAGTCTATATGCAGCCTGTTGCTGATGCAACATTTTTGCATATGTTCAAGTATTCACACGTTTGTTCTGTTCTTGTTGCTGTGCAAATGATATGATGAAAACTAAATTAAGATTGTTTCGATGCTTGGAAGAAGTGCAGCATCAAATTCTTTATTAGTCTAACCATTTCTCTGAAAACGGAGAGCATATTGAAATGATTTATCTCAGCTCTGCTCTGTGGTGAATTAGAACTTCTTGGATCCATGTGAATATTCAACTCATTGTAATATCAAGAATAATGTAAACAAAAAGTGCAAGACTGGTGATGTGAGACCAATTTCACGTCTGTAATATTATAGCTGGCAGCAAAGGACAAATCTTATCACTGCATATAATTTTTCAGAGTACTGAGAACTCATTAAACATCTTGATTTTCTTTCATCATTTCTTTAATTTACAGGTAGCTACAAGTGGTAAGCGATTTTGAAATAGGTTTATTGTGGGTTAAACATCTTGTTAATGCTGCTCTATAAATTACATGGCAATAGCACAGTTTGTAACAACTATTGGTGCATTGCACTGTTTAAAGCTGCTTTATTTATTCATTTTTGTAGCTAACCGGTCCACTAGCATAGTAAGACTTATAAGGGTACATAAATGAACAGTTAGTTAATGCTTGGTAAATGCTGAAATAGCATTAACTAAGCCTCAGCTCACCGTTAATAACTGCTTAGTAAATGCTTGATAATCATTAAGTAAGCATAAACTAACTGGTATGCTTAGTGAAGGCTTGACTAAGCATTAGTTAACTAGCATAGTTAATGCTTAATCAAACATTAACTCACCATTAATAACTCAGCATTAACAGAGTTCCTAAAATGAGACAATTACTGAACTAATACACTACACCTAGTTCAAGTCTTGACTATGAGTTTAACTCAATCCATCAAAGTCAAATTCTGCACTGCAGCAAACTCCAGTTGAGGTTTTGAGGGCATAGAATCTTAGACTGGCAATGATTGTGGTAGGACCTCAAATTTGTAGCCAAAAAAATCTTTCAACAGTCTTTGACTATCTCATGACACGTTGGCGCAGCTCAAATAACAGGAAAGTGAAGCAATCTAGGCGCCATGCACTGTCAAAAATACATCAAGCCAATTTTAAACTTCACCATGAGGGTCATGTTTCTAAGTGAAATAAAGAAGAAAGCTTGTAGGTCAAGGTTTTCCTTTCTACATAGCCTACATTGATAACCTCGTGTTTGTGCCTTTAATTGTGATTACTCTGTATCCCTCATTTAATGGGTTAGCAGGCGATGAAGAAGTAGAGCGATATATCACCTAAAGGTACTGGCCTTGGAATAAACCGCTCAGCAGCTCAGAACTCCACGTATTTAAGATTAGTGAACATAATAAATCATATCTGTCCTTAAGCTTTAAAACAGAGTTATTTCAGTGTTTTAGGCAGTTTATTTTACTTGAGGTCTAACTTGCAAAATATATATATTTTGCTTCCTTGATCCTGTATTTTTCCAGTCATGTAAGGGTAGTGCACTCAGGATGAGTACAATTTTAGAGTAAAATGAAGAATTCAGTGGCAGTTTTTCTCTGCAGATATAAAAATGTCATAATGTAATAAAAAATAAAATCATTTAAAATGAAAAAAGGCAAGAAAGAATAATATAAAAAGCCAAAATCAATCACATCTTTCAACAAAATTGTTGACACAAACACTGCTGTCAGAGTGCCCATCACCTACCAGGTAAGTAGAATGGTTTATTGTAAAAAAATATGAACTCAGCAGGTAGAAATCCCACACAAAGGCCAATGCACCCCCGGCCTGCAGGGTCGATCCCAGCCAAAAGCAAATCCCAGTCTGTGTTGGAGTCCAGCTCCAGTACTATGTGTTAACCTCTGTCCAAAAAGCAGACAGTGACAGCTGATTTTATTTTAGACCCTCCGCCCACTTGAAAAAGATGGGCTTGGGGTGGGCTTTTCTTTTTTTGAGAGAGAGAGAGTTAGACCTCTGTTCCCCACCATGTCAACTCCCCAGAACATCCATATGGGAGTGCTTCCTGTGACTCCTCTTCAGATGCTTCTGTACTAATAAATCTAATCACACTGGTTTCATCATCAGGGCTCCTGTCAGAGAGCTCTGCATACTCCAGCAGCTGCTGGCGCCTGTCAGGATGAGCCAGATTACGCACATACAGATCCACAACAAATACTTTGAGATTCTCTCATTATTCACTGCTTCCATAAGAAGTATAAAGTGGATATCAGGCAGGTACAAATTCAATTGACAGTAAATGGTTGTAAAATATGTTGGTCGTGCGCTGTGTCGTGCAGTTGGCTTGAAAAGGGGTCAATGATGTAATGCTATTTGTCGAGGAGAGGCGGGTTATGGGGGGGTCGTAAATAAGACAGGAGACACCTCTAAGGGTGGACCAGGGAGCCAGCTCATCTTGTTTGGCCCAGCTGGAGATGGTGGCGCCAGTCGGACTCTGGCATCTCATGGAAGCATGGGCTAGTGTTTGGAAACCAGACATGTCTTATCTGCCAGGCATCTGCACAACCATGCTCATACACATAGCCTGTGTAACTCATACCTGCATTTCCATAGACCAACTATTTTAAAGTGACACTCTGGGATTCCTGCTCCCGCCAAATCACACCACATAAGACTGCAAATGCAAATGATTCCTGTTCACATGTTTTCCTGATAATTGAAAAAGGAAGATAATTTGATCTCCGCATTACACTGAGAAATAATACGTTTGTTTTACTCTTCATTAAAGTAACACCTTTTTTCTGTCAAATTCCAACAGGATCAAGAAAGTAGAAAGGGAAAAATGTAACTGGTGTGTCTCATGTTCATTTCATGATGACCCTGCTTAATTCAGCTTGAATCCAGTCATCTGTGATCCATTGAAGAGTTAATCCAAGCATCGAAGGTGAAAGGAAAGAAAACACACACACATACACACACCACCGTCCAAGTACTTGAGAACAGCACAAGTGACCGTTTAAGAAAATGACCGTCAACATTGGGTTATACTGGTTCTAAATAAAGCTAATGGCTACTGGAAAGCGGAATAGATCAATGCCATGCTTGGGGATGTTCAGTGACATAAAATAAATTCTAATATAACATGAAAAAAAGGTTAAAATGAATAACATAGGCTTAGAGGGTAAATATTTTTACTTACTCAATAACTTCCCTCAGTGTGCCTTTACATATGGCAGTTCCTAACAACAAATGGCTCACTGCCAACCAACACGAGAGCCTTATAGCGTCAATTTGTAAACCTCACTCCTCACACGACTACTTGCCCAGACTGATGCTGTAAATATCTTTGAGCTCTTTGTCACAGAGGCTGATTAAATAAGAGTGAGGCCCAGAGGAGCAGCCTCTGAGCTATTTAGATGACAGGGCATTTAATTAGCTTTCTTAATAAACAAAGGAAATGTCACATTCACAGTGACTGAAAGACATGTTTGACTGACATACTGATGACAACACTGATGGTTTCTATATCAGAGGCAATGAGACTAAAGGTAGCTATATTTATCCACCAACACAGTATAATTACAATGCAATTTGATCGGTTGTTCAATATATTAAAGACATAAGAATAGAAAAAATCGTTCCTGTGTAATGGTTAATTATGACTGAATTCTTCCCATTATTATTATTATTATTATTATTATTATTATTATTATTATTATTATTATTATTATTATTATTATTATTATTAATAATAATAATAATAATAATAATATTATTATAATAATATTATAATAATAATAATAATAATAATAATATAATTATTATTATTATTAATAATAATAATAATAATAATAATAATAATAATAATAATAATAATAATAATAATAATAATAATAATAATAATAAATAACTGCTCTTTCAGTTTAATGAAAAGATTCATCTGGCAATGCAAAAGTTCCCCTCTGCAATTCTTCATAGTACATAAGTTATGTTAGAAATAGCCTGCTGCTAATTAACAGCACTGTCATCATATTTGCAACACTTCATATTTTATCTGCATTAGAGTGAATTATAACTGTCGCTCGACATCTCTCTCTCTTTTATCACCTCTATAACCACAGATGTACTTTTAATACGCATTATATCAGAACTGTATGGTTTCATCCATGACTTGGATACATTCTTTTGAAATATTGCCAACAGTGGTTTAATTTTGATCCCCTACCCAGTAGGGGCTTGGTGTGTCTCGCATAAGTGAGCACTGCATGCGGACCACAGGCAGATAGCACTGCGGGATGCATGACAATGAGCCACATCTCTACCAGATGCCATTAGAAGTGAGGCTATGAATCACAGGGATTCTTGGTTTTTCACACTTGCAAAGAAAAGGCAGTTTTTTAAAATACTTTTTATTCTTTAACTCAATTCACATTGAATATAATGGATATGAAAACCCCCCACAAAACCACAAAAGGAATAATTCACTGCTTTTATTCATTTTGTATGGCTCAGGCTTTTGATAATCTCAAGTGGAATATTTTATGTATGAGGTGAGATGAAGTGTGTAGTTCTGCCATGAAGCCAGACGAGCCTAACAGATGATGTCAGGTGTGAGAGGCTAGTGATATGCTGTATTTTAAGAAGTGGTATGAGGCAGCTCCGAAGTGTCTGCACCCTGTGGCGTCACGTAGCAGCAGTTTCCTCGAGCTCCACATAGTCACTGCTCTGTGTGGGGTGAGTTACTGCCACACACAGAAAGTATCGCTTTGTGCTTTTGACCGTGGGCCACCTGGTAGTACTGGGGGTGGGGGTATACACACATGTCAAGACTATGACAAACATATATGTCTTGTAGCTAATGATAACTTTGTCTGACGAGGCTTATGGAATAAAATTAAAGAGAAAACCAAGTATTCATGCTCTCAATCAGCATATTTCAGAGTTTAACTAAAAAGACAATTCTAGAGCACAACAAGAGTAAAATAGTGTAATGGTGTATGACTCTGATTGTTACTAACTCTATTATTGTGGAGGCCAAATATGAGAGAAAGCTTTTTGTTCATTATCAGGAGGGCCATTATCTTCGACATGCTGGATCTCCCGTAGACCACAGAAAAAGAAAAAACATACTTAATTTAAACCAGGCAAACAGGCACCTGATGACGTGTGTACTTAGAGATACAATGGATCACGCAAATGGACAAAAACAACTGGCATGAAACAACATTTGAGTTTATAAAATCCTGTTTTCTTCCCTTTTCTTTGCCTAAATCAGAGTTTATAGCAATATTAGCAGCCCTGTTCCTCACTGTGCTATGGCTGCCATATAATCTTTGAAGAAAGAATGGTTTCAAGAGACACATAAATCTAGCCTGGAAATCCAGACCTGCCGCTAGGCGCTGGCTAATTAAATTTGCTACACCTGTTAGGGTCTGGACACTCTCCATTGAAGCTCATTTAATATGTCAAAAAATCCTGAGCTACCAATCAAATCGTTCTTTCTGATATGGGCGGGCCAGAGCCCTATGTATGGTGCTCTGGGGCGGACGTAACCGGATGACGACAGTGCGCCGCCGAAGCCGTGACAGTAAACAGAGATGACTGTGGGTCTGTTGTTCGAGTTTGAGATGGCTTTCGCCTCGACACTTAGCGATTTGGAAGAAGCCATTCAAATCTTTCATAAGCAAGTAAGAGGAATGTTCTGTTTTGGTGGCCGACCATGCCAAAAGTTTAATTTAACAGTTAACCCGCCTTGCGCTAAACGAAAGGGGCTTAATATGTCACCTTGTTCATTGCTCTGATTGGTTGTAGTGCTATCCAATTGCGTTCAATGGCCTTTGAAATGCACGCGTAGGTGCCGTCCCTTGAGTTGGAAAGGTCTATTGATCGTGGCCAGACCCTCTATCGTTCAAGATATGGGTCTGGATTTCCAGGCTAACACAAATCCTCTTTTCAATACACAAAGTGCCTTGAACGTTGGGCAGAAAGGGCGCTCTTTGGAGAGATACTGTATCTAACTTTCATACTTGCAGTTTTGTTTTCAAAAAGGGAGGGAGAGTCCAGTATATAAAAGATGTGATGTGTTTTATCGCCAGCATTTTCACGAGAGTAAAGCCTCCTGACTGCCAGGGACACAGTAACGATACAGTTTAATAATATGCACACTGCTCTATCTTTATAGATGTAAACGCTCTGAGGGGGTGCAAAGGCAGCTGTGAGGATATACCGCTTAGCCGCTAATCGCCCCCACAGGGCTCAGAAACACCTCTCCTTCGGTTTCTCAAATTGTTTGCGAATTAAATAAGCCCCTGAAGGTGCTTCTCACGTTGCTTCTGTGGACAATTAGGTATAACAAGTCTGCAATCGAGGCAATGCCACCTTTCTACTTGAAACCCGCAGCAATGACGCTTCTCACATCAAAAGAGAGAGAGAGAGAGAGAGAGAGTAAGAGGAAATGCTAAAGAGGCATTTGACAGACATACATGAAACTGAAAGAAGGAGGCTTCTTCACCCAGATTAAAACCATAACCATCTTGAAAATATCTATGCTCACTTTCAGATTGGCTCTGCGAAATTCAGGTTTTGTTGCTTGGGGCAAGAAGAAATCTATGCAAAGTACCGTCACACACAAATGCCTACTTTTGGCATTTCAGAGCTGCTGTGCACATATTAGTATTAGTTAATTTGGCGCTGGAGTAGTTTACAGTGGTTAGAAGGCAGTTAAACCTTTCCAGACTATGTTGGTCCCTGATATATTTAGTGTGGTGTTCGGTCACTGGCGGCTGCAGAAAAAGGTGGTTTCCATAATGATCTCAGAATCACTGCTCTCTATGAACAGCGCATGCACTCAAACACCCACACCAACACACTTAAAGCAGTGGAAAGCTTAAGCATATTATTAACATGCACTGTAAGTAGTGTTTTATACAACATAATCAGTAGTATTACAATTAAATTATATATCAACCGAAATCTTGACATCTTAGTAATATCAATTAAGTGCTACGCTGACTGTTAAACTTTGCTTCAAGCAAAGGCTTTGTTAAATAAAGCAATTCCTTCTGTTCTGGCAGTGCCAGAGGAGAAGGGTTAAAGGTATTTAGTGTATCACAAGATAAAAAATACAATAAATAAGATTTTTCTAATTTAATAATCATCTTTTGATCCCTCATAAATGCCCTTGTGACCATTAGGTGATAAGCAATAATGCATTAACTGAAACAAAATAAAAAATTCAGGCTAATTCGCTTGTTCTCGTCTAACTCATCTACAAAGTCCTAAAAAGGTCCTAGTAAAATAAAATAAACTAGAACTGCAAGCAGTTTCATGCTTTATTGATAGTGTTAAGAGACAGAGGTGAAATGGGGCAGAGAGGGGAGTGACATGCAGAGAACGACGGCGGGCGGGAATCGAACCCGGGTCTGTTGCTGGGCCCGGCCCGGGGGGTGGACGCCCTACCAACTGAGCTAAGGGCACCCCAGATGTAAAGTTTTTGAATGTGGGATGTTCGGTGTGGGAGTTATACACATTTTCCTTTGTTGTAGCGCCACCTAGTGGCCGGCATGTCTTAATTTTTTTGTCTGCATACCAGGCACGGACCTGGATCTAGTCATGCAAGTGGCATGTCCCAATCCTTTACGGTTTGGGCTGCAGCAGCAGTTTTACGCAGAGAAAAATAAAAGTTCCAGCAAAAACAATAGGGTTCCCTGCCCAGCAAGGCTATGGAACCGCGTTGCTCTGCAAAACGCCCCCAAATAAATCAATAGATGTGATCACACTGCAGATTTGCTAAATTTGTTTTGTCAAAAACAACATACTGCTCCAAGAATGCAGAAAGAGTGGCAGACCGGGGTGATGGTTCCTCTCTTCAAAAACGGGACCAGAGAGTGTGTGCCAACTACAGGGGTATCACTCTTCTGAGCCTCCCTGGCAAAGTCTACTCCAAGGTGCTGGAGGGGGCTTGGGAGTATGCTCATCCGGTCTACATGTGTTTTGTGGATTTGGAGAAGGCGTATGACTGGGTTCCCCGGGAGATACTGTGGGAGGTGCTGCGGGAGTATGGGGTCCCTTCTCAGGGCCATCCAATCTCTGTACGCTCAAAGCGAGAGCTGTGTCCGGGTACTCGGTAGTAAGTCTGACTCGTTTCCGGTGGGTGTTGGCCTCCGCCAGGGCTCCACTTTATCACCAATCCTGTTTGTGATATTCATGGACAGGATATCAAGGCGTAGTCGTGGTGGGGAGGGGTTGCAGTTCGGTGGGCTGAGTATCTCATCTCTGCTCTTTGCGGATGATGTGGTTCTGA
Organism: Hyperoplus immaculatus; assembly: GCA_949357725.1. Classification (NCBI taxonomy): domain Eukaryota; kingdom Metazoa; phylum Chordata; class Actinopteri; order Uranoscopiformes; family Ammodytidae; genus Hyperoplus; species Hyperoplus immaculatus. The sequence continues at coordinate 17,782,060 of OX442361.1, read as the reverse complement.
TGGCATCATCGGTCTGTGACCTTCAGCTCTCACTTGATCGGTTCGCAGCCGAGTGTGAAGCGGTTGGGATGAGGATCAGCACCTCTAAATCTGAGGCCATGGTGCTCAGCAGGAAACCGATGGATTGTCTACTCCAGGTAGGGAATGAGTCCTTACCCCAAGTGAAGGAGTTCAAGTACCTCGGGTTCTTGTTTGCGAGTGAGGGAACAATGTAGCGTGAGATTGGCCGGAGAATCGGAGCAGCACGGGCGGCTTTGCACTCACTTTACCACACCGTTGTGACGAAAAGAGAGCTGAGTCGGAAGGCAACGCTTTCAATCTACCGGTCGATATTTGTTCCTACCCTCACCTATGGTCATGAAGGCTGGGTAATGACCGAAAGAACGAGACCGCGGGTACAAGCGGCCGAAATCCGTTTTCTCAGGAGGGTGGCTGGCGTCTTCCTTAGAGATAGGGTGAGAAGCTCAGTCATTTGTGAGGAACTTGGGGTAGAGCCGCTACTCCTTTGCGTCGAAAGGAGCCAGTTGAGGTGGTTCGGCATCTGGTAAGGTTTCCCCCTGGGCACCTCCCTAGGGCAGTGTTTCAGAAACGTCAAGCTGGAAGTAGGCCTCGGGGAAGACCCAGGACAAGGTGGAGAGATTATATCTTTACACTGTTCTGGGAACGCCTCGGGATCCCCCAGTCAGAGCTGGTCAATGTGGCCCGGCAGACAGAAGTTTGAGGTCCCCTGCTCTAGCTGCTACCCCCGTGACCCAATTCCGGATAAGCGGTTGAAGATGATGATGATGAGATGATGATGCTCCAAGAGCTAACAGATTTGTCCCTACAGACTTGCAGTTGTTATTGCATACTGTATTATACAGAGCCAGTCTGGGCTGTGAGTGTTTCTGCCTCATAAGAAGTCTGAAGACATAGGGATTTCTGGGAAAGCTCCAATCTCTTCCTCCCAGCTGTCTAAAGCTGGCCTTTTGGAAGAAAGCCTTGTTTGAGATTGCTGATGGACAGAATGGTGGAAGCTTATGTGTGAATCTCTTGGAAAAGAATTTCTGATTTATATTGCAGCTCTATCTCCTCCTCTGTGATATCATGCATAAATGGCTCTTTATGTGTCCTTTGTGCATCATGCTTTCTGTTATCCCCTTTAGTGTCTATCTCACTTCCTAAAAAACGAAGCTTTATATTAATGTTCATAGGGATTTTTCACAATTTACAGTGTAATTGTTTTTACCAACTTCACATATTCATACATTGCAGGCGTGTCTAAAGTGTTCTCAAAAAGTCAAATATTAATTTGGGGACTAACGATTAATAAATGACAGAGAAAAAGCTACCGAGGTTACTGAGCAAAAATCCATCTGTGATGTACCATGAGGAACATTTCTCAGTACATTTACAAACATAATCCAAATTGGCAATCAAGGAGATATGGAAACATTGCAGTGCTGAAATAAATACACATTTAACTTACGCATTAAACGGCATACAACATATTTCACACACTCAAAACGCAGCTGTGTTTGTCTGTTTGTCCAAACATTTGCTGTTTGAAATTCACAATTCAATTCAGAGGACAATGTCTGCAAAAATAAAGAGACAGGTATTTGAGGCCTTTGATGCATAGAGACAAGTGCCCCCTGGAGCAAATAATCAATTCTTTCTGCAACTGCCAACACCCCTCCCTCTCCCTCTCCCTCCCTCCCGCCCTCCCTCCACACACACACACACCCAAAACACACACACACACACACACACACACACACACACACACACACACACACACACACACACACACACACACACACACACACACACACACACACACACACACACACACACACACACAGGTCAGTTGCTTTGTGCTTTGGAGCCTCTAGGCATCTTCAGAGCTCACTTGAGAACAAAAAGCAGGCAAAGGCAGTACATTATTTCAGAAGCACAGGGTTGTGAATTACTGTGGCTGTGTATGTGTCCGTCTCAGTTTGTGTGTGTGTGTGTGTAGGTGGGTGGGTGTGGGTGTGGGTACATCCACCAGTGTTTGTGTGTTCGGGTAATTGGATGTATGCTAATAAAGATTTGTGGTTGATCTTTCCTCATGACTGGAGCAGACAGGACAGAGAAGGCTTTGGGTTGGTTGACTACACTGTGAAAAACACACACACACGCACACACACACACACACACACACACTCACACACACACACCACGCACTGCCGTTTTGCAGCTGTTCAAGATTTACATTGGGGACTCCAAGAGTGGTGCTGCAGGTTCAGTGCTTGGCCTTTTGGATGACTGCCAATCAATATGACACTTACTCTTGAAAACAAAAATCCATTAACTGAGTGGCACACCAGTGAATACAGTTCAAAACAATCCCTCAGTTGTACAGCAAAGGCAAAACACTAGACTAACATCGAGAGGTCTCAGGTGCTGCACCATGATTTCTTCAGGTCTGTGGTTCGGAGATTGAAAAGCCATTTTTCCCCATGAGCAGTCAGCATGAAATTAATGCAAAACACATCCTGCGTTCTGTCCTCATGTATAAATCAATTCGTACTTATTCATTCTGAGCAAACTGTTGTGATTATTTCACACTCATGTAGCGCTTATGAACATGGGTTGCATTCACAGTTCAGGTGAAAGCAAAGGAGCAGGATTAGGGTCTAAACTGAATCAATTAGATAGTCATTGAGTTTACATTGAAATGCATAATTAACGCTTAGTATGAAGATGATCAATTCAGTCATGTAATTTCCCTTTTTCAAAGACGTTGTCTAGACGTCAAGTTCCTTATCATCTATTATTTTCTGACAGATCAGCTATAAATACCACTGCTTTGCCATGGTAACTGAATATCTCTGAATAGGAATAATTTTTAAGTTCATAAAAACATGATTGATAGAAAAATGTAGAGAAAAAGTCACTATACACACCAGACACACAGACTCTCTCTCTTTCTCTCTCTCTCTCTCTCTTTCGTACACCCAATACATCAGGCTCGTAGTGAAAGGCTGGTGTGTTCAGCAGGATGGCCCTCCCTACCTCCCTCCCTCCCTCCCTGATGAAAGTTAGCATGTGACTGGAATGCATCGAAGCATTTTAAATATTTGAACACGTTCACTTAATCAGGGCAATGGGATTGCGATGCAATGACCCCTATCTATTAACCAAAGAAAACTCAAAAATCAGTATCACAAATGAACAAAGTAACAGACAGTTTGCGGACAAATGTCAACCTTTCACCCAGAAGAATACACTCATGATGGGTAAACAAATATTTCAACTTGATTGATTGTGGGTTTTTCTTGCAGAGGAGGAGCATCATCAAAAATGAATGACAGGTATGTGTTTCTTGTGCTCATCTGATGACCGTGGGCATGGCTAACTGCCTCCACCCACTGCTGTCACTCAATTAGGGAGTCGGGTTCCTGGAAAACAATCACCCAACACTTTAACCCTCATCTCGCAAGACTTTGAGGCTCCTAAAACCACAGAACAAGACGAAAAAAATTCAGCACCCTCAAGATCTTCACAAGCATTTCTGCCAGATCCTGCCAGAGTGAAGGAACGATCAAGCCATGCAAATGTTGACAGGGAGTGAGTGGTGACAGAGCTGTAAAGTCAATACACCTAACATCTTATTCCGGTCGATTCACTTGGCCACTTTTCAGATGTCTATCGTGACAAATTCAGAATGGAGACAATCACACAAACCGTTTGCAAGAGAAAAACACACAACATCAGCAACATTCATGGCAACAGGGAGTATATTTAGGCCCTGCCTGTCCTATGACATAGTCCTGCCTGACACCCAATCTCGTCACCAAAAGCCATGCTAGAAATTCAAAAAGAACCTAAAAATAACTGTCTCAAGTGACAAAAGACTAAGCACCATGACTCAAAGACGGGTGACCTACATAACTGTCAGTTAAATATTCAGTATCTTCAAATGCATCCTAATGACAAATTTGACTTTATCTCCGTGAGTCTGATAAAGAATACAGTGTTTCTGTTGGTGAATAATATGAAACTTGAATAAGCTCAAAAGCACTGGAGAAGGTGGAAAATAGTACCTTTGACTTTCAAAATAAATAGCACATTATTGTAATGTCTTTAAAAGTAATTACTCCATGACAGCTAACCATTACAGTCTACAAAAACAACCTAAAATGGACTCATTGTCAACTCATATTATCTAGATTAGAGAGAACAAAGCTGGCTTACTTTGTCAGTGTTGAGCTCCATTCATTGTCCCTGAGTCCTCTCCTTTTCGCCTTATCAACCCTTTCAACCTCATTAGTCAAAATTCTATTTACACACCATTGTTCCAATTCATTCTAGTAAGGGATGTTGCAAGGCCAAGCAGCCTTGTTTGGTTCAGTGTATATCAGTTGCACTCTGAAACCTACTTTGTTAGACATTTTGCTATGGTCACCCTTAAAGTGTGCTGCCATAAAAAAAAAATCTTGCCATACCACATAATAAAACACAAAGCCTTCTGAAAGATACAAATCCAAACTCCTACCATCTTCAAGCACTGAACTGGGAATTAGTGTTACATTATGTTAAAGGCCATCGGCCTGAACACATTAGACTGTTGTAAACCTTTGGGTTTGGAGGTATTAGGTTGAATTTTGTAAGCGCATTTCAACTGATACAACACTTTGGCTCAGTTAATGGGGGCAGTAATGAGACACTTTTATTTAATGTAGCATTATACTGTGATGTACATGTGAGCAATAGAGACATAATAGCATAAAAGGGGGAGTAATTGTTCCCAGGAGACTGTGGAAAAGCTTTGGTTCTGCACTGCGGTGGTTGGGACTCAAACACACACACAAGACAGATTAGATCAACGACCAGACTGCCTATAGTGATTTATCTTTAAATTGAATTGTTAACTAAACACACATGCCTATTATGCAAAATATACAATGCTTAATTAATCTTTGCTGCAGTGAGTGTCTTGCGGTGTAAGCATATTAAGTCATAAGTTGCATCAGCTCAAATTTAAGTTGAAAGATAACACTAATCAATCATAATACATTATACTACAGTTTTGAAGATTTTCAATCGATTCATAGTTAGTTTTTATTTGGATCAAATACACTTCAATCATTCTCTAATTTTTCATCTAGCTGTGGTATGGGGTAGGACCACACAGGTTAGGCTGAGCCCCTGCAGCATTTTTGCATGTACCATAGTTTTAAATGATAAAGTACATCGAGGGACAGAACCAAAGGTATCTCCATTTATGATATAAATAATTTGGTGAGTAGAATTTCATATAAAAAGGTCGTTTTTAGGTTCCAGTGATTACAGTATACCTAAATTCTGTTTCTAGTTTTGCCAGGAGAAACAAATCACCTTAATACCAGGACCTTCACAAAGCCAGTCAAAGGCTTGCCAAGCAGCGGCTCTTCATGATTTCTGTGTGAACCTACTAGCCATCCTGTGGTAACATACAGTAACTACAACATAAGTGTGATGTACGTTACATGATGGTAGGCAATGAAAATACAAGGGATCTATTACTTTTCCCTGCCAGCTTAATCCATTCAAGCCCATGAGGAGTACAATACTTTTGCTGCATATTTTTTATTTATTTGTTTTTACTAAAGGCAAAGCGACAACTGCATTGCTTTTAACAAAAATCTGAGAGGCTCACGAGAAGTGCCTATCACTGAGCCAGTCATTCTATTGCTACATAAACATGAACACATATTTGGTTTTTGTTTTAAGGCCAACAAGATTTTTTTTTTTATTACAAGTCTGCTGTAATGTCTCATGCCTGTTGCTCGTAAACAACAGAGTATGAATGCAAATGAGCCACATGCCTAAAGCCAGCCAGCTTCCTGAAACAACAATTCCTAAACCACACAGTGTATTTCTTCTACATTATTATTTATGTTGAAGAAATGCCTTTCTGTTTAATGTGTGAGATGGAATGAAAGATCTGAAAAATGCTACCTGGAGGCAACTGTGCTGCATGGCCCTTTTGACATACACGCTGGATTCTTTTAAACCTAAATAGGGATTTATGAACGTGTACAAATCCATTTTTTATTTCATGGATACACTGTCATTCAAATTCTCCAGCAGTTCACAGTGTTAGAATTTGATATGATTGGCTGCTGCACACCGCTAATCACGCAGTGCTGTGTTCAGCCAGATTGTCTTCCCCAATTAAAATCATTCATGTTGGACTGATTGTGCTCATTGTTCTTTTCACTGTGTTAAATTACAGAGAACAACAGCGCCCAATGAGAAGTTACTCCTATTCATACTTTACAATATCATGCTAGCAGAAGCACATTCATCAAGTTTGTGCTTTGGTATGGAATAGAACTGGATCAGTTAATCAGACTAACTTTGTCCGTCTGCAGTTTGATGTTTGGCAGGCAGCGTACAAAGTGTTTGAAATTAAAGATAAAAGCAGTGAGGGCCAACAAAGATGGTTGAACTGTGGGCCTTGAAATCAAAACAACTACCTGAAAGATGCTGAACCATTCATCAGGGCTGAGATGAGCTGCAAAGTTGGATGAAATTAAATGATGTGCAATATCACTACAAGCAACCCCTTTCACATGGTTATTTGATCAACTGATAATATAAAATATCGATTAGGGCAGTTTTTTAAAGGAATGTACCTTTTATTTCATAGTGCATGCATGCTTCTGGTATACAGTGTGCCTGTTTCGAGGACATTCAAAGGCAAACTGCAGATAATTTAGTTACAGCTGATTGAGCAAACTGTTTTTCTGTATCCATGGTGACGGATGTTTGTTATTACAGTTTTTTTCGATCCTAAACCACAGTGGACACAACTGTAGCTCAATGTGCAAAACTCTAACTACAGTCTGCACTACCAACAGTCATTGGAGCTGAACAGTTCACTTCACCTGCAAAATAGGCTCAGCAAACACTATGAACAGTCCTCATTGAGATAACACACACTGTCACTCAGAACCTGCTCAGAGTACAAACACTAGCATCAAACCCCAATACACAAATTACAAACTTTTAATCTTTACAGTTTGAATAATTTGAGTTACTTCACACAAATTACATAATATTTTCTTTGATGAAAGGGTGAAATTATTTCACATGAAATTGTTTATTTTATAACATACCAGTTTTATTTAGGCAAACAACAATAAATGAAAATCTGAAGTTAACTTCAATAGATACACATTTTGTATATTTTATTGAAAACATTTCCAAATGTAGTATTTATCTGTGTAAATATTCTATAATTGTAATACAGAAATCTATCCTGTAATGTTGTCATTTACTGTAAGGATGCAACTCTAAGCTGTTTGTTTGCTGGAAACTCCGTATTACAGATGCAACTTTAGATTTTTGCAGATTGGGTTGCACTCTCAACCCTGCCTCTCTCAATGAGAGACCATGATTCACAACAGGGTCTATCAGTGTAGCTCTTACTGTATTTCATCAGACATTACAGCTCTATGTCTTCCTCCACACATCCACACTCTCACTGCCACTCTTCTCCCTCCAACAACCTGTCTTCATTGGTCCATTTACAAAAATATATATATTTTTGAGCTTTCCCTTTATACTGTATATGTTCACTAACAAGTCTAAAACAAGACATCTTAGTGTTTCAGTTGAAATTGCAATCTGCAGTGTTTGAAATGCACTCATTCTGTTTTGAATGTGTGGTTTACAGTTGTGGCAGTAGTGTGTGAGTGTTTGAAAAAAAGGGCTGGAAATCCACAGTGTTGTGCAGGCTGTGGTTAAGCCATGAGATAGGTGTGTAGAGTTTTGAAAATTGTGTTTAATCAATGAAAAACAAGCTAGAGTTTGGTCCGAATGAACCTCTGCTGTGCATAGTGTAGTTAGAGTTGTGCACTTGTGGTTCCAGTTGTGCCCAATGTGGTTTAGCAATCGAAAAAAACTGTAATGGATGAGAGCGTTGAGTCCCACAGTTTACCTGCTTATTTATATGCTCCCATTACTGTTGTCTGGCCCCCACAGCTGTGAGCATGGCTTCATACAGACTGACTCTCTGCAGTGAAGTGCTAGTGAGGATTGATCAGTTTGGAAAAGAGCAAAAACATGGGCGATAATGTTCATGAAGAAATGCCTTTACTAAAGCTAGAAACAAACCGAACGTTTTCCCATCTATTGCTAAAATAGCATTTGGGTAGCATATTTTGTAATGACCACAGGTAGATTACTCTCATACTGTCACAGTGTGGGACTGCATACTGTCACAAAAACATGGTCTGTCAAGGTTAGCTGATTGTCTGGCCAACATACTTTTCTTCTTATGGATGATGCAAGTGATTCACTAGCAACAACCCCAGCGAAATGTATCCTTGACACTATTCACTTGACACATTCACTGAATGTGTTCATGGTGCTGGTATGGTTCACTATATAAAGTTTTTACTGCAGGTGAACAGAAAAAAAACGCATACAGAAAAATATTTGGACTTACATTTAGCAAAATTGAAGTTGTTGATCTTCTCTCCGAACCAATATCCAACACTGAAATATCTTTAATCCAAATGTGTTTAAGGATCCTCGTTTGATCAATTGATCAGTTAGCGAGTCAGCAGGAGAGGTACAGGGACAGGAGAGTGGTTGACACTCACTCCGGCCCATCTCTTGATTGAATTTCCATTGTGTTGCAATGGTATCACCTGCTACTGTGACTGCAGGAGGGGGCAGAATACAGGTCACCACACTAGACAGATTTCCATTTTCTTTGCAGAATGAGGGGGCTCCATCAGCGGCTCTATAAATGAAGATAATTGATAGTCTGGGCACAAAAGCTTTCTAGAGCCCAAATACACACACACATGGATTCTGGTACCATGTATGACAGGTGGCCTTTCACACACATGTAAACACCCCAACACATACACACCTGTTCACACAAAATAACAGAGGCAATACATAAATAAGACAATTCTATACCCTGAACTGAATCATAGAAGCTCAACTTTAAAAAAAAAAAAAAAAAAAGGTCTATAAAGCCCTAGAAAAATCCTCACGCTAGGTCCGCTCACTTTGATTCGTTGACTGAAGGCCACCGGATATCCACTGTTAACCTGAGAGGAATGCATAATTCAGAAAGGCCTGAAAAGAGTATCACATGGTCCTTTATGCATTCACAGCCATCGGGTTACACTGATAGCAGACCACTTTCCTTCAAAGTAAACCTCTTCAATAAGATGACAAGAGAGAAACATTGAATGTAAAAAACACATTTTTCATCAACGGTTAACATGTTTTTATTTGCATGTGCTTGGCAAAAGAATCATGCGGATTTTAAAAGCATTTGGGAGCATAAAAGCATGCAAATACACCTCGATCTGAAGCTAAGGCCCTAAATGTTGCCATAGTTAGTGCACCATCAAATTTCAGAGTCCAATTTACTGGCAGTGTTTTTCAGTCACGTGCAAAAAAGGCTTACACTGTGTTCTTTAAGCATTTGGTTGGTTTATTTTCTGGGCCTTCCTTAAATATTTATGATAATGAGCACAATTCTCTCATTTGACATGATAAATAAGCAAACACTAGACAGTGTTTGTTAGTGCTCCCAAACTAATTAAATAGCATAAAAACATTTTAGCTTATGTCATAGCACAGTATTGGATTGATTGGACTAATCTCAGGCGTTTGCTCTGATCCAAAAAGAGTATACCTCACTACATTTGTTTTATATCATCCAAACAAATGCCAAAAGGATGAAACACATTGCGTACCAAGTGCTGCCTTTGTCCCTACAAGAAAGCTGTTGTTTTTTCACATTCCTTACATGGTTGTACTCAAAGTCCCCCACTTTTGTTATAAGGTCCATTTGTTATAAACCTAAGGTACTCTTCTGAACAGTATTGCAAACAGCATGTGTCTTTGTCACCATTACTTTGTTTCAGGGCGCAGCTGTATCTTTGCATGGCTGACAATGTCCCGGCTCATCATGTATTTTTGTGTTCCCACACAGAGCACTGTAATTGGACTGGATTGTGGTTGGACTGAAACGGTTCGAGGTATACTAACTGCATTACAGTTTTTGCCGAATGCTTACACACATGTTGCAGACTTTGGCCCACTGTGTCAAAACTTAACACACAGGCCGAATAGGACAAAGCACATGGAGATAAACTTTTAACTTATACGGCAAAATGAAACTCTTGAAACAAAACCTAACAATCCCATTTCAAAACTGTTTTCAGCATCAAAACAATACACACATGCACCTTTGAATTACTCTTTCCTATCAGCAACAACACACAGATGTGCTTTATGCAAAACACAGCTGTATTCAGTACTTTGGATGGTTTTTGACTTTAAAAGTCTCATACAGATATTTTTTGTGAAAGATTGATCTACTACAGTTGATCTAGACACATTAAAACAAAATGTAAACGCTTCAGATTTTTTATTTTATTTTGCCATTTCAGGTTTTTGCAAAAGTAAAAAAAATAAATGGTACAACTAGAATGTTCTACAAAACATAGTGTTGTAGGGGAATGATTGGAAGACATTTAGGCTATGAATCCTGTCTCCTGTTGGCATCTGGCCACATCACCTCATCCACGTCACAGGCAATGTCCTCCCTTGCCAAGCAACGGGGGAAATATTGCCTTGCGTGCCGTATCCAACCTTTTGCAGAATTTTTTGGAAAGATTGATCCACTATATTTTCAATTAGAAAAGAAAACAAGTTTATATCGCAATTTCATGGTTTTAGCCAACAAAAGAAAAAAACACAACAAATAGGTAGGATCGCAGTTCAACAAGCAATTCAGTGTGTCACTATGAACTCTGAAATTACAGTACAAAAAAATAAGTGTTGTAAGGAATGGGGCGAGTGGATTATGAATCCTTTGGATACCGCCTCCCGTTTGCGTCTGGCCACATCGCCTCATCGACATCACATGCAATGTCATCCTTTGAGAAGTAACAGCAAAAACTGATATCCAGTCTAAATTTCCTAATTATGGAGCTATTTTGTTGTTGGGCTGGACTCTCAGACCAGCCTCCTATATTGTTAGGCAATGATCTATAACATGGTCCACCATAGTGACCATGTCTCCATCTGTTGCCTTCTTTGTCCTCGTCCTCCTGCCGCTCTCTCTTGTCCTCTTCCCCTGACTCTTACTGTCTCACAAAGGAGCTGAGCTTACCTGAAGTCTATTTGTAATGCTAAGGCTCACACTGATTGGTATTATATTAGCTTTATTTTTTATTTTTCATGTGTGTGAGTCTGTGTGTTTTTCCGATTTTAGTTGTGTTTTGTATTTTAAATAGATGTGTTTTCCCAAGGATTGCAGGTGATTTAATTTTTGACCAATGTGTCTTATGTAAAACACTGTGTGTAGTGTTTTGCAAGAAGTGTGTTGCAGAATTTCAAACACAGTGCAAAGCACTTATTGTGTTTGTAGGGTTGGTGCTTGTGTTTAGGGCATGGTCACCAAAGTTAGAGGTTGTGATGCTTTGGGCCTAACAACCACTATTAGTGTTTAAGCATTTGGTAAAAACAGTAATAAAAAAATGTTAGTCATTTTCAGAAGAGCTCCTTGGCATCCTCTACTGTTCTTTGTGAGAAGTACAGGCCTCCCTCTCTGACACCACATAAGTAAACATTTATTCAGACTCAATGCAAAAACTGGCGAGACAATGTGAGTGAGAGAAGTAACAAGGTATGGAAGGTGGGAAAGTAACAAGGCCACATGCAAATGATTGTGTTTACAGTGTAAAACAATTCACAACATGCCTAGTGTATATTTTTCACTGGCTGATTTTGTGGATTAATGTGACAATAGGTGTTTTTTACAGCAAATATTGTAATAGTAGCAAATTTAGATGTGTAAATAATAACATGAATGATGGCTGGATTACATTAGAGCTGCTTGGGTTTCAGGCCCCTGGTGTTGTGCAGTGCAGGTGGGCCCCCAGTAACAGTGTTCTGACTCACTGGGACACTTCAATAGAACTGAGCCATCATTCATGTTAATATGTAAGTATACCTATGCTTTCTTCTGAGAAATGCCAACATGTCTGCTGTAAAAATGGACTATGACACATGTTTTCTGTGAAAGAATATTTGTGCCGCTACGCTCATTAAAAATGGTTGATGAAATGAAAATTTTCTAAATGCAACATTCAGTTTCCCTTTCATGTCTTTTAATTAACAAGCAAAACACGCTGGATGAGTCATACTGAACATAAATTAAGAAATGTAATTCCCTCTCACCCTAATCACAGCCGACTCAGAACCAGCCACCCACACTTTTGGCTGTGTCTGGAAAAAGAACATGACACAAGACTTCCTGTATCGGTCTGATGCTGCATAGCATCTGTAGTTTAACACTGTGGCCACACGATGGCAGTGTGCCTTACTGATTTATTTTACCCCTCAACCTTGAGAAAATCATACAAGTGAATGGCCTATGTTGAGGACTTGATGTAGAATGTTTTATTTCCATTCAAAACACATAAAAACACAGCTTCCCTGTTGCATTCTGCTCCAACCGAAAAGTGACCCTGTACATTTGGCTGATCTAACTCACGTAACCCAGCAGGGACTAATTAAATGTGATATAGGGCCATGGGTGTTTGCCAAGGCAGCTGTTTCTTTTTATATGCCCCTCTCAACTCCATCACTTTCATTACCATGTGTGGCTTGTTTGAGAAGTGCACATATTACACAGACCACAGTAATTCAAGTCATTTAAGAAGGATGTGATAAAAATGTGTGAAGTATAGGCTAGTGAACTACTGGCAATTAAACAGGTAACTTATTGCATATTGATTCAAGTAGTTAGTTAACCACTTTTTGTGTAGTTAACTACAGAAATTACAAACTACAAACCTTTTTTCATTTTCAATTCTTGGGCCAGAGAAGAAAATAAATATTAATAAAACATATATATTAAATTAAATTAAATTAAATTAAATTAAATTAAATTAAATTAAATTAAATTAAATTAAATTAAATTAAATAATTTGATTATTTATCAACACATTTTTATTTAAATTTTATTTTTGGTTCATGCATGATCTGTAAAGAGAAAAATTGGCACTTGTTAGTTTCTACCATAGATAGTAAATATTAAAAAAAAATATATATATTATTTTCGTTTTAAATGCATAGGTTTACATTTCATTTGCTACTTTTTTTTTACAAAGTCTAACTTAAGATAACCTTTCACTCGAGTGGCAAACAATTAGCAAAACAAATAAAAGATTGCATCATTCTAAATTAATTGTTTTTGTGTTTTAATAATCCCCATAAAAAGTGATGATGAACCCCCCCCCCCCCCCTCTATTTGGCAACGGTCAGCGCACATGCAGGGGCTTAACGATCTGGGGCCGCTACTGCGCACATGATGACAGAGAGGCTTTTGCGTTGGAGCAGCCGACAGTAGGGCAGCAGCAGCAGCAGCAGGCAGCAGAGTTCTGCTCTGCGGCTGATTCCTGGTTTACAAAAACCACGATTGGACGGACTGAGTCACGTTGTCCGCGAAGCTGTCAGTCTGATGCTGCACCATTGTTCCCCCCGAGCAGCCGGAAGGAGCGCTTGTTAAAGCCTCGTTGTATGCGAATTGTGCCGGCTATTCCAATACTATCTAGGGATCCGCCACCGTTTTTTGCTTTGAATGATATCTCAGCAGCAGTGGAGGATATAAGGGGAAATTGTAAGGTCCACTGAGAGAGGGGCGTCATTTAGAGGAGAGGCGTCATTGACCGGCTGGATATGGTAGTAACGAAATGAATGGTGAGTGTGACCAATCTTAGGTATTGTATACTGTATTTTAACACGTGCATTTTGATCAGATGAAGGAAAATATAGACTATTTATGCTTGTCTCACGTCTTTCCTCTGTTGCATAATGTAATTGGAGATTTTATGGGATTGTATTTGTACCTGTATTTGCCTGCTGTTTTGTTTCCATCAAAACCCTGGGACCCATTCTTGAATAGTCCATTTGTCAAACTTTTCAGGGCATCTCCCCTCAATGGTCGCTGTCACTTTCCCTGGACATTCTCTACAACTAAATGCTCACTCAAATTTCGAAACATTTATTTAATAGGCTACATTAAGACCATGTTTCCTTTGTTCCACCTGAACCATTGGCCATGCTATTAGCTCAATCACTGTGTTCTGCCCTATACCTATGTGTGAGAAAGACACAAAGCCAGAGAACGAGGTCCTGTACTGTATGTAAGAGCTCTCCAGTGCCTTTGTGTTATTATTGTCGAGGTCACATGTGTGTTGTACAGGCTGCCCTACTAGGAGCCGGCTGACTGGTGTATGGCCAACTGGCTGAGATCCTCTCATAGCAGACCGCGTATGGGGACCAGAGAGTCTGATTCCCCCGCAGAGCCTCCCGCAGAACAGGCAGAGGAGGCAAAGAGCTTCTTCCCCTCCTGCTGCCTCCCACGGGGATGCCCTCAACCCCTCTACCTCTCATATAGAAGGAAAGAGTGGCTCACAAAGAGATTAAGATGGAGCTCTGTCAATCATCCGGAAATCAGCGCTGAAATTGCAAATTTTCCCTGACAAAGCCTGTGTACTATACTGTAGTCAACACATATGCATTACACAATCACAGCTTTGTGCTCATGGCAACATGTGGTGTGTTGTGTTGCTGGTTCAACAAACAGCGAGCATACACCAAAAAAATTGCTACAACATGGCTTACAAAGTCAATAAATGCTTATGCTTATACAATATTTCTCTTTCCATTTTCCACAGAACAGAGGCAGGTCGCTGCAGTGTAATACAGTTTTGCCAAAGGTAGGACCACATCTTCTCCTTTATCTTGGCTGTCTGAAATATCACAGTGCCACAGTCTTCTTCGTAAACCCATTAACATATTGGACAAGATAGACAGCGTTGCAAAGCTTGCACAACTGTTGCTACGCTGCCACAAAATACCCTCTGATAACAAGATATGGATGTGATGTTGATGCAGACAACAGTGTTTAGTCAATACAGACAGCTGTGCGCTATTCTCACTGGATTACACTGGAGAGATGCCTCTGATATCAGGATGATGAAAAGGGGACATATTCTTTCTAGAGAATGCTTATAATACATGTCTGATGTTTATTTATTTTTCCTGTACAGAAAATGGGAAGGCCTTGACATATTTATAAATGTATTCCCATGAAGCCATGGACGTTCCAAAAGGTTTAAATGAATCAAATCAAAAAATGCAGTGATATCCTTACATGACTGTTGGTGACGTAGCAGGCTTTAATATGGCAGCATCATTATATCCTTCCTCAATTTCTTTTTGCTTTTTGCTGTGCTAATGCATGTACTTGAACATGGGACCATGCATACACAATTAACCAACCATTTCCAATCTTTGTGACTGACTGAGATCTGATAGGTGAGGGGGTTGTGGGCCGTGTGTGTGTGTGTGTGCGTGTGTGTGTTTAGGGCAGTGGGAGCTCCCTTCTTGTGACTGTGTATTTTTTCCTCTTCAATCCATCTGTTTTCCTTTCGGCCTACCAGCACCCAAAGTTCTCAGAGAAGCCGAATGTAATTAGTGCGTGTGGCACTGAGTAAAAGGACATTGAAACATTAAGGAGATGTATTTACTCGTGAAATGGCTGCATCATTAAACCGGCTTACTGGAAGTGGTGATCGAGCCATGCTGCTATTACATACACACACACACACAGATGGCTGAAGCTTGATAACAGTGAATGTGCGCCATTAAAGAGTCACAGGAAAGGTGTTATTGGCTTAACGGCACTAAGGAGAGTCTCTCTGCAGGAGGCGCGTGTGGGTGAATGGCCTGCACTCAAAGGTTCCCGTGCACAGCTGCATAATTTTTGTTTTTACATTTAACGTGGGAAAAACGAGAACTGAGGGCTTTAGGCTTGACCTGGAGATTCAGGCAGATTTACTGAGTCACGCTGAAGGCCATCATTGTAAATTGAGTTGGGGAAGAGCAAGTGGATTGCTCTTAACATGTAGCAAAAATAAAATAAAATAAATGATGAGTCAGACGTGTCTAAAGAAAATAATGGACTGTCTCTTTCCTTTTTACAATACACTTCTGTTCTTTGTATTTTCCAAGTTGTAGACTAAAAGCTACCCCAGAATATGTGAGAAAGCCAGCCTTCTTTACGTACACAACAGGCTACGAAAATAAATAATAATAAAAATAATAAAAACAGAAATTAAAATACAAAAAACACATAGACATAATATGATGATACAGCACATTCATCATTCATTCCTATAGTCCTGCACACAAATTACATTAGGCCTATAAGTCACACATTCCAGTGACCGTTGAAAAAATAAAATATGAAAGATGATTTTAATTTACTATAATGCTGATTTTCTGTTTATGGTAGATTTGATATTCTGTAGTACAAAAAATGGCCTCTGTTAAAGAGGACCTATGATGCTTTTTGACTTTTATGACCTATAAACGTTGTTATGATGATTCATGGTCATGCTTAACCATACTAAATTATCAAATAATGACTTACATGCATTTCGACATATTCCCTGCTGACCGTCTGGGGTGTCTGTACAGAGCACTAAACACTATTCTAGCCAGTCGAGAAGTCACGTGTTCAAAGCGGTCTACCCTTTCATAATTTGTGACGTCGCATAAAACTTTGTGACGTCTCCACGCGGATGTTTCCATGTATGGTAATGCTGTCACTTCCCTGTTCGCGTCTGCCTCGCGTCTGCCTCGCGCCCTTATAGGTCCATGCTCGCGCTTCCCGCCACTGAAAGTGTTCCGGAAGGAAGGTAACCAATCACAACGGAGTGGGGTTTGCAGGAGGGGGGGGAGGGGAGCGGAGATGGCCGAAGCACAGGCGGAGGGAGCCGAAGCACACACACTCAAGTGTTGACAGGATGTGCTGGATCGCCAAAATAAGAGAAAGAGCTTCCCGAAAATCTACATAGTTTTTTGTGATGTGATTCGTGTCAGGTTGCTCTATAGCAGTGTAAAACAAGAAATTAAGACCAGAAAAGTAGCATAATAGGTCCTCTTTAAGGCAGCAGCATTCTCTGACTTTACGGGAATTTATCATTCATCAGTTTAAATGTTTTTGTGAACACAATTCATGTTATTTAAACATTCATTGATTGTCACCGGCACGTTTCATTTGCCCAGAAACCAAAATACAGAAGTAGGGTACTAGTGTGTGTGTGTGTGTGTGTGTGTGTGTGTGTGTGTGTGTGTGTGTGTGTGTGTGTGTGAACTAATATCAACCTTTTAGACTAAAGAGCAGCTTTGTGTGTCCCAGCAGGGTCTCGTAGTTCCAATTTGGAAGCTTTTAATGTGACTCTTTTTGTGGCTGTTGTTCCTTCCTGGTTCAGCTCTGAGCTTTCATGCTTCAGGATTGTGCTCTCTTAAGATGTTGCCATGACACCTATTTGGAATCCTTTGTCTGTTGCCGTTTAATTAAGTGTTAAGGAGAAGAAAAAAAAATCTGCCTTTATGTTAATGAGTTGTGTCGTGGGTGCATGGTTAAGCCACTATATAAACGCTTCAGACAGCCAATGTGTGAATGCATAATTATTTGTTTTATTTGCAAGTGTTTTACAATCTCTACAGCAGAGCCGGCCCGAGGCATAAGCAAACTAAGCGGTGGGGGCCCCTCCAAATTATTATTATTTTATTTTTGAGTTTTCGTGTTTGATATTGACAGCATCTTATGCAAATGTTAGTCGTCATACAAAAAAGCAATATAATGTGTTGGTCTAGATAATTAATAGCCTAATAATTGAATCAGTTTATCTGGGAGGTAATCCGAAATTAACTGATCATGTCACGTTCACGTGCACAGTAATGGCTCATGGCTTGAGTTCATTTAAAAAGATTTGGAAATGGGGCTGCCCTCAGTTGCCCATGCACTGTGTATAGTCTATAGCCTATTTCAGCCTCGTCTGTGAAAGCTGGACAACAGAGTTCTTCTGCTTCGTTCCTCTCACTGCATTTAAATCCATTCATTATATTACAGAGAAAAATGTCCAGTAAAAAAAAGAGCTCCAAGCCCATCCCAGAGGACCCTCCATGATATTTTATTTTAAATTAATATTTTTATGGAAAATCCATGTGCCTTTCTTCAATAGCTTCTAATTCATCCGACCCAGTGTCTCCAAATTATTTGTTCACACAAAATTTCCCTAACCCTTAATTTTTCTCTCAAAGTGCACCAGATTCATGCATTTCACTTTAAAAACTTTTAAAAAAATCTCCCGGGGGGAGGGGGGGGGGCATACCCCCCTACGAGGGTCGGGATCTCAGCTGTCATATATTTTCACTAGGGCTGTCAAAATTAACGCGTTAACGCAGGGTAATTAATTTCTGGAATTAACGCGTTAATTTTTTTATCGCAATTAACGCATGCACAGAATGATCCGCCCCGTGCATCCCATCGGCTCTGTACTACAGTCATACAATGTTGCGGCTGACCCAGGATCAGTAGCTGCGCGCAGCCAAACATAACAGCACGCTAGCCCATGCCGTGTTTTAAACTGCTAACGGTCACGTCTGTGTTGGGGGCATAGATAGTATACAGTATAAAATCAACTGCCGCGGGTGACAGTTGATGTCGGGAGCAACAGGAGGAGAAACATTGTCCGCTCTGTTCAGAGCCCGCGAGGACACAAACGTCTGCAGTTTTCAGAGGTGTGTGTGAGTAGACATCAACATAACGTTAGTTTGATTTAAATTTATTTTCAGTATTAAAACCATCATTTGGATTTGCAATTAATAATAATACTAATTTTTCGTACAACAATATACAGAGAAAATTTGAATTTTTCTGGCATATTTCGAATGCTAAAATTAATCGTGATTAATCGTGATTAATCCACAGAATCCTGTGAAAAAATTTGAATCATT
Organism: Hyperoplus immaculatus; assembly: GCA_949357725.1. Classification (NCBI taxonomy): domain Eukaryota; kingdom Metazoa; phylum Chordata; class Actinopteri; order Uranoscopiformes; family Ammodytidae; genus Hyperoplus; species Hyperoplus immaculatus. The sequence goes on along the minus strand of OX442361.1, from coordinate 17,763,190 downwards.
TGACAGCCCTAATTTTCACCCATCTGGACATTGGATGCACTAGCAGAAAACACTGGGTGTGGGGATACAATTTAACAATGGGCAATAATTTGGGCAGCGCTACGATTGGAGAGGGGCCCCCTGATCATATTCCGCTTAGGGCCCCATGAAGGCTTGGGCCAGCTCTGCTCTACAGTTTGTATACATGCATTTTTAATATCACGCTGAAGAATTTAGGATCAAATCATTTAAGATAAAATCAATGATGTCCATGTATTTCCATGTGCATCATATCAGAGTTATGCAACAGTGGCTTGTACAGCAAAAGAAATGTACAGCAAAAAAAAGAAAAAGTGCTGTAAACAGTTGGCACAGTTTGTTGTGTCTCATGCTCTGACAACGCTCTTTGTGTTCAAACACTTACATTACACATTTTTCTGTATGCAATTTTCCTCTTCTTTCATGTTTACCAAATGTCTCATTATAATCTCTGCTAAACTATCGGCAACAAAAAGCCTTGTAGAAAAAAAGCACCGCTCGTTCTCCATGAAGTAATTAAAAAGGACAACGAAAAAATAGGGTGTATTAAATCCAACAACACTCTTGAATGTAAAGGCTCCCAATATGACACGTAACACATAACCCTTCAGAATAAAATATTATAAGAAATATATTTCAAGTTGAACTCAAATGTTTTATAGTCTATATTACAATTATTGTTAAAAAAGGCTATAATAAAGTGAGTCACATAATTGAGAGTATTTTTTATTTAAGCTTTAATTAACCAGGCAAAATTGCTTGAGGTCAAATGACCTCTTTTCCGAGCAAGGCCTGGAAATAGTAAGACAGAAACATACCTTACCAATGCCCACATTTCCCCCCCAGTTTATATATATATATTCTATTGTAATTCATCATATACTCTAATCATCACCTGCAGAGTTGGCCTACTTCGTGAATTTTCTCAGATAACTATGCAAATGTTTTGCATATGAAAAATTATTCAAGATCTCAACATGATACTCTATATATAAATGATAAGGCTTGTCTGTGGAATAAGAACCCCACATCCCTCAGCTTTCCCAGCCTGTACGAGAGATGAAAGACGCCCTGTCTGTATGAGAAGCTTTGGCAGCTCTGTCTCTGCTAGCAAACTGGCTTTTGCGAACTTTCAGGTGGCATGGGAAAATATAGTCATAAATAAAATATAGAGTCGTGAATAATTTAGGTGAGCATTGTGATTGACACGAGGGTGAGAGTAACTGATTATGGTTTCATGCTGTGTGACTTGAATTAGAGCAAATCAAAACATTAGTCTGTATATGGTGCATGCTCGTTCGGGCTTGTCTGCCATGCAGTGTATTTTGATCACCGCTTGTAACAACAAAGACGTTTGAGATGCAGGATGACATGTCTCCTGTAATATAACACTTGTATTTAAGCATTTAGCTCTTTTTCATTCAGACACAGCCATTGCTGTTTGGTGTCAAAGATTAAAAGAAAAACACCATCAAGGCAGGAGTCAAATTAGTTCACACGCTCTCAACAAGAATATTCATATTCAAGGGATTTAGCAATACACAGTAAAACACAGAGACCACTTAAGAATAACTTATGCTTCATATGATGTTAAAATCAAACAGGTGCGGCCTTTTCTTTGGACCCATATGGTTATGAAGAGCCATGCTTCCTCTATTGTTCTAAGAAGAAGAAGAACAGATCAATGAACAGCTCTGGGCTGTACTGTAGCTTCATGAGGGAGGCTGCAGCAGGCATCACCAGGCTGCAGATCCCTCCGTGTGCTGAGTGCTGAGCAGTTCGCTGCTCTCTCTCTCTCCCCCCCCCCCCCCCTCTCCTGCTGCCCACCCCCTTTTCATGTGTGTGGAGCGGATCTGTCTGCAGCCTCAGGCAAGTGAAGTCTCATTTGCATAAATCTGTAGATGTCGCTACATTTTCTTAAAGGGGTTCTTTTGTGTTTAATTGTCAAGTGTTTGTGTAAACCCCTCCCCCCCCCCCCCCCCCCGTGTGCATGTGGAATTCAGTCAAAGACGACTAGGTGCCAAGATGAATTTGACAATTGATCACATTTATTTGCATAATTTGTCCATCTGACCTTTATTGCGGTACAATGGAACAATCCGCCTGAGTTCATGTTTTGTTGTCACTGTCACTGAGGAAATTGTCAGGTGTTTTTCTCAGTGCTCTATACTTCTAGCTGTATTTTGGTCTGGCTGTGCGAGACCACTATGTAACCTGAGGATTGAATTGTCGGTTACAAATTAAGCGTGGAAATGTGCACAAATAAAATATTTGAAAACGACCAATGAGTTTTCTGCAGCTGCCTTTTTCAAATAACACTATTTGTTGCTGTCGGGTTTTATATAAAAGCTGTTACCCTCTGATTTTAACCCTCCATTGCATTCATTTATATGTGGTATGTGGTTCCTGCGTGTTCTCCAGGGACAGGATGCAATTAACTGCTTATTGTGTTCTTCCTGAACATGATGGCGCTGCAGCAGCACATACTATGCAGACGCCCCCCTGACCTATTGCAAAACACACTCCACTGTGGCCTTGTGTGTTTGTGTTCTCTCGGTGGCACTGATCCTCCGTTGACATCATCCGTAGCTTTATAATCATCCAGGCCACAGCCTCTCCTCAGGGGAGTCCAGCTGAGACCTGGCTCTCTCTCTCTCTATATGTCTATCTATTTATCTCCCTCTCTTCTCTGCTTGGTTCACGCTCTCTTTTAAAGGGTTGCCGTCAATGGCTGAGTGTGACATCTGTGATGGATGAGTACGAACACAACCTCAGACTGGTTGCATTGCCCAGAATCTTTGGTGGTTGGTTCCAATGGAATGCCCCCCCCCAGTCACTCAGACATGGTCTACTGCAATAAAAAACAAATGTTTCTCCTATTACAAAAAAGAAAAGAACGAATTGATAAAAAGAACTGCCACGCCATCTGCGCTGTATACATTTGGGCTTCATCACTGTGGAAACACTAGTCTGTGATGCGATCAGCCATATTGAATGGCATAGGCATTTGGCAAACGCAGATACGGCACAAGGAAACACATTTGCAATCTATATTGGTCTATACCACCCAACCCCACCCCTGTTCCTACTCCTCCACACACACACACACACACACACACACACACACACACACACACACACACACACACACACACACACACACACACACACACACACACACACACACACACACACACACACACACACACACACACACACACACACACACACACACACATACACACAGACATTTGGTAGACATTCAAAGAAGAGTCTGGTGGGCTTCCAGGAAGAACAGCATCTCCTTAAAAGAATATTCATATGCAGATAATAAGTCTTTACAAAAGCTGAACTATTTGGGGACATTTTTTTCTGGCAGATATTGCGATTTGATTTGCAATATAATTTTCTAAAGTCAAGCTTCAGTTCAATATTAACCATGTCGCAGTGTTAAACACCATCTTTTTTGCGAGGAAGGGCTTTTCGCTTTGATAACCTCATGGAGCCCTTCTCAATCAGAGTAACTCCAGCAAATTGATCTGTAAAAGAGATTTGTTTCCTAAACTGGGCTAGAGCATCCCTACGTCTTGGCTATACACCCATCATGGCTGCCTTAGGGGCTTTTTCAAGTACTTAGATGTGGTGCTGCCTCTTGATGTGGCAAGTGTTACATGAGATACCTAGCACAATACATTCTCTGTTGCATATCTGCCATGTCAATCCCCAAAATACTCCCATACATTTTCCAACAACACTTAAGGCTATTTTCCACATCACAAACGTTTTACTTGCTTGTCTTGTGTTTGTTATTGTTGGGGGTATATGCAGTCACATTGGGCTAGTACTGTTTTGTTGAGCATGTCAATCACACAAGGAGGATGGCATTAGTTTGAAAAACCATTGACATGACAGTTCAAATCCTGGGTCAGATGCGCTGCAATGTAATATAAATTTGAAATCGATTAATTGAATAACTGAAAATTAATTATGAATGAACGAATGAATGAGTTAAATAATTCATTTTCAATTAATTTATGAATAGATTTACCTTGAACAATTCATACCAATGCAAATGCGATGCTCATGTGTGCAGGGAAGGTGAGAGTGTGGCGGGCATTTGACTTTGACCATACTGGATGTTAATGTTGCTTTTAGAAATATTTTAATCACATCCGAAACAGAATTGTTAATACTCTGGGATAATAGGCTAATGTGTTTGCAAATGCTTTCTGAATTTTGCAGGGCTCTGAGATGTCTGCATTGTAAGTGGTCAAGACCTCTGCACCACACAGCGGGCAGCAACTGAGTTTGGCAAAAGCATGCTTGTGATCATGTGATCATGATGCATTTGTATATGTTCCTGTTTATCGCCAGTGCAAGTATCGTTTATACCTTTGGAGCCGCACGATGGGTGCACTGCAGATGTTGTTGAATGATGGCTGATGGCATTATGATCTGTATGCTGCAGTTTAAAGCTGCAATATGCAACTTATGGAGACCTGATGGAGACCCTTGGCCTTGGACTTGAACCTCTATGGGATAAGGAACCTTTCATCTGTTCTTTGTGGTATTTGAACATACTGTGAACTAGCTGTGTATGCGGATGGATAATGGCTGTGATGAGTAGTGTGGGTGCAATGACTCATCCTTGGTTGACTCCAGTTGCTGCCATTAAAGGTTCTGATTCATGGGCTCTGATGCTGAACAGTTGCTGATATTTTGTCATAAAGCCAGACGCTTCAGAGTAAAATGTTTTGGTGAGATCACTGAAGGGTTTATGTATTGATTGCTTTTACACTTTTACACGTGCACACCCTCCAATGGCTATGCATCACTAATGTTGTGCAAAGGACCCTAGAAAAAGCTATGGCAGGAACGTTTTTGATGAGGCAGGTCATGTGGGACATAGAAGTGATTCTTATCCTGCTTCCACTTTGGTCATGCTCAGTAAAATAGAAAAAAAGAAAAAATAGCACACCTCTATGTGCTTATTAGTTTTAAACAAAAGGTTCAACATTTTTTTTAGAATTCCCCTTTTGCATATTACCCAAATTCCATTATGATTCACAAATGATCAACTGGAAACCTTTTCTAAGTTTAATTTAGCCTGCTGTCTTCACTTTTCCTTTATTGAAATAAAAAAGCCTCTTGAAAGTCAAAGCAAATATAGGTCACCATCACTAGTGCAATGGTGAAACAATTGCCATATCTCCAGCTTATGATTTGCATTTTATATAATAAGGCAGCAAAAAACTGTACGTGTGGGATGCTCATTGTTGAATCATTAAAGAAATGCAGATGAGGTGGTCTAATAATTTCATAAAAGGTCCCGAAAGAAGCGCTCAGAAGAAAAAGCAGTTTTAAAATAACTGATTAAAATATTGTATATTGTATGATCATAGTATACTGGCAATGGGATAGAGCTGATTTTGTTCCTATTTTAACAGCTGAACAATTGTAGAATGTAACTGAACAAGGACACATCAAATACATACCTATGCTCATGCCATGTCAGAGAGTAGATAAAAAATACATTAAAACCAAGAATGTCATGTTTCTCCATAACTTACTGGATCATAATAGACTAAACATTAGTATTGTGTCCAGCCCCTGTATCTTGCTGCTGCTGCTGTTGTAGTATTACGCTTGCTTGTTCTTTGCTTCTTCATTCAGCCATAATGGCCAACTGTAATCTTTGAGTGTACAGCAGTCTGTCAGAGTACTGTCAGGACATTTCCACTGGCTTCCTGTGCGCAAACCACATATTTAAATGGGGCTATTTCAATGGCCAATGTCAATCTTAGGAGGGATGCAGACCCTTAAATGATAATACTACCATTATTACTACCATTAGAAATACCAGTGAAACTACAGAAATAAAGGAGCATTTTCCTTAATAAATACACTCAGTACAGGGCAACTTCAATCTGATGTTGTGATTTAAGATGTATGATGATCTTTGGAGGCACACTTATTGCTGCTAATGTGTCTCAGACTGTGGCCCGATGATGTTGCATTTAGTGTACGAGAGAGAGAGAGAGAGAGAGAGAGAGAGAGAGAGAGAGACGGTAATTTGCAGCGTTAGGAAGAGACAACAGGGATGGAGGAGGGGGGAGGAGGAGTGCGGTGCTGTGAAGGCGAGGTTCAGTGAGGACACTGGTGAGGATGCAGAACATTGCAGTCTCAAATGACAGTGGTTTCTCTTTAGTCGGTCGCATCAAAGAAACAACACAAATCCTTTGACATAGGATCAATGACTGTTGAATTTAACATTAATAATTACATTGTATGAACTACCCCGCTTAGCCCACAACACATTTAGATATGTCCCCATAAAAAAAATGCAAACATGAGTTCTGTTGCTAAACTATACTATACTATATACTATATATAGTCATTTGTTTATAAAGACAGTAATGCTGCACTGGCTGTATATAAAAGCCTCCAGGCTCAGAGCTATCCTGTTTCGAGGAAGTGCAGGACCTTTTTATGTTGACATAGGCCCAATTGAGTGCAAGAATGATATAAAGGCTCTCTGACTGCACAAGCCCAGCCCCCCTCTATACTAACTCTTCTGCAAAACCTTACTGGCATTGGAAGTTTTGGGGACCACATTCACTACAGTGTGGCTGAGCAGTCTCTTTTTATCCTGTGGATGAGGCAGCAGTGTACGTTGATTCATTCTCTTTGATTTGTTAGCCTTATTTTTTTCCGATGCAAAGCCACTGGGCTGGATGACAGCATACTGTTATGTACGATATGTAATGTCATTCGATTTGATTCATCTTTGATTTTTTCAATTTCTTTAAACTTTTATTTTGTAGGTTCATGCTCTTTTACTGCATTCTGGTCATCATCAAGTTTCCCCGTTTCCTTTTTCTTTGCCCCATTCTCTTATCCTTTCCGGCTCCCTTCTTTCTCTCACCCTACCCCTCCCACACACCCCCACCTCTACTATTCCCCTCTCTGTTATACCCCACAACCCCATACCTCTGCCTCCCCCTCCCCCTTACTCCAACCCCCTCCCTCCTCCTCCCCAGCTCATGTTGGTAAAAATATCTGCAGACAGCAGGAGCAGAGGCACGCCTCTCTCTCTCTCTCTCTCTCTCTCTCTCTCTCTCTCTCTCTCTCTCTCTCTCTCTCAGACATCCCACCCATGTGATCTCACAGGCTGCCTCTGCTCTGCTCCAGTCAGGCTCCTGCCTTTCAGCCGGCTGCAGCTAATGAGCCTTTGTGTGGACAGAGAGAGAGAGAGAGAGAACTGGAGAGATAGAGTGAGAGAGTAGCACATTGTGACAGGCAGGGGAGTTTAAAGTGGGGAAGACTGCCGACTTGCAACAGTAAAACATATGGTACCGGCAGCCAGTGCAGTCGGGGCTGGAAAATTACAAGCCTGTCTCTCTCTCTCTCTCTCTCAAACTCCAGCACCCTTTTTTTTCTTCTTCTCATGCCCGTGGAGCTCAGGGGGGGTTGCTGCAAGTCAGTGGTCTGAAACAAAATGGGAACCTCTCCATCCATCCTGTTTCACCTTTTTTTGAACAGCCACATTGATGAGTGTGTGGCCGCGGTGCTGCTGCTGTGAGACGAGGTGAAAGGAGTCACAGTCTGCCAGTGGATACAGGTCAGTTGTTCCTGTTAGGGCCCCGTCGCACGCAGAGAGAGAGGTGTCATCTGGTCATCGTATAGGACTGATGTGTCATGACTTGCTCCACATGCCATGGGCTTGTTGGCATCACTTGGGATGAGTGTTTTGAGCCTCACGTTGTCACATCGGCTTATTGGGATTGTTGGGAAACCTTTTGAATGATGCAGTGTGTATGTGTTTGTGTGTCTGTCAGTGTGGGTAATTGTATTCAGAATGCATGTGTGCTACAGTGTGTTGATTAAGAAATAATAATACAAAAGAGAGTTGGTTTCCACTTAGTTTGATGTGTGTGCACAGAGAGGCAAACACAGGGAGGGGCTCTCCAGGCTGGTTTTTGCTGCAATATTTTCTCTGGGATTTTTCTTCCCCTTGTAGTACGATAGTGGATGCTGGCCAGCCATGATTAGTGGTATATAAGGCAACAGTGAAGACAAAGAAAGAGCTGCTGGAGAGAGGAGCGACCATCTCTGGTTTTCATTTAGCCATGTTAAAAGAGGTTCACCCTAGATTACCCACGGCTCTGTGGTTTATGAAGTCATGTCCATCCAGTGTCATTAGCCTATTTAAGCTTGTCATGATAACAGAATGCAAATGAGCTAATAATGCTTCATTATGGGAAATGAACAGTGATAAATGCACGGTCATAATTTGCTAAGGAATTTACTTAATATGCTCTTCTTTTGTATGAAAACCTCCTGAACATGATGAAGCATTGAAAACACTGTCATATGGGAAAGCACTAGTTGTGAGAGTAGCCTACATAGAATCTCCATGGAAACCATTTTTTGGTATCAAAGCCTAGTGCAGCATCAGCTAAGGGCTGAGCATATGAATAGGTTCCAACAGTGGTATCTAATTAGGGCCTGCACTAGGAAATGGACTGAAATTGCACAGGTAATTTCTGCTGGAAATTGCAACATCCTGTATGCCAATGAACAAAGCGTAGTGTGAAATAAATGTGTTTCTTGGCTGTTTTGATGTGGGATCAGCAGCTTCTGTTGATCAATGTTTTAAATCTCACAAGTGAAGTTTAATATGTTTCAGGATTAGTTCATTTGATAAAGTCATAATGCCTCGTCATAATCATTCAGTAGGCAATATACTAGATTGATGGGTTTCTATTGTCAGCCAGCTCAGTTATTGGCTTAACAGAATCTAAACAAGTGTTCATTTCTCTGTCAGGATGCAGCCCTCTTAAAGATATCTGCTTACAAATTGTTATCTACTCTTTACGATTAGGAATCTTTGCAGTGAGGCTACTCTGACAAGACTCCCCTCTCCTCCATTTCTTCCCAGATGGAGTTTGTCTCACACATTCTTTAGTTGTATAGGTACAGTTATTGACTCTGGATGTTCTCCAAATGCCGGTGGTGCCATGTCACCGCACTGAACAAGCACAGCCTCCTGGGAACAATGACCCCCTTGCTGGCACAGCACTATAGTCCTCTCCCGGTTGCACCTCTTTCTCCCAGGCAGCATGTCTCCCAGCATTTGCATCTGTAATGACTCGATAGCATAGCAAGGCCCAGATTAAACACTGTGGCTGTCTGTGAATGGAACTCCCCCACAAGCTGTTCCGGCAGATAGACGGAGAGAGAGAGAGAGAGAGAGAGAGAGAGAGAGAGAGAGAGAGAGGGACTGGGTGAGGAGGACGCATGCTGCTTTACTGATTCCAGTTTCCAAGAGAGAAAGCGGTGAGGGGATAGCTGCCAATCACAGCGGTCTTCCTCACTGAAAGACAGCACTGTTACGTTTGGGTTTATTTTAATGCCTGACGTGACGTTCCAGCCTGCTGCTCATTAAAACAAGGCACACAAGACTCCTCAGCTTAATACATTAAAGGGCTATATTTTATACAATGAATAGCGGTTTAGAATAAATAAGCCCTGCAATATTACAATATTATACGCTGAAGAATAATGGCAGGATATTATTCAAAGGGGAAAAGCTGTAATCAAATAAATCATATATTGTTTGACAGTGACAATGCAGTAGTTATTAGAGGCAGCTCTAGTGTAATGCCGATTAGTTTTTTTTTAGGTGACTGATGAGGTTGTTCTTGTTTATTTGTCTAATTGCATCATCAGTCTGAGGGAGTTAATGGCCCCTTTCAATTGACATTGGAGTGGTCTGTAACACTTCTGTTACAACAGCCTCTGTATCAAGTGCTGCAACCACAAACAAAGACCTGCTGCACCTCAGAAAGATAGTTTTCTGATTTTTTTTCTCTCCAGAAAGGCATTATTTAATGGTGGTTAAAACCAAAAGGTCTGTGGTGACTCTAGCTGCGCTCACCCATGGCTTTCCATTGTTTTTGTTTTGTTTTATCTGTAGTAGATATGCAACACAACTACGCAGAAATGCACACTAGCATCCATGTGGACCTGTATAAATGCACACCAATACTGCTTTTGTGTGTTCATATTTTGCATTCCTTTTAGACATTTTTCCCTACAAGATGCAGTGTACTACATTTTTACTCAGTTGATATTCAACTTTTATTTGTGTGACTTGTATATCTAACATAAATCAATTGCAATCACATCATATTGTATACTTTTACCCTGACTTTCAGTAGTTCAGGACAAGATGGTCCAGTCTCGTTCCTGTAAGGCAGACTTGTCATAATAGAATGTCATTAGCAGCTTTCTCCTTTCCATCTCAGCTGCTTTGTGCCAAGGTGATCAATCGCCAAGGGGGATGCCTAGGAGCTGCAGTAGCAGAAGGAGAGAGAGAGAGAGAGATAGTGTGTGTGTGAAAAAAAGGGTGGGGGGCGGCGGGGTCATTGCTAATTGAGTGTGTGAGGATTATAAAAGCCCCAAACTGGATATTAAATAATGTGTGGCCCCTCTGCTGTCTTTGGGTTTCAGGTGCAGGTGCGGCGGGCCATGAGTGGAATACTGAAGAGGAAATTTGAGGAGGTGGAAGCCTCCTCCTCTCCCTGCTCCTCCTTGAGGGAGTCTGATGATGAGGTCTCCTGCAGTGAGAGCGGGGATAGCAGTGACAGTGTCAACCCCTCTGCCTCGGGCCCATTCACCCGTGAGTGGCTTTTAAATTCACGCACATTGTGCTCAGTCTGGCTAATGTGTGCTATTTGACAGTAAGATGAATGTCATCCTTTCATTTGAAAACAAAGCTGAAGAGAATTTTTTAATCAAGATGGGGAATGACACAGCTGATTCTGTAGTCCAAGACCAACACAGTTCAAATATAGCAAACATGAGTGTCCGTTGATAAAGGAGTGTAATATGAATTTATGGTCATAGAGGAGAGGAGAGGAGAGGAGAGGAGAGGAGAGGAGAGGAGAGGAGAGGAGAGGAGAGGAGAGGAGACTGAGTTAGTCCAGTGTGGTGTAATAAAGGGGAAATAAAGGATGCACCGGCAGCTTCCCTCATTAGGAAGAGCATCAGTGTGCAGGCCCAGCCAGATAAATGATCTGACACAGTCTGAAGCTCTGTGTGTGCAACACGGCTGTTGCTGTGTGAATGTATTACTTTCTAGGAACACTAAATTTTGTGTTGGTTATGTTTATTTTATAAATCAAATTTTGTCTATTTTTTTTAAAATTGGGGGTTAGATTAAAATATATATACTATTAAGTGCAAGATGTATTTTTTTTTTTTTACAAAAATGGAGCTACAACTGCAAATCTGAAAAGCTAGTTTTGGTTCATAAAGATAATGTCACAGCTAAGATATGTGAAGCTCACCAGGTTTTCTTTTTTTTAACACATAAGTGCTTCAAAAGAGATCTGCTGCTGACAGATTTCACAGATATCCCTAGCCAGATGTAACTTTGTATTAAAGAATGTGGTTTTAATTGAGGATAAAGCAACCACATGAGGCAGGTCTCCTCTGCAGTTTCAAAAGGACACTAAAGTCATCACTAATAAGTCACTCAGTGAACATGTGAATCTTTAATGCCTGCGAGATGAGACAGAATGCGAGTGGAACAGATCGTACAGTTGTAGTTTATTAATCATTTCAGGGTATTTTGAAAGCGTACAGATACTGTGAACAAACTTTTATAATTAAATTCTTAGGAGAACAAAAGAAAAGGTGGAATGTTTGTACAGCCTTTGTGTGTGCATATGCACAATTTGACTATGTATCATTTCCTAAAAAATAGCAGTTACCAAAAACAAGTTTTTACTTTGAAATAAATGCAAAGTCATCACTTGATTTGTCTTTTGATGATGATAAAAAAAGCAGTGTGACGGACAAGCAGATAAGTGACAGTGGCCCTTCCCTGTAGTGAGACATAAGTAGGGTGCTGCATCCCCAGAGGCTGAGCTTGGCCTCTGTCAGCTGCAGCTGCTGGTAGCTAACAGCAACAAGGGAGCTTTGCACTACCGAGGCTTCTATTCTGCAGAGTGACACGTGTGCGTACGGTGATTGACTGTCTTGGCAGAGACATGGAACAATTAGGTCCTTAATGGTTTTTACATCACATGCTGTTGTGTTTGAAAGGGCAGTAAAACATCTGTGACGTGTTTGTTTTTGACTGTGTCTGAGGAACACTTGCTGATTAGTATAAATGTGAAAAAATATTTATATCCTCGAAGAAAAGCTGATTGCATTCGACCTTTACACCTGTTAACTGCCTGTGCACCTGAAACTGATAGCTGTTTGCATATCTTTTTATAGATAATTAAAGTCAGCTCTACCCGACAGCCTTAGTCTGACAGCTCTACGTATGGTATGCATATCGGTGATAAAATGCATTGTTCCTATTGCGTGGGCTTGAGAGCTGTTTGAACCAGATGGTTTCTATTTGTCCTGTCTGTCTAATAGGAAGGGGGGGGGGGGTGTGTGTGTGTGCTGGGAACACTGTTTCTATGAACCATGCGCTCTTCATCTCTGGGCCAGGCAGGGGATTATTTATGCTCCACTGTTGCCCTCCCCTCTGCCCCTCCCTCTTGTCGAGCTCTCCTTAAAAAGACACACCGATGAGGACGTGCATGCCAAGCGGAAGCACGGAGATCAGATGTAATGAAATCCTTCCCCGCGAAGCTGTGCTAAGATATGTATAAGTTTGCTTTGAGGCTTGCGAGACAAGAAATTCCTCCTATTGCAGGCTTTTAAGGCTGTCCGGTAGTCTGTGTCCCACTTTTTGCCATAAAAGTGTGACTTATCTTAACAGGCTTTACATGGCTATGGAACTGTTTCTACTCCCACATTAAAGAACGTCTAAATGATTAAAGAAGCTGCTGAAAATCAAGTGTTCAATCAGTGATTTATAGTGGGGGACCTTCAATTCTTGCCACATAGGATTAATGATTTGTAAAAAAGAAAAGAAAACAAAAGAAAAAGAAAAATCTGTTTACAAGGAAGATGACAACAGACCCGTTTTCCTTTGCAGCGGCCTCAATCTTGAAGAGGGAGAAGCGCCTGCGGACGAGGAGGGTGCATTTTGAGAATGTGACGGTGTACTACTTTGGCCGGCGGCAGGGCTTCACCAGCGTGCCGAGCCAGGGAGGCAGCACACTCGGCATGTCCAACAGGCACAGCTGGATCAGGCAGTACTCCCTGGGAGAGTTTGCCCTGGAGCAGGAGAGGCTCCACAGAGACATGCTCAGAGATCACCTGAAGGAGGAGAAACTCAACTCGCTCAAGCTAAAGGTAAAATGCTTTGTGGTCTGTGATACTGCTATCAAAAAGGAGTGGAATCTTGTCTTGAAAGCCTCTGGAAACCTGGCCTAAAATAGTTTAAAACAAAATCCATATATTAAAGTTGGGTTTCTCAATAAGCTTTTACAAAAGTCTGGTTGAAAAATAAATATTATAGACTTAGTCAACACGACTGTGTGGCCGTAAAAATGGTCTCGATGGCAACAGTCATTGTTTTTGTAGAAGGTTGGGTCCGAGAACTATTTGTTCCAAATACTAAACTATTGTGTAATATGAACCAGAGCATAACCAGCCTCTTCCAAACCGAATAACTTTCATTTGGATTGATTAATATGCCCAGCTCTTTTCAGATGCTTAATATCATGCTTTAATGTTGATGATGTTTTTGTTTAAAACATTAATTTGTTCTGTAACTTCGCTCTTTGCTCCCTTCACTTTCATGAAATGGCTTACAATGGGATTCGTTCCTTGTGTTCAGCTGACTAAGAATGGCACAGTGGAGTCTGAGGAGGCCAACACGCTCACTGCAGAGGACATCTCTGATGATGACATTGACCTGGACAACACGGAGGTGGATGAGTATTTCTTCCTGCAGCCTCTCACCACTAAGAAGCGCCGGGCCCTGCTGCGCTCCTCCGGCGTGAAGAAGATTGACGTGGAAGAGAAACACGACCTGCGCTCCATCCGCATGTCCAGAGAGGACTGCGGCTGTGACTGCAGAGTCTTCTGCGACCCCGAGACCTGCGCCTGCAGCATCGCAGGGATCAAGTGCCAGGTAAATCACCCAGACATCCTCTGTTTCGGGGCGCCTTTAGCTCAGTTGGTAAGGCGTCCCCCTCCCGGGCCGGGCCCAGCAGCAGACCCGAGTTCGATTCCCACCCGCGGTCGTTCTCTGCATGTCACTCCCCTCTCTGCCCCATTTCACCTCTGTCTCTCTGCACTATCAAAAAAAAGCATAAAAATGCCAAAAAAATATATTAAAAAAAAAAAAAGACATCCTGTTTCACCCACGCGCGTGTAAACTGACAAAAACAACACAAAAAACTGCATTCCAAAGCGCACACTGTTTTTTTTAAAACAATACTTCATGCAGCAACTGTACATTAAAAGGATGTCATTTGCATGCAGTATTGGGAAATCCCATTGTGTCTTGGACTTGACCCTTTTGCTTACATGTACTTCACATTTCTAGTTGTTTTCATTCGGTGGCTCGGATGATGTGATGTAAGACAATTTGGGTCAGAGCAGCCAAAAGAGCATGCCGGTTTGCACTAGGGCTGGGTATTGACAAGGTCTCCATGATACGATACGCATCACGATACATGTGTCACTATATGATATATCACGATACTTTGTAAATACTATGCATATTGCGATAATCTCACATATTGATAATTCAGTCGACACATTGAGTAAGAAATATTTTTTTAAACTTTAATTCTAATTCAAACCCGGCAATTTGAGCGTTACTGCGACATCTACAGGAATGGAGGTTGTACTTCACAAAACGGTTAACATTTTTTTTTGGAGCTGTTGATATGATATAGACATCATGAAAATTGTCGTATCGATTTTTTAGCACAGCCCTAGTTTGCACACTGCAGAATGCAACAGGATGTGGTTAGACATCCTCAATCTTTTTCTACCATACTTGATAACATCTAAGTATGGGTATTATTGGAACACAGGGATACTGTACATTTAAAGAGAAGGTGCAAGGATCAATGACTGATTGAATATATTAAAGACATCACATCCTTATACCACACTATGCAGGACATTTCTTTTACATTAAATGCCTAAAATCATATGTTCCTCAGGTGGACCGCATGTCGTTTCCATGTGGCTGCAGCAAAGAGGGCTGCAGCAATTCGACGGGCCGGGTGGAGTTCAATCCCATTCGCGTTCGGACCCACTTCCTGCACACCATCATGAAGCTGGAGCTTGAGAAGAGCCGCGAGCAGCAGCAGCAGCAGCATCAGCATCAGCAGGCGTCCCCCAACAACGGTTACCGAGGCGAACCCAATGACCTGGCCAACGGAAACAACCCCCTGGTGGTTCAGTCCCAGCAGCACCGGTTGGAGTACTCCCTGTCTGACGCCATGCCACAGACTCCCAGCATGCACCTGCAGACAGCCGCCGCCACCGACCAGATGGAGGAGCTGCTGGAGGATGAGGAGGATGAAGAAGACGAAGAGGAGAACGAGGAAGAGGAGGATGAAGAGGAGGACAGCAGCAGTGTGTGCAGCGGCCTGTCTGACTCCAGCACACAGAGCTTGGCTAACAGCGACTCTGAGGACGAGGAAGACTCCGAGGCCGAGGCTGAAGAAGAGAAGTCCGAGAACTTCCGCGACGCCGTCGCCCCGTCGGTGTCTCATACCGAGGTGGTCCCTTTGTCCTCCGTGCTGGGATACAGCGAGAATCACGTGAACGGGAACGCTTATTTAATGAACCCCTCGTCGGCGGAGTACTATCAGATGGGGAGCTCCGGTGTTGGAGGCGCCTCCAATGGCCAAGCCACCAGCCAACCGACCCCTAGTGAACCCTACGGGGAAGCCTTAGCATTCCAAGATCCGCTCAGCGTGTGCAAAGCCAGCGCGCCCCAAGGACCATTCAACTTGTCTGCCGAGCAGTACACGGACTACTCAAATCCGGCAGAGCAACAACAATACAATATAAATCAGCATTTCACTATGACCAACGGCGCTCCTGCCGACCCCTTGACCTCCTCCTACACACCGGATCAGGAGAAGAAAGAGGTGTTGTCAAATAAAGCGGCTTTGTATGTGGAGCAGCCTGACAAGCAGAAGCAGGCTCAGTTTCAAAACTGCCTGAACAATAACACGCAGGGTTCCTACAGCAGCCACGGCTCCTGTACGACAGCTGAGCAGCCGCCACAGGAATCCAGCGTTAACGGACATTCAGACCTTACCTTACTAGCAAACAACACTAAGAAGATCCCTTTACCAGACCATTGCCCAGAGGTCACAGCCATTTAGTGGGGGTCTAACCTTTTGATGTGTTTTTTTTCATTTATTATGTCTTGACTTAAGTCCAAACAAGTGGCATTTTAATGGGAACGTAATTATGTCATTTTTTTTTTTTTTTTTTTTGCATAATCTGACATTAATCTAAAAAAGCAATTTACAGCACCGAAGTTCATTTTCATCTGTAACTATTAAGCCATAGGTTCATGATGGAAGTGTTTTTGAAGAACGATTCGCTGCAGTTATATCATGCCGTGCAATGTATCTTGTAATTTCAGATGTAAAGTTCTAGTTTCAAGCAGATAGTGTGCTGTAGATAGAACTTTTCAATGTCTACTGTATGTGTCAAATGTGCAAAAAGAAAAAAAAAAGGTTTATTGTTAGTTCATCAATTGTTCCTGAATTATGTGTATACATATTGTAAATGTTTTGATAACAATATGCATGCTGTTTTGGGAAACTCAGTGACATTTTAGGGGGTAAAAGAATTGCCATTGTTTTATATAAAAAATGTGTTGTATACATAATGTACATTTCTCTTCTTTCATTTGTCACAATTATATGCTTTTCTATGGTTTTGAAAAGCATGAAAAAGCCCGAATTCTTATTTGTATGTTTGGAATACAATATCAATAGCATCAAATGTCAGAAATCAAATCACAGCCTTTTGCACTTGTGTGTTAGGGTCCAGGTGCATGCAGTTGTTTTTTAAATGATAAAGACTTTAACAGTGGCTAAAAAAAGGCCCTTCACTTTTCACTCTTAGAATAAAATGATTTGCAGGTGCCACCATGAATTAAGATGTATTATTTTAAGCATTTCATGGTGCAGGGATATTAATAAAGTAGCACTTTGACATATCTCCAAAAAAGTACAAGAAACTATGATTCATCAAAGACAGCAGAACACTATCTTTACAATTGAATTAACATACACTAGGCTCTATTTGAAATGCACCAGGAAACAGTCTGGAGACATTATTTATTATACAGTATAATGACCTAAAATAATGTGTCGGTATCTCATAAATGAGCTGGTTATTGAATTTATGCTTTTGAATCATGTATAAGCTACATTCCTCTGTCATAACCAAGATGTTAATTTGTTTTCTTGAAGTGTTAAGTGCAATAGCTGGAGGGTTTTTAATAGACATTCCCGTTTAGAGGAAATCCTCAGTAAAGTGGACTGAGATTACTTTTAATTGACTGTGTGTCAAGGGAATAATATTGTTCTTAAAACCATTATTTTAACAAGAATAAATATGCCACAGTTTTAATATGGGGGACACATATGTTCAAGGTTGACAATCAAAGCATATTCTCAAACTTGATTCATATCAGTAATTAACAGTTACACATAATATCACACCAGAGTCCCATGAGCCATTAAAAAAATGACAGATGCAATTTTTATTCAAACCGAAAGTCTGTATATAACCTTTAAACCCTCTTTATAAAATCACTGACAGAGAGGAAATTGGAGTGACTACTCAACAATCGGGGGGCGCAATAATTAAGCGAAGTGCACTGCTGTAATATGTTGCTGAAGTTCTTTACCTTGAGCGCTTTGCCCCATGCATGAATATCAGATATTCGTTCCTCTTCAGTGCTTGCAGATATCTGCCCGTATTTTGTAATCAGAAGGGTTAGTGTTGGGAGTTTTGGTGGTTATGTGTGACTGTTGAGTAGCTTGGACCTCTTATACCACCTCTGTGGTACAACATAAATGTACAGACTGCCTTTAGGCAATCAGTGGCATCAACATGGCCTATGTAACAGGTGAATTGTGCCAAAGCATACAGTGTGAGAAGGCTAGGTACAATGACACTGCATCCAGTTAATAATCCTTTGTTGGATTTTATTTTTCAGTATTTATTATGAATGATATATTGAAATGTGTATTTATTGTGGTTTACTAAAAAACTCTGTATTGGGTAAATTGATTCTCTATCTCAAAATTGTCTTTTTTTAATGCTGGCTGTGTTGTAAAGCTGTATGTGCCTGATTTACTTAATTCTTCTAATTTCGTGAAATGCATACATTTTGCACAAAATGGTACAAATTTTTTCATTGTGTTTGGTTATTGAATTGTAGATAGAGCCGACTTAATTTTCTGTAGTTCCATTTAAACATGGTTTTGAAATAAATGTAATTAAAAATGGATGTCAACGTTGAACAGTTCAGTAATTTCTTAGTGCAAAGCGCCCTCTGCAGATCACAGGGAGAAATGACACAAAGTAGCTCAAGGTACTACCCCAACTGAATTTATTGACCTAAAAAATAAGACCTCCTATTACCATGGCAGTTGGACAAGACAGTTTCCATTTTTAGCACAAACTGGTAATCAGCACCTCACCCAGTCTTAAACTTAAAGTAATTAACAATAGTCCACAGCCATCTTAAGACCAGTGCCTGCACCAGAAATTGATTAGTGGACTCCTGTAAAGTTGTATAAGAACAGTTTCAGGCAGTGGATACAGAAACAAGAGTTCCTTCGGTGCATTCATTTCACATTAAATTTCGATTTTGATGAACGCTAAAGCATAACATTTTAAATAATACAGGCAAACATTGCAGCAATTAAAAAGATCAGAATATTTCAGCTCGATGTTTGACTGCAAACATGTTGCGATAAAACACTGACTGTAGGCCAAAAAGGCCTCTTAATCCATACGGGCTATTTCACTGTTGTCATGAGCACTTGACATGAACAGCCCAAGTCCAAACTAATTGTTCAAGGGCCAGCTGTCTCTAAAATGCGACAAACTAAAGGTTATGATGCTCAGTTTGTGTTTGAATAGCTTTAGCGAGGTGCTGATTCAACAGCATGGCCACTTTGATGCTGTTGTACTGAATTGTTCTGTACTGAGAGGTGTTTTGATTATTTACTCTCCCCTCATAAATATAAACAGGTTGGATCGGGTAAATATTAAAAACATCTCTCAGCAAAAATACACCACAAACTACATCATCCAAAATGTAGACAGGTGTTGATAAAGTTAAATCAACACCTGTTTGCAATAGATTCAAACAAAGCATTGTTACCTCCATGAAGGGGGATTTGTTTTGCAGGGGTTGACTGCTTTAGTTTTAGCTAGGTATACCTAATAAAATGACAACTGAAGATAATTAGAAATTAAATACAGTCGAAAGGTCTCAAAACTTTTCCGTTCCTAGAAAGTGAAGACTTAAAAAAAAAAAATCATGAAATAATTCATATTGTATCCACGTCAAACCTTTTTGATCCCAACACAGTGGAAGCCATTTTTTGTTCATCAACCCCACACCATCACCCCTACCCAAACCACTTACCACCCCCCACTCCCATATAAAATGACATCGAAGGCACTGGACGGTAACAAATCAGAGGATAACAATTCTAAAAAGGGACAATGCACATCATACTTGTGCGTTTCAGGTTTTCGCTTTCAGTCTCTTTGGTGCATACTCTTGGGATCATTCTGTGTCCAACTTGAAAACCCCCTTTGCGTAAAGTTTTGTTTTAGATTCATACGTCTCACGGGAAAATGTTCAGTCGAGTAGTGAAAACATCTCAAAATCAAAAAAGGCCCTTTGTCAACACTCAAAGTGCATCTTCATCGTTCCAAGAATCTCAGTTCACAGTCTGACTGGGAGCATTGTTTCAATGCTTCCTCCCAGCGGTTTCTCGCAAAGTCCAAACAGCAGCAGTTCAGTTCTTCTAAGTATAAAAATAAATTAAACTCAATGTCATTTATCTAAAAGAAAAAAAACTGCACGTTAGCTGCATACAGTATGATCACGTCTTAGTATCCCTAAGAATCCAGAGTGGCTATTTTGTAAAGTGGTAGTATGCAGACTCAGATAAAGGACCAGAATTGGTATCTGTCTAAGGGGTTGCAGGCAGCCAGAGAGGGATGCTCATGACGGCCACTCAGACACATGTTCCATTTTGGCATGAAGAGTAACTGATTCTAAATGAAGGAAAAAGACAAAACTTTAGACAACTCAAGTATCCAAAAATCACAAATTACTCAAAAAAAAAAAAAAAAAAAAACTCACATCCTTCAGTTCCCATTTTTGATCTGCTCCTGCTAAAGTGTTGCCTCCTTTATACTGGCAGTCCTCCAGCTTCACAGACCCCTCGGTCCCCTGCATACATAGCTCCTTCTGAATGTTGTGTCTGATCTCGTGACGTGTGGAGTACTCGAAATACTGCAGCAAAGAAAACAGTAAAAATATTTTTTTTAAATAAGGAAAAATGCCATCAACCACTTTGATTATAGTGAGTCACATTTTTTTTAATTAGAGATGGAATCTCCTAACTGACCTGGTTTCCTCCAAGTCCATGACATTGGTACATGATCAGTTGTTTCCCCCCTTCATTGTTCTCTCCGGCATCCAGACACGAGCCCTTGCCCACATTTTTCACCTTGACAGAAAAATGAAGGGAAAAGGGGAACACGGGCGAGAGGAAACAAAATGAAAAACCAACATCCAGTGCAAGCTGTTCAAACAACTGTAGTCTCCGGAGTGCGTTCAGTGGTGTTGAATTGGAACTGCTCAGTGCCCTCTGGAGAGTCTAAGTGGAAACCCACAGTGGCTAGACGGAGCTCTGAGGTTTTGGAAAGAGGAGGGCTGGTGGTGGTGCAAGGGGATGTGTGTGATCTTACCGAGCCAAAGCGGAGTGGGTTGAGATCAGGCATGAAGGCTTCTGGATAAACGTTCTCCAAATACCACGAGAAGCTCTTGCACTGCAGCCGCTCACGGAGCTCCACGCGCTGGGAGATATCTCCAAAGGCGTTCTGTGAAAACAATGGCAGGCAGTTCTGTTACACCATTTTGCGGACGCACTGAATTTAGAAAAGATTGTCACACCGTTGAATTAAATTTGTCTTTGAAAGTTTCCGATTCACACTGAAATTCAGGTATTATAGAGGGCTCAAAGTGTAGAAGAAAATACAAAGAGACAAAAGCAACCCTTTAAACATTTAAATGCTTTGTGACAAACAAGAATTAGTCTACAGTTCTGGAAGGCTGCACAACAATGTTTTGAGCAAAATGAATGTCGGCATGCTAGCATGCTCACAATGACAGTTGTTAGATGCGGACGTTTAGCAGGTATACAATTTCCCTTGTTCACCTTGGTTTAGATTGGTAACAATGCTAACATTTGGTAAATTGAGAGCAGAGCTGAGGCTGATGGGAATGTCATTAGTTATGCACATGTTTGCGCTAGATGAAATATTAAGGGATCACCAAAGTTATTACATTTGATCTTCTCGGAGATATGAACTGCTGTACTACAATTCATGGCAATCAATCCAATAATTGTTGATACTTCAATCCAAACCAAAGTTGGGGGCTCACTGACCGCCCAGCATTCCCATACATAGAGCCAATTTCTGCACTGTCATCCAAATACAGAAACAAAATATATGAATCCATCGCAGAAATAAATGTTTTGTTTAATTTCACTTTTAATGTCATTGTCACTTTACTTTTCCAAAATCATGACTGTGTTTCAGTGCTACAATGAGTCACTTTTTCAAAAAAATAACTACAGACAACAGTTCGACCACTCTCCCTTATCAATTGAAGCCTAACAGGACATTTTAAAATTATTTTTCAGGCACCTCGATCAGTGCACAAGATATTAAATATTTCTGGCACTTAGTCTGCCTGTATTTGTTCTTTAATTAGGCTATATCTTAAATGCAATTTCTAATGTTTTTTCTTGATGTATTTTGTGCCCCTGTTAACCACTTTGATCTGCCTTATGTCTGAATTGTGCTATATAAATACACTTGCCTTGCCTTACCTCATGCTCTTGAATGATAAAAAAAGTGCTGCACACAGTAGCGTGCACACCGATATCTACTACAGCGGATTCCTTGAAGTCATTGACGACGGCATGTCTGTTTGAAGCCAGCGGGAGAGGGCTGGCCTGCTCTGTGAGGTATAGCCCCTAGGGAACTGTTTATGGCACCTATGGGACCACATGTTGGGAAACGCTGAGAGCATGTCATTTACCAAAGCCGACTTCCTTCAGGCCCTTTTTTTTTTTACTCTGCCTGTTAAGAGCTTTGAGCCCCTAACAGTTAATCTATTTGTACAGAATTCATGCATTGCTAATCACAATGGTTAATAAATTATATCATTCTCCACACAAGTGTAAATGCTTTCCTCTGCAGAGAATGTGACGTAAGCAGTGATCTGACTTAATGCTGGTTTGTCTGTTAACCGCAGACAGGAGTTTGACTTGCTCTAACTTGTCTTGGGAAGGGTAATGAGTGGTCTTAAAAACCACTTACATATGACTGTGAGAAGTACAAGTGAAAGATAAGGCTGCAGAGCAAATGCGCTGTATTTTAAAACTAGGCCACAGAATTTTTGGAGGCGCATTGGGGTCAGAAGCAGTACGTACATCTCTCGCCAGCTGTGCAGCCTGCTGGTTACGGCGGTAAAAAATCTCCTTGTGACCGTCCATCCAGACCTCTGCCAGTCGGACCTGGTTGCGAACGATCACTTGCGTTCCCTTGGGGAAGGTGTGGGGGCTCTTGGTGCGGAAAACATGTCCAACAATGGAGCAAGGGATGATCTCCAGCTGTCCGCCACACTGCCACACCTGGAGGGTTAATGGAGGAGGGTGCAAACAGATGCATAATGGCATGCAATTAGACACACCTACACAGCCGTTACGATAATGGAATGATAAGGCTCATTGACAAAATAGCAAAAGACTGCTGTACATCCACAATGACGCAGCGCAGTGACGTTTCTTACCCTGAATGACATTTCAATGTTCTCACCGCCCCAGATTAACATTTCCTCGTCGTAGCTTCCTATACGGTAGAAATATTCTTTCGAGATGGAGAAGAGCCCACCAGCAAATGTGGGAGTCCTAATGAGAATAGTTTTTTTAATGATCTCCAACAAAACACAAGAGTTAACATAAAGTTGATATTTCTATATTCATGCACACTTTTTGCTCACTTGATAGGGTACGTTTCATCCTTCCTCCTTTGTTTCTCATGATCGGGTAGACTCTCCCAGCCGAAGGAAAGGGCCCAGTCAAAGTTTCCCCGGTTGTGGTTCTGGCCGTATGGGGACGGTTTCATGAACTCAAAAGTATTGAGGTCAATAGTGGTTATATCAGGACTCACTACCGCCGTTTCGTTCTCTGCTATCCTGGCCAGCAGGGGCTCCAGCCATCCATTAAAACATTCACCTATTAAAACATGTACATGAGACATTGCATCACAACATATTTCTCAACAAAAGAAAAACACTGAATAGATCATTTTTGAATGTTAAGCCGTGACAGCCGTGCCCAGGCCTCAAAGGAGGGCACACATTAGGTTTAAGAGTTGTAAGGTGTGATAGTATGGGGTGTGGCTTAAAGTGCAACCGGTTTTGAATGTGTGAGTTACGTCAATGGTGTTGACTAACAGTGGGCGTCCAGGAAGGTGAGCGTGTCACCGGTGGCCACGGAGGCTCCCAGCAGCCGGGCGGTGATGAGTCCTTTCCTTTCTCGCTGTCGGACGACACGAACAATTCTCAGCTGCTTCAGATACTCATCCAGTTGGTCCTTCAACACATCTGAAATATGGGATATATCCATTAGGGCTTGGCCGTAAATGAAAAATCGAATGGAATAATACAAGTGATTCTTGTAAACTCATTTATATAGACAGTCTCATAAAGACTCAATTAATGCTAAAGTGGTAAAAGAAAAGACATTATTCACAGACGCAAACAGATGAAAAAGGACAAAGCTGTCTTCCTTACATCTACAACATGGTTGTCTGTCATGAGAGCCATTTTACAGCAGGCGTCCATCTGACTTTTTTGATATATATGTGAGTTGTGTGTGTCTATGTGTTTATTTATGCTGCTCTTAAGTGCATTTTAATTTCCATTCGGGGACAAATAAAGTGATTTTAATTGAATTTTCTGATGGACCGCCATCCCTGAAACCTCTCTCCTCTTCAGCAATTTCTTTCCTTCTTACATCAACCCTTTTTTACAAAGTGTAAGGTGGAGTCAGAGATTCTAGAGAATGGTTGTTGTCAAAATCACTTTTTTGTAAAAATCAGTGAATATCTCATCACAATCTGTTACCTGTCCATACTGTATGCACTGTAATAAAAAATCCAGTGTAATACACAGCTGAGGCTCTGTAAACCAGCCTGTTGCTAGCTAGAGTGGGCCCCCTTTGTTTACATACCAGTTTACAGAGCCTAGGCTAACCCCAGATTTTTTGAGCGATGTGGTCTCCAGAATCTCTGACTCCACCTATAACTCTCTTTTATAAGCCCAATCACTGCTAATTCCTTTTAGGAAAGTATTCACTAGCAGCCTCTCGTTTCCTTCCTGCCACAGAAGTTGCTCAGGAGCTCCTCACTGCACACACATAGACACACACACACCAAATAACTGCCCTTCCAATCACGTTGAAATAAATCGAACCCAAAAGCAGAGAAGGTTGGACCTTGAGGGCCGCATTTGAAATTTACCATCCACGCTGGCGTCGTCCACCAGTATGATCTCCTTGAGGAGAATGGCAGGCGAGGTGTGGAGGACGCTGTACACTGTCCTTAGTAGCGTGCTCCAGCCCTCATTGTGAAACACAATTATCACACTGGTGGTCGGCAACGGGGGGCACCGCTTGAAGGTTTGCTCAATGCATCTAGAGCAAGAAGAGAAAAAAAAAGAGCACAAAGATCTTAGTGTCCTACACAGTTCCTGAGTGGCACAATAGGCTAGTTATTACATCTGCAGACTCTCCCCTGTGGGGTGTCCGTTTCAGCTGCAACACCGTGTGTGAGGCAGCCTCTGAGCTACCTGCCATATCAGAGTGGGAGGGAGAGACTTTATAATTGCCTTTATAAGATAGCCAGAACATAGAGGTGCTTTATGTCTGTGTCACATACGGATTAAGTACCGACGTGTACTTGGACTTACATGAAGTTTGGCTGTATTGTCATTTAGCCAAACATAACTGTGCTTCTCTCTGAACTGACCACAGTAACAAGGCAGGCGGGCTGAAACAAAGTCCCAGTCAGAGCAATCATCTTTGTGGTTTCTGCCAGAGACCAGTTGCAAAAAGCAAACACGATGAACGTGTTTGGGTTAGGCGGTCAGTTTTGCATTACCTCAACCTTATTACAATGTGTGGGTGTTTTTCAGTGTGTGACTTAAAGATATATTTTGGCCAGCACATCAATCCATGGAGTAGAAATAAGGGGAAAGTACAGCAGGTATTGTGCAGCACCAGTGCTACATTCAAAACCAAATGTAAATTGATTTGAACATTATTTGGTCAAAGGTATTCTGAAGTTTTTTTGCTCAGCTTTTTTCAAAACACATAATACAGATACTTTAGAGTATTTTAGATAAAGCTCACACAGGATGACTTACTCTGGTGGTCTGGTGTCTGCGCCGAGGTCTCTGCTTAGAGAGATGCGGTCACTGGCGTACAGGTTGAAGCAGTGTTTCTTCTCGCCCCTCTCCTTCTCCTGCTGCTGCTCGGGGCTCAGTGAGTCTGTGTTGAAAGGCCTTCCGGCTGCCCCAGGAGCCAGAG
Organism: Hyperoplus immaculatus; assembly: GCA_949357725.1. Taxonomy (NCBI): domain Eukaryota; kingdom Metazoa; phylum Chordata; class Actinopteri; order Uranoscopiformes; family Ammodytidae; genus Hyperoplus; species Hyperoplus immaculatus. Next base: position 17,737,346 of record OX442361.1, on the reverse strand, counting down.
GGTTCTGGGGCGGCCGATCCAGAGCCGGCCTGAGCTCTGCCCCGGTGTAGTGGCCCGGTAGACAGGACCCGGTGTCAGCATTGTCCTGCCGCACAGGGGCTTTGATCTGCATCTTTGGCATGACGTCCTTTAAGTTATTGACGGCTCCCAGCACCATGCCCAGCATGGCATCACGCTTCACTGCCATCTCTCTCAGCCACGGGTCCTCCTCTTGGCTCGGGCTCCCCACTTCCCATTGTATGAAGAAGACAAACGTGACAAAGAGAACGGCCACTATCACCAGTGTCAGTGGGTGCAGTCGCCTTCGGAGCACTCTGCGGAGAGTTGCCATTCTTCTTGAAGGGGAGAGCAGGCTGGCTTTAGACGAAGGTTCAGCTGTAATACATAAACATATTCAGATGTGTATTGATGATTTACCATGCAGTCATCCATGTTAAGGCATTGGAGTTTCAGCACACACACACACACACACACACACACACACACACACACACACACACACACACACACACACACACACACACACACACACACACACACACACACACACACACACGCTGAGTGATTCATTACTTTCCATAGGCTACATTAACATCTTAGTACTTCAAGCATTTAGCATTTAGAACACTTTGTCTTTGAATAAAAAATACATGTAGCAGTTCCTGGTGAGGCTATAAAGAAAGCCAGTTGCTATCTACACATCACATACTTGAGATCAGCTTATAATGCATCCAACAAACAACCCTTGCTCTGGATTCCTGTAGGCTAGTAGAGAAAACAAACAACATACCATGAGTCGCTGAATTACAGGCTTTGGTCAGTAGAGTCTTTTAAATTACTCCCATCCAATTCAACAGATGGCATCCTGCTTGAACCGGAGATCCTCTATTTGCTGCTCGTATTCCAAAGCACCATTAGCGAAGACAAAAAAGATTTGCTTCGCAAAACTTCCGTCTCGTTGGATCCAGGTGCGCTCCTCAGGTATAGGGAGGAGACGTGCTGGCGCGCTTGCGCAGAGAGAACATCCGCGTGTCAAAATCCATACCTGAGAAGAGCTGTGAAAAAGCAAGCATACCCAGAGATGATCCTGACAAGCAAGTTTGACGATGACATGTTGTCGCAGCTTTACGCAAGTCCGGTGTTTTCTTGATCAAGTATTGTTGGTCCAAATCCCCGAAGAAACATTATGGTCAAGACCAACTTCTTGAAATACGCTTGAGTAATCTGACTGCAGTCAGTTTGCCTGCAGAGATATTGCAGACTGAATTATCCACGGAGTTCCTCACACTCAATAATGGTGCCATTAACAGGATTTGTTCAACTGGCCATTCAGGGGGAGAGTTGCTGGGTTACAAATAACGGAGGAACGCGCAACACCCCTCGCACAGCCCACCGCATCCAATCACGCTCTTCGAGAAAAAAGCACTTCTTGCTCATGGATCGTTAACTTCTGAAAGCGAACCACTAAGAGTAAACCAAACGACGCACATGGTCCAGATTGTATTTACTCAAGTTACGCGTCATTTCGCGTGCATGCGAAAGTGTTTTGATTATTTAATCACATCTTAGCTTCCGTTACCAATGATGAAAGTTGTAAAAGATGACACGTAGGCTACTCACCAGCGGACGGTGCAGTGTATTTAATCCTTAAATATCCAAGGTTTCCCAAAGCGGACTGAGTAGAGAAGCGGGTTCCAACCACGGGGAGCCGGTCCGGCTCTGGTGCCCGGTTTGAAGTATTTCTGCTTTTGACTCGCAGTGACTATCTGAAACTTAAACTGTTTTCCCCCAGTCCAGTTTATTATGTCCATTAAAATGTTCACTGGGTGGCCTACTTCCCCCCAGGCAGTCACGCATGCAAATGTGTGTCTATGTGGCATTTGTCTTTAGAGACGCTGCTAATGTAAATTGACAGTTCATACAATAATCAGTAGGATACATCATCTGTTTATTAAAGCATCGATTCAATATTTAGGACAGAAAGGAAATGATGTCAGAAAGCCAGCACCACATAACTAAACACTTTTATTTTTAATTACAGACTTAACAGTCACACATATACACATACTGACATTATAATATCCACCACAATAAAAAACATTTAAATATAGAATTGAATATGAATGAATTGTAGGAAATAGTTAAAAACAAATATTTTTTTCAAGAAAAAAATAAACATTCTTTTAAACTTTACAGTAAAAGCCAAACAATAGAACTGGATCAAGTGACAAGTCATTCTATCACAGAAACATTTGTTTCATGTCTCTCTCTTTCTCTCACTCGCTCCAACACTAAGATCTCAGGGCAACACGGGCTTTGTCCAGGATGTCTTTTCTCATTCGTGGATAGTTGGGATGAGCGGCCAGAACCTGTGGACGGAAGGAAGCAAAAATTATTCACGGGATATAAAAATCAGATCTGTTCTCTCAAGACCGTAAACATCCCCAGGTGTCTCACCTTATGACACACGTCTATGGCATCAACATGTCTCTTTGCTTTTAAGTAGTTGAAAGCAAGCTTGTATCCTGGAATCAAAACAGACATTACACATTAGCGCTATAATTCTCTTAATCCCTTTTATTCTCACAAATAGAAATGGACATGTGCTTTTGGTTGAAATACCGATAGTCGGGTTGGTCCGATTTCCATATTTCCAAGCCAGTTCATAGTTGTTTGCTGCATCACGGAATGCCTGCTCTTTTTCCATTATGTAACCCAGATATTCATAAGCTTTACAGCATGACTGGGGGAAAAAAGAAGGGGGCAATCATTATCACAAGGAATTCAGCGTAAACTAAATACACTACTCTATAAAGTAACATAAATCCCAAGATAAAGATAAAAAAAAAACATACAAGTTTTGTGTGAATTGGGCTGCCTTGTAAACCACATTAACACTCAAGCAGTGACAATGTTGTCAGGCTGACCTTGTTATGATTGAGGCATCTCTTTAAGAGGTCCCCGGCCATGTCATACTTCCCCGACTGGATGTAGATGTCTGCCAAGAGCAGCCAGCTCTTCTCGAATTCGTCTGCGTCGACATTGCTCCAGTTCATCTTAGCTATGCGTTTGAGCTGGTTCCTGGCTCTGGGAGTTTGTTTGAGCATCATGTACGCCGTGGCCATAGCCAGCAGGGCCGGCACGTGGTCTTTCTGCATTCAACCAAAGGATCCTGGTTAGAGAGCATGCAACTGACAACACCTCTCCCAACTACCCCACAACCACACTGACTTCAATTCAGTGCATCAAGTTAAAGGCCTACTTCACTGGTGGGAATATGAAGGTGTATTGAATTCTGAGATCCTATGTAGTATAAATGTGCAAAAAAATTTAAATTGGTTCATCCTAGCCTGAGAAAAGGCAGATAGAGTGTTTTACGGTCTCACTGGCAGATAGAGTGTTTTACGGTCTCACTGTCTTACTGTGACTCACAGTAAGTATAATGATCAGTTGAAATCTTGCTGGTTTAATTCACACAACTGAAAAACAACATTATAAGCCAATTGATATATACTGTAATAACTTTGCCCGATGCAGTTTAATGTGCCGTTTATGACCAAATGGAATGGCTGACATTTACAGAGAGCCTGGAATAACACACAGCTACCGGTGTGGGTATATTTACACAAGAGAGAGTGCTGTAACTCAGGCTTCATCATCTGGAGTTTACTCACCTCATTGTTTGCGACCTCTGTGAAAACACTGAGGGCTTTCTCTACATTGCTCTTCTGCTTAGTGGCCAGAGAGCAGTAGTTCTCCAGGATGCGCAGCTGGATGTGTCCGCCCGCTGTCTGGGGCTTGAGCTCCTTCAGAAGCTTCTCGGCCGTTCTCACAGCCAGTTGCTCAGACTCCTGCTTCTCCGTGGAGTTCCTGATGAGAGGCGAGCATTAGAAGAATGTCTGCTGGTGTTCCAGCAAAGGCATATATAGGTGCATCTCAAAACATTTAAATATCATGGAAAATGTCATTCAAAAAGTGAAACTTTCATATTTTCGAAGTTTCATTACACAAAGTGAAATATGTTAGTTCTTTCGTTTGTGTTAATTTTGATGATGACGGCTTACAGCTCATGGTAAAAAAAAAATCAGTATCTCAATAAATATGAATATTACATAAAACCGATCAAAAAAAGGATTTAAAATACAGAAATGTGGACCATCTGAAAAGTATGTTTATTCTAGTTTAATTTCACTTTAAGTGCAATGAATCTAGAATATATGAAAGTTTCACTTTTTGAATTCAATTATGGAAAAAGAAATTACTTTTCATTGATATTGAATTTTTTTAAGATGCACCCATATGCTGTATAGAGTCTTAGCATGCTCCTTACTGCCACTCACCCCATTTCACCATCCAGGGTCTCAAATACTTCTCCTCCCATGATGTCGTTATCAGGGTTCAAGTAGATTTCAATCATGTTATACACAGCGTTTTGACCCCAATCGTTGTCTTTCCGCGCTTTGTTGAAGTGTCGCAGAGCATCATTAGGTTCTCCAGTGAACCTGAGCAGCAAGCATAACTTTAGTCGCTAATGTTAAAACAGATTGTCACCATATTCAGAGGAAACACTATTCCAATACTCACCAAAGATAAAGCCCTTTGCAGTAGTTGAACCCCGGGTCAAATTTGGCCCTGGAAGAATGTTTTTCTGCCATATCAATAAATCTGGGAACCTCTTCCAACTTCCCGGCCCTCCTCAACAGGTCAATTAGTCGTGAAAGAGTTTGGTAGTTGTCTGAAAGCGACGGGTGTACATTATTATGCGTTCTATTTAGAAAAGATAAAATCATGGATTTACAATTACATTCAAAAGAGATTTATTGCACCTGGTTTGCGCTCCAGGAGTTGTTGGAAGTGGAAAACTGCCTTGTCATAGTCTGTCTTCCTGAACATAATGTCAGCCATCATCTAAGAACAAACATATGTTAGAAATTATTTCCTGTTTAGTTGCTAAAAAAAAGTTAGAGTCAAAACTGTGGTGAAAGACGGCCAGAACAAACCAGAACTGCATCTTCATTAAACTGGTCGTTCTTCAAAATGACGCTGCATTGCTCATGGCACGCATCGACCTCATCTAGAGTAAGGTACAGCCGGGACAACTCCAGCATCACCTGGGTTAGGGGGATAGCATCCATAATGAATGAACATGACAACGTTCTTGCTAGTAAAAATGTAAGGTTAGTAAATCAGACGTTTTTTCAGGCTCTAAAGAAAAACCCACAACTGTGTCAACCACAGCTGCAGTGGGTACACAGGACGTTTTTGATTCAGCTGCACTGACCTTGCGATCGGTCTCACAATACACAAGAGCCTCTTTGTAGAATTTGACCGCTCTCTCATATCCCCTCTGACTTGTGTAGTGTTTAGCGATCTCGGAGCAGATCTCGGCGGCGAGCTGCTTCTGCGCGGGGACGGCGTCGGGCTGCTCCAACTGCACTCGCTTCAGCACCTTGGCCTGCACATCTCGCGCCTACAGACAGGAGGGACATGTTTTTACTTTGTAAACAACAATAACAACAAACATTATCCTTATTGTCTCTGTAGCAAGTGAATCCACGTCTGTCTTTCAAAGGTGGAGTCAGCCATTCTGGAGCATGCTTGTTGTCAAAATCCCTTTTTTTGTCAAAATCAGTGAATATCTCCTTACAATCTGTTACCTGTCCGTACTATGTGTACGCTGAAAAAGAAATGGTCACGCAAAATATTTAATATAAAATGTAAAAAGATCATAAGTCAGAGAACCATGTAATGGCAAGCACTTACTCTTTGTAGGGAAAGTAAAGCTTCCTCATTTTTCTCAACCTTATTTTGGATCTTTGCCAAGAGGACCAGATAACGGCAATCGTCTGAGAGCGCCTGCAGTTCATTCACTGGGTAGTAAAAAGTGACGTTAGAAACACACAAAATATCAATACAAAAATGACAAATGGAACATTAGTGAATACTTTTTCTAAAACACAGTGGAGAGAGGTTTTCATTGATTCAACGCAGTTTGGCATTTCCGTGGACAATATTCATGATAATATTTTATTTTCTTCTTGCTTCAAGTTGTTTACACACACATAATAAATGCATCATATCTGTGCACAAAGTATCGCTGTGTGTGTCTAGATTCTATTTTTCTGAATCATGGTGGTGTTTGACGTCAGGAGTTGGTGTCTGTGTGTGTGTGTGTGTGAAATACTGTGAAGTGTTAAGTACCTGCTTCATGAGCCAGAGCTTCATGCAGGACTCTCTCGCAGCGCTCATGTTGCTTCATCTTCATCAGCAGCTCAGCCAGGTCATAGCGCAGGAAGTTCTGTTGTTCAGTCTTCAGGGCCGCTTCATAGTAATTGATTGCCTGTGCGACAGCAGCCTTGTGTCAACATTGTTTTTTTCTCCTGTGAGCGAATCCTGTTTATAGTTGAATGAGCGCAAACGGCACAAACCTTGACGTAGTTATGAGTCTTGACCAGGGCTTTCCCAATCTTGCTGGCTAAAGCACCATCTTTGGGGTTTTTCTTCAGAGCGTGCTCATACACCTCGATGGCTTTCTCGGGCTGAGGATAAACATGTCACGCATTGAGTAGTGTCACACATTTGAAGTGTTCTCGTAAATATTATTCAGGACGTCTAAACACATTTCATTATTTACATATTGTTGTGAACACGTAGTAAACATTATGAGGCTAGCATGCAGCAACCTGAAACCGCTGCTTGATTCAAAATTAAGAGCTGTTGGGAACGTTGGATGAAGTCAGATTTCTGACACAGTGAGGATCTATTTCGGCCTTGAAATGACGTCATCTTACCTATCACAACAACCAGAGTATGTTTCCACATCTGACATTATGAGGCTTGTCTCACCTCTCAATAAATGGATTTTTCCCTAACAGTTTAGGCTGTGTATGAATGAGAATACTTTAAACAAAATGCTGTATATGTTTCCCTTTCCCTTTATTATTCCTGTTTTGTTTTTTATATAGCCAACATAAAATACTGTGTCAAAATGTTCTATTGTAGTTCCCACTGACCTAGTTCTTAGTGGCTCATTATTTTAAAGCTGTACAGTAGTTTTAACTGCTCAAGGTTGCAGAGTGTTTAACAGTTTGCCCTCCCTATTATACTGTATTTGAGGTGTCAACTTGGACACTAGTCTACAGCTTTCGGGGTTTTCCAGGTTGCATGGAAAACTGACATTAGCGAGGGAGCTTACAACTTTGGTTGAATTCATTGGGTCTCTGCTGGGGACCCACTGTGTCTTGTGTCAATGTTTAGCAAATTTTAGATTATGTTTCACAACATAACCTCTCAGTTGGATAGCTCACTACACTAGCAATGTTTTATATTCCTGGGGCCTCTACGAATAGTCAAATCTTCTAACCTTTAAGCCTCCTTTCCTATGCCTTAACCCTAAACGTCATCGGGGTTAAGGAGAGATGAAAGGTGCTTCCTTTCGAACATAGGAAAAGACAGCACTGTTTCAAATGAATATGACTCCACTTTTCCTAACCGATGTCATTGCGCGACGGCGAGTATTGCTGACGTGAGTCACTTGCGTGAAACTAGGTCGGACTTGGCCAAGGCGAATATTTAAGGCCACTTGAATCCCAATTCACATGTGAAAAAAAGAGGCTACACTTATGTTGATGTTGAAATTAACTGCCCCCAGTAATCTCCATTAAATGTGAAGTTGGCATTTTATTTTCTTATGGTGTAAATTATGTGCTACGAAAATAACTATTATGATGTTGGTCTTTTATGAGTTCTTTATTATCTTTTTGGGGGAGTGAGGGGGGGTGTATTTTGTTTTAGCCGAGTTAAATCTTCCTCTCTTCTCTTCTCCTCTCTTCTGTTTTACCTCTCGTTCGTATTCGTGTAGAGTCGGTAAACTCCGGCGGTGGCCTGTTGCTTTAAATCTTGCCGCCGTAAAGGATTATGGGATACCACTATCTCCTTTCCTTTCGCATAGATTGGTCAGGAGTAACCTATGCTAAAGGAGGGTTAAAGGATGCATCGAGGCTCCTTTCCTAAGCATTTTGAGAATTCGAACCACCTATCTGCCAAGTACTTCCGGGTTATCTCGTTAGAAAATGAAATTTCCTATGCAAAAAAGAGAATCAGTAGAGGCCCCTGGGCCGCTATAATAAGCACCTGTTTCTGAAACAGGTGGAGTTGCATAATGAGGCCTTCCTGGTACATTTTCTATATTTTACAGTAGAGCATCATCTATTGAGTTTCATCGTTCTGCTCTAAACTGCAGGGCGGGGATTGGAAGAGAGAGGTTCTTTGTTCCTTTTATACACTAATCGTGCAAGGTAAGACCTTGGTGGTGGATTTCATTTCAGCTCCAACAAAGCACAGCGGAAGGGAAAAGATCAGAAAACAGCAAGGCACCTTTGCATGAATGGTAAGAACAGGAATGAACAACTGTAATGAAACTCAGAACAGTAGTGATAAAGTCACACAGAGGATAACTGACATTTTCCACTTACTTCTTGAATGTTAATGTAAGCATCGCCTAGTAAGAGGTATGTATGCGGGTTTGGCAGCTTCTCCACCATTTCTCTGGAGAAAAGACACAGATATCACTTCGCATATGGTGTACTTCATTATGCAAGACAATACAGTGTGTATCTGCTGCTCTGAGGTTCAGTCATGCTTTTCAACGTCTGTTGATACGAAGAGCATCTGAGAACTGGAGACTGGAGGAGACTCCTCTTTACTGAATGAATGGCTTGTTTTAAAATGTGATTTGATTTACTTCTAAATCCTACGCCAGACTCTGCAGGATGAAATGTTGGTGTACTAATGGCTCAACATCCTAGATCCATGTTGTAATTAAGTTTCAGCCATTACTGTTCCGACAAACCTGTATAATGCATAAGGTCTTAAGCTCATATGTTGGGCTGCATCATGTTTTTTGACGTGATGTACTTTTTTTTAAAAAGTTTTGTTCATTTGTTTGATCCAAATGTACTGCTCACCTGTAACAGCTAGCATACAGACGTTTCTCTTTTCTGTGATTGAGATATATGTCTCCCATTTTCTCCTTGGCTTGGATGTAGTAGGGCTGCTCAGGGGTTATGTTTCGGAGCATGCTCAGTGCCAGCTCGGTGTCACCGCGCAGCAGGGCCAGGTCCGCGTTGGCGATAGTGACGCGCAGCTCCTCTGGCGTTCCAGAGAACTCATTGATGGCATCCTGCATCACCTTTGCTGCTTCGTGCTGAAATATCAAGATCAAAACACGACTTCAAATAAAGCATGTAGAACAATAGAGTGCTTTGAATCAACAGTTTGAGACAGTTAATCGTGCACAGACCCTCTTCTTACTCCCTATTTTTACCTGTTCTCCGTTGAGCCACAGGGCCTCAGCTAACTCCAAGACGACAGACACACAGTCAGAAGGACTCAGCTCAACCTTCCTGTTCTTGGACTTGGACGCGGGCGCGGCTCTGCGGACTCCAGGGAGACTCATAGCCATCTGCAGTGTCTTGATAGCCTCCACCAGCTCACCCATTTTCTTCTGAGCCTGAGCCTTGATCAGGTGGTACAGCGGATGTTCTCGAACCTGGAACAGACAAGGAGCAATGACCCATTTTAGGCACGTGATAAATGCAGTTAACCAATATCATTGTGTTATAATAAGAGCTCTGAATTTTGGCAAGAAATAACATTCACCACAGAAGTAATTAGACCATCCCAACCCAGCCAAACGGTCACTGAGGGCACTAACACTGAATCTGTATTAACATGCTCAAACTACTGCAGGTCTTATGAGCACCAAACCTGACAACACAACACTGTGGGTGTAGTTCTTGTCACCGCTGAAAATATCTTCAAAGTTCCCTTTGGTGTAGACAAAAAATTGGCTATCTTTCTCTTCACCTACATCTTTTACTTTATTGCTATGCCTAAAGGAGGACAAGCTGACATGCTCCTAAATGTTACTGGTCAAGGTGGCAGCGCTGCAATGTATTCACACATCTTCCAGAGGTCAAATACAAGGCCTGAATGAACGCGGTCTCATAAACATTTAGCCAATAATACCGTACATGTTGATAGTGCATCTTACCTCAAAGTTATGGCTGAGGCAGAGTTCAAGAGACTGGGAACACAGCGTGAAGTTACCCTGCGTCAAATGGATCTGTGCCATTAGCAGATGTGCGTCTGCATGAGACGGACACTGGTCCAGACAATGTTGTAGACTACTCTGAGCAGCGTCAATGTCACCTGAACGAACGAATAACGAAAGCAATTTGGTTTAAAATGGAATTAGCAGAAGACGAAAAAAACAAGACATTTCAAACGCAGTGCTCACCAGACTGATATCTGACTTTGGCGAGCAGGAAGACCCCTTGAGGGAGACCAGGCACAATCTTGACCACAGTATCCAACAAAGTGGCACAGTGCTGCAGCTGAGGAGCAGGAGGCTGGCCCTGGGCTGGAGGCTAACGCAAGAATAGGAAATGTTGTTTTCAGTTCATAGACTCTCAAACCATATAAATAAATCACGGATTTGCGTTGCTTGAATGTGAGGCCCAGAATTTGCAGTGACATTTCAGGGGCCAATGAACACACTGAAGCTTGATGAGTCTCTTAAGTCGTACCTGAGCAGGACACAGTGCGAGATACTCTTTGACAATCTCCAACAGGAAGTCAGGGTTCAGCTTCTCAAAGTACTCCACTCCCAGAGGCAGACCCTGCAGTGTGGAGAAGTGTGTGTCCACCGCGTCATTCAACAGATTGGTCACCTCTTCCTGGGGCCGGCGCTTTTTCGACGCCAGAACAGCACGTAGGTACAGTAGCTCCTAATAGGGAGAGACAAGAAAAAGACATGAAAAAATAGAGGATGGGAAGCAGGGAAGGAAAACCTGACAGGGGTAATCTGTACAAGATGGTTCAAAAACACTATTGTAAAAACAAAAGGTCTCCCAGGAAGAAGAAAATACTGAAGACCTCCAGGAGCAGCTGCTACCCATCTGCTTTTGCTTGGTGCTTTTCAAACTGTTTTGAGAATACTCTCATATCAATAATAAAAAGGTGTTACCCTAGCCTAGCATTCCCAGACCTGCCACTAGGCGCTGGCAAATTAAATTTGCTGCGCGTGTTGGTCTGGACACGCTCCGTTGAAGCTTTATCAAGAAAACCAGAAATCTGGCTATGGTTTCAATTGGTTCTACCTAATATGGGCGCGCCAGAGCCCCTTATATGGTACTCTGGGGAGGACGTAACCAGATGACGACAGTGACGTGCATGCGATGTCGAAGCCGTGATAGTAAACATCAAAGATGGCTGCGGATATGTTGTGTGAGTTTGAGACTGCTTTGGCCTCGACCCTTAACGATTTGGAAGACGGCACTCAAATCTTTCATTGGCAAGTAAGTGGAATGTTCTGTTTTGCCGACCGACAACGGCAAGCGTTTAATTTAACAGTTTAACAGCTGTTTGAAAAAACGAAAGGGGCTTACGTCACCTTGTGCATCGCTCTGATTGGTTGTAGTGCTATCCAACTGCGTGCAGTGGCATTTGAAATGCACGAGTAGGAGCCGCCCCTTGAGTTGGAAATTACTATTGATCGTGGCCAGACCCTCTATCGTTCAAGATATCAGGGTCTGGATTTCCAGGCTAGTGTTACCCCTGATTTTCCAATCGATTGCTGTATCTCTGTGAGAAATTCCAACTGCTGCTGGGCGTCTTCAAGCTGTCCCTCTATCAGCTGGCAACGAATTATACCTGCCAAACAAAAAAACAAAAAAGTAATACATTTAGAAATATAAGATGTATACAGTCCCCTCCATAAGTATCGGAACAGTGAGGCCAATTCCTTTATTTTTGCTGTAGACTGGAAACATTTGGGTTTGACACCAAAAGATGAATATGAGACAATAGCTCAACATTTCAGCTTTAATTTCCAGGTATTCACATCTGGATCCGATACACACTTACTTACTTACTTAGGCCTTTAAGTTCCCTAGGGAACATAGGCCATCGATGAAAACCCTCCATCCTCTTCGGTCTTGTGCCATCCGATCTAGTTGTTGCCATGTCAGCCCTTTCGACTTCATCTCCTGCTCTGTGGTTCTTCTCCAGGTGGCTCTAGGTCTTCCCTTCTTTCTCCTGCCTTGTGGGTTCCACATTAGGGCCTGTTTTGTAATTGATTTGTGTTTTCTTCTGAGTGTTTGGCCAATCCATTTCCATTTTCTTCTCCTGATTTGGGTCTCTATTGGTTCTTGTTTGGTGATTTCCCACAGGTTGGCATTTGATATGGTGTTGGGCCAGTAGATTCCCATCCGATACACAACTGAGAAGATATCATTATTTGTAAAGGAACAACACATTTTTAGGCGAGCAGAAGTATTGGAACAGATAGACTTTAAATAAATTAAAGTGAATAAAACGTAATATTTTGTCGCAAATCCTTTGCTTGCAATAACCGCATCAAGCCTGTGACCCATTGTCATTGAGATCCAGATGTGCTGCTATTGACCTATAAGGCATTAAATGGGCTTGCACCTTCATATTTGTCTGACCTAGTTGCGCGATATGCCCCATCACGGGCACTACGGTCTACGACTGCAGAGCTCCTGTCTGTCGCCAGAGTTAAGAAAGCTGCCGGCAGCAGGGCTTTCTCGTATCGAGCTCCTTCGTTATGGAACACACTCCCGATAGAGATCAGACAATCTGAGTCTATCGAAGTGTTCAAGTCTAAACTTAAGACGTATCTCTTTGAATTAACCTTTGGTTAGCGCTCATCCACCTCTCTGCTGGCGCGGGGTCGGTGGCGGGTCACCCTGTCTGGGGTCGGTTCTCTGGCCTCTGCTGGGGGGGAGTTTGCTCTGGGGTAGGTGCCGGTCTTGGGCTGTTCCGGTGGGCTGCCCTGGCCGCTCGGGCTGGGGCAAATTGGCGTCTGACCGTGGGGCACCGCTGCTGGGGGGTGGGACCATGCCTTGCCTCCGGACAGGCGGTCGCGGCGGCCTCCGGGGCTTGGCTGGGTGGTCATGTCGGCTGACGGGGCTGGGGTTGGGGCACTGGGGCGGCGGCGCTGCCTGCCGCTGTCATTGGTGTGCTCTGGGCTGAGGGTGGCCGGGGGGGTGGTGGTGTTGGGGTGCGTGCTCAGGCGTCTGCAGTGACGCCGTGCTATTGCCTGACTGGACCGTTAGGTGGGGTGGAAATGGGGCATCGGGTGCAGATTGTGTAATTGTTGCACTGGTAGGTGGGCACTGCGATGTTTTTAATCATTAGACGCGGGTTGCTTTTGACCGCCTCGGGAGATACTAGATTGTCATGGGGCGGATAGAAGCAATCTATGCAATTTGCGTTTTAACTGTTTTTAACTGCTTTTAAACTGTTTTTAACTGTTTTTAAACTGTTTTAATCATTTATCCCTGCCTGGCGGTCCGCTCTGTGGCGTCACTGTTGGCGTCTGTGTTTCGCTGCCCGGCGTCGGTGCTCCTCCGGCCGGTCCTAGCTCTGGGTGTGCCGATGGCAGCGGCGGATGTGCTTGGCGCCTCTGGCCTTGCCTCATGGGCTGGGCATGGCTGGTCCGGCGGGCCCGAGTGGGCTGTACGGGCCGCCCCTCCGGGGGTTTCGGCTGTGGTTACTCCTCGTGGCAGCGGTGCATTTCGCTATTTCCCTATTCTATACTCTATTCTCTATCTATGGCCCCGGTCCTCCTCGGGACTAGTGCCGCACTGGGGCGTGCTCTCTGGGGGCGGGGTGCTGGGGGACAGGCTCTGGGTCTGGGGGGCTGGCGCCGATTGTGTGTCGGTGGGGAACGGTAGAGTGTAAATGAATGTAATTTAATGTTATTTGTGTTCATATTGTTTACCATTGTTATAGCGTTATTATTAACAGCCTGAGGAGCTGCCTCGGTCTCGGTTTGTCTGGGCCTGAGTACCGGTTGTCCTCCCATTGAAAAATTGTCCTGCCGACGCTAATTGCATAACTGATACCATTTCTCTGACATTTGTTCTCCTCTGTCTATCTTCCATGATTGGCTGAGCGTTGCCCCGGGGGTTCTCTCCCTCTGTCTACCAAGCACTCTCCATGCTACTCGACTGACTCCGAGTTCTGTGCGGAATCAGCTGTCCTAGGAACGGATGCTCCCCGCCTGCTATTGCCTCACATCAGCACTGATTCACCGTCCATCAGGATAGTACTCGTTCTACTCGCTTGCTTGTTCAATCTTTAAATTCATTTTTGCTTTGCACACTGGTTGCCTGTCTGTCTTCTTCCAGTTTTCCCTGGTCGTGACGAGACGGTGTGGATCTGGTCCCCCCTCCAGTAACATCTGAGAATGGACCATCAACGCGAAAGATGTTGCAGTGGTTAAGGATGCCACCTGGAGACGTGGGATGTAATCCCAGCGATGGAAACCTTAGTTTTCCCTGGTGGAGACGAGACGGTGTGGATCCTCTGGCAGCATCTGAAGTCTTCCTGCATCCACACTATTAGCACTTTACTTAGTATTACCATGTAATCACCTGGTCAATGATCAAATTCCTTCGTGATTTTCTCTACTTATGACATCTATTGCAGCATGTCCGTCCTGGGAGAGGGATCCCTTACTCTGTCGACTCTCCCTGAGATTTCTTCAATTTTTTTTTTATTCCCGGTAAAGGGTTTTTACTGGGAGTTTTTTCTCAGCCGAGCTAAGGGTGTAAGGGCAGGGTGTCATATTGTATCATATTGTATCATATATCATATTGTATGAAATGTAAAGCCCACTGAGACAAATGTGTTTGTGATTTTGGGCTATACAAATAAAACTGATTTGATTTGATTTGATTTGATTTGAATACCTGGAAATGAAAGCTGAAATGTTGATCTATTGTCTCATATTCATCTTTTGGTGTCAAACCCAAATGTTTCCAGTCTATAGCAAAAATAAAGGAATTGGCCTCACTGTTCCGATACTTATGGAGGGGACTGTATATGACCTCTGAGTATAATGTAGATACCTGACTGTTTAATAATGACAACAAGTTACCAGTCAAAGCAGAAACACTCGTCTCATCCAGAGTCATAGCTGTCTTGTACCACTTCATAGCTTCCTTGATTCTCCCCTGAAGCACCATCTGGTAGCCCAACTCTGTGGCTAAATCAGAGTCCCCCGATGCTTTAGAGAAGGCTCTTTCCACCATCCTAAATGTCTGCTCATTCACCTTTTCATTTCGCCCACACTGGCAAATTGAAAAACAAGAAATACTCTGTAGATGTTGAAAAACCAAAATTGTAGCATTGTGAATTCATAAAGAAAAAAAAAGTAAAAAATGGTCTTACAACACGGGTGAAAGCGAGAGACATCCTGTACAAAAGCTCTGGGTTGCATGGTTCCAAAATCTCCAAGCTGCTGATGAGGTTTGAGAGCTGCTTCACTGTCTGCCAATGGGGAGGACATACAGTAAAATCAATTGATCTCTCAATTATTTTTAAGATTCCTGCTGATTTACTTCTCACAGGTTCAAAAGTATGACCACGTTGTGAAAACGTGAACTTTACCTCAGTAACGTCTCCATCTCTACATAACGAATGCAGAGCTAGCATCCGTAGTGCCTCCGGGTTATTTTTATCCTTCTGTAAAAGCCTGAAATATGACACAGGGGGCTGTGAATGAAGTCCATCTCCAACACACATAATAAGCTTGGATTTCTCTGATTAGTAGCAATAGAATATCTGATACTGCTACAGCACTGTGTTGAGCTCCCATGCAAATAACATTAAAACTAAAAGGCATTGTGAAGGCCGCCAAAGGATGTCAGGTATACTGTAGGCTGCTTGCACCTCTCCCACCTCATAACATCACAGTAAGGGCTCCACAGCAGCCCTTCACTTGGCATAATGACAGTTATCCCTCATCCTGCTGTTGAACAAAACCTGAAGCAGCAGATCCTCGGAATTGTGTTGGACTTTCACTCGAATGCCTTTTTATGCTGCCTGACACTAGCTAGGATCCAGAAGGGGTGAGCAAAAACAATGGCTATATCCGCTGGTTTGAGGCATTGCGCTAGTATTTCATTAGCACTTGAATGCCATTTGTAAATCTTAATTCCTGGTGCTGATAACACATGCTTGTTGTGCTTCAAGATCTCGCAAGAGACACTGCAAACTCATGTTGAGATTATTTATAGAGTCTTGGAAAGAGAGCTGAGAAAAGCCTGCACTTTAGGTGTGACCTTTGTGTCACTTGGGAGAAACCACTTAACCTCCTGATCAATTACCTGTGTGCTGCATCTATGGTTTGCTCCCAGTCTTGAAGGCTGAGCAGCAGTTTCATCTTTCTGATGAGGGCAGGCATGAACCCGGAAAAAACAACGATGACTTGGTTAACCAGCTCCAATGCTCCGGAGTAGTTCTGACGATATTCATAGTAATGTGCCTAGGACAAACCAAATATCACAGTCATCCACACAGGGTGGTACAAACACGACTTTCACTTTACTGTTCAATATAAGGAAACAGCTACAAGTCTTCAAGAACAAGGATGAAAGCAATAGTTCCAAAGTTGCAGAGGAGTAATCCAAATAATGAACAAACTTACATACAGTATATTTAATATGGTGTTAGCTAAAATAAACAGTACAAACACATAAGCCCGACTGGACACATTAAATAAAACATTGATTGAGTTAGAAGAACCCCAATATACTGTAAAAGCCATTGCAAATATGATGAATGGGAGCATCGTAAGGTCAAATATGTGGCTGACTCAATATGAAATTCGTAGCTTACCTTTCCCATCAGAGCAAAAACATCCGGTTTCTCTTTCAGTCCCTCGTCAAAGTATTTTCCAGCTTTTCTGGCATACGCGTCTTTACCAGATGTCACATCTATCCAGGCTTTTAGGACTATCCCCTAAAAAAACAAATATCAGTTCACATCTTACAAGAGTCCAAAGCCAGACCGCCCCTCTTATCATGACACTCACAGGATTTGCATAAAAATGGAAACGTAATACTGACGCCTTTCTCAGACATGCAAAATTGTGAATCTCACCTCTCTAGAGCCGTTGGACAGTTTGATCATTCTCTCTGTGTACTCCCTTGCCTTATCATTTCGCCCCAAAAGCCAAAGGAACATCCCTGCATGGTACAGACTCTTGGGAGATGCACTTTTACGATCCTCTTTGACCTTAGCATCAAGTTCTTGAATGACTTCTCTGTCTGAAAATCCAAAGAGACTTTAGACACTTCCAACAAGTGTGTTATATGTCCTTTAAAAGAGCAAAACGTCTGTGACTGGAATACAAACGACAATGATGGCTTACCTGGGTTTGTCTTTTTCTTCTCAGCATATACAAGGGCCATTAATGTGCAGAGAGACAAATCTCTTACATCTCTTATTGTTTCCAGCTCTGCCAAGGCTTCTTGAATTTGATCTGTAGCAAAATAATGACACAAGAGCAAGTTGGCCAGACACCTAAAACAGAAAAGGGTTCATGTTACTGTTTTACTTTTACGGATCTTTTTAAGCTTACCTTGCTTGAGGGCACCATATGCGTGGTAAAAAGTGTAGATATCATTGCTGAATTTCCTCTGACCATCTGCTGCAGCGTTGACAGCATGATTGAAATACTTTTCATAGCAATAGTACCTGATCAAAGCCTGTGGGGAAAAAAGAGGGCACAGCGTTTGCAGGAGTTGTTGGTGATAGCACAGCAAATAAATTACGGTTTGTAAAATATGCTCTCAAAGCATAAAGACATCCACAACAGAACCAAAGTTAAAAGAGGAACACTGTGTTTGAATTAATTAGGCCTATATGTTATTCAACTAAGTTTCAGTTAAATAATGGCATAGCTTACTGTTAGCCGATGTAATTTCCGCTAATAGGCTATTGTTTGCTTGTGTTTTGAAAGATCTAAGGAAAACTCCTCTCTAATTAGGCTACAGTTAACGTAGGTTACTTCTGGCGTTAAGTTTCATTTTCACACAATGCCAAATGCCTAAATTGTAGCCTACCTTTCCTCTATCTTTGACTGCTCGCTTTTACATCGAGCCTTAATCATTAATGTATGATCAAAACACGTTCGCTTACCAACGCTACCTCTTCGTCCTCCATCTTGGCTAAGACGCTATGTGCTTAAACCTTGTAACTGATGTTAAAATAACTTATTCACCCTTTCTACATTGTACTTATAGCCTAAAAATTATATTGGTGTGTTCATGGTGTGTTCTCGCCATCTTGCTCCGTTTCCTCAAAGGCGTTAGCCGGTAACTAAGTAACAACTACGTCTGCAGGGTTTTTATATTTCCTGAAACAAGTCCTTTCAGGCACTACTTCCTCTCCGGCTGCTTATTTATCCTGCCTCTTTGAGGATGATTGGCAGATACAAACCCCAACCATAGTTTATTACTTTATACCTATCCTCAAACATATAGTAACATTTGTTGGGCGATGATGGGTAAAGTTACACAGATGGGTCTGAGAATCTGATAGGATCTCTGACAGTCTGAAGTCAGGGTGAAAATATAAGCAAATACGGACGCCATCTTTTCATTACGGTCGAGATAGTTTTGCCTTTTCATCTCTAGGTGGCGCAGTCAGCCTTTAATCAAACGTAACATACTTAGGCCTAATAGTAGAAGGCTACTACGAATTCCAGGTTGCTGCAATAATAATAATAATAATAATAATAATAATAATAATAATAATAATAATAATAATAACAGTAATAATAATAATAATAATAATAATAATAATAATAATAATAATAATAATAATAATAATAATAATAATAATAATAATAATAATAATTGATTATTAGTAACTATAATAAAAATAATGCTGAATTGGCCTAGGCCCATGTTTTGATTTGAAGCAACTTGCATGTCAAAGTTAGACCTACTTTCAATATATGGAAATAACTTGAGGGCGCTCTGTGGCTTGGATTCCACCCCACAGGTTGGATTTATGTGGTCAGTAGAATTGTTCTTGGCCTGGCATTTTGTTTGCCAGACATTCACAATTTACCGCCCCAGGCTAAGAAAAGACGTATAAAGATAATGCCTTATCTCATATTAGTGTTGTTATTGTTAATAAACCAATTTTCAGCTCAAACAGAAAAAGCAAAGAAATTATGCACACATTCTCACCTATTTTAACACATGTTCAGATAGTTTATCATGGGCAGTGGAAACACATTTCCATCTAGCCAGTGGAGTGGTAATTGTTGGCCCAATGTTATGCAACACCACTTATTGACTGTTAACAATGAACTCCCGGTGTCTTCTACAGTGTTGAGTCTGTGGCAGGAGCGGTCAGTGTCCGGCATGGGTGCACAGTGCAACTGTTCCAAGAGAGGCCTTTCCATGCCTTGTCAGATACTGTTTAGCACTAACTCTGGCACATAATCATTACTCTCTGCAGCACACATCAATGGAAGAGTAAATCAGGTTGGTATCGAGCTCTGAGCATGTGCAGCAATGGGATATGTCTGCAGTACAATTTAGCTTTCAGATTTAAAGCCCTTATTGTCAGAAGTTATTTTACCAGGATAAATACACATGATGAATGATATCATCTGTTTAACACAAACTATTTGGTGTTCATCTATTCCTAAATCCATTTTCCAAATCCAATTGATATGTTCAGTAAAGCTCATCCAGTATAGTTATATGCTACATAATGAAGGTGTTGTAGCCTACTTAGCTTAGAGCAATACATACTGCATGTGTTGTTGCTCTTACAAAGAATGCATTTAAAAACCTATTAGAGGAAATACAGTGGAATATGTACCCCCTGGGATACACTGCTATAGCTTTCTAATGGCTGTATCCATTGTGGCTTGTGCAGGCCATTATTGATCAAAGAGCCATGCCCAATAACACAAGCATCTCACTTGCTAATGAACTCTTTTATTTATTTTTCCATATGTGATGAAGTAAAAAGAAAGTTGTTTGAAAATAAATTGCATATTCATGCACATAATTTTCCCTCGTAATCATCCAACACTTTATATTTTTGATGGATGGTCAGGGATTTTTGTTATTTTGTTACATATTTGAAATAACCACATTGTTGTAATACCTGACACAACAGAAACAAAAAACAACAAAAAAATTGAGCAATCCTCTTGAATTGTATCTGAAAAGTTGTTGTCTGTTATCTGATGTGGTCACTTGTGTGTGTGTGTGTGTGTGTGTGTGTGTGTGTGTGTGTGTGTGTGTGTGCTGTTGAGTGTGGAAGTTATTGGTTGAGATAAAACGTGAGTGTGTGTGTGTGTGTGTGTGTGGGGGGGGGGGTGGTGGGGTATACTCACCACTACCTAATCTAATGGGATTTCTTCCCTCGCCTATCTACAGAAAATAAAATTACAGAGCTGTTAAGGGTAGCATTCTCAGATTTCTCTCTAAATTGGTCTTTCACCGAGCCCCCTCCATGCATGCCAGTAGCGAGATCCTCTGCGAAATAGGGGGGGTGTCTAAACACGATGTCCACTTATTGCCCATCTCATTGCGAGACTCCCTGGGCGGGGACGGTAGACCAACTTCCGACCTTCCACCCTAATGCAGTCTTACAAAGGAGCTTGATGTCATGTTGCTTGGCAACCAGCGAGGAGAATCTGCAGAATCACTCTTGATTTACTGGTCATTAAAACGGGCTGTAACTCCACCTGTTGCCATCAGCGGGCGTGTGCTGGTTTCAGTCATAGGCTGAAGCAAATAATATTGGCTCTATCAGTTGGTGGATGATATTTTTGGTAAATATTTTATTTGTTACAGATTCTAAATCTTTTGGTGTTTACTAAGCAATTGCCAGCTTGTCTCTGTTCCAGTGCTTTCAGTTTTCAGAGCATGGGACAAACATTTATTCAGAGATACAGTCATATGAAAAAGTTTGGGACCCCCCTCTAATTTTGGGGATTTTTGTTAATCATTAGCTGGGATTTCAAAGAAGCAAATTCCTTTACATATATGACATACCTTAGGTAAACAGAAGCAATTCAGCAGTGTCATTTTGTTTATTGGAATAATAGAAAATATGCAATAAGCATCATATCAAAATTTGACTGGTGCATAAATTTGGGCACCCCAAAAGAAAAATGTCATCAGTACTTAGCTGAGCCTCCTTTTGCAAAAATAACAGCCTCTAGACGCCTCTGGTAGCCTGTGATGAGTGTCTGGATCCTGGATGTAGGTATTTTTAACATTCTTACATACTAAAGCGATCCAGTTCAGTTAAATGTGATGGCTGCCGAGCATGGAAAGCCTGCTTCAAATCATCCCATAGATTGTCGACGATATTCAAGTCATTGGACTGCGACGGCCATATCAGAACATTGTACTTTTCCCTCTGCAGGAATTTGAACTGTGTTAAGGGTCATTGTCTTGTTGGAATATCCAACCCCTGCGCAACTTCAACTTTGTGACTGATGCTTGAACATTATCCTGAATAATCTGTTGAAACTGGGTTGAATTCATCCGACTATCCACTTTAACCAGGGCCCCAGTCCCTGAAGTGGCCACAGCATGATTGAACCTCCACCAAATTTGACAGTAGGTAGCAGGTGTTTTTCTTGGAATGCAGTTTTCTCCTTTCGCCACGTAAAGCACTTTTTATAATGACCAAATAACTTATTTTTGTCTCATCAGTCCAAAGCATTTTCTTCCAATATGAATCTGGCTTGTCTAAATGAGCTTTAGCATACTCCAAGCAATCTGTGGCGTGGGCGCAGAAAGGGCTTCCTTCTCATCACCCGGCCATACAGATGTTTTGGTGCAAATTGCACTGAACTGTTGAACCATGTACAGATACACCATCTGCAGCCAGATGTTCTTGCAGGTCTTTGGAGGTGATCTGTGGGTTGTGTGCAACCATTCTCACAATCCGCCGCATATGCCGCTCTTGTACTTTTCTTGGTCTGCTAGACCTGGGTTTAACTGCAACTGTGCCTGTGTCCTTCCATTCCCTGACAACATTCCTTACAGTAGAAATTGACAATTGAAACCTTTGGGAAAGCTTCTTGTAGCCTTCCCCTAAACCATGACAATGAATAATCTTTGTTTTTAAGATCTTTTGGGAGCTGTTTTGATGATCTCATTCTGTCTCACTTCTGCAGAGAGTCAAAGAGAAGTGCAACTTGCATTTAGGCACCTAAAATACCTTTTCTCATGATTAAACAGACCTTTATATGAGGTTCAAGGCTCAACAACATAATCCAACCAATTTTGTGTTTAAAGTCCTCAGTTTTACATGCTGTTACATGCATTAAAATCAGCAAAACCACAAGGGTTCCCATATTTTTGCACAGCCAGTTTTTCACATTTTATTTAATTTCATAAAACTAAATACTGCTTTTCAAAAAATCTTTGTTTGGAAAACATCCCAGTACTTAGCTGTTCCTGGTAAAGGAAATACATACCACTTTTATCTTTTTTTGTGTGAAAGCAGAGTCAATTATAATGCCGGCTGAGAGGGGTTCCCAAACTTTTTCATATGACTGTAGCTAATTTGTACGGAAGCACATTATCTCTTGATCGCAAGTTATTTATCTTGTGATCACAGGATAACAAAACCCAATTCCACTCATTAGCCATTTTAATATTAAAGGCTGTTATCTTGGGGAAGAAGAATACGATGTAGCCTACTCTATTAATTCCCAAGTTAAATTTTCACTCTGTTATTATTTTATTAGGCTACACAAACAGGCCGGAAATAGGCCTACAGACATGCAGAAAACAAGACATGCATTAATGGAGATATGGCAGAGCAGACGGCCAGTCACATACCCCTTTCACACCAAAAAGAACCAAGAGCCGGGCTGGTGCTGGGGCCAGTTCAAAACTGGTTACAGCCTTATACCAGTTATGAACCGGTTGGTTTCACACTGACTGTTTACGTCTTGTTGTAGCAGTGTTTTTAAATATGGCGGGCATTAGGTTTGAGTTGGTCTGGTTGGTCAGGATAATCCCTCCCCCGGCCGCTGGTGCAGGCAGTTCTCATTTCTAGCCCAGCTCAATCCTGGGGTTGGGATTGAACTGGTTTTTACAACCCGGAGCCGGCTTTCTGGCGGTGTGAAACCAAACAACTGGCTCTAGCTCCGAACTAGCTCCGATTTTTCAGCGGTGTGAAAGGGGTATAGAGGCAGCGCTCCAGAGCCTTGGTCAAGGTTCACCTCGACAGTGCCCAGGATGTGTACTGGCACCTCTCCAGCTACCAGTCCACACTCAAAGAGAACAACCCTCCGGTATCTAACCTAAGTCCCCACCGACCTACTGCCACCCGTTGATATCACGAGATAATAGTTTTCTCGAGGAAAGTTAGCGTTATCTCGATAACACCCTCACAACAAAGGATGTAATCATTACTGTTCATACCTCATGATCTCGAGAAGGATAACGGCCAATAATATTATAGGTAATGAGTGGAAATTAGTTTTAAAAGCACTATTTTTGTGATCACAAGATAAATAAGTCATGATCCCAAGAAAAACAGCTGGATGATGGAGTAAAGAAAATGGTAGCCTATAGGCCTAAAAGAGCATGGTAACTGTAGGCTTCCATACAATTGTTCTGCTGACTGGCTTTGGAGGAAATCAACACGTGCGCAGTGAAGTTCTGTGAGTGGGTGTGGCGCAAACTGATAATCACATCATCATAGTGAGAAAGAATGGCAGGAATAATCAGCACTTTGCCATAAGCTTCTTGTTTACTGCCCTCAGGATTCAGTGGCCACAATGGGCAAAAGCTATGTTGGACTGTAATGAATGTTTTGGCTGTGATAAATAATTAATAAAATGTTCCACCCACTTAAGATGCTAATAGTTTCCGGCAGGAGCCACAAAGCACACTCAGTAATCAGATTCTATCTTCTTGACAGACTGCACGGCTAAAATGAATATATCGTAAACATGTACACATTTTTAATTCTGAAGATACCTTCTAGACCAGGAATGAGGAAATATTGTCAGATTTAGTGTTTTTTTGTTGTCACTTGAGTGTTTTTCTTGTCATTCATAAGTGCTGTCAGTATCCCAAGAGATTCAAATAAATTGAACCATTTACAATTTTAATGCTCAATACATTTAGTGAAATGGACACTGATAACTTCAACATTTTACAGGTTCTGAAATGACACTAATGCAAACTGCGGCTATCAGCACTGTAACATAAAAGCGTATGCTGAATGCCTCCGATTACGGATAGCACTTAAGATCAATTTTTTCCCTCAAAATTAAATATTCTCACTCAACTGGAAGCTATCAGGGTAGCCTGACGATTAGGCTACTCATTAATTTCCTTCTAATGATCATGAACTTTTGCCTGCTGGATATTACCAAACAAAGATGAAGCACAGCTGAAGTAGGGCATTTGGTCCTTAAAAATGCATCTTTAAAGCATTTTATAAAATAATCACAACAGAAATCACTCAGAAAAAAAGTTTGTTAATTCTACTTAGGGTTGCAAAGGGGTGGAAAGTTTCCGGTAAATTTCCGGACACTTTCCGCAAATCACAAAGTCCGCAAATCAGCAGTGATAAAAGTCCTAAATTTAGCATACAATTGAACAAATATTTATTTTTCAGATAAGCATTTATATACATGGCAAAAAGAATATATTGGCTGGCCCCATCTGCAACAATACAAGACTGACTTCTGCTACAGCAACTTCTCCTCCAAACTCCTCAAAATGACTGTGCTGACTGCCATCTCCATAAGGTAACAGCCAAACTATGCATAAGTACCTCATACAACCCCACCTCAGAAATACTGAACTATCCCTTTAATATCCAATTACTAATTGGACTCTAGCACGAACGATGAACTGATTTGATGAACTGAACAATATTTATGTTAGACTTGGACGCATTATTCAAAGCAAATATCTACCACAAGGTTAAAGAAAAAGATCCAACGTTACAAATAGTTGTGTTCTGTAATTGTGAATGTTGTATGATAAAACAGAACAGTTATTTCATAACAAAGAATGTGAACAGACACAGAGAGACGGACAGAAATTAGTGTCACACACAGATGCTGACATTCTTACTGACGAAAAAAACATGACAAAAAAAGTAGGCAAAATAAGCAAAGCATTGGGAGAATATATTCCCAATAATCCCCTTCAGCCCACTCTAACAGTCAACTCTCAAAAATAAATAAATGTTAAATGAAAACAAACCTAACCGTACATACACATAAAACAAAGTATACATTTATTTATAGAACATGATAAAATAAATGAATGTTTTGACATACTTCAGACATAGTATCTTTATTCTTTTGGCATTTCAGTGAAATGGGTTATAGCAGTGTCTCGCATGCAGTTTATTTATTTACTACAAGCATTATGCATATGTATTAAGGGAGATGTTAAATTCTATGTAATCAAAACAGTTTTTCATTACCAATTTAGTATAGTGTAAGTATTGAACTTTTTCAAATACATGCAAAATATACTTACTTATATGAATGGAATTATACTTTTATAACATGGAGCAGCAGATGTAGTCGTGACAAAGTTTTGGGTGGATGGATTAGCTATGGGAAGAACTGACTGCAACTATAAAATGTAAACAGAAGTAGACAACAGCCAAGAGCACATGAGATGTGCAATGCCATGTCCTCGAGACAATCATTCAGAATGTTCAGAGCCATCTTTCATTCAACATCTTCGATATTTATCATGATAAACATTGAGGGGCAAACTGTGAAAAAAACAGTTTACATATCACGCAAAACATACAGACAACAACCCCCTTTTTCCAGTCATAATTTACCAACGTAAATATAGAGTGAAAGACATGTTCTCGCCTCACAGCTCCTGCTGAATGTATAATATCCTAGTCTGCCGGTAAACAGAAAACAATGGAAAACATATTTTGTTTCATATCACAGGTTGTAATTGTAACCCTTCACTACATTTCTAACCTTTATAGACCACACATTGATTTTTAGAATAACAAAAAACTACAAAAGAAACGGTAGACATATCGAGGAGACGTGCATTTTGGAGAGTTGATGCTTTCATAGGCAATATTACAGATGATCTCCTCCTAAATCCAACCATCAGAGATTTGTGGTTAGATGAGTTAACTAACAGGGCTTGTAAATTACATAAACTTTTTCTTTTATTTCCAGCTTTGAAAGAAACAACTTTCAGGTGAATACTGAGTTTCATAACACACATTTCCAATATTGTGAATGGTACCAGGTAGCACACAGCAGGCCAAGAGGAAATATGTGAAACAATTTGACGCTTCAACAAAACTGAATGTGCAACGTATTTCGACAAAGTGTTAACCGTTCTGACACTGATAATCAAACATAATCGACGCACTTGTTTGAACTGTATAGGCTAAGGTCAGGTTTATGTGTGGTTTTTAAATGTCCTGGCTGTATACTTCTTGTCATCAAGCATGAGAGTGTGATGAAAATAGTATATTCCAGCATGCACACTCATTCATGCAGGTCTACATTTGTAGTTAATTTCAGCAACTCTGACGTGCTCTCTTGGATTTTTCAAGTATTCTAAGTGCTATCAGTAAGCAAGACTAGCCATAATGCAAATATGCTAATTGTACAGACTAGCCCTGAAAGAAAAAAAACATTTGAAGTGTAAAAAAAAGTGTATAAAAAGTTAATAAAACCAAACTACGAACTCTTAAAGTAAAACATATAAAAAAAAAATCTACTTGAAAAACTAGTTGGTAAAATAATAAAACAATCTGTGATATAACAATAATTGGAAAGCAGAACTAGCTGCAATAGTAGTTTAAGACTTTCAGAACATCATCCCCATAAACAACGAAAAAGCATCCTTGCTCCTGCACAAAGCCAAATGTGTCCCACTACAGCCAGAAAGAGCCACTTTTACATTTTAGGCAACAACCTTTAGACTAAAGTAGGCATGGTCAGTTTGGCATACATATAGATGTATCCATACTGACAAACAGAGTTAAATGGATGTCCATTGTCACTTTCATAGGTTGTAAACATTTTTCACCACTTAAAATGTCTTTGTTGCATCTCCAGCCATTTTCTTTTATCCATCTTGTTCTCTGACATCTTTGCCCACAACCTCTTTTTCACTTTTGTCTTTCTCATATTTGTTTTTGCCGTTTGGTGTCACACTGTTAAACAAAGGTTGTGGGGTCGTTGAAGATGTTAGTTCACTTTTATCTGCAGTACAAATTTCTTTGCTTTTTTCTGTGACAATATTCTCTTTGTCAGTGAGTGTTTCATCCTTTAGATTGTTATAACTGGATGTGGCAGAGGGCTTATGGTCAGGATGCTGCCTTGCATACCTTCTGTATGCTCTCTGGATGACTACCGCTGAAGTATCCTCCTGTTTGCGGCGCAGGGTGGTAGTGATGGGTTCGTAAGACACTTTGGAAGGATTGGAGGCCATGAAGCGCTCCTCCATCTGCGCCCTTAGGATGTCCATCTCCCCACCTTCTCCCAGAACACGTTTTGTGAATGCAAAAAGGATGTCCAGGCAGTGAATGCGCTCACCACTCACCATGGGCAAATCCATAGAGATCAGTTCGAGCTTGTTAGTCATGGCTATGCGCAGTGGTGGCGCCAGAGCATCTGCAAATACTGCCAATTTATTGTACTCCACAAACTGTGTTGCATTAGGATCAAACTTTTCCCAGACCTCATAAAACATTTCAAAATCATCCTCACTTAGTGGGTCTGCGCTCTCCTCGGTGGCCACACTGAAGTTTTCCAAGATGACTGCAATGTACATGTTCACAACAACCAGGAAACAGATGATGATATAGCTCACAAAGAAAGCAATTCCAACGGCAGGACTTCCACAGTCCCCTGTAACAGAACTGCCAGGATGCTCCTTGTTACGGTCGCAATCATCTTCATGTTTGTTGAGAATAGGATCTAGTAGGCCATCCCACCCTGCTGAGGTGGTGATCTGAAACAAACAGATCATGCTGTTGCCAAATGTCTCAAAATTGAAAAGGTCATCGATGCCTGCTTCCCTCTTGACGTAAGCAAAGTTTGACATGCCAAAAATTGCATATATAAACATAACCAAGAAGAGCAAGAGACCAATGTTGAACAAGGCAGGAAGTGACATCATCAAGGCAAACAAGAGGGTGCGGATTCCTTTGGCACTTTTTATTAGACGGAGGATGCGGCCAATCCGAGCCAATCGGATGACTCTTAACAGGGTTGGCGAAACAAAATAATCGGTTATCAGTTGCTGGAGAAATGCACCTAAGGAGAGAAAGCAACACATTTTCAACAAACTGGGAGAAATACATATAGACTGGAAGAATTAATGTATTTGAGAAGCACAGTGAAAAAGGGGGTTGTCATACCCATGATTGACAGAATGACAACGACGAAATCAAAGACATTCCAGCCATTTCTGAAAAAGTATTGGCGAAGCGAGACCATTTTCAACAAACACTCTCCAGTGAAGATGATAATGAATCCTCGATTAACAAACTTGAGAACGTTGGTCTTTTCATCTGACTGATCAGCTGTTTCCACCATCATGGCTACCATATTAAGCGTAATTAGAACCATTATTGCAATATCAAACGCTTGATTTGTGACGAAGTCGAAGAGGTATCCCTGAATTGTGTTCTGAAATAGACACAAGGCAGAGAAATACATTTTTAGGTGCTATGAAACAAAGATTCGTAAAGCAGATGTAGATGTAGTTACGGTTAAAAGTACATACAGATGGTCTGGGAATAGGTTTTTGTGGTTTCTTTGACCCCAACTTTTTCATGGCATTGTAATATTTCTTCTGTTCTTCAGTCATGAAAATGTCTTGACCTCCTAGGTAAAGAGTTGATGTGAGGCATGTTAAATCACAGCAATATCAAACGGCACAGACCAAAGAGGCAGGAACCGGAAATGATCACATTTTGTAAAGAAAGCAGATTTGATACTTATCTTTTTCTTTTGTTGATTGAAATTGTCTATGATGACACCAATAAAGAGATTGAGGGTGAAGAAGGCTCCAAAAATGATGAACACAACAAAATACATGTACATATTCAGGTTGTTCTCATACCCTGGTTGGTCTTCTATCTATAATAGGAACAGAACATGCAGACATTAGCATGTTAAAGTTATAATCCTTAAAAATCTCATACGATGCTATTTTTTGGGTTCAGATTTTTATTTTGTGACTCTACTAGAAACTGTTTTCATGGTGTAGTGTCCAAAAATGCCTTTTTATTTCTCCTGTGGGTGGGAGGGGTGGGGGTTTGTAGGTTTGTCTCATGTCTTTGTTGTTGTTTGTGTGTATGTTTGTTATTAATCAATACAAATTTGATAAAAATTATTCTACAGGTACAGTATAAATCTAAGGGAGGCAAACCCTCTTCGATCAGACCTTCGTGTATTTGTCTAAGCCAAACAAACTCATGCTGTATGTGACAGTACAGGATTCCTAGCCTGGCTCCGCCCGCCTACCTACTTCCGCTCAATTTTCATTTCACTTCAGTAGTCAGTCTGGGGGTGGGGTGTGTTAGTGGGATTCTGCTCGTCCAAATTTTTGGCGGTCCAATCAGCGATCAGAGCGAGTGGCTGAGAACGATGACGTCGAAGTCGCGCTCCAGTTTCAGTTGAATGCTGCGTTCCTTTATACTCGGAACTCTGAAATTTCCAACTTGGTAGTTCCGAGTCCCGACCTGTCTGTGTTCCAGTGCATCTGCTCGGGAAAGTATGGACGCCTACAACCTTTCTCATCCAAATAACTTAACGTTACGTTAGGCTCTAGCAAGTTACCGTTGCCAGGTACCAGTAGATCCATAGACTACAATATAGTTAAGTCGAACATTTCCTATTTCCCTGTACAACTAAAACGCACCGTCAGAAGCCGATTCATGACATACGTCTGACCAAACGTGATGTGATTGGTTGGCTGATCCAGAGTGGCACTGGGCAAATCCAATAGTTTTAAACTTCAACAGACACCCGCCTCCAAGTGAGTGAACGTTTGCCAATTACAGCACTTCCAGACCTTCTGTACAAATGAAATTAAGTACGATGGTCTGGTTGGACCAGGCTACAGGATTCCAATGTGGGATATAAATTCAGTGTTACAAACAAGAAAAACAAATAATCCCCTTTAAAAAGACAAGAAGATAATTATTTTGGCTTTTAGCGATATAAAAAAACCTGTATTGTGTTTCTTTTGAATCTTTGTTGATATATTTTTTTTGGGGCAGTTTAAATCTCATAATACACAATCTAGATGTAATGAATGGCTATTTAAAAAAATGCTATCAAAAATGTGGTGTGATATCATGAAAATCTTAAGGATTATTAATAACTGCGATACTGATGCACAGTATATCCGAGAAATTGTCAAATGCAATAAACTAGATAAACTAAACATAATAATCTGATTATACCTTGCCTGCAGAGTCCACAGCAGCATACATGATGTTCATCCAGCCCTTGAACGTAGCCTTTATAGAAATGAACAATACATAGAAATAATGGATAAGTCCTTTGATCTTTCCATCATTGCCAATTTTCCAACAATAAAATTGTACACAATGTGTCATTTAAAAACAATTCAGTTACTTACCACTTGCAGCAGTGATAGGTAACCCAAGCCAACATTGTCAAAGTTGATTTTGTAGTTTTTCCAGCGGGCAATTTCGTTGCCCAATCCATCACATACACTCTTGTTTTGCACCTCTGTTGGAAGGAAAGGCTTATCTGTGGTTCTGTTGAAACAAGAGTAGAACTTCCCCGCAAATAAGTTGACGCCCATGATGCTGAAGATGAGCCAGAAGATGAGACATACCAGCAACACATTGAAGATGGAAGGAATGGCTCCCAGCAGGGCATTGACAACCACCTGCACACCGACACACAAACATAACCCATCTGTACAGCAGGCAGAGATCACAGAATGTAGCATCACACTGCAAACTCCGGTAATGGTAAGAATAGGAAAACACAAGAATGAATGTTTAAGTGCCAGCGCAAACAACAGCATAAGCTCATCACAGCTATGACTAACACCAAAGCCACAAGTCAAATGATAACTGCATAGTAAAGGTGGGAAAAGAATTAAGGAGAGGAGGCAGGAGAGAGATGTCTTGTGGGTTACAGCAACATTTAAGAGAAACATTGAAACAGAACACCTTGTAGAGGTAGGAGGATGCCACACAATTACTGTAAACAGAAACATAGATAGAACATGAAGAAAATCATATTAAAGCAAACAATATCCAAAGCAGTGAAATTATAATGGCAATGAATGGAGCGCTACTGATGCAATTGAAAGGCTGTTCATGCAAATGAGAGAATACACTGGCTACCAAATGAGGAGAGACCATCAACTCAACAGTGCTGTAAATCTAGACCAACACAATATGAAAGCAACCAATCAATACATGCTACATTGATTTCAGCAGCCTGCAACTGTCACCCTTCAATTACATAAGCCATCAAACTCTGATTACACCATGCTTAGCCTACATTGCACAGCAAAATAATGTAATAGTATTAGGTTTAACATAAATGTTACTGTAAGATAACAGACATGGTGCCGATTTAAGATATTTTAAACAAATAGGCTAATTTGCTTGCTTGCTTAGAGATATATATGTCAAACATTAAACTGGAGCCAGGGAAGGGTTTGCTTAGCTGAGCATTAGCACCGGAAACAAGGCAAAACAGATAGCTTTGCTCTATGCAAAGCTATCAAAGGCCAACTACCTGCAATTAACACATTGTATCTCTTTTGTTAAATATGTGGGCTACAAAAGTCCAATTGAAAAATGCCTATAGGGAATTATGTTTTTCGAAGAAGTGTTTCCCTGCGTCTCTTTTTTAAATTTTTTTTTGGCATTTTTATGCTTTATTGATAGTGTAGAGACAGAGTTGAAATGGGGCAGAGAGGGGAGTGACACGCGAAGAACGACCGCGGGCTGGAATCACACCCGGGTCCGCTGCTGGCCGAGGCCCATGGGGGGGGGACGCCCTACCAACTGAGCTAAGGGCGCCCCTACCTGCGTCTCTTTTTCACGATGATGCTCCAGGGCAACAAATGGAGACTTCAAAAAATTGAAATTATGAAATTATAGCAGATATCCCCCAACATTTTCACAACTTGCTG
The DNA here is from genome assembly GCA_949357725.1 of Hyperoplus immaculatus. Lineage (NCBI taxonomy): Eukaryota > Metazoa > Chordata > Actinopteri > Uranoscopiformes > Ammodytidae > Hyperoplus > Hyperoplus immaculatus. Next base: position 17,705,307 of record OX442361.1, on the reverse strand, counting down.
TTTTTATATTTCTGTTTTTGTACAACTGAGTATAAGTGTTTATTATGGAATTTAAGAGGTGTTTATAGGCAAACTTGTTTTAGCTTAGGGTAAAGGCTAGCTTTTTGATACTGTTACCACTTTGAGTGATAATCATCTGCTGGCCCGAGCATCAGATCTAATGAACAAGCATGAGAGAAGTATTACAATGTCACATCTAACTCATCTATGTGAATAAGGGCATTTCCCCAAATGTCAAACTATTCCTTTATCAAAAATCCATCCTCACATCACTGTTGTATTATGAGATGGTAATTTAAAATAAAATGGTGTGAGCAACTGTTATTTAATGCCGCTTTTCCACTACATGGTCTGACTGTACTGCACTGTACTCTATTTGACTCTACTCGCAATGGAAAACCCACTAACAAAAAAGGACATGGTATCAAAGGTACACAAAATTGTAGTAGCTACTACATACCTACTACATAGATATGTGTTACCTACTACATAGGGTTTCTTTTGTGTTACCTACTACATAGTTTTTTTTGTGCTACCTAACACATAGGTAGCACAAAAAAAACCCTATGTAGTAGGTAACACAAAAAAAAACCCTATGTGTTAGGTAGCACAAAAAAACCCTATGTGTTAGGTAGCACAAAAAAAACCCTATGTAGTAGGTAACACAAAAAAAACCTATGTAGTAGGTAACACATATCTATGTAGTAGGTATGTAGTAGCTACTACTATTTTGTGTACCTTATTGTAAAGTGTTACCGAGAATAGAGTAGAGTAGAGTAGAGTAGAGTAGAGTAGAGTAGAGTAGAGTAGAGTAGAGTAGAGTAGAGTAGAGTAGAGGAGAGGAGAGGAGAGGAGAGGAGAGGAGAGGAGAGGAGAGGAGAGGAGAGCAGAGCAGAGCAGAGTAGAGTCGAGTCGAGTACAGATGAGTTGAGTCGGTACTATGTAATTGAAAAGTCACAGTCAGGACAAAACAGCTGGAGAAAAAGGATTAGGGAAGGGCAGGAATGCTTCATGTACAAGACATTGTTGGGGTATCTGCTCTCTTGGTCTTGCAAAGTCATAGAGCTTTATGCTTCTTTTTTCCAGACTGCAGAATGCCTGTGCTCTGTGCCAGTGCAGGGCAGTGCACCGTGACTCAGAGTGGTTGGGGAAATCCACTGACTCTTACCCTCATGCCTTCGAAGCGTGACAAGGCTCTCAGGGGCCTTAGAGCTCGTAGGGTTCTCAGAGACTTGATGGCACCGAGTTCAGAGTATCCTATGAAGTTTGCTGCCATACTGACCAGCGAGACCTAGAACTCGTGGACACACAGATGTCAAGTCACTACAGCAAGCCTCTCATCTTAAAAAACAAACAAAAAAACAACTAAGAATAATTTCTGAATAAGCAGAGGTGTTCAACCTACATCGACAATGAGGAAGTCGAGCCAACACCAGGCGTTTGTGAAATACTTGGCAAATCCATACGCAACCCACTTCAGTAACATCTCCAGTATGAAGACATAGGTGAAGATTTTGTCTGCAAACTCCAAAATCGTTTTAATGGTCTTCCTCTTCTCAATGTAGACGTCTTCAAGTGCCTGAACGTGAAGAAAGGGACAGTGAGTAATTAATTGTAAATATAAATAAGTAAATAAGTAATTACATCTTATTTAAATACGTGACCTTACTTTGCATGGATTGGGACATTTGTTACCGACAAATGCCACACACTAGAGGACTCTTGAAAGACTTTGAAAAGACTAAAGAATGACAATACCTCACATCTAAATACAATCAATTGACAACTATAATAATAATATCTTTATATATATAGCACCTTTAAAAACATTGGTTTACAAAGTGCTTTAACAAAATGCATACGAGCAAGTACAATCAAATGAATACATTAATCAAAAAACACACATACAAAAAGAGGTAACACTTTACAATAAGGTACACAAAATTGTAGTAGCTACTACATACCTACTACATAGATATGTGTTACCTACTACATAGGGTTTTTTTTGTGCTACCTAACACATAGGTTTTTTTTTGTTGTTATCTACTACATAGGGTTTTTTTTGTGCTACCTAACACATAGGTTTTGTTTTGTTGTTACCTACTACATAGGGTTTTTTTTGTGCTACCTAACAAATAGGGTTTTTTTTGTGTTACCTACTACATAGGATTTTTTTTTGTTACCTACTACATAGGGTTTTTTTTGTGCTACCTAACACATAAGTTTTTTTTTGTGCTACCTAACACATAGGGTTTTTTTTGTGTTACCTAACACATAGGTAGCACAAAAAAACCCATGTAGTAGGTAACACAAAAAAAACCCTATGTGTTAGGTAGCACAAAAAAAACCCATGTAGTAGGTAACACAAAAAAACCCTATGTGTTAGGTTTTTTTTGTGCTACCTAACACATAGTTTTTATTTGTGCTACCTATGTGTTAGGTAGCACAAAAAAAACTATGTAGTAGGTAACAAAAAAACCCTATGTAGTAGGTAACACAAAAAACCCCCTATGTGTTAGGTAGCACAAAAAAAACCTATGTAGTAGGTACCACAACCCTTATGGAGAAGGCCCGATCACCTCTAGTCTTGAGCCTCGACCTTGGAACAGTAAGGAGGGCCTCGCCCGCGGATGTAAGGCTGCGAGCAGGCTCGTACGGGGTCAACATGTCTGTGACGTACTCTAGGGCAAGACCCCGATGAGCCTTAAAAGTGATCAATACAATCTTAAAATCGATTCTAAAACGGACAGGGAGCCAGTGCAAAGAAGCTAAAACAGGAGTGATGTGATGCCGTCTGTTAAAACCAGTGAGAAGCCTAGCTGCTGAGTTCTGAACCAACTGGAGGCGGGAGAGTGATTTGTGGTTGATGCCGGTTAACAAAGAGTTGCAGTAATCTAGACGGGAGAATATTAGTGCATGGATGACTTTTTCAAGGTCGGGTTGTGATAGAAAATGTTTAATTTTGGAGATGGTTCTGATGTGGAAAAAACATGACTGTACAACTTTGTTAATGTGGGGGATGAAAGTGAAGTCTGAATCTAAAATGACACCTACGTTTCTGGCAGTGGGCTTAATATTATCGGATAATGGACCGAGGCTGATGGGGCTGGTGATGGTGCTTGGCGTGTTGAACAGTATTATTTCAGATTTGGAGTTCCCCTTAAACAGGCAACAGTGGAAAACGAGTTTCTAAAAAATATTTTCATGTTATCACTTATCTCTTTAAGACCAAAGAAAAATATTTCCACATCAATTTTTTTTATACTTTGTATATTTTGGGTTTTACGAGTTGTATCTCCCAGGATACGTTGCCCTATTAAGGTGTACAAAAAGCCGAAATGGTAAAAATATTAATGTTTAATTTGATGAACAGAAATGATAAATTGTTGTTTTCCTTGTCCATTTAAATTACAAATACTACTTTTAAAGTACATTTTATTCAGTTTTACCAATCTAGTTTCATCAAACTGGATCAGCCACATCCAGATGGGCAGGCTTGAGACGGTCCATAGTGACCCGCTGTAGCTTATCCCCCATGTCCACCACAAAGTTCTTGGGCCCCGCCTCCAGGACACAGAAGGGCCCATCATAGGGGAGGCTTCAGGGGGATCTGAGTGAAGGGGCTGGAGTTGCCCAGAGCAAAAGTCCGATGTGACGCGCCCGTCCACAGAACCGCAGCGTCCTGAAGGAACCCTTAGCCTTGCAGCTCGGATGTGAACTGTGGGCCCCTGTACAAGGTGAGGTCAGCCGGCATACCAATACGGGCCACCCATAACCAGATGAACGCCCAGTCCACTTCAGCAAATACAGAGGAATGGCTTCCGGCTACCTGGTGGTGCTATCCACCAGGATGAGGAGGTCAGTGAGCCTGCGGGAGAAAGGCAGGGGGCCCACCAGGTCCTTTTTGACCTGGTCGAAATGCCTCTCTGGGACCACAATCGGCGCCAAGGGGGCTTTGGTATTATGTGTACGTTGCACACGCTGACAGGCCAAACTGAAGCTAGCCCAGGTCTTTACATCCCTCCTGAGGCGGGGCCAGACAAATGTAACACCCACCAGCCTCGTAGACGCCTGAACACCCAGATTGCATAAACCATTGATCAGGTATATAAATTGGCGCGGGGCTGGTCAGTACAGATATCGCAGAGGAGCCTCGCCGTGATCAAACACAGCACAGCAGCCACAGGCCTGAAGTTGTAGGACATGGTGTAGTAGGGACATCTGAGCCAGCGGCCTGGTCTGCAGACATGACAGCGTAGTCGAGTTCCAAGTGCACAGACCCCGAAGTTGTCCTTACCAGCCATGCTGAATATCAGTGGTGAACTCAGAGACGGCGGAAAACTGATGTTGCTGGCGTGCAGGCCACAGCTCAGAAGTCATGGCAATGGCGGAGGTCAGTGGCTTGTGGTCCACGAAGGCAGTGAAATGGAGGCCGTCCAACAGGAATGTAGGGACTTTATGGTGCGGTGTGCATGAACCTGGCACGGTGTCCTACTTTACCAGTTTAGAGGCTCCCTTTGTGGAAAGCAGTGTCCAAGGAAGTCAATGGATGACAGGCCAAACTGTAACTAAGCAGGATTGACTATTAGTCTGTGCACACTGATCCTTTCAAACAGCTGCCACAGGTGTGTCAGATGCTCCTCTAAAGCCAATGCAAGTATGATGCTACACTGTGTGCCTGCAACGACCAGCAGCCACCAGCTTGAAATAATATATTTAATAAACAGCAGCTTACTCTCCATGCCAGTGGCTTTGGCCATCCCTGGGCAGTGAAGTTTGTTGGTGGTTTCTGCCTGGAAGGCACTCCCCGCCCCCAACGGTTAGGGTTAGGGATAGGGCCTTCCAGGCAGCGCTGCCCTAAGTATATATAAATATAGAAAGATAATTTTTAAAGTAAAATACAGTAATAATGTTGTAATGGGCACCACTGTTCATGATAGTATATGGTTCTGCAGTCATTATTAACATTCCTTCAAGTTTTAAATAAAACTCTGAATAATAAACATTGACCACATTTCTACCCCCTAATCAGGCAACGTATCTCGGAGGATACATACATTTCAAATTCTTCTAAAAACCCCACAAATACAGTTGGATTTTTTTTTCTTCATCAGCATGTTAAGACAAATGTCCTAATTCAATCTATGAATTTAGATTGATTTAGATGTTATTTTAATGAAAATAAGTATGACTAATATATGATTACTTACACCCTGGGAAGCTGGCGCTTCGCCACTGGCGGCCATGTTGATTTCTGATCAGACTGACTAAACAATGAAAGATAACTTGAACCAAATCATGTCACCTAGATGCTAATAACAGACAAGTCTTTTGATAAATGCGAACTAGATTAGTGAAAACCTTCCAGCAAGCCCCCTACAGGATGTTAAAGAGTATGTATCTCCCAGTGCACGTTGCCTGTTTTAGGGTTGTTGGAGGAAGTTATGGGCCATCCAGCGGTTCACATCTTTGAGGCAGTCTAAAACAGCAGCCAGGCTTCTCGGATCGTTGGGTCTCAGCGGTAGGTATATCTGTGTGTCGTCAGCATAGCAATGAAAGGAAACATTGTGCATTCTGGATGATTTGGCCGAGTGGGAGCATATACGTATATTGAAAATAAAATAGAACCTAAAATCGAACCCTGCGGTACACCATAGGCTACTTGGGTTGTAGAGGAAGAGTGGTTGCCGATGGTGACCGCACAGGTTCTATTAAAAAGATAAGAATTGAACCAACCAAGTGCAGCTGATACCAATAAAAGATTTAAGACGATTTATTAAAATTGTGTGATCTATAGTGTCGAAAGCGGCACTTAGATCTAAAAGAATTAAAATTGCACTCTCTCCTCTGTCAGTAGTTAAAAGCAGGTCATTGGTTACCTTGAGGAGGGCAGTTTCTGTGCTGTGCAATGCTCTAAAACCAGACTGAAATTTTTCAAATCAATTATTTTGTGACATAAAAGGTAAAAGTTGGGAGGACACAACTTTTTCTAAAACTTTTGATAAAAATGGAAGTTTAGAAATAGGTCTAAAATTATTAAGATCAGATGGGTCTAGGTTGGGTTTCTTTAAAAGAGGTTGGACCACAGCATGCTTAAAAGCAGATGGAAAAACACCATGGATTAAAGAACTGTTAATAATAGATAAAAGGCTGGGTCCGACTGTATTTAAAACCTCTTTAAGAAACTTGGTGGGAATAAAATCAAGACTGCATGTGGTTGGTTTCATGTCTGTTAACATTTCGGATAAAAAGGACAGTGAAACAGGTTGAAATGGGTAAAATATATACAAATGTCGCTACTGGTGGATAAAATGCTGTCTATAGGGGTGATCTGATGCCTAATAAAATCGACTTTGTCTTTAAAAAACTGTAAAAACTCCTCACAGGTCTCTTGGGTAGCATTATTAAAATAAGAGGGAGAAGAGGAGGTGACTGAATCTAAAACCTTAAATAAAACTCTAGGGTTCGAACGTTTTTTTAAAATCAGGTTAGAAAAGTAGGAATGTTTTGCTTCTTTTACTGCTGATTGAAATTTTTTCATTGAGTCTTTCCATAGGTTATAACATACTTGAAGGCCGGTCTTTTTCCATTTACGTTCATAAAGTCTAAACTCTCTCTTAATCTCGTGGGTAAAACTGTTGAGCCAGGGCTGTGGACTAGGCTTCAATATTTTTAATTTAAAATTAGCAACATTGTCAAGGACAGATTAACAAGTTTGGTTAAAATTGGAGACCAGCTCCTCTGTGTTAAAATTTTGGTTAAAAGCAGTAAAAGAAGCAGAGTTAAAAAGATCCGAAAACTTAAAAGCAGACAAAGGGTTAAAAACTTGGCGGCGGACAGCTGTTTCCTGGTCTGCATTTAAAACAGATAAAACCATGTTGAATGAAATCGCTTTGTTATCCGACACACAGATATCCATACATTTAAAATTATTTGGGCTGACAATAAGTAATTAATTCTCTGAGCTCTTAGTCACAGACTGAGATTTTGCAAAAACAGGGGGTCTCATATTGCAAGACTTAAACTAGAATTATTTTGGGATTAATATTATTTCCAATCCTGTTACCGGGGATTAAAAATTATTTCAGTCAAATAAAAATATTTTTTCAGCTGGTAAAATGGACTGGGTAGACCCTTATCTTAAGTAGACTAGGTAAAAGTGTCAGAAAAAGGTGTCTCACAGGCTGACACAGGTCGCGACTAATGCCGCTCCTCCTGCGTCGTGTTTGGTGCTGAAGAGAGCGCAACCATTGGTTGTTCACGTCCTTTAACTAACCTATTTGCATGAGCCAACCCTAAAGACTCACAATAATATCAAACATGTATGATACTGTTGGAACTTCAAGACGGGAAGAAGAACTGACTGCAATCGGGTCGGATGACTACCTCACACCAAACGACTGAGATTACGGGCACGCCACAACTCCAGCAAGACTCTCGTGATTTCAGTCCGACATTGTAAATTTTTGTCTGCGACTGTCAAATCGCATGAGAAGTCGTTTGATGTGAGGTTGGCATAAGTTGATTCGCTAAATAATTAGGCTACATGAAATGAAATAATTTTCATACACAGTAGTTGGAGAATCTACTGCCTTTAGAGCACCAAAATATCACTTACCAGTGCTCCACTGCTAAGCAGGATCATGAAGATGATGAAGCTCTCGAACCAGTTGTGCTCCACTATCCGGAAACAGGTCTTTCTTAGCGTCCACCATATCTTCCACCAGCCCACATACACATTTACCTGGCAACACTGGAACTTGTGCACACAGCCTGAGCAGAGACACAGGGTAGATGGGGATTTACCAGTGTAGTATGGAGTATTAACAGAATAACACCAGTGGTAGTTGTAGTATTCACCGTCAGGAAAGCAGGCGTCGGGCTCCATAGCTTCTTCCATGTCATATTCTACAGACTCTCCCCCTTCCCCACCTAGCGCGCCATCTATTGTGCTGCCCTCAGAGGAGCTGGAACATCTATCGTCATCATCTATAATCTGCGGATGAAGAAGATTAAAACCAATGTTAGATGAGCAAATATAATAAAACCATGGCACATGTAAGGTGCTAACATGCTGAGCGACCGTCTGTGCACACAGTTCATGCACTCCATACTTAATTTAATTGAAGATATTGTCTAAAAGATTACAAGAGACTCACACAAGACATGTGGAATTGATTTGTCAGAAGGATTATTGACAGGCATTCATTTCCAGTGTGAATCAAATGTCTGATGGCTTATAACAAACATGCATAAATTAAGATGTGCTGTAACATGATTTAAAAAATCTTATGGGAATAAAAAACATATTCATGTCCTTGTTCTGCTGTGTAAATAATTGAAACCAACAAACAAACATTAGAGCTCCTCTATCACCTCTACAGCAAAATTACAACCAAGCACCCTTGATCAGAGAAGGCAAGAGTCTACATCACACTTGCTACTGTTATTTAGCCTCCTAATCAGCTGTGATAGAGGATAGCCAACTCTCAAATACTTGAAATCACGCCACAGGTGATCGTGACACTGATTATTTGCTCTTATTTCAAATGTTTAAAACACACAACTACAACTATGTGTTCCAATAAAAGACACAAAACATGCTCAGTACTTGCGCTATGCATGAGTCAAATGAAATATAAAAACAAATATCATTTAGTAAGGCAGAACAAAACATCTATGGAGATTTGAAGCCTAGCAACCAAGTGTTGGTCTCTACCTCAGCCTGTTGTTTTATGGCTTTCTACAGGGTGTGTCCTAATAGCTGGTAGATGAAAACAACTTCAATGCCTTCCTGCAGAATGCAGAAGCACTTGGATGTCCTGGGACCAGCTAATGCAGCACAGGGAATGATGTAAGTATGTTACTGCAAGCACTAATGTCAATGAGTTGATGGTTTGGGCTTTCATTCCATCCATTCTGTTTCTGTCGGAAGGGCTTCAGCAGAACCACCAGTAAACTGTGGAACATTTAATGTTATCTTTCTTTTGTTTAATATCCAGTGTAATTTTGAATCATCGGAAGCATGATTACCAGAAAGCATTTGTGAAATGAGAAAATCACATCATCCCATTATGAATGTTATTTAAAACAACATACTGTTTATCCTGTGTTGGCAGTGCATAATCATTGTAGTTCAATGGATTTGATGTCACAAATGCAAATTCTATGCACAGTTTTGTCAAGCTCCTGAGCGATTCTGGAGAATGCTTGTTGTCAAAATCACATCTGTGAAAATCTTCTCACGATTCATTACATGTACATACTGTGTGCGCGCTGAAAAATGATCCAGTGTTAATACACATCGTAGGCTCTGTAAATGGGCATGTTGCTAGGTAAAGTGGGCTCCTTTGTTTACGTGCCATTTTTAGTATAAGCTGTGTATTAACACCAGTTTTGTTTTCAGTTTACACACAGTATGTAGGTAACAGATTGCGAGAGATTCACTTATTTTGACAAAAAGTGATTTTGACAACAATTGTTCTCCAGAAACGCTGACTCCACATCTAATGCACGTTAAATTAAACTAATAAATACAACTAAACAAACAATTGAAGTCAAAATAGACAATATAATATGATTTTGCAAACATGATTACGTTTGAATCAATAATATATTCTAACATCCAGCATCCAATTGAAGATGGAAGGTGAATAAAGTAAGGTCAAAGAATGAGTGATCCGCTGAAAAGGTTATTAGATTGTCATTTTAAATGAGGCAGGCAATCTTCATGATGAGTGTAATTTATAATAAAGTGTTCTTACGAGTCTCCTCAAACTTTAAAAGCATCTGCAAGCCATCAGCAGCGATGACTTTAAATAATATTGACTGTAGACAAAATAGTTTCAAGATGCGAATTTCTTTTTTTAAAAGTAAGTTCACAAAGCAAATAAAGAAGTTAATATGCAACAGTAATTTCGCAACAATCATGTTATGGACAGACAGACCTTATTTTTTGTCTTTCACACTGAGTTTTTCTCAAACATAAAGCTAATAGCCCCCTTAAGAGAAGGATCCAAAGCACTCAGACCTAAATGGCACATAATGTAATCTACACGCTGGTATTTTCCTGACTAAATGGCCTCTCCTAGTTCAAGGATCATGGTATATGGGGTCTTCAGGGGAAACGTAACGTCACACGCTCATTCCTCATTGTGTGCGCAAAGTGCTACAACGTGTCTCCTGCAATGTGTCACACCACTTAGCTACAACAACAGATACTGTATGTTCCCCAAGAACCACAGCCAACACTGAAACCCTTCTTCATCCATCACACATCATAAACATTAGTCTGCTTGCCATGTAGCTGATACGGCTTGGTTTCTAAAGAGCAGTATTTGACTCATCTCTAACAGTAATGCTCCTCGGCAGACCAAGGCCACCAATCCACACAAGCAACCTTACCACATTGCATCCTGCTGCATCGGACGAGGCACTGCTGAAGTCCTCCGTGTTGAGATTTTCAAAGTCGGACTCCCCCACAGCAATAGGAACGATGACAGTCAGACTAGGATTGTTGATAAAAGACATTATAGAATCGTCACTTTTGCTGCTGACTATGTACTTGTCACCACTTTTGTCCACTCCGGTCACGTCCCCATTACCACTCTTAGGGAAGTCTTTGATAGTATGGTTGGGGATACCATTTGGACCTAAAGGCTTGTGGAGCTCATCCATAGATCTTTCCTCGCTCTTTTCTTTCTTCTGACCCCTGAGACAGCAACTGTTATAGCTGCTTCGAAGCAGGGACTTGACATAGGCAAATCCTCTGTGAATCCGCCCAATGGCAACTGTCAAATTGTTCATCTCACTGTCATCTTCTGTCGCTGCCAAGTTGTCAGCACTGAATGAACTCAGCAGCAGGGCCAGGAACAGGTTCAGCACCTATCACAAGACACAGTGGCGTATAAGAATTAATGTATTTTTTTATTTAATGTAATTTTTTAAGCTTTTGTACTTTATGATAACAACGAAATGTGTAGCTATAAACTACAGATTTGGACAAGTTGGACTCATGAATTGACCATAAGAGAAGATAATGTACCACCAGGTTTCCAATAACCATGACCATCATGTAGACAACGAGACACTTGGCTGTCCCAGCCACCTGCATACAGTCCCACATGGTCTCTATCCACTCTCCACAAAGCACTCGGAACACAATGAGGAATGAATGGAAGAAGTCACTCATGTGCCAACGGGGCAGTGTGCAGTCTTCAGAGATTTTACACACACAGTCCTTGTAGCTTTTTCCAAACAGCTGCATTCCCACCACGGCAAAGATGAACACAATGATGGCCAGCACCAGTGTCAGGTTGCCCAAAGCCCCCACCGTGTTACCGATGATTTTGATCAGTGTGTTGAGAGTTGGCCATGATTTAGCCAACTTGAATACTCTCAGCTGTAAAAAGAAAAAAAGAGAAGTTAGTTTCACATGTTTCTGCACTAAAAATGCACATAAACATATGGACAATGACACATTTAAACATACCAATCTGAATGATCTCAGAACAGACATGCCAATCTTCTCCAAACAAAGTTCCATCAAGCTTAAACTGACAATGATTCCATCAAATATATTCCATCCCGTCTGAAAGTAATGGTACGGGTCCAAAGCAATGATCTTGAGGACCATTTCCACCGTAAAGATGCCAGTGAATACCTTTAAAGAAAATAATAATATATATATTCATATAGTTTATAAACATGATATCAATATTACATTGAACATTTTCAGTACTCTTCAATTAACTCACCAGATTGCCTATATATAGCATACGGGTAAAACGAGGGGACATTGGATAATGCTCCATGGCCATAAACAAAGTGTTGAGTACAATGCAGATGGTGATGGTAAGGTCCACAAATGGATCCATCACAATTTCTTTAACCACCCTCTTGATCCTTAACCATACTGGACAACATTCCCAGATGAGAAAGGTGTGGGCAAAGCTGTACCAGCAAGGCGGACACTTCTGCCTCGACTCTTCAAGCTCTGATGGAAACAAGTGATGGCAAAATTTAAAAAATATATTATCTGAAAGTACCATTTTCAATAGCCAAAGCAATTATCAAGATAAGATACTCACGCCATGGTGTACAATTTACCTACCCTCCATTGTGCTGGTTATGACACTGGCTATACTAGTAGCTCTCTGTCTGGCCTCAGGGCCATCGAGGAAGTCCATAAACTCTTGGTGTGTTCCTCCACCGGCCTGTCTGTACTCTGTGTCACTGGTGTCAGCCTGGACAACAATTGTTACAGATGCAACTGTGTTACAGAAAATACCACCATTACCACGGATATACAGTAGCTACACACATGGATATAAATGTCAGTATTTTGCATTACTGTGCAAAGCTGCAAAAAGTAAAACAAAATAACCAAATTGTGCATTAGAAGGTTGCATATTTCTTGAGTCCATTAGGCAATCCTACAGTCAATCTTAGATCAAAATGTATAAAGAGTGATGACTCAGGACAATAATAGCAGACAGATTGTCAGAAGCCGCAGTTAAGCTTGCCAATAATAGTGGTCTGAAACAAAATTGTTACTGTAAAATTTTTGTTTTTTTGTCATGTCTGACCATTCAAACCAGCATTACCAGTTAAAAGTTAGCTTTAGGATCCAACATAGGCCATGGCTCTCGTGTCTAACAGGGTGATGGGAAGTCTTGTGAACTGCTCCCCTTCTTGTGTGAAACTGCAATTTGGTGCCAATGTATCACAGATGGAAATAGACATTTATAAAGGGTGCTCACTGCTAATTGCTTATACAATCATATGAAAAAGTTTGGGAACCCCTCTCAGCCGGAATTATAATTGACTCTGCTTTCACACAAAAAAAGATAAAAGTGGTATGTCTTTAATTTACCAGGAACAGCTAACTACTGGGATGTTTTCCAAACAAAGATTTTTTGAAAAGCAGTATTTGGTTGTATGAAATTAAATAAAATGTGAAAAACTGGCTGTGCAAAAATATGGGAACCCTTGTGGTCTTGCTGATTTTAATGCATGTAACAGCATGTATAACTGAGGACTTTAAACACAAAATTGGTTGGATTATGTTGTTAAGCCTTGAACCTCATATAAAGGTCTGTTTAATCATGAGAAAAGGTATTTTAGGTGCCTAAATGCAAGTTCCACTTCTCTTTGACTCTCTGCAGAAGTGAGACAGAATGGGATCATCAAAACAGCTCCCAAAAGATCTTAAAAACAAAGATTATTCATTGTCATGGTTTAGCGGAAGGCTACAAGAAGCTTTCCCAAAGGTTTCAATTGTCAATTTCTACTGTAAGGAACGTTGTCAGGGAATGGAAGGACACAGGCACAGTTGCAGTTAAACCCAGGTCTAGCAGACCAAGAAAAGTACAAGAGCGGCATATACGGCGGATTGTGAGAATGGTTGCACACAACCCACAGATCACCTCCAAAGACCTGCAAGAACATCTGGCTGCAGATTGTGTATCTGTACATGGTTCTACAATTCAGTGCAATTTGCACCAAAACATCTGTATGGCCGGGTGATGAGAAGGAAGCCCTTTCTGCGCCCACGCCACAGATACAGTTGCATGGAGTATGCAAAAGCTCATTTAGACAAGCCAGATTCATATTGGAAGAACATGCTTTGGACTGATGAGACAAAAATTAAGTTATTTGGTCTTTATAAAAAGCAGATGTTTTGGTGCAAATTGCGCTGAATGGTTGAACGATGCACAGATACACAATCTGCAGCCAGATGTTCTTGCAGGCCTTTGGAGGTGATCTGTGGATTGTGTGCAACCATTCTCACAATCCTCCACCTATGCCGCTCCTGTTTTTTTCTTGGTCTGCCATGCCTTGGTTTAACTGCCACTATGCCTGTGTCCTTCCATTTCCTGACAACGTTCCCTACAGTCGAAATTGACAATTGAAACCTTTGGGAAAGCTTCTTGTAGCCTTCCCCTAAACCATGACAATGAACAATCTTTGTTTTTCAGATCTTTTGGGAGCTGTTTTGATGATCCCATTCTGTCTCACTTCAGCAGAGAGTCAAAGAGAAGTGCAACTTGCATTTAGGCACCTAAATACCTTTTCTCATGATTAAACAGACATTTCTATGAGGTTCAAGGCTTAACAACATAATCCAACCAACTTTGTGTTTAAAGTAATCAGTTTTACATGCTGTTACAGGCATTAAAATCAACAAAACCACAAGGGTTCCTATATTTTTGCACAGCCAGTTTTTCACATTTTATTTTATTTCATACAACCAAATACTGCTTCTCAAAAAATCTTTGTTTGGAAAACACCCCAGTACTTAGCTGTTCCTGGTAAATTAAAGACATACCACTTTTATCTTTTTTTTGTGAAAGCAGAGTCAATTATAATGCCGGCTGAGAGGGGTTCCCAAACTTTTTCATATGACTGTATATTAACTTTACAATGATACCAGTACAATTGCATTTTTTGTCTTTCAGTGAAATATCTCGACAACTATCAAATTGGTGTTCATGATCTTGATACAGATACATGGTGCCTAAAAGACAAATCCCAATGACTTTGGTGATCCCCTGACTTTTTCTATAACAACAACATTTTTAGTTAGTCAAACACTTTGGTTTGTGACCAAATACCTGCTAACAGCAATGACATCAGCCGCAGCAGTAGAGCAGACTGATGCCTGCTGAACATCAGCATATTATCACTGTCATTGTGAGCATGTTAGCATTCTGATGCACAGTTTGGAGTAGCGATAGCCAAAGCAGGAATTTCGACTTGACACAAAACAATAAAAAATAAACAGGCAACAAAAACATCACCTGCCTACTGAAATTAATATAATCCAATGGCTCACCTTTAACATAAAAATTATTCAAAAAACATAAACATGCTTTGGGAAATAATCAACAATAATTCAAGTACTACGAGCGAGAAATCACTTCTATGGTCTTTCACAGGAAGGCACACTGTGCAACACAAAGTGTGAGACAGAGAGTCAAAATTAAAGGAAAAGATTGAAAACCAATATGGACAGAGCTGTGGGCTGTAGGCAAATGAAATAGGGCCATCTGGGCTACCCAAACCCTTTCTTACATTGTCTCCGGTGGAGGCCATATCTACTGTCACTTTAGGCAGAAACAGCCCCACAGGTGACGCTGGGAGTGAATTCCCACCCACCAGAGACACAACCCCATTGCAGTCTACAGAGCTGTGTTTGATCACCCTGGGTTGAAATAGGAAATGTGAGAAGCTGCACTGGCTGATACTGCTGCTGCGTCGATCACGACTCCGGGGAAGAAACAAAGAGCCCCTCCGACTCAGGTTGTCCTCAAAAATGCTGTTCTCATCATCGGCAAACTCATTTTCTGAGCCCATGTCCTGCGGTCGGCCTCGGAAACTGAAAAGGCTGGTCCTGCTGTTCCGTCTGGATGAGAACAGGGGCCCACGAATACTCAGAAAGGACTAGAAGAGAAAGATAATCTTGAGTGGACACTTGATAAATCCTGCGAGGATTGAACGCTGTTGTTACGGTCTTCTTACGTACTGTACAAATTAAATAAAAGTTATTTCTACAATTGTATGATGAAGATGATGTTGAAGATGATGTTGTTGATGGCTGAGAATGGTAAGGATGATGATCATGATAATTATGCTGCAGAAAAAGATGGCAGTGATGCTGGTGATGGTCATACTCATGGTAAGCATTGTAAAAAATGGACATTGCAAAATAAAAAAATGCATCTTGATGGTGTTTGACAATAACAAGAAAAGAAAAAAAAGTTGATCAAAAAGTTGATGACGGCAAAGACGAAGAAGATGATGATGATGATGATTATGATGACGACAAAGATGTTACAGATGAAAAAAGAATGTCATTGCGATAGCAGCAAAAGAAGCAGTTGCATGACTTGAAAGTAATCACAAAATCACAATCACAAGTGCAACTCATAAAGGCTCAGGAACGCACACTTAATCTTCTAAAATCCATCAATTGGATATTGCAATCGCTGACAAATATCTGCCATTGAACCGGCTACGGCTATAATGCAAGCTTTGGGATCACATTATCAATCCATTTCCTTCTACTGCCATGTCAATGGTTTTGAACTCTGCACAGAGCTTTTCAAAAGCTGACGAGTCTTCTCCTTGACCAAAGGTTGACAAAATTCCCCACACATATCTGACATCCAATTAAGAGAACACATACTCAGAGACTGATTTACCCTGATGAAAACCTTAATAAATAAAGATTTACTGGAACAGTCATTAATTTCATGCGCTGCTACTGTCTGACAGACTCGTTATATGCTACTGTCTGACAGACTCAGTATCTTTATATTATCAAATAGAAAAATAAATTATGACATTGAGTACAACTTAACATAAATGTTGGGACTGTGTGGGAACACATTTTAGATGTTAATGGTGGACAACTGCTGGAATTGCATTTTTCCTGACTGCACTAGAATGGATAAGTGAACTATTAAGCTGAAGCCAGGGAAACGATTCAAGATAAACAGGTAGGAGAATATCACTGTTTTCATGGGTAAAGCATGCTGACAGATCGTACTGAACCTGATGTGCAGATGAGCATTTCATGTCGTAGCTCAGCAAGTTTGCTTCCACGGAGAAGCGGCAGCGTGCTTTCCTTATACTGTCCTGTGACTCGGATTTGGGAAACTTGTCATCGCCTCCTTTGCCCTCCTCCTCCTTTCTTTTTTTTCGCCTGTTGCGTCTCTCTTTGGCACTTTTGGAGCTGAGCTTGGAGTTGTCTGAGGACGTCTCTGCGCCAACGCCTTTGTCATTGACATCCCCACTCTCTGCAGCGGCTGCATTTGCTACTGCCTAGAGGAAGAAACAAGTAATCAGGTGGAATGAATATTTTGGAATTCTTATGTTCAAAAATGTCAAAGGGGTGTTGCCCATCCGGCACACAACATGGAATACACAGTACGTATACATCTTACTACTAATACCTTGTTTATGATTGGAATATTACGATATCTGTTTAAAAGATCTCCTTCTGTTTTAGGCTGCTTTGCAATTTGACATAATTTCTATTTTGTACCTTTAAAAGTTAAGAGTTAATTTGCTATGAATGAGTATCATTTATTTTCCGACATTGAAGGGATGGTTTAGTATTTTTGAGGTTGGATTGTGTGAAGTACATAGTTAGTGTGTTGCCATGTGGAGATGGCGATCAGTGCAGAGATCAGGGGAGATGTTGCTTAAAAAAAAATTCTCGACATCTATGAATGTTAAAGTTGCTACGAGGAACTTTGGCGGCTGGCGGCCCCTTTGGACAAAAGCGGTAGTATTTTTACGACGCCAGCTGTCGTAAAGCTGTTTTCTAGCCTGTGCAGGCCGTTGCGAGTGTCAAATGATTAGGACGCAATATAGTGCATGTCCATGTTGAAAGTGTGAGGGCACGGAATGTTTTCTGCTCTGTGAGAGTGGTTAGTGACACTGCATCAACTAATGCCAGTCAGTGCCACACACACACCTGATTGCAATGAGTTGATGCAGTGTCACAAACCACTGTCACGGAGCTGAAAGATTCCGTGCCCTCAGAAAGCAAATGAGCGAGAGACGGCAGTATGGATCACGATGAGGTAATGTGTTCATGTTGTTTTAAATAATGACTATTTTAGATGAATAATGGTCATCTGATGATGGTGAAGCAAAGAAAACTTTGTTTTAGTACCGTTCATTCACTTAGGAGTAAACACTGCAGGACTAGTTCACTCCTGTTAAATTGTTTACACATTGCTTGGCAATGCCCTCCTCCCGCGCCACTATCACTCTCCCTTTTAGCTTTTTATTGTTCTTCACTGAATTTTCTTTTTTTCTTAGATGGTTCTGCCCCGTTATCAGCCATTATGACGACACATAACTGTCTCAAACAAGGCTACCCTTCCCTTACCTGGAGGGATAGGCTACTCAAATCGCGTTGCTGCGCTACACTGAAATCTGCGACCAATACGAATATGTGACCATAGAGCCTGCATGCGCAAGGCGAAAATCTGACTTGGTGTGCGACCAGACCAAAGGCATAGAGCTGTTAAGCGGAAGTTGCTTACTTCCGGGGCATGGGACCTATCGGCTCGAAAAATTACAACGGTAGTCAATGGAAAGAAATGTATTATTTTCTGGTCCCAGTCATGAAATGCCTTCGATTACACATATGTTTTGTATGGATTTAGATGGTATTTTTTCGTGCAAAGAATGGAACAATTTAGCGAGTAGAAGCTGGATACGGTCAGGTTTTGTGCAGAGCGCTTTTGTGGACTACAGCTCTTCGCTGCTCTTGACACTTATGATATACGTCACCACCACTGGCACCTGCTTAGCTCAGAAACATGGCTGTGTCTTTAATGCACTTTACCGCCTTCTTTCAATGACAAGACAAAAGTCTTCAGCGTGGCGAAAATCACTACACAAGTGGACATGTGGAGTTTCAATTTCTCGAGTGGGGAGATTGTTGGCGTTGTGCACCCAGCCATTAGCATTAGCATTAGCACTGTCAGTCGAGAAGTGGAGGGAATGTGTTGAGGTGACGTCACAGAGGCGACAAGACTTGTAGTTGTTCTCGTAACATTTTTTCAAAAGCCGTTAGACGAATAATCATACAACATACCGTCAAACTCTTCACATGAAAAATGATCATTTAGACCCATACAAAACATGTATGTAATCCAAGGCATTTAATGACTGGGACCAGAAAATAGTAGATTACTTTCCATAGACTCCCATTCATTTTTTTTCAGCCGATAGGTCCCATGCCCTGTAATTCCGCCACTTCCGCTTAACAGCTCTATTAATAAAAACTATATAACAACTGCTTCCTTTGCACTGATGGTCACGTTTGCTGTTAAAGGTGATTTATGATTATCAGAGGAAAAAATAAGTTGTTTTAAAGATATTTTAAAGTTCCTCGTAGCCACTTTAACCTAAAACATTAGCATTTAAATATATGGAGAGAAAATTGTTTTCTTCTGGCCCTGTCCACGGTACAAGGCTGACTTCAAACTCCTTATAGTGATTGTGCTGATCGTCATCTCCATAAGATAATACACTAACTATGCCTAAGTGCCTCAAACAAACCCACTTAAAAAATACTGAACTATCCCTTTACAGTCTAAATTTAATTTTGAATTGCTGAATTCGGATCAAGAAATGTATCATATATTTATTATTCATTGATCTAACCAGCCAATCAAATACCCATCATGTATAATTTTGATATTAAACTGCAGACAACAGCATGCTTACAACCCCAACTTGCCATGCAGGGAGAAAATACAGAGGAATCAGCATCCTCAATGGTAGCTGTAACCAGCAGAAATATAACACTCATGGGGGCAATTTTCTGCATTGGGCACTTAAACGTTTGATGCTTACAGCATATTTTCCTGACAATACATATGTACTTCTACTTAAGTAACATTTTCACATTTTCACTACAGTTACAATCAAATTTCTAGTACTAAAGACATGCATGATGCATCCTGACTTTTTTTTTTATAGATTTGGAGTCAGTCCTTGTGAAGATTCAGTGAGCACATAGAGTTATGCGGAGAGTGTCCTGTACCTGAGCGTCCTCTTGCTGCCGTTTCAGCTGCTCGAGCATGGCCTGAAACTCTTCCTCCTTCTCGATGGCTTCCTTCATGGTGGCCTGGCTCTGCTCCTCGTAGGACATAGCCACTACAGCCAAGATCAGGTTGATTAGGTAGAAGGAGCCCAGGAATATCACCAGCACAAAAAAGAGCATGTAGGGCTTCCCAGCTACCCGCAACGTCTGGAAGGAAAGAACAACTTTAAAACTGTCTGCTTTTTTTTGCAATACGTGCCATGCCAGTGTCACCTCGGTTGGTTTATCTGGTACAATGTTTACTGTGTAAGTGACAAACTATACATGATTAAATCAGCCAATTTAACAGCCAATGTTGTTTTGCTCTATAAGAAATACCAATGAATAACATTGCTTACTTTTATTTACGAAATGGTTGTCAAATTTGGCTTTGAATATGATTATCTATCAAAAAAAAAAAAATCACTGACTGTCCCATGTCATGCCAGAGAAACACGGACAAAAGAGCTCACAGTCTCAAACAGGTAATGCTACCCAATTACACACACTGCTTAAAAGATTTGCTCGTGGGACCTTTGTTGTATTTCTGTTTGCTTTACTTGCTGATACAACAATGTTGAACGGGAGCCTATTCATTTAGCATTAGGGCCATTCAAGTTGTGTTTTAGTGAGTCACAAAGGGACGTGTCTTTGTTCACTCTGACTAAGATGCACCTGCACTTCATTTAGAGGTTTGTTTGAACACTTAATATTGTAATATGAGAATGTTTTGTCGTTGTCAGAGCCTTTCCTTAACACAGCAAGCCGTGCCTCTTTGTGCATTTAAAGAAGCCAGTATAAGCACACACACAAGATCAAACATTTCATCAACCTGCAACTAAACACGTTCTTCTCACAGGGTCATTGAGCAGTGAGAGGAAAAAGTGAAAATATGGACTTTATAAAGTAATATAACAAGCTGTTACCACCAAACATGGCTTAAAATTCTTATGCATAAAACATCTGACTTATCAATCGCTGATGTGAAGAATCTTTAAACTGTCTTAAAATATAAGTCTAGAAAATGAATTACTCCTGATCCTTTCATTTTGTCCACTAAACAGTGCTGTATGGGTACCTTTAAACATTGGGTGGGAAGCTGTTGATTGTATTTAAACGGTTTGTATTTATGTCAGGTTGATGCAACATTTTCATTCTTTATCAGAGATCATCCTTACCGGTGCAGCCACTTCTGGTAAATATTAAAACACACCTCAGATGGCTGTCTTTAAACACAAAGTTGTCTTCCAAGAAAACATAGCAAGAAACCTGATACACCTTGAAGCACTTCCAGTCTGTCTAATCCCACTGCCTACCTGCTGGTAAAGGTTTTCCCAGTAATCCTGTGTCATCAGTCTAAAAAGAGAGAGGAAGGCCCAGCCAAATGTGTCAAAACTGGTGTAATCATAGTCGGGATTCCTTCCCCCTCTGAAGCAAGAGTACCCCTCTGGACACTGCCTGCAACACAAAGAAAGTCTTTAAGGCTCAGAGCGCCTCATCTCTCCCCCTCTTCACACTATGGCACTATGACATACTATGATAATGCAGAAACAGATGCATTATACAGGGATTATGTTCATCCTATATTGTTTCAAGTTTTCTAGTACAGTAGTTGTAGGAATACTCTTACCCAGCTTCACTGCTATTTCCACAAAGCAATGGATCTCGTTTAGTTGGGAGGTAATAATGATTACCTGATGCGGAAAGAAGAAAAATCTGAGTTTTGCTATCTGTGCTGAGGATTGAACATATCTTAAACAAATAGGATACAAAAATGTTATCGCTAAACAGGATGAATAAAGAAACACTCACAATATGTTGATTGTGATGAATTTCCGTTATCAGGACAGCTTTGAATCGTGACAATCCTGAGTATCCTTACACTTGAAAAAGCTATCTAGTTCCGCTAACGTTCAGTCCTACATTGATTTCCTAATTTATTTGGAATTGCCTCAAGGGGGAGATGAATCTTTCCAGTCTTCCAAACCTCTGGAAAGATTCACCGTGGCTGAAGGCTTGGCTTGCCCAGATTGTTTGATTGTTTTTTACCAAGAAAATATGTATCCTAACTGTGATATATCAAACATATTTGTTTCTTAAGACTACACATTAGATGATCAGATGGAATATATTGCAAGTTTGTTGTATTTGATTTCAATAAATTGTAGAGGAGTACCCAATGAAGTGTTAAGTCAGTGTACATAGAAAGAAAACGTCAATTAAATGACAAGTGGTGGGTGTAAGCTAACCAGTTTAAAGAATATAACCACACCCATAACCAACATATAACCTACCATTCACCATTATATAAGTAAAATAAGTAAAACATGAAATACTCACTTTTGTCGTTGATGTATCCCTCCCAGTCAAAAGTTGTTGCATTGTATGTCCAGTTGGAATGGTCATGGATTGGCCACCGTATGCACTTTTGCTTTAATTGGCCCATAAACAACTGTAACCCTATGAGGGCGAAGACGCTCAAGCAGAAGACGGTGAGGATCATCACATCTGCAAGCTTCTTCACCGACTGGAACAACGCACCGACGATGGTCTTCAGGCCTGCCAGATACAGTATGACTTGTTAATCTGAATAGTCAATTGAAAGACAACTTTCAACATTAACAGAAGGCTTATGCAGACAATACAAGGGATGCCAGTGAGCTTTGTGTTTAAAAGAGCACTCCAAGGATTTAGAAATGCACCTAACATAGGTCTGTTAGACCACATAACTGTTCGTCTAACAATGGACTTTTTATTCCTCATCAAAACCTAGCGCCTAAGTTATCCACAATGCAACTCAAATGCCGGTGAGCTTTATCGAAGATTCAAGGTGATAGTAGCTGTATCACTGAACTGCCAACCTCGAGCAGTGATGTGGAGCTGGCTACATGGTCTGGTTAGGTCACTTCTTTGTAACTCCTCACACCCTGATTTATTTTACATTTTCAAACTTGTAGTCTTCAGATCTGTCCGACAACTTTTTAGATTTGAGGTGTGAGATAAATATCTTTCACCATTGTTCAACGGCAAACAGTAGAAATAATAGGAAAACAGTCAGTATTTACCCCCCACCCATTTCCTTCTTTGACATTGAGGCTCATGCGGTAATCCGACAAAAAAAAAGTAACCAAGGGATATGATCATGCTAGCCTGGCTCCGCCCGCCTACCTACTTCCGGCCAAATTTAATTTTCCCTTCAGTAGTCTGAAATTAAGTACGATGGTCTGGTAGCACCAGGCTATGATCATGCATGGCATTGATGATCCACATGAAACAACATTGGGACACACCCACAAAAACATTGCACAACGATGTGCTTTCATTTACCATAAGCAAAGAGGAGGTAATTGCGGTTAAGGAATAGTCAAGCATTCGTGCATGAAACAGGAGAAGTAAATAAAAAAGAATAAAAAAAAACATAAGGAAATGGCACAAAGTAACTATGCAAATATATTGTTCTCCTGTAGGAACATTCAATATTTAATTTTGTTTCCTAAATATTCTTACAGTTGCTACATTTTACATGTAATGAGAGTCGACCCAGGAATGGATCCATTTAAGACCCGAAGACATGCCCATTTTAACAAGCTCTCACATGTAATGCCCAAAATATGTTTAAATGATTGTGGATGTTCAGATTGCTGATACAAGGGAGCATCCCATGGACAATGTCATGACAGTTGCAGGAGAGAAAATAACTGGAGCAGGGGAGGTTGAGGGGCAGCAGGAGAAAATGGTGCAAGAGGCTAACTAAGATGAACTCGCTCCTACTGCTTACCTGGGATAACTGAAATAGCTTTAAAAGCTCTCAGCACTCTGAATGTGCGAATTGCTGAGAAATTGCCAAGGTTTACAAACTCTGTAACATACCTGCAGGAAAACAAAACATTGGCTGAGACAGCAGTACATGTAACATAGAGTGAAGCCAACCAGGTTAGATAAAAAAAAAGACAACACGAGTACATTTAGTACATACAGTATCATGTGAAGTAGTCAAACTGTATAAAATGAGGCATGCACATCAGTGAAGGCGGAATGACAATGAGGTCACTGTGATGAGCAGAGCAATAATATTTTCACCAACTCCCAAGGTATTCAAGCTTTACGGATGGTGATATTCTAGGAAATTAAATAAAACTATAATATAGTTATAAATAAAATAATGTACACATTTGTGAGCTGTAAATACTGTATATGTCTTCAGTAAAAACGAGTAGGTTTTGTAGCTAGAAGGGAAGGGAAATCAGAGAGTACTTAGAGGAATTCTAATGCATCATTGGATTTGAAAAATATAGAATAACCTACCTTACCCTTTCAAACCTAAACATGTATTTTGAACTAAATTATAACGTGTGATATAGATGTAAGATGTTGAGTGATTTGTTACAAAAAAAGAAAAAACCAGTGAAACAAATAAAACAACTTGTTTGTTGTATGCTCATGCGCTTTCAACACAGGCTCTATACTAACAAACCTTTGGGGAAAAACTGTAACAACTCTTAAAGCATTATTTGTGATAACTCGACGTGTGGAAACTACTTACGCCATGACAATCACACTGAAATCCAGCCAGTTCCAGGGGTCTCTTAGAAATGTGAACTTTCCTATGCAGAACCCTCGAGCTAAAATTTTTGTGAGGGATTCAAAAGTATAGATTGCAGTAAATGTGTACCTGTTGGAAGAAAAACGTAATTGTTAAACTAAACTGCAGTTTCACTAAACGAGTGGTTCATAGATCCTAATTACGTGATATGATGTGCAATTCTTGGGAAACTTACTCTACATTCTTTGCCCAATCAGGCGGTTTAGGCATTGTCATAAATGCACAGTTGGCAAGGATAGTGCACATGATCACCACACTGAACAATTTGCAGGCAGTTGTCAAGGAAGCAATTTAGTATATTGGGAAATGAACACCTGTTTTTGTATAATTCATCATGTGTCATGCAGGTTAGCAATACAAACCATTCACCCTTCACAAATATAGGGTAGGAACCACAAATTCACTCTGGGCTCACCATAAACATGATTCATGCTGATCAGATGAATATGTTGATAAAAGGATATCTGTGCACCAAAATCCTAATTGATATTCTTCTGAGAAGGTTGAAGGGGCTCAGGAGGTACAAGGCAGGAGCGGCGTTGAAGCGGTAGATGAAATTTCCTTTGTTTACCACTATGAAAGTCTGTCAGAAAAAGAGAGGGATGTAGAAAATACTCTTAATCCTGTTTGGCTGACCTCATTACAGTTCACAAACATAATAAATGACCGCATCATAGGGTTACCTACAACGACTTATCAAAGGCACTACGAATTACAGCACAGATTTCAGCAAACAAATTGCTAATCACATTTTGTTTATTGCCGATGACACTCATATTGTCTTCTTGTCATCTGACAGCCATCAAAGCCACTGGCTAGATGATGATGACACTACCATGATTGATAACACTGCTATGATTGGCTATACTCCAACCTCTCTAAGAATATTAGACCACAAATGAATACCTACTGTATGTCTGCAACTTTGTGCTTGACCTTTAAAGCAGAAGTTTTAATGGATCAAATTTGAAACAATTTGAACAATTTGAAATCAGGATTCTACTACTTTTCTGCCTTGAGACTTCAGGAAATCAAGCAAACTTACTTTCTGGTTACAGTAGAAGGGATCCAGGTCCTCCAGCGGTATCGACACCAAGCCTTTGGGAACATCCCCGTACAGAAGTGGAAGGGATTTGCCCGCCTCCAGGTCACTGCTGGGCTTGACATTATCCTCATTGTCGCCTTTTCTCTTCTCTCCCTTGGGCTTCTTGGCGTTCTCCTCTGCGATCCGTCTCTCGATGGCTTTGAGGGACTCACGGCAAAAGGGACGGAAGCTGTCTGGACCTGGTGGTACAAGCAGCTGTGCCATCTTTTCATCCTGCTCCTTCAGAGTAAACAGCTAGCCTCCAACATAGAAAAGGTCTGAGGAGAATTAACAAGGACACAAGGCTCTGGTTAGAGGCAGACAAAACTAAAAGTATACTATATATTTTGAAGTTATATCTTTCTTGATCTTTATCATGGAATTTTACTTTATTGGAAATAATTATTCAAAGTATGCCTGGCAGCACACTTCTATTGGCAAATTAAAACTGATTTAAATGGAGATGAGAGGAAGGTGGGTGTGGTTCTGTTCAGGAAGTGGCGGGCTATAATGAGCCTAGACATGGCTGTTAAACATAAATTCCTGCCAGCTGTGGTAAAATTAGATCTAATTATCTGCTCCCCTGTAGATAAAATTACGATTCGACGTGACAATGATCAATTCCAGGTGAGACTCTTGCTCCTCTCCTCCATCCCTCAAAATGAAAAGGGCCCACTTTTCCCCTCGGAGCCTGAGGGGTGGGAGGAAAAGATTCATCCTGCTAATAGGCCTGACTGGTATGATGTGTTAGGCAGACCTATGCTGTATTAAATATGAATGCACTACAGTCTGCACTGCATCTCTCCGGGTGCCCTGTCACTGAGAGCTTTTCCCTCATCTGAATGTGAACAGTGTAATAGAATACTTCCACACATAGGCCTGTGACGCAAGAAAATCTATCAGAAACACACTGGTCAATCAACTGCCCACAGCACCGGGTTGCACATGTGTGACGTAATTGCGAAAACAAAGGGAGGTCCACCTACAAAAAAAAGAGTTGACTTTTTATGTGTCTGTGGACATTCCGTTCTGGTCTACTTAAATTAGCGTCTTGAATGAAAACAGTGGGAGTTTGATCAGAGGACTTTGGTATTCAACAATATCAGCATCTGTTGTACAAAGCAGTGCAAATCAAGAGCATTAACATTGCTTCTGGTTGTTGAATGACTTCCTGTTTTCCTCTCCCAGAGAGAAGATCATTTGCACATGTGCATCAGTGATGATGCCATCTTTGAACAGAAAGATGACTGGATTGCTGAACTAATCAAATGTTCATGAGGAATAAAAGCCAAGATCTTTGTAGTAGTCATTGTGTGTATAGACCTGGTCACAACCTCTATGTCAGACCAAAGGCACTGTTCTCATATAGACACTTTGAATAACATTTGTTTCTATTCTATTACAAAATAAGCCAAAACCCATCTCCATCCCAGACACACCACTGCAATGAAAATCATGCTTTTTAACGTTACATTTTCACTAAATAAAAGTAAATCATTCAGGACCAGTGTTTCAATCATCACATTTCACACAAAATGCTGGTCAAGGTTTTTCATTAAAGGACTGTATTCTACAGCTGAGTGAACATTATAGGAGATAAAAACATTTTACTGGCTTTATAAGTGGAGCAATGTGCTTCACATATGCACAGTTTAATGGACGATACTGTTCATAACACAACTACTTTGCTCTGCTGTGCAGTGGCCTTTATGAGTGGAAAAAGTGTGATAAGTGTACATAAGATCACAGTTCAGTGTTAAAAAAGAGCACCACATACTGTTTACATAGTGTATAGTGCAGTAAGTACTGAGTACATAGCTTTCTTCAGCATCAAATGCATTGTTTATGTCCCTCTGATGTGCAATGATCTTAAAGACAACAGTATCTCCATATTGCGGTACTATAAGTATAACCCAACACTTTTTAGAGGAACAGAATATAGTTTTGGTTAAAAGGAACAAACAATTGAAAACAAGCATTGGAACAAAAGTGTGATAACTATCTGAAACCGTAAAATAAAATATACCTTGATTTGATTTCGAGCTAACAAGGTCAACCAGCAGTGACTAACCTCTAAAGAGTTATGCATCATTCTGTCAATCCGTTCCCAACTCATTACACATAACTTGAGATATGGGCTGCCACTTTGAAGCTTCAAATAGGCCCACTTCAATTTATCTGCAACCTGTCGGCATCATGACCTCACACTGACTAACCTAAAATGGGTACATTTGTTTCCCTCAACTCTTGTGGAACAGAACGTCAACACATTAGTTTTGGTATTTTTGGTGGTTGCACCCCACAGCACTCCACAAAGCACTCATTAGGGTCCTGCTTCTGCCTTCAGAATGTTGTCGTTGACGCTGTTAATTAATTATTGAAAGCAGACTTAGAGCATGTATGTGAACTAAGCATGAGGAAATAAAGACAGGCAGTCAAGAAGAGAGACATGGAATGTGGTACGATATTTCAGCAGAATCAGCTTTAGCAGTTTTCAAATTGCCCAGTGGCAGCTGCCATTGACAATGCTTTTGTCACACAAAAGAAAATCGGTGCGGGTGGGTTTTTTGGGATCGGGGATAAGGATGAGTTCACACTTTTTGAACTCACTTTGTCTCCATATAATATTCACATGTCCAGTATGTATAGTTAAAGAGTTACTTGATGTAATCAATCCTCCTCTCTATACTATCTTTGATAAGGTTGTATTTTGTGATACATAAAAAGTGTGGGTGTTCAGCAACATCACACACAATGGCTTGGTTTTGGCCAATCCTTGCCTGTTTGGTTACGCTGACCACCTGAACAGTACAACAACTAAGCTGAAGGAGTGTAACAAAGGCAACTCAGTTGGAGAGTTAGAGATAAGTGGGATGACTTTCATCCATGAGTAGGATCTGAAAAAATATATCCGTTCAACGTAAATACACAGAGTGATCACAGTTCACCATCTGTGGACTCCTAAGGGACAGACACACTCAGAACTCCTAAGTGCCCACTACTAATGCCTGACGCCGCCTCTTATAGACCACAGGACACAGAATCAGATCTTGCTAGTTCAGGGCGTTGGCATGATAGCTGGTGATGAGGAGCTGTCAACATAGTTCTCTGGAATTAATTCATGTTTTGTTGTTTTTTATCATCTCTGCCGGGCCGGCTATGCTGTGTATGTGCAGTCTCTGGATAGAAAAGCAAACAGAACAGTCTAATCTCTAATTGACAGCAATCTAATAATGATGTTGACAGTCATGCGAGCAGGAAGTCGTCAAGATGGAGTGTGGGCTCATAATTGCTGCAATGCCCATTAACTTTTACATTGTAAGCCTACAATTTGCAATCTAGGCTTTGTCTCTGTATGATTTGCAAAAAATGGATCAATCACTTTTTTTCCATGCAGCCCTTCCAACCACATGTAGACTACTATCATTGCAAATGTCAATTCGCAACAATAAATTAATATGATAGAATATAATACAAACAGTCAACCCCATATTGTCAAGTGTGACACCTGTCAGGCACACTTCTTTAAACATTTAATATTTCCATTAAAGGGAAACCACTCCATGCTGAACAGACACACTACGATAGGCAGACCGATAGATAGAATAAAAAAATAAATAGCATACATTTATTTTCAGCCACAGACTTTCATAAATCCTTCACGGAAATAAACGAACTTTTCAGTGTATATTGGATACATTTTCTTTAGAGAAAAAATCACTGAGATACAACTTTAACAGATTCTGTTAACTCACCGTCAGTTTTCCATCCACGACAGATGAACAATATAAAAAGAATATGGAGTAGAAGAGCTTCTCCGTGTTTAAAAGGTTGTGTAGAATAAAACCTGTAAGGTTAGAGTTGTTGTGACGCTTCTCCCAGCGCAGAACTGGTAATTTCCAGGGTTTCGAGAGAGCGCCTATTTCATCCGCCCCTCGAGCGGCAGAGTCAGAGCACTGTGTTGCTGCGCTTCCGGATGTTCTGAATCCTGGGTACCAAGTGAGGGCAGAGACGCCAGAATGGCTGTTGAGATAATACTGTGGTGGACATTATGGTGCAGAGGTGTCTGGAACGCAGATGTTTGCAATCCGGCGGGTATCAGAAACTAAAAGCTTAAGTCACAACAATGGGATCAGTTCGTGTGTGTGTGTGTGTGTGTGTGTGTGTGTGTGTGTGTGTGTGTGTGTGTGTGTGTGGAGGGGTTCAGTTTAGTCCAGGTTAGTTTTTTGTTTGTTTTTCAAGCCTATTCAATTATTTTAATCATGCCACCAGCTGTGTGAACGACAGTCAGTGAGAAAACACCATGTCAGATTGCAAGATAACCTAAAGGTGAGACGGTCTATATTTATATTAATTTTAATTTTATTTTGTGAAGTAGGGTTGGTGTTCGGACGGTAGCTTAAGCCAGGACATTTACTCTGAGTCTGATGCCATCTGGTGGACACATACAGCATTGCAAGGAAACATTTCTAAACGTCTTTGAATTGTACCAACAGTAGTTTTTTAAAAGCACATCAGAGGCACCCAATATCAATACAAATATACTTTAGAATGTATAAACTTTAACATTTTCTTACATATAAGTGTATATATATATATACATATATATATATATATATATATATATATATATATATATATATATATATATATATATATATATATATTATTTCTGGAAAAGTAGGCTTACAAAAGTATACATTTGCCGTCATATTCTTGATTCTGCTGTGGTGGCCACTGTTTTCTCTGCAACTTGAACATAGTTTATTATTGTAGGATAAAAACAGAAAGAGACTGCCATAAAATTAGACAATAGTTAGGTCAATTTGACAATTCCAAACATGAGAAAGTTCTCTATTTTTTCTTATTGTACGCTATATCTCAAATTACTTTCTTATTCTCTAATCTTTCCATCCCTGAACAAAGGCGTCTTTTTTATAGTCACATTCACAGTAAAATCCCCAAATCATTTAATTCCTCATTTGCATCAATGCGTTATCACATATTTTGGCATCAAGTTTCAAAGTGTAACCTGTTTCCCAGAAGTTAGAATTATAGTAATGCAAATAGGCTGTATGAACAAGTTAGTATTTACAAGTTAGTATTTACACCAGCTTGATCTGCATAGCATTATAATATACACTCACTAATGGGTTAATGTTTTCCCTTTTTCTTCATAACTCGATTTAATTCATTCGGTCATTATGACATTTTAGGAACAGATATCTCAAATTGGATCGAAGGAGCCTATCTAAATGGCCATTCACCAGGAAGTAGGGAGGTTTTCTTTCTTTTTCTTTCTTTGTAGCCTATATATCTTCCGTTGATTTGATTATTGGTAATTTGGTAGGGCGCCCCCTAAAATCAATTTGAGGTCCTCGATGAAGCACTGATGTCACAATCAAAGAAAAACAACATTTCTAGGCACCAAAATAACTTGACTGTTGATACAAACGATTGTATTTTTCGTTAAAAAGTAAGTTATTGAACTTAACCATTCATTGTAACTAAGTAGGCTACAACATTTTATTTAGTTTTTTTAATTATAATTTGTATTTGGCAACTAAAACTCCCGGTCACTTAAAAATACTATCAATCTCCAGAGGAGAAATTTAGACTTTTGCTGATAATAAAATTGTACCGAGAACGTTGATGGTGCCACGTCATGGACTCATGCTTCCATTGATATTACTGTAATCAGCGTGCAATACCTTACCTATTTGCTTTTCGGTTAATAATAGGGGAGCCCGGGGCTGGTTGGCACACTTTTTACTCACTGCCGTATTTCTCTGGCATAATTTTTATTTCAATATTCTAACCAGCAGAATATGAAAGGTTTAAGTCTCAGCTATACATGATTATGTTTTAATTGTTCACACATATTTTGCAAAATAAGATGGTATATGATTAAAGCAATGTTGCGCATGTGTGCCAACCAGCCCCATCGTGGGGCTGGTTGGCACACGTTAGGGGGCTGGTTGGCACACTGTTAAAATGTGACACTTAAAAAGAATTAAACAACCAAATTAAAAGTTTGATCATTTAATTTAACCAATAAACAGTAAACATGAACATTTAATAGATTATCAGCCCATATTTTAGAACCAAACAACAATTTGAAGCAACATATCAGTAGGACTATCGTTTCGTTTGTTTGCCCTAATGTGTCAGAAGTCTATTTATTAACAAAATAAAATAATATACCTACTATGAGTGCTTTGTGTGTTTGTGAAAGGTAAAATGAGCAACCGCTAGCTGTCAAGATAGAAAATATTAATTTGATTAGCATTTATTTACAAATATTATACAATATTATTAATTCCGATTACATTTCAAATTGCAATTTTATCCTTATAGGGTAGGAATAATAATAAAAAAACATATATAGGCCTAGTAATACAAATAACAAGAAGGTTTTAAAACTAAGGCCTATTTTTACCTAAGGATTACAAATCAGAAATAACAATTTTGTATGAGGTCAGGGGTCACACAATTTTTTAAAGGGACATTAACCACAAAAGCCATAGTATCCCCGAAACACATTAACAAAAACACACACAGACAGACTTGTAGCCTATACACACATAAGGAAACAAATATACCTTCATATATAATAGCCTACATGGCTTACCATAATTTTTTTACAGTATTTGTTATGTGCCAACCAGCCCCCAAATCAGTGTGCCAACCAGCCCCGCTCACATTTTAACCAAATTTGAGATGAAATTGTATAAGCCAACTAGCATTCCTCATCACAGACTATGAAATCTTACATTAAAATGTAGCTGTTTCTCATGTTTATAAACTAGTTATAACACATTTACAATATCTCCAACTTTCACAGTTTTATTATATGTTTAGTCAAAAGACCACTTTTTTACTTTCGCAACTATAAAATGGAAATTTTACCCTCGCCAAAAAAGTTAGTTACTTTCACATGTTTTAACATAGTAGATGAGTGCAAGTAAAGAAAACAGACATTTTGATGTAAATTTTTTGTTTCTGTGACCTTCCAAGGACCAGAAAATAGGTGTGTGCCAACCTGCCCCATGTGCCAACCAGCCCCGGGCTCCCCTAACTCTACCGTACAAGAACAGAAAAACACGTGCGTAAATCGCGCTCAGAACCTCTTTCAATTTGGAGACAAACGTATCGATGACGATTAAATATGATACATTTTAACAACGGAGAATGTTCGAGTGTATTGAGAGACTCTGTCTAAACTTCCTCATCAATGAAAATCTCTGTAGAAGTAATGACATATAACCGGCCAGGGGCGCTGTTGAGATGTATTCAAGGATAGAGCTGAGAAAAATGTATAGACTTTTTTTTTCTTTTACTAACTTCGCCTAATTCAGTCACACCACAAACGTTTGAGTATAAAACACACAAGAGACGTGGACAAAGAGGAACCAAATCAGCGTCCAGCAGGTGCTCAACATGGCTCAGAAGGTACGTCTAAAATGATGTGTCTGTCGCAGGACATAAACAAACAGACTGTTAGTTTATTGTTGTTTTTACTTACTACACTGTGTTCCTGTTTTCCAGCCAAACGCTGAAGAAAGTGGAACATTAATTCCTTCCCAAAAAGATGCCAGAAAGTCAAGAAACGCAATGATATCTGCGTCTTTTAATTTTATCAATTCCATTATAGGATCTGGAATCATAGGTAAATGCTCACTTCGCAATTCAAGTAGTCCTCTCTGTAAATTGACTAACAACACATATTCATTAAATTGTATGCAATCAATTATATGAATTATGAATCATTGCCTTTGGAATATGTTTTTCAAACTCTTAATCTTGAGAGGATACGGTAAAATAATCAGCTGCATTTGCTAATTTTTGTGCAACAAGGAGAAGCTTTCATACCGTTCCAGCCTGCGGTGGTAAAGCCTCCGTATCATATGACTAGCGCCTGTTGCCCCCATTCTCCCCATTAACTCCTTCATTCTCACAAATTGACCGGGTCCATTATGCAGCGTCACAAAACCACAAAAGAGCACAGACTCGGCATAGCATGTTCAGACTATATAGTTACTTTTTTTTAAATAAATTAATTGCACTTAAAAAGTGAAAATTCATTTTATCAAGGGTAAAAATATATTCTGTCTGCAAATGAGTGAAAAGCAATTACTTAGTAATACGTATTAATCATACTAATCCATACTTCTCTTGTTTCTTGCCATACTAATGCACCTTATTGTGTCTTACAGTAACACAATGTATTTTTGGTTGTGTCTTTCGTCTTAATTGTGCTCTATATCTTTGTGCTTTCTTGAGATCGTTTATTATTTTATTGAATTATTTAGCTGCAGTTATGTGTACACACCGTGTTTATTGATTTGTTTTATTCATTTCATGTGTCCAGGTTTACCATATGCACTGAGCCAAGCGGGCCTCCCCTTTGGCCTTCTGCTATTGATAGTTGTAGGGTTAATCACAGGTGAGTATGTTGAAGGTGTCATTATGAAAATGGAAATGTGAACTCGCCAAACGAACAAACTAAAAACATTATGTTTGCATTTCATGGCAGATTACTCAATCATCTTACTAATCAAAGGAGGCAACCTATCAGGGACAAACAGTTATCAGTCACTGATGAAAAGCACATTCGGTTTCCCCGGATTTCTGATTTTATCTGTGCTGCAGTTCCTTTATCCTTTCATTGGTAAGTTTTTTAATGTTTTGAAAGGAGTTCACTTCAAATTAAACCATTGCATATACTGTAGCATTTAATGTATAATTCCCAGCATGGTCTGGCAAATAGTCTTATTCCATTTATTCCATTCTATCCTGCTTTTGCTATTTATTTTCTATTGTCCTCCATTTTCTCTCTCAGCCATGATCAGTTACAACATCACAACAGGCGACACACTGACCAAAGTATTTCAGAGAATACCAGGAGGTATGATAACAGTTAATCAAACACTGCATGTACAATAAATGAAGTTCCTACATTGAAACCTATACAGTGCACTTCTTGGATAGTTCAAATGCTTCAAATGACTCATTACTGTTGTCATGTATTGTGTTTGCAGTTGGTCCGGATCACATACTTGCAGAGCGCCACTTTGTGATCTTGCTGACCACCATTGCATTCACGCTGCCTCTGTCACTATATCGAAACGTAGAGAGACTTGGGAAGGTACGTACATCTGGTGATTGCACAGTTGTCAGTGTCATAAAGTGATTTCAAAGCTGCCTGTAAAACATCTGTGTGTGTTACCAGGTGTCCTTCCTGTCAATGGTGCTGACATTTACCATCGTCATCATTGTAATCATCAAAGCAGCAACCCTTGGACCCCAAATGTATGAATGTATATTCTGTTACCATAGTGATTTTAATCAAATTTGTGCATGAAACATGGGGTTATTTTATTTTTTCTTACTGAATACCTACCAACATTTTCGTATACAAACATAATCATGTGCTTTTGTGTTACGTGGTGACTAAATATGAATTTCACTCTCTCTCTCTAGCCCCCCTACAGAGAATGCATGGGCTTTTGCAAAGTGGAATGCAATGCAGGCAGTTGGTGTCATGTCTTTTGGTGAGTTGATATTGATTCTGATGATGACGGAGATTGGCACCCCGTCTAAATATTTGTTCTACCTTTGGTAAATAACTGCGCAACATCTCAAAAAGAATGTCTGTTGTCATCCCCCGTTTGAGTATGACGCTGTCCAGCAGTGCAACCTGAGGTCTGGGTCTTTTTCAGTCCACCAAGACCTTAACACACATTTCAGGATTATGTAAAGGAGGCTGTTTAGACGGGGATGTGCACACTCTTAGGAAAATATAGTGCTGTGAAGTCTGGTTTAAGGCAGGCACAGTTGGCAGTCTCTCACAGTCTCAAAGGGGGTACATTTTGCTCAATGTACCATTGAATCCAATCTCAAGTGAGGAAAGAGAGCCTCTTGGTTCATACAACAAGAAAACTACAACAAGGACATATTGTAGGCCAATATTCAAGTGTGTGCAAAGGTTCAGTCTATGCCTAATGCTCTAGTTGTACATGTATACTGAGATTCAAAAGGAGTTTTAAAGTCGAAGCAAATCATCAGAGGGCTTAAAGCTGTCGTTATTATGAGATGTGATTTCATTTTGTGTGTTGATGAAACTCTTGCATGTGTGCCCCTATGTGTGTCTATAGCCTTTATATGCCACCACAACAGCTTTCTTATCTATGGTTCCTTGGAGCAGCCCACGCTGGCTAACTGGTCTCGGGTCACCCACGTGTCTGTAGGCTCTGCACTGATAATCAGTGCCGCATTTGCTGTGGCCGGCTATACCACCTTCACCGGCTACACACAAGGTATCAGTGTTGAACTTCACGCCACTTGTTGTTGTTGATTTTCTAAGATCACAAATGTCTTGTCTTATTTTTTATCTTGTTTTTCCACTCTTCCAGGAGATGTTTTTGAGAACTACTGCCGAAATGATAACCTGGCAACATTTGGTCGCTTCTGTTTTGGCCTCAGCATAATAACCACATTTCCACTGGAGTGTTTTGTGACACGAGAGGTAAGTGATACGTTCTCATGCGCCGAACCAAAGAATTTATCAGTTAAACGTTTGCATATGTGAGGGGAAAGTGGTACTGGGAGGATTTGAGCTTTTTGTAACAATATGAGCAGAAAGGGGAAGCTTGGCACTTTACACCCAATTTGCTCCCGCAGAGCTGCTCAGTGGGTAACATTAAACAATGTCAGCTGTAGAGGCTTGTCACTACTTGGCCCTGCACGGGTTGTGTGTGTGTGTGTGTGTGTGTGTGTGTGTGTGTGTGTGTGTGTTTGTCCGTGTGTGTGCGTGTGTGCATGTGGGTGTGTTATCCTAACTCAAACTTGCAAAAACAATGCATAATGGAATACTATTATTTAGCAGAAACTACATTTAAGGAAAAACCATTAATTTTCATCTATTCGTGTTTGTGCTCTCAGGTGGTGTCCAATGTCATTTGCAGCAGGGATCTTTCAAAAGCTGAACATGTGGCCATCACGTTGCTCATAGTTGCATGTTGCACAGCGATGTCTTTGGCCTACGACTGTCTGGGAGTTGTGTTGATGCTGAACGTTAGTCATGTTTACTCATCAAGTCCACTACCTACCTACGTTCATTTGAGGTTATTGTGTATGTATTATGTATGAGTGTTTGTTTTGCCTGAATGGTTTTCTTCTCTGCTACCCTCCAGGGTGTCCTGAGTGCCACACCTCTCATCTTCATCATTCCATCTGCGTGCTACCTCAAACTCTCCTCCGGCCGCTGGTTCCACAGTGAAAACCTGATACCCATCCTCTTGATATTGATCGGCTTGTTTGTCATGATCACCGGTTTGACCATGGGGGTCCTCTACCCTCAGGACTGTTCACATGGTGTGGAGATGTTCTACTGTGCAGACGCCAATGTAACCAGCACTGTAGCGCCTGTATGAAATATGTGAACATCCGCCATTATTTAATCGTCTAAAACTTTTTTTCTTCTTCTTTTTTAAACCTATAGGGCAAACATGTTTTGTACATGGACAGCCCTGTTCATTTACTTATATGTACTAGATCTGGTGCCCTCTTTCCTAGTACATGCCATAATCTCCTTGTTCCAGTTAAGAGAAATTGTAATTTGACACAATGCAATTATATTTCTGAAACTAGTGTGTTTCCGACTTTGTGGCCACAGTTATGGGAATATATTTTCTTCTTTGAACATGTCAAGCCAGGGAACATAAAGAAATGTGATTGAGAAGAACTTAAGAAGCCTTCACAGAGCCCTGGCACATCTAAAATGGACTAGAATGGTGACTCTGAACTAGGCCTTATTGGCAAACATCAGTGGCCTACATCATTTAATGTTCTTATGGCTAAATAGGAGCTCATTGCTGCATCAAGGTTCCACAAAGTTTGCTCAAGCCTTCAGAAAAGAGATGTTAATGCCCATGGTTAAACAATGAGTTGTTTGGCAATCACATGTTATGTGGGTGTAATGTTGAGGTTTTCCACTTACTTATGGAACAGTCTGTCTTGACATCTATGATTCTGCATTATTTGCATTAAAGATAATGGCAATTGAACTCGTTTCCCAATCCAGCCACACGATGTCCCTGTAGACAAATGAAGCATTTATTAAAAGGAAGAAGGCTACAAAACAACAACGCAGATGTTTTCGACACGACTTATTTCAAAGTAAAATGAGTGGATGTGTTTGTGTTACTTTTGAATGAATGGGGTATGTTCGGTGCTTGTGTTTTCTTGCCCTTGCATGTAAAGTTGAACACGCTACAGTTAAGCGCAACGGCTCCCTGGAGGGAAGGTAAACTGGATCTTGAGAGACGCCCCTCTTCTCTTGACACAGCTAAATGTTGCGATGCTGGGTCTTGGCTGCACGGAGGACAGCTGGCACGGTTAACGCTGTAAAAGGGTGACAATATGATTTTGATAGCCTACTTCTGCGTTGTTTAAAAGGAGGAGATACATAGTTTACCACACTGGAGTGGTTTGCGCAAAAAAAGACGCTAGTCACGGAACTTCAGAGCGTAATCATGGATCATTTATCCAAACAAAACATTTTTGTTGCAGTCCACAACTGTTAGGCTACCTTTTTTTGGAGACAGATGGAAGTTGACCAACTATATTCATGGTAAGAGACATGTTTGATACATTATTTCACTCGTGGGTTCCGTTTCCCAGTGAAAAGAAGGGAAAACAACGGTGC
Source organism: Hyperoplus immaculatus (assembly GCA_949357725.1). Taxonomy (NCBI): domain Eukaryota; kingdom Metazoa; phylum Chordata; class Actinopteri; order Uranoscopiformes; family Ammodytidae; genus Hyperoplus; species Hyperoplus immaculatus. Next base: position 17,667,299 of record OX442361.1, on the reverse strand, counting down.
ATATGATTGAAAAGCTCATGACCTCATATGGGATTCGCCCATATGCAGGATTTGCCCGTTTGAATCACTTGAAAGCAGCAGGTTTAGACGAGCCTTTGCAACAAATGAGCATGTAAACTCTTACTGAAAATGAATTGTGCTTTTTGTTTGTGTTTGACCAGTCCGCGGGATTTTGTTAGACCAATGAGTTTGGTCATGGATGATCATGGATCCCAGCCCCATCCACGGAGCTCCGGTCTGAGGTATGTAGAACTGTCATTCCTTATTATCAGCTGGCTGTCACATCGGTGTCTTTTATTTGCCAATGACAGAGACAATCCATAAAACTATAAGAAGACCATGTGTATTCAATAGTCTATTCAGTGGAGATTAGGAAATATTAGTCATAATGTTTTTCTTTTTTTTAACTGACCCAAACCTCCCTGACCCTCATATTTTTTATGTTTAGAAAATAAAAGTGAAAAACAAATAGGCTACAGCATGACACATAAAAACAAATGCCTTAAAAATGCTGTCTCAATTATGCTGACAAACTGCTTACTGAAGCAAACTGTTTAAGGTGTTGAGTAGCTATAATGCCACCTTTTGTAGATGCATCGGATTCTGCATAACCAACTTTCAACTAACATTCCTTTCACTCAGTACATCTTGGGGAAGTTGCAGTTGTTGCAGACGTTTCAACCTTTGAACTCTCCTCATTTCCTGCCCTCCGAGTTTTCACTGAGAAACTGCCTTGACCATATGTAGGGGTCATGGGAAGTATTTAGCAGGGGAAAACGTTCTGCCTCCACTGTCTCTGTGATGAGCCCGAGGGTCGTTTTTCTTGTGGAAATCATTCTTTCATTGCGCCTTGAAATTGATATTCTATAAAATACTGATTGGTCATGTGCAAAAGTCAAAGAAAATTACTGTGAGAGTATATATGACATGATGGAATTTCCCATCATCTTTAGTTCAGGGGGACTAGGGTGATGATGATGATGTCAGCTGCTTGTATTCCAGTGGTTGGAATCATTAAAGTTTCCAGAGCTTTTTCTTTTTCTTTTTTCTTTTTATTTATACAGTGACTATTTGTTCCTTTGGCATTTGGAGATCTGCTGAGTTTTTGAGATGTTAAATTAGAGGTGAGATGGAGAATTTGAATATATTACAGTTTCCAATCCAGTATTCCATAAGAGCTATATTATGCACAGTTTCCAGTTGTCCTGCCCTGCATGCTGTAATCTCCCATTTTTAAAAATAGCATTCAGACACATCATATGCTGTTAAAACACACACACACACACACACACACACACACTCACACTCACACTCACACTCTTGGTCCAACTTGAATTCATATTTCAAAAGGATTGTGTAATCTGGGAGCACGGCCACGCTGGCTGGCTACAGAGAGCAGCAGACTTAAATATCTCTGTGGATTGACTATTATTTGGAAAAGTAAACCGCACCGCTCCATTAACTGCTGGGGAGTGTTGGGGAAAAGCATATGTTCCCTGTCTTTTTTTGTGGCTTCTTAAATTTGGAACCATTAAACCGCTGCTTCTCACTTTTTCAGAGGCAGTCCTATGAGAAGATTTCCCTCTAACCCCCCAACAGCTATACACTGCATCTGTTATCCAAATACAGAGCCTGTCAGTATCACTGGGCAGAGACATTGCTAGCACAGAAAAGACATATGATGCATTTGCCTTTTTTCAACCAAGTTAGTTTAATAAAAAAAAAACCTTTATTGTTGTTTTATTCTTTATCATGAATCTGCATGCGGCAGATTCATGTGTTCATACTCTTAACAGGACACTGCTTGGAGTAGGTCCTGCTAATTAGACACACCTTAAACCATGATCTCACATGGCTGGCTCTCCTCAGGGCAGAATGTGGAATTAGTTAAGGTATTGTGAATCCACACAGCTGTTTCCCTGACATGCAGGCAGTCCAAGGGCACAGCTGCTCACATGAGTCTACAGATGAAAAGGATGGCAAGAATGACTTGTCGAAACAAGTCAACATGTCGAGTTGAAACGTAGTGACACTCGCTTGTTTTTGCTGTGGTCTTTAAGGTGAAATCAGCGATTCTGGTGAATGCTTGTTGTCAAAATCACCTACAGAGCCTGGGTGGTGTATTAGCATTGGAATTATTTTCAGAGCACACACACAGTACTGACAGGTAGCATATCGCCAGGAGATATTCACTGATTTTGATAAAAAGTGATTTTGACAAAAAGCCTTCTCTGGAATCGCTGACTCCACCTTTTACAACTCACAACTACTATGTGATAAACTTTCAGAACACCTCCTCCATTACACTAAAGCACCAACGCTGCGGGATCTCCTCACAGTCATCCTCAGAGGACAACAAGGCTTTCTTCTCTCAGGAAAATGTATGATTTGGTCTGCAGCATGCTGCCCTCTGGAAGCCCACTCAGATCTTCTGTGCTCGCAAATAAAGATAAAGGGCGTCATTCAAACATATCCACCCACTTGATGTAATAAAGCAGGAGGCAAATGACAATTAAGGCCCAGTGATCTGGTCCTGGCAATGAGCTGGTGCGCCTCTGAATACTGTGTCATCTCCAAATGCTTTCTGCCTCACAGGGCTTAAACAGACAATATGGCTGACGTCCAGGGAGCGGGGCATAATGGCTCTTCTTTGTCAGCACACTGAAGCCAACGCATTGACCGTAAATGCCAGTAAATACTTCTAACTGGACAGTCATGAACTAAAACCAAGTTTGTTTATCGTAGCAAATGATTCTTTTTATCTCTAAAGTACATTATGATTATCTGCTTGTATAACACCGGTGCTGTACACATCAGCCTGTTTTAAGTCGATTTTCTGCACAGATTGTGCCTGGACTTTGGCTAAAGATAGTGTACTCCCTTCTCTCTTTCTGCTATGCACTCTTCCAGGCCATAACAGTTGGATGCCTCCCACTCTCAGCCTTTGTAACATTCATAATGACCTCACATGAATTAGTCCATTGTGCGCCCTCAGCAGCAACTTTCACTTATCTCCAATAACATTCAAACATTTTCTTTGACAAAGGGACAAACTGCCATGATTAGCTTGACCTTCACCTAGAGTGTTTGTCTTGTTTAGATGATAACCCAGCTGGTTATGCCTGGCATTGGAGTTTTCACTACCGGTCTGTTTAACTATTATCCCAGCATGACAAGTCACAAATCCAAGCTTAAGCTGATATTTAAGCACCAATGGGCGGGTCAAATGGAAAGTTGCACACCTTAGATAGTTCTCTAGATGGCACTGTCACTGTGCATACTGTATGTTCACACTGTTATTTTCACCCAGATGTTTGTGCATGGGAACAGAAGCAACTGTTTTTGTGTTGAATGTTTGCACAATATCAGGCTGATATTTAAATGATATGCTGAATCTTACCATTTCCTTGCATTCTGCACACTGTAGCAAACAAATGAAACATAGTGATGCACCAAGCAGCAGCCCACAGTTTCCGTGGGAATATTTACCCTAACAGTGGGCATTAGTAAAGATCAAGTTATAAGTACAGATCAAGTTATATTGTTTCCATCCCAGCTGTATTTCAATTGAATTTTAGAAAGTGTGTAACCCTGGTGACATTAAAGGTTTAGTCGGCGATTCTGTAGAATGCTTGTTGTCGAAATCACTTTGTCAAAAATAGTGAATATCTGCTACCTGTCCATCTGTAGGGGAGAACGGGGTAAGTAGGCACACGTTTTACTCCAGTGAGAATTGCTCATCACCTAAACATCTTTCAATAATCATTCCTACATTAAATTGAAGCTTTAGGTGTTGCCTTGAAATGTGAACCCCTCACTTTTTCTATCTTATTGTAATAAAGAAGAAATTAATCATCAAAGACACCCTTACACATTGTGACAACCAACCCCATCAAGGGGTCGGTTGTCAAACACTATGGGGTTGTTTGTCACAATGTTATCTTAAAGGCCTACTTCACCGGTTTGAATATGCAGGTGTATTGAATTCTGAGATCCTATGTAGCATAAATGTGCGAAAAAAATTGAAATCGGTTCATCCTAGCCTGAGAAATATTACTGTGATGTCTTTTACTGTGACATCACAGTAATATTTACAAAGTACGTCTTTTTTAACCCTATATTTCTTTTTCTGTGATGTCACGAGAAAGAGAAATATAGGGTTAAAAAAACACTCTTTCTGCCTTTTCTCAGGCTAGGATGAACCGATTTTAATTTTTATTGCACATTTATACTACATAGGATCTCAGAATTCAATACACCTTCATATTCAAACCGGTGAAGTAGGCCTTTAATGGGAATAATATTAAAAAGAAGGCAATAAAGTAAAACTAAATTGAAATTTTACAATTATTAAAATTATTGAAAGTTTAATTGCATTTACAAGTTGACAAATAGGCCTACATAACTTACTGTAGCCTTGGCAGCTGGTCTAGTTTGGGATGCACTGGGTTTGTTTTGATTTTGTTGCCTTTGTTGCTTTTTTCTTTTGCATGCTAGCTGCCTTTTCCTGCTCTATTCTTTCCTTCTCTGGGGTGTCAGTGAGGATACAGCTTGACAATTGATTTCGTTATTGGGTTCCTTTTCTGGCTGCAGCCTTTGGATAACATGTGACAACCAACCCCCCCAAAAAATGTGACGACCAACCCCAACTTGAATTTCTTGCTCGCATCAAGGCCAACAACCATCTGAAAACTAATTAGCTTGCTAACCACAATCTAAACTATAGTTTACCCTTCACATTTTGTATGGGTAACAAGTGTTTTGTTATAAACCCATTGTGTAAAAGCCTAGAAGAAAAATACTGAGGAGCTAAATATTTTCAATTTGACATGAAAAACACAAACAGTCGTCACTCCTCAAATTCAGCAGTCTAACTCCAAGGAAGACTATGTAGTATAATGCTGATGTGCCTTTTTGAAAGATGTTCCACCGTAAACAATGCTGCATTGTTTCAGATGAAAGGAGTGGACACAGTGTGATAGTTCTTATTATGAACCAGGGGGGAACTTTTCTCTCTTGCTTAGATATGTTCTTTTTAACGTTGGTCTCACTTTGAAAAAAAAAAACGCACACTTAGTCAAGTTACCAGAAGTTAGAGTGACATTTACCTTATCTTCTCTGCACATGTTATTCAAACTGTGTAGGGCTATCGTGCGTAAATACATGCCTGCAACCCCAAGCAACTTGCCAGTTTTATTCAATTCAAAGGAATGTATTTGTGCATAAAAGAAGTCTGAAACCTTCTTTTTGTTATGTTCTCTATGTATTGAAACCAAATTTCTCTACTTTGCAGAATACTGTGTTTGTGCAAGGTTTAGTGCAACGAGCAAATTGAGCTGTTCTGAGATAAGGTGTTGGTAATGTACCATAGCTGCAGAACCCCAGTTCACAGATTAGGATGATGTCTGCTGTTTGGGGGGCCTTGTGTTAGGGAACAACAGAGAGATCACCCCCCCCTCCCCCCCACCCGTAATCTCAAATCTCTTTATTTAACATGCTGGCAGACCTGCTGGCTTACTCCGGCTCTGCTGTAGTTTTATGCGCTGAGTAACGTCTAGTACTACAGTGAGCAACCCGGGGAGCAATAACGCTGATTGAAATCGAGGGCGGATCATGACAAACGGATATTACATACTGCATTAGAAAGCCAATAATGTCACGAGGTCGGCCTATTAAATATTCATCAGAAATGTATTGTACATGAAGATGTTAAGGACGCGCTGAGAGTTTGAGTTTGTCCAGGCCTGTGCTTGGGGAATGCTGTGGGAAAAAAATAAAAGGTTTTTTGTTTTGCGTACAGTAACAAATGATGCACATAGGAAGTTCTCATAGGGTCCCCATGCTCCTTTTCTCCCTAATCCCCTTCTATCCCACACTGCTTACGAAGTAATGGCCTTTCCAGACCCTCTTTAAAAAGCTTGTGTTTACTGTGAGTGACCTCTCACCAAATTACCAGCTGAGGCTCTGGCGCTGTGTTTTGACTTTTCTCGGGGGACCCCCTCCCCCCTCCTGTGGTGTAACTCTGTAACGCCACCCCTCCTGTCTGCCTCCTACACACTAACATGTCCATTCACCACTCAACCTCCTTATCGTCCCATGGTATTCGTTGATGGCGGTTGTTTGTGGAAAGGGCCGCACATTCTTCAGTGAAAAGTGCAAGGCTACTGATAAAAGGGACTGGTAGTGAGCACCTATTTCACAATGGAAAATCAAATGTACTGCTGCCTGCCGTACCAGGCGCGTACAGTTTACTTAACAAAGCCATAGCTTTCACATTGCATCAACCACATGATATCAAATCTGCAGGTGACAACATTCATACTGTGGGATTATGAGGTCCAGGAATATCAGAAAGTCTCCATTGATTACATATAAATTGCCTTGTAATGTAGTAAATAGTCACAACAGAAGCCAAGGTTGAGGCTTCCTGCCTTTTTGGATACACAGTTTATGTGTAGATCAGAAAGGGAAGCAGAGCTGAAGCATTGTATTCAGTGAATGCTTGTGTCTGTACCTATACATTTTGACATAAATAAATGAAATATGCACCTATAAAATATAGCATTCATATCAACTCACCGGGAAATTATACGTATTCCCACTTTAGACTGAATGCCTTTTCATTTGAGTCTATTTTGTGTTGATGAAAACCATGGGCAGTGTTTTCAATGGCTGGATGCAAGTGGCAGGTGACAGCTTCTTTTGACAGCTTTTACTAACATTTAGCCCTGACTGCTTCCAAATATTTCTTCATTGGTGTGGGTATAGTGTGTTGGTCAGGTTTATGTTTTTCAAGTTAAACCACATTGTTTAAAAGCATGTTCAACTATTGAAGAATCAGCACAGTAGTTTTATGTTGGCACTCTTGAAGTGAGGAGAGGGCAAACTGATCCAAACAATCCTAAATGTTGAGGCCCCTCAGTGTTCACACGGAGGAACAACTTCATTGTTGGAAACATACGTTGCTTCATACCTTCCTTAATAATCACTATCACTGTCGATACGCTCAAGCAACATGATTTGGGAGTGAGTCAGTTCTGTGAAAATAAGGTGTGGTTTTTGAAAAGCTGGCAATTGTTTTTTTTCGTTATGAAAAGCAAACACAGTACCTGATTTAAATGAGGTAGCGGGGAGGATTCCAACACTATTTAAACCCTGTGAGAGGAGGACTACAAATACGATGTGTTATGTCATTTTGACTCCCCTTGTTCTTCAACCTTTTTATAATCACATCATTACTAGCACGATTGAAATGAAGGCTCATTCATGATTAAAACACATTGTGATAATCCAGCATATTTACTCTAGTCCTCTGTTCTTGAGCTACCAAAAGTGAGCACATGCTGCAGTGCACTGTTGCCCCACCCACAGGTTCATGTCTGCACAGGGAGGCAAAGCTGCTTACCTTTCAGCTCATGACAAGGGAGGGGGGGGGGGGTTGTGTGTGTGCTGCCGTACACACACGGTGTGCTGGAGCTTTTAGAGACGCAGCTGGGATTAAGGTAGAGGGGGACAGTTTTCCGATGTCATGGTTCGGGCGTGGCGTTAAGGTATAGGCCCTTTTGAAGCCACGCTGGTTAGGGTTTCAGTCGGTCAGTGTGACTAACTCATGGGAGACAAACGGCAGAATGGAAATTATTTGAGCCGAGACAACCTTAGGCAAAGAGGTAAGGGTGCGGAATGAATGCTGGCAAAGTGAGAGGAAAAGCAGGTCTGTGGCACCTGCTTCTCCCCACACTCTGGCTTCTGTCTTTCTTTTAGTGTTCTCTCTGTAAAGCACAGTAGGCCCGTCATTGACTTTCTTTGCATTTGTTGGAGAGGACCTCAGAATATTCTTTAGCGTCAAAACACTTTTTTTATTCAGGTGGTGAACTGTCAAGTGTGTTTTGGCTTGATGTGGAGGGTGTGTCTCAGTGGCATGTTTGAGCCTGCACATTTGACTGGGCTGTGCAGCTACTGTAGCCCATACTCTACTTTACTCTTAAAGTTCTGGGAGTGTTGTGGTGGCCATTGGAGCAATTAATTGTTCCTTTAGTTTCTTAGAAAAATGTGGGAGTTGTCTGAAAAGCAGGAATGAGCAGAAGAGCCTCTTTGAAAACTTAGTTGTTTCTTTGCCAGTCCCCAAGGGGCCACCCCGCTACCCGGCAGCTGCTGACATACCACAGTAGGCCTTTTTTGCTAATCTTTCACCTCCTCCGAACCTTGAAGAAACGATGAATTTCTGCTTTATTTCAGATTTCTCCTCTGTGTGGCTCCCACCTGTTCTTTGTTATATTTGACACAGGATTGGCCTTACGGCATTTGAATTGATTGGGTGGGGAAAAAAACACATGCACACATAATAAGTGACTGAAGGTTTCTGGTCAAAGTCATGCCAGCTGGAACACAGTGTAATGGAATGTAGGGAATTTGGATATATTGTTCAGCTGGTTGACTACTGCTAATATTATTGTTATTTCATTATTATTTTCTATAACATATACCAACAGAAATATTTTGTAATTTCACCGTTCTTTAGTCTCTCTATCTCTTTCTCCCCTCATCTCTCCTCCTGTCATTTTCTCTGTTTGATTCACACATAAGCTCAAAAATATTTGAAGTATTTTTACAGGAGAAGCAGCATCTGGATATCATATTGGCCTTTCGTTTTTCCTTTTCTTATTTTGAGGTTGGTCAGTAGAGGTTTTACCCTTAAAGCTAATCAAGTGGATTTTAACTTTTATAGACCATTGGCAATATAACCCCACTATTTCAAGTTAACCTGCATATTTTCCCCCTCGGGTTTGACTGTGAGGCAGAGCACCAGACACACAGTTTGAATCATTTGACACATCACAAAGCCAAGACAATATTTATTTTTCCCCCAGCATGTCGGTTTCAGAGTCCATTTGTTTGCATCACTGAAGTTCACACTAATACCCCTGTGATGAAACATTGCATATGGCACAATGACAACAGGTCTGTTATTTCCTGGTATCCTGTGATCACGTCCGTCTGGCATGTCCTCTGGTTGTTGAATGGGCTTGTTTGTGAATGTCGGACGGACCTCCCAGGGAAACCCTGTGAATGAGGCATCAGCACGTCAAGCCTCAACACGTCTCCTCTCATTTAGCAACACATCCTGGGCCTCTGAGAAAACACCGGCCTGGACAGCGAAAAACAAACCATGCCTGTGTGTCTGTGTTTGTCACCTGCCTGAGGTGTCTTGATAGAAAAAAAAAACACTGACCCAGCTGTGTATACTGGGATGACCCTGAATCGGCATGGCTTTGTGTTGTGCATACCCATTTACTAATGGTGTCTATTTGGGCCATTCGTCATCAAATAGATAAGATAAGATAAGATAAGATAAGAAAAACTTTATTGTCTGTCACAAGTGACAGAAATTCATCTTTGACAGGGCAGGTTCAATGTACACAAAATAAATAAATACATACAAAACAGAGAGTCCCAAACAATAACAATAAATGAATACCAATAAATGCAAACAGTGCAAAGGGGTGACTGAGTGGAGTGAGATATGTTGCCTATTTGTGATAGGTGTTTTTCCGTGCCAACGGGACCCTGTAGCGTCGACCTGATGGCAGTAAATCAAAGGATTGGTGGAGGGGGTGGGTGGGGTCCTGTGTGATTGTATTGGCTTTCCTGAGTACTGACCGGGTGTACAGTTGTGGTAGGGGGGTTTGGGGAGAGCCAATTATTTTGCCAGCCTGATTTACTATACGTGCAAGTTTTGTTTTGTGCTTGACGGTGAGGGTGTTGTACCAGGCTGAGATATTGAAAGTGAGTATGGATTCAATGAGTGAGCAGTAAACCACAGTTAAAATGTCCTTGCTGACATTAAAAACTCTGAGCTTCCTCAGCAGGTGGAGGCGCTGTTGGGCCTTCCTGTATACAGAGTCAGCATGATGTGAGAAGGACAGTGATGTGTCCAGCTCTGTACCAAGGTATTTAAAAACCTCAACCTGTTCAACTGGCTGACCGTTGATGCTGAGTGGTTGAAACATTTCCTGTGAGCTCCGTGTTCCCCTGCTCCGACAGCAAAGCTCCTTTGTTTTGTCAATGTTTAGTTCCAGCGATATTTCCTGGAAACTTGTGGCCAAGGTGTTCACTGTCTGATGGTAGTCGGACAGTGCTCTTATGTCCGTCAAATGGGCTACCAAGGCCATGTCGTCTGCATACTATCACATATCAAATATCACGTTGATGTTCACATCACATGAGAGCTGTTTCAATTAAGCAATCTACTCACATGTCCCTGTTATAGAGCATTTGTTAGTTTAGACACATTGCTAAAGGATTAAAATCTCATTGCCAGATAAACAGCCAGAGCCATGAAATCAGGACTTTGTACCCGGTAGAGACCACAGTGTGAATGTCTGTTTTAGGTACTCTGTCTGTTGACATATGTGCAGGGAATTCATGGCGTTCATAGTCATATTTGGTGTTTCTGCACCAACAGTGTGTAATCTGCATATTATCAATCATCAATCACTCCCTTCCTTTCTTCTCGGCTCCCTTTTTTAAACTGTCCTTTCGGGGTTACTTTTCAACACATCCATATGATTCACAAGACAAAAACGCCTAAGCCACTGCAGCTGGGTACATACCACAGTAATGTGTGACAAAATAATGGCAATTTAGCTGTTCTTTGCTATCGGCTTTTGTTAGAAATTAATCGTTTGGCTTTAAGGATGAATGTACTAGCCTGCTCTTGAGAGCATATGTTTACTTTGCAAATGTTATGGAAATCAGCCTGTTACATTATGCAATTCTATCTGTGAATTGGGAATTGTGTTGTGTGGCAATATCAATATGTCTTACCCCTTGGGCAAGACGATGAATATCAACAGTATATAAGTGTGGCACTTCTGTCACCACCCGTTTTTTTTATTGGACAAAGTTGATTATCTCATATAAAGGAGAATTCAAGCTTGAACTTGAAAAAATTAATTAAAGATGATACGAAGGAAATACACAAATTGATGCAGTTTGCTCCAGGTGGCAACAACTGAGTCATAATTGACCTTAGCTGTGACACACACACACACACACACACACACACACACACACACACACACACACACACACACACACACACCACACACACCACACACACACACACACATGATGTTCACACACCCAAAAAAAGGGAATCAATCTTAATATAACTTATGGGTGGGACCATAATAAAAATGGCCAGGGAACCTCATGGGAACTCAGCCATCAAATGACTAACTGAACTAATTGAATAAAAAACACAACATCATTTTCATGTATCAAATTGTATCCACTAGCAGACGGATGAACTCCAAATCAATGCTTAAATATACAGACAGCCCTTATAATGAATGTATCAGGGGAACCTGACCATATAATGTTGTTATTGCATCATGCGAGTATTACGTCACCTTGGAGTTTTACTGCCACATGACAAATGTTAGGTCCATTATTCACCTCTAGCTGTAGTTGGTCTCGTTCAACTCCTGAGAAAAGTGCCTTGAAAGATGTTCATCTGTCTTCAGCACCTGGTTGCTCACATTGTCTACTCTCTGATTAGCATGGGTTTATTTAGTCTAGTTTGCTGTGGACTGTTTAACCCAAACAATGAGCTAAAAGTGGCCTAAAACCTCTGTAGACTTCTGCTTCATAAGTAGGTGATGTTTCTCTATGTCGTGTGTGTGACCCTTTTTTAAATTTAGTAATTTGATTCAGGGTTGATGTAAAATAGCTGATTAGTGGAGCGTTAATTGTAATGCAAATGTGTGTACAATGCACCTGGCAGATATCTTAATATATATTAGGACTTATCAAACAGGGAACTGGTTGACAGTTTAACCTCTGTTGTGAATCGGTGCAATAGGGAGGGGATATATATTTAACACACTTTGGTAAACATTAAATCCAAGGACTTTCACTGCCCAAGTCTCTCAAATTCAAGGACCAAACATTGTATATTTTGAGACACGGATCAAAGTTAATTTATGTTACTACAACACTGAAACTTTTTATGATGAGAACTAACAGCTTTACAGAATCTAACATAAATCATTCAGACATTTACTTAGTTAGGGGAAGAAAAAAACACTAATTTCTTCAATTTCAACTGAGTCTTGGGCAAATAATTCAAACAGAGTGGGATTTGTTAAAATTACACTTTTTATGACTGAAAATACCTCATCTTCGAAAAAATTATTTCAAGACACATGACTGCGACAGGAATGTATGGTAATAGCTTGTACTGATATAATGTTGTGTTTTCTACAATATAGCTAATGCTGTGTATTGACTTCATGATTGGTAACATTGATTCTAAATCGGGTGTGTGTTTGTGCGTGGACGTGTGTGTGCACATGATTTCATATATGTCATAGTTGTAGAGTTTAAGGACAGCCACCCCCAAAGCAAGACTAATAATCTTTTGCTAGACTTGCCTCAGTGGAGCCAGTGACCTTGCATTGCTGGGATTCCTCTGTTTGAATAAGCAGTGCCCCCACGTGAGATTTTACAGGCTATAAATCAAGGCCCTGGCTCTGCAAAGGCTTGCTTTATCTGTATGCTGACTGATTGATGTGACCCTCCAGTGTCACTGGACAACTTAATGGAGTAACTGTACAACAATGTAGAGATGTAGAGACTTTAAGTGATCTTCTGTCTCCTTTGTTTTGTTATCATAACATCTGAAGCTTTTTAATTTCAAGCGAATGGTAGCGCAAATTCAAACGTGTTACCATTAGACCAAAGACCTTATAATGATGTTCAAATTGAATAAAATTCTCCATTTTTTTATTCAACACTTTTTTGTTCTTCTTTTTTCTCTCCCACGCGGTCTCCTACAATATATTTTAAGCAAACCATGTTAAGCTGAAACAAGCGGTCAAAAATTAACTTCAGAACTGAAATGTGTTTGTCATAGGGCTCCACTAGTTCTGTTTAATAATGCATGGGGTGTTGTCTCAATGCTGAAAATTGCACTAGTCTATGAAACCATTTTTATGACAACAAACAGTCTTAATAACACAGCGTCTACAAATCCAGAAACTGGTCTCTATCTTGCATCTTATCATCCGTCTCTCTCACATGTCTGTCCAATCAAAGCCATTTCTTCAGGCTCAATGAGTAAGTCTGTCCACTTGGTTGTCTTGTGACTTGTTTGCAAAGTAGACTTGAGCTCTTTCATGTAATAGCCTCACTGCTTTTCTAAAAAATCTGAGGAAGAAAGGATTCCTTTCATGCTGTCTGGTGCACTTTGGTTTTCAATCAGGTTATTATCTAAGATAGCAGAAAAAGGATTTGATTTTTTTTTTTGTTAAATACACGCACAAGCACATCGTGGGAAAAGCATTCCCAGTCATCTTTAAAGTGTTCATTTGTAAGTCAAATAAGTATTTTCACAAACGCTAAAGCAACTCTGAGAGTAATTCACACTTTCTTGTCATGACTACAGGGTGTCGACCAAAAGCAAAGCACCGTCCCCACCAGGACTAAAGAGGCTGGATTCCCCAGGTTTCTCCCAGTGGTACCCGGGAAACCCTCGTTTAACCATGGAGCAGAAGGAGAACCTCATTGATAAAGACCTCAATCTGGTTGTGGTTCTGCCAGGCGGAGTAGAAAGGATTACCACAGTCCATGGAAGGTACAGTTAGAAGACTGTTATGGCAACAAGTTTCTCTCTATCATGATGTGTGGATGTTCAAAACATAAAGATATATAGCAATAGTGGTAGGATGGCCTAGAGGAAAGGTGGCCAACTAGTAACCATAAGGCCGCTGGTTCGATCCCCGACACTGGACAGGAGGGTATTACTTGTAAAACTAGTGGTGGTTGGTACTACATTTGCGGTGCCCACCATCTCTACCATTGTGTCCTTGAGCAAGGCACTTCACCCCCAAACTGCTCCAGGGGCACTGTACTATGGCTGACCCTGCACTCTGACCCCCTCCGAAGTGTGGTTACTTGAGATATGCAAAAAGAAAAATTTCAATGTGCCTTGTTTAAATTGACTAATAAAGATAACTTAACTTAACTGCATGTGCAAATTGAACAAGAATACCATTGTGTTGCATTTTCTCTTACTGAACATGTACAGTACATTTAACATTGAAACACTGCATCACGAGACTGATGCCAGATTATGTCACCACATGCAGTTAAGTTCCAGTTAGATTGAGTCAGATAGGTGGAGTAGCTGGATGTGTGGTTTTAGTTAATGTGTGAGCGAGGAGCCAAATTGATTGCATTTTTTCATTAACTGCTCTACTCAAGTGACGTAAGTGAGAATTGTTGGGAGTGTTGATTGCATGCTACAGTAACACAAACAAATGTCACTGTTGTTTCCTTATGTGAGAACGGCACCATTTAATCAGATCAACATGCGTCAACGTAACCCCCCTCCCCCCCAAGCCTGAGTTTCATAGAACAAGGTCTGTCATTTTACTCATTCGCACGGCTCCGACTTTCCACCAACAGAGTTTACTTAAGATATCATTATCTCTCCCACAATGCACAGTGTTTACAAACATTCTTTCCTGGGTGTCTTATGCACCTTGGCCTCTTGAGAAATAACTGAAACCGATCGGTAATGAAAGGATTAAGACCAGAATTCTTTTCCTCATTTTTGCCCTCTAAACCAGTTGTAAATACTGCCTGCGCAACAGAGTAATTGCTTTGTTTTGAGGATTATAAATTGAAGGCATTGCGCTTGAGCTGTGTTGTCAGTGTCAGATAAGTCTCATGCAGCTACTGTTGGGACTGTAAATATTCTTTGTATTTCCACACATTCTGCACAGCTTTACATTTAGACTGGTAGTTAAGAACAGTGAATGTATCACTTAGCTGTGATATCAGCTTTAAAAAATGTGTTTTTTATTTAAATTGAACAATTAGACCCCAAATGATTAATCAGTTTGTCTATTAACCATTGGACAGAAAATTAATCTGCAACTATTTTGATAATATATTATCATATATAGTCATTCTTTATAGCATAAATGTTAAACATTCTCTGTATGTCTCCAGTCTCTTGAATGTGAAGCATTTTTTCTATATTTTACATAATTATGAATGGAATATATACTGTATAGGTTTTGGATCGTTGTCACACTCCAAAACAATTGGACACCTGAAGATGACTCTGGAAAACTGGGATGGAAATATTTAACTGTTTTCTGACAATTTTAAGACATTATATTAATAGATAATAATAATAAATAATCTGCAAAATAATTAAAATTAATCAAAGTAATCAAACCATCCTCAAATCTAATTGGTTAATTGTTAAGCAAAGTATTTCTCTTGCCCATTTTTCAATGTCTTGTCTCTTATAACCTGTCCTCTGTGTCTTTCAGCAAACCCCTGATGGATCTATTAGTGACACTTTGTGCAAAGTATCATCTAAACCCGTCGGGCCACACATTAGAACTGGTCACCTCCAACAAGAAGCACACCAAACTCAAGCCCAATGCTCTCATAGGAACTTTGGATGCAGAGAAGATTCTACTTAAACCTAAAGGGGAGGATAAAAATAAGAAGACAGGTCCTCAGATGCCTGAGGTACTTTAAACACATGACACCATGCGGGCACACAGAGTGAGAACACCACTGTTTGCTGTTTGTGTAAACACATTTTGTCAAAATGGCACATTTGTTTTTCCTCCAGGCAACTGTTCGGATGGTGATAAACTACAGAAAGACCCAGAAAACCATACTACGGGTCAATCCTCGAGTTCCCCTGGCGGAACACTTAGCAGCCATCTGTGAGAAATGTGAATTTGACATAGAGTCTACAGTTCTGTTTAGAGATGTCCAATCACTGGCCCCCCTGGACTTGTCCAGCTCCCTGAATGATTATGGAATACGAGAGGTCTATGCAAGAGACACAAAAGGTAACTGCTAATGTATTATTAAAAAAGCTAACTTTGCCGCATGTGATTTAGCAGGTTCTCTTTTGATATTATTAACCATTCAAAGTTTATAATGCTATATCTCATCAGGCCACTTACTGTGTGTTGTTGTCGTTGTACACACCACTTTATTTATGCATTAAATCTTGTTGGCTCCGCAGCACAACCCAGGTCTCCTGTGTGTCCAGCCTCACCAACCCATGCAGGTATTTCCTTCGGTTAACTGAATGATTGATATCTACAGAGCTGTCACGTTTCTGACTTTTATCTTACAATATAGTATTTTTTTCCATTCTACAGGAATGGTCACGCCAGGAAAAGATAAAAATCAGAAAGAGGAAGAGAACAAAGGCCTCTTTAGCAAGTTTAGCAAGAAAAGCAAGAAAAAATTCGACCAGGTAATGCAGTATACATTATCATGTACCAATTATGCAAAGCAACGGCTGTATCAGAGAGTATGACTTAAACGTTCAGAGGGAGGTTTGTTTTCTTTGGTTTGCCATTGGCTGACGCACACACTCCGTTGTTTGGGAACAGGGCTCTTATCATGTTCTGATTTAACTGTTTGTTCTTTTACAGGCAACGACAGCCAGTGCCCCCGCTTCTCCTGTGCTTGTGAGCAAGCCTCGTCCGCTCAGCATGGCTTTACCTAGCTCTAATTCGTCGGTGCACGGCTCCTTTGCAATATCAGCCGACGTGCCGAAGAAGAGACGTGCACCTCAACCCCCAATCCTTGTGTCCCAGGGCTGCCATCCGGACGTCAGCCCTCGCCGTAGACTCCACTCTGAACCCAACTACCAAATGGACAGGGATCAGGTGAGAGGACATATTAAGACATAGCTCCAAAAAACACTTAATGGCTGTTATGGTAGAATGACTGTGAATGGCAGTACGGTTTCTGTGTTTAGCTGCATTGCTTAATATGACTTAATTAAATGTGGTCGTGTTCCACAGAGGCCTGGTTTAAGTCGTGACTCTTCAGCCGACTCCTCGCTGAAAAGGACCAAACGCAAAGCTCCTCCACCCCCCACATCCCCTAGTGCCGTCGTCCAAGAAACGGCTCTCCCAGATGAACATTTGCAAGGTTTGTCTTTGTTCTTATATTAGTGACTTTTCATGATAACCATGTAGGGCTCCTAGGTGTTTGTTTCATTGCAGTGTTGAATTATGAGATATTGGCCTGTTAGGGATGTTTTGCCTCAAAGGCAAAGTCAGGTCTTTCCTAACCCTCCAGCCCAATACCTATCTTTTTCATTTAATTTGACTCTTGTGCCTCCTAGTGGTCATTATTAAACATTGGCTCATTTTACACTACAGGCCTTTTAGGAAGACATGATCATGAGAAGTGTTCATTAGTGTCTTATCACTTGGGCTTTGTCTCTACCCATCAGCATGTGTCGACTTACTCAGTATCTTGTCTCCTCTTTTTCAATGTATTGGATCCCTTTATCTCAATGGAAATCCAGTCTTGCTTAGTGAGCTACCTTTCCTTTTTTTAAAAAAACACTCTATATTTGGTTCATTTCAAGTTCTCATAGGGCTTGAATTCCATGGTATTTTCCCTTGGTGGACATTTACAATTAACTTGCTTTTAACACACTTTCCTGTGATTGTGTGGACACATCTGACCCTCACTGTGTTTTGTTCTGTGAGGGAAACTCCACCCGTACTGTTTACAAAGCACTTTTAAGCAAAAATGAAGAATATTTTACCTAAAAAAATATATAATAACTGAGGTTTGACAAACAAGCATGGACAATCTATCTCCGCTTTAATTGCTTAGGGGAATTAAAAGTGGGCGAAATAGGAAGAAACATAGCCTTGCATACAGGTGATTTGTACCTTTTTCTTAAAAGTGTCAGTTTACATAAATTATAGAGCACATTAGTCCTGCATTTAGTTGGGGTTTTATATGTTCAGTTTTTGACATTTTTGCCTGATACATTGGAGGTAAATGGAAGTTTGCTTGATGCGCTCACTGCATTGAAATTACATCCCAGATCTTTATTTATCTGGACAATCTGCAGACGTTGCTGCTGACAGTTTTAATTAGGTAATGTTTTCATTTATTAGTTGAAAGTCCTGAAAACTATCCAGTGAGGTCACAATTTTCCGAAGTGATTAGGATAGTGTGTTTGGAATAAGATGTTCCTGCTGAGTTTTTCGACTGCTATGAGCACTGCAAACATAGTTCTATTCACTCCATCAGCTGTATGCTGATTGTACATTGTCCAAAAACTAGTTATATTAACGTATGAGTTTTTTCTCTTTTCTGCTCTCCTTTAAACTCTTCTCTGTACACCTGTGTGCCTACTTTTTTCTGTTTTCTCGATATATTTTTTCTTTTACCGTGATGTTGCATTAGACAATCTCACAACTCCTCCTCTGTTACCCATAGTCCCTTTACTAGCAGCATATTTCCCTGTTCTCATTAATAATAAAAAGTGTAATCCCAGACTTTTTTACGACTGCCTGTCTACATGTATACAGTGCCATTTCCGTCCTCCCATTGCTCCTCATCTTTCAAACACACATTTCAAGGAGAAATATCGCTTCCTCTGCTGTTTCCCAAACAGCTCAGTGCCGCTCAAGAGGCGCTGAACAGTGAGAAGTTGCCGTTTTGTTGAAGTGGCCTCGAAATTCCTTCTGCACTCTGCGACTCTGTGATTTACTTCCTTGCTGTGCTAAATTAAGAACTAGGAAAAAGGGGAGACTGAGGTGTAAAAGATTAAGTGTGGGGGTGAATGTGTTTACATGAGTACTGAGATAAATAAAGTGGGATGCTTGGCTCCTCATGTGTATCGTAAATAAAACACAACTGATCAAAAATTATAACTTAAAAGAAGGTAGAGCAGTTTTGGATGTATTGCCAAATCAGTTAAAGATTTTCATGTTGTTTCCAAAAGTCCTATTTACAACTGTTTATTCATTAGAGCAAATACCGTACATGTGTCCTTAAATAGATCTAATTTGATGTTGGATAATCTACTGATCAGTTGGCAACATTTAAGTTGTGATGACAGTTAATGGTGGAGTCAACAATTCTGGAGAATGCTTGATGTCTAAATAGACATTTGTCAAAATCAGTGAATATCTCCTCACGATCCAACTGGCATTTTGCTAGCTACAGTAGGCCCCCTTTGATTACATAGACTACCCTTTTCTTTTTAAATACCAGTTTACAGAGCCTAGGTTGTGTATTAACACTGGATTCTCTTTTCAGCGAGCACACATTACGGACAGGTAGCGGATCGCGAGGAGATGTTCACTGATATTGACCAAAGGTTTATTTAGACAACAAGCATTCTCCTTTAAGGTCCGAAAAATGGAGTGAATGATTTCACATTGCCCATGTTTTTATGATACCATTTAAACAGGTGGCGCAGCTGCTAACACACTGGAAGAGATTATGGAGCAGGAGGAGACGGCTGCCTCCGCAACGTCTGCAACTGCTAGTGATACCCAGGGAGACGACAGCAGCCTCAGTCTGTCTGCTGAAGCCTCACTGCATTCGCCCTCACCTGAGACTGAGATACTGAGCACCACGTCCACTGAGGGAGTTGGGGAAGATCAGTCTCCTGATCTGTCCTCAGATGGCAAGTACGAACTCTCGAATGTCTTCTCAAACCCGATTCATCCTCTGCCATTAGTATTAGCAACGCTTTTAATTTTCTTTCTCTTTGCTTCTTTTTTTTTCTACAGTCAACTGCCGAGCACAGTGAACGATTCTGCAACTCTGAATGATGTGAGGACACCTAGTGGCACAGACACACATGAACCAGCGCATACTGGTGGGTATTCCCTTAATCACAGTCATATTGTGCTATAGATAGTAGATACCTACTTACAGTATATATTTCTTGAACTTTGCCTTGCTATGCCAAGTCTATGTGTTTTTTTGCCTCTCAACGAAAGCCAATACACTCATGTCACATGAAACATTTTTCCTTCCTGTACAGGTAGTGGTCAATGTCAAGTTGAAAGTCTTAGCCTGCAGCCCATCTGTGAAGAGTCTACACTTGAACATGTGGAAGGTGATTGTAGTACTGTAGCAAGCAGCCCCACTGTGCCTGTGATGCAGGATGCAGAATCACAAGCTTCCATTGAGGCAAACACTGAAACTCTACCGGAGCAGGCCAACAGGTTAGAGAGCCCGGTGGCCCCCAGCACGTCACGCCCCACTGGAGAGGATGTTCAAGTTCAAACAGATTTCACACCACTATCTGAGCCTCCACAACAGCACATGGACAAAGTTCCTTCCTCAGCTGACGCTCCTGCCTTTGAATCAGCAGGGAAGAAGGAGGCCGCCACTTTGATGGAGGAACCGGACGCGCCTGACTTCAAACATGCCTTATCCCCCACCTCAGAGACCACATTGTGCCTACACTCAACAGCAAGTACCCCTGTCGCGACAACGCTACCATCTATTTATGCCACAAACTCTGAACCTAAGCCCAAGCCTTCCAACGAGCTGACAAGGGACTACATCCCCAAGGTGGGGATGACAACGTACACTATCGTGCCTCAGAAATCTCTGGAGAAACTGAGATATTTTGAAGTTGCCTTGACACTGGAGGCGCCTGGTGCCGCTTCAGAAGATGGACCTGATATTGGTTCTCTTCGGTTGGACGATAGCACAGCACCGAGGGGACAGACGGAGGCTTTAAAGGAAAAAACTGAGCTAGACTCTACTGTACCCAGGGAAGACTTACTAACTAGCACTACTACTACCTTAGACACTGTTGATGAGTTACGTATACCTGAATGGATTCGTTCCTCATCACCAACACCTTTACCTAAAGCAGACGACAAGATCTCATCCCCAGCTAATGAGGCGTCTCAAGCAGGCTCACCAGCAGAGGTGAAGCAGGTGAAAATTCCACCCGCAACTAAACCCAAGCCTGGTTCTTTCCGCTTGGCACAGCACAAAAAACCAGCAGGGTATTATGTCCTTTCAGCAGCAGAGAAGAGCCTCGTTGCCAGTTCTGCCTATGGCCAGCGGGAGGCTCCAGTAAGTGCAGATAGAGCGCAGCTCCCACCCTCTCCTCCCCCACCACCTGTGCAATGTCAAGAGGAGACGGCGGGGGCCACTAATGTCGACCTGAGCCCTACATTGGACCACAAGAATGCCGCATTCATGCGAATGACTAGGCAAAGTAGTTTGCCATGTAAAGAGCCGAGTTTAGGGTTAAGCTTGGAAAAATTAAGGAGCTTTGCAGCACCTAGGCCCTATGCTTCTACAACCCCATCCCGCTTCGCCCAGGCAGTGTCCTCTGCTGTGAAGAGAAGCCAGTCCTTAGACCATGGGCCAAAGTCGCCACACTCGCCTGTTTCACCAGCCCTCTCCCCGATTCCAAGTCCCTCATCAGGCATAGAGACAAAAGGATTATCTAAGCTTCAGGTAAGTTCAGATAGCATAGCATACTTTAACACATTTAACTCATTTAAATATCTCAAAGAACATGAAAGTACAGTAGAGGATAACTTTGCACTGTTGATCAAAGCACTTTTTATATTATTTTAATACTGTATTTACTTTTGTTGGACTTATAGTCTTTTAAAATCTTTTTAAGAAGATACTGCAGTCTTGATTTGTTTTTGCCTCATTATTTTTGTGTCTCTTTTTTTCATCATCACAGGACATTGAAAATGGAGAGGCAGGTAGTGATAAAGACCCTGCTCTGAAGGGAGTAGAGGCTCAACCACCATCTTTAAGTGAGATTGTACAAATGGAAGTAGAGAGCAGTCCATAAAAGTGCCTTAATTCTTCTGACAATACATCATCTACTGTGAGTGAATTCCAATGTGATGCAATGTGATATCATATAAATGTATCCACAACACATGCCTGAACAATTATATTGTGTTCTCTTCCAGGAGGAGCGTATCCTTTCTACTTTGAGTTCTCCAGAACCCTTCATGCCATGGCACGGACGCAGAAACTGTCTTTTGCATTACCTCTTTTGTTAGTCTCCAACGGTGTACATAAAATTATGTATTTTGCTAATTAATAATTTCTGTATTTTGTTTTATTTTCTCACAGTACTATCCTGCGTATTTTAATGCTTCTGTTTGATTTTGTGTGATGACTATCTTGCATTTAATGCATTACTGTTGTGAGTGAGCAAGAACCTTAAATGAGAGAAAAATAAAAAAGATAAATTATTAGACAGATTTCCACAATATTACGGGGTTTATTTAGAAATTGTATTATCTAAATAATACTGGATGTGTTGAGCGGACCAGGTCTGACCTATGGTACTTAAATGCTCCTGCGATTACACATCAGAATTATATTTAAGTATTACAGAGTTTTTGATTAAGCTGTATTCAGAAATGCACTGATGTTGCACAGTACACCTCCTGTTGTTTTTGTTAAGCAGTGTCATTACGAATAAAGCTTTTATCATTCCAGCTGTCTTTATTAATGTCATTGCCTTATGTGGATTCAGAAATGATGCAACCCACCCTGCATAAATTGATGAACTCAGATCCCGTTGAATAGACTGCAGCCTGTTACTCGCAACAGGTAGAAGGTGATCACAGTTTCTGACGCAAAGCACGTTACAGTAGAGCACCTGTGCTCTGTTGCGTGTGCGTGATTTTCATTCCCCACCGGAGCAGCGTGTTGTCAGTTGAGGACCAGGTTGGGAGGTTATGAATTGGAGTCCACTCGAAAGGGCACAAGGTAAGAACACCTGGCCGAAATAAACAAACAACTTTACATGAGGTCTGTCATTTCAAACCAAACAGGTGTGTCTGTCGGTTAAATATTGTGTAGAAGGATCAGGAAGGACTGCGGCGGATTTACTTTGCACCGTGCCTTTTCAGTATTAACTCTTTCTCCCGGCTAAAAACATGTTTCAACATGTGTAACCTACTACAAAGCGTCTGTAGATGAACGTTACAGACTTCAAGTGACGGTAATGTCCTAACCATAGCAGGACACCGAGACAGTTAAGTTTTCCTCGACTCTCTAGTATTTCGCAATACAGTTGCAATATACTCAGCTGTTGAAACCAGGTTGAAACACACCGAGGTCGTGCTTTCTCCCCACGGGATACGAGGGCAGGCAAACCTTCCCGACATTCTTAATTGTTTTCAACAATTTAGCCTACCATAACATATATGCACTTGCAACCATAGACGGATTATGAGATAATGGGCCCCTGGGCACAAACTCTTAAAGGGCCCCCCCACTCCTCCCTATCCAGGCCGTTACACTGACTTTTCCACACAGATACATACAATTAAAGGAAAAACATATTAAGGAAGTCAGTTTTTCCCACAGGTTTTTGGGATACTGTTGGAGGGTCCGGGGGCATGCCCCCCCCCCCCCGTTTTCTTTTTACCTTTTTAAAGTAAAATGCATCAATCTGGTGCACTTTGAGAGGACATTTTAGAGGCTATATCAAATCCTGAGATGCAGAAGGAACATTATTCATATTTTTCTTTAACAGATTGGTCAGACCCATGTTCCATGATGGAGGGGCCCATTTCAACAGATAAAGGGTGGATAGCTACTTTTTATGAACAATTTAGAATTCCCACATAGAAAGCTTATTTCTGTATGTGTGAGGGGGCCTTCAAGGCCCCTCATGAAGCCCCTTAGACAGAGCTACTAATGCTGTTGTTTTTAACTTGCTTTTGTATTTCTCCCATACTAGTTGAGGGGCCCATGATGATTTCTATCTTGTTAAATTGTGATGAGTATACTTATATTTAGGCTATTCCTTTTTGTACCCTGTTATTGACATGAGTGACTTGACTTTGACTATGCAACATGAAAAGTTACTATCAGTATCTCTGGCTTAGGGCCCCCCTGAGCCCTTGGGCCCCTGGGCCTGTGCCCGGTGTGCCCGTGCAGTAATCCACCCCTGCTTGCAACAGATCAGAATAAAACGCCGTGAAGTGTTGAATTTGACACCGTCAGTGTTTATGCAGTATTTATATAGCCTTGAGTGAGGTTGAAATCCTTCTGCTATGGGTAGCCTAGGCCACACGAACTATAGACATGTGAACTATTGTAATTGACATTTCACCAGGGTGTAGGGAACAGGTATTTTAATTTCAATGCCAGTAATAACTCAATTTCCTTAAGAAGCATACATATTTTCACATGAGCTCAGTTATTTTAACAGATCAATAATGGCATCAGAACACCTCATTAAAGGAAGTGGATTCAGCAATTCTGGAGAATGCCTGTCATCAAAATCAGTAAATATCTCTAATGAGCCGATACCTGTCAGTACAGTGTTTAGGCTCTGTAAATGGTCATGTTTCCAGCTATGATGTGCCTCTTTGTTTACATATCTGTTTACAGAGCCTAGGAAGTGATTTAACACTGGATTTTCTGATTACAACTTAAGCCTATGTCACCAAGTGGTCTTCGTTAAAACTAAGCTCTTCTGAAAACAGCCAGGAGACAACTAATTTAAACTCTATCGCAATAGCTTATATCCTTGGACTTGTTCAGCATCTTGACAACTTACTGGAAAGCACCAGCCTGCAATTTCAAATGGGACCGTTGTCTTTGCTTCTCCATAATACTTTATAACGTGCAATTTTCACATTAAGTTAAAGGGAGAAATAGCAGCCCCTGGCAGCAATAAAGCTTACTCGAAAAACACAAATGAGTATTCTTGCAAGTAGTTAGAAAGGACACAATCACTGCTGACTCACGCAATAAAGTTGCTAGCCTGAATCTCGTCTGTAAAGCACATGTGTTAACCAACCGCCCAACCCTCTCCCTGTCGTTTCCAACAGCTGCCGTGCCTCTCTCCTTTGCATTCCACGTAAGCTATTCGGCAGAGTGCACAAACGTTGTAACCTTTCCATTTCATTAGATGGATAATATGCGTTGAGCTGAACTAGACAGTTGTGGCTTGAATAAAATTATCTTTAGCGTGGAACATTTTAGCACACTATGCCATTTTTTCCACCCTCCTTGAAGTTGCAGCAACAATATAACCTGTGCCTGTTGCAAATCATATATCTGACAGTTCCCCCTAATACTGTCCAAAGTGAGACATTTCTGTTTATATTACATGATGTCCATAGCCAGAATGACAAGAACTACACAGTATTGCTTTAACTTGAGTCCCAATCAGCAGTTCCACCTTCCTCCACAGTGAGGCTCATCAAGCCAAGGAGAGGGGAGACACACACGCACACACACACACACACACACACACACACACACACACACACACACACACACACACACACACACACACACACACACACACACACGGTTAACCCTATAGACTTTGATGGACAGGCATCAGTCATAGGGGGCCCTCCCTGTTGGAGTTGGCTGAGCCATGGTAAATATACATAGTTTGGAGGCTTAAAGATAAAGGCTTTAACACGGAGTGTATTAGACAGAGGCTAAAACGAAGAGATTCCGAAAAGGCACTGTTAGAAATATAGAGGATTTTTGCTTCTAAGCTGTTTAGTCCATCGGTTTGCACAAACTAAATTGTGTTGCATATTAGTATGCAATGACAATAAAGGATAATCTAATCTAAATCTAACATATGTGCGCTTTAATTAATAAGCCTTTGTGAAATATTGATCTTTTTTTTCTCTCTGTGACAGTTATGTGAAACACTGTTATCAAGTCACTAAAATAGATTTGGCGTTCATCCTACACCAATGTAATTAGCATTTGCATTGACTGATACTGAAAGAATGTGTTCCAGGCTGTGGGTTATTTCTGGCTCTCTCATGCTGCCCGGGTTTCCTTGCCCTTGTATCAGTCCGCTGTAGAACCTCAGCTGAACCATCTCCTCTGCTCTCCAAAATCAATCTAAAGAAAGTCATGTTGACACTGTTGGTTCTACCGCTCAGCACTGGCACATGGAGGCGCAACTTTGTCTGCTGATCAGTTGTTTATCTCTTGTTCATGGTATGCTTTCTAAGAGTTTTTATTAATATATATATATATATATATATATATATTAATAAAAACTCTCTCTCTCTCTCTCTCTATATATATATATATATATATATATATATATATATGTGAACACTATTTTTGTATTATTATTTAAATAACTTGTCTTTATTTGGATTAGGGGAGAGTGGCCTAAGTTGTGCAACTTTTCACTCAAAGTGACTTTAAAGTAAGGCCTTGACAGTAAAGTCTCCAACTCAAATATGTACATATATTTCAGGGTGTTGTGCATCCCTGGCAATAAAAACTTTGGATCTTTAATAAACTGTTGAAGAAATATAGCTTTCGGAAAAAAAGTTGTCTTGTTGCACAACTTGCCCCCGGTGTGGTGTAAGTTGTGCGGTTGGAGAGAATACCATGGGGTGAATTGTGCCATTGATATATATATCTCATAAACTGTAATGCAAGACAAATCCATAAGACAATCACTTATTTAAGGTTTATTTAAAGTAAATAAAGTAAATATTTTACAAAGATTGAAGGACAATTTTCTTAAACAAGGCCTAGCAGATCTAATGGTTTTACCTGCAAAGCTCACAATGACAAAGTCACCATCATCGTCTTTCTGGCCATCTGAACTCTCATCAGTGGTGTCGTTAAGTGGAATTGAGATGTCACTCTCTTCTGAGACAATCACTTTCTTTTGGTGACCAGCGTATACAGCCATGCCACTGGCACAACTCTCAGAAATGTACTTTGCACTAGTTGCTCCGTGCTTGTGGAACCAACTGCCACCTGACAAATGTGATTTCCCTATACATTTCTGCCTTTAAATCAAGGCTCAAAACCCATATGTACACCCTGGTGTTTCCTCCCCATTAATTATCTTACCTCTGCACTACTATCTGTGTTTATGTGGATGTATGGGCTTTACGTCTTTTATTTTGGTTATTGTTATTTTACCTTCATTGTTTACCTACTGAATGCACTATGTACAGCACTTTGGACAGTGCAAACTGTCATAAATGTGCTTTTATAAATACATTTTACTTACTTACTTACTTACTTATAACTCACCTAGGCCCTTTGGCACAAATCACCCCAATCCCAGAAATTTGGGTAATAAGCATGATGCAGCAATTTAGGGCTGACATCGTGCTAACTGTATAGACTCAAAATGTAGCATACCAAAGCACTAAAACATGTGTCAAATGTTTTCAAACTTGTCTATAATTGTTCAGACACAATAATCAAAAAACCTTGATCATGGAAATTTTACTTTGAAAGGCAAAACACAGTTTTTTTAGCTTAAATGTGCTTATATCTTATTCCTTGTGTCTCCCTTCTTTACAGGATGAGTCAAATGGATGGCTCTTCTTAAATATGTGGTCACATTTCCAATTTCTTCTACGGTTTTCTAGAAACAAGGGGTGGCACAACTTCCAAAATGCACAACTTAGGCCACTCTCCCCTATATTGGCCTATAATCATGATTTTTTTTAATTTTATTGTTTTTTTATTTAATAAAAAAAAACTTTTCCTTTGCGATTGAGGCTCCATCCCACCAAGGATACATATCCAGGAAGATGAAATCCATGGTCTTTCATCAGTCTGAGATGAAACTCTGTACTGTCTCTTAACCCTTTTGAGAGTAAAAAACAGCTGGGTTTTTACCACTGCACCAGCATGTCATATTAATTAATAAAGTAATCCAGTTGGCCCTGTCTTCTGTTAATGTAGTGAGGCATTGCATTAACCCTATGCTGCCTGTTAGTCTGTATCTCCAGTAGCCTGTCCTCCCCTGGTCAGACTCTGTTACACATTACCTTTCAGAAAGATGTTATCATCCTGACCATCCCCCCACATGGAGCCTGTCACTGGCTGACACAGCCCACAACACAACCAATCTGCACGGGCGGCTACTCTGTATAACCACATTGCCTTCTACAGTGTACTTAGTTTAGAGTGCAATTTGGATCCCTGTGCAAGGTCCATGACAAAAGAACAGTTTGTTTTATAGTACTGGCGGTCCTCCCGGACTCATTACAGAGCTAAAGACACCCTCTTTTGTGTAAGCGTGCTTTGTGTGCACGTTTCCTGCCTTTCCAGGTTGCAAACGGAACTATATCAAAAAACAAAAGAGGGGAAATTAAATCAATAACATTTACAAAAGACTTGAGGCTGAACAAATTATTTGGAATTTAGGACGCTGCTGTGTTCAGATGACTGTATTTGGGAGTCATTGTGTTAAAAATATCTTTATTATGGTGGATCATGCTTGGGTAGGAGGGATCGTTTTGCCCCACTGGGCCAGCCTCGTGGGCAGCAGATGAGCCAGAGAGTCGTGTGTGTGTGTGTGTGTGTGTGTGTGTGTGTGTGTGTGTGTGTGTGTGTGTGTGTGTGTGTGTGTGCACGCGCTCTGCTGAGCTGTGAGCAGAGGAGCCCCAGCAGCCAGCTTACTCTGCAGACACTCCAGTCCAACAGCTTGTCTCTTCTCTCTGCTCCAGATGATGCCTTGGATTTAGCTGGCCCACATGAGTGATATGAATAACACACTGGAAGGAATACACACTTCTGGAAGCCTCGGAGAGAAAGCAGAGATTTTTCAAAGTGGCAAGGGTAATGTGAGTGGCTTTTCCAGCCCAGCCTTCATTCCTTTGCGAGCTCCTTTACTAACGCCAAATGCCCAGAAGATCGGCTCTACGCTCTGCAAGGGGAACAGGTATGACTATTTTTTCTTTACACATGCCATGGATGACAGTTAAGATGAATTAAAAGTAGTATTTTATGTTATACTACACTGTACAATGGGAGCGGATGAATAGTGCATTCATTGTACTTGAGCAGGAGTGAGACACAGAGGTCTGTTTAAAAGCTGTAGTGTTTGAAGACTTTGTACCAATGAACACGATTGTCTGGACCCAAACGCAGCTGTCAATGAAGTGTAATGTACTATTTCAACAGTTCAGTTAAAGACCTGAAATCAAATCCAGCACCTGTTAGTTTGTTGTAGATAATTAGTAACTCAGTAACTGCTGTGTTTACAGAGCAGTAAAGAAAGTGTCAGTCGGGTGACCAGCACCTTTTCACGAATAGAGGCCCTTTCATCTGCAAGTGTGGGGAAACCTAACTCTAATAATGGAAAATAGTATGGTATTAGTATCACTTTATTTAGATGTTTACTACAAGCGCCTGTTGAAATGCATTTTAAAAGTAAACTTATTCTCATTGCCAAACATTCCCAGATGCATCCTGTAGGGGTTGGGATGACTGACTGACATTTTCGCCAAAAATTCCTTTACTCATTTTTGTTGATTGTCATATAGCTTACTGTATTCTAGCCAGCAGTTTAAGCACTGTTGTGTGTCTACTACGGTATAGTGGTGAAATCAGGGGCAGCTCACATTATCTGCCGTCTTATCAGAAGTCTGATGTTGAGTGGGGTGTGTCGTCTGCTAGGTGAGAGCCGGAGGGGTCCGTGCACAGACAGCCTTGTGTTTCTGTCATATCTGTCAGTTAGTTCTTTACCTGCTCCATCCCCCATTCCTTCACATGAGTTACACGCACAACACAGGAACCAGCGATTTGTTGTGAAAGCTGGCTACAAGTAATGAGGGGCGAGTGTTGTATTTAGCTACATTAAAAGCTTTATTTTTCCACAGTGATATTTTCACAAGTTTATTTCAATATAACAAACTGTCAATTCTGTATCTGCTTAATCCAACATTTCACTGGAGTTTCTGTATGCATGTACAATTTTTTACACAAGTGATATTTAACCCTAAGACACTATGGAAATAAGTATACATAGTGGAATAAGAAATATTATCCTAACAATGCTTATAACATTTAACTCGGTGTCTGTTTGTTTCTCTCTTGTGTTTTTGTCCTATAGGAGCAATAAAGAGGGAGAGGAGTCATTCTGTTCCCCGGTTCCAAACCCTTTTCCTGAGCTTATCCCCTCGACCCTGTCTCCCCTTGTCTCTGAATGTTTGTTACCATGGAACAAAAGTAGTGCAACTCAGGTGAGTGTTCCATTTACAGTACTTGGGGGTGTTTGAGACACAAAGAGGCATATTATAAAAAAATAAAAAATAAAAAAAAGTCCTCTGTTAACCTTTTCCATATGCTACCTCAGGCAGCATAGCCATGTTAACTATATTTGGAACAAGTACTGGAAAAACAGCTGCAGGACACACATATGTTTAAATGAATTCATATTTTACATAATGTTTGGCTTGTGATTTGTCTGAAAACTTCAGGGCATATGGATGGTAGAACCAGTTATGTGAGAATGTAAATTAGCAGTGGCAGTGAGAAGATAAAAATGCTGTCGGCACACTCAGACTGTGCCTGTGAACACACACACACACACACATACACACACACACACACATACACACACCATAAGTGAGCAAAGGTTTGTGCCTGCACGCAGTAGCCACTAAAAACATAAGCATGGCAGAAACATGTGATTTCTGAGACCAACTGTTGATATTGCATTTAAAGTTTAATTACAAGTTTACGGTTTGATTAGAAAAACACTTGGCTTAGTGCCCAAAAGCCACTCTTGCAAGTTTGTTTAAGCATATGGTATGTGTTTTGCCATGCATGGGGGAAGTACATGTTGTGTTGAAACTGCTTTCACAAAAATATTGATCTTGACACAATTTTGGCAGTCTTGTTAACGTGGAATTATTTTACATTATTTAATTAATTTCCTGTGGACAGCAAATGACTGTTGTCTGAGCCCTGCCTTTTTTAACTTATTGTTGCCAGACAAGCATTTTACACATGCAGTTGAGATTGATTACTGTGCCGAAATGAATAGTACTACCTTTGGAAACGGTGGGTATTTGATGTCCCACAGAACAAGTAGTGAAAAAGCTTCTTAGTGCTAGCCAACAACTGTAGATTGTGTCGCCTGAAATCACATCTGTCCCCAGCAGACTTTCCCTAGCTACTAAGATAATTAGCGTTGCATTAAAAAATATGTCTCAAGCTGACGTGACGCCACTACTGATCCTGGATAAGCGATAAATACAGAGGACAGACCAGCATATACACCTTTCCTGAATAGAGCACTTTTGTCAATCTAATGATTTTATAATCTCTGCAGTATACAAAAACTTAATAAACTGATATCCAGCTAATGATGAATAGTTGCTCTCTCTTAATCAATATGTGCAAGTAAGGAGACAATGAATTATTATACACAGCAAAAAAAAATTAATTTCACCCTGTGGTCCGTAGTTGATTCGTACGTTTTTACAGAGCTCCCTGCCAAATTCTAAAAAGAGAGCACATTCATTATGTTGGAAAGCTAACAATTATTGGTCTGCATCAAAAGTGCATTGGTTTCAAACTGGATTGTGCCTATACATTTTCCAGTGCTGTCAGATTAGTCTGGTTTGTCAACCACTACATATTTCCTGGATGTGGATATCTATACTGTGTGTCTGTACTGAAGTTGATTTCAGGTTTTTCAGTATATTTGTGGTGTGTGTGTGTGTGTGTTCTTAAGTATGCATGTATAGCAGCAGGGGGCAGCTCAAATCAGTGACTCATAGGAAAGCTTGAAATTACAGAGCTCCGCAGTTACCAAGGACTATCAGTAATATTAAATCTCTCTGCGCTCACATGTTGCTTTCATGCTGAGAGTGACAATAACTGAAGACTTCTTAGTGTTCTTGGTATTTTTACCCCGTTCTGAGCCTCCATTGTACTGAGTAGTAAATGTGTGATTGGCCTAAGAATGTAATCAAATTGCTCTTTGTTCCTCTGCACGCATTGTGGTAAGATTACTTGATCTCAAGTGTCTCCAATTGATAGACATCATCTCAAATGAGCCCTTCTACTTTATTACATCCGTACTCAGTTCAAGGTTTCAGTTAAAACAACAAAACAAAACAACTGAGTGACTGCCGATTCCCCTGTGATGTGACCAGCATCTTTGAAGACCAGTGCGCAGGGATTTGCAAGGATTTGGTATTTTCATTGATAAGTGTGAATAAGCCTCAAGTTTCTCAGCGAAGGAGCAAAATGACACCCAGTTGACCTCACTCTTCAACAATGTGGCTTTCTTGTTAGCAAACCTTAAAGTGATCTTCATGTATCTGCACATCATGGGCCTGACAGTCTCTCGTCTTTTCAGTGGGGGTATTGGGAAGACAAAGGGAGTATGTCAGACTGAACAGCTGTTTTTGTGCCAGAATCCTTATGTCATAGGGTTATGACCTTCTTTCAGTAGCACTCAAGAAACCAATGACATCATTGTTCCAACTGTGCAGAGCTCCCAATCCCCTCACCCACCCGTCTAACTATTCTATAAAGGAAAATTGTCCATTAAGCTTCCCAGTGTGTCTTTTTAGGTAGTCATTTTCCCATCAGTTACAATTATCTGTAAATGATCATCTTCCGCTGAGGACAGGCTCAGATTATAAAATGAGCAGACAAGGAAAATGGCAGTGGCGTCCGATGTTGTGGCATCTCAAACAGCTCAGCGTCTAGCTGAACGTGTTTTTTAGTTTTTGTTAAGGTTGGTTTGAATGGCTTTGCTGAGTTGTGGACCTTTGGCCTAGCATTGCTTGGTTTTTCACAGGATTGAACGCTATTTTACTCGTGAGAAACTAGTTTATTCGAGCACCCTGTTAACCCTGTGTTTGCAGTGTCATGGTACATTTCCATTACGAAACCAGCAAGTCATGTCTGCCATATGAGAACATTAGGTGTGCACAGCAGCCTCACGAAAAATACAAATTCTAAATGCATATAGAATCGGTGTATAGTCAGTTACATAAACATGAACTGTAAGACATACGGTTGTTTGAGACAAATTTGATTGTTTATACAGACTGGTTTGCATGGTGAATAAATCAGTGTATCCCATACTACCTCAGCTGTTTCTGAAATACAACCATAACATTAGCGATTACTTTGTGAAATAAAATCTTCCTGAACTTCTGAGCTTGACCTCAGTACTGGCAATACCAAGGGTTCAGCTTTTAAGACGGTTGGCTGAGCCACTGCCCCATTTCACTGCAGACATAAACAGACAACATTTAGCATGACCTGATGATGCCGTCAATTTTTGCAGGATTAGCAAACCTGTCTATGACCAATAGCGCTTTTCCACTGTGTGGTATCAGCTAAAATCGTCTCGACTCAACTTGCATTTTTGGCGTTTCCATTGCAAAAACATGGTACCTGGTACCTGGTTGCGGCTGCTTTTTTGGTATCACTTCACTCAAGGTTCCAAGCGAGCTGAGCTAATGCTTAAAGGTGACGTTGGCAGACTGCCGGTCATATATAACAGCACAATATATTGATAATTGCACGAACAAATTGAGTCAAAACTATTTCATTCAAAACTTCCTTCACAATTTTTTTTTGGGTTCTGGCAAATTATCAAACACTGCTGCAGCTGTCATAACATCAAAATAACAAATGCAATTCACTCTTGCACTAACTGGACAGGACACACTGACAATGAAAACACATCAGCGTGCTTTTGACGCTCTGAGCATATGTAAATGAGGTGCATATGCATGCAAAACAAGTATGCCTTATTGTCAGTGAATGCAAGGAACAGAAATGCGTGAGGACACAGTGAATCTTAAGTATTCTTATAAACAAAATTAATATAACTTCAATAGCCAATATCCTAGAGGCTCAGGCCTCACAGCAGACCTGGGTTTTAATCCAAACCATGGTTGTTCTCTGCATTTCATTCCCTCTTTGCCCCATTTCATCTCTGTCTCTCCGCTCAGTCAATAAAGCCTTGAAAACCCCCAAAAATTATCTTAAAAAAAAAGAAAAAAAACATTTTTAGAACTGGAAATCGATAGGGGTGAGTTGTGCAACCCCTTGTTTCTAGAAAACCATAGAAGAAATTGGAAATGTGACCACATATTTACGAAGAGCCATCCATTTGTCTCATCCTGTAAAGAAGGGAGAAACATGGAATAAGATATAAGCACATTTAAGCCAAAAAAACTATTTTTTGCCTTTCAACGTACAATTTCCACAATGAAGGTTTTTTGATTATTGTGTCTGAACAATTATAGACACGTTTGAAAACATTTGACACATGTTTTAGTGCTTTATAGGCTACAATGTGTCTATATAGTTAGCACAATGTCAGCCCTAAACTGCTGCATCATGCTTATTATCCAAAATTTAGGGGTTGGGGTGATTTGTGCCAAAAGGCCTGGGGTGAGTTATAAGTAAGTAAGTAAGTAACATTTATTTAGAAAAAGAACATTTATAACAGTTTGCACTGTCCAAAGTGCTGTACATAGTGCATTCAGTAGGTAAAAAATTAAGGTAAAATAACAATAACAAACTTTTTTCCCGAAAGCTGTAGTTTATTTCAGATCCAAAGTTATTGTTGCCGGGGATGCACAACACCCTGAAATATGTGTAGGGGAGAATGGGGTAATCTGAGACACTTTTTACATTTGCTCCCCTCTAAGCGAGCTAAAATGATTTATCACTAAAATTTACACATTTCCCATTAATTCAGGATGTTTCCTAGAAATGGGCATTAGCAGAATTTTTTCAAGACAAAGGGCAGTGAAAATATGATTGTTTTAAAACAAGTTGTCATGTGTCTCACTTTACCCCAGCTCTGAAACTACCATAACAACACAAAATGTAACAGTTAGAATCCTGACAGCTAGCTTGAAAACCAAATATTACAAAACTAATGTTGGACTAGTAACAGAATCATGGGGTTTGGTCAATTAAGCAAAACATGTTTCTAAACACTTGAAAGTAACTCTGATCAAATACAACATATAATTCATATTCAATAATTTACATTCAAATGACAGATATAACCAGTTAGATTAAAACACAGTCTGGGGGTCAGAACACAGGACCCTTAGAGCCAGCTAGTGTCTGGGGGTCAGAGCAAAGGACACTCAGAACCAGAACAGTCTGGGACTCAGAACAGGACTAGACCCAGCTGTCATTTTCCATCTTTTGAGTCTTTTTTTCTGCATTTGTTTTATTGGGATCATTCATTGAATAAAGACATATTTCTTAGAGTCTATTGATGTTAAAGGTCACTCTCCTGTCCCCCACATACATACGTGCCAAACCATGCCCTTGCTGACACCCCTTCAACCATCAACCCCCACCTCCAGCCCACATTGTCTTTTGTCTTTTCAAACTAGTCTCCTTGCTACTTCAAATATAATGGATTCATTAAAAGAGGGCACAGACACTGTCTCACTTTACCCCACTGCCACAATTTGAGAAAAAAGTACCTCTATCAGCAATTCAGGCTAATCTTCAGTTATCATCATCACATGGTTTCATATGTTGGTAGTTCATCAACATGTGTGATAAAAGTTTTTCTACCTGAATCAATTTGATTAGGCACAACAATCGATTAAGTTGACAGCAAGAAAATGTACTTTTACATACAAAAAATTAATTTGTGAAAAAAAACATGCTTACAACATCACCATGAGGTCCTCTCTTTCATGGCCAAGGGGAAATGAGAGGGGCTTGAAAACATATATCTCACATGACCCAAAATGTGTTCAATGCCCTAGATACAGGGGGTGTCTCACATTCCCCCATCCTCCCCTACATATTTGAGTTGGAGACTTTACTGTCAAGGCCTCACTTTAAAGTCACTATGAGTAAAAAGTGGCACATCTCACCCCACTCTCCCCTAATGATATCGCAAAACTAAATATCGCCATATTGATTTGTTGACACAGCGCTAGTGTACTGGGCAGATCCAATCGTTTTAAAGGTAACACTTTACAATAAGGTACACAAAATTGTAGTACCTACTACATAGATATGTGTTACCTACTACATCGTTTTTTTTGTGTTACCTACTAGCCTACATAGGTTTTTTTGTTTTTGTGCTACCTAACAACACATAGTTTTTTTTGTGTGTTACCTACTACATGTTTTTTTTGTGCTACCTAACACATAGGGTTTTTGTTTTTTTGGGTTACCTACTACATAGGGTTTTTTTTTTGGTGCTACCTAACACATGTTTTTTTTGGGTTACCAGACACAAAATTGTAAATGTAACTACTACATAGCTATGTGTTACCTACTACATAAGTTTTTTTTGTGCTACCTAACACATATTTTTTTTTTGTGTAACCTACTATACAGTTTTTTTTTAGTGCTACCTAACACATTTTTTCTCTACCGTTTTAAACTTCAACAGACACCCGCCTCCAAGTGAGTGAACGTTTGTCAATAGAGCAGACCTTCTGTACAAATGAAATGAAGTACGATGGTCTGGTAGGACCAGGCTAACTGTACAGGACACAAGAAGAGACATGTTGGGCAGCTAGCAGCTATATAGAGTAGCCATCTGGGACAGAAATGATAGCGACCGATTACATTAAGCCTCGGACTGCACGGATTACCTCAATAAATTATTCAGGCTGAGACACGTCTTGCATTTGAAAACATGTATCCTGAAACAAGCACAAAACAGTCAACTTTATGATGCCCGTGTTTACGTGCATAGGGATGTACGTAACGCATCCCTACAGCTGACTGGGTGAGTCACACATTGGGACACCAATCCTCCCTTTTAAAGGCCCGTAACAATATTCTTCTACTTCTTTTAGCAAACAGATACAATGGGGGTATTTCTTAAACATTTTCGCTCCATATTTTTGGGGGTTGGTTCAGTTAATAGTACAAGAACTGCTCGTAATTTCTGCTTTGCTACTTGGATCCGGAGTCGGCTCTTTGTTTGACGATCCTGCCCACGTTCAGGAGGTACTATTTGCAGTGGAAAACGACCCGTGCTGCTACCAAAACCGAGTTGAGCTGAGTCGAGGTGATAGGTAGAGCTACATGTGCGGTGGAAAAGCGCCATAAGCTACCGCTCAGTCATTGTGAAGGCAATTCCAGGTTGATATTGGTGATTGGTGACAGTTGTGTTCTAGCATAACATCAACGAAGAACTGGCATATCTTCATGACACTGGTGGCAAAATAAACAGTTTTTGAGGAAGTCCAAGCAGTTGGCAAAGCCTCCACTCTCCAGGAATATAGTGGGCTGTCCTGCTTGGACTCTTACCAGAAACCAGAAGCACACAGACAGTCTCCATCCAGACAGTGTCGAGTGTTCAGTTCAGCCATATGACTCAGAGGAAATGCCTGCCCCTTATGAGATGTTATTTCAGATGCAACATGCAGCATGTCTGTGTAGTTCACTCTTGAGTTTCAGACTCTCAAATACAGCAGATGTAATATTGTCCTCAGGGTCACACTTAATGGATACAAAACATATATACATGTTCTCTTCTTTTAATTCCTTAGTCATTTGTCAGAAAGCCCTATAGTGACCAGACCACTTTGCTGATGCCAAATGTATTATTTCAATTTTACAGACTTGAATCAACGAAATCACTGATGTCGGTAACATGGCCAGATACAGTCTCCAGAAAACTGCATCAGATTTTTTTTTAACAATCATATTTTTTGTTTTCACCATTTTTTTGCAACACTCTGATTTGAATGATTCAATAGTTTAATGTGAAATGAGTAAGAATCACTGTGGCCATTCTCTCTAATCTCTGCACATAACTTTCATTCCTTGAGCTTAACAGACAGTATGTGTCATGTAGGAAGTCGTCTGATTCTACAGTAGACGCAAGTGCAGCTCCTTTTATTCCTCTCCATGTCTCTGACAGTCATGTAGGAATAGATTGTGTATTTCTTGGTCTGAATGTGCTCAACACACGTTGTCCATGGCTTTGTAGCTGTGCTTGTATCAGGGCTTTGATGTAGGTTTGACACTGCTCAGCTTATATATTTGGTGATAACGGAAGAGATGTGTATTGGGTCAACAATACATTTTGTACACTGACTTTTTTTAATTTTTTTTTGTTAGCGAAAAAGTTAGAAACCTTTATAAAATAACTTCTTCCTTCTGCTTAATCGTGATGCATGTCAGTGTAAACTTTTACTTTCACTGAACAGAAGTTTACCAAATTTGCAAGGTCTTGTGTAATTCACTGGTTCAACTGTGACGGGTGAAATGACAGCTGCAGAAAGTTGTCTCATTTAAATAGGTCAAACTCAGAATGTCCGTTCATGTCAAACACAAGTAGCATCTCTCGCACACACAACACGGATACAGCACCAAATAAGTAAATTTAGACCTAAAAATGCAAACTGACCTGGAATTTGGTCAGTCAAAAGTTGGTAATGTGAACTGTATGATTGCAGCCAATTCTCCCTCTATAGTAACTTAGCATGTGGTTATTGTCAGTTTCATGGCTGCCGGTTAGTTTTTTCCTTATATGTGTTCTATTTGTTGTTGTTGTTGTTTGTGTGGACCAAAGCTACTGTTTCTTGTAATGCTTTATCTATAATGGTCCAAAGGTCCATGGTTACCCCTTGCATGGGAGGAGGCACTGCCTTGAGGCTAAATTCAGGGATTAGATAAGATTGTACCACGACATGCTGCGCCCTTGTTCTGTTAAAGATGGATATATATATATATATATATATATATATATACACTCAACAAAAATATAAACGCAACACTTTTGTTTTTGCTCCCATTTTTCATGAGATGGACTTAAAGATCTAAAATTCATCCCAGATACACAATTGTACCATTTCTCTCAAACATTGTTCACAAATCTGTCTAAATGTGTGATAGTGAGCACTTCTGCTTTGCTGAGATAATCCATCCCACCTCACAGGTGTGCCACATCAAGATGCTGATCTGACATACAGGTGTGCCTTAGACTGTCCACAATAAAAGGCCACTCTGAAATGTGCACTTTTTTGCTTTATTGGGGGTCTGGGGACTCAGAACCAGTCAGTATCTGGTGTGATCACCATTTGCCTCATGCAGTGCAACACATCTTCTTCGCATAGAGTTTATCAGATTGTCCATTGTGGCCTGTGGAATGTTGGTCCACTCCTCTTCAATGGCTGTGCGAAGTTGCTGGAGACGGCTTATGGTGGAGAAATGAACATTCAATGCACGAGCAACAGATCTGGTTGACATTCCTGCTGTCAGCATGCCAATTGCACGCTCCCTCAATGCTTGTGGCATCTGTGGCATTTTGCTGTGAGACAAAACTGCACATTTCAGGGTGGCCTTTTATTGTGGACAGTCTAAGGCACACCTGTGCACTAATCATGATGTCAGATCAGCATCTTGATGTGGCACACCTGTGAGGTGGGATGGATTATCTCAGCAAAGCAGAAGTGCTCACTATCACACATTTAGACAGATTTGTGAACAATGTTTGAGATAAATGGTACAATCGTGTATCTGGAATGAATTTTAGATCTTTAAGTCCATCTCATGAAAAATGGGAGCAAAAACAAAAGTGTTGCGTTTATATTTTTGTTGAGTATATATATATATATATATATATATATATATGGCTGATTTTTATGTACTGTAAATTCCCAGAGGTGGATATACACTGCATACCTGGTCGCTGTCTTTGACAGAGCCTTTAAGGATTCTGAATGAATCAGCACTGGTCAAGGACAATGTGTCTGGAGCTGGCTTTGTTATGGGAGCTGTGGAGACTCTGTTATCATTCTTGCTCCATTAATTCCAATTCATTTTAGCTGTGTGATAACTAGCAGCGTCTGCTTGTCTGTGCTCTCACAAGTCAAAGTGCTGTGTTTCCTGATAAACATGAAGCCTGTTGTGGGAGGTTCTTCTTTCCCTGACTGTTCTCATGAGTTGAAAGAGAGGACAATCATTGGTTGAAGTTGAATATAATAACATGTATTGTCCATGGCTGTAAGGAGAAGGGATATGCACATTTTAAAATGCAGTGTCCTGTCCTGGCTGTTCACTGTAGCTTTGCTTGGTTTAGGTGGAAGAGAAAATGTGCACATTGTCTTGAAATGAACCAGATAATTCAGTACAGTATAACCATGGCAAGACTGAATGAGTTAGTGTGTTTGTGCGTGTGTGGGCTTCGTCAGAAAATGAGTTTTAGGCTCCAAATGGTCTGTGGCTGGTCCTTCTTTTATAAATACATTAATAGCTTTTTTGAAAAGACATCTGCCCTCTGGTATCTTTTTGAACAAGCACTCGTTCATTCTAGTGCTTACAATAATTTCATATAGTGCCAGTGGAAATTTAGATGTATTGATTTGATAATATAGTTTACCTAATTAATAGATGTAAACCTTTTTAAGAATTTGTTTAATTTGACATAAATCTCACATTTTTTAATAGTCTAATTGTAGACACTGAGGCTTGAAGTGGGAGTGTCTTTTAAAGATGGCACATTCATATTCACAGGGCCTCTTTTGTCTAGTCTTACAGTAAAACAGATGTGGGTTGTGTATTGTGGCTGTGAGATAAATAGCTTTTTTGGACCCCTCATTTCCTCTATCGTTTGCTCTGTAACAGGGCTTAGATAGCATACCATATTAAGATACAGTAGTGCCTAAGCATCAAATGAATATGGACTCAAACGTACAGTATATTCAGAACATTATAGGTCTCAAATACAAAGTTAGTTTTTTAGTTATTTATTCTGCTTATTTCTATGTCTCAGCAAACATTTGGCCCATCCTACAATGACTACAAAGAACCACTGTTTATCAAACATAAATATTTTATTTCAACACATATATTCAGTATAAAAAAAGAATTTTCTTTTTTTTTCTTTTACCAAACAGAATATTGGGTGGTTCTTGCTAAAGAAGGACAATAGCACAATTTTTCTTTTGAATACTTAAGTCGTTTTTCAGTATCTACATTTTTAAATAGCACATATAAAGTATACAACATTAATGCAATATTTCATGAATAAGCTCATGAATGTTGTTCTAGTGAACTGTATTATGTCTGAGTCTAAAAATAGCGTTTGTTTTTGCTTGCCTTGTCTGTCTTCAAGGCAAGCAAAAACTATCTGATACTTTATGTTCTTCATCTTCTGTGCTGTGGTGATTATGATTTGTTTTTTACATTATCACGAGGCAGAATGAAATACTTTGATTCAACGTAGTTCAGCTTTCTCAGGCATTGTATATTGTAACTGTATCCACCATGAGAAAATCTTTTTCAGTTTGTATTATCGAGCACTGTGTTTCTCAAAACGAGAGAAAGGGAAAAAGCGTCTACAATCTCAAGGACAAAGGAGGAGTCTGTTGTGGGGAGGCAACATGACAAAGTTTCTCACAATTTCATTGTGAAGGATATCACTAACAGTTTTACTATAACATCCAAAAGAGTTACCAAATAGCAAGATCCCTTCTGTCTTGAATACCATTTGTATATTGTATTAATTAACCTTAGAACTATAATTTGCACCTCATGCTAATTTTAGGTACTATGTATGGATATTTTCTATGTAGTTAATTGTAAACTTAGGGCAGAAGCATGAATTTCCATGCGAGAAGAGTCACCCTGCCTGCCATCACGCCACTTTGTCTGCAGAAGCGGGTAAGAATCTAACATGGATCTCTTCTGTTTTATCTCTTCCAAGGCTTTCGTGTGCTTTCTTCTGCTCATGTTCGCCGATTGTTCTGAAGTCGGAGATGGCGCTGGATGAAATTCAACCTCGTGAGCAATATGTTAGAGCTCACTATGTGTAAAGCTTTAAATAGGTTTTATCTTCCTGACTATTTTCAGTCTTTTCATGAATTATCTTCATAATGTTTTTCCTCCTATTGTAACCTGTTTGTGAAGCACATTCTTCAAATTGATATTTTTTGTTCAACGAGATGTATTGAACTTGGGAAAG
Source organism: Hyperoplus immaculatus (assembly GCA_949357725.1). Lineage (NCBI taxonomy): Eukaryota > Metazoa > Chordata > Actinopteri > Uranoscopiformes > Ammodytidae > Hyperoplus > Hyperoplus immaculatus. Next base: position 17,625,766 of record OX442361.1, on the reverse strand, counting down.
TAACTCACTTGACTTGTACTTGAAATGTACTGACATGTAAAATGTGCAGTTCACTTTAAAACGGAGCGTGAATGAAAGTCCACCCGTTAAGTCAGAATTTTAATAGATAGTGTTATTCATGCATCCATTGTCTATGGAGCAGTGCTTTGCATTGGAAGGACATACCTGTTTGGAGTGTTGGTTCTTTGTCTTCTAAGAGTTCAGCTTTCAAACATCAATGATCTGTCCAACAAAAAGATAATTTCAATTTTTAAACTCTGGTGTGTTCCCCTCTAAACTACTTCATTATTTATTGGATTTATGGACTCCTGCCTTCCATCTTATGATGGTTAGCTCTTACTGTTTACTTTGACATGGGGGTGTTAACCTGTAAATCATACTAACAATGAAGTCACTTGTTACAGAGAGGGCCAAACTGGAATGTAAACCATCTGGCCAGTTGTAATGTACAATGTAGTGTGGACCTGTGTGACAAAAATGGCACCTTCTCGTGAAACATGTATAGGTATCTTGAGACAACTGTGGTGTCGGAAAGGGGCAAAGCTGAAATGTTCTAACAATACATTTTACAATTGGCCAAATCATATGAACTGAATTTTACAATGGTAATTCCATATCATCCTAACACTGTGTGAAGCTATCCAGCATGGTTATCTTCGTAGCTTGATCTTATTTGCTTGCTGCTCTAATTCATCTCTTGATTGGTTCATCCTGAATGCTCTGTAAAGCAAAATATATTCTGGCCAGCCTTTTCTTTGTATTTCCAAGTGGTTCAAGTTATTTTCTAGAATTCAAAGCACCAGTAGCTTCATCAATGTTTAGAATGCATTAGTCGTAACTCACCGATAGTGCAGTTGGCAGGGCAACTGTTAAGGCGTAAATAGCACCTGGTTTGGCCAGAGAGAAAGTCCTGACTTGCAACTGTCAAAGGTGTCACAGTGAGGAGCTGGGAGAACTTTTCTCAATGGTTTCTGAGATAGACGAGGCTGGAGGCCACCTCTTCACCAGCACTCAGTGATAAAGCTGCAGCTGTGGGAGTGCAGTTCAAGGTTGAACCAGAGCGCTTTAATTGGTCAAATGGCTCACACTGTCCTGTCCTTGAGATAAGAAGGTCTAATAGAGGAGTGTATGTTCAACAGCACTGTATGGAGTATCTTGATTTATGTTACCTTGTCCAGACTGCGTCCAGACTTCTTTTTTCATTGAAACCTGTAACATGATGTTCTGTTTCTCTGCCCTGCTTAACCCGTCACCTCTAAGATGCAGCTTTACAAAAAATTTAAGGCAAGTGTTGTTGGATTTGAATGTCAATCACATATGTATCAGTATATATACGTCGGCTGCTAAGTATTATACAATGTCAAAGAGATGTTTGTGTTGAGCTCACTGACAAGTTTATCTTTCTAATTTAAAATCTTTTTTCAAAATCTTATGCGTGCCGAGCTGAACCAAACTACCCCGCTCAGTAGAACGAGGCTTTACTTGGTATATATCTTGGTCAACTCTTTGAGTATTGATTTCAATAGATATCCTAGAGGAATCCCACCAGTACTGGCTCCCTTTATGAAAGCATTACTTTTAAACACCTTGTAGATTTTTTTAGGATCAAGCATTAATTAGACAGTGTATTTAACTGTATTTTGAGTTTGAGGAGGCTCAAACCTTTTTTTCCAAGAGATGTAGATTTTTTCTTTGTTTTCTTTTATGTTTTTATAGAATTGAGAGTTCTAGATTGTAATGATTCCAACTATTTATTAGATTTAATCATGGTGGTCAGTTACTTAAAAGACCAATATCAAGCAAAACCAACCCAGCTATTACCTAACTAATTAAACAGGACATGTGTACTTTTGGATCAGGTTTACCTGGTTGATGAATGCAGCTCTGTGTTCAATGATAAAGACATCAGCCGTTTACACAGCATGATGCCTTGCCTGGCCATTCATTGGAAACTCTTAACCAATCATTAACGCTACCTTCCACTCATTGTTTTCAAGTACCTTGAGTGAAATATTATGCCTAATGGTATGATGTTGATGAGCAGAAGTCAAAGTCATTACAGTGTGCAAATATATAAGTGTTAGCCTACCTGTCTACATTTTAAAATGCATGTGCTTTATGTGTGTTCCTCAATCGATTTAGTGGAAGTTTTCATTTGCTGATTTTAAGGCTTCAATGTGTAGTGTGCCTGCTGACTAAATATCAGTTGTCAAGTTTGATATGTTGCTGTAATTCACATAGTTGAATGATGGTCAGCAAGATGCTAAACAATGTTAAACATTCCTAAAGGTTTTACAACACAATACTATGTACAGTATCACTATCGAGGTAAACATTCAAAAACACAATTCCATTTTTTCTAAAAAGAAACACGGAAGTTCTATATAAGAAATTGAAAGTACATCTCTGTGATTCAACATGAAATATTTTTTGGTAACACTTTATAATAACTATCCGTTGTAACTCGTTAATAGATCATTAGTAAACTCTTAATTAATGATTATTAATGATTTGTTAAGTGTTTGTTAGCAGTTTGGTAAGGATTTATAACAATGGTAGATAGTTAATAGCTTAATAATTGAATCAGTTCATCTGGGAGGTAATCCGAGATACCAACGAGGCTGAAATAGGCTATAGACTATACACAGTGCATGGGCAACTGAGGGCAGCCCCATTTTCAAATATTTTTATATAAACTCAATACACACTGTGCATGCCATGGACTTGAACGTGACTTGATCAGTTAATCTCGGATTACCTCCCAGATGAACTGATTCAATTATTAAGCTATTAACTATCTACCATTGTTATAAATCCTTAACAAACTGCTAACAAACACTTAAAAAATCATTAATAATCATTAATTAAGAGTTTACTAATGATCTATTAACGAGTTACAACGGATAGTTATTAAAAAGTGTTACCTATTTTTTTTATTCTAGAAACAACATCTGGTACTTTTCTGCATGACTCAGACATTGGCTAAGTCAATTAGGAAATCTAGAACCACCTGACAAGTATTGTTAATTTCTCCTTGCTGCTGTGCCTCAATTTTAAATAGCTTATAGCATACCATGTGAACACTATTTTGGAGCCTTTGGCCAAACACCCACTATTTGACATCAAATAATTGCTGATGATTATGCAAATGTTGCAAAAATCTGTTTTTACATCTACAGTAACCATGGAGACGACACTTAAATTTACTGGAAACTGCTCTGCCTGTGTGGCTCTGATTCCTCTTATTTCTGAGCTGCAGTTATACAGCACTTCCCAAAAATATATCTTTTTGGTCCCATGGTCGCAAGGACATTTTCTTGGGGAGTGAATATATAAAAGTAAACAATGCCTTATGTTTGGGAATGTAGCGGACAGCAGCAGGTTTTCCTTCAAGATTCCAATGGTTTCTGTAGCATTTGTGACACCTCCTACCATTTGTCCAAGGTTTGCAGAAACGCAACAATGTTGTGTATCTGCAAATGTGTTGTGCAAGTAAAGTTTATTTAATATTTGGTCTGAGCAGGCCGTAGAACCTACATTCCTTTGTGTTTGTAATCACAGTGCCTTCATCTCAGTTTGGGAACAGTCAATTCCCTCAGAGTTGCCGTATTAACAAAACTAGCATGTAGTAACCTATGGTTGTAACATTTACGTTTAAAACATAAAATCCTAATGAAAAGCACTTTGTAGTCTCCTACTCTCTCCCTCTTGTATAATGGTCATATTGAGGTTGTATGCTGTGAGTTTACAGGCTGTCTTAGTAATGAAATGGATCAATTACATGGTTGAGACCCAGTTTAATTTCATTAATTCATTGACTTGTGTCCTTTTTAGAAAGCCATATCAAAATGTGCACAGTACTAACTCTGCTAAGTAATGCAGATACTAAGTACATCTACCCTGTTCCTGATGAAATGTGATGCCTAAATTATTTGATTTGGCCAGTTCTCAGGAAGCCACTTCCTCACAGCAACTTAACTGAGGACCAGTCTAGATGCAGTTATCAACAGCAATGCAGCAAATACATCCTTTATTTTTTACATGGCCTTAAAAAATATATTATTATGATTTTGCATAATATTGTTTGTGTCAAGTTGTCACCTGTTTTTTATGTTGTAAAAAAGAAAAAAAGAAAAACGTGTTTACATCATCAACATGCAGTATTTATGACTCAGCATGAACTGTTTTAAAACCCAGGCTGCTGTAGTGATCTGTTTTAATATTGGCTCTCATCTTTGTTGGACATCCACAAACAAAGCTATTTGTCCTGTAAGGCTCCAAGCAGGCTGATTAAACACTAAATGGTTTACAGTGAGAGGTGATGTCATAGCTGAAAGGCTCCCATTTGCTGATGGCTCCTTGAGGGCTCAAACCTCAGCCCTGTTTGAGAGCTCTGACCTCTTTTCCGTCCACAAAAGGAATCAGACTCGTCCTGCCCGGCTTTAAACTACAAATAGAACCCAAGGAGAGAAAAGAGACACTTGCCTCTGTCAACTTTATAGACTGAGTTGACTCAACTAGCATTAGATTAAACCAGCGCCTTTGTAATTGCTCTGTGGGCTCTTGCAGGGCATTGTGCTTTGCTTGCCATGGGCGTGTGAATGTGAATACAGAGAGGGTTGGAGCCTTGTGACTCTCTATCTCTGTCTCTCTCCACAGGATAAGCGCTTTTCAGGCATGGAATACTTTCCATTGCTGGCTTCATCTATCTGTTAAAGTGATGACATTTTGTCATTCAGACATTGGTGACTTTTGTGTTAATGTTCCTTATGGCTTCATCCAGACTTGACAGGACATTTATGAGCTGCACGCTCGCATGATATTTGGCACCTGGTGTGTGAGAGGAGCAGGGAGGGAAGGGAGAGGGCGCAACAGGGAATTATGAAAGTTATGACACCAATGAAAAGGAGTTTCTGCCTTCTGAGGCTGCATTACTGATGGAATTTTATTTTCCTGATAACGTTCTTTATTATTGAGCGCAGGGGAAGCTCACCCCACTCCTCACAGTTAATGTATTGATACATTTTCACATCATTTTGATAATTTAATGTTATCTGATTGGGCATTTTACTGCCTGCCTCTTAAAATCATTGAATAACAGTATATTTTGTTGTTTTATTCCTATTTGTTTACATTGTTTTTTTTTTTTGTCCGGCCGCACCGCAAGGGAATAAATGTGCACTGACGTTAGAAGAGTAGTTTAATCTCAACAATTTAAAAATGGGCTATATCATACTTTTTCTTTATTTATTCTCTCTCACTCAATCCCTCCCTCCTCTCAGATTCTTGCTTTCTCTCTCTTCCTCTCTCTCTGGAAAAATTCAGACTTTTGTCTTGTTAAAAGTGATACTGAAAAGTTACTTGTTCTCACCTAGTTAGTGACCAGGGCATTTATGCTGAATATGTAGATTGTGTTTTTGGCTCCTTAATGTTAAGTGGGAGAGAAAGGTAACAGGCGATTTGTTATCAAGACCCAACGTTACAGATATGTGGAGCCTCGACAGCGCTGTGCCAAGAGGCAGTTTTGTCCAATGTCCGCCCTTCAGCTCGGCTGGAGCAGAGAAAGAGAGAGAGAGAGAGAGAGAGAGAGAGACTCTTTGCTTACCGGCTGACACTGGCTGTGCTGTCTGGTGCCCGTTTTTATCTTTCTTACAAAAGCTCTCTTTTGCAATGCTGTGTACTCAGCCATGCATAGGCTACAGAGCATGCCCAAACTCAGAACTGTGCTTTGCTGCAAACCGGTGGGTAAGTTTTACTTTCAAACGGATTCATTTGTTAAGTTTTCGGTGTCGGAAAGTGGTATTTCTAGATTTCTACACACTTTTCTTCGCAAGCTGATTTTTTTTTAACATCCTGGAATATCTACCTTTTGTTGGGGTTTCATCAAATCAAATGGTCTGATATTTTGTTGCTGCAAAAGAAAACAAGGGTTACCTAACTTCTGTATGTGGGTCAAACTGAGTAATTGGTGTAATAATACTATACTTCTTTTTTAATACTGTTTATTGCATTGCTTCAAGCTAAAAACAACAATCAGCCTGTACTATTTTTGATGGTTTGAATGGTTATTGCTTTGGTTGCAGGTAATCAAAGTTTATAATGAAGATAACACCAGCAGAGCAGTAGAGGTTCCCAGTGACATCACTGCCCGGGACATATGCCAGCTGTTTGTCTTGAAGAACCACTGCATTGATGACCACAGCTGGACTCTTTTTGAACACCTTTCCCAATTGGGAATAGGTAAGATTTAATTTTCTTCAAAATTGACATAATTATTATTATTTTTTTTTAACCTTTATTTATACAGGTATATCCCATTGAGTCCGAAGACTCTTTTGCAAGGGAGACCTGTTCCCATTTACACGTTACCATTCACACACACATTCATACACCGATAGCAGGCTAACTATCGACATTCACACGAGGCAAGGTGGGTGAAGTGTCTTGCCCAAGGACACAACAACTATGACACAGGGCAGGGCGGGGATCGAACCTCCAACCCTTTGATCATCGGCCGACCCGCTCTACCAACTGAGCCACAGTCGCCCCGACTATATCATTATGTGATATAAAAATCTTGATGAAAGCCCGGTCCATCATCCTAATCAAATATCAAAATGCTGAGGTTGTAATTAATTGAAAGCTCCTACCTACACATTATTAAAAAAAAATTATACTCTTTCATTTATAACATTTGTGCGGGGCCATTTGTTATTTTAATATCGCATTCAGTGTTAGCTATCATTTTTGCAATCATCCTTTAGAAAAATACTTGTTGTTAAAAATGTGGTAGCCTAGTTCCACACTTCTGAAGTAATTAGTATGATTGTGAAATATGTAGCATTATATATACTGGTAGATGAAAACAGAGCGCTGTCTGTTTTACTTAAATACTAAACCAAACAATGGCCCTGTCACATTGTGTACAATATGACCTGACGCTGGCACTGATGATCTTAATCACTGAAGCATCAGTTATAGATCTATGTTGCATACATTATTTGTATCTATCATTCTTCTCTTGAAAAGCATTGATAGAAAGGTAGATTAGATTTACTCTCAATGTTATCATTTTAATTCAAAAAGCATTGTCTGCACAGCTTTTGTTGTGAAATGCAAAATGTTGCTGTGAGGTTTAAATGTTGAAGCCATGAAACCAATGTTAGCTGAGGGGTTACATTTTATTTGCAATTTGCACAGCATTGAACCATTTCCTCTTTATCTTACTTATCCTGCAACATGAGGATTTGTATGTGGCATGAACTTCACCTCCATTTGCATTCCAGATTGTTGCATAAATGACAAAATATAGTTATATACTATACTCATTAAGCCAACAGTAATTGGCCACACACATGTGTCAATGATAAAGCAACAGCAATCTACCAGGGTAACATATTTCTCTGCTACATTTTCACACTACTGCATACATTACATAATGTATCCATCTGTTCTGTTCCAGTCATCAATGCTTTTGTTTTTCTCCATTTAAAAAAAAATAGTTTAAATAGTTTTCACAGTGTTCAAGCTGTATACCGTCGTCTGCTCAGAGTTTATATGTAAAGGACTCATCTATAAGTTCTGTACGTCATTTATTTTAGAATGATTTCATCAGTCATGTAATTCACCACTAATTAACTGCTTGATGATTCCTTTGCCCTGATGATTATAGTTCATTGTTCAACAGTGCTCCCCGTCTGCATGGCAGTCTTTTTACAAGAAAAGTGTTCCATTAATTCAACAATCACTTTAAGGTCTAGGAAATAATTAATGTTTATGCTACACTGCTTGACTTGAGAGCCACTCTTTTCCAGAGGTTACACAATGATGAAAGGTTAATAATCAAACTGCGCCTCCAACTAAAGCAATATAACTCTTTGTCAGGAAATCTTTGGCACATTTTGCGTTGTGATTTCACAAACTTTCTTGACAACTTTCTGCCTTTAATTCATTTCATTGGGTCTCAATCCTTTTGCCATAGAGCAGTCAAAGCCTATTAACCTTTATTTTCTTCCCTGCTTGTCTCAATAGAGAGAACCATTGAAGACCATGAGTCTGTCATGGAGGTGCTATCGGGCTGGGCAATGGACACGGACTGCCGGCTGTATTTCAGGAAGAATTATGCCAAATATGAATTCTTCAGGAAACCTCTTGTAAGTTTGCGGTTATATCATGGTCTATATATGGCTGCTGATTCATACACACATCATTTTGCATTTGATCTATTTGCTCTTTGAACAAGCTTGACTATTCCCAGTGAGTGTTGTAATAATCAATGCTGCTTTCATATTGGTAGGACTTTTTCCCGGATCATATGGTCTCCATATCCAGTGAAGCCAATGGGATGGTGGATCACTCTCAGCTCATACAGGTATCAAGTTCTTTGTGTTTACACAGTGCACTCTCCTTGCTTTTGGCTTCCATTTGCAAGGCGGTGAACCTCTGTCTAGATGTGCTGTTACCTTGAGAATGTCCTGCACACGCCCATCTATGGACAAATATTTCTCTATCCAACACAGACCTTTCTCAACTCCAGCACCTGTCCAGAGATACATGGACACCTCCATGCCAAAGAGCAAAGCAGGAAGTCTTGGAAGAAATTTTATTTTGTCTTGCGGAGGTCGGGGCTGTATTTTTCCAATAAGGGAACGTCCAAGGTCAGTAAAACAAAATAACTCTTCAAAAAAATGTTTTATACATTTTAGGAAAATCAACACCATTATAAAAAGCCGATTATTACATGGGTTAGTTGTTGCACATGACTAAATGACACCACCCTTATGCATACAACTTTTTTTTATGTATTATATTTACTTTGTTTTATATGTAATCGCATTACTTTGGTACATCATGTTTTGTCCTTACTTGAATTAAATACACATAGTCCAAGTTTCCACAGTAAACATTTGGGATTTAAAAAACACATGAAACTAACTGCCAATTTAAAGGTGGAAACAGTGATTCTGGAAAACGCTATTTGAAAAAATCAGTGAATATCTCCTCACAATCAGATACCTGTCCGTATTGTGTGTGCCCTGAAAAATAGCTGGTGTAAATACTCAGCCTAGGCTCTGTAAACGGGCGTGGAAACAAAGGGTATGCTAACAAAGGAGGCCCACCGTAGCTAGCAACAAACCAATTTCACAGATCCTAGGCTGTGTATTAACACTGGATTTTTATGTGCACGCACAGTACGGACAGGTAGCGGATCATGAGGAGATATTCACTGACTTGGAGGATTTTTTTTTGACAACAAGCATTCTCCAGAATTGTTGACGCCACCTTTTAAACCATAAGGATACATTCTCATCCTCTGCTTGTATACACTCTGGGGTCACCAGTTCATCCTCTGTATATGTCTAAGTCATGCTGTTGGAGGGCAGTGGAACAGGTTGAGCTAGATTTGTCTGAGGTCAGCTGGCATAGCAGCCAGTCAGACACAGTGCTCTCAATGCTGTTGACAAGTCAAGCTTATATCCAGGCACCAGCCATGCCAACACAACCACCTCTCAACTGCTTTCATTTCCTAAACAACAGTAGACCTTTTGTTGTCCAGCGCAGGAGGGTTTTGGTACGGTGCCCACTTTTACTCTAGCAGGTTTAACATTCATCTCTGGTCTCGGGTCAAACACGTCACTCGTCACTCAGCGCAGACACTAACGGCTGTGGCATAACTTTATATAAGGAAGTGGGAATGGTGCGCGGCCATGACAGCAGAACAATGGTAGTCTTTGTGCTTTATTTTTTCCTTGGAAATGTATCTTTGCCACAATCTGGCTGTTGATTCTATCTCAATACAGGCCCTATCAATATGTCAAATGTTATCTATTTCATTACATGTGAAGGTGCACCACACCTAGAATGACTGATTACACTGTAGTTATAGATAGAAATGTAATGGTTAGATTTAAGTGTGCTGAATGACTTATTGTGTTCCATCTGTCCAAAAGGTTTGACTGTAAGCATTGTTTGATTCAAATATAGTTGTATCAGTATTATTTTTCTGACACATTTTTATTTTTGTTGCTGTTGTTGAGTTCCTGACATTATGATGAAGCATTTTACTGCACAACGTTAAGTATGTGACTAACCTGACCACATTGTAAAATAAACTGGAGAGGCAAACAACTCTGACTCTCCATATGTCTCCAATACATCATACTTTATCTGCACAGTATTTTTGTTTGATTATGACCTATTTGTGTTTCAAAGGAACCAAGGCATCTCCAGTTCATTGCAGACTTCAGTGACAGTGATGTCTACACAGCGCTGTCAGACAAAAAACTACACGGAGCACCTACAGATTATGGCTTCTGTGTTAAGGTATTATCACGTTTTCTAAAACTGCCAAAGCTGTACAAAAGAAGCAGAAGTAGAGTATTGATCCACAATACTGAACTCCCATTTGTGTCCTTGTAACTTATTTCTCCAGTCCACAAAGTGTAGTAGTTCGGCCAGGGACTTGAAGCTGCTTTGTGCGGATGATGAGCAGACCAGGACCTGCTGGATCACAGCCATGCGCTTGTTAAAGGTTGGTTTTCTGATCACTAACTCAGAGAGATGTCTTAAGAGGAGTAATGCTGAGTCAGTGCTGCTAGCATCAGATTTAACTTTGGGGGGAGGTCAAGGGAAACTATTGAGAGATGCTGGATTAGCACTCCCACCCTTTATAGAAACAGCATGTGTTCATTGTCTGAATATTTGCTTGATACAATTTAGAGCATTAGTCACTCTCCTGCTAGTCTATAAATAATCTACAGTCTACCGAAAGTATCTAAAAGATATACGTGTTGTGAATATTAAGGGGTAGAATTTATAAAGTTGACGATTCTCTGTGTTTCAGTATGGGATGCAGCTGTACCAAAACTTCATTCAGCCACATCAGAAACAAAAAGCTTCACCAATGGTAAGTTTGATTGAGCGTTGAATGGTTATATCATCACTTTAAAACATCACTTGAAGTCAATGGTAATGCATCAAAAAAGGCTATGTGACTGATTGTGACAAAACCACAGAGAACTAACACCAACTCAGCAGCTTCCTCTATTAACTATTGTGTTGTGTTTTTAATCCCACACGCATCAGTCTTGTTTTAGCTGGGGAACATGTTAGAGAATGTAGCAGCTGAAAAGCCAAATATTGAATTCGGAAGGCGGTGGAGATTGAACCAAAGCAAAAAAGAAAGTGCATATTGGGCTTAGAATCACCACTCTAACTCCAACTCCAAATGAATGTTCATGTTGCTCAATGCCTGTTGAATGTATGAGTAAATGTTTGCCAGTTGCCATTAAAACTAAAAGGCAGAGTTATGTCAGTGTTTCTGTTCTGTTCCACTTCCCCAGGCTGACCAAACGAAAAATCAATAATGTAGCTTTAAATACAAGTTTGTGTGTTAAAAATATGCTGGAGCTTACACCGGCTCACACATGCAGTATAGTAAAATAATTGTATAGGACAAATGAGGCACCTTCAGTGTGTTAATGTAGGTCCAGTGTCCCACAATAGCTTCAGACTCTGCTTGGAGTATTTTTGCAGCAATGAACACAATCTATTTATGGCTTTTGGACATGTTCATGAACCCTCTGCTTTCTAAAAATACACAGCGATCAGCTGCTCTCAGATTTAACAACTCATCACCTCTTCTCTGCTGTCAGAGGGTCATATGTGACCAGCAGCCTCGCCAAGAGGATTAGCTGGAGAGATAGGGGGAGAACATGCATCTGCCAAATGCAGTGTCAGCCTGCTGACTCTTCTGTGCCATAGTTGGCTGAACATGCCAGAGCAAACTGCAAGATCACTGAAAACCAAATTGAAGCTGTATTCAAAGTAATCAAACACAAAATTAAGTAACTTATGTGTAGGTATGATGATAAGTATCTTTACATCATTTTGAACTGGGTCAGGGTGTGTTAGATGGACAGGAATGCCTCAATGCTCAAAATAAACACTGCACTATTTGTTTTAACCACTCATTTATATTGTAAGCTTAGTAGATGGTAGATGAACATATGTGCTAATTTAAAAGCTTTGTGGTAATCCTGATAAGATGAATTTTCTTGAGTGTGTGACTGTGTGTGTGTGCGCAGTTAGCCACTCACTATATGGCAGCTTAGAGGAGTGAAATGTGCCCATGTGTCAATCTTTTCAAAGCCACTTTAATCCCTTTTCAATGGAGCTTTCTGGAATCATCTAGAAATGATGAAGATGGAGTCACGCTACTCAGACACTAGATGGCAATACAAGACTGCAAAAGTCAGCCTACTTTCCTTGCATGGTGTATATATGAAAATATATATGTATACATTTTTAATACAATGCACGGGACAAAAACAAATTTAATTTCAATACATGTGTGCAATTTCAGAGAAGCATCTCAGAGAATTCACTGGTGGCCATGGACTTTTCTGGCCAAAAGAGCCGGGTGATTGAGAACCCGTCTGAGGCGCTGTCTGTGGCTGTAGAGGAAGGCCTGTCATGGAGGGTAAGTCATGGAACTGCTCATACAACTTTCTCTACCTGAGAAACAAGAGTTACAGGCATTTTCCAATAATGTCAATAAGAAAAAGAACAACTGTTTTCCTGTTGTTTCACCCAGCTAAATGATGTTCTTATGTACATTCAGATGTCTTGCTTTTACTTACTGGAAACAGGTTTTGCTTTAAATTCCTTTGTTACGCACTTTGTAACAGTATTTAGGAAGGTGCTATTCAAATATATCAGTGATTCATGAGAACCGGGACAAAAGGCCGTCTTCCAATATTAACTGCTGTTATGTTTAAAAGTAAACATTTAAAATTGTAGATGTTATTATGGATTAAGAATAGAATGCCTGGAGCACAATTATCCCCTTACATTTCAATGTATCATTATTATGTCAATGACACTTGTTATTTTCTCACAATGTCCAAAACAGTGTGTCCACAGAGAAGGAGTTAATCATTCATATGCACTACACTAAATAATCTCTCGTATAAATAAAAACGTTTTTTCTACAAAACATTCATGATTTATAAGGTTTCTAAGTGGTGGGACACTTTTTGTCACCACCGTCAGACAATCCATTAAAATGTAATAAAATCAGCCAAAATAAGGGGCAGCTGTCACTATGAAGGACCTCTTGTCACATTATACCTCTGCAGAGTACATTACAGTCAGACAGGCTCTGATAAGTGTTTTAGTTTTAGAATATTTTACATTCCAAATCTTGAAAGTCCTGCGTCACAACCATGATACGTCAACACCGACTTACAATTTCTGAAGAAGTTATTTGAAATGTTTAGATCATTTTATTTTCCTGAAGTAGTTCATACTAGCACCTGTCATCAACAGAAAAACCAAATGGCTACTAGAAAAACTCCATTTGTTCTGTTTAAGAAACGTTAAATATGTCAACACCGTCAGATGTCAAAAAATGTCAAGGTAAAAAGCCCATTTTGATAAGGATTGGCAAGGTAAAAATCCCATTTTGATGAAAAAGGACAACAGCTGGGAGGTTGTGTCAAAGGTTAGCTCAGTAGCTTAGTATATGTTGGATACATACATGTAATTTAATTTGCCTAAACATAGGGTTTGTATTTTTTCAACATTTCACCCTGTTTTATCCCACTTTTCAATAATCACTGATATAAATGTAATGCGAATGTTGAAGAAAATCTTTTGGATAAATAATTCTTAAATGGTTTTGAGAGAAGAAATTCTGCAAATGTGATAATGTGCTCTTACAATTTACAAGCCTATCATATCAGTTTATGTCCAGTGTAAAAAGAGTTTTTATTTCTTTGTCCACATAACAGCAAGAAAAAAATGCAACAGTTATCATGCATTGACATATTATTTTTGAGCAAAACAGAGTATATTTATACAAATCAAATACAGCTGATCATGTCAACACTTATAAGCACCTCATACGTTTTGAGCTTTAGAATAACAGAAAAGCAGCAAATATTCACTCTGTATTAACATTACCTTTTTATATTGTGGCTATTTCCCATTTTCTCCCGTAGAGGAAAAGCTGCCACCGTCTGAGTGGTCATGGGAGCCCCTCTGCATCACAGAGCTCAGTGTCAAGCATAGGTTTGTGGAAACTTGTTTTTTATTATTTTGATTTTTCTATATGCACACAAGCAGAATAAATAACAAGTAATATATTTGTCCTTTGTGCTTCAGCCCTCCACTTGGCTCAGCCCTGGTTCCACAGCAAACTGTCTCGGGATGAGGCACAGCGGCTAATCACTCAGCAGGGTCTGATCGATGGGTAAGAAGTTAGATTCAATTCTTTATGGTTGTTTTTAGGGGTGTAATGGTAAACAAAAGTAATGGTTCAGTACTTACTTCGGTTTTGAAGTCACGGTTCGGTTCTGTACGGTAAGGTTCTCAGTTTAGAGGAAAAATGCAACAAAAAAAAATGCGTGCAGCATTAACTACAATTGCAGCCTATTACCTATAGGCTGCAAGTATAGAAAAGAAAACACTTCTGCAAACAACCAAAGTCTCCAATAAATGAAATACTTCTCAAATAGAAGTGCAAGTTCTGCACCGCCATCAAAACAAGCCTGTACATTTGGCATATTCACGTCATCTTGACGCTATTTACGCCTTAATTACGTATTGCGGTACGATGCAGTTCGGTACGGTACGGCCTCTGAGCTTCAGTACGAATTAGGGGTGTGCACGTGTACACGTGTACACGTGTAACCGTTTAGTAAATCATAACCGTTTAGGAAAAATCAATAAACGAAAACCGTTTAAAAAAAATCTTCAAATTTAAAATTTTCTTTTTTTCAAAGTTTTTAAATATGTTCTGGAGACACACATTTATTGATTTTACATCACTAGTAGGCCTAAACTAATTGGGGATGATAAAAGCTAGTCTGCCGAATCGGTCTGTCCCTCGGCGAGTGTGTGTCTGTGTGAGTGTGTGTATCGGCGCGCACACACACACACACACACACACACACGGGGAGTCGCCGTGCCGGTGCTCGACTCACAGCCACGGAAGAGTGATGAAAGATAACCTAAAGATTAAAGTTACTCGGTTGACGTGAACTAAGCTCGTAAGTAGCCCGAACTTTATAACACCTGTTCAACCTGCATGAACGTGGACATGTAGAAAGCGATAGGCAAAATTAATCAGGAAATGAATGAAGCGCGATAATGACGGCGCACATGTCAGGCGAACGTGTGTTTGTGTTTGTGCCATGGACCTATTATAAGAGGTGTGTAAACGAGCGTAGTTCATTTCAACTGTGTGTTTACAGGCGAACGAACGCGTATGTGTGTGTGTGTGTGTGCGCGCGCCTACAGGACGGCGGGCGCGCGAAGACAATGACGTCACGGTTAACCGTGTACACGAAAAAAATTCCGTCGTGTACACGGTTAGACATTTTTGTAAACGTTCACACCCCTAGTACGAATACGTGTATTTGTTACACCCATAGTTGTTTTTGGATGTTAACATTGTCTCTCTGAGGACATTGGATGTATTGTTACAATGTTATACCACAGGGTTTAAAGCGTTTTACTCAAAGTGATTTTTTTATTTTTTTTGTCTATATCCACTTTTAAGAACAAGTATGGCAATACTGTTAATACAGCGAAATTACTTATTTAGTGCATTTTATGTAAGCCACATTTTAATTCCTTGTTCAAGAGGCCGCATATTATCAAATGCATTTTCAGTTGACAATACAGTACTACCAATTGTGTGTATCAAAAACAAATCATTATATTGTGTGTAAAACAAGTCTTTTCAGAAGACAAAAAAAACATCACGACAACATTAAACGCATGATCACAATATCGGAATTTCTCTTTACATATTAGCCTGTGTCAACATACTGGAATCAAAAAGAGAAAAACAAAAGCTTTTGTAAAGCAGTATTCTCTAGTGGGCTATAATGTACTGGATCTTTGAAAGATTTTGTATTCCATGTCATTCTTGAAGTACTTGCAAATGCCACACCAAATATTTCTGATTCATAGTCAATCTCCAAATGGGAGGATTTGGACCAACAGTTTTAACATTTCTATTTTAATTCCAGTGTATTTCTTCTGAGGGACAGCCAAAGCAACCCCAACACATTTGTGCTGTCGCTGTGCCACACGCAGAAAATCAAACACTTTCAGATCTTACCTGTGAGTACAAATCCACCGTTTGCATAAAAGCATTTCCACAATGTTTTTCCTCCAAATTTTTCCTCATGTTCAGCAAGTGACCTATCTCTTGTGTGTTATTCCTTTGTGTGCGGCGTGTGCATGTATGCATGTGCTATGTGTGCATACTCGGCTGTAGGTGGATGATGAAGGGGAGTTATTCTACAGTCCAGATGATGGTCAGACACGGTTCACCGACTTGATTCAGTTGGTGGAGTTTTACCAGCTAAACCGGGGGACGTTGCCCTGCAAGCTCAAACACCACTGTGCCCGGATCACCCTGTGAACAACGGACCCAAGGGACCCCCGAGGGCCTCCATAACTCTAAACAAACACTCCCAGTGTATTTTGTGCCTTGAAGAAGAAAGATTCAAAGACAAACTGAACAGCCATGCTAACTGAAACCACTGTTATCATCCACTATCGTCCCCATGGATACTGTGCTACCAGGTCCTTCCTCATTTCTCTTTTTGAGGGAAAAAGCAGAAATTTGACTGTATAATAACTGACTACATGTGCTCAAGATGATGTGTAGCAAGATGATGTGTAGTATTTTCTGGTGAGCATTATTCTTTGGCTCCAAACAGGACATTGTGTACTGTATACTGTGGACCTGAATGTTTATTTCAAACAGCTTGTGATTCTAACACTATTATGACACCAATGGAAGGAAGTATTTTTCTTTTCTTGGAAATTGACATATAGTAGCAGGAGTGAATCTTCACTAAAACATTCAAATAGAATGTTCACTGCAGTATGTATACAGTAATTATAGTCAGTTATGATTTTTCAAAGCTTGATGATTGTTAAAACCCAACAAATGCACATGTTTTTTTTAGAAACCATATCATGCTGGGAATCATAGAACACAGCATGTTAAATTTGAGAAAACTAAGCTATCATTAAGCTAAGCTTGTCAATGTATCTCTAAGTATTCAGGTATTTTTTTAAGAGTGTGAGAGAATGATAATTTTTTTTCCAATTGAGAGATAAATTACCTCTCAGGAAGTGTCACTGTAAGCTGGACTGAGACTGTTGTGGAGACAACAAGAGAGGCAATGTACAGGCATAGAGAAATGGCACAACAACCTCACTAGCCTGTACTGTACAGTCATGTTAAATGTTTTTGATTAAATGAAATGTTTGTATTACATGGAATTAGTTGAGTGATTGCACTAGAGCCAGAATTTTTACATATTTTAAGCCGTCAAGCTGGAAATCAGACTATTGTATGACTGGATTTTGATCACATCTGAATTTATTAGGGCCCGAGCACCGACCGGTGCGAAGCCCTATTGAAATGCAAAGGATTCTTATTCTTTTTATTTGTAGTAATTTTTGGCACTTTTCACCCCCTTCCCGTCATGCATAACTTGAAAATGTGTTGCGTACTCATCAGACCTGCAAAAAATTGCAACTTATCGTTGGTTTCGAGTCCGGGCCAAAAAAACGGCGCCCCCCTATGGCCACAAACAGTTTTTCAGGAAATGCATGCTCACATAAATGCAATTTTATGTCATTGGCCAAAATCAACAGGAAGTCGGCCATTTTGGATTAAGTGCCTAAAATCGCCATATTACACATTTTCACATATCGACGAACTCGTCCTAGAGTTTTTACGCCAGGAACATCGAACCACATCTCAAATACTCAAGACGCTTGCCCGATGTTAAATTGCGAAAAGATTTCAAAATCACAATAGTACCAGGGAGCTATTGGGGGTCAAAGTTGACGTTAACATCATAAAATACAGACCTCATGAAACTTTAATTCATCATAACTCAGGCTGTGTTATACCTAGCTGCACCAAATTTAAAACCCAGATGAATCTCTGCAGGCCCCACAAAAAAGCCTGTTGAAGCTCCGCCCCAAAATCAACAGGAAGTCTTTTAATTTGAAATATGTGAATTTCTGACTCGAAAATCATCACAATGTTCAAAAATTCACTACTCCTAGCACGAACATATTTAGCAAAACGAAAACTCTAGGGACACTCATAAGACATGGAAGATACACCAAAAAAAGTTTTGTTTGATTCCAAATAAGTATGACGAAATGCCGGCCAATATTCGCCAAAATTCGCTCATCTGTCATAACTCCACATTACTCAGCAGGATTCCAGAGTAAAGTGGACTCAACAACTTTTTGTGCAAGAAAAAATATGATAGGGTAAGTCCTCAGACATGGAAAATGATGTACCCGAAAGCTCGTTTTAATCGGAACCACCGTCTTGCAGCACCGACGTGTCATTCGCCAAAAAACATCAAAAACTGACCTCATGAACCCTTTAATTGATCATAACTCAGGCTGTGTTACACCTAGATGCACAATATTTCATATAGGAATGTACAATCCCAGGACAAACAAAAAATCCTCTTGAAGCCCCGCCCCAAATACAACAGGAAGTCTTTTAATTTGAAATATTCGCCAAAAAAACAGGAAGTTAGCCTAATTCCACCATACTCTGTCTCATCTTCTCCAAATTTCTTATGGTTAATGAGACCCAAGGCCTGAGGAAGCCCTAACACTAATATTCATATAAAGTGAGAGCGCCACTTGTCAAAACGCCTTCGCCGTAGCTTGGCGTCTTCGCCAGTAAACAGGAAGTAGCTGTAACTCCACTATACTTAGTCTGATCTTCTCAACATTTGATATGCTTAATGAGACCCAAGGCCTGAGTAAGCCCACGCAATAATATTAAGAAAAAGTGAGAGCGCCAACTGCTGGGTCAAGTAAATATTGCATGCTAGTTAATTACCTTCAAGTCCTACACACTTGATCAAATCAACCTCAAAGCAGCTCAGGGAGGTCTAGAGACAATGATAACACGGGAAGCCGGTTCTATCAGCTCCATGGCCTTCATAGTTTCTCGGCGTCATCGCCACGGAACAGGAAGTTGCTGTAATTTCGCTCTGCACTGTCCCATGTGTCCCATCTCTTCCACACTTCCGGTGACAGGCATTACTGTGCCGCGTGCTCCGAAGAGGAGGAGACCGCGTTCTCTCACGCGGTCGCCCGGAGCGCTGAAGCCGGCCAGGACGGCGTCCAGCACGGAGGTGCGAGGGCCCGGTCATCACTGCTCGCAGTTTTAATTGTATATTGAAATTTAGGTTTTCAATTTCCCAAAGATTCAGGTATACAGTTTGCAACATTTGGCTTTGTTGTATTTTGTTTTTGCCACTGCTGTGGATATACAGTGCTGGGAACCCCCTCACCCTCCCCCTCACCCTCACCCCCCACCCCTTCCCCCCCAAAAAAAGCCAATGGTGCATCAGCTTTTGAAAACAAGGTATTTTAAATCAGTATGAATGAAATGACCATCTTCTGTTGGACAGCTGGACATCAGTGCATTGAACAATAAATGTCATGGACTGCAAAGTTTTCTATATACATATACAGTATATAAACAAAGTCTGTTTGTAATGTATGACTTTGAATGGATTATTGTCAAAACTAACTAAGCTGCAAAGTAAACAACCTGTTAGTTAAACACATTACAGTCAGTTTAAGCAAAGTTTTAAACACTGCCAGCAATGTGTATTTTTAAGGTTAGCTGTATTTCGTTGGGCAGCACAGCGAACTCTAACTAAAAAACCCATATGGGATCTGGGACAGTGTGAGGCAATCAATTACTAAGCTGATACACTCAGGCTTTATATTTAAAATACAAAACCGTGTACATTATAGTCCTCGTATGGTAAATAGGGCATACAGGGTTATAATATAAATGCAATAACCATATAAAATGAAATGTCCACCTGAGCCATTTCATCATCACACCATGGGGTGCCTCTCTACTCAGAAATATGTTTTTATAGTCAATACATAAGTCATGATTTTCTAATGAGATTCAGCGCATAGTTAAATTTAGTAACACTATATAGCCTGTGTATGGGATAAATTAGCCTAACATTGTCAAGTGTGATTAACTGAATTCTGTATGTGTACATTAACATACTCATTGTATGTGTTCTACACGGTACTGGCACATTATTGAACTCTATAACCACTATGGTACTAGAAGCATTTTGCTATGGCCCATCCAGGTCATTTTTAAAATCATAATGTGTCAGGTGCAATTCAAATTGCATGGTACAAATCAAATGTGTCAAAAAATTTCCCTTTTTTTACAATGACCCCAACAACAATCCAAGTTTGCCTGTTCTTACTCTGATACAAAGTAATATTAAAAGGGGAAAAATAATGAATTAATCCATTTCTCATTTACAACTGACTGTCAAGGCTCCACACAATATATGATTCTGACTCCCTACGCAACAACAGTAAACGGTCCAGTGTTTTGTCTTGAAGAATCCGTGTTAAACAATCCGCTATGTTGTGATACAAAGACATTGTCCCTATACCTCCACCCCGCTCTTCTTCAATAGCACATTTTGCAAACAGCGCTTGCAACCAGGGGAGATGTGTGCACACAGAGAAAGTCTTAAATGCACCCCTGCTTCCGAGGTCTTGTGCTAAATGTTGTTTTGGATGTATTCCTGCCATTGATCGGAGTCTGGCTGCAGGGGGAGAGATGGCAGCTGCAAGAGACTGCGCTGCCTTTAATGAATTCATCCAGCTCTATCCTGCCCAAACGGCCTGTGGATACAGCATTCCTCCAAGTAAATAAACCCTCTCTCTTCAGCTCTGTCTCGGCCCTCATGGACAACCACCACTGAACACTGCTCACATCTCTATTGGAATTTACTCCTGCTTTTCACTCACACTCTTATGACTTCAGGTTTTTCACTCCAGTGTTCCAACTTCTCTCTGTACCTAAATTCCCCCTTTTTTGTATTCCCCTAACCTGTATCCAATTATCTTTTTCCAATTACTGATGATCTCCAATGTAGTGACTTTGCTGTTTGTTCTTGCTCTTGAACCACAAAAAGGGACAATACCAGGGCTCGGGTATGAGGCTAGACAGGGTTTATGAGGCAAGGTTGAAGGGTAAATAATTGTGTGCTACATTGCACAGTTACTTAATTTTTATAATTTTTTTAAATAAAAAACTATTTAAGCACAATATTTTTTTTTGTCTTTATATACAAGTATTATACATCAAAAGCTACAGGCAGTTGGACAGGATGCTGTTGCAAGTCTTTAACAAGTCTAATTAATCCAACTCCCCTGTCCCTAAGACAGTATAAGTGCCAAACAGTAGATCTTAGTTGTTGTTGTTGAAATGATGCATTGATAAAATGTGTAGGTTTTTATGTTTAATAAAACAATTGGAAGCAATTTTGTATTTGCATGATATTCAAGATATTTTCTCATATTTATACACTTTTTATACAAAGTGTTAAGCTGATTCTATGCAGATAATACTTTATCTAACGCTCCCCCTTCATATCTTTTTACGCGCTGGGATTTTTTGAGAGCATGACTGTGCCATGGTGTTAAAGGGAGTTTTCTCAGTATATTGAGCATCTTTGGTAATGCATTATGTCCGGCAGTGGCGAAGTGGGTAGGGAGTTCGCCTCTGGTGTGCAGGGCCGGAGGTTCGATCCCCCGTCTCCCACATGTCCCACATGTCGAAGTGTCCCTGGGCAAGACACTGAACCCCGAATTGCTCCCGATAGTTAGCTTAGTTAGCTTAGCACCCTAGTGCTAAGCTTACCCTGCGTGGTAGCTGCTGCTATTGGTGTATGAATGTGTGTGTGACTGGGTGAATGTGTACAAAAAAAAACAATGTAAAGCGCTTTGGGTCTGTGATAAACGGAGATATAGCGCTAAGTCCATTTACCATTTACCATGTCTCAGATAATTGCCCCGGCAGTGCTTGCTCTATAAATCGCCTTTTCTAACCTCTGATATATTTTTTCTGGGGGTCTTGGAACTGGCAAACGGTAAGTGCCAAGCTTTGTTAATTACAAGGATAACACATGCACTCGTCAAATAATGGATGCGGTTTGCAATTTCAAGTTTTAATAATCAATTACTGGCAGCAATTCTCTGTGGAGTCACAGGATAGTCATTAAATCTCAAAAGGCGAGACACGCGCATGTAGCTTTTTCCAAAGCCCTATTTTTAAATACATAAGGGAACTGGGTGTGCTTTAATCCGGTGCATTTTGTTGCCTTATTACAATGTAAAGTAGCTCAATTATACCTAGACAGCGTCGCTTGTAAAATAACTGTTTAGGACACTGAGTGATGAATGGTCATATTACTGCTTATTCCTACAGGAACTGAGCCAACCAGGACGAGAGTGGAAAGATGCTCTGTTATAGTAATACTGCAGATCAGCTTGTTTCTTCTTCAAGTTACGGCTTTTATTATATCCAAGCCAGAAGTTTTCTTTAACACCAAGTCCTGTATGAGCTCACCTTAAGCAGACATATCTGTCTTTTGTTTGTTCGACGTGAAACACCTCTGTAACTGGCCCTCTTTGATCTGAGCAAACAGGTAGATGTAGTGGTATTGAAACAGTGTGTTCCACTTTCCTCCCTATGCAGCGGGGTTCCTGTTATTGTATTTTTTTCAGTCCACCTTCAAAGCTGAAACATTGCAGAGGTTCTTCCTGACCTTGGGAAATTAACATGGGAGGACTGGCTTTGCTCCGAGGGAGCCCTATAGGGGCCACGTCCCCTCCTAATCCCCAGTTGAAAGGCATACCTCTACAGCTCAGACCAAACAGTCACATCCCAGCCAGCCCAAGTGTTTACATGATATCTGACGATGGCCCCCAACACATATCAAGAAATGAAACATTTAATTTCATTCAGATTATTTCATTTGGAAGTGTTCCCTTTGTGACAAAAAGAGGTTGTGTCTGTGTGTTATGTTGTGTGTGTGTGTGTGTGTGTGTGTGTGAGGTGGTGAGAGATGGAGAAAGAGACAGAGGAATGATTTTGGCCCAGCACAGATGAACAAGCAGTGAATCTGAAGTGCAGCACCCTGTGTGGCTGCCCACCGACTGAACAACATTAAGGCAGTCCTCCATGTAAAACCTGCTCACTTCTCCCAAAAAACACTTGAGTTTGGCAAATGGGCAGCGGCCCAGCGGGGAAGGAGGGCTCCCTGGAAGGCAGACCGCGGACAGCAGGATGACTGAAACCACAGCTTCTGCAGGTGATGGACTGATGTTTAAGGCGATCAAAAGGATGGATAAGAAAAGGAAAACGACAGGGGTAAAACCAGGAGGGGGTCTTGGACTTTAAAGACATGAAAACGCAAAGAAAAGCTGAGATGTTTGACTACTGAATAGTATTGTACACTGTAAAAAAGTAGACCGAAACTCCTGTATTCACTGTCATGTGGTCGCTATCATTCGGATCATAACACGTAGTTGGGAAAAGAAAACTTCAGAACAACATGATGTATATCATGGGGCAATTTGCTTCCAAGTTTACATAGCAGAACTTGGGATGATGCATTGTCCTTGCAGTTTTTTCTGCAAAATAGGTCAAAATGCACACGCGCATGTGCATGAGAACATTTACACACATTGGCTCAATTTACATTCCTGCCCACTTTTTCTTTCTCATTTACATGGTGTGCGAGTGACTCCTGAACAGGGTAGGAAGCCTTGTGTAAGAATAAGGAAATGGTCCATTTCTGGGAACACGGTGGAATAGTAGAAGAGCAGCATATGTTGAGATTTGAATGGTCAATCGATGAATAACCTAGAGCGGTATTTTTTTGTGCAGATTGGCAGGCGTGGTGTGGTGCTTTATCTATGTGCATATGTGTGTGTGTGTTTGTGTGTGATAGAGAGAGGGGGAGGGAGAGATGGGGGCATGGAGGAGTGGGGATTCATCCTTCCCCAAAGTATTACGCAGTGGTCAAAAATATTTGCAATGCCAGAAGGTATTTTGAGAAATATTTGAAAAAATTCAATACCGCACTGACCTTTTGCTGGGCATTTGTGAACAGATTCACTCTTCATCTAATCTGGCACAGAGTCGGGGAGGATCTGTGTTACTGTATCATGCTGTCGATTCAAAATTATATTAATCTATTCTGCTCATACATTTTGTTTTTTCTAATGTCTTTATTAAAATGCTTCATTTTAATTTTAGTCAAGATAGCCAAAGAAAACAACAAAGACAACTTGCACATTTAGCAAAACAAGTGCATAGCATTTTAATTAAATACACTGCATATTATATACACTGTTCATTACATTGAACTTACAGATGCCTTCATAATGAACATACATTATGTGCAAACCAAAAGTACAGTAGACATTGTTTGTGTTTATTTTCCAAACGTACATTACATGCATTGAAATCCTTATTATTCATTTTTTTCCCCTTTATAGATGCTATATGTTCTTTAATTGATATACATTAGCATTGCAAATCCTTTCATTTCTGGTCACTTCTCACCTATATTTTTACTGATGAGCTGATGTGAAATGTGTTTAATTCTACAAAGTACCACCACAAGAGGGCAGAAAGTATACAAACACACAAACTCTAATAAAATTACAGCTCATTACAGTATTTATATTATAGATCTACTATTTTATTTTAAATGGATGCATCAGAAATATTACACATTTATTAAAAAAATTACAAAAGATTGAAAGAAAAAATAAGTATTTTATATGTATTGAAATAAATTGTATGTCTGTGCTTCTCTCATTCTTCCACATTGCAGTTGAACTTGCGGTATCCACCCAACAAGCATCGATCAGCATTAGAAGGCTGATTAGTCAGCAAAGCCTCAGCTCTGCAGAGTGAAGACAAAATCCACTGTAATACAACTGATAGTATAGTACTCTTATTGAGACATTTTTCATCAATTGCTATGCTTATTTCATTTTGCTTTTTTTAAAAAGAATTGTTTTCTATTGATGGCATTTAGGGACGACCAATAACTATGAATTCACTATGGATATGACAAAGCAATAAATGAAACTTTGTTTGAAATGTATTGAGTGTGAACACTTTCAGAAATTCTGCATAAATGAGAGACAT
This sequence comes from Hyperoplus immaculatus, assembly GCA_949357725.1. Lineage (NCBI taxonomy): Eukaryota > Metazoa > Chordata > Actinopteri > Uranoscopiformes > Ammodytidae > Hyperoplus > Hyperoplus immaculatus. The sequence goes on along the minus strand of OX442361.1, from coordinate 17,600,688 downwards.
CTTCATCTTCTAATTACTTGAAAACAAAACTCTGAGGAAAATTTATATAATTCTCTATTAATTCATGATTTATTTGTTATTATTCTTTACAATGGTGATTTTTAATTGTGCTTCAGTCAAGAGGCAGCCATTTGGGGAAAGCTCCATGTCCGCAATGTCAAGTGCCATGAATGTGTGAAAGCAACAATACACACGCCCAAAGCCTTTGGAAATAAAAGCTGGTGGCACAAATGACTTAGAATAGCAGTAGGGCCAATTTTGATAATGGTAAGTAATAGCATCCAAAGTTATCACACACACCAAAAACATCGATTGCTAAGAAAACAACAGACATACATCCATTGTATCAGCTAAAGTAACAGTTAACAAAGAAAATACACCAATCCGACGTAATAAACTATGAGAATAGGGTCAGGTAGCCTATACAACTTGTAAAAATGTACAGCTTCGTACAACAATTCTGAATTGTTACATGTTGGCAGTAATTACAATTAGAACATGCCTGAAAGTCAGTATGATCCAAAATGTTGTTGTGGACGTGCAGCAAAGCTAGATGAGTTCATTTTCTCTGTTCTCCTCTCAAGAGTGCCCTTAACTGTGGATGTAGGTTTTAATAAACATTCCCCGATTTCAGTCATCGGTTTGAACTTTTAAGTTTTGTGAGGTAATGCAGCATCCTTATTTTGAAGTGTTATGTTGTTCCATAGTTGAATGCAGCTAGATCGAGGGCCTCATAAAATTGTGGTCCTCACTTTTTCATGCTTAATAATCATCTGTTGCTGTATTGTTGTGAAAACGAGATGGTGTGCTGATTGTTCTGCTTGTGTCAGGCAACTTTAGGTTGTGTGCAGCTAGATATTCCTTGGTGCTATCCAAAATGTTTTCCACCACTTCCCTCTTGTCTAAGTGTGTTTATTTGTTCTTTTAGCGCCTTTTACCCATTGAAGTGCACACAACAAGCAGTGGTTGTTTATTATTTTAGCCCATGTGTCTTACCATGAACAGTTTGGTCCTGCTTAAGATTGAGAATTTCATATTCTAGAAATTCCCCCAAAATGCCCTATGCTGAGTTTGGAACAACATAATACAAATAATACTAGAACTGTCCTGATGTATGAATACCTCTTGTTCCGTCAGCAGTGAGTCTACTACTTACAGTCAAATGATCGAAGGACAATCTTGCATGGCACAACATGCTTTTTCCTAAAATTTTTGTCTGTATTATATGAGACATTAAATTCTTTCGACTGAGCAGCCACTCAAGAGCTGCAGGTGGTTAATGGTTACACTTGAGCATATGTTGGCATAACACACCATGCTTCTTAGACGTAGTCCTTCAAAGGCTAAAAATGTGATCAAGCTGAAAATGGGCTTCAAAACTGCCCTATCATTGTTCTGTTCTTAGGCAACAAGGTCCGACAGCAATTAACTTTGTTGCACAATATAGCAGGTTTCTCGGTGAAAACATGGCATTTTTGTGCACACGAAATGTGGCTTTGTGCAGGTTTGTGTCAAACCTGTTGTCCGCTCTTATCCTTTCCCGGTAGAGAAGCGTCTTTTCATTGGAGCAACAAGTGAAGCACTTTATCACACTCTTTCACCTCATGAAAACATGTCCACCTTTGAAACCTTGAAACTTCTAGGAATCTTGAAAAGTGTCAGTTGTCATAACGCCTGGAAGGAAAAACAAACTTATTTGGCTGGAGACGCTCAGGTTGTTAAGCATCTGTGTGTCAGCAGCTGCTGGTTCAGTAGCCGTGGCCGTACACAGCCTGGCTCGTTACCTGGACTAGGGTTAGCTCCCACTCTCAGGGCTAGGGCTGCTTGTTGCAACAGGTTCACAATCACAACATTCTGTTGCCATCTTAAAATGGTTGTACCTAAGGTGGATCTGCATCTTCTCTCTCCCTCTATGCTTGGGTGACAGTAAGGACCATGAAAAACAACTAAGTTGGTATACTGTTCATTTGGATTTGACTGGACCCTTTCTCACGAGAACAGGGTATGTACAGGAATATACACTGCAGAGCAAAATGTGACCGTACAGAATAATAACTTATACATAGGAGGTTTGGTAATCAATGGACCAAATAAAATGTATGAAGACTTGCCTATACACATAACAAAAACACAATCCTACACTTATACACTGGAGAACAATTGCTATAAGTGGGTGAGACATCGTTTGTTGTCGGGCAAGCGACTGATTTGTCATATTTTAAATGCCAACTGGCACTCGTATTGAGATACATACTGCCAAAACAAAACGGTTACAGAAAAGTTATTTGGAGTTTGTGAAAGTAAAAACTGCTAATAACCCGCAGTGGGCCCTTCTCACCATCAGAAGTGCACTTCAGAGGACAATGTGATAGCACAAACATACAATGGTGCTGCCTTAATGAGTGGGAAGTGTCTGCAACGTAAAGACCTCAATGAAGGAAACCTATACATCCAGTGCCCACTTTGTGCACTCACTACCGACGAGGCATATGAGTTGTCCGAACTTTAAGACCCCATCTTTGTACAGCTGCTCGAGGTGTATGCGTTGTACTGTACTACTCGATTCGAGTCAGCTGTGCTCTGGTTCAGTTCAAAGGGAATGTTGAAAAATATACATCAAATTGAAAGACAGGCCACTACAACCCATGTTGGGGTAGCTGAAGCGGGTAGAGCGGTCACCTATATAGCGCCAGTTAGGAATGAGGCATGCAACTTTATCTCATAAGATGAGCAATTTTCGTTGCTAAACTAATTCACAGCTTCTTTTTTCTCAGAGTTTTATACATCATTTGACCCTTTGGCAACATGGAGAATGTAAGGACTGAGTTGACCACATTGTAGTGCAACTCAGAACACAATGGGAAGACAGCCCCGTCTCTGCTATCATCCCTTCACGAAAACAACTTGGACGAGGCTTTTAAGACTGTCAGGCTTCTACGAATCATCATAACAATCCCCATGACAGAGTCGGAGTCGGAAAGGAGCTTCTCCACACTGAAGAAAAGAGAAAACGTCCGCCATGGTACAGCACTATCACATCACCTCATTGTACCTCATCCTGCATTGTCCTGTAGTCATGCTGCAGAGGAGTCAAAATATTCTTTATTCTTTTTGAGGCATTATGTCAAATTGGGAAATAGTGTTATTTTCCTGTCTTGCATCAGTCCAAAGTAGTTTTTGCCCTACCATATCTGTTCACGTCAAAAACTCACTGATAACACAGTCCTACTGATAAGCAATTCATTTTTATACAGTAAAGTCCTTCAGGATATAGTCCAACACAGCAAAAACAGTAACTGGCTAACTCTTAAAGCTAAGAGCATTGTACAGTATAAATGCATTCAAATGCTTCATTTCGACAATCGTATGTTTCAATGTTTTCATTACACTTCACTCCACTTTAAATCATATTACTTCAAAGGGGCTATGCCCTGTATGGAAAGTTAGCATTATGCTGTGTGAAAAATGTTTCAGTGAACATGGCAGTTAAACAGTGTTTGCCTTTTTAATTAGGTGTGTGTGTGTGTGTGTGTGTGTGTGTGTGTGTGTGCGTGTGCGTGTGTGTGTGTAATTGTGTGTGTGTGTGTGTGTGTGTGTGTGTGTGTGTGTGTGTGTGTAATTGTGTGTGCGTGTGTGTGTGTGTGTGTGTGTGTGTCATTAGTTTACACTGCATGTTCATCTCCCTAAACGTGACCAAACACCAGAACAACAAGACTAATATATGCTGTGGCTGTAGTAAGGAAAGAGAAAGGCTGTAAAATGTGCAGTGGAGTGAAACATGAAAGGGCCAAGACGGGATCTGACACTGTCATTCATTCAGCACAAATATAAACCTATTTGTCACTTGAGTTCACAGCATTATCCGCAGAGAACAAGTACAGTACAATGTACAATGTGACAGCCCACCTCGATCAATCAGTATTTGTCTTTATTTAAATGTTTTCATTTTGCTTTAACTTATAGTAGATTTAATCAAAACAAGATTACAAGGACAATGTTATTTTTTCATTCCAAATAATATCCTCCTGTTTAAATGACCATTTGTTCTTCCCGTGTTCCCTCTACCTCTCTATCATTGCCCAGAGGCTTTTGTTTCCTTCATATAGAGGCCAGCATGAGATACAGCTCGTCCTTCAACTCAGAGATTTACAGCACAACTCACAGACTTATTCAATTCATCAACAAGCCACAATGCATACACATTCCAGCACTGATTCGCTAGACAGCGATGGTCCCTTATAGCAGTGTGCAAACATCAATTCATGTTACCAAAAAACATGAGGGTTTTTGGTCAATGTAATAGACAGGGACGGTTTTAAAAGCATGCTATTTGTTTACTTAGCGCTTCCTTTCATGCTGAGGTTGAATGGAGGCTAACGTCAATCATAGCTCTGGACCTTAGTTGTGTGCTGCTAACTCCCAGTCTTTGCCCCTTATTATAACACAAGTTAATTGAATCTCAGTCCAGTACTGCCTTTCAGATGCTTCTGTGCGTATAAAAGGTACAAAAGTGATGGAGCAGGTGCAGCAATATTTGCACTTAGAGTATTTCCTCTGAATATCAGTTTGCTCTGGTCAGACATTTAAGAGAATAATTCTAGCTTTGTAAACCCTTTTCATGTAGTGCTGGGCAGTAGTCCTATCTTCCGGTTTTCAAAAGATTCCTCTTTGACCCACACATACCGACAACAGAGAATTTTTTAGCTACAGCACACGGTTTGCTTGGCTTGCTAAAGATACGCCAAGAAATGGGATATGGACAAAATGGCCATGACCTCAGACTGTACACTCAAAGGAGAGGAATGGATCTTTGTCCATAACAGACTGTTGAACACTGGGATCACAACATATTTATGTGTAATGGTTTGCAGAGGTGGTCAACTCACATGGTGGGGCAGTAATTGCTGTCATATTTCTTCAACTACTGAAACATGGCAATAAGAATTTACTAGCTGTAGTCTCTGCGTGTTTTTATGTCCCTCTGTGTTAACACAGGGGGGCTTGGCAGCTTGTTTTGGTGCTTGAAGCATCATTGACTCATGGGTATACACATAGACATGCAAACATGTGAAAGAAAAAAATATCAAATGACCTTTTGCTTAGAATTATCACACCATACATAACAGGATTGTCAAAGTTAGCAACTAACAAGGAACATAGTTGAATATGTGTCCACAAACACAACTCCAAATGAATGCTAATGTTGTGTAAATAGGCAGCTGTTGGATGTGATAATGTGCCAATGTTGCATTTCCAACCAGTTAAACTGCATCCAAGTGGACAGAAAATCTTTGAATATTGGCATACATTTTTTTTTACACATTTCTCATTAATTAACTGAAAGTTGTAAGCTGTAATCAGAACATTTGAAACAAAAGGAAAGGTCTGACATATTTAACTTTGTGTAATGAAACTAGAATATATGAAAGTTTTACTTTTTGAATGAACTTTTCCATGATATTCTAGTTGTTTTAGGTGCACCTGTATGTGTGTTGTCAGCGTTGTTTGTGTATGTTCTTATATGCATATAAATGCAGAGCTATTGATAATTTGTGCAACATTAATGTGGAGAAGTCAAGATTTGTGATAATTCACAAATGTATTATAGTAATAATATTAGCATATCTATAAAAAATGCTGGATGGATTTTATATTGCTGTTGTTGTTGCTGCTTGTTCTTTATGGTGTGCCTGTTTGTACATTACTTTTATTATTTGTGCCAAACCACAAATTGCCTCTTTGAGGGCAATAAAGTTTTCAAATCAAAGATCAAAATACATTACCTGTCAGGAATGTACCCTTGACTATGCTGTAAATCGTCCCTTTCTCATTCACATATTGTTTTACTGAGTGCAGCTACTGTAAAAAATGCTACCAACATATAGCATTTCCAGGAAACAACAAGACTACAATACAAGCCTTGTAAAGTGTGTTGCCTATTTGGGGCTGTGGTCTAGAAGCGCTGAAGCGCTATACAGTAGTGTGTAATGACAATGTATGTACACTGTTACTTTTACATTTTGAGATGTGATATTTATGTCTACTTATTTTATTTTTCTGCTTATTTTCCAGCTCTTCTTATATGAAGGTGCAACAAATATTAAATGTAAATACTGTATATGTACTGGAAACTGAAGTTGCAAGATTTGACGTCATAATTATTATAGTTTTTTTTACAAAGCAGGTTGTTCCTCATATCTGTAAAGTAGTACTTCAGATTAGGATAGCACAATTTATGCACAATTAGCAGAGGATTATTTGCCATAGCAAAAGCAAATGTTACACTTACAGGTTTCCAGCACTTTTGATCATTTTGAGCATTTTCAGGGGGTGCACAGTTTTCACCGAATCTAACTAGACTTGTTCAAAAACAGTGTTCAAAAACATGTACTGCTCACTGAATTATTAGCGCACCAGGGTCCTCTGAAGGAAGCGAACATCTTACCCTACACTGATAAATTATTTTGCATTGATGATAACATCGGAGTGAAGAATATGCATTTTCCCATAATAACCACATACCTGGGTGTATTGTAAATGTGCACACCTAATTAAATTTTTAACATTGTGATTCATTTGATATCATAATCAACATGAAACACACAACAATGTCAAAAGCCTTATTTTAGCCCTTACTAAGAACCAAGCCAGACAATAGTCATCAGTTAGATTATGTGGGCCGAGAGCAATGCATTCATTATGTAAATCAACAGCTTTTATAGTCTTAAGACAACCTTTGTGGAATTGCCATCTTAAACCTCGGCTGTGCTGGAGCTGAAAAGTATCAGTGTGGTGAAGACGATACAAAGGCTTAGTACAAGTAATGAACCGCCGTTCAAAAAGCGACAGACTAATAATAAATAACAAGGTTTATTTTTTTTTAAATATCTCCCAAAAATGTGAGTTTTTACAGTTTTTTAAAGACAAAGTCGATTTTATTAGGCATCAGATCACCCCTATAGACAGCATTTTATCCACCAGTAGCAACAATTGTATATATTTGACCCATTTTCAACCTGTTTCACTGTCCTTTTTATCCAAAATCTTAACAGACATGAAACCAACCACGTGCAGCCTTGATTTTATTCCCACCAAGTTTCTTAAAGAGGTTTTAAATACAGTCGGACCCAGCCTTTTATCTATTATTAATAGTTCTTTAATCCATGGTGTTTTTCCATCTGCTTTTAAGCATGCTGTGGTCCAACCTCTTTTAAAGAAACCCAACCTAGACCCCTCTGATCTTACTAATTTTAGACCTATTTCTAAACTTCCATTTTTATCAAAAGTTTTAGAAAAAGTTGTGTCCTCCCATCTTTTATCTTTTATGTCACAAAATAATTGATTTGAAAAATTTCAGTCTGGTTTTAGAGCATTGGACAGCACAGAAACTGCCCTCCTCAAGGTAACCAATGACCTGCTTTTAACTACTGACAGAGGAGAGAGAGTGCAATTTTAATTCTTTTAGATCTAAGTGCCGCTTTCGACACTGTAGATCACACAATTTTAATAAATCGTCTTAAATCTTTTATTGGTATCAGGGACACTGCACTTGGTTGGTTCAATTCTTATATTTTTAATAGAACCTGTGCGGTCACCATCGGCAACCACTCTTCCTCTACAACCTAAGTAGCCTATGGTGTACCGCAGGGTTCAATTTTAGGTCCTATTTTATTTTCAATATATATGCTCCCACTTGGCCAAATCATCCAGCGGCACAATGTTTCCTTTCATTGCTATGTTGACGACACACAGATATACCTACCGCTGAGACCCAACGATCCGAGAAGCCTGGCTGCTGTTTTATGCCTCGTTTCCACCGAGTAGAGCGGGTCGGATTGGAGCGGCTCAAAGCGGGACAGCTCACTTTTAAGAATCTCGGTGTTGTTTCCACCGCCGACCCTATCCTTACTGGTAGGGCGGGGTTTAGGCTGGACTGCGATAGCCGCCGCCAGAATTTGGGTCAAACTATCTGGCTGTGGAACAACTGTGGTCAAGCCAGCGGTCTCTTGTTTTTGCTTGGTCAAACCAGCCGCTTCTTCATTTATTCCCCCCGTGTTGTTGTGAGCACAGAGACGGCTCGGTGCAACTGATAGAGACAGTGAGCGAACAGCGCTGGCTGCGGCAGCTACGTGACATCGTAGCAGTGGGACACAGTGTAGCCAACTGATTCATTTAATGACGAGGAAAAACACCACACAATAAACAGTGCCGCGCTCACATTTTCACCAAAACTCTCTTCACTCTAGCTGAGGTGACTACAAACGGCGGAAATGATTCAAACCAGCCGCTTCTTTATTTATTCCCCCCGTGTTGTTGTGAGCGTGTTTACAATTATCTAGGCCTATGGCGTAAACACACAGAGACGGCTCGGCGCAACTCATAGAGACAGTGAGCGAACAGTGCTGGCTGCGGCGGCTACGTGACTATGGGACACAGTGTAACCAACTGATTGACGAGGAAAAACACCACACAATAAACAGAGCTGTGCTCACATTTTCGCCAAAACACAAGACTATCTTCACTCTTGCCGAGATGACTACACATGGCGGAAATGATTCTTTCGACCAATCAAATGACGGCAGTGTGTAGCTCCGCCTTTTAGGCACCCTTTCAGGCGGCTAGGACCCCTACGGAGGAGTACTGAGATTTGGAGCGGCTCAGAGCGGTTAGGTGCGCTTAAACCGCACCCTACCCAACTTTTGGCAAATGAAAAGCCAAACTACCCGGACCGAACCGCTCCGATCCGACCCGCTCTACTCGGTGAAAACGAGGCATTAGACTGCCTCAAAGATGTGAACCGCTGGATGGCCCATAACTTCCTCCAACTGAACAACTCCAACTGGTGGGGGGCGCTGCGTCAGAGCGACTCCCGACAGGGCTCAGGTTTTTGTTGTGCATTTCGTAGTTTCTTGTGTGCATCGTGTGTTGTTTTTTACGTTTGTCAAGATGTCATCAACAACAGTGCTATACCTAGCGTGCATTTGGCTCATGATCGTGAGTTTATGCTGTGTAAATGGACTAGGCCAAACGAGGAGTGGAAGATGCAACTCTTACCCTTTTGGATACTGTGACCCGACAGCTGGACTCATCACACCCCCACACAAGGATTTTATTTATGGACTTCTCCTCTGCTTTTAATACTGTACACATATTCACACTGCTGCACTTTCTAGTGGAGCTTCAGGTCCACCCCACACTGATTTTATGGATTAAAGGTTTTCTACAGAACAGGCCACAACAAGTGCAGGTGAATGGTTTTAAATCCAGCAAAATGGTTTTAAATACTGGCCTCCCCCAGGGCTGTGTTTTATCCCCCATTCTCTTCTCTGTCTACACCAACAACATCGCGTGCAGTGGAGAAGGAATGACTCTTTTAAAGTATGCAGACGACATGGCCTTGGTAGCCCATTTGACGGACATAAGAGCACTGTCCGACTACCATCAGACAGTGAACACCTTGGCCACAAGTTTCCAGGAAATATCGCTGGAACTAAACATTGACAAAACAAAGGAGCTTTGCTGTCGGAGCAGGGGAACACGGAGCTCACAGGAAATGTTTCAACCACTCAGCATCAACGGTCAGCCAGTTGAACAGGTTGAGGTTTTTAAATACCTTGGTACAGAGCTGGACACATCACTGTCCTTCTCACATCATGCTGACTCTGTATACAGGAAGGCCCAACAGCGCCTCCACCTGCTGAGGAAGCTCAGAGTTTTTAATGTCAGCAAGGACATTTTAACTGTGGTTTACTGCTCACTCATTGAATCCATACTCACTTTCAATATCTCAGCCTGGTACAACACCCTCACCGTCAAGCACAAAACAAAACTTGCACGTATAGTAAATCAGGCTGGCAAAATAATTGGCTCTCCCCAAACCCCCCTACCACAACTGTACACCCGGTCAGTGCTCAGGAAAGCCAATACAATCACACAGGACCCCACCCACCCCCTCCACCAATCCTTTGATTTACTGCCATCAGGTCGACGCTACAGGGTCCCGTTGGCACGGAAAAAACACCTACAAAAAATCTTTTATCCCCACTGCCATCACCACACTGAACAGTCACAAATAGGCAACATATCTCACTCCACTCAGTCACCCCTTTGCACTGTTTGCATTTATTGGTATTCATTTATTGTCATTGTTTGGGACTCTCTGTTTTGTATGTATTTATTTATTTTGTGTACATTGAACCTGCCCTGTCAAAGATGAATTTCTGTCACTTGTGACAGACAATAAAGTTTTTCTTATCTTATCTTATCTTATCAAATCTGAAATAATACTGTTCAACCCGCCAAGCATCATCACCAGTCCCATCAGCCTCAGTCCATTATCCGATAATATTAAGCCCACTGTCAGAAACGTATGTGTCATTTTAGATTCAGACTTCACTTTCATCCCTCACATTAACAAAGTTGTACAGTCATGTTTTCTCCACATCAGAACCATCTCCAAAATTAAACATTTTCTATCACAACCCGACCTTGAAAAAGTCATCCATGCACTAATATTCTCCCGTCTAGATTACTGCAACTCTCTGTTAACCGGCATCAACCACAAATCACTCTCCCGCCTCCAGTTGGTTCAGAACTCAGCAGCTAGGCTTCTCACTGGTTTTAACAGACGGCATCACATCACTCCTGTTTTAGCTTCTTTGCACTGGCTCCCTGTCAGTTTTAGAATCGATTTTAAGATTTCATTGATCACTTTTAAGGCTCGTCGGGGTCTTGCCCCCGAGTACATCACAGACATGTTGACCCCGTACGAGCCTGCTCGCAGCCTTAGATCCGCGGGCGAGGCCCTCCTTACTGTTCCAAGGTCGAGGCTCAAGACTAAAGGTGATCGGGCCTTCTCCACAAGGGCGCCTCGGCTTTCGACCTGCCCGCGGAGATAAGGCTCGCTGAATCAGTAACCTCTTTTAAATCACTTCTTAAAACACATTTTTATAGACTTGCTTTTACGTGATGCCGTCTATTTTTTGTTTTTATTCTCTTCCTCAATGTCTTTTTATCCTAGCACCTATTAATCTTGTTTGGTTTGTTGTGTTGTGTTGTGTGTGTATATATGAGTATGTGTATGTATCTTTTTGTATGTGTTTTTTTTTTTTTTTTTTTATTAATATGTATTCATTTGATTGTACTTGCTCGTATGTATTTTGTTAAAGCACTTTGTAAACCAATGTTTTTAAAGGTGCTATATAAATAAAGATATTATTATTATTATTATTATTATTATTATTATTATTATTATTATTATTATTATAGTTTGGGAACTGGAATACAGAGGCAATTCACAGGAGGTTACTCTAAACTTTAAAGCATCTTTCTGAAGCATCAGGTGGTGTAAGTCTTGAATATTTAAGACTTAGCAATTTAAGCCTGTATGTATGTTCTTGTATTTTTCACCTTTTTTGCTAGCACATAGCCTAACCTATAATCATCTTATCAGGTCAAAAGAAATGTTCTTCAGCTTTTTGTTCCCTGTCTGATTTAGTCCTTTTGACAATTGTCTCAGCTTGGAGGCTACTGTGGAAGAAATGTATGATGCCGTTCCTCTGAAGGCCCTATATTCTCCCCATTAATAGATAAGTGCCGTCATGCCAGACAAGGTTCTTACTGTCTAATTGCCTCATTGTATTGTGTTTTACCATTGTTAATCAAAATCAACACAATGTATTAACTGCCTAAAGAGAATTTGAACCATGAATTTCTGTAAATCAATCAGACCGGCATATATATTTATTCACCAAAATTTGACAAGTGAACCTTGTATGAAATAGGTCTTGCTAAATAAATGTTTGCCTACTGACATTTTTCTATTAACATTACAGACTCACATTGTATTCCATCAATACATCCATGCTGTGCACTTCTCCGTACTGACTTCTAATGAGCTGTTTGAACATGCATTGGTGTCACTAAGTGTGGAGGGGGGATGAAGGTCTTCTCTTCCCTTAGATTCAAATTTTTTCACCTGGCTATTTTAAACGGTTATGTTATTCTAAAGGCCATTGTTGAGATTGTTTGATGTTTCAGAAACAGCTGATCAAGACAGGTAAGAAAGACAGCGTTGGGTATTCATTGCTTTTTTTGTTGAAGGTAAAACACTTGAAAGATAAAGCAGCGGCGAGAGACTTTTTGTGTTGGTTTCCTGTGTGTGAGGTGAGCTGTAACATTGACACAGAAGTGGTTGTCTCTGGAGAAAAAGCACTGCTAATTAAACACTGCCTGGGCCTATGTTTCCATGATTATATTGGAGGAAGATCAGTGGCATATTTTTCTGAAGAACACCATTGAACTGATATGAATACTTAAAGAGTCCAAAGCTACGCTGTTCTACTGTGCTGTTATATCTCCATATTCTGTCCTTTTCATTCTATTTGCTCCCGAATCCCAAATAATGTCTAACTTTCATTTTTATTTTAATGACATTGTTTTAACATTTTCACTACCCTCACTCACTTTTTTTTTACATTTTAATTTTCTTGCTTTGATTCTATAACACATTTTAATCTCTAAAAGTGGCATCAGGAAAGGGAAATGGGGTTATGTATTTTAAAAGCTGCTAAAAAAATGACTTTTGACCACATTTTAAAACAGAGGCTCCGTTAAAGGGAACTTCTACTTACTATACTTAAAGTATACTTGTAAATACATCTAAGTCATAGGATATAAAAAAGATTTTATGACTCAAAACCGAACAATATTATACAACTGAGGCAATATTAACAAATGAGGCAATCTAAAAAAATACAAATATAAATATGGACAAAGGAATGATACAGGTAAATGAATAGCTTGCATGGGAGAAGTGCCACACAAAGGAAATACATTAAGTACCCAGAAACACTGATGTCGCTCATGCCTTCCTCAAACGGAGCCTCCCAGGTGTTGCTCTCAACCCTCAGGGTCCCCTGATGTTGAAGAAATGGAAATACATGCAATCAGGATTCAATGCATGAGGTATCTACAATATAAATTCAGGACCATAGAGGTGACTGAATATTAACATTCATGATATTTTACATTGACTAAAAGTCAGAGTTCCCCTTCATTAATTTTGCACTCAGTCTTTGGCGCAATAATTTCTGCTCTTCGGCCCCGTATAGGCAACAAAGCTGGATTCAGTCCACATTAGGTTATTTTGGATAAAAAACAATAAGCTTAAACTACTAGTCTGGGATAATGTTAACATTGTGTGAATGAATGCACATCATCAGGTCACATAAGAGCTCATAAGTGCAATCAATGCCTTTGAAATGGGGATGACAAAACCGCAGGGAAACCCAGGACACTGATTATCTGCTAAAATTGCCACTGGCCAACTGTCGTTCTGCTAATCTTTAAAAAAAAAAAAGTAAACATGTGATGGCATATAAATAATATCCTTATCCTCTGTTCCCTTTTTGTGGCTAAATGGAAGATGTGGGGTTTCATTTCGATGCTGCTCTTCTATGATTAGTGTTTTTGATAAAGACTTGATCTGCCTGTAAGAGAAAAAGAAACAAGATGTTCTTCTTGCCTGCAAAGGTACATACGGTACATGCAATTGGAAGTGTATGATATATAGCCTGGTGCTACCAGACCATCGTACTTCATTTCATTTGTACAGAAGGTCTGGCAGTGCTGTAATTGGCAAACGTTCACTCATGGAGGCGGGTGTCTGTTAAAGTTTAAAACTATTGGATCTGCCCAGTGCCACTCTGGATTAGCCAACCAATCGCACAACCTTTGGTCGTCACGTGTGTCATGAGCCGGCTTCTGGCAACTGAAACTGGAGCGCGACTTCGACTTCATCGCTCTCAGCCACTCGCTCTGTTCGCTGATTGGACCGGCTGTCGAATCTCCGGCAAAACTGGGAAATGGGCTGTACACCCAGACTGACTACTGAAGGGAAAATAAAATTTGGCCGGAAGTAGGCGGGCGGGCGGAGCCAGGCTATATGATATACCCAGTAGATCTAAATCCTCTAACTATATTACTTTAACAGATTTTAACACATCGAAAATGTGTGTATGTGATGCATCGATTAAATCATTCGAATATATTTTTCTTTCCGTCAGAAGCAAATTTCTTTGTTTCTGTGAGGGACACTGCCACCTTAAAACCCGATATCTTCTTATTTGACCATGAATAGTGCTGTCCTCTGGAGCCTTAGATTGTTATTGTACAGGATGGCCTTATTCTTGGTAAAGGCCCGGAGCCCAAGCTGGGGACATCTCTTCTTTAAATCAGCTTTGGGATCTCATAGACTGCGCTGATTTCCTTGTAGGCCTTTGTGCTCTTAAGAAGTGATCACCCTCCTTCAATGCCCCGTGGATTAAACAGGGCTGGGCGGTTCACTCCTCTCTCTCTCTCGGCTTCACAACGACTCTATACCTTTGTAGCCAATAAAAGACTAACTAGAAAAGAATGAAGCAATGGGCGAATCAATCTACTGGAAGCCTCCCCACAGTTTTCTCATCATTTCTCGTGTCGTATGTCATCTTGGATTGTGACACAAAAGCAAAACTCAGTATGAGGGATGGGTTTCTCAGCTATTCAATGTTCAGAGAAGCCAGAGCGTGAAAGGGTTTCAGAAGGAGTGTGAGATAAGATGTGTTTAGGAGTTAAGTGGAGTGTGTAGTTGTTTGTGGATCAAGCAATGACAGCTGTATTTGTATTTCAGCCACACAGCTAATAGTAAGCTAAATATTTGATAATCATTTCTCCATGGTCAATTTCTACTGGTAGAATAAATACACCTTTTTAATAAGTTTTTTATTATTGAGAAATCATCAGAGCCCAGTCAGTCAGTGTTATTGTCATCTGGCTAATAATGACAAAAATGCAGCATGTTTAGTTATTATGTGACCATGATACTGATGGAGATTCTTCATCTGCTATAAGATGTTTAAACCTGTTATAATATCTTCATAATTCACACACAAACATGTCAAAACACTTCCTAAAATATTTTGGTGTAGTGTTAGAATTTGACTCTGTGTTTAAGGGGAAAACCAAGGTTGATGATCAATGTCAATCATGACATTGGGATATATTCATAAATGATGACACAGTTATTAATTAATGGTTAAAAAAAATAAAAGTACACATTTTGTACAAATCTTATTTCATCCATATATGAACAGTATATCCATGACACATGCATATTCATATGCATGTATCAGTAAAAATGAATTCCTCTGTCTTAATGTTTAAGAAAAAAAAAATCATATGGGAAAATAAATCTCTTATAAGCCGACAAAACCCTGGATTTATCCTGATAATGTTAATTTACAATTTGATTTAGACTTGACCACTCTATATGAAAACAATTTCTTTCAAAGGTATTTGTAATAATCCATATGGCATTAAAGAGCCATCTGTATTATTTTTCCTTATGACTGTAAAACCACTATTGTATTTTCTTTGGTCTGCTTGGCTCCACTGTGTGACTAGCTACTCCATATCAGGGGATAAAGCTGTCTGTTCAGGTGATTGACACAAGCCTACATTAAGAGGAGGTTTTGGAAATTAGTCCGTGGAGACCCTTTGGAGCTGAGCCGGTGGAAGGAGGGCAGTTTCTGAGAGGAGCCGTGCCTTTTTAACCCCACTCATTGGTATGCCGATGCGCGAGTGGCAAGCTGCTCTCTAAATGGCTGAGGCATCCCGGCTGGTACCCCCTCGACACGTTCCTGTGCAGACAGACCCCATGGAGAGCTGCCAACAATATGCAGCCCAGAATCCGCAAATTACAATGGAGCCCAATTAATAATCACATAGTTAGTTCATATTTCATGTCTTAGAGAGGCAGGAACAAAGCGTCCATCAGAAATTCATAGGCTGTTTTTTTTCTATCTCAACCGTGACCAAGCTTTATCTTAACACTGTGAACTTTGTGTGTTCTTTTTTCTCCGAATGCTAGATTTTTTGAGGATTTTTTTAATGATGTGGGAGCTTGACCATTCTTTCACCCCTCCTTTTAATTCACTATTATGGGCGGATGTGTGAAAAATACATAATAATAGGACCACTAAGGGATAGTCATGAAATTTGAATGAGTCTGTCTTGCAGGAATACACGATGATATGAGACATATACTTAAATCAGTAAATCACTGCTTTAGAGCTAGTTTTGACCAGTTTTTTCCAGACATGGAATAGTTTTGCTTCCAGTTTAAATGTGTGGTTTAGACAATTTGGCCAGATAAAGGAATATACAGTGCCTTGAATAAGTATTCATACCCCTTGGAATTTTCGACATTTAGTCACGTTATAACCACACGGCTACATTTATTTTATTGGGATTTTATGTGATAGACCAACACACATTGGTGCATAATTATGAAGTGGAATGAAAATGAAACATGGTTTTAAATTTCTTTTATAAATAAAAAACTGAAAAGTATTCAGCCCCCTGAGTCAATGCTTTGTAGAACCACCTATCGCTGCAATTACAGCTGCAAATCTATTTGGGTATGTCTCTACCAGCTTTGCCCAACTACAGACTGACATTTTTGCCCATTCTTCTTTAAAAAATAGCTTGAGCTTCAGATGTAGCGTCAGATTGGATGGAGAGCGTCTGTGAACAGCAATTTTCAAGTCTTTCCAGAGATTCTCAATTGTATTGAGGTCTGGACTTTGACTGGACCATTCTAACACATGACTATGCTTTGATTTAAACCATTCCATAGTAGATCTTGCTGTATTTTTAGGCTAGTTGTCCCCCTGGAAGGTGAACCTCCACCCCAGTCTCATGTCTTTTGCAGACTCTAACAGGTTTTATGTCCTGTATTTGGATCCATCCATCTTCCCATCAACTCTAACCAGCTTATGCATTATGTTAACCTGTTATTACCTGCTGAAGAACAGGACCCCCAAAGCATGATGCTGCCACCACCATGTTTCACAGTGAGGATGGTGTGTATAGGGTGATGTGCAGTGTTAGTTTCCGCCACACATTGCATTTTGCATTCAGGCCAAAAACTTCAAGTTTGGTCTCATCTGAATATGCTGTGTCCCCCGCATGGCTTGTGGCAAGGGTTGGAGGAAGGTGCCCTGGTCGGATGAGACCAAAAAGGAAATTTTTGGTCTTAAGGCAAAGTGCAATGTGTGCTGGAAAACTAACACCCTATACACACCATCCCCACCGTGAAACATGGTGGTGGCAGCGTCATGCGTTGGGGGTTCTTTTCTTCAGCAGGTACAGAGAAGCTGGTCAGAGTTGATGGGAAGATGGATGGAGTCAAATACAGGGCAGAAAAACCTGTTAGTCTGCAAAATACTTGAGACTGGGTGGAGGTTGATGTGGAGGCTGATGCTGAATCTGAAGTTTGAGCTATTTTACAAAGAAGAATGGGCAAAAATATCAGTCAGGGTTCGACATAACGTATAGCCCGATGGCCCGGGGCCAGTAAAATCATATGCAGGGCAAGTTGATTGGCCAGTCACTGTCCCGCCCGGGCCAGTGACTGGCCAATCACAGTTCAGTATCTATTTGTAGACTACATCATGGTTCATTGAAATGCGCGTTGAGAGTCGTAATGAAAGCAGTGTTTATTTAAGACTCAATATAATAAACCTAATATAAAATATATTTTTTAATGAAAGGCCAGTGGACAACCGATGCGTGGGCGTTTTGACAGGCGGAGCAACAAGCGGGTGCACTCTCGCTCCGTTGGCAGAGCTGCCTACCGTCCGCCTGCGAGTCGACAAATTAATCGACTTGCTTTGCCCGCTTTCTTTCTTCCCACAGCAGAGGTTGAGGTGCAGAAAATGAGTTCTGCGCTTTTCCTTTATCTGCCGCCGTAATGTTGCAGTATTTGCATCCAAGCCCCAATGGTAATACAAATGAGAGGCGTTATTTAACCGCTGTGAATGCGTCTCCGGTGATTGTGTCGGTTGTAGACAGAAACAAACGGAGGGACTCCGCTCACTGGACAGTTCCTATAGTCGCGCAGTTTGGCACTGTGTTTTCAGGCTCGAGACATTCAATCAGATCGCGGAAGTCTTTCCCATTGAAATCGCTAACGGGGAGAATATCCCCAGTTATTATTTTAGCCACAAACCACAGTTCATCTGCGCGGCGGCTCACTCGCTGGCGAGATCACACGGTGAAACGCTGCTGTGATCGGACGAAGGCATTGTGTGTTTCTAAGGTGATTTAACGTCATAGTCTTAGACGAGCGTTTAACTTATGCTGCATATTTTGCACTGCATTGTTTTTTATCAATAGTTTGAAAAAATGGTCCCACACCGGACTCTTATGTGAAGCTGACACTTCATGGAGAAGTGACACTCCTGCAGCGCGCTCACGACCAGACGTGAACTCACATACACGGTGAAATCTCCCATTAAAAAAAACGGCATAACCCACTGATTTTCGGATTTCTATTCTATTTTTAAAGTCAACTTGAGCGCAAGTGGAAAACCGGTCATTCGGTCGACACATTCACATCCCTAATGCATATAGAGAAAGTAATAAAAACAGCCTACACCACAAAGACTGATCAGACCTTCATCTTATTTTTTTTTATATGTTTGAACATGACTTCTGCAGGTGAACTATTCATTAAACCGTCCAAATTCAAGAATAAAAACAATCATCAAACTACTGGACTTTAAAATACTGGCCGACCCCTTCAACATACTTTCAGTTGTAGGCTTCAAATTCAATATGTTTGCCTGGTTTTATATTATGTGTATGAGCAAAATCAACATTTCATATAATTAACTAAAAGAAAAATAACCAAATCTAAAGGGAATATCTATAATGTTACAGTATAGATATTCCCTTTAGATCTGGTTATCTTTCTTTATTTTTCTAATACAGGTATTATAATTATTGACACTAAATTATGAAGAAAAAAAAAGTGTGTGCAGGGCCAGTGAAAATATACAAGGGGCCAGTAAAACTCGGATCCACTGGCCCGGCGGGCCAGTAGGAAAAAAAAGTTATGTTGAACCCTGTCAGTCTCTAGATGGGCAAAGCTGGCGGAGACATACCCCAATAGACTTGCAGCTGTTATTGCAGTGATAGGTGGTTCTACAAAGCATTGACTCAGGGGGGCTGAATACTTATGCACGCCACACTTTTCAGTTTTTTATTTCTAAAAAAAAAATTAAAACCATATTTAATTTGCATTCCACTTCACAATAATGCACCACTTTGTGTTGGTCTATCACATGAAATCCCAGTAAAATAAATGTACGTGTGTGGTTTTAATGTGACAAAATGTGGAAAATTCCAAAGGGTATGAATACTTTTGCAAGGCACTGTATTATCCTTCCCTTCATATCGCATTGTTCTCATTTTTTTCTTATGCAGTGCACAATATTTCATTGTGTGTATACCACAATCTCTTAAATACAAATGTTCCCCTGAAAAATTTACATTTAGCAAGATGTTTTAATTCACAGCAAACTGTATGAAGCATATGCATGTGTTGGCCAATAAACACCATGCCATTCTAATCCCAGTTTGTGTTCAGTGTTTTGTTTCATTACATCTCATGGTACAGAATCAGTGCCATCCTCCCCATGTCAGTGATCAATTTTCAGATTTTGACATGTTCATTTAAAGTTGTTTAATCAGATGTAAATATGCAAAGTGGCTTCCCAGGGGCTCCCTTTGAAATGCAAATACAGGATGCAAACACAGGTGGGGTGGATATAGGTTCTGATGCAGCAAAATCATGGAGGTGCAGTTCTCTTCATATCTCATTATAATATGAAAGACATCAGCTATGTTCCATCAACCTTTTATTAATGGACTTACTGTGATTCTTTTTTGTTGTTGTTGCTGAGATTCATTTCCATCACTCAAACACAGGAAGCTTTATTTATCTATCTATCTATCTATCTATCTATCTATCTATCTATCTATCTATCTATCTATCTATCTATCTATCTATCTATCTATCTATCTATCTATCTATCTATCTATCTATCTATCTATGATACAATTACAGTTGTGATACAGTGAAGTGGTGAAAGTATCCTCTGCTTTGTATTTTAAATAGTTGGTCTTAAATAAATGTGCTACTGAGAAGCATTTGAAATCGGGTGGGAGGTTAGTGGGAGGCTTAAGTGATTTTATGAAGGCAATTTATGAGAAGTGCACCATTAGGTGTTATGCATTATGTTAACCTGTTATTACTTGTATAATTTCTAGTTTTTCTAGTGTGTGTTCATATGTTATATTACTGTAAATATATACTCTCTTTGAGAGGTTTTCTGTTCCCTCATTGAGGTCTACAATAGGAAGTCTTTAAATGTTAAATGTCTCACTTGAGTAGAGAGGAGCTCTTTTTCAGGACCTATGTTTGCCATAGGTGTCATTGTTGATAGAGCTAGTTCTTCTCAGTGGTTCTTTTCCAGTCTTAAACTCAAGTGTGCTTACCAGCACGAGAGGCTTGAGCTAATTCAAGGTCA
Organism: Hyperoplus immaculatus; assembly: GCA_949357725.1. Lineage (NCBI taxonomy): Eukaryota > Metazoa > Chordata > Actinopteri > Uranoscopiformes > Ammodytidae > Hyperoplus > Hyperoplus immaculatus. Next base: position 17,580,271 of record OX442361.1, on the reverse strand, counting down.
CTTGACGCAATATCAGACTATAAATTTGAAAAATTAAAAAATTAATCAGGAGTTAAAAAGAAGTGAGCTTACCAGACATTTGTAGCTCACTCCTCATGTCTGCTTGAGGCTAGCGGTTAGAGGCTAAATGAACCGCTACAAGCATGACAGGCTTGCATGGCATGCCCTTTCAAACTGCCAAAGGTCAGTTTGCAAGGTTTTACATGAAAGACGAATATGTGGAATGAAAAAACACAAGATCAGTGATGGACATTTTCATTTTATACGTAGTAGAGTAAAGAATCAAACTGTATGTGGTATAATTTGTAGGACAATGAGAGATGGCTATGTCGACAGTTGAATGCAGCACTGCACAGTGCCACTGGTCAGCAAAAACTTTGTTAATGATTTGCACCTCACTCTCATGTGTCCACATTTCCAATTTCAGTAGGAAAATTGGGATTTCTAAGTGTCTGAAGTACCATTTTCTGACTCTATGTAGTAGGAAATAGGATTCACTTCCTGTTCAACACCTCTTCATTAGCTAACCACCAAATGCCAGCCACAAAAAAAGTACTTGTATCAAAGAACTTTGATAACTGCATTTCCATGCTTCTCAAAAACATTTGTGCCGGTATTTCACACATGTTCCGACGCTTTGTATGAAGTTCACTGAAACACTAGAAAAGTCAAGTTTGGTGTAATTATTCATTGTGGCTTTTGCAGTGACTGGTAAACGCAATTTAGCTTTAACAGAGTAACCCTGACCAATCCCTCTAGAGAGGTCTCCCGGCTCCCGGTGTGTACAGCCACTTAACCAGACTCGCAGACATTAGCCACCCATGACTTTTCTGCCAATCCAGATTCGACACCCACTGTACTCCCCATTAAAATTTTACAGGTCAGAAATTTAAAAAGCAGTTAAAGAAATGTTCTTTTTCATTACACGTGACAAAATAAAAGAGGTAGGTCAGCCCGTGGCATAATGGCACGTTAATTAGAGCCTCATGCTTTGATAAGGTGTGAATGTAAATCAATGTAAGACTAATTAATCAATATTTTAATTATTAGACCTTTTAATGAGCATTTTGTTGAATTCCCCCGGATCTCGCTGCTACGTTGGCCTCTTCTGTCATAATTAGCGGGAACTCTGAGGTTTTGCTGTGCTGAACGGGCCATCATCTTGCAATGAATTGTGACATCAAAGAGCTCGAATTCTTGGCCTTCTTACTCTGGATGCTTAAGCAAGCCAACAATTAAAGCTCTGCCAAGATGTCTTGTTCCCCTTGAATTTCTGTTCCTGACTCAGTCATCTGTGTCATTATGATTTCCTCCAACATGTCTTTGCTCAAATCAGTGTCTACTAATTACATTGGTTTGTATAGTCTCCACTGAAGTCATTTCACTGTATATTTCAAAACTCTATGGTCACACATTTGAAGGCTCCTCTCTGTATGGTACCCCTAGTTTAATTCACTGATGCAGTGTACAAAATCCACAGTCCTTGTTCCAATGTTTATCTGAAATGAATGGCATTAGCAGTTTGGGTAAAATTAAGTGGATATCAGCAAAAGCCTTTTTTAGAACAATGTTTCTTGTGACTGTCTCAGTCAGGTGGTGAAGGTGTAGCCTCACCGAAGTTGCACTCAATTTGAGAGGCATAATTGAATATTTGTCCTTTATTCATGGTTAATTAATTTCCATCAAACTTACTTAATTAATTAATCAATTTTCCGTTTCTATGTAAACCATTAAGGATGTTTGAATGCTTTAGATCGGGCATTGTTTACAAATCAAAATTAGTTGACAAAATAGTTACAAAAATACAATACAATAAAGAAGTTTTCCAGCAAAGGAAATATGCTAGAGAAAGCAAAACGATAGTTACGTATGTAACTACGGTTCTATGAGTTCCGGATGACCGCCAGAGGTGGTGCTTACAGCACTGGATGTTCCATCGCGCGCATGCGCAGGTCGAGATCTTTATACCAACAAAGTCACCTGTGACACCTGGGTGACCCCGAGAATTTCTATATATTCCGGAAGTCACCAGAGGTTCTGTTCCAACTGGATCTTCTCGCGGTGTCTGAGAAGTCTGAGTGACAGAGAACTCTGGCAGTCATCCGGAACTCATAGAACCGTAGTTACATACGTAACTATCGTTCTATTTCATTCCTACTGACCGCCAGAGGCGGTGCTTACAGCACTGGATGACTTATACCAAAAAGGTCACGAAGAGTACTCATCAATTAAGGGCTTGCAGCCATCAACAAGACAGCTGTCATCCCACCGGATGAGGTGCAGCAACATTTACTCTGTAGAGCCGCGCAACGTACATGATGAAGACCATGTAGCCGTGGCGCAAATGTCCTGCCGTGAAATCCGCTTCAAGGCAGCCCATGATGTAGCCATACTCCTGGTAGAGTGGCACTCAACGGCCAAGGCATGGGGAGCCCCTGTGCTCTATATGCATTCAAGACCACATCCACAAGTCAGTGGGAGTGTCTCTGTTTGGACAGGGCAGCCCCCTTCCTGCAGCTCCCATAGCAGACAAAGAGGTATTTGTCTTACGCAAGCTGGTTGTTGCCACAACCTATGCCCTAAGCGCCCGCACCGGGCACAGTGGGTCTGACATTCTTTCTGCACCCCCTGGTGAGCCCAGGGGACTGAAAGCAGCCAACTCGATCGATTGGTTTACATGGTGGGGAGACAATCGTTTGGATAGGAAGGATGGATTTGGCGAGAGCACCACTCCTGACCCTTCTGCATGCCAGAGCAAGCACGCCTGGCTCACTGACGAGGCATGGAGTTCACCGACCGATTGCAGTCGCAATGGCAAGGAGGAATGCCGTCTTCATAGACAGCCGCGTCAGGTCTGCCTGACTCAGCGGCCCAAATGGGGGTAGACCTAAGGCCCTCAGGACTACTTGAAAGTCCCATGATGGTGCCCTCAGGGGTCATGGTGGCTGAATGAAGCCTCTGGCCTCCCTTCAGAAACTGCCTGAGGGACCCTACCGTCTGGTTATCCACCCCTGCATGTGCGGCCGATATCGCAGCCACATAGACGCACAGGGTGGAAGCAGCTCTCCTGCTGCCCAACACAGACTGCAGAAAGTGTAGTATCACTATCACTGAGCAAGTCCATGGGACTTCGCCATGTGCCATGCACCACTGTGAAAACAACTTCCACCTGTTTGCATAGCGCCATGTAGTGGAGAGTGCCCCTGAAGTTAAAAAGGTATGGACCTCTGACTGGTCGCAATACGTCAACAGTGGGTCCTGGCTACCAGGAGCCCCACGCACAGCTGCAGGCGCCCCGAGTTCGGGTGCCACATGTGTCCGCCTACCTGAGACAGAAGGTCCTGTCTCCCTGGAAGGCACCAAGGCTCTCCTTGAGGAGTTTAGTAACGCTGGGATCCATGGCCTTCCTGGCCAATGTGGAGCCACCAGACGTAGGCTGTAACTGCAATGCTGGACCCCGTCCAGTGTTGCCAGTAACAAAAGAATTGGAGGAAATGCATAAAGCAGGCTGAATGGCCAAGCATTAGCCAGAGCCTCCTGCCTTAGGGGACTGGTCCTCTCCATCTAGGAGAACCCAGGGGGACAGTGGGTCATCTCTTCGGAAGCAAAGAGATATGCCACTGCCCTGCCATACTTGTCCCAATCATGCCCACCACCTCCGGATGGAGTCTCCACTCCCCGGGGGTGGCCCTTTTCTATCGCTGTGTTCCGGACACCTGGAACTTGGACAGCTTAGATAATGATAATTAGATAATGCTGAGGTCAGCATACTTATCAGTCGAAGGAAGAGGCTGTACTCCAGCAGCCTCCATTGCATGAAGTGCTGTAGTAGCTGCTGAACGGTAACTATACGCTACGGAGAAAGGCAGGCTCGCATAGCCGCCGAGTCGAGCACCAGCTGAGCTGTAATGGTGGCAGGGATGCTGCCACATACTGTTTAATATACGCAGCGCCAAGGACGGCCCTAACGGAAGAACCCTGAACTGGTACACCTTGCCCAGAAATGCAAAGGGGAGGACCACCTGTGACATTGGGCAGTAGGGACTATGACACAACCCAGTCCGCCTGAGCGATAGACTGGAGGACCCCTGGAACACGCAGCATGGGGAAAGGAAGAATCGTGAGGCACTGATTCCGCCGTCTTCGTCCAGAATGGGGCGACCCCGCCCCACCTCCTGGTACCTGAACTTCGGTTGAGTAGAACCTACCGAGCATCGAGTAGCACCCCCAAGGACTCTGGGGGAGGGCGGAGGCTGGACGCCGACTTCCTGGCGCCCGAAATGCAGCTGTAGCGCAGTGTTACGGCGCTGTACAGAATGTGCTGAGAAGCACTGGCCCCTTGATTGTCCACCTGAACATGGTTGAAGCTATTGGCACGGGGTACCACAGAGGTTCCCGGCCTGGAATCAGGCAGAGGTGCACGTCGCAGCGTGCAACTACTGTCTAGCCTGGTCAACCTGAACACTTCGCACCGGGCCTGAAGAGCAGCTGGCCGAACGTCTGGCCTGGGATCCCTGGAAGAGAACGGAGGGTCTGTCGACACACCTCCGACTGGGACGACTGCGCCAGCCAACCCTGGCGGCGCGCCACGTCACAGTTGACATCAACCTGCCTAGCTCCCTAAGTCATAATGCAAAGTCTGCAGTGAAGCATCACTGAGGGTCCATGCTGAGTGACCAGCACCTGACCCCTGTATGGTTTGCGACCGAGCCAGGACTGTGTGAGAAAGCAAATTCCCAGATGGCCCACACAGGCAGCAATGTCGTAACTCCTAGTAAGGAGGTCGCCTGAAATCCGGCACTGGGGCCGAGGGCAGCGCACATCGGCTCTCAGCGCCTCGTCTAGGGAGACAACCAGGGATGCTATAGCAGGCTCAATCGGAGCTAACCAGTCCAAGCCCTAACTATCAGCATTGTGCATGGCTGCCAGAGCTCTGCTGTCACTAGTGTGATGGGAGAGAGCCCTTAAATCTGGCCAGCATCTACGGAGCTCTGCGGCTCAGAGGGAGGCACACAGAAACGGAGGATTGAGGGCCTGCCGAAAAGAAGGCATTCGTGGGTGCAGATGAAACCAGAGCTTCATCTAACCCCATACTTGGCGAGTCACGGACGGACACTGACCCTCTCGCCGAGCTGCCCACCTCTAAGAGGTTACAGGACGCAGCTGTGGACAGCATGTCATCCCCTGTAGTAGGAAGGATGCCCAGCCGCAAGGTTACTCACTGCCACTGGTACCATGAGCTGGTTGGAGGCTAGTAGAAGAGCCTCTACCTAGCAACCTAAGTGCCTGAGACATGAAACTACAGTTCATGCATGGGTTATCTGACAGCGCTTCCCTCAGGTGCTCAACCCTGAGACCTGCAGGGCACTTGTCATGGCCATTCCCCACTGTATGGAGGTCATGAAGGCGTAAGCTGCCCACTGTCGTTCCAACTAAATATGCATCTGACTAAGGTATGCAACCGGGCTTCAGGCGAGAGCAACCGAGCCACGGCGCGACACCGCCAGAATAATACAGCGGCGGTGCAAAACTATAGCGCCCACTGGCGAGCAAATTACAGTAGCCTGTACAGACACGACAACCGTGTGACAGCTAAATTAACACAGTGAAGACGACTCTTGGAAACCCAAGACGCTCCCTGGCGAGCAACCAATGTATGCAACCGGGCTTTAGGCGAGAACAACCGAGCCTCGGTGCGACACCCATGGACATATAAGAAGGGCGACATCGCTAGAATAATACAGTGGCGGCGTAAAACTACGCCCACTGGTGAGCAAGTTACAGTAAAACATGCTAGAATTTAGCCAAAAGTCGAGCCAGCTAAAATATGCATCCGACTAAGGCATGCAACCGGGCCTCAGGCGAGAGCAACCGAGCCACGGTGCGACACCGCTAGAATAGTACATTGGCAGTGTAACCATGCCGCCCACTGGCGAGCAAGTTACAGTAGGCTAGGCAATCGAGCTCTAGGCGAGAGCACACCCAAGCAACAACGCGACCTGTCGAGCCAATTAAAATATGTAATCCGAATAAGGTATGCAACCGGGCTTCAAGCGAGAGCAACCGAACCACGGTGCGACACCGCTAGAATAATACAGTGGCGGTGTAAAACTATGCCCCCACTGGCGAGCAAGTTACAGTAGGCTAGGCAATCGAGCTTTACGAGAGCGCACCCACGACCCCCTAAATAACACAGTTCAATTGAATTCAGTTTACTTAAGAAGGGGACAGTGCAAATCAATAAACCACATGATCATACATGGGTTAAAAAATGCTAGAATTAGCCAAAATGTTATTCTCTATCTGTAGTCCCCTGGCAGTGTCAGCAGCTCTTGGTAACCCCAGCCGTCCACTGGAGAGCAAATCAACGAAGGCTATAGGCAATTGAGCCTTAGGCGAGAGCACACCCAAGCAATAATGCGCCTTAATAACACAGTGACGGCAACGACGTTCACTGGCGAGCAAATTAAGTAGCCTATGCAGTCACGCTAAGGCGTGAGCTACCGTGCAACGGTGCGACACGGCTATAAAAATACAGCGGTGTGAACTAAGCTGCCAACTGGCGACACACTACAGCAGCCTACACACGCGCAACAGTGTGACACAGCTAAAATAACACGGTGAAGGCGATTTAGGAAACTAATTCGCCCACCGGCGCAGCATACAGTGTAGGCTATACACATAGTGTGTGGCACGGCTCATCCACTGGCAAGCAATAAAGTAAGCTATGCAACCCACCGACTGGTGGGACCAGGCCCGGCCCTGGGCATAGGCAGTATAGGCAAATGCTAGGGGCGCATCCATCCGCAGGGGGCGCCGCTACAAAAAATAAAAAATAAAAATGGGCTACCAAAACTTTATTTTTATTTTTTTTAACTAATGCTGTTAATACTATAATTTAAAAATATGAGTTAAGCTTAAAATATGACAACTACTGAGGATAGCCAAACTATAAAAAACATTGAAGCGACCCCCCTCCTTCGATAGACTCTTCCAGATACAGCCAGGTACCTGAACGGTAACTTCACCGGTCGGAACCGGAAGAAAACAGCGCACACCATGTCAAAAAAACAAAAGCTCTCTCGTGCCATGGGAAGACTGAAAAGGAAAAGAAGTGGAGGAAAAAACGTGACAAAGACAGAGGTAGGCCTACAGTGACGTTAATGTGATGAATGAATAGTGTGCTGCATTTTAGCCGTTGTAGGAGCAGTGTGTTAACTTGCTAGCTTACTTTTGGAACATGGGTAACGTTACTCCCAGTTTAAATTCATCAGAGACATTTAGAAATATTTTTCAGGCAGCCTACATCCCGTCATAACTTGCCAATGTTTGCACTGCTTGTAATGGTTATTAGAAAGGTATTCCTTTTCCACTATAATTAATGGTTGTCAACCTTGGGTTTATTGTGTTAGTTTACATCAGTGTTAAAAGTGCACAGTATAATAACTGTTAATATTGCATACCTGAGGCAAGTCAAGTTTATTTGTGAGGCACTTTTTAACACAAGGTAAATCAAAGTGCTATACATAAAGCCATGAGATATCATCAGAAGGCTTGATCCTGATTTAATAAAAAGTAGGAGCAAACTTTTCCGTTTGATTGTACCTTACCTATAGCTTTCCATTAGTTACTGCTTCTCTTCACTCTGGTTGGATGCTAAACTGCATTTCATTTTAATGACAAGAGTTTAATCTTATCTAATTTCCATTTTAAGGCTTTTCACTATGTATTAATATAAATAATGTAACAACATGTATACTTCTCTTCTCTCTTCAGGTTTTCATTTGAAATACTTTGAGCCACCTGTCCTGCAGACATCTTCTCCACCTTAGGACAGCACGTATTGCAGCATGAGGAATAAAGGCTTCACCAATAGACCCAAAGGCAAGAGTAGTCAGGCTGTAGAAGGTGAGGTGAGCTTGTTGAGATATGAAGATGAGGTCTTAACATCTACAGCTCTCTGTTGGAATTAAGTTAAATAGCAGTACAAACCAGACGTCTTTGTCATTTAATTTTGTAATATAGCTTTTGTGTGGAATTATATTCAATGCAAACTTATGATTTAATTAAAATTTTAAACTATACTTGTAATAGATTATAATTTTAACGTCTGCATTTTTCTGTGTGAATCGTACTATTGTATTAATTTTTTAATGTTATGTCACTTGTTTTGTGATATGGTTTTTATTTTGTGGGTTATTTTCTATCTAAAATAAAATGAAATGTCAAAGACAAAGCTATCCAGTTCTGTGTGAGTGTATGAACAGTGGTGGACCTGACTGCAATGCAATGGGGGGCGCCAGCTACAATCTTGCCTAGGGCGCCAAATTGGTCAGGGCCGGCCCTGGGTGGGACACAGCTCAATACAACAGTGAAAGCGACTTCTGACCCGGAGCCGCCCACTTGACGAACAAATTAGTAGCCTATGCAACCGCTCTAGGCGAACTAGCACCCGAGCCACAGTGCGACAATGCTACAGAATACTGTGGCTGCGGCTTGGACCCCAAGCCACTGGCTGTCGATTAAATCAAAGTAAGCAACCGGTCTAGGCGAACTTAGCACCCGATCAACAGTGCAACAATGCTAGAAAGACAATACATTCGAGCATACAATTAGCAACCAGGCTTAGCGAAAAACACACAAGCAACGGTGCGAACGAAAGAATAACACGGCGACTGTGAACCCAGCCGCCGCCTGATCTAATCAAAGCAAGGTGGAAAGGTGATATTAGCTTCCGCGGTAGCCGGGCTACGCGTAGCCTTCACACTTTACTCACCCCTTACCGGCCGCAGCCAAGTCGAACGAATTGCAAGTCGCAGCCCTTGGTGGTCGAAGTCAAATCGAAGCACCAACCCTTAGGTACGAGCTACTTGCGACAAGCTAATGGTATATTATCACACAACAATGTGTGCGACCTGCTAGTCCGCGAGAAGATAAAAGGAACAGAACCTCTGGTGACTTCCGGAATATATAGACATATTCCCGGGGTCACCCAGGTGTCACAGGTGCAGGGCTGGACTGGCCATCGGGTTTACAGGGCAATGCCCGGTGGGCCGGCAGGCATTTTGGGCCGGGCCGGGTCCATTAAAAAAAAATTAAAAAAATTATATTATATTATATTTATTGTTTTATTTTTTTAATGGACCCGGCCCGACCCGGCCCAGTCACAGCCGAGGGCCGAGGTCCCTTCCCTCTCGGCCGCGCAGACTGTCAACTTAACCTGAAAGGCCAATGAAATATTGGCCCATTCATCATGATTGGTTCTGGAGGGCCGAGGTCCCGCCCCTTGGGCCTCGGCTGTCAGTCACTCAATCAAGTCATGTCACTAACAGAAAATCAACTCGAGAAAAACGGAGACGAAACTGAAAGGAGAGGAGACAAATGCTGGACTAGTGGTAAGAAGTTGAAAATAAAATTATGTTGAGAACAATTATTTGTGTAGCTTGCTAAATTTTAACACAGCATGTCACATGCTGTGTGTGTAGTTTGCCAACAGCTAGCTGCTTGCGTTAACATCATGGATAGAGCCATCTACATAGCCAGGTCAAATAAGCTATTTTAGCTAACACCACAAATAACCTACTAAACTTTTGCTTGCTCTCTTGTGGTTTCTTGGAGGAGTTAAATAGCTCTGTTGTTGGTGTATTCAAAGAGTATCAATACTTTGCTAGTTGATCAACATTAAAGTGAGGAAGCTGTCAGTTTTTGCTTCTTGCTGTGCTTATTCAGTATAGTGGATTTAATAATGTTTGACTTAAATATACTTTTCTGTACTGATTGTTGACATGGTTAAAACCTACTTGAATTTAATTTATTTTATATATAATTTAAATGCATTTTTTTTAAAAAGACTAATTTGACCTGGACATTGAAAATATATTAATATATGACAAAGTTAACAGTAAATGCAGAAAAGTATATTCACTCAAATATGCAACTTAAAGTTGTCACACTTTCTCCTTTCACAACACTTTCAGTGTTTGAGGCATTAGGCTTCATCTTTTTTTAGAAACATTCATAAAATTAGACCACCACAGAATTGTACTTACTTTTACAAGCTGTTGAGTTTCTTTTACTAGACCTGCTTTCTAGACCATCATGTACTTTAGAATAATACACATTAGACCATTACTTTTGTACACTTTTTTTCCACACTGGTTTACTTAGTAAAACAACAATTTGTGCATTTTGCCTGTATAAATCTATTGTAATGCATCTTTCCACATCTTTAACTGATACATCCTTAAAACCTCAATCAATTGTGTCTCTCCTCATTTATGAAACAGGTTGAGCCACCATCCACAGAGGAGGAGTCTGGAGAGAGGGAGCAAGGAGCAGGAGGTTGATTACTTTGTCCGTCCTGAGCCTCCCATGTTAAGGCCAGGACACACCGGCCCGATAATCACCGTCGTAGAGTTTCGAGGGGACGGAGACACGAATCTGTTTGGTGTGTGCCGTGAAATCGGTCGTAGTTGATGTCGTCGGGTTTCTTTTGAGGCGGCGGACAGTCTTTCAGTTGGAGCAATTTGATTTGTGGAGGGCTAGCGAATCAGTGAAGCCCGGAAGTGAGGCGGGTAGCACTAACAGCTAACAACAGTTAGCCATCGTTTAATGTGTTTGTTTGTTTCGTTCAGCGAGTACTCACATGGATCAACCCTTGTTGACTGCTTGACACCATGCTCGACACTCTATGCTAAAAATGGTGCTCTTTATGGTCCATAAATATAAATACGTATTTCTATCTATGTTTATGGTCTAGAGAGCCGTCATCATTTCCGGCTTCTGTATTTTTTCGGGCCACAATACAGATTAGCGCCGCCTGCTGTTATGGAGACATTACGTCCCGCGCAAGCACAGAGCGTACGGAAAGGCAACAGTCGGTTTGGTGTGTTCTTTGCACTTTTTCGGCCGCGACGGGAAGACTGGAGCTCCCTGAATCGACAGTCACCATTTTCGGGTAGTCGGACTGGTGTGTCCTGGCCTTTAGGGGCCATTTTTGAGCACCTCCCACAACAGAATACTATAGCTACTATAATACTTTGTAAATATTATTGTATTATATGTCTGTAGGCTACACTTGTTCAAAATAAACCAACATTTTAATTTCATTCAATGGAACAGTCATCTTTAAGGGACCGTGGTCCGTTATAAATGTGTTCTGGTGGGTGGACGATCAATTGTGGTGGGCCGGTCTGGGTCCAAAATGCCAGGGCCGATTTTTTGTCCCAGTCCAGCCCTGCACAGGTGACTTTGTTGGTATAAAGATCTCGACCTGCACATGCGCGCGATGGAACATCCAGTGCTGTAAGCACCGCCTCTGGCAGTCAGTAGGAACGAAATAGAACAGGTCTTTGTGAACAAAATGTATGGCATGTGTACATATGTATGTATAGGCAAGATCATTGAAATACAATTAGAATAAAATTGCTATGACATGGAGGAAGTAGCTTTACATTTCAAGTGAATGGTCATTTAAAATAATAATAATTACGCAGGAAAAGCAATTACTGCAAAAAAATAAATTGTGTTTTAAAAAAAAAAAAATCCCCACCTGAGCTCTTCGTCAAAAGTGGAAGTTTCATTTAATGTTGGTCCCAGTAAAAAGTAAATAGTTCTTTAACATTTTGTGTCATTAGCTCACTTATGCTTACACTGACAATCAATTTGAACTCACATGACAGAATGGCTGAGATTAATGCAATTTTGTTTGAGGACAATCAGGTGAGAAAGGGTACGGCAATGTCAACTTTTGATCCTGTTCCAGCGTTGGCTCCGGGGTCGTAAGGTGCCATGCAAATTTATTTTAATAATGATAATTATGCCTGATTTACAGACTATCAGTTATGTTGCATTTCATTGTATAATCAGAATTGTACGAAACATTTATTTGTCATTGTGCGCTACCACTCACACAAAACAAATGCCAATCATTTAGATCTCTGCATTATCTGAACAGTTGGAGTTTTGTCTACTGTATAGACCCTGTCTACTGTGTGTGTGCGTGTGTGTGTGTGTGAATTGTTCCCCTGTATCTTGCCTACCTGCTCACCTTTCTTCAATCAGCTCACACAGCTATATACTGTACGTTGAGGTTTCAAGTAACTTTCTTAATTCTCTGTGAATTGTGTCCTGTGTGTTATTGTGCAGTGCTTGGACTTATTTGTTTCCTGTGCCTCAGGCTTGCAGCACCTGCCTGCCCACCCACCTGCAGACTTACTCTCCCTTTTATTCCCCTGCCTGCTACGCCACTATTCTCCATTCAGCCTGGTCCCCCTGCCGCTTACAGCCATCTCATTCCCTCAAGCCATCTCCTACCTTAAACCCATCTCTGCCAGCTGTACTTTGCAATAAACGGGTTAACCTTCATTTGCCTCGTAGTCTGCGCTCGTGTCCTCCTCTGAACTAACCTGACACAATACAAGACGACGCATTTCAAAATAGACACTGGGTGGTTGCTGGGTGAAAGGTGGGTATCTGATTACCCAACTAGAAATAGTTTAAATGTAGAAAGACGAAAAGGGGTTAATTGTAATGACAGCGACCAAGTCTAGCTTGTGCAGTTGCTATGGTAACTTCCATGCAAGCCCTTCACATCACTTGGGTATCAATTGAGGTTTGGCCAACACAGACTTTTTTGACTTACTCTACTCTTATTATTTAAGGATCTCAACACTAGAAAGCATTTTTTGGAGAAACGCCTAACATTAGAGTTTTCACCTAAAATTCCTCTGGCTACAAGGTTCAACGTTATCTTCCAAATGAAATGAAATTTTTCTCAGCTCTGTCACAATGTGAAATTATTCAGAGGAACAAAACCTTTGGTTCCATAATCAGTACGAGGTCAAGTTTTGTTAAGGGACATGCCGACGCCGGTTTGGTTTCTTTGTAACTGAAGTCGATAGGGAATGCGCATATAGCTTTGGAAAGTCTATGGAGCCAACAGTTTCCATCTGTGAAGAACGGTTTCAAACTATCCAGGAGTATACAGGCTATCTTCTACCATACTCTCTGTTAAAAGGTCACACTCACCGTGGTCACAGATTGATGATGTCAGAGCGTGGGATGTCAAGGCTGAAGTTGTCGCACAAAGCTTGTTTATCAAAGATGTTTGATCAGAGAAGAAAATGGATGAACAAATATACACTGACATAAACGACAGGTCATACAGGCTTTACCAGTAAGAACTTTGTACGATTTGATATATTTTGATGAAAAAGGTTATTTGTAATTTTGCTGTCCATTCGGACAGCAAAATTACTTAGACATCACCAGTATGTGATTATGTTTGTTAAACATGTTAGAAAAAAAAACATTCCACTTTTTAAGAACAGTTTTAAATAATGCATCCAAATATTGTGAATGACTATGCAATAGATGCTCATTGAACAAAATAGTTTATTCAAGAATGAACAATGACAATTCATATAGCTAAACAAATTAACTATTAAACAAGCCATCATCCTATAAGAACAGGACACATTTATCTAACATCATGGCCTTAATCTAAAAGAAAAAATGCTCTTAAAGCATAAACATGTGATTAACTACCACCACTACTAACATCAACACTAAAAAAGTGGAAAAACTTAAAAATAACTGTTTAGTTAAAGCTTAAGTTTTTGAATTGATTTATTCTGGTCTTCTAAGTGTGTGTGTATGTGTGTGTGTAAGTGTGTGTGTGCACACACGCTCACTGGGTATGGGGGGTGGTCGCCATATTAGCAGTGCTGTGAAGTAGAAGAACAAGCAAGGTTAATGAGCAAGAGTGGATGGAACAGTGCTGACACTGGATAAAGAAAGAAGGCAAATAAAAGTGAAAACGAGAATTCATTGCTTCCAATAGCTAATACAAAGATAACACATTTTTAAAAAATCGACATTTTACTGCATGTCTTCAATGTAATGTTAACATTGAATGAATATATACATGTTGTCAAATGCTATTATCCGTTTGGGGGAATTGTGTTTCGCCTGTGGGATGTAATTCACTAAATGGGATTATACAACTCATCTGAGTGCGGCCGGTGAGTGTCAAGCTGCATCTTAACCACGACCGGCAAAACTGTGTGGAGCTCATCTCCGCTGAGGCAGAACTAAAATCTGGAAATAATCAGCTAGTGGGGAACATGAGAAATTCTCCAGAAAACACTTTAACGCCACTGGAAACCACAGCTCCTCAAGATTGGATTCAGGTACCTAATCCCAGGCGGCAGTTTCCCTCCCCCCCTGCCCCTCGCACTTCTCTTTCATACGCTGGAGCAGAGCAGCCATGGGGTGTCAAAGGGGGCAGAGAGACTGCTGTGGCTGACACCTGCTGGGCGCTATAAATATAAAAAACACTGGAGCTGCCATTGTTAGTTTGTACTGTAGTTCTCTCTCCCGGGCCTCTCCCTCTCTCTCGTTGGGCTGTTGTCTACCCTAATGCAGGCTGAAGGCTTCTGCCATCACCGGACCATTAGATAAGCAGGGCATCCAAATGACTCAACTGATTCTACTCAACAGCAAAGATCTCGGCCTAGATCACAGAGAAAAGCTGTCTATGTAGCTGGTGTTCCACAGCACCAGCCAAATAAAACCAAGAAAAACTTTCATGCCATGAATGCTATTTCAATTCAATTGTCGGGGCTTCATGGAAAAAACTTGTAAGATTTGCTTAATCCATTTTAATTGGAAATGTTCTGTCCTTTTTCTGTTATCATTTCTATCCCAAATCTAATATGCAGCCCATCAGGCACATTACTGACCCGCAAGATATCAACTAGTTTGATCATTTTATCAATAACAAGCCACAAGCTGTGTAGTACTGTATGTGGTAGAATAGGAAAAAGTCCCAAGGCACCGCTCAGTGATGGAATGAACTCATATCAAGGTTTCCCTGCTAAGAAAACAATATGTTCCTTCCAAACGAAAAGCATCTTCTTTAATACATGTAGTTAATCTTTGCATCTGACCTGGTCACATTCCTTCAGGTAATGCAATTTGCCCCACATGTTCTAATAAATACTCGGGGTACCTGGTAAAGCTCACCGTCGCTGCAGATGTCAGAGAGACTGAGAGTTTTTTGTTTGAAGATTAGCCAGACGTGAACCACACACTCCTCACAAACAGCTGAATGACCACACATGACACCATGTATGACCCCGTGCTATGATGCATTCTTTTGGTAATGTCTCATGGGAAAATTGTATGCAGAATCGTGTGGTGTTTGGAATATTTGTCCCAGAGATTTCCTTCTTATATTCTGTTAGAGGCACACTGGAATGCTTTTATTTGTTTTCTACCAGGCTGTTTACTTTTTCTTTTCTTTTTTTTCTCTCTCTCTCTCTCTCTCTCTCTCTCTCTCTCTCTCTCTCTCTCTCTCTCTCTCTCTCTCTCTCTCTCTCTCTCTCTCTCTCTCATCGCTCCACTCTGTTGTATCCTACACCAGCCGGTATAGACGTGTTCTTTACAGATGATCTCCTCTGGATTTCCAATTTGCAGTGCTCTGACTGTTACAGGCGGCAGCAGCGCTTTAGCAGGGCCGTCAAAGCCCAACTGCCCCCTGCACTGCCTGAAAGTGTGACACCTCCATTTCATGCTCTTGTCAGTCTATAGAAGAAAAAAAGTGGATTAATGTCAGTTTCGGGGAGCCTCACAAAGCAAAGTGTGGCTTCGAACATGAAAGTGGTTCTCGTTGAGACGGTCATCTGCTGCATCTGTTGGAGGGCAGGGAAAAACATGGGGGGTATAGAGAGCAAGAGAGAGAGAGAAAGAAAGATGGAGGGAGGGAGGGAGCTAGCACTACAGCATGTTGGAAACACACACCAGCAGGGTCATCATCAGATGCAGCCTGTTTAGAGACTGAGGCTTAATCACATGTAAGCAGCATCAGACAGCCGACATCTCGATGTGTTTTGGAGATGTGATGTGATGTGTGTGTGTGTGTGTGTGTGTGTGTGTGTGTGTGTGTGTGTGTGTGTGTGTGTGTGTGTGTGTGTGAGTGTGTGCGTGTGTGTGTGTGTTTTGCCAGACCCTCCCCCCATGGCCTTCCCCTCCCCTTGATTTTCCCAAGAGACGCCCCACTGAGAAAACGACAGGGCAGCAAAAATGTACAAAACCAGCTCACTGCTGGCTTACACCACCTTTCTCTGCTCATAGAGAAAATGCCTGAACCAAGCCAAAGGGATAAAAAAAACTGACAAGCAATCCTCTTCACTATCAAGCAAATAAATAGAACTCCTTTACACCAAAACATTGATTTTGTTTATTTTTTCTCTCCTGATAATAGCCTACTGTTAAATTGCTTCCCGGTATTTTTTTTTTTTAAACATGTCGGTCAAAATCATAAAGAGCCTAATATAGCATTTATTATTATTAGCAAATCAAGCATATGGATATAAGCTACAATTCACACAAGTAACTGAACCACAGAAACATATAGGCTAGATACATTTAGTTAAAATATCTTAATTTGCAGACCACTCTTATCAACATAAATCTTAATCTACATAATCGGTGTGTTTCTTGCTGCTGCTAAATTTGCATCAGTAAAATTGGAAAAGTGTAAGACAAACTGTTTTGACTTCCTATATTTTGTAGATCCAATTATCTACAAAATATTGATAGTGCCTTTACATTGTAAAGTGGTTTGAGGCTCAAATTCATCCAAGTGTGAATGCGAATTGCATCAACAAAATATATTAGACCTTGCTTCTCTCTAATAGGTCATGTTATGTGTTATTTATATCCTGACACTGAGGTCTGGACGATATCAGTGACAGCTGTGTAAAAATGAAATAAGAATCTTTAAGTGATAAAAAAAAATTAAAAGAAAAACATTAAATCAGGGTGCTGTATGAATGGATCTGGTTTAAGCTGTTTGACATCAATACATATTGAGGACAGTCTTCTTATGTACCATATTCTGCTGAAAGGATTTTCTTTCTCCATTACAATGTATTTTGACATCCATGGTAACCTTTAATTATGAAAATGCCTTCTTATTTTTTTGGGTACCTCATTTCAATTTGGTGGTAAGATTTCCTATGTATAGGAAATGTACCAAACACAATTTCTGCTGCCATTGCAGGATCAGAAATGAGTGACTTATTGAGCCGCCCCATTGGAGACCAAGGTCCTGGAACACACCCACCATGCAATGCCTGACCATTAGACCATTATATGCTCAGCTGCAATTATTCCATCATGCTTTTACAACAACACATAAACAAACACTGTTAGAGGAATGTACACCAAATATTTCTAGTATGTTATTGTTTCAAAGCAGCTCTAAGAGCGGTCAGAGCCTCCTGCATAATGATCACCACACGCGGTGTATGAAACCATTAGAAGTGGTCAATTTAAAGTTGTGACAGTTCAAGAGAACTGGGAGCCATAACATATTCAGAATGGCCGCGGAGCAAGGTCAGTGTTTTATAGTACCTCTCCCATGTCTATGCACTGGAGCAGACAAGGATGCAGCACATTTCATTTGGGACCGCCGGGGGAAGACAATGTAAAGAGCCATGACTTGTCTAGACGCCTGGTGTTCGTCCTTAGCACGACAGCACAATAACAGCCCCCGTGCTGAAATAAATCTGTGACCCAGTCTGTGTGTCCGTATCAAAGAACCAGCAGATTTGTTTGCACCCCCCACCACCGAGCGACACACTTCATCTTCTTTGTAATGCATTGCACTTTACATTGCAATGTATTAACATTGGACTCGGACTTGCCTGATTGACCTGCATTCCAGAGAGCCAGCCTAGCCTGCCTCTCTCTGCTCGCACCACACCTGGGGCCCCCCGTGGCTGCCGTATGGCTGTCACCGGCCATTGCCACGCCACGCGATTGATGACAGCTATTCACTGATGAAGCTGTATTCATCATTCCTGTCCAGGGCTGCACTGACCAGATGGACCCTGACCATCCATCCACTGTCAGGGACACATCTGTTCCCGTTGTTGCTTAGAGTACTAACAAGTCACCTGCTCCCTGAAAGGCTGCTGTCAGACACAGAGGGGTTGGATTGCTGCGAGATGCTGCCTGTTAAAAGAAAAACAGATGAGAAAAGATCCCCCGACACAAAACTATACTGAATCTTTGTTCCATTTGTGCAGGTGTCTTTACACAGCATGATGGTGCAAGTCAAGGTGCAGGTGCCTATAACTGTCAATGTATTTAGTGTGGATTCTTTATTCATTCATATTGCCATTGTTAGATCATTGCATTGGCTTCTCTTTTTTTTGCAGTTTGTTTTTCATGGTCCTTTTCTCACAGAAATAATCTGAAGAGTCTACGTTTTCCACTGAATTCCTATCTCCTCTTGTTTTCTGACACATCAATATAAAACAAAAATAATTCAAAAATGAAGTAGTGTCAAGGCTTTAATCTTTAACATGCCAATCTTGCGTTATCATTTAATTATTCATCTAGAAGGTAAGAATTGCCCTAATTTTCTTCTGAGAATTTTTTTTTAAAAAAGGTGCCTAAAAAACCTTCCTTCCACCATCAAAATGCATTAAAATACAGCTGCCATGAGTTTAAAACAGTGTTTACAAAAACAAGCTACCCTTGTTTGTCAAAAAGAGGAAAAAGCAGTGCTATGAATATACTGAAAGAAAAAGCCATCATTCTTTCAGGTCTTCCTGCTGTTTCTGATCATGTTACCTCCCGCCAGCACTCAGCTTCCCACTCCAAACTCAACACACAAGAAGGATTTTTATAAGGGCTCGGTGTAATGTTTCAGTGGTCATCAGTAAAGTTCATTCATATATCTATCCAGTAGCTATGGATGGGTTTGAATATATATGTAATTAGAAATTTGTGTTTGACTGTCTTACCGTGTGCGTGTTTTTGCCATTTATGTGAATTATTCCATCCATCCATTCATCCATCCATCCATCCATCCATCCATCTATCTATCTATCTATCTATCTATCTATCTATCTATCTATCTATCTATCTATCTATCTATCTATCTATCTATCTATCTATCTATCTATCTATCTATCTATCTATCTATCTATCTATCTATCTATCTATCTATCTATCTATCTATCTATCCATCCATCTATCATTGTGAGTGTCTACAAGTGTGCACACTGCATGTGCTAACAGGTGAGAGCTGGAGAGTTTGGGAGCAGTGCAGGCAGAGCCAGTCTCTCAGGAGCTGAGCTGAAGTGGTTTGGAGGCCTATTTAGCAGGTCTGAGTTCATTAGACTCCCTGCGTGGAGGCTGAGTGTGCCTGAGGAAGCCCCGTGAAGTTCTTCATTGTCTTAAGACTCAATTGTAATCACCTTACTCAGCGTGACTGACAGAAGAGCTCTCTGGCGTGATTGAAAGTATTGATCTTTTGGCGGCTCTCTCCAGACAAGTTGGAGATGCGCAATCGGAGCTTTCACTCTCTCAAAAAAAAAAGAATCTCTTCATCTGCCTTAATCATCTGATCAATAATTAGCATGAGGACAGTGGGGGCTTTAGCCACATGCTTGGTCAGGCTGCTTTGCAGCTCTCCTCTGTTTCCCACCGGGGAGGAATCTGCTGAGTAAAGCTGATCTGCTGGACTGGGGCAGTAAGGGCAGGGTGGTGGAAGCCCAAACAGCAATGACTTTCACATTCACAAGCTCCACCCAGCCAGCTCCGTCCATCCCCCTTCGCCGTCGTGCAAGATCGGCAAGATTTCTGTCACCTTCAGCGGTGGCAAACAGCCAAGTGCTTTTGGAACCAAAATTCATTCTCACAGCATCCTGTCGTAGCAGCATGAACTTGTTAATCTTCTGATAATTGCAGCTTTAAAAGGAATATCACAGCTCAGGTGGTGGGAGAATGTAAGGTGCACTTGATCAGAATGTTTCATGTTGATGAATGCCTTCTCAATCTAATTACCTATATATGACGAAGACAAATAAAAATTACAACTTCTTTTTTTTTTGTAAATTGTGGGCAGGCTGCGATATTTTGTTTAAAAGGAATTCATTAAACAAACTATGGAGCAAGTCAATAGTCAACTGAGCAGTACACCCTTGTTAAAACTGTGTCTGTGCCAGGTCTTTTCCATGGTAACGCAGTAATGACAGCCTCACTTTACTATCCAAGACCACAACAGTGTTCTTTGGTGCTGCCCTCAAAGTAGGGCTGAGTTAGCGGAGACAGTATGTGTCGGATTCCAGGACCACAAAGAGGAAATCTGGAATCCATTATCACTAACATTCTACTGCCAAACCTTTGATTTGAATGAAACTGGTCAACTCTATCGCTGTGCAAACATCTAATTGCTGGTTTAGACAATAATGAGTGCAGTCTGTTGACTGTTAGTCTGTTGTTCTCTGGATATGATTTCTCTCTCTCTATTTCTCCCCAGGGCAGATACGGTGGCATCAGGGTGCAGAGGACAACAACGCTGGTCAAAGCACACAAATAAAAACAAAATTAGTTTCCCCAGAACACACTCAAATCAAACAATAAAACAATAAATCAGAAAACACAACCAAGTTTTAGGGGAAAGAAATTACCTGTTTTTAGAAGTAAGATTTCCAATGAATGTGTCAGAATAAATGGAAAATGTTCATACTGACGTTTTGTGTTTCTTCTTTTCGAAGAAAGTAAAACATAACAGTTTGTTTCTGTATGGTTATATTTAGACAAGGCAATGCTGGCTTAAACAAATTGTTTTCTTTGTTAAAATGGTGATGCTGCCTGGAAGCACGAGGTAGTGTCCCGAGAGCTGTGTGGCTAGGGAAGACACTGCCAGTCGTTGGGCGATCAGGCGTTCTACCATTGAAAGAAAAAGAAAAACGATTGCCATGACACTTCAGAGTTCACAGATGATGTATCCTGATGAATTTGGTTATTCTCAGATTTTTTCTTTAAGCATCAACATAAGGTCAAATTTGCAATACTTTGGCTTTTGACCAAACACCTGATAGCCAAAGTGATAACCATGCGCTGCAGCTGCACCATGTGCTATTTGCCAATTAGCAAATGCTAGGAGGCTAAGATCTGCATGTTAGCATTGTCATTTGCGAACATGTTAGAATGCTGACGTTCATTAAAGGCGCAAAGCACCACTGTGCCAGAAGTACAGCCTCACAGTTGCTAGCTTTGATAAAGACACATTTGCTTGGTCAATATTAAACCAAAATCACAATAATTCCCTAAACTTGACAAAGGCGTTTAAATAGCCTGAAGTTAACTGCACACAGAACTAACAATGCTAGCGAAAGTCTCCGCTGTTTGTTATTAAGTACCCACCCATCCCTATCAATTCTGTGCAAGAAAGCAGCAATAAAGCTATGTATACACACATAAATGATGATTCACTAAAATAGTATTTGGAAAAACAATTGAGTAGTATTTAAACTTAGTTTTCTCAGAAATAACAGTTTTATGTTCACATTTTATTTTTTTATACATTGTTGGGTTTTCTGTTGGGTTATGGGTATAGTTTGGTTATTTGCACCTAAAAGTCACCGTAGTAACCTGGCATAGAGAAGATTAATGCGTGATGAGCTATATGAGTATGGAAGCATTCTTGATATTTGATACATTTACAGCCTCGGTTGCAACTAATTACAGCGATTAAAGTAAAATCTTCCATCAAACACCATTTAATTATTGTTTTGCAATTGATGAAATATTGTCAAGTAAGGGTACTTGAATTTCAAGCCAGTCCCTCTTCTGAAGAGCCTCCTAGTGTTTGTGTTGATTACAACCCAGTGATACTGACCCACAGTACATACGAATTCATCAGCTAATTGCTAAGGGTATATAGAAAGGTCACCGAACAATTAAGAGAAATTGACCCTGCAGACAGCTCACGTAAAAAATAGAAAATAAATTAATAAAGGAAATTCATGAGACAAACAGAACATCGCTTGATGAAAGCATAATGAAAAGGGGAGAGTATCTCGTAAATTGGATGAAAAGGAAAAAAAAGATAATTAAGAAATGATTAAGACCTAAACCTTTCTGCCTCTTTTGATGCAGTTACTCCAATTTTTCCTGTGATATACTATTCAAGAGTTACAGATTCTTTAAGCAGATTCCTGTCCAAAGAGCACATTTCATTATCATACAAGTGAGAGCTGAGCTGCGGTAACACCTCTTCTCTGCACTATAGATGTGTAAAGTTTTTCTGCTTTGGGATTAAACTACTCAAAACCTTTTATTAATCATTATCTGCTCTGCAGTAGAAAACCATGTAATTTTGCGGTGTGTATCCCCAATCGTGAATCACCTTCCCACAGGGCTATTCGGCACCATATTGTCAGCACAGTGATAAAGCTATTGATGATAAGAATGCAAAAGAAAAACAGCCTTCTTTTAAACCAACCTTGAGTATTTTTCACATTCGGGATTGGTCTTCTACTACTATAGCAATGACTTTGAAAACAGGGAAAAATATAAATTCTGCTGTTTGTCAGGATGTACAGGTGTATAAGTGCTCATTGCACCTATACAAAGTCAGAACAAGTTTTATTCAAATATGAAAAGACATACATTTGTCTGCATTAGGAAGAAGGCTTTTTTGAACATTTATGTTTGCCCTTAATTCAAAATAATCAAGTATATCAGAAATGTGCCATAAAACATACGTTGAGGAACCAATTAGTGATTTTTAAGTCAAGGAATTAATGGAGAAAAAGAATTCCCACTCTATGTTGTGATTTTCCATTAGGAAGTGTTTAGCGAGGTATCTCTTTGTTTGCGTAATTGTAAAGCCACAGTAGCGTTGCCTTCCTCGGGGCCATGTCTTGTTGGAGTTATGCCAACGGTGTTTCACTTGTTGAGTCCATTACTGTTCATGCTCAAGAGCACACAGATGGACCAGGCCCTGCACACACAGCGCTGTCTCAGAGGCCCACAGGGCTGAACGGTTATTATCTGCTATTCAAGGAAACAGAGAAGACTACCATATAGCTCTCAGTTAAGGACCACTCAATCTCCTTACATTGTCTAAATCTGGTTCTGTCATCGTACTTCTTCATACATCATAATATTAGCCTTTGTCTGTGGTCCTGTAAATCTCGGGTTGGTTCAACTGATTTTCATACAATAGATTTAATCAATTGTACGTAATTGTATGTAATGCGGAACAGAAAAGAAAGTCGTATTTGATATCGATTGATGCATGCTTGGGATATATTCTTATCAGTCATCATAGAAATATTGTAGCATCATTTGTGTGTCCAATTCCCTTCTACAGTGAGTTTCTTTAATAACCCATTCAAAAATTTGAAAAAGGAGATATTGATATGTATTCCTCAACAACCCACTCTCCAACAAAATGTATGTATTTATTTTACCGGTAACACTTTACAATAAGGTACACAAAATTGTAGTACCTACTACATAGATATGTGTTACCTACTACATAGGGTTTTTTTTTGTGCTACCTAACACATAGGGTTTTTTTTTGGTGTGTTACCTACTACATAAGTTTTTTTTTGTGCTACCTAACACATAGGTTCATTCTCTAAACTGCAGCCTAAGATAAGTCGCGACGGTGAATCTTATAGGTAGCACACAAAAAATAAACCTATGGAGTAGGCAGTGTTGCCAGTTACTTTGAAAAAGTAATCTGATTACTGGTTACTAGTTACTCCTTAAAATAGCAACTTAGTTACTTTACTGATTACTTGATGTTAAAAGTAACTAAGTTAGATTACAAGTTACTTTAAACGTTACTTTACAGGTTTTGAAACCCATATATCTCAATTTAAAACATGCACACATTAAGAATCATTGAAAATATATAAAATAAAGCTTGTAGGCTAGTAGCCTATAGGCATACTGTTTTCAAAATAATAAAAATTATGGTTTAAAAAAAAAACTTTTTTTCCATGAAAATAAATGCATTCCTCCAAAGTGCAAAGACAGTAGCAGTGTCTTTAAACTTAACGTGATTGGCCCTTCACTCTCATGCAATAATTTGACTTTTCTCTGCGATGTCTCATGTGTTGATAGACTGGGTGTGTGCGGCCACCGGTCGCCACGTGACTATACGTTTCCAAGTTTTAAACACTTCTATCTCTTCAACGTCACCGTACCCGAATCCTAAATATCCCCATAGCAGACGCTATATTTCATGGGGGGGGACGTTTGTTTTGCGCCACAGTTCAGCTTAGACTCGGCCGTAATGCTGCTGCACACACACACAGACACACACACACACAGGCACACACACACACTGCATGTCAGAAACGAGGGGCGCTACCAAAAAGACGAGAGGAGCGGTTGGAGCGTTTAGAGACACTTGCGCGCACATTTATTTACATTAAATCGCAATCGCAGTCATTTGTGCAGTTATGTAAAATGTTTTAATAAGGAAAATGACAGAAAAAGTAACGCACAGTGACTTTGATGAGTAACTTTAATCTGATTACTGGTTTGGAGATAGTGTTATGTAGCACACAAAAAAAAACCCTATGTAGTAGGTAACACAAAAAAAAACCTATGTGTTAGGTAGCACAAAAAAACCCTATGTGTTAGGTAGCACAGAGAAAAAACTTATGTAGTAGGTAACATACCAAAAAAAACCCTGTGTTAGGTAGCACAAAAAAAACTATATATGTTAGGTAGCACACAAAAAAAACCCTATGTAGTAGGTAACACAAAAAAAACCTGTGTTAAATAGCACAACAAAAAAAAACTTATGTAGTAGGTAACACACCAAAAAAAACGTATGTGTTAGGTAGCACAAAAAAACCCTATGTAATAGGTAACACAAAAAAAACTTATGTAGTAGGTAACACATATCTATGTAGTAGGTACTACAATTTTGTGTACCACTTTATGTTGGGTGGCAAAATGTTGGTTAGGTAAGAGAAAGATGGTGGTGTCAGTGAAGTATTCCCTAACTGAACATGTCTTGCTAAACCTTACTTTTTTTCTCCAAGACAATTATCTTTCTATCTCCAACTTTAACCTTGTGCTTTACTGTATCCCAAATATAACCATAAAAACAGGTTTTGGTTACAGAAATTGTTTTGCAAGAGTGACTATTGTAGAACAACTCATTTAAAATGCATTCAGTGTGAACATTTTATGATTTGGCAGATAAGTTCATTAAAGTGCTTCCTAATTTTGTTGATAAAACATTTTATTCAACAGATTTTATCAGAAGCTTAATGTATTTTCACAGGAAAACATGTGGTATAAATAAGTGAATACTGCTATTGATCCTTTTTGTGAGCATGTATGTGTTTTGTGTGCTTATGTCTGCATATGTGTATAGGACTGTGTAACCTTGTATATAAATGTGCCAATTCCCATGTGTGTGCGTGTGTGTGTGTGTGTGTGTGTGTGTGTGTGTGTGTGTGTGTGTGTGTGAAAATGCATGTACATGTGTGGGTGGGTGATCCTGTGCATGAGCTTGAATATATCCGTTTGTATGCGTGCCTTGTGTGTGCGTGTGCGGATGTGTCGGATGTGTTTGATGCCTATTCTGTGCTCTTTTGCTCATGCACAGGCACTCCAGAGATGTCGGCGCTAATGGAAGCTGAAGCTGTCGTGTCTGTATTGATTGCTCAGACCCGAGATTATTGCTCTGAAGAGTGACCAACAGCAACCCACCAAGGTGAGAAAAAAAACTTCTCCAACCAACAGGAGTCCTGGCTGCTCTACCCTGAGCAGCAACATGTTTAATTGTTTGTGGTGTTCTCCGGCCCCTACTGCTGAGGGCCCCCGGGGGGAGAGAGGCAAGTCCAGGGCCTGACCTTTTCCTTTCCATAGCCAGCCTCCTTCCACACATACACCGGCAACATGTATCAGTGCTCCTCACTTCAACATTGCTCCAATTATTGGACACAAACACAATCGGAGCAGCCCTTATCAACTGGAATACGAACACTATATCCTTTGGAGACTGCGATGCCCGCGCAAGCACTGAATTCTGGGCATTTTATAGTTTATATTTCTGAATGTAATATATCATCACGACAAAAGTGTTTATGTCATGAGCATGTTACGACTGCTTTGTGTTAATTTCTATACTTTCCCGAAAGGATGTTACAAGCTCACTGATTGAGTGGGGGAAAATGAGTAAAAGTCAGATTCTGTTACAGACACCTTCCTAAACACCTTCATTTATTGCTGTACAGATGCACCGAGAGATACATTAGAAAAAAGGCGAGCCCTGTGCTGGCATCTGAACACACTCCATCAGCATTCAGCTCAGCAGTTTGCAATTATAATGAATATTAATGACTGTTTTCTCATACATTATACTCTCATAATGACTCTACAAAGTAAATGCGGCCCCCTTAAAACAACCATTTATCATAACTACGCACCAAAGCAGTAACATTGTCAACTGCTGAAAAGATAAAGCCATCAGCTACGCTCCTTAAACTCTAACATGAGAGTAAAGATATATTGTTTTTGAAAAGGAGTTTTATTATATTATGTATAATTTGTTTTTCTATTACATTATATATTACCTTAAAATTGTCTACTGTATTTTGAATATGCATTCCCTTATTTCCAGCTTTTGTGGTATGAATTTTATCATTAAATCTGTGTAATATATTGTGTGTCACTTAGTTCAATCGCTACAATTTTAAATCTTTCGTGCACTATAATAAACATCTCATTGTCAAATGTGGAAATGCACTCAAGTAAAACTAAAAGCAAATGAAATTCAGTGCTATGTATGTGCTTAAGGGAACTTCTTTACCACCATCAAATATCTTTTCCCAGGGGCTATTAAAACAGCAGAGGAGCCCGAGCTCAATCCTCTCAGACATTACCTGTGAGCGACTGAACCCTGTTTGGGAATTGGTAAAGCGTACAGAGAAATAGACTCGGGATAGAACACCCTGGCAAATTCCATTTCACATCTGAAGTGGTCTACTTGTGAAAGATCATTTGGTTTGGAGTGAGTAAACAGAGAGGACTCCATCGCTCTCAATGACTTATGTGTGAAAGCTGGGGATTACAGCCGATCAGGAAGTCTTGGAGCTGTTTGGAAAAGCATTGCCTTGCAAAATGATTCCAACTCCAGGAACTGTGTTTCACAAGCCTCTGCCACTCTCCCATTTGTCTGTGCCTCACTAGGCTGGCGGGAATGAATCCTGTGATTTTTCCCACATAGAGTGTAAGGGATTCACTTGTATTAAGTATTCTTCGCCAATTTAATGTAAAGATTTATTGCCCCCCTGAAACAAAAGAAAACATTCATCTTGATTTTTCTGCATTATTGCTATTATTTTAATTTATTTATTATTGGCTATGATAATATTGAACCGTGGCTTCAAACCAGACAACATTAGGAAAGGTAAGGACAGTTAAAACCATTAATGCATATAAACTTCAAGTCTTTATAAATTGGTTACATATAAACATTATGCTACAAATTAAAACATCTTCTTTACAATATATTTGCAAATTTTAATGAGTTATAGATTCCAAAAAATTGATAAATTGATAGCTTTCAAAGCACAGCTTGCGTTCTATATTAAAAGGGGACATAGTATAGAAAACAAATTGTTTCTAGTGCCTATGCGCTGTTGGAGCCTACCAACCACCAGGCGCTAAAACAAGACAACGCGGTGAGCTTCTTTAGGGTGCTTGGGGGTCAGAAATGATGTGACTCAGCGAGCCTTTCCAATTTTCACTGGTTTCAAAAATTACAACCGACGCTCATTGAAATAATACCGCCCTCCAGGGTTCACTCTCAACAATTGCCATGGTAGCTCAAAGCTAAATGAAAATTGCAAAAGTCTTACCGCTGTACAAAACTGGAGACAAACACCACTTCACAAACTACAGGCCTGTTTCACTGCTTCCTCAATTTTCAAAAATTTTAGAAAAACTCTTTGCTGCCAGATTTAACAAATTCATCAATAAACACAATATACTAAATGACAGCCAATACGGCTTCAGACCCAAACCGATCCCTTTCATTAGCAGTCATTGAGCTAATTGAAAAAATAACACATTCCCTGGACAAAAAGAAATATGCAGCCGGTGTTTTTATTGATCTCAAAAAAGCATTTGATACCATAAATCATGACAGAATAATCAATAAATTAGAACGGTATGGTATTAGGGGGGTTGTATTAAACTGGCTGAGGAGCTATTTACAGAACAGGCAACAGTTTGGGAAGATGGGTGAACATATGTCATCTTGTTTGGACATTGCATGTGGGGTCCCCCAGGGGTCAGTATTAGGGCCAATTCTTTTTATTCTCTACATTAATGATATATGCAAAACATCAAAGATTTTACAATTCGTGTTATTTGCAGACGACACTAATATTTTTTGTACGGGAGAGGACTTGCAGCAGCTTCTGGAGTTAATTACAACTGAAATGAGCAAATTAAAAAAGTGGTTTGACAATAATAAATTGTCATTGAATTTAAGTAAAACAAAAATCATGTTGTTTGGAAATTGTAATTTAAATAATGACGTAAATGTTATGATTGACGGTGTTAATATTGAAAGAGCGTATGTATATAAATTCCTTGGTGTGACAATAGACCATAAGCTCAGCTGGAAACCTCACATAAAACATGTTAAATCTAAACTGTCACGAAGCATCTTAGTCCTGTGTAAAGCAAAGCATATATTGGATCAAAAATCATTACATATTCTTTACTGCTCAATGATCTTACCTTATTTAAATTACTGTGTGGAGGTCTGGGGGACCACTTACAAAAGCTCACTGCTACCATTAGTCACAATACAAAAACGAGCCGTAAGAATAATCAATAAAGCTGGATATTATGATCACACCAACCTCCTGTTTTTACATTCCCGTATCATAAAGTTCAATGACCTGGTTGAATATCAAGTTGCACAAATCATGTTCAAAACTAGAAATAAACTGCTACCAGGTAACATTCAAAAACTTTTTTTTGACCGAGAGGGGGGTTACAATTTGAGGGAACAGTTAAACTTTAAGACACTGGATGTACGCATGACTTTAAAATGTCATTGCATCTCAATTGGGGGTGTGAAACTGTGGAATGGGATGAGCACGGAGCTAAAGCAATGTCCAAACATGATCCAGTTCAAAAAAAGGTTCAAAGCAATGATTTTCAAAAGGTACAGGGATGAGGGTGAGAAGTAAGAAGGAAATGACCATGTCTCTGACCATGTCTTGGATGTTGTCAATTTCTGGGCCGATTAATGTGATAGTACAGGAGTACCCTTAATGGTAACTTACTGTATGTGAAGTTTGAAACAAAATTGCAACTTCTACAGTAATTAAAGAATAACCAACTGAAAAGTAGGTTGTCCTTCAGACTCATCAGGGAAGGGCTGCAATAGAAAATACAGTCAAACCCTAACCTGCAATAGCCACATTGTATTTGTGGTGAATACCTGAACCCCAGCTGAGGGCAGACACTGGCTGCTATGACAGATCCATCAAAGCAGCAGAGGCTGTCTCTGCTGATGTGGACTCCGGCATGAGCTCTGCCTTCTGCTGGGAGCTGAGGCCTGCTCTGCATTGTCCACTGGCACACAGCCAAACTGGCCCCGCTACTATTGTCCTTCACACTCCCAGCTCTGAAGCCTGCTATTCAATTAAGATACAGTAACTTTGCGATGTGAACGCATCAAGAGATGCTTTAAACACAGTTCCACTATCTGGGGGCTTGCATTGAAATGAATGAGTGAGTCACTGCTGAGGCTCTGTAAAGTTAAGCACGGCGGGGAGACTGTTTTTGCGTTGCTTCCACGCAGACCATATGACACCGTGCTGTACAGTATGCCTTGGACCAGACTTTCAAACAGTCCCTGCATCATCTGGTGTATCCGTCACATCCACAATTACATTATTGCTGTTTCACTCACATGAGCCACTGTGTCAAAGCTCTCAAAACTAAGCAGATGGAGCTAGTTGGCAACAGAAGGCATGCAAATCATGGATCATTTGATTGGAGATCTTATTTAATTATTCAACCAAGTGGCCGTCTTGGAGAGGACTCAATACATGCTGCCTACTGTACAATATGTGTAAGCAACTGTTACACTATTCAACTAATAATGAGTTACAGACAAGACGAAGACTAAAACGTTGAGTACAGAAAGTTAAAGATCATTTTAAGTATAAAATACCTGGTTGAAGAAAGGATATTTTACTCTGTGTTGCTTTTATATCATTGAATCAAATGTATGAGCTAAAAAGTGTTGCTTTCTTTGTTGATATAATTGCATTAGATATAGCATACTTACATACCAGGCACACACCCAGACTAGCTCATAAAGTATTACCACAGCCACATTCGGGTTGGGTTGTTCATTTTATGCTATCCTTATGAAAACTGGGATTGGCAGAAAAAAATAAGTAGTAGGCGAAGTAGCAGCAGAGACAGCTGTGACAAAGAACCAAAATTACCATCATGTGGAATGAGACCAAGGGTTTCAAGTAGTGAAGTAAATTAAAAGAAAATGAGGTGTTGGCTGGGATATTTTGAAGAAAAACAAAAAAATAGCTGTATTTAACATTCAGGCACAATGCTGAAAAGTGACAATTGCTTATCTCCATGGAGATCAATAATGGCTGTGGGATCATTGTGTAAAGTGTCTGCAGGTTTAATGCAGATAGGATGTCATTATTATTTTCTTTCTCCTAATGACCATCATTATGCACGGACACTGATTGAATTCCATTTGTTACCTACGTTTGAGCCTGAGTGGAATAATTACCATTTAAGTATCTCCATTAAAATTCATGCACGGATGTTCATACTCAGACCTTCTTTTAAAAATAACTACAATATTCTTTGAATACAAAATCCTTCGGATACAACCCTGCCCCTCTTTAATACTTCCATTCTAATTACATGTGAGTGTCATTAAAGCATGTCTTAATTTTTAGTTTGTATTTTTTTCTTTAATTATGTAAAAAAAAGAAGAAGCAAGAAACAGTTGCTGCTCAGTTGCTATCAAAGCAGCACTCTCTTAATATTTAATTAAAATGGATCTGCTGGTAAGTGTGATCAATATCCAGCACGCTGTCTAAATTGCTTTTTCAACCTCTTGTGTCACATACAAAATAAATATGTTTTTGTTACATACATTTCTGTTACATTTCTTTCTTTTTTAACAGGATGAAGGGTGGTTGTGCTGCACTGAATGAACAAGGGTCTTTTTCTGTCGTCTAGACTTCACACTGGTGGGATTGTTGACTGTAACAAAAATGGATGACAGCTACAGAAGTGATTTCTTCCTCCTAAAACAAAGCCGTCATAGCTCTATAAGCCTGTTTGTTCATCCATTGGTGCATGAATTCAGCACCGACTAAAACATGTCACTTCTTGTTGCTTGGTTAACTGGTGGTCATCCTGTGTACATAGTCGCCTGAGTCAAAGTCACCATGTATATATGTTGCAGGTAAATAAGGCAGCCTTTTCCCTAATACAGCCATCGTTCTGTAAATAAACAGCTGTGTCTGAACAGCCAGCAGAGGAGAACGGAGAGGGGATTTGGCCACACCGAATCAATCACTGACAGATTACTGCTAAAGCCACTTCCATACACATTAAAGAGGGACAAATGCAGAATTGCAACTGAACAAGTTCTAGTTTTAAGCCAACAGTGGGACTTGCTGGTGATTTATCAAAGTCACTGCCGCTGAGCAGCATGCCTGTGTGATTGTAGTTTACAGCAGACCGAACTGAGGCGCAGCATTGAAAGGAGTGTTTATGCCCTCAGCTGTGGCACTGTCAGCCTTGTGGAATTTACTGTAAATCACATTGCTTTTATTGCAAGATTTAGTAGCTTATCCTCTGTGGGCTCTATTCACTTCAAGCTTGTCCCTATTAGGATTTTAGCCCTAGTCTATACAGGGACTTGGATTCACATCATGAAATAATGTGGGAAATCAAGCCTGTAATTTTGTGCACGTCTTTTTCTGTACAATAGCCAGAGCTATGGCGTCTTAAGCCTCAGTGTGTGTGTTATTTCTACTTCATGAAGATCTCTATTGCTGATGAGAATCGCTGCCTCTCATAGCCCTGAGATACAATAAAGCATATCGGCAAATTGTGTTGTTTACAGCATTATTCCATGAAAAGCCTCAAATCGGATTTGGTTAAGATGTGTAATGATAGAAAATACTAACCTCAGTTTGGATAAGGGAAAGCATTACTTTTATGCGTCCATGGATTCACACAATATACAATTCTATTTTGCTCGAAAATGAATGCTTTATGCTGTTACTATAACAATGTTTAACAAAAATCCCTGTGATGATGAGTCATTCATTTAAAAAAAAAAACACTGATCAGGTTGTCCTCGACTACATCAAGATGCATGCTCCAGTGAGAAAAGCAGCGATGCAGTCCTCAGTCCAGTTCTCCAAAGACATTGTTTCATGGCAGAAACGATAAATGCCTGGCAACACTGCTGAAGTGATCACAAATGACATAAGAGTCCGTAGGCAGAAGGTTAAAAAAAACATCCAGTCACGTGCTGTGTAAAACCCTAACCTCATTCCTGGGAAAATTAACACGTCCTCTGTGTGTGTGTGTGTGTGTGTGTGTGTGTGTGTGTGTGTTTGTGTCCAGGATAAGGGATTTCAAGTGTTTTACATTCATTCCATTTTTCACACTAAAACAGTGATTACAGTTGTAAAACAACTAAAAATAAAACATATAATCTGATATATTCTGTACAATATTTGATTGGTCTTTTTTTGACATCAATTAACAATCTGAAATGTTTTATTTGAAATTGCCCGACACAGAATAATAGCAAGTACTACTGGCTAACTTTTTTCTTTTTTAATACCTGGAGATTTGATCTGTCAAGGAGGATTCAAGTGTGTGATGGACATGAACTGTGATCCCTGTAGCTGTATGTGCGGGTGTCTGCATGATGTGTGTATTGACGTGCTGTAGCAAGAGTTCAGGGAGGCAGCTGAGCAAAATAATTTAGAATGTCCTGCCTGCTGACACAAGGACAAAGGCACACAGACCGAACATGCCCATATGAGGAAGGAGACAATGGACGTGGCTATACACCTGGAAATGCACCGCTGTTGTTTTCAACGTGACCTCCACGGCCCACACAGACATTTTCACAGGCTGTTCCGACGAGCTTCTGCTCGAGTCAGCCCAAGTATTAGCTGGACATTATTCTACTACAAAATTCAGATTAACATTAGAATCTTCATGCAATTAGCAGCCGAGCAAATGAAATAAAACATTATTTTTTATTATGAGCAATTCCTCTACTTCTCATTGAATCTTGGTCAGTTTGGACAGTTGCTTTTCTCACAATATACATTGGGCAACTGAGCAGTTCTTACATGTGCTTATCTGTTAGTTTCGCTGTATACTAAAATTGTATGGAGAAAAAAATGACAGAAAGAGGCATGCGCTGCTAACAGGGACAGTTGAAGTGAGTGATACTTGAGGGTGTGGGCTTAAACTGGCATCTGTGCAGAGCAGCTCAGCGGCCACTTTGTGTCCTGCCTTTTGGGTAGGATTTCTCCAAAGAGCTCATGCAGTTGGAATTAACATCTTGCAGTCAAGGGATTGCTGAAGGCTGTACCAATGCATCACTTCCCAGGGCCTTGGCCATGGATATGAGAGGGCATAATGGGACTTTTGGTGTCGATCCTCATATCATGTGTCTAACCAGGGTCCTCGTGTGATGCTTCCCCAAAGGAGAAAACATAAGAACCCCTCCTTCAAGGCTGTGCACAGACAACAAAGAGGGGCTGTGGAATAACCTGTACAAGTGTGTGTCAATCAGTGAATGATAAATATATATATATATATATATACACATATACATATGCATATGGATATATATATATATATATATATATATATATATATATATATATATATATATATATATATATATATATATATATATATATATATATATATATATATATATATATATATATATACACTGTATATGTATATATTATTATTTTTATGAATTTTTTAATCTGTACAAAGGACAAACAGTATCTAAAACTTTTTTTTTACTGTGCGGTTGCAAGTAAACCAGAATACCTTTCCTGTTTCTTGTCTTTATACAACCTATACTAGCAAGCTAATGGCTCATTTATGCACACAATTTAAAATGTTACTGCGCTACGAGGCTCACAATCAACACAATGATAAAATACAGAGTTTGACGATGTCATGAAGTTACAAGGGATCATGGGGGATTGTTGCGGCGAGAAAATGCATGACAGTGGGCAAAGCACTATGCCATACAATGCAATGAAGTGACTACTTCTTCCTTTTATTTTTGCCTTGTTGGAGTGACTTCCTCAGATGTATTATATGGTCTTTCCTGTGTTTCACCTGAATTTTCAGGAAGTAGATGGGGGAAGTCCTATGTCATCACTGACAGGCGAACAAGTGAAACGGTGCGTTACTTTAGCGAAATTAATAATTTCTCTGATTTTGAAAATGTATCGAAACATTGTGATGTTTGTAGTATACAACTCATAGTACATATTAAACAATATTTATTATTATATTGTATTATATTATTTACAACATTGGCTATGCCTTTTATTTTATTTTCATATAAAAAATTATATTCGGCCTTAAACTTTGGGCAAGAATGCAAATATAAAAGTATTTCTGCTTTCCATCTCTTCTAACTTGGCTCTCTCTTTGTTAACCCAGATAAAAATGAACTCTAATGACCCCTGTGGTGAAAGCAGGTCATCACACCAACAGAGGAAAACACAGCATACAAGCAGCTGGTGAAGATTAGTTGAATAATTAAAAAAATAAATAAAAATAATATTGACAAATCTGCAGAGCAGTGGCAAAGTTCAGCAACGTGTTAAAAACAATATGCAAGTGAAAGTGTACAGATGAACGTACCATAGTGAGAATTGTGTCCTCAATGCACGTGCTCTCTGGACCTCAGGCTGTGCACATAGAAGGCAGTTCCCGGTTAGTGCCTGCGGACAGCACAATTAAACTGTTAATGTGTCAAATAACCTGTAGAAAAAAATGTTGTCATGATAGGCTACTCGTGCACCGCTGCTCATTAAGCTTGATCCTCTTTGAATTTGGCTCGCGCTGCAGAGAACATGCGCAGTGAGCCGCGTGCTGCCTGCTTCAGTCAGTGGAGCAGCTGTCCAGGGTTTGGAATTCCAACATGGCAGAGGCTGTGGTCAGTCTTTCCCTCCTTACTAACTTGGAATGGTTTCAAATCGAGAGCAGCCACGCTTAACCTCGGCGAGCCATTCATCTGCACACTTACCGGATCGATGGTACTATAAACCCTGACGCCCTGTCACCTACACAGGTAAGCCCGATCATGTCTAGAACCAGCGCTGTTGACAATTATAAAATAGAAACGGAGCAGCCCCGTACGCGCAAAACGCTCGCGGGTGGACTGTGCCGCGCATCACGGAACTGTAGCGCAGTCACTCGTCTGTATTCTCAAAAAAGAAAATCACTTGTCATCGCTTCAGAGAGGACAAAATCAGAGCTACGAAGTTCCGGGATCAGACTAATTTTGCAACTAATGGTTCCTTCTCCGTAGTTTGAGGAGGTGGATACATATTCGGCTGGAACCCGTCTCTCTTAAATAACTTTTTTTTTTAAATATGTCAGTCAAGCCTAAAACTTGCCGCGATAACCGCTGGCGCGAGGTTAATAGATGGGTTGTCATTGCGCTGGTAGTGGGACAACTGCTGGCAAGTCATTCATTTTAAAAGTAAAAGGGAGGGAGGGGGCATCACGCTGGTTTAGCCTCTTCCTCTAATAGGCGGCGTGAAGAATGTGTGTTTAATGCCATAGTCTTAACAGTCTCTCTCACATGCGTCCTTTCCCCCTGTTTCAACTCGCGCAAGAAGAAGTGACAAGCTCCAGCCGTGCCTCCGTCCAGGGGCTTTTGTTTCATTTTATTTATTTATTTTCTGTTGCTTGCATGCGTGTGTCCCGTTCTCCCTGGCTTTGCGTTGTCCATAATTACGCGACCTAAATGAATACCTGCGGACAGAGCCAGGGACCGTGCGTTTTTTAAGTTGTGAAATCCGATATGTGAGGGAAAAGTGCCTGTAATGAGAAGCAACCTTTGGAATTCCTCCTCGTGAAAATTCCGATTCTGCTGTTTTTCCCCTTCTCTTGTTTTTAGGCTTGAAGACATGATCACTAGCACCAGTATTTATGGTATGTTCATTTTGCAATTATCATTAATGTTATTGCTGTTGTGTTCATGTCATATTGTAAGGGAGGCTGTTGTTGCAGTAATGTTTTCTTTCTTTGTGCATGTTTGGCTAATTTTTTAACAAAAGTTTAATTAATTTAGGTTAAGATTATAAATTACAATAGTCAAGATGAAGGCACATTATGTGTATAATTGTATCCAAGAGGCAAATATCAATTAGGTTCAAAGTATCTTCCTGTGATGTTTTAATTTGGTTAGTTTTTTTGTTCCTGACAGTGTTTGTGTGCATTTCTACTTTTTCTTTGTCATTGCACTGCTTCCATATTTTTGCATGCACAATCCCAACTATGTATTGCCTTATTGACAATATATGTGAATTTATTCCAAAGGGTTGAACAGTTTCATTAAGAGTGCAAATTCCAATCCCATTTATTTTAGTGTGTGTGTGTGTGTGTGTGTGTGTGTGTGTGTGTGTGTGTGTGTGTGTGTGTGTGTGTGTGTGTGTGTGTGTGTGTGTGTGTGTGTTTGTACATATTCTGCTAATATGTCATTATTTAGCCATAAATAGATATAGATCAAATATTTCCCCCTATAAATAATTTATAGAAGATGTTCTATTGGCTGCTTTAAAATGTAATTTGTTTTCAAATTCATGACATGACTGTAGCTCAGGATATCTTTTATATATTGAAAATATTCATTAGCTCTAGTAAATCAACCGTTATTTATATGAAAACTGCATGGAACAATAAATGTACTGCACAAACAAAGTCCTTTGCTTAATAATTGTTAACATGAACGGAGGAAAGAAAATAGTAGGACAATAAAACTGACCAAAAATCCTTGTAATACAGCAACCTATGATATGTTGACAGTATTGTGTTTTTAATTTTTCAAACACCCTATTGGATATAGAATGACTTTAGAGAAAATTCACACTGGTCATTGTTTTAAGTTTCATTGAGGAAGTTGCCAGTTGCTTTTTATATTCAGTTGTCACTCTTTATAAGAAGTCACTTGTGAAACCGAGTCAGATTTGCTCACAGATTAGTTCAAAGGCAACGCGTCAGAAATAGCTGTTGTTCAACTTGCAGTGACAACGTTTTTTGACAAGCCAGAAAATAAAATGGATCAGAGCTGGGCTACAAAGTCAGGAGAAGTAACAAGTTATGTGCTGTCTCTCTTTTCTGCAAACACTTTGTCCTAAGTGAACCTTTTCCACCTCCATAGAACAATTTACTTAATTGTGTTCACACATTTCATTTGCATGTTTTGCTTTTCGAGAGGAAATTAACATCATCAGCAGTGAGCTGAAGTATGTTTTCATTCCTCTTCAAAAAATAACAGCATTGCAGCATCCGTCACTCAGTTGGGGATTTTTTTTTCTTTTTTACATTACTACCACATTCATTATGTTTGAGTGTTTGGTTGAAATGTGTTTTTGTTAAGAGGGTATTTCATTTGTTGGTCAGATTTTAGATAAGGTCCCCATGCATGTGCGGTGGGTATTTTTTATTACAAAAGAACTTTGATTTGAGCTGCTCAGATATTTATCCTGGAGATTATATGACAAATAGTTAAATAAAATAAATTGCTTTCAAAAATCTGTACTAACAGTCTGGATAAACTCACAATCTGAAAAGCCATTAAAGATTTGGAACTTGTAACTGTGAACTACTAAAAATCCAATTATGCATGTATTTTCTAGTTGCCCTTTGCCCACTCCTAATTGTAATGGAAGTTATGGTATTGTACAATGTAAGAGTATGTTTATTTTGAAAATGGAAAACACATCTGCACTGCAAAAACTCCTGTATTTATCATACCATTATCTCAGCTCATTTATCTTGAATTTCCTAATTATCAAATACTACCTGAGGATAATTATCACAGTTCAAACCCTGGGTGATCTCCTGCAGTGCGTAAGGCGATGCTTGCAGGTCCTTATTTAACCCCTGACACCTCCCGTGTGAATGGGAAGAAAGCTGACAGCTGTATTTATTTCTGATAGGGTAGCACTTATGATAGCAATCTTAGCTGTTGCTCGACATGAATCTCTGAGCCGAATTTGACAACAGAGGCTGACACTCGTCTATACAGAATGTCACACATATTCACATTTGTCAGAGTAGCTGTAAAGGATGACAAGAAGTTGCTTGAGAGAAACTTATACGTGCATCAATCTATTTCTCAGTGTTACGAGGACATAGAGATCTACTGCTATATGTTATATTGATGGGAGGAATTGGATGCAGGTGTTGTCCAAAGCAGAGGTTTTCCACTCCTCGGTGCAGTCAGTGCCCCTTCCTTGTTTAATGTGGTTAAATTGTTTTAAAGAGAAAAACACATTCCTAAAGTAGGACTGCACAATTTATTTTAAGAGAAATCTTGATCTTGATTCTTATTTTTATGCGATCTATCTTTGCTTAGAAACAAGTCCAGCTATATAAATGAAATCTGATGCAGAAAGTGTAACACAACAAGCTATTAATGTATGATTCATGCGAACAACTCAATAAATGTTATCACTTGCCAGTATTCCCCCAAAATGTTGACTTATGTTATGTGATTCAAGAAGCTTTAAATACAGTGGTTGGTTGTCCAAAGCGATTGGGTGCTAGGATTTATTTATTTCTATTATGTATTCTAAAGTTCTTACTTTACATTCTACGTTTTTATAATGTCTTAGTGTTAGTGAATGTTTTTGTAGAATAATTGTATGAGAGAATCGTGATATAAATTTGTAATTCACATTTTAACGAGTATTGTGCAGCTGTATCCTAAAGTAATTTTTACATTTCTAAATCCTATCCTTTCTAGGAAAAATGTTGCTTTGCCAGCTCACAATTGTTTTATGTATACTAACTGCAACATATACCTCAAATTAGGTTTCCATAAATTCAGTGTTTGATACATTTAAAGCACACAATAAATTCCCGATTAATTGTTGTGGGTTACTTCAACACAAAATGTGCCTGAAAAAGAAATGTAAACAAAAACGTATCTTGGGAATACATCATTTTACATTAATCCTTGACTTGATGGGGTCACTTGTTTGTGTGAGGCAATTTAGCAGCTTTAAATAATCCGTCTATATTCTTGAAATGTGGCACAGCGTTTGTGATCACAAAAATTGACAGCATGACTTAAACCATTACTGTAGGGATAGGTGTATATATGACGGGGCCGATTTGTGCACTAATGATGATCATTAAAGCCAGCTCCTGAATAACTTGAGCTGGCTCCTGGTAAACACCCTATGGTGTCCGCAATGCTGTTGTAAATTGATTAAGTCCTCATCTGTATCTGATCTATCCGTCAGTAACTGTAAAAAATAATAATAATAATAAATTAAAAAAATCCCATTCAGCCTCTGCGTTGCCGGAGATCAGTGCAGGATTGTCATCTTCAAGCAAATATGTTAAGTGGTGTCTTTTCCTGTTTTTCATATTAAAAGCGATGGAGTAAATCGCTAGTAGAAGGGACGGGGTTAGGAGGGAAAAAAACTACCTTCTTCTAAGTATTCTATGTGTTCGTCCCTTCCCTGCCCTCCCGTTCTCTCTGTCTCTGTTCGTCTCCTTCTCTTGTATTCACATCTCTTGTCGTTTCCCTCATGGCAGCTTGCTATGTTATTTTTCTGTGTTTTCTCTCCGCGCTGACAATTCTCGCAGTGATCTAAGTTGGACTGCATTAGAAAGTGGAGGCAGCTGTCTGTTGCTATACTGAGGGACGTGTTTGCTCTACTGCAAAGATGAAGGACCATGAATCCTTGACATCCTCCCTCCCCCCCCAACCTCCTCCTCCTCCTCCCACCATCTCATTTAGACACAGCCACTGTCTGCTCAGACTTGTTTTTTCCCCCCTCTGAGTGACAGCATATGGCATAGACATTTTCTAAAATGCATGTGCTCTACCATTGGCTGCTTGTACTTACCCTTCATATGTCTCCCAGGTATATACCGGCCTGTGGTGTTGTTTCTTCCTCTTGTTCAAACTAAATGCTCAGTTCAATTCTGAGTAAACAAGATTTTAGTAGATATTTAACAACGCAGACTGCATATCAGGACCCAAATGGGATATATAGTCTTACTGTCTCACTGCAGCCCCAAAATTCAAATTTTGTTACAGATTTAAATCCTGGTTTTATTGCATCATATATTGTATTATTGAAATGTTTTAAAGGATTATGTGCATGCTTGTCTTTGTGTGTGTGTGTGTGTGTTTTTTGTGAGATTGTGCGTGTGTGTGTGTGTGTGTGTGTGTGTGTGTGTGTGTGTGTGTGTGTGTGTGTGTGTGTGTGTGTGTGTGTGTGTGTGTGTGTGTGTATGTGTGTGTGTATGTATCAATGTTTGTTTGC
Organism: Hyperoplus immaculatus; assembly: GCA_949357725.1. Classification (NCBI taxonomy): domain Eukaryota; kingdom Metazoa; phylum Chordata; class Actinopteri; order Uranoscopiformes; family Ammodytidae; genus Hyperoplus; species Hyperoplus immaculatus. Next base: position 17,539,823 of record OX442361.1, on the reverse strand, counting down.
ATGTATGCTGGTCTGGCTGTCTGTTTCTCTTTGTGCATCTTTTTTTTGTCCCAGAACTACATTGAGAAAGGGCACAAAATGCTTTGTTATATGTCTTTTTAAAAGAAACTAATCCTCCACACGTACATCCTAGGATGCTATTATGCTCTATACAATGATGCGATTATAGAGCTTATAGAGTTCACTCAATGACTGATTATAACAGAGGCATGTTCATCAGTCATATGTTGCAGGGCTGGTTTTTATTCAGGCCATATATGCCAGGGCGTATCATTTAAAAAACGGAGTGAAGCATTGGTTTGCCTGAAACTCCTTGTTCTGCTCATTTCCAACACCTTGAAACAGAGGCTTTGTTTCATCTGCCTCACATGAGGTGTCTGTGCACTCCTAAGGAGACGAGGCAGCTCCGAGCCTGTTGGGGATTGTCTATTCTAGCCAATCCCCAGGTGTACTAAACTAGGTTTAGCACTAAGGCTTTTAATCTGGACTTGTAGGAGATTCATGTGCATTCATAGATTTGCCTCTGTAATTATCATACCCCCAGTGGCAGCCGGAGAGACGTTTGCCTAAATCACTGATGTCCTCATTACACTGTTTACAATTTAATTAGACATGCTCAATTCTTAATAAAAAAAAATGTGGACTAAAATATTTGATATTTTCCAAGTAATTAAAGATATATATGCCTTTGCATTACGCCTACATTTTTGTAATTCGAAATCTTGCAGTAAAATATTTTCCCACATTGCTGGAGTTGTTCATCATGTCATCTTTACAATCCCCTTAAAAAAGATTTATAATGAAGTATTGTGGCTGATTGCGTCATTCAAAGGTTGTGTTATAATGAACAAGGTGTGGATTCCGTGGCAGTAAACAGCTCTAGGACAATTGAGCATGTTATTCCTCTTTTGAGATCATGCAAACTTATGACTGAATCTGCTTCCACATCTTTAAAGTATGTCTTAGTCAATACATTGCATGAATAGATTATTTACCATAACTCTCAGGCAGTGAATAATCAGCCCTCAAGGACTTTGATTAACAATATCTACCATTCCATGACTTTTTGAAAATAGCTCACACTTTGAGGCGTCATTGTGTGCCTGAGTACTGTTGCTTATCATCAAATGACCTTGGTGAAGATAAGTGTTTTTACTTGTCCTTCTTCCAATGTGTTTTCCTTTTCTTTTTTTTCTCTTTTTGCGTGCTGTCGGGAGTGTCATAATGTGAGAGCGGCAAGCCTTTCACTAAATGATAAGAGAAAAACTCAATAGTTTGCTGTATTGTGAAATTCCTCTTGTGTCGGACTAATCTGGCAATCAAGGCCGCCAATCTAGCTGGGCTTGAATACCCGTGCAACCTTTTCTCACCACGCCACACAGCTTTGTCAGTTTCATTATATGTAAATCATAAAGAAGCGTTTGAAATGCATTTTTTTTTTATTCAGACAAATTTGTCTCGATGCTGACCTGTCTTAATCAATTTTCCCATTAATTATGATAACATCAAGCATCTGTGATCCCACTGCTTTGATTCCACAATAATCTCGTATGTTCCAAATTTTAATAAGAGATCAAAATATGTAATTGTAAGGACAACATTTGAATTTGAATACATTTGACTCACATGGTACCACTGCTGGTTAACCATTGTATCTTGTCTTTATATGACAATGTAATAGTTTTATAGTTCCCATATTCAAATACGTGCTTGATTTAATTTTGATACTGATATTCAAGAGCATGCAAGGATTTTCTTTCAACAGAAATTATAATCTTTTTACTGTTTTTTCATTGTCTCATTGTGATCTCCCATCCCTTGCTAATGGTCTCTAATGGATATTTAGATAAAAACGAGGATCAGAAGAGATATGAGCTATCGGTGTGTTTTGCGCAAAGTTGTGGAGGATTCATTCATCCTCGGTGGAGTTGGGTGGCTGACAGCTTGGCTTGGCGCCAGGTGCTGGCAGAGGGAGCCTTGAGTGCCAGGGACAAGAGAGGATGGTGTGGAAAGGAGAGGAGAGGGGAGAGAGGGGTGAGCATAGGCTGCCATAGTGGTTTAAGGTGTCAGGCTGCGGCAAAAGCAGCGGCTGTCTGCAGTGACACTGTCTGTGACACTGTTTAGTGACCAAAGTAGAACTTGTTGGTTGGAGAGATAGCTAGTGATGTTGTGTATTTTTGTTGTAGTGCCCAGCTTATTAAGGTGTTGGCTGCTGTGTTAGTTATTTGCATAAACCACAAATAACCTTCTTCAAGAGAGTCGGTTAGGAATGGAAATGGATCTGCTCTCTCTGAAACAATAAGTTACTATGTTTGCCTTTTGATAACTGCTAGATTGATGCATTTTGACATTTTGAGTGCACAAAGCCATTTCTCTGGAACTGACAACTGAAGTCTCACTTTACTCGCTCACTGTAAGTGAATAGTCACTAGATGTCGTGTTGTCTGGCGTGTGGCCTATTTGACAGTCCACACGGAATTAGATTAATTTAAATCATAAAAACTCAGAGAGCATAAAAAAAGAAAGAAAAGGTGCTCAAGAGTTCAGCATCATCACAGAGCTTTATGAGGGCTGAAACTTCTTTTGTGTTCATTATCAGGAAATCACCTCAGGGAGTTGTGTTGACTTTGCATGGTCTAAAATAGCTGTTGCAGAGGACTGCCCCACGCTCACTCACTTCCATTCCAAGTATCTGGGGAGGCAAAGTGGAAAATACCAAATCAAGGTTTTGCACAGAAAAACTAAAGACAGTTTAAACCCCCACTTTAGCACAGGAAATCAGGCAATTTATGTTTATGTTTATGTTTTATTTATTTATGTTGCCTGCAGTTCATTTCTTTCAGAGAGGTGAAATAAACACTAAAAACTTATTTTTATTGTTATATATTTTTACTGTAATGCCGTCCTGGTTTAAAGGAAAACGTATTAACATTATGTAATTTCTGGCATTAATAAGCCTGCCCACAGTTTATAGCAGCGTTTCTCTACTGTGCACAGAACAATAGTAGATTCATTTACTTGGAGCGTGATGTTTCTGCAGTCCAAACCCTGACTGCATCGCCTCTTCCACATCCTTTAAATGGATCCCATGAGCCTTCAGCTCTGTTGTTTCCATTATTCATTTCAAAACTTCGATGTAGCATGTAGTGGCTAGAGGGGTGAAAAATATATTTTGCGTCTAAATAAAAATAAAAAAATAAAATTGATGTGTAGCAAAGTCATTGCTTTATGCAAAGTATGCCATGCCTTGGGAGCATACATGTGAGCTGGCGGACTGTAGGAGGAGTATGCTCTCGGTCGGGGGAGGGACTGCATGTGTGTGCGCGTAGTCGCGTACATGCGTGTGTTCTTGGTCGAGTGTGTGTCTGCGTGTGCCTGTCAGTCTGTCAGCTAGGCCTAATACGGCTCCCTAGAGGTACCTGGGGGAGACCCATCTAGCACCCAGTCAGCCTCTGCTGGCGGCCAAGTGGTGACAACGGGTTCCCACAGAGAGCGGAAGTGTCATAGTATGTATGTAAACTAGTGACAGATGACTGGAGACATGTGGCCTGTAGACACTGCAGCCTGAAAGTAAAAGCAGTTTTGCCTCTCTCGACTTCCTTTTCTCTCCTCCCACTCGAGACTTCAGAGAGTGAGCATCAGGCAACTGAATACATTGACAACAAGTCAAAGATTTGAATAAAAAAACGGATGCAAATCATTTAGCATGAAAAGGCACATGCTATGTATGCGCTTAAGGTTTTATTTCCCTGTTTGAAAAGGCCGTTGCAAAGGAGTGTTGCGTTTTTAGTGTGCAACAGCTTCAGGCAGCTTTTCTAGGCCACAGGTCATGTAGGTCAGTGTTACACTCCCTGCAGCCTCACCTCAACCCTGGGTCTGGAAATAGAACATGCAACGTCACCCAGCCAGGAGGGAGGTAGATTCCAGACCTCGGTGGCCACAGGGCTGCACATGTGGAAATTTGCTCGTGTAGTTGACCCCAAATGTTTGAATCTCCTGAATTCTCCCAGTAGGATTTTGTTATTTCATGCATACCCAAATGAGGAAGTCTGTACTACGAATTGCCGGCTTCTACAAAAGTGGACCAGTATGCTTTGACTGTGTTCACTGTTGGCTGTTCACAATTCATCCAGGGAGCTCGCACTTAGCCAGAGGCAGGTTTATTTACCAGTATGCACATAACCTGTAAGAGACTAGGCAGAACATAACAAATAAACTGTGGAGTATAGTTGTATTTTATTGCAACGTTCAGCCAGCAGGCTGTTTGCCCATTTTCCTTCTTTTAAGCATTCATTGAAATGGACAACAAAAAAAAGTTGGCACAAGGACGATTTACTCAGTGTACAGTGAAGAATCAAGCAAGCTTCCTTTATCTCTTTTAGACTTCATCCAAGCCTTGCAATCACCGGCTATGAATCACCTTTAGAGATGGTCTCATTACTACTTCTGTGACTTAATTACAACTCTATTTCTGCATTTTACATCTACAGTAAGTTTGTATATTATATATCCATTTATGCTAATGATCGAAGGGTTGGCGGTTTGATTCCCGCGCTGCCACTTAAATCAAGGAACTCACTTTAACTGATTATTCCTATTGTTGATTTTGAGCATTTAGATGATACGGTGGTGTGTCACCCATCATGGGTGAAACACCACCGTATCATCTAAATGCGTTAAAATCTTATTTTTATATGATCATAATTATTGCTGTATTTTTTATTAAAGGACATACGAGCATTTGTGAGCTATGGTGGTGAAGACCTGGCCCTTTTCCCTCATAGTGGTCATTTCAGAGAAAGCTGCGTGTTCATCAGACACCTCCTGGTCCAGCTTTCTATCCAGGGATAGTAAAATCTATCGGCACTGATGAGTTCATGCTCTATCAAATATATCCACAACAGACTGTTTATTGTGAGCTCCAACAGTGCTATTGTGCTATTCTCTAGTCAATGTGGTGCAAAAGAGCCAAATCGCATTTGAGCAATGGCTGACCCTAGGTTGTGTATATTGATGAGTGGGATTTGTTTCTTAATAGAATTGTGTCTAATTAATTAGCTTTTAATTGGTTGAACTCCGGAAATGCAAATGCAGCAACGGTTTGTAGAACAATCATTACTTTAAACTGCATAGAGAACTGCACATTGGGGTCGACTGCATTAAACGGTGGGAAATGTTTGTTGCGTCTGTTTATTCTAATTTCAATTTTGTGCCGTAAAAATTCACGTCTTCCAAATCTTAACCGGTGGAATGGATTTCAGAACATCAGAAAGGTGATAATTAAACAACGGAAATGTAGAGATATTTGAAACGCTTACTACTCAATTTCTAATAATTATCTAATTTATTCATCACAATTGCTTTGTGCCACAGATTAACCTTCTTTTTTTTCTTTCCTCCATTTCATTATCAATCGAGGAATACTGTGGAAAGCTTTTCATTGCATGGCCCCTGTTTGCTTCCATGCCTTTTTTCTATCACATTGCTCAAGTTCGTGAAGGCTGCCACTCTCATCCATGGGCTTCTGATTGGTTTCAAACAGACTTTGACCATTTTCTTCAAATGAAAATACTGAAACATTTGCATACTGAAATTTTGTGCAACAATTTTAGACATTCATACTAAAAAGACATAGGGGAGAACGGGGTAATGTGAGAGACTTTTTACATTTGCTCCCCTCTAAGCGAGCTAAAATGATTTATCAGTAAAATGTACACATTTCCCATTAATTCAGGATGTTCCTAGCAATGGACACTATCAGAATTTATTCAGGACGAAGGGCAGTGAAAATATGATTGTTTTAAAAAAAAAGTTGTCTTGTGTCTCACTTTACCCCCGCTTAGGGGTACTGAGACAGACCAGAGAAATCAAGGGGGTAAATTGATCCACTTACTTTTCAAGTAACAATCAGAACCAGCTAGAACAGCCTGGGACTGAGAACACAGGACTAGACCCAGCTGTCATTTTCAATCTTTTGAGACTTTGATTATTTTTTATGCATTTGTTTTATTGGGATCATTCATTGAATAAAGACATATTACTTAGAGTCTATTGATGTTAAAGGTAACTCTCCTGTCCCCCACACACATACACATATGTGCCAAACCATGCCCTTGCTGACACCCCTTCAACCATTCAACCCCACTCCACTAGTCTCCTTGCTATCTCAAATATAATGGATTCATTAAAAGAGGGCACAGACATGGTCTCACTTTACCCCACTGCCATCATTTGAGAAAAAACTACCTCTCTCAGCAATTCAGGCTAATATTCAGTTATCATCATCACATGGTTTCATATGTTGGTAGTTCATCAACATGTATGATAGAAGTTTTTCTACCTGAATTGTTGTGCCAATTTGCTTTGGCACAACAGTTGATTAAGTTGACGGCAAGAAAATTTACTTTTACATGCAAAAAATAATTTTTTGTGAAAAAACATGCTTACAACATCACCATGGCCAAGGGGAAATCAGAGGGGCTTGAAAACATAATTCTCACATGACCAACAATGTGTTCCATTGCCTAGATACAGGGGGTGTCTCACATTACCCGATGTCTCACATTCCCCTGTTCTTGTGAATATTACATTTTTTTCTGACAAAATTATTTTGATAGGGCTACATTTTCAGTTTAAAATATTCAGTTTGGACAAACAGTGACCACTCGCAGCTCATGCTTTTTATTTTTTTAAATTTCTATAACAAGAAAGCAGGTAATGTTATGGAGCTGGAGACACTATAGTCTTTGACCATGAATAAGATAGATCTTCTGTTGCTTAGCCATAGCACATCATCAGTAATGCACACCATGTTACTGTGTTTTATGTCTCACCATGTTTCATTTTGTGTCTGAGAAGTTCCTATTGCAGTTAATGGTTAAAAAGAAGAACCGGCTTTCACATTTGAAATTGCATTTTAAGAAATAGATGGAGCTAGATTTCAGAACTTGTACAATCGTATGAAAAAGTTTGGGAACCCCTGTCAGCCGGCATTATAATTGACTCTGCTTTCACACAAAAAAGTTAAAAGTGGTATGTCTTTAATTTACCAGGAACAGCTAAGTACTGGGATGTTTTCCAAACAAAGATTTTTTGAAAAGCAGTATTTGGTTGTATGAAATTAAATAAAATGTGAAAAACTGGCTGTGCAAAAATATGGGAACCCTTGTGGTCTAGCTGATTTTAATGCATGTAACAGCATGTAAAACTTAGGACTTTAAACACAAAATTGGTTGGATTATGTTGTTAAGCCTTGAACCTCATATAAAGGTCTGTTGAATCATGAGAAAAGGTATTTTAGGTGCCTAAATGCAAGTTCCACTTCTCTTTGACTCTCTGCAGAAGTGAGACAGAATGGGATCATCAAAACAGCTCCCAAAAGATCTTAAAAACAAAGATTATTCATTGTCATGGTTTAGCGGAAGGCTACAAGAAGCTTTCCCAAAGGTTTCAATTGTCAATTTCTACTGTAAGGAACGTTGTCAGGGAATGGAAGGACACAGGCACAGTTGCAGTTAAACCCAGGTCTAGCAGACCAAGAAAAGTACAAGAGCGGCATATGCGGCGGATTGTGAGAATGGTTGCACACAACCCACAGATCACCTGCAAAGACATGCAAGAACATCTGGCTGCAGATTGTGTATCTGTACATGGTTCTACAATTCAGTGCAATTTGCACCAAAACATCTGTATGGCCGGGTGATGAGAAGGAAGCCCTTTCTGCGCCCACGCCACAGATACAGTTGCATGGAGTATGCAAAAGCTCATTTAGACAAGCCAGCTTCATATTGGAAGAAAATGCTTTGGACTGATGAGACAAAAATTAAGTTATTTGGTCTTTATAAAAAGCAGATGTTTTGGTGCAAATTGCGCTGAATGGTTGAACGATGTACAGATACACAATCTGCAGCCAGATGTTCTTGCAGGCCTTTGGAGGTGATCTGTGGATTGTGTGCAACCATTCTCACAATCCTCCACCTATGCCGCTCCTGTTTTTTTCTTGGTCTGCCATGCCTTGGTTTAACTGCCACTATGCCTGTGTCCTTCCATTTCCTGACAACGTTCCCTACAGTCAAAATTGACAATTGAAACCTTTGGGAAAGCTTCTTGTAAGCCTTCCGCTAAACCATGACAATTAACAATCTTTGTTTTTCAGATCTTTTGGGAGCTGTTTTGATGATCCCATTCTGTCTCACTTCAGCAGAGAGTCAAAGAGAAGTGCAACTTGCATTTAGGCACCTAAATACCTTTTCTCATGAGTAAACAGACATTTCTATGAGGTTCAAGGCTTAACAACATAATCCAACCAACTTTGTGTTTAAAGTAATCAGTTTTACATGCTGTTACAGGCATTAAAATCAACAAAACCACAAGGGTTCCTATATTTTTGCACAGCCAGTTTTTCACATTTTATTTTATTTCATACAACCAAATACTGCTTTTCAAAAAATCTTTGTTTGGAAAACATCCCAGTACTTAGCTGTTCCTGGTAAATTAAAGACATACCACTTTTATCTTTTTTTGGTGAAAGCACAGTCAATAATAATGCCGGCTGAGAGGGGTTCCCAAACTTTTTCATATGACTGTATGTTTAATAAAATGCTTAATGTCCGTAATACATGGAACGGTATATTATTCTGCCATTACAATATCCAAAATACACGCAACATTTGTATTTCCTAATCATTTTTTTAATAATAGAAGCACACCTTTAATGTCGGTCAGGTAATGGTTGGATATAATAATTTGTGTTTAAACATAATGGAATGTCATCATAGTTCAAGTTATCAAGTTACACCAGCCTACACTATAAAACCTGGATGTCTGGCAACAGGCACTTCAGTCTTGGAATAAGGTTGGAAATTGAGGTTTTGTCTTACTTTTTATAGAACAGTCAGCCAAATCCCAACAGTTTGCCCATGCCTTTTATTGCTTCATATAGAGAGATATTAAACTACAGAAGAAGAATCTTACCTAGAAAGCTTTTCCGTGGGACCTCATGTGATGGTTTTCTGTGCAGCAGCTTGCACACAACTTGTCACAATCACTGTCACAATTATCACAGTGCTGACACAACATACTGTGCGCTGTGCTCGTCAAGGGGAAACACAGCCGGCACACTTAATACCTCTGCATATCAGTCAACAGGTGATTTACACTCTGCACATTATCTCACCTATTCACGTGCATGGCTTTGTTTTATCGTGTTTAGTGGACAGATCCGATTAAAACCAAAATATAAAATACAACAGCATGAGCATCCCATAGAGTAGCTGTTTTTATGTCGCAACAATATGCAATAATTTTTTACATACAAATAAGTTATAATAAAAATCCTTTGGAAAACCAAACTTGATCTAAAAGCAATTGCTGTAACTGAGCTCCATGGGGCTGGACAGAACAAGCTACCGTAGCTCTTGCAAACCTTCGTTTGCGAGTGGGCGAACCAATCTCCTAGACAGCTCTTTCCTTGTAAAAGTTCCCCTTTATGGCTTCACTACTTCACTTCAGTAACTTTATTACGGAATAGCTGAGAGATTTCTATTTCATATTACCTAAAATTGCTTCAGTTGTCTCATTTCACCTTTTGTCTGGCCTGTGTTGGAGAAGTGACCTTCTTTGAAACTTGCAGTCGATACCACAGAATGCTTCAGAATGCCTCGACCAAGACAAGATGGCTGTGGCTTTTCCATGTTCACTTTTTTTGCAATTAGACTTAAATTTGAACTTTAAATCGATTTTAATGTGTAATTTAAACATAGCAAACAATAAATATCTCCTTGTGTACGCAAATGCTATTGTTCTTATTCTAAGACATAGTTTTCATTGTATACATTGGTGTTTACCATCTGTGGAAGCAGAGATGTGTTGACATATTTCTATTGTACTGTATATCAGTGATTCTTGAGAAGCGGGACAAAAGGCCTTCTTCCAATATTAACTGCTGTTATGTTTAAAAGTAAAAATATTTTAACTTGCAGATGTTATTAGGGATTAAGAATAGAATGTCTGGAGCAAAATTATCCCCTTAAATTAAATTGTATCATTATTATGTCAAATATATGAAACTTGTTATCTTCTCAAGACGTCCAAAACAGTGTGTCCACAGACAAGGGTTCAATCATTCATATGCAATAAAACTTATTTAAAAAGTACTTTAATGATTAAAAAGAGCTTTTCTCATCAAAAGCAACAGTAAATAATCTCTCATATCAATAACAACTTTTTTTCTATAACACATTCATGTTTTATAAGGTTTCTAAGTGGTGGGACACTTTTTGTCATCACCGTCAGACAATCCATTAAAATGTAATAAAATCAGACAAAATAAGGGGCAGCTGTCACTATGAAGGACATCTTGTCACATTCTACCTCTGCAGAGTACTTTAGAGTCAGACAGGCTCTGATAAGTGTTGTAGTTTTAGAAAAAATTTTATTCCATATCTTGAAAGTCCTGCGTAACAACCATGATATGTCAACACCGACTTACAATTTCTGAAGAAGTTATTTGAAATGTTTCGATAATTTTATTTTCCTGAAGCAGTTCATACTAGCACCTATCATCAACAGATAAACTCCATTTGTTTTGTTTAAGAAACGTTAAATATGTCAATACCGTCAGATGTCAACTCCGTCAGATTTCCTGTCTGACGGTGGTGACAGGCCAATGACGACGGATCATATTTGGGTGGTTTTCAAGTTATTATAATTATATTAAATATAGAAATAGGATTTAGTTGCAGCTAATACTGCATTTATGGAAACTAAATCTTCTTTTATCATGGATGATTCTTAAAAAAGTACAATATATCAAAATGAGGCAATTTGGTGTTAGTCTTTTAGAGGAAGTCTGATTGAAAGACTGTAATGTGAATCTTGAATTAACGCTCAACCAATAATATGCTGTTGTAAAATCACTGTTTTTGATTATTGATGGTTTAAATGACTATATATGGGTTTTTGTGACCACCGTCAGATATGTCAAATCTATAAGATATACTTGTCAACTCTGTCAGATATGTTAACTCCGTCAAATTTATATTATTTTGATAATATTGCATAATGATATATTTCATAGTTGTTGGTGATATGTGAAAATCTAACCAGAACATGAGAATGTGTTTTGAAATTTGAAACATCTTGATTGCTGTTTATTTTAAAGTAAACATTCTATTACACAGCTCAACTGAAGAACATAGAAGAAAATCGATATAAAAAATGTAGGGGAGAGTGGGGGGAGCTGTGCTACTTTTTACTCAAAGTGACTTTAAAGTGAGGCCTTAACAGTAATGTCTCCAAGTAAAATATGTATGTATATTTTAGGATGTGGTGTGGTGTAAGTTGTGCCTTTGGAGAGAATAACATGGGGTAAATTGTGCCATTGATATATATCTCATAAACTGTAATGCAAGACAAATCCATTAGACAATCACTTATTTAAGGTGTATTTAAAGTAAATATTTTACAAAGATTGAAGGACAATTTTCTTAAACAATGCCTAGCAGATCTAATGGTTTTACGTGCAAAGTCACCATCACCATCTTTCTGACCATCTGAACTCTCATCATGTTGTCGTTAAGTGGGATGGAGATGTCAGTCTCTTCTGAGCTACTGTAGACAATCTCTTTCTTTTGGTGACCAGCGTATGCAGCCATGCCAATGGCACAACTCTCAGAAATGTACTTTGCACTAGCTGCTCCGCCCTTGTAGAACCAACTGCCACCTGGCATATGCGATTCCACCTCCATTTCTGCCTTTAAATCAAGGCTCAAAACCCATCAGTACACCCTTGTTTTTCCACCCCATTAACTATCTTACCTCTGCACTACTATCTTTGTTTATATGTGGATGTCTGGGCTTTATGTATTTTATTTTTGTTATTGTTATTTTACCTTCATTTTTTACCTGCTGAATGCACTATGTATAGCACTTTGGACAGTGCAAACTGTTATACATGTGCTTATATAAATACATTTTACTTACTTACTTACTTATAACTCACCCCAGGCCCTTTGGCACAAATCATCCCAACCCCAGCATTTTGGATAATTAGCATGATGCAGCAGTTTAGGGCTGACATCGTGCTAACTATATAGACACAAAGTGTAGCATACTAAAGCACTAAAACGTGTCAAATGTTTTCAAACGTGTCTATCAGTGATTCTTGAGAACCGGGACAAAAGGCCGTATTCCATATGTAACTGCTGTTATGTTTAAAAGTAAAAAATATTTAAAATTGTAGATGTTATTAGGGATTAAGAATAGAATGTCTGGACACAATTATCCCCTTAAATAAAATGTTATCATTATTATGTCAAATATATGACACTTGTTATCTTCTCACGACGTCCAAAACAGTGTGTCCTCAGAGAAGGTTTCAATCTTTCATATGCAATAAAACCTATTAAAAATGTACTTTAATGATTAAAAAGAGCTTTTCTCATCAAAAGTAACACTAAATAATCTATCATATCAATAAAAACAGTTTTTCTACAACACATCCATGTTTTATAAGGATTCTAAGTGGTGGGACCACTTTCCTGTAAGTCAACACCGTCAGACATTTCATTATGTAAAATGGAATAAAATCAGGCGAAATAAGGAGCAGCTGTCACTTTGAAGGACCTCTTGTCATGTTCTACCTCTGCAGAGTACATTACAGTGTTGTAGTTTTAGAATATTTTACATTCCGAATCTTGAAAGTCCTGTGTCACAATCATAATATGTCAACACCGACTTACAATTTCTGAAGAAGTTATTTGAAATGTTTTGATCATTTTATTTTCCTGATGTAGTTCATACTAGCACCTAACATCAACAGAAAAAACAAATGGCTACTAAATAAATTCCATTTGTTATGTTTAAGAAACGTTAAATAATTCAGCACCGTGTAGACAGGAAGTCTGACGGTGTTGACATCTGACAGTGGTGATAGGCCAATGACAGTAAAAAAAAAAGCTGGGAGGTTGTTTCAAAGCTTAGCTCTGTAGCTTAGTATATGTTGGATGTAATTAATTTGCCTAAACATAGGGTTTGTATTTTTTCAACATTGCACCCTGTTTTGTCCCACTTCTCAAGAATCACTGATATACATGCTTAAACATTGTTGTATATCGCAACCGACAGTTCTTTTTTTTATCTTACAGATTTAAACAGAGCTCCAATTCTCCAATGTGAGAGATTGGAGAATTGCCACTGGCTGTGTAGAAAAACATAAACTTGTTTCATTGTGAGTTGTGTGTCAGGATCATACTGTGGAGAATGAGATTTTTTAACAATGGGTTTTCCCTCCTGCCTTAGCCAGGTTAACATGGCTGTAAAGCCTAATGGTTGGATGTGTGAGGTTATTACAGATGTGAGTCGGACCAGTGAACAAGATGATCTGCCCTGTTGGTTTGTAAATCAAATGACTGGTGGCTCCTGGTGCCATTATACCACTGCCTTACAGTTAAAATCAAGATGTGATAAGTATCTACAAAATCCACCAAAAACCTTTTATATCTAATTGTATTTAGTTTATTTACCTCCTGGCTTTGCCTCTTTGACTGGAGTCTTCCTTGGGGTTACAGGACTTTGGGGAATGAAGATGTTAGTGAGTTGCTTTTGTTCAATGAGCCTTCATGTACCAAGGTCACAATCTGCCTCTCTTCTCTTTTGAAGTGTGTAAGTGAGCCCTTGAGACGGCGAATAGCCAAGTTCATAGAGGCTCATAAAAACCACTGCCTCTACTGTACAAGTTTCGCCAATTGCTTGAATTCAATGACCATGTTCTTTTTAACTAACAAGCCATTTGAGTATTCATCATTATTATGCACTACAGAGCACTATCAGGCCTTTCTCCTATAACAGTCTTAGTTATTTTGCATTGGACAAGTTCTACTTGTGTGTGAAGGGCTGTTAGTTTTGCATGTGTGCAGATTTAGCTATACTTAGAGTTGTAATGGAAGATGTAGCCCCGGGGGCCTCTTGTCCTGAAGAGTCATGGTTTAATTAGCATCACTGGGACCGAAAGATGACAGCTCAGAGAATCTCTCAACCTCACCATTTACTGTATTTCAGGGGAAAATGATAAAAGTTCTTCCCCTCAAGCTGATAGTTTATCCCTAGTCAAGGCAAAAAGAATTATTTGAATAGTGGGTATCCAGGGTAACAAAGCAAAGCAAATGCAAAATATCTTCAAATTGAAGTATTCAATAACTGTGAACATTCACTGAGAATCGCTGTAAAGTTTGCCATATATTGCCTAAGACTGCACTGTGTTTCAAAAATGTGTTTAACGTGCAAAAGAAAATAGAAAAGATCACATGACTACCAAACATGAATTACCTCGGGCGAATTATTCTGTGCCTTCATCACTTTGAACAGACGGAGAAAAGCAGCCACACATTCACACACCTTTTCTGATTGTGAACAAATCCCATGAAAAGACCAAAGCCAATAGCTTCAGTTTGTATTTATATCAAGTCCCTATTAATGTGACCTGGACCCAAGCCCATTCATTCTACTAAAGATGTGTTGAGGTGCTCAACACTGGTGAGCGACTCACATTATTTGGTTGGTAACCAAAACATTCAAACTGTCCTCCAGCATCATGCTACGTCTCTCAAAGACCGATTTTCTTTGAAATCCAACGTGGGAAAATGTTGAAATGATTTCTGACTGAGTGGGAACATTTACATCTTCTCATGATTTCAGATAAATTATTCAAATTCTCAATGTCAGCAAACTGTGCTGCTTACATCTGCAGTTAAAATAATGGGCTGCTCTGTAGATTTTTACATTTTTAGGAATTTTTGAATGGAACAGGCTTTCTTCAACCTGTAACAAATAAATCAAGACATGCATAGCTTAAACTGCATTTATTGTTGTTGCAAGTAAAAATGTTTTACCATACTGAGGCTATACACTTTTAGGCGTGAGACCATGTTGCAGTGAATCAGCTTACTGGCAACTTGGAAAATAGTTGGGTGACAGCTGTATAAAGACTGGTGGTGAGCTAATGATGTGATCAGATTTAGTTGTTTTATTAAACTAGCTGCTAAAAATCAAACAACTGTTTCTTCTGTTGTGTCTTTTTTAAATCACTTCAAGAAACGTGTTTATAGATCTGCATTTAAAGAAAAGACTTTCTCTTTTTGATGTCTACTTTATTTTGCGACTTTTTGTTTTGGGCCTCTGCTCCGTATGTGATAGTATTACTGTATATGGTGCAAACAAGACAGTGAATGATGTGGTTGGTGACATTTCTTATTGAATTTATGAAAACAGGATATGAGAGCTGTTTGCTGTTTAGAGACTCATTTTAATCCGTATAAAACGAGCCTCTAGTTGGGCCAGACAAAAGGTATTCTAAATTCTAGTCATCACAATTGTTTTTAAAAGTTTTATCTGAAACCATATGTAAGGTGCTCAGGAAGCAAACATGGGTTTGCAAACTACTGGTATATACACACACAGGGCCACATTCTGTTTTCATTCTTTCTTGAAAATAGTTGATACATGAATACTTTATAGCCACATGCCAACACAGCTGAATTGGTCTACCAAAAAACATATTGGGCCAGTTTCACAGACATGGATTAAGCCTAGTCCTGGACTAAATGGAATTTTGAATGGAGATTGTCCATTGAAAGTACAATTTAGTCCAGAACTAGGCTTAATGTCTGCGAAACCGGCCCATAATTGAGTATATTGTTCTAGTCAAATATTGACCATTATGCGTTCAGTAATTTGATTGTTTGTCCAGACTTAATGGAATGTACAGACTATCGCTTAAAAATTATCAGCATCAGTAAAAAATATTCAATATGGCAATAGGCATTATATGATCATATTAAGGTTTCAAACAGTAAATGAAGCCTCTGTAAATCACAAATCAAATCATATGCCAGATGAACCATTGTAAATTTAGCCACAATATATCGCTTTGGCAACTTTTATTTATACATACATTAAGTTTCCCAGATCCCGCTGAAGTTGGAGTGTAGGGTAGTGTAGGTGAAGCATGTGTTGGATTAATTGAATCCCATCCATGTATCAGATTATTTGCTTATACCAGGCAAGATGTGTAAGTCCACTCTCGTAGAGCTGTGAAAATAAATTGATAAAAAAAAAGCTGTACACCAAGATGTGCATTATTCAATGTTACAGGATAATTTCTTGTGTGTGTGTGTGTGTGTCAACATAACATTAACCAAATCAATCCTCCAATCACATTTTCTTGCAGCTCCACATGTAGAGAACTGTGTACTTGTGATCATATTACAATATGTTATACTTACACCGCTGACATGTGCTCGCCAGACTTTGTCAGTATTTTCGACATAAATACTTGTAATTGACTTCACATTAATTACAGTGTTAATAATTTACACAAATGATTAATTAATCACCATTGAATTACCTTAGTAGTCAACTATCAAATAAAATGTTTCCATTGTTAGACTAAGTATACATTTGTTTTTCTCTCACAGTTTATGCTGGACATTTGTGGCATTGCATTGACTACATGATTAATGTCATGAATGCAAAAAAGCTATATGTAAATACAAAATTCATCCATATTATCTGATATATAATCTTTTATTAAATATGTTTAGCAGATTGATCAACTAATCTGTTTCATTGTGAATCAATATGTTCACTTGTTGATGATTATATAATGTTGTTATCTACTTTTATCAGTTAAAAAGGTAGTAATAAATACAAGAGGTACATTGCATATGATCAGACAAATGTCAATGACAGATTCTTCCTTACACTGTTGCATCTAAAATATCCTGCCCAGGAAGTTGTCTGCCAGATAAGCTAATATAAAGATGTAATAAGTGGATGCTTGTACAGTCATTTATGTGCGTATTAGTATAAAATCCAGTGGGATCAGTGGTCTTTGATAGTGTGGGGACGTGTAGTAATTTGCTGCCATGGGTGGTCAGTGAAATGTATGGGAATAGCTCTGGAAAAGACAGTGACTGAGGAAGGCATATCTTCTCTAAATGAGGGGTTAAATGGCACCCCGCCATCTAAAGATTGGAATTACTGCCACATGGAGCTCTAAATTGAGTTTAAATATTCTTAACTTGATATGTGAGATGAATGGGACTCTGGCCATACTGATTACCGTTTCACATTGTGTTAGAATGTTTTTGCCCCACCCTTTCTTAGAATATCTCCACACGATTTGAATATGAATATGAGCTTGTTTTTATTTATAAACGTAATTACTATCTGTCTGCAATATTTGCACGCTTGTCAAGTAGAGTGGCCAGTGTGCAGAATAAAAGCAAAAGCTCCAATAATTATGTTTACGTCTGGCGATGAAAATCCCGGGGTTGTAATGATCAGTAATTATAAATACTTTTCAGCATGTCTACTGCCTCAGCTGGGACTATTGTGTGGTGTGAAGTGCGGAGTTTGTGCAGTTTAATTATGATATTGTACACGGCTAAATGTACCAGTCTGCTTTGGCTCTGCAAAACACTTCCAGTGCATAATCACGCTCAAGTCTGACTTTAAAGAGCTCATTACAGTTAGTTTTCTAAAGAGTGGCTTATTAAACACAGTTACCTAATAGGCATCTTTGGTGGTGCAAATTGGTAAAAATGGTAATGAGTCTGATTAGGCCACGTTTCAATTACGACAGCTTTCACTTCCCCCCTCCCTCAACCCTCCCACCTACCCTTCCCCCAAGCCAAAAAAGAGGAAAGAAAGTCCAGCTTTTATGCTTGGGAATCCTCCTGGAAGGAATTTCTTTCTTTCTTTCTTTCTTTCTTTCTTTCTTTCTTTCTTTCTTTCTTTCTTTCTTTCTTTCTTTCTTTCTTTCTTTCTTTCTTTCTTTCTTTCTTTCTTTTTTCTTTCTTTCTTTCTTTCTTTCTTTCTTTCTTTCTTTCTTTCTTCTCTCTCTCTCTCTCTCTCTCTCTCTCTCTCTCTCTCTCTCTCTCTCTCTCTCTCTCTCTCTCTCTCTCTCTCTCTCTCTCTCTCTCTCTCTCTCTTGCAAATACACTCACGCACAGACAGGGATAGAGAGAAAGAAAACCGCTCTGCCACCTCTGTGTTTCCTTTCAGCAGCACAGTAATGAATAGAGAACTGTGCAAGTGGTGGTCCAATTTACGCACTGGGAAATTGGATGGACAGAGTGGAGGCCCACTCTTGTTTGCTTAAAAACGGCCTAGGCTACCAGATTAATGGTTCCCAAAAAGGTCAGCATCTCTGTTTCGTTGATGACGTTCACTGGAGCAGAATTAAACACCCTGGCATCGCATAACACCACGGCATCACGTCAAATGCCTCTAAGGCTCCAGCTGGTGCACAAGATTTGAAGTAAATTGTCAGCATCACTTTAAACACAGTGATGATTCTACACAATTGTGTGCTGCTTAAATAAATGTGTTTCCTTGAATTACGGTAATCTCTAATGATCTATAAGATTAGATGAATGAATGTTGGACCAAAAAGATACACTTCCTGTATTACCATGTCAAACTTACCACAGACCGTTATTCAGAGAGATCAATTGTCAAGCACAATAGTCTAACAAAGGCTGTATTTATTGGTTGCTGATCACTGATCAGCAACCAATCAGTGGAACTTGAGCTTGGGGCCCGAGGCTATCTGAAAACATTCCACTAATGGAGCACTCTGTAATTATACCATTTAAAAGAAAGACAAAGGAACCTCTGGATGTTGTATTAGAGTTTCCAGGCAGTTGGAATAAAGGACAGCATTATCTACCCTGATACCAAAGAACGAGATCATTACGCTGGTGCTTGTGTCTATTTATATGTTTGTGTTTATTTGCATTCATTTTTGTAAGCCATCTACTCCTTATTCGAAAACCTGTGTCATAATGCGTAATAATACTAATACACTTGTCATTTATGGTTAAACTATGCCTGTACCACTGTATTTATTTGTGTAGGTTCTCTATTAATAGAATAGACTTGTTTGCATGCAACATTCAAGTAGAAGAGAAGTAGCCTAAACATTTTTTTTTTCAATATAGAGGGTGAAAATATTTCTTGGTCGGTTTTAAAGCAGTGTGCTGTTTTTATATAATCATTTTGTATGGTTTCCATTTTATAAAATAAGTGATGCTCAGAGATCTCAATTGCACATTGCAAGTAGCACTTATTTGATTGTTCAAAGTGGCACATTGTTCAGAGAGGATTAACGGTAATAGAAGAGTGTCACTCAATAAGCCTTGTGCAATTTCTGGTATTGATAAGATGTGCCTTACATGTTAACGAACTCTACACACACACACACACACACACTGATGGCTGAGATTTTTAGCAGGCTACACATTCCTAGCAACTATTGCCGAATACAGTTCTATTGGTTTTTAATTGGGGGGAGAAATTCAGCAATTATCTGGAAAGATTTTTGTATTCAACAGTTAATTACAAAGGCATTTTATTGGAAAGACATGTGGTGTGAGTGTGTGTGCTGCACAGGAAACATAATTGTTGCTTTTGCATTCCACCAACCTACAATCTTAACAGCCGACCTAGAACATATTGTGTGACTTATTCTTCAGTGAATGCACGTGGGACTAAAGCAGTAGCCACTGAGACATGCTGTTTGTATTCTCAAGTGTGTAACTCCGTTTTCTTCAATTCATACACATTTCAAACAATATAAGGTTCCAGTCTGCACGAAAGACCTTGTATTATTTTTTGTGATTATTTTTCTTATCGTCGTCACTGTACCCTTGAATAATATAATTAGTTTTCATATTCTGTTGTCTGTAAGTTGATAAACCTTTCTGTTCCTGCACAGTATGGCAACCATATTTGTCTTCCCGGAGCTTTATGCCTCAGACTCGTTTTCATTCTCTTGGATAGTTGACAACCATGTGAGCTATAGCATGGATCTCTTTGACTAAAACCTTGTAAATTAACACAATTAGTGCAGTATCATCCCGCTAATTAGCTCCTGGTGTCTGGTGTGGCGGGTGGGCAAAAAACTGGGAGGGAGTCAGAAGGGAATCTTTGCAGACAAACACTGTGTTTGTAATCTGCCTCTGGACAGTGGGTGTTTGTTGCCTGAATCATGTGGTATGGACTTAACCCACTGAAGTAGAAAGTAAAGCACTGCAGTGTCTGCTTGGCAAGGACACTGACCATTGAAACAGTATGTTTGGTTAAATGCATCCTCCTCTCATATCTCCTTGTAGCTTTCGGTCGGATTAGCGCGGATGTAAGATGTGTGAGGCTCTGCACATGATCTCCCAATTGTTTTGAGCTGTAACCTATCTAATAATCTATATTCTTTGTGGGTAAAACATATCCTCTGCTAATCCCAGGCAGTGTAAAATACAGTATGACAGCATGTGAAAACAACTTTTATTTGCAGATTGACTTTAGGATTTAACTTGATTATTTATGTCATTCAAACCCTTACGGCCATACAGAGAGGCTGAGAGAGGCTGCAGTGAAAAAGACAAGTGAAGCATGTTGTTTTTTTCCTTCTCCCTCCCTCACTATGTGGACTAGGAAGCAGTAGGCAGACTGAATGTGGATGTAATTCATGCTGGGCTGAGGGGTGTGTGTGATGAAAGCAACCGAGCGCTGCCAAGGAAGATTGCTTTGCTGCTCTCCTCCAAGCAGATTTGAAACTGTCTCAGAATGCCTTAGATGAGAGTTGGATTATAGACTGACCTGCAATGTCTGTGTCATTCTGCCGTGTGCCGGGTGGATTATACCACGCTAACCAGGTGTTGGGTCCCACATCCTCCTGCTGACTATGATGTGTGTTCAGTAAGCGTCTGTTTTCAAATGGGACACATTTGGACATTATAGGGGCAAGTTGTATTAAAATATCTTCTACAAGTTAAGATTAAAAGCTGTCTTTCCGGGTTCGAATCTGGCCCTGGTCGTTCTCTACATGTCATCCCTGTTTACTTCATTTCATAATTGTCTCTCCACACCATCAAATAAACCTTGAAAATGCCAAAAAAAAAAAACTCTTTAAGACATGTTGTTTTTTTTAATCCCGCACCTTTTTTCCACCCAAGCAATAATAGAAAAACAAAAAAGTCATCACTGTATTTTTTATTATTTACTGTTTTATGATTTTAGAATTTAGAAAAGATGAAATTAATTGTTTAATGATTATTAACAATGATTTAATGCTTTTGTTTTGACATATGTCTTCCTTATGTGGGATATCTAGGTCTCAAGATGCAGTGGACCCCAGAGCACACACAATGGGCCGAGCAACACTTTGACATCTCATCCACTACCCGCTCGCCAGCACACAAAGTGGAGGCCTACCGGGGACACTTGCAGCGAACGTACCAGTATGCGTGGGCAAATGATGACATCTCTGCACTGACTGCCTCCAATCTGCTTAAGAAATATGCAGAGAAGTACTCTGGGATCCTAGAGGGCCCGAATGAGAGAGCCCTGCTGTGTTCCTACACCGATAGCACCACTGGACTCATGAATGGACGAAAGTCGGAGAATGAGTCCTGGCAGGAGGGGATTTACCCAATGAACTGTGCTCCAGATGTTATATCTGTGAGCAAAGCTGGAATGACAGCTGCCCTACCCCCTACAGATGTGTCGGCTAGCATAGGCAGCTCCCCGGGGTTGGCCAGCAGCTTGTCTGAGCCCAGCTATTCCAGCAGTAACTGTGGGAGCCACACAGCCACCACTCTCCACTCAGGCCTCCCCTCTCAGGAATATACTGCCAGCTACAACGGCTCCTACCTGCATTCTAGCTACAGTGGCCAGAGTACCCCAGCCCTCCCCTCCCCACACCCGTCTCCTTTGCACAGCGCCGGGCTCTTACAACCGCCGCCCCCACCGCCTCCCCCTACTCTAGTGCCGAGCTACAACGCCGGGTCTCCCAACCTGCCCAACTACAATTATCCTCCGACAGGGTATCCTTCTCAGACTGCTGTTGGCCCTGGTTATAGCCCTGGGGGAGCACCCCTTCCTTCTGCTTATCTGCCGTCCGGTATTGCAGCTCCTACACCCATGCCTCCTTCCACATTGCCTGGTTACAGCTACCAGTCCCATAATCATACACCAATTGCACCAACCCCTTTGAATGGCAGCACATCCAACTCATTAAAAAGAAAAGCTTTCTACATGAGTGGACATGGAGATATGGACTCTAGCTATGGTAATTTCAACTATAGCCAACAGCGCTCTTCACACAGCCCAATGTACAGAATAGCTGACAGTAGTGTCTCAAACTCAAACCGGGGCAACGGCTTTGACAGAAGTGCAGAGGCGTCGTCCATGGTGTTTAAGCCGACGAAACAGCCGATGTCTTCTGATCAACACAGAAAGTTTATTCTACACTCTGGCAGAGCACTCACTCCTCCATCCTATGGATCAAGCAAAAGCTCTGTAGGTGATCTCAGAACTGGCGAGCCCTACGGCAAGTTTGGATCTCCCATCATGAGCGAGGAAACTGAAGAGCACAGACAGCACCTTTCACACCCCCTAACAGGGCCGGACATTGGGACGGCTACCTCGTCCATCCACGCTGCGGAGGAACAACTGAAGAACAGCGACTCCAACCTGGTGGAGATGGTGACCACAGAAATCCTCCAGCAGGGCCCTACATTGGACTGGAGCGACGTTGCTGGTCTGGAAATGGCCAAAGCAGCCATCAAAGAGGAGATATTGTGGCCCATTTTAAGGCCAGATATGTTTAGCGGACTTGCCACATTCCCTCGGAGCCTCCTCTTATTTGGACCTCAGGGAACTGGTAGAACACTGTTGGCGCACTGCATGGCCAGCCAACTGGGGGCTGCCTTCTTGCGCCTCAGCTGCTCGGCCCTGGTGACCAAGTCGCTCGGGGAAGGGGAGAAGATCATCCAAGCTTCTTTCCTGGTGGCCCGCTGTCGCCAACCAGCGGTGGTGTTCATCAGAGAGGTGGATCTGCTGCTGTCAGCCCAACTCAGTGAGGACAGCCCAGTAAATCGCCTCAAGGCTGAGCTCCTCATGCAGCTAGACAGTATTCTGACCTCTTCTGAGGACCATGTGCTCGTGGTCTGCTCCACCAGTAAGCCGGAAGAGATCCCAGAGTCCCTACGGAGGTACTTTACCAAGCGACTGCTCATCCCCTTGCCTGATGGGACGGCACGACACCAGATAATCAGCCAACTGCTCTCACAGCACAACTACTGTCTCAGTGACAAAGAGATGTCACTACTGGTTCAAAGGACAGAGGGCTTTTCAGGACTGGAGGTGGCTCAGCTGTGTCAAGAGGCTGTGGTAGGCCCTCTCCATGGCATTCCTGGTACTGACCTGTCCACAATTCACCCTGCGCAGATGAGACCGGTCTCCTACCAAGACTTTGACAATGTGTTTTGCAAATTTCAGCCCAGCATATCACAAAAAGAACTTGACATGTACACTGAATGGAATAAAACGTTTGGTTGTAGTCAATGAAAGAAAACCATCAAACACAATTTCTTTAAACTCAGATGTTGAACACAAATAAATATTTGGCTAGCAGTGACAAACAAAAGTACAAACAGTGGTTCCACGGAAAAACACAATATTCAGCAAAGGGATTGCCCATGAAGGCTTTAGACAGAAAATGGGCATCACACATTGGTAAAAATAAATAAATAAAAAATGACTTAAATGCTTTCCATGGCTGATGCCCCACTCATACTCAAATTACTTGGAGAAAATGCCCCCTGTTTTTGTATATACATATATATAAATATATATACATACTATTCTGCTGACCTTGAGATTTAGTTGCTCTCAAGTGCCTGAGGTGGTGCTGTTTAAGTTCCTTTTTTTTGCCTCACAATCTTCATTGGTGACATGTGCTAATATAAAAAACAGCTTTAAAATGAGACAAAAAAACTTGCTTTATCTTTTCCATTAGGACAATGTTCTACAGCTGTGTCTGTTTTGTGCTTTCTGTGAACATTTGTGGTTAATTTGAGCAAAATTACATTTATTGGCACAATTACGGTTGGGCTTTTTTGCCTTACACAGGTGTTTTGTATGTGTAAATCCTTTTATTACAATACCATTGACAAACTTGCTTGCTGGTCTAGCCCGTCCCCTCTACATTAAATTACAGAGACAGTTATTATTTTACAATGTGACATCAATCTAAACAATTACTTACTATGTTATTGCTGTTAAAATATTGTTACAGTAGTAATTCAGTGTTTCCCTTAAATGTAAAATTATACCTTTTTGTTTCTTTTGATGTTCTCCATCTGAAAACTCAGGAAAGTGATAATGATATACAGTACCTCATGAGCTGGTGTCGAAAGCACTATACACCCAACAAGAGTATTTGGCTGGCAAATTGAAAATTCCATCATTAAACCTAGTAAGGCTATATAATACATTAAAAAGCTCAAATTAAAGGAGATGTTTCCTACAGTCAATGTATGAAAGTAATTCTGGATTATTTATAAGACACAATTTCTTTGGGGTTCTTTATGTTCTTTACTTCAGCTTGTGGTGATGCAGAGCGGAGGGATACTGGAGGTGCAGACAAACATCTTGGGGTTGAGGAAGACAGCTGCCCCGGGCTATATCATTCAACCCAGCTGCTGCTTTATCATTAATGTAACCTAAGGATTATGTATAGCCTAAGTTCCTTTCTACCTCAGTTTGTTAGTTATCTCTGAAATACAAATACATTCTGCTTGTTTGATGAGGAACACCAAACAGTATTTTGTTGTGTGCGAAATCTATTAGCTTTACATTTTGATAACTCCCAAGGACACTGTTTTCTGGACACGCAATGCACTTAAAGGGGGATACCACTTAACACCAGGTACATACAATACACTCTATTAACCTTTGCCTTTGAACAATTTGGCCTGTGTTAGCTAACATTCAGCAGTGGTTCTTGATGCCACTGCTTGTTTGGTCCCTTAATATGAGAAGTCAAATAATATTATTTAAATGTGACAGTATTGGCATTAATTTTTGGTACACATTTAAATCCAATTCCATTATCTTAATAAAAGGTATATAGAATGGGGCCATTCCTGTAACTTTCATGAATTGAGTGGCATTCCTTTTTAAGAACATATCACACTACAAAGAACTGCTATTTATATTTTTTATTTTGTCATTTTCACATTTCAACTGTTAACAGTGCTATTAAAACTACTTTTTGTCATTAATCAATACATTTCCATTCAATGTTTTTGGCTAAGAATGATCTGGACTGACAGCTCAATTGGCAAGTACCAATGTTATTGAATGTATTTCATTCTCTGAGCAGTAAGGAGAGCAAAGCACTCGCAAATTGGAAAGTGCCACTGAAGTAGATAGCATTGTAGGTATAGGTATAGAGGCACTAAAGGGCCTTGTGATGGTTTTTCAAAAGAGGTCCCCTGCTGCTAAGTGCACATTTTTTACCTGTTTGTTTTTATTAAACAGTGTGCATATTGATCACTGGTATCGAAAACTCTGATCCAACGGAGCATCCAGATAAAAGCAGGAAGCATTAATGCCAGCTTGCCAAAAATAATTCTGCAAAAATATATCCTGTTATGGTTTTACAAAAACTTATCTGAGTAACATTTCTTATCTTATGTTATCTGAGTAACATTTCTAGAAATGTGTACTCCGGTCATAAGATGAGTGACAGTATTTTCATCAATCAAACGTTAACCCTAACCAACACAATTTGATTAACCTAGAAGGGGGATCATTTCATATGATTTAAACTTAAAACAAATGTGTAACTGAATAGACAACAGTATGACAACAGCAATGTCCATTTATGTTTATTCTCCTTTGGTTTTAACACAACACTATTAACAATTGAATGAGTCAAGTTTTTTTTCGATTAAGTTCATTTGAAAGCTTCAAACACAGAGTAACAGGAAACTAGGTCGATATTAAGGGAAAATACGTTTTTTTAGAGGTTTTTACTGCTTTGTCTGGAGAAGTGAAGGGAAGGAGCAGAGGGCTTAAACAAATGCAGAGCTCACCTTAAATATTGTGTCACGTATAATTGCACTTTGAGGTGTTCATCGGTTGAAATCATTCCTTGAAGCCAAAGTTTAATAGCTGTCTTTTGAATTCGACGATTTGTTTCAAGAAATTGTGAATTTCATTGTCCTTGATGCTAACTTTTGCAGCACTCTCAAAGGGCATTGGTTAGCTGTTATATCACAGTATGTCAAAAAAAAATCAAGAGGTACGGTAGTTTCTGCGATGCATTTGTGGTTTTCATGTTTTATCCTGTATGAGTTTACAAGCCTAGAGTACAAATAGAAACATGGCTAATTTGTTTATATTTTAATCAAATGCAACATCGATGTTAGCAGTAAGTGTAACATACCACAATGTGCATTGTCACACTAAAATACAAATGTAATTTTGCTCATTGCAAGGTTGCTGACAAGAAGGCGATAAGAAGCCCTAAGTGCCATTAACCAGCGCTAATTTTACCAGTTAAAGAAGTCGGCTGTTCATGAACTTACAAAGAGATATATGTTAAAAAGGGAAAATGTTCCACTCAAATTAAGTAGTACATGTTATCACAACAGATTACTTTTTTTCAATGTGTCTCCCAGTGCAATAGTGCACGGTGCAACACACGGATAAGATGTATGTTTTTAATTTTATTACAACTAGACAGTAATATGGCTTACAGCAGAATCTGATATGAGGTCAACAATTACACATGTATTGAGAGAAGGGTGTATATTTCACATGCTATTGGTGTTTTCATTAGAACTAGTCATTCATTACTGAGGGGTGATGTGACGAAAAGGGCCAACTGTCGCAAATAACACTTGAGCAGAACCTACGATAAGCACATTTTGTCTTTTAGTGATGCCAACTCAGTCACTTGAATGGCTTTTCTTTTGCTTTTGTATTATTATTATTATGATTATTATTACTATTCAAAATATGTCAGTATTTCTGTAAGTGCATTTTGTCAAGAACTGCTTAAGATTTCGATTCCATCCTTACGTGGTGTTAAAGTCTGGTATTCTTTATAACCATTTCTACCTCATTGCTACATATTGTACATGTAGTACTTATGTCCTGTCATTTTGAATGTCATGCATTTGTGGATAAAAAGATAAAAATAAACAAACAAAAAAAATGCACAAAAGAAAGTTTGCCCTTGAATCTAAGCAGTCTACCTCAGAAAGACTGTCTTTACACTGTCAAGTACAAGTTACAGAAAAAACACAAGGAACCTTGAGGGCGAAGATGAAGTTTATCTGCACGTACTGGCATACAGTTTCTTTACAATACCACATTTCCATTCAGTCGTTGCGGGCTGTGTAGGTCTTCTGCAAGGTCGCCAACGCAAATTCCCTGCATTGCAAAAAGTAACAATTTGCTTTAATCCTTTGTTAATTATTGTAGTGCACATGTTGATGTGAATGTACAGTATGTGCACTTCTTGCACTTCTATATTCAAGTATGAAGGGATAACATTAAGATGTGAAAAATCTGAGTTTTTACTTTTCATAAACATGTACAGAGAATAATCTTGCACACAGCTGTACATATTGTACATTTGCTAATGATAAACAGCATACATACAAAAATGCACCACATACATGTTAATATGTGTGTATGTATTGCCATACTTACAGTAAAGTCAATTTAAATGTATTTATTTTCAAGGTACATGAAGGTTATTGAAATACTGAATAAAGGTGTTTTTTCTTTTTTTCCTGAAAACTGGATGCATTTTTGTACCTTTTACTTAATTAAATCATGTGTGATTGATTAAAGCCTGTGCTATTTCAGTTTCAAGCTATTTCTTGTGGAAGAGGATGCTAACTCCATGACAGCTCAAATCGTAATTTCTTTATTTCACTGGTGTCTTACAAAAAATATGGTGAAAGTAATTTAGTTTCCAGCAGTTTATGGAGGCTTACTTTTTTATTGCACTACTCCCACCAGTACACCTCTTATGATCCATAATAATTTATATATCCATTCTGGCTGTTTAGAAAATGAACAGCCATGCTCAAAATTCCCCTTTCATGATATCATTAAGTGGTAGGTGTTTGCGTGGGACGTTTTCTGTGCAATTAACCCAAATGAGAAAAGCCACAGTATATTTTTTTGTCAGTGGTGGTAATTTTCCTTTGGGTACCTCAATATAAGCTGAGGGTTCAGTTTATCATCATATCTGACGGATGTCTATTAATCCATGATTCCGAACACAAGGTGAAAAACACTGGTTTGACAGAACAAAACAAATCAGATAAATGATGTATTATGTCATTTATGACAGTCATTTGGGGAAACATACTTTGCACTGAATATGGCAAATAATTAATCTTTTTATTTCCATGTGGCCTTTCTAAATAAAGACTTGAGTTATACATGATGTTGAGTTAAAATTAACTTGGAAAACTAAGGGGTGGGGAAAAAGGCAATTTCAAATGATCAGTGCCTGTCAGTGTCTGAACAGTCTCCCTCACTAGCATTGATAATAAGCATGTCAAAGAGAAAACACTAAAACTTAAAGCATTGCAGGCTCACGTGGAGAACTGTCCTTGGAGGATGGAATTGTTCACTAGTCTTATTCAGCATGGCCATTGTGCTGACAAACACTGCCTGACAAATGATGTACTAGAAAACAGTATTTCTGTCGAGTTCATAGTAGATTGTGAGAGAGACATTTTTTTAATAAAAGAAAAACACCTACTGTATGTTTAACCCCTCTAATGCGGGCGCAGTCACATCCATAATTATTTTTATATTTTTTGTTCTGTTCAAGAAATACCAATCAAGGCTAAATGAATTGTTCCTGCATGCTCATTGTTTGCGTTATTTGCTCAACCTAAAACAATCCAGCAAATTGCATCCTAAATTCAGGCTGTACACGGAGGTAATATGTGATATCAACTGATCCATTTTCCATCAGTGTAGTCACTATAGTGCACCCGACTGTCAGTAACACATTGAATGGAGTCTCCACGGTCGAGTTTCTGTACAATATTGTTCCTTTAGCCAGTTGTCCCTTTCACAGTGTAAAGAGTGACTGGTGTTTGTTGTTGGCTATAAAGCATATGCTTCACTAGCGTGTTTAACACCTCACAGTGTCTATCTTGGGCTTGTGCCACAGCAGCATGTCTTTTCTAAGATACATATATATTTGTATATATTTACTTGTATATATACTGTATGTTTATATATAAGAGTGAGCGAGGGAGATATTGATAGACATATACAGTACACATCCTTCTTCCATCCAGCTGTCTTGGAAATTCTAGCAGCAAATACGCCCTTTGTTTCTTTCCACATCATTTTAAAAACAAGAGCCATTTGACCACGAGAGAAAAAAGGACAGATAAGAGAAAAATGAAGTTGAGTCAAACAAATTACACTCAAGTTATTAGTGGCTATTTTGTAAATATCAAAGATCCACTTGTCCCAGTTTCCTGTGCTTCATTTGCATTCTGATTAAACTGGAGTGGATGTGTGTGAACTCGGAGGTTATCTGTGGAGCTGCAGAGCCGAGTAGCCGAATCAGACAGCTTCGCAACCACATGGCTCAAGAGGATGAGCCACAGACCTCTCTCAAATCACTTCCTTCATAACAATTAAAATATGCAAAGTGATAATTTTCCTTAAGTAGCCTTAAATGTGCAATCTATTTAAATGTGAGGGAAATTGCCTAAAGCTTGCGGTGTGTATGTGTTATTATGCAAATAACAGAAAGGACTTTTGAAAGCCTAATTTTTCCGTAATAAGCATACTGTTTCATTTCATTTTTTTCCTCTTATTAAAAGTGACAGTTCTTTTGCTCTGTCTGATGGCTATATCTGACACAAGCCCGTGGTACTGACTGCTAAACTAAATGGTAAAGCATTTTTGTAGCTTTTAGATGATGGTTACATTCACAAAGTAATTATGCACTGGAGAGTCCAGAAATAAGGTTTAATTACACAGTAATCGCTTCTGATGGACACTAGGAAGTGTGAGCACTGCAAGACCGCAATCCATCAATGACAAACCTCTGGCCGCTTTTAATTCCTCCTCATTTGCATCATAACCTCGGTACCAAGTTGCACAAACGCTGTTAAATGTTAATAGGACCTGTCTCTCCACTCAAAATGGATGCTTAAGCCATTTCAAGTCTCCCTTTCTCTCTATCTCTTTCTTTCACCCCTCTTTCTCTCTCTCTCACCCTCTTTCCCTCATAACACACACACTATCTCTCACAGTCCATATCTCCTCTCTCTCGCCTCAATTTTCACATTCTCATGAGTCTTCACATAAATAGACCCTCTTCAGATGGAAAGCTGAGCACAGGAAACAGTGTGCGGTCACTGCTGTGCTAATTGGGAGCAACATGTAAAGTTTTATCTCTTGAGTGCTAACAAACCATACAGACAAGTATAATTCCTGGCCAAGCCGTGTGTGTGTGTGTGTGTGTGTGCGTGCGTGCGTGCGTGGGTGGATGTGTGTGTGTGCGTGTGCGTGTGTGTGTGTGTGTGTGTGTGTGTATGTGAGTACAATTGAGAGGGACTGCCTGGCTGTGTATCTCACACACACACATTTGCACAGCTATAGCGGAAAGGTTTGTGCACACACCATGTGAGGGAAGGCCCTCAAGTTAAAACAAACCCCAATCCTAACGGACCTGACAAAATTATGTTTTTATTAATTGGAAATTGTTATTGGTGTGGCAGACACATTTTCTGCACCTCTTCAGACATAAGGTTGATTAGAGCCAGGATGTCTCATTATCGGCCCGTCTCCTTTGTATATTGTAAGTATACTATTTATTATACACAAGATGTCCCAATGTTCTGCACCATATTTCAAATGCACCTGACAGCCTGCAAAGCGTGAACAGAAGACCCAACTGACCACTTGTGTAAACAGAGTGGACTTTGCTTATTTATTGTAATACGATAGTAAAAAGCACATCTTGTACTTTACCAATCCCTCTGCAACATCAAACCCACCATATATACCCTTAGATACTTATAATACAACCTTGTTAATCCCCAGTTATTCAAAAGCAATTTTATCTTGATTTGAAAAAATAATGAGATGTATGGAAACAAAGACAAAATGTATTCAGAGTCAAACTGTGACCCATGAACATAATTAGTGTGTGAATGTCTTCAGCATGATCCTCTTTTTTTTTCCTATGTCGGAGAAAATAATTGTAATCAACCTAAATATTTATGGTGCTGAAGTATCTTCATACCACGGTTACATATGTGTACGTATATGTAATCTACATTATTGATTTTAGTGTGGAAGAAGCATTAAGATGTTCTACTTTGTAAATAAAACATTAAAAAAATAATAATACTATACTCTAATACAGATAAAACTCCTGAGTTTAAATTTGACTTGCGTAAAGGCAATTTTCTTTGTTATTTCTTAATTTTTTTTTTGCATTTTTTTTTTAAATTAAAGAAATTAACTTGTGCATGCCATAATTTAACATGTGCAGTAAGCAGCATTTAAAATGACAGACCGTTGAATAGTTCAAAATTATAGTACCTACCATCACTGATTGACTTTGAATGACAGGTTGAAAATGTCCTCCTGACTTGCCACAAGTGACTCCCTCAGCCTGTAATGTTTTTTTTTGTCACTCTCCCTTACCTTTTTAATTTAAATTTGTTGTGATAATGGTAGGGGTAATATATAAAAATGAGTCCGGGTAAAGCTGAGAAGAAAATGGAACCCTCAGATGACTTTGGTCTCCAGCTTATTCATTCGTGTGGGTCACAAATGAACACATATAAGCCATTTTTACTCTTCAGCCATGACAGGGAGAGCAAGTCTGATTCACCTGTAATTTATGGCAGTGAATATAAGTGTTGCAGCCAGGGGTGAGAAGTCCCCCCCTCTCTCTCAGCAGAAACTGAGCTCCATAACAAGCAGAGCCCCTTCACAAGTGTGATCACGTCTAAATGTCTTGGGTCAGTGTCGTCAACCATCCACTTCCTAGGTTTATAACAAATTTTGGGTTGTGCACTGTAATGTGGCTTCAAAAATGCAGTGCACTCCTGGGTGTGTGTGTTGTGTGATTTCCACCATTCAGATAATTTCTTTCTACATTTTCACAAAGTGGCCAAAGTGGCATGAAGTTACCATTACAGTGTGGTCTTCTTGGAAATAATATAATGATGGGATCAAACACCATTACTGTAACACCAGGCCAAAGTCAATTGGATAACAGTCTGAAGTAAGTCATATTTTTCCCTTTTTTTCTCTTCTTTTTTCAAGAAAGAAATAATACCGCATTCTAATTGGTGTCAATTATCTTTCTCTATGGCTGCTGAATGGTCAATCAATGTATTAATGAATGACTATAATAAAGGCATTACATCAACAGTGACCTACAAGTCTGATAGAGATTTTTTTCTTCTTAAAATCCTAATTATTATTATATAATCCCTAATTAATTGTAATATTTGGAGCTTTCATGTACTTCGGGGTCACCACAAATGTAAAACTTTCAACACGGTGACCAATAGGTTGGAATTAAAGAGCTTTATTGCAGTTTTTTTACAATTGCTCTACTTAAAAGTTGATGCAGTTGAAATACCATTGGCTGACATCAGGAGGCTTTTGACTGGTCTGGTTTGGTGGATCTCTTCAGTGTGTCTTAACCCCTGTCCGGGAACAAGTGGAGCTAATGGGGTGCAAAGCCAGAGGAGGGCATGTCCAATAGCCGCACATCCTCCAGTCAAGGCAATCACGGGAAAACACAGAACGTCACTCTTTCAATTTCATCCGTTTCCACTGTGCAAGCCGCCCTCTATAACGTCATTATCTCCAGCAAGATCTGCAGGGTCCTCTGACAGGGGCCATGTTATCCAGGCACTGGGGGAAATGCAAATTGATTTCATATCAGCCATGGCATTTTTAAGGCCTCCACATGTTACATAGACTGTCATTTCAGGCAGAGATATGAAAATGATGTGGAAATGTCAAACTGTAGAAAGAGACCATATTATGCGCAGTGGGTTGTTTACTCTGATCGCTGGCTCATGGAACAAGATACTTCTTAATGCCACATTGTCAGTCGACTATTAAAGAGGTCTCTATTACACTTTTGACCCGTATAAGTGCATGATGGAGTTTCTCACATCAGAATCACACAACTGTCTCTAGGCTAACGAGAATAAACGCTGTTTACCTACTGCAACAGCAGCTAACAAGTGGACAGAGGCTGACAAGTGATTTGATTTACACCTTTGAACCTCTAAATGGGAACTCACAGGGATGTTATTGAAGTTGCCATATCAATATTTGTATGTTAACTGCATGTACATGTGTGAAAGGGATTGTTTATAGTGACAAAACCCCAAACCATATAACATCTTACCCTACAGTTTCCCTCAGCTCTATGGACCCTTTTAACCCCTTTTAGCTTGTTGTTTTGTTTATCAAGCCTACAACGTAACTATTTTGGTTTGGTTGAGTCTCACTGCTCTTATCAGGGTTGTTTTAGGCTACCCCAGATGGCTGTTTTGGCGTGAAAAAAAATATAAAAGCCCCCTGTAAGCAAAACCTATCTGGCACCTAACCACAGGCAAT
The DNA here is from genome assembly GCA_949357725.1 of Hyperoplus immaculatus. NCBI lineage: Eukaryota > Metazoa > Chordata > Actinopteri > Uranoscopiformes > Ammodytidae > Hyperoplus > Hyperoplus immaculatus. The sequence goes on along the minus strand of OX442361.1, from coordinate 17,506,316 downwards.
GTTACCTGGTGGACATAATAGAGAATTTCACTAAAGAGCCAGTTAATACCTTCTTGAGAGACCAAAATGAGCTAAAAGAGAGTAAATTGGACACAACTCAAATTGAATACTAATGTCATTCTATACATGCTGGGTGTGTGAATATGCTTAGAAGTTATAAGTCATCACGTTAAAGCTTTTTTTTGCAGCCCCGATGTCGCAAAAAAGTTTTGATTTGTTGTTTAAGGTAATAATGGCTAATAAGTCTAGTATACACTTATAACTTTACATTGCTGTTGTCTAAATTGATTAAATACTGGCTTTTGAGCATAACCCGTTTAGGGTACACAATTCCTGTATGGGGGTGGGGGATATACAGTATATAGCGAATGGGGAGATAAGGGGGAGGAGAAGGAGTTGAAAGCAGATGGCTAAAGATGAAGGTCAACACATAGTAAGAAGTTTGTCAAAATTTGATGACATAAGCAATCTGTACGCTGCTATTGCACCCAAACTTGAGGTACCAGAGAAACACATTGAAATTACAAAAAAAAAACACTGCAGCTGCCAGCACACTGCCAGGAATGATTGCCCGAGAGTTTTTCTCTCTCCCTCTCTCTCTCTCTCGTTCTGTCCCTCAACCCCCACACCCACCCAACCCTTCACGCGCATGGCTGCCTGCCAGATGTGAAGAGAAGCATATCTGGATTTAATGACATTACAAATGCCTTTTTTTGCTTTATTTTTTTGCTCAATAATAACTAAAATTTCATTGATTCACAACTGTCAGCGCCTTATCTTGATACAAACAGAGTTGCCTGTCATCCTGCATTGAGTCATCAATTTGAGCTGGTGATGAGGCTCGTTTGCCGCACCTAATCATCTGTCTGGTTGGGGAGCCTCGGAGGCTGATCAGATAGTGCTTGTAAATACGCGCAGCAACAGCCATCACCATCACCACACAAGCTCCCGGGAAGTGGGTCCCATTATTATAGCTTGCACTCTTAGCAATGTCCGAGATTTCTTTGTACATAAAGCAAAGCCCGGAATAAATCATGCAGTACACCCACATTTCTATTGATTAAAGCCATTCCCATGCCTGCTTCTGGTGAATTGTCCACAGAATAAAGAGCCGCTTTATATTTTGTCCTGTCAAAATGTTAGGTCATTCTATCAAGGCCAGCCAGTCCCATACAATAGCACAGTAAGTCTTCTGTTGAAAAACACCATGAGCCACAGAAAGAATTCATGTATTTTCTGCAATAGGGACCTGCTAAGAAATGAGTGTCCTTTATATTGTCCACTAGATAGTATAGCTCAGTACTGTGAGCAAATAGCACATGTTTAATCCGGACAAATAACTGACAAGCATAAAACATAAAAAATATGTATTGGGGCAGCATTTTAAGTCCATGTGTTTAGCATTCATAATTAGCATATTAATTATAAAACAATGATATTGTTCATGACACACTGTCATTAAGTTTAATGTAGCAGATATACGTTTTTATTTGTGTATTTGCCAACTATCATAACCCTCCCTCTGGCTACACAATAATAGAAGCTGGTGTATAAACAGATAATGAATGATCATACAGTCAAACACAGATACATCTTCACAAGAAAAGTTATAATTATTAACTGGAATACTGTACATGCTGTGTCAATGTGCTTACAACTGTTTTCTAACATGTATGAATTGCTAATATACTGTTTTTTAATGTAAAGTGTTACTGAGTTGCTTCGTATTTTTGTAATGAAATAACGTTGTTAGTAGCTGTCTATAATCACTAGTTATGAGCATGAATCACATATTGTGTGTTATTTACATTATAATAACCTTGAGATCTCTACACAAGTGATAATGTTGTGGTATATATTAATTAATCAGACTGGTGCTGCCAGGCTCCTCTAAAACACTGTCCTGCATTTTACTGCATCCTATACAATTATCCTGATGAGAACTTGAAAGACCTCCGTTAATGTGGGAGTGTGAGAAGGCCTGTAGCCTGTAGACCCTGCTTTCATTCATCTCACTGACATCAGGGAGCTCAGGCTTTGGCGTCACTCAAAGCTTTTTTCCTTTGAAATTCCCCAGGCAGACCCACAAATTAAGCTCATTTCTGTTTGACCAAAGATGAGACCAGCCCTGAAGTGAGGCAGCTTTTCCCTCCTTTTTCTCTCACAAGAGTTTGCAATCTATCCCTTAGAACTCCGCAGACCTATAAATCTCTTCAAAATCTCTCTATTCATTGTCAGCCCGCTATGAAAAAAAAGGGTATTGAAAATTCAGTCCAAATTTCAGTCATGAAATTGCAAGCAAGTGAACATGGTTTGCTTGATTGCAGTTGAAAGAATGTGTCTGAAGTATAAAAAATAAAGGTATGCAGAATGTAGCCAAAAAGTAAATAAATAGCGGTAACACGTTTTTGGACTGCAAGCAATACTTGCATTTAGGATGCAAACATGTAGGTCTATACTTGCTTGTGTGTGGTATTGAACATGTGGCATTTCAATCCATAAATGTAAATACCTTGCTCCCTCATTTGTGATGATAATAAATTGTATAGTGGACGAAGCTTGATATCCAAGGAGAGAGAAAAAACACTGTTTCATTTATTTATATACCTTAAGCTGGTGGGTAGAATGTATTGATTGAGGATTCATGCGGCTTGCAAATAAATATTCATTATAAAGTATGATTTTAAAATCGAAAGATGCACGGATCTATTTTTTTTTCTTCTTTTTTTCGTGGAAGCATCCATATTGCATTTTTGTACTTTAAAAGAACTGTGTTAAGGTTACCTCCTCAGACAGCATGGTCTGTGTGTCCACAAGTTAAACCTTCCCAACTCGGAAGATATCTCATGACAAGAAATCACTCTTAACAGGAGTCTATACTCCTCCAGAAAGATTCACAAGGAAAGATTATCTGAATCTATTCCGAGCACATTCAAAGGCAAGGGACCATGCACTCCCCTTGCGAGTTCATTATCATTCTCAGGTTATCCCGGGCCCAGTGAATCTGGAACGCAAATGAATTAGTGAGAATTAAGAAGTCTCTGTGGTCTGAAACCTCTCCAAATCTCCTCCAAGATGAAAGGTACATAGCCATGGCTTATGCACCGTCGCTCTCCTCGCCCCCACGGTAGTCCTATATCTACAGACCTACCCCGGGACACCTCCACCCCCCCTCCCCCCACCACACCCCTCCCTTTCTCAGAAAATGGAAATGCTACCAGTAGTTAATGTTGCCTAACGTCTCCTGACCGCAGGTTTTGTCGTGAGGGAGAAGTTGAGCAGGGCTGCAGGACTAAGGCTGCCATCGCTGTCGATTAATTACAGCACTGTGGCGCTGGCACTTCGACATGGTTGATCCCTCTGCAGGCAGAGCTTCCTCTCATCTCAGTCTCTCTGTAGCCTTCAAAGGGCTCTGCACTGCCTGCAAGACTGGACCTAGGCCAGGTAAGAAATATGCCATGGCTCCTTTGTGACTGTACTTCACGTATTTCAATGGGACTTGAGTTGTAGATAGTGTCAGTAGCACTCCGCCATTGTCCAGTGTCTTATTAGCGGATAGATAATAATAATAATGTTGAAACATAAACATTATGAGTTTATTGTTTTTTTGAACGGATTTTCATGTGTGGATTTAAGAAACAAAATGTCCCCATGTATGCCCCGAGTCAAATTCTGAAATGTGCTTCACCGCAATTTTCCCTCTCCGACAAAACAGATGAAATACAGTAATGGTCTGTCTGTGCCGGGTATTTTTCCCTGCTTCCCCTGCCCGTCAGGCCGGGTCTTTGTAACAGACTGCAGAGGCTGCCTCTCTCCCTCAGCTCATTCAGCATCACACCCTGCCCTTGTGCTGGACATCAAATGACCAGCTCACCCCCCGAGGAGCCCTCAAGTTTCTTCATTTCAGCAGCCGCCTGGCCCTCCCCTGGTCAGCAGCCGGCCACGCAGGGAAAGGGGACATCTGCCTGTCTGAGGATAAGGGACAGGCTGGCTCACTGTCCGTCTGTCAGCCCCTCAGACCAGACCCCGCACATCACCGCTCTACTCCCTCCTTCTTATTCTGGAGAGAATGCAGGGATCTGATATGTGGCATTGTTTATTATGCCATACTGGTCGGAAAGACAGAGGTAATGCGCTGTAGGCACGATTTGCAGCAGAAAATATATCGCTGTTTGGCACAAGCTGCTTACAACACAAAACCCTGTAAGCACATTGTAATGGGGAAATTGTACACTAAAATTGTGCTTCATGAGTATTATAAACTGCTAAAAAGAGAAGTGTGCAAAAGATTGTGTTTTTCTACGCTGATGTTCCATTAATGATTATTCTGTAATGATTATCTCAATCTAATTACACGCGGTTTTCCTGCATCCCGTCCCATCAAAGAGAAGGCACAGCGATCGATAGAGACATATTTGCATAAAAATCTATTTCACCGTAACCGAAGGATCAAGACTGAGCTCCCTGGATAAAGACGCCATTGGCCTTCTCGCCCATCTAACCTACAAAGTAATTTGTTTGCTTCATATACTTAATATTTGTTCTCTCCCTCCACTGATTTAGAAATGGGGTTAGAGTGCAATAGCATGTGGCTAAAGGAAGTGAGGGAACCTCACTGAGAACATATACAAACCTTAATTACAACTCAATTTGGTAACCTGCTGCTCTGGTTTCTGTTTAATTGGATTAAATGAAAACTATTCTAACACATCCATAGAAACAAGTTGTGAATCTCTGCATTTTCAACAAATTCACATATTCTCCAGTTTGATCATGCTCATTTGCGTCTGGCTATTGCCAAAGCAAAACAGAACAAGGGTGTAGATTCTGACACCCCGGTGCACATAGAGAAGCAGTGTACTGTAAATGATGGTGTGCAGTTGAGGGCTGGCCAGCAGCCACATGTATATGAGCAGAGGAGGACCACTCTGAAGAGCCCACACCTCCTGGACCGAGCCGGAGGTGAAGGAGAGAGTATCACACTCTCCTTGTCAGCTGCAAGGGTAATTACTGCTGGCTGAAATTACTCAACATTTGTTTATTAGCTCCCCAGAGCACACTGTAAATAGATTGTCTGTTATAGTCCGATCACATTAAAACCCTGTGCCGTGCACCCCCCCCCCCCCCCTTCCTTACACCCCCACCTCCACCCCCATCGCCTCCTGTTTGCTGTGTGCCAGCCTGCTGCTCACTTATTGAACAGCTAGAACCAAGGAGCCATGTTAAATGTGATTGTTTTCCATTAGCTACATCCTGTCTAATACCTCACTTGTGCGGTGCAATTAGTGAATACTGCCACGCAACATAAACTTCATTAGCTGACAGTAGAGTCCTGCAGTTCCAATAGCCCCTTTACCATTTTTCATTTTAGTTTTTATTCATGAATGGGGAGTGTTTTAATTCAATATTGATTTCAACATAGACACTCTGTACCTGTGCTTTGTGCTCTGTGTGGTTACCATGATTTAAGTGTATGCAGTGATCGAACTGAAAAAAATCAGCAGGCCGCGTCTTTCCTTGTATTCATCGTGCTGCCAAAGATTACATTCTGAAACATTTGACCCACTAAAAATGAATTCTGGGCCAGAGCCCAGTGACAGTTGAGATCCATTTATTCCCTGAAAATGTAAGGGGATAAAAAGCAGAGGCATGCATCCTGTCAAAAGAAAGAGAGATAGAGAGCGAGAGAGATGTGGAAAATAGGAGAAAAATGGAGTGTATTAGCGAGAATAAAAAATGTGAATGAAATGTTTATTCGCGGCTGTGTCAACAGAAATCCTTTCACATAATTTGAAACATTACCACAAATAATTCAACTGCAGACAGCGCTGGAATATTTAGTGATAATAGTCCAAATGTTGTTCCATAGACAGAGACATTTGTAACAGCAATATTTAGCTGTAAAATGAACTAAAACAGCATGCTTTGTGTTCCTGTGACAGGTAGAGTATGGCTCCCTGGGAGCCAGAGTAATAAAACGCTATCTTTCGGTGGCATTTTTCCCTTTTCCTCTAATGTTACCCTAATAAAAGCTACCGCTGAGGTGACTGCGAGCAAATAAGGGCCTAAAGCTGCTGGACATCTATTCCAGCCCCCTGGAGCCACATTACACACACCTAATGGCCACTCCAAGCTTCATTAGGATATTAATTCTCCGTGTTTGTGAAGTGATTCCATCCGTAATGTGACAGTATCTGGCTGCTAGCGAGACAACTTGTAGTTATTGTTGTTGTCCCTCCATTCCACCCATTTTGTCCTCCACGCCCACACTCCCCCCCCCCCCCCCCTCCTGTCCTTCTCCAAGCATATTGTTATTCTTACAGTGCCACTGCCTCCGTTTTTCTAGGGAGAGAAATCTGATAATACTGGGTGTCCTTTGAGATGGAGGCCGATGGAACAGCTCGGAGCTCTGCCAAAAAGCATAGCTCCATCTGACCAGGGGAGCAGATGGTCAGGTCCACCCAGGGTCTGGGAAACAAGTAGCAACGCTAAACATTAGATGTCATTTTGCATTTTTAAATACACATCACCTCCTCCCACCTGAAGGATGTCAGAGTCCAATATGCCCATGTTGAGTACATGTGGCAATAATAGATTTGTTTCTAAAAAAATCACTAGGAAAAAGTGAGGGCAATAGAGCACCATTATACTTATTAATAATATATATACTATATAAATACATACATTTATAGTTATCGAATGGTTTCTTAATATTTATGATGCAAAAAGAAGATAATTCGACCAAGTCACATGAAATTTGCATCAGTAAAAATTAAGATGGTGAGTACTGAGATCTGCTACAATTGCAGTTAAGCAGCAGTTTTTTTCTCCATCATGTATTGATTCATTTACTGCCTTTTTGAATTGAAGTGACACTAATTAACCAATATCTCAGCTCAACCAAAGTGGATATTTTTCATTCACAGAAAACTGCTAGGGAAAAATAAGTACCTTACCTTTACTGTTAGCTTGTGCTAGCTCTGGCTACTGCACACGATAGCCTTCACCTGACAAAGGCCTCCTTTAAGCTGTCTAGTTGTCAGCGTATGTCAGCTTTTGCCTATAGTTTTCTGGTGTGCTTTGTACTGCAAACTTCAAATGCTGTGGCCAACATGAAAATTACAGTTTACTATGGCAAAATATTCTTTTATAAAACAGATTTTAGAAAGTCGGGGGTAAATAATAATCATTTACTTCTTCCACTTATCACCATTTTCAGAGTTCAACACTTGATAAATTAATCATTAACATATCATCACACATCATTAGCGGTTACAAGTTGCATCCCTAGTGATATTGTAGGCCTAGTTGGTGCTGTTCATATTCAACCATGTGCTCACACACACAGCCACAGTCTAATTTATATTACAAGAGTTTTATTCCATCAGTGCTTTCACGCCAATTAAACCTGAAACCTAAAATCTCTCTACCAGTGCACTCCCATCACTTCTGTGCTCACGTGTCACATCCTATCTTGAAAGAGCACAGCAGTTTCTTGGAGGATATCAAAGTAGGGGATATAAATTAGGAATATTTAAACTGCAAAGAAATTCTTCTCTTGTTTAAAAGGCTGCGATATCAGATATTCAGCATTGGTGGGGTGGGGGGGGGGCACTCATCTCTGTCGGTGAAGAAGTCCATTCATCCCAACAAGGCTCCTCAAGATACAAGTGAAGTGTAGGATTCTGACATTTCTCAAGTTAAATGGTAATTGCCTTTAAAGACCAAGGAGGGAAAAGAGTGAGGCGAATGGAGATAAAAGGGTGGAGCTAAAGAGAACATTAGGGAGGAGAGAGGGAAGGCAAGCCACAGAGACCATGCCACATAAATGGTCATGAAATGAGAACTTTCTGCTTTGTATTGAAGT